>JAYESD010000010.1:46816046-49216046 GCA_036927565.1 Tuctoria greenei
CGCTGCATTATTTAGAGTTTTATCATTCGTAAACTATTGGATTATTGTAATAAAGTACTTATTTAATAGTTAAGACGTGGTTAAATTCTGTATATCGTTTGTGATGCAACCGTATATGTGTGATGAACTTCCTAGGCACACATATGCGTTACGCTTGGTTCATATTTGGAACCGGGTGTCACAAATTGGTTTCAGAGCCGCGGTTGACCGTAGGACGCAGCCTAGGTAGAATGGACACCTTAGAGCATATAGGAGCACTCAGGAATCAATGTGTTTTTGCTTAGAGTGATGTTTGCTATATATATTGGTTGCTTGTGTGCTTAATAGAGGATTTTGGGATGCTTTAGCATTGCCATGTCCACCTAGGCTAGTATAGCTAGTTGGTTAGTTTCATATCCCTTGATGCATATAGTTGGGGACGTTTCTAAATTCTTACCTATTGCTCTCCTTTAGATGGTGAGGACTCGCAATCAGAGGGATGTCAATGGTGAGGAGGAGAACTATGGAGTACCTCAGAACAACAACGGACAAGGACCTGCTCATGGAGCCATCAATATTGAACAACTGTTAGCTATGGAGAACCAGCTCATGCAGACCATGATACAGACCATGGGACAGCTGCAGGCTGGCAATAACAACAATCAACCCCACATGCCTCCACCACCACCCCCGCCTCCTCATAACCGATTGGGAGAGATGAGGACAAATATAGTATGTCCAAAAGTAAGCCTTAGAATAAGGGGGGTAGACTTCTCCGCCAACGTCATTGTTTTGGATTCACAAGGATCGGACATGACGCTTGGAATGGATTGACTACGGAAGCATAATGGAGTGGTCCAATATGCCACAAGGACAAAGCAACCGACAGGTGATAAGGAAGTTAGCATTGGAGTTGATGCATCACAATAAATGTCAAAGCTAACCAATCATCAAAGACTACTCCAACGTAGTGAAGCGCATGACTGAGTTGCTAACAAGGGGAAAGCTTCTCAAATGGACTCTATCTTGCTAGGACGACATTGAGAAGGTGAAGAAGAGGTTTATAACTGCACCGGTGCTAGTATTACTAGACGTGAGCAAGGAATTTGGATTTGTACGATACATCAAGACAAGGATTAGGATGTGTGCTCATGCAAGAAGGCCAAGTGGTAGCTTATGCATCGAGGCAACTAAAGAAAACATGAGCTGAATTATCCTACACACGACCTTGAACTTGCAGCCGTGGTACACGCCTTGAAGATATGGAGACACTATGTTTTTGGTCACCGATGTGAGATTTATACGGATCACAAGAGTCTTAGGTACATATTTACGCAAACGGATCTGAATCTGAGGCAACACCGATGGTTGGAGCTCATCAAGGATTATGACGTGGGAATCAACTATCACCCAGGGAAGGCCAATGTAGTGGCCGATGCTTTGAGCCAAAAAGGAGTAAGTCATCAACTCACAGTTCGAGAGCTGCCATCCGAGTTATGTAAGGAGTTCGAACGGTTAAACCTCGGATTCATAAATGAGATGGGAATGATGGAAGTCAACCCAACATTAGAGCAGGAAATACGGGAAGGATAGACGAAGGACATGGAAATACAGGAAATCAAGGAAAGGACACAAGAAGGAAAGGAATTCCGATTTGATGAGGACGAACAGGGTACCTTATGGCTTGGAAAGAGGATTGTGGTACCTAATGTCAGACATATTCGAGAAACAATATTGAAGGAGGCACATGACTCGCCTTACTCAATTCATCCTGGCTGTACGAAAATGTACAAGGACTTAAAGACATGTTATTGGTGGGCCAGCATGAAAAAGGACATAGCCGAATATGTTGCACTTTGTGATGTGTGCCAACGAGTTAAAGCTAAACATCAAAAGCCAGCCGAATTGTTACAACCATTAAAGATCCCAGAATGGAAGCGAGAAGAGATTGGTATGGACTTTATAGTTGGATTACCGCGAACACCGTCTGGTTATGATTCAATATGGGTTATTGTGTATCGGTTGACAAAATCAGCTCACTTCATCCTCGTCAAGACCACATATACCACCGCGAAGCTAGCAGAATTGTATATGGAGCATATTGTGTGTCGACACGGAGTACCGAAGAAGATAGTCTCGGATAGAGGTTCTCAGTTTACCTCCAGATTTTGGCAAAAAGTGCATGAAGCAATGGGAACAAGGTTGAACTTCAGTTCGGCGTATCACCCTCAAACAGATGGACAAACCGAGAGGACCAACCAAATTTTGGAAGACATGTTAAGAGCTTGTGCATTAAAGCATGGGAAAAGTTGGGATAAAAGTTTTTCGTACGCTGAATTCTCTTACAACAATAGCTATCAAGTAAGTCTGAAAATGTCACCCCTACGAAGCATTGTACGGAAGGAAGTGTAGGACTCCCTTGTTTTGGAATGAAACCGGAGAGAATCAAGTGTTTGGTCCCGACGTGTTGCAAGATGCTGAAAGGCAAGTCCAAATAATACGGGAAAACTTAAAGGCTGCCCAGTCTCGACAGAAAGGTTATGCTGATAATAGGCGAAGAAGCCTGACTTTTGAAGTTGGAGATTTTGTATACCTCAAAGTGTCACCTATCAGAGGTCAGTGACGGTTCAACGTCAAAGGAAAACTGGCACTACGTTACATCGGACCGTTCAAGATTTTGGACAAGCGAGGAGAGGTAGCTTATCGACTTGAGCTGCCGACGTATCTCTCCGATGTACATGACGTGTTTCACGTCTCTCAACTCAAGAAGTGTCTCAGGGTACCGGAAAAACAAGTGCCGATGGAGGAGTTAGAACTTCAGGAGGATTTGTCCTATGTCGAGCAACCTATCAGAATTTTGGACATGAAGGAAAGGGTCACGAGAAATAAGAGGATCCGTTGGTGCAAAGTGCAATGGAAACACCATACGGAAGCCGAAGCTACATGGGAACGTGAAGAAGACCTGAAGGCAGAATTCCATCACCTTTTCTCCACGCTATCGAATCTCGAGGGCGAGGTTCACTTTAAGGGGGGTAGGTTTGCAACATCCTAAAATTTCCGCATCATGCATTAAACACTAGTAGAATAAGAGAAAAATAATAAAACATACATATACAAATATGTGTAGCAAAAGAAGAAAAAGAAAATAATAGTTATAGCCTAAAACTTGTAATAAGGAATAAGTATAAAATAATAATAAAAATATATATATAAATAATATATATAACAATATATAAAAATAAATAAAATATTAATATTAATAGTATATATTATAATAATAATAAATAATAAATAATATATATATAATATAAATAAAAAATTATATAAAAAATATAAATAATAAATCATATAATAAAAGAAAGTATAAAGAAAAAAAAAGAAAAAAAAAGAGGGGGCAGCCCGGCCGACCCGAGCAGGCCCACCCCGCCCCGTGCGCCAACCCGCCCCGGCCGACGCGGCTCGCGCCGCACACGCGCCCGCCGTATCCCCCCCCTGCGCTCCCGGTCCCACCCCGCCCCGGCTCCCCCGCCCGCCCCCCGCGTCCGACTCCGCAACGCCTCCCCGCGCGGGATTCCCCGTCGTGTCCGCCGGCTCCCGGAACCGACTCGGCCCCGATCGAGCCCCCGCGCCCCCCCCCCCCCCCCACGCCCCCTATAAAAAAGGACCGTAGGTCCCTTGGGTTTCTCCGATCCAGCAAGCCGCTGCCGCCGGTACAGAAGCAAAAAGGAGTCCAGAGAGCTGCGCCGCCAGGGAAAAGAGGGGAAGGAGAGGAAGAAAAAGAGGAGGGCACCGCCGTCCGCCGGAGATCGTCGTCGACATCGCGCCGCCGTCGTCGTGCCGCCGGAGGACGCATCTACTTCGTCTACACATTGTCGCCATCCCGCGATCATCGAAGCCATCGCATCTACGGTAGGCCATGTTCCCGATGCGAATTTTAGCGACCATATTGAATCTAATAGACGTAAATTGATTTTTGTTGCACCATAATTTTATTTCCAGCAGCATTAATCCACCCTAAAACCCCCGTAAACACATACGAACACGTATGAACTAGTTGCATCTAATTAATAAACAACTGTAGTAAATTAATTATTGAATTGTGCATGCATACATGTCATTGCATGTTGATTATTTTGTGTGCATTATGTTGATTGTATATGTTTTCTTGTATGTATGATCACGCGTAGAGGAACGTGCTCAAGAGGCCGCATACGAGGATTTCCAACATAAAGATTTCGAAGCGCTTGAGCAACCCTATCCGCCGGAGCAAGGCAAGTGTCCTTGAAGCATATTGATCCTGTTTTAAAATAAATGTTTTTGTTTGCAAAACTGCATGTTGTGTCAATTTGATGGGAAATCCTATGGTAGGAAGTTTACTAGAATTGTTTAACCACCCTTGTCGCCTGGAATTTATGGTAGAGAGTCGGGAAGGGTTTATACCTTTTTGCTTCGCTTAATTAATTGGGATGACAAACAACACTACACATTTAATTATGCATCAATGATATTATGGTTAATGTGAACTGTTCAATACGATGGGTGATCTAAGCAAGCCTGGTATGTGATGGGTTGGATGTTATGGTGGTTTTGCTTGCTTTAGATCTAAGGACCGGTTCATGCGAGAATATGCCAGGTCAAAAGTGCCACCACAAGGCCAAGTATGGGTGTGGCGTAGCTGAATAATTAGGAGCGCTGCTAGTATTGTATGGACCATTGGATGGCGCGGGGAATGGGAGTCGAGGAGGACTGCCCTGGGATCCGCATGTCACACGAGGGGGCCCGTGGGTGGGAGAATGGAGATTCAAGCCTGTCGGTGAAACCTTAGTGGGCCCGTACATTCTAGTAGTCCCTTTTGAAAGGCTATTTTGTGATCTCTTGGCCACACACCTACGGAAGTGTGAGATGGCATAATGGAGGTTTCTTAGTCATCGAAAGGTGACAAAATCACGAACATGGGGGTAAAGTGGTTACAAACTCTGCAGAGTGTTAAAAACTATCATGATAGCTGTGCTCCCGGTTATGAGCGCCTTGATGACCTACATGATTAGAGTTGGATTTTGGTATTGGGATGGTTATGGGGTTGGTAATGGTTATGGTTTATGGATTATGGTCATGGATATGAATTTGAGTTATGGTAATTGGACATGGATAATGGTGATGTTGGCAATAACTGGATATGGTTTATATTTTGTTAATATGATGGTTATGATGGGATTGTTTCACATAGACATAGTATAATGCTTTTCAAATGTTTTACTGTACTTTTCAGCACTTAGCCATTTATTACATTCGACATTTGAATTAGCCACATGTCATACTTTCCACACTTGCTGAGTACGACATGTAATCACTCTTGCAATCCCCCCAACAGCTACTGGAGACAATTGGGAGTACCCTGAGGATCACGTGGAGTACTAGGTTCCGTACCGCCGTCAATTGCCTGTGGATTGGAGTCGTGCTATTTATTTTATTTTCCGCTGCATTATTTAGAGTTTTATCATTCGTGAACTATTGGATTATTGTAATAAAGTACTTATTTAATAGTTAAGACGTGGTTAAAATTTTGTATATCGTTTGTGATGCAACCGTATATGTGTGATGAACTTCCTGGGCACACATATGCGTAACGCTTGGTTCATATTCGGAACTGGGTGTCACAAAAGGATATTAGGAGTAGTCGGTGTGACTACTCCCCTTCTTGTTTTCTTCAGTCTTCACTTTCCCTTTGGAGAGGGCTTTCTTCCTTAGGAGCGCCTTGTGTTCAAGTGTCTCCTCATCGTCATCCTTGATGTCCTGAATGGCATCAAGGAGCTTCTCCAATTTTTGAGCTTTTTCATCTTCAACCTTCTCTTGGTTGAGACTCTTGTACATATCCTTAATGTCCGACATGTTCTCTTCGAGCGATTAGTCTCTTGCAAAGAGTCCCGCTCTAATACCAATTGAATGTGGCCTAGAGGGGGGGGGGTGAATAGGCCTTTTTAAATTTTAGCCGGAACCTACAACACTTAGCTACTTGATCTAATACCAGGAAATCGGACTAGTCCGGTAGAGCGCGGACTAGTCCAGTGTGTGTGGACCACATCGATCAAGTTTGGTCGATTATCGTGATGCTAGGCTCTATGCAGAGGAAATATACTTGTAGTTAGAGTGTAATACTTCTATGAAATTGGATGTTGCACAGGTTAACCTTATATTCAATGTTTTAACGTAATATTAACAAGATCAAGTAAAACCCTAGATATCAATCAAAAGTAAGAACAAAATGCACAAAGTGAAGACACAAGATTTTTATCCCATGGTCCGGTTCCCACAAAGGCAACCTACATCCATGTTGAGGAGCCCGCAAAAGGACCGGGTCTTCACCAACCCTAACCTCGTCGAATCGCCACGAAGGCCAGTTCTCTTTCACTATCACGAGGGTAAATCACCAAGTTCAAGGGGCCTTCTCACAAGTTGAGGGCTCCCCAAGATTACAAATCAAACACCACCAAGAACACACTCTTAAGATCAACAATGAAACAACAGGAGTGTGTTAGAGATCAAACCCAAGACCTCAAACGTGTGAATCGTGTCTCTCCTTTGATCCAAGATGAATCCTCAAGAATTTGATCTTTCTTATGTTGGATTGTGTGGAGAGATGTGTTTTCTAAGCTCTTGGAGGGTTGTGACAGCGCTGGGAGTCGAGAGAGTTGAAAGTAGGGCCATGCACATCTATTTATATGGTGTTTCCAAAAGTTACCTTTAGGGTTTCGAGGGTCCGAACTAGTCCATGGTGGAGTCTAGACTAGTCCGGTGTGCGGCGTGTAGGAAACCCTATGTTCTCAGGAAGATCGGACTTGTCCGACATAGGGCGGACTAGTCCGATTTAGGCTCTAGAAAGGTTCGGACTACTCCGGTTATTTTCAGACAAGTCTGGTTGTGGTGAACTCCTTAGTGAATTGGGGACAAGTCCGCATTTGAAGGACTTGTCAGATTTTAGTCAGAAAGGTTATTGGACTAGTCTGGATATTATCGGACTTGTTCGATGTTTCTACAAAGATGTGAAGTGTTGATGACTAATCCACAGTAGGGAGGACTAGTCCGATCTTAGTCAGAAAGATATCGAACTAGTCTGTGGTGATATCAGACTAGTCTGGTCCGTGTAGACTCAAACTGTGCAGACAAGTCCGCACTGGGAGGACTTGTCCGATTTTTTTTGAAAACAAAGAGGGGTTATCGGACTAGTCCGAATATTATTGGACTGGTCCAGACCTGTATAAATTAGTGCAATGAGTGAGTTTTCCTGTGATTAAGCTCTTGGGGTGTGTTTCTTCAACACACTAAATACACAATGATGTAATCTATTCAGCTCTGGAGATCTTTTCTAAATAGATCCTCATTCTCCTTTCTTTTTGCGCTTTCTTCATAATTTCTTTTAAGACCTGCCCTCATCTCAACAATTTGGTTAGGATCTCAATTGTTTGTCATAAATCTACCAAAACCCACAAGGGATGCCTAGATGCACTTTCAATAACTGTATTCAAGGGGCCTTCTCACAACTTGAGGGCTCCCCAAGATTTATAATTCGATACACCACCAAACACACTCGAAATATATGCAATAAAACATCGAGAGTGTGTGAGAGATTCAAGCCCAAGACCTCAAGACGTGAAGAACGTGTCTATTCATTGATCTATGATTAGTCCTTAAGGATTTGATCTTTCTTGCATTGGATTGTGTGCAGAGACATGTTTTCTAGGCTCTTGGAAGGTGTGACGCCGCAGGGGGTCGAGAGAGATCAGGGCCATGCACCTCTGTTTATATGAGGGTTTCCAAAGTTTACTGTTATGGTTTACAAAATTAGGACTAGACCGATCTGGGCACTGAAGATATTTGGACTAGTCCAACACATATCGGACTAGTCCAGCGTGGCGAATCCCTTATGGAATTGAGGACAAGTTCGCACTTGGAGGAGTTGTCCAATTTTAGTCAGAGGGGTTATCAGACTAGTCCGGATAATATCGAACTACTTTGGTGTCATGAAATTTTGAGGGGCTAAGGACAATTTCAAAATTGGGGAACTTGTCCGAAGTTGGTCAGTTAGGATTTCGGACTAGTCCGTGAATATCGGACTTATCCGATGTTGATCAGAGGTGTTATCGGAATAGCCTAGACTTTATTGGACTTGTCCGCTGTGGGCAAGTCCGCACTGGGAAGACTTGTCCGATCTTGGAAAGAGAGATTATCGGACTGGTCTGGGGTGTATCGGACTAGTCCGGCCCTGTGTAAATTTGTGCAGTGAGACTGTTTTCTTTTGCTTGAGCTCTTGGGGTGTGTTTCTCCAACACACTCCATACATAAAGAGTATTCTATTCATCTCTTGAGCTCTTTTTGACTTGATTCCTCACTCTCCTTTTCTTTTTGCGATTTTTTATAATTTCATTAAAACCTGCGCTTATCTCAACAGTTTAGTTAGGATCTCATTTGTTTGTCATAATTCAACCAAAACCCACAAGGGATGCCTAGATGCACTTTTAATCTCCCCCTTTTTGGTGATTGATGACCACCGATTGAGATTCCACAAATATGATAAAAATTCAGATTTTCATAAAGTGTGCACATATGATCTTGAACAAATTAAGCGATGAAAACATATGACATATGTGCCCTCATTATGGTGGGGTGCAAAACTAAGTGCGTGTAAGCAATATTCGTGATGAGAATGAGATAATTGACAGAATCATATCAACATCAAGCGTAAGCACAGAATATATCAAATTATCATCACAGACTTCATAAACATAACTTAGATGAATAATAAGAGTCTTACAGCACTAAAAACAGTCTTACACCACCAAAAGCATAACAGAGATCAAAATATACAAAAGAAGCTCTCATCTCTCATCTTATGGCTACAACCTAGTGACTCCCACTCAATCTCTCCCCCTTTGGCATCAAGGCACCAAAAAGAATTAGAGGAGGGATCTCGAAGTCCCCGCAGGCTCATTCCTCACTCTTGGTCCTTTCGTCGTCTTCATTGTCGTCAGCCTAAGGACGTGGAGGATGAGAACAACTCTTCGTGCCCCAACACCAAAATAGGCAAGCTCAGAAGGAGATAAAGGTGGAAGCTCCCAGAAGTTAGAAGGAGAGTCCTCAGAGATGATAGGAGATCCAATAGGCTCAATCTCAAGATTTTGACAAAAGGCCTTGATATTTTCCTTCATATCTCGTATTTCCTCTTTTCTTGCCTTCTTCATCTTATGGACCTTCACCTCAGTATTGCGGTAAGGACCAAAGATGGCAGCCAGGTACTTCATTATTCCACTAGGATACCCTTTTTGAGGAGGAGCCCTAGTGTTGGGGGCAGTCCTTGCATCTCCTTGAGCTCTCCTCGGAGTCTCTTCACTTGACACTGGAGATGCAGCAACTGGGAGAGTGTCTTGGAGAGGCTTCTGGGGCCTTAGAGGAGTATGCTCTACACCCTTTACAAACTCAATACCTATGACTTTCTCAATCATAAACATCAATTATGGTGCATAGCCACAAGAGCGGTTTGGTGTGCAGGAGATGTTCACCATATCATTCCAAATATAGTCAAAAACATCAAAACTTCCTATCCTTGCTGATCACCTTCATCAATGTCCTCAAATAGCCTTGGACACTCCTTGCATCTTTGTCTTTTGGAGCAATAGTCTTCTGGAGCACTCTATTTAGAACCATGAAGAATGGCTTCATGTTCTTTGTGGAAGGGGGATTGACTTTCAGGCGAGTTTCATAGAGGAACTTCATCTTGTCCTTCTCCAAGACACCGATATTGTGGATGATGAGCTCATTGCTGCTAGTGTCCTCAAGGTGCAGCAGTCTCGCAAACTCATCATAAGACACTGTGTACTTGGATCCATGAGTCATCCAAGTCACCCTTTCCTCTTCATTACTGGAAAAATAGCAAGTAGCATAAAATTGAGCAATAACTTCATCATTCTAGTTGTATCTGAAGGTAAACAAATCCTTTAGACCATGTCTCTCCACAGCCTATATCACATCATCAAAGGCTACGCAACTCTTTCTCTCAAAGTGCACTGAATCAATCCATTGGCTGCGGACCACTGGAGTCTTCATTGTGAGATACACAGAACTATAGTAGTCCATGTGGATGTTGCTCCAGAACCTTGCATCAGTTGCCTTCCTGGAACTGCTGTCACAGTCAATCGTCCTGAGTTTTGAAGCCACATCGCTTCCTTTGCCGTTGAATCTTTCTTCAGTAGTGTCTTTGTCCCCCTGCCTTGGAGCACTCATCTTGAGAGGGCCAATCGAGCCAGAGGCAATCCCTTTGCCTTTCCCTTTGGATTGGCGATGAGCTGCTGAGTAAGAGCCAATAAATTATTGAGCTTCTGAAGCTAGCTTCTTTGCTGCAACCTTCCATCGCATCCTAGGTGTGGTGGGTGACAGTTCGATAGCACGCTCTTGCCTCTTCTTGCTTTGCCCTGTCGAAGCACGAGGCAAAGAGTCTTGTTCCATCTCAGCCTCAAAGTCAGAAATCTCAATGTTGGAGCTCGACATGGTCTTGACAAGAGGATTATACGATACATGGATGAGGACTGATGGCAGGGAAATGCATTATGTAGTTGGAATTTATGGTTGAGTTTAGTCAAAAGTCGCACCTGTCCGGTGCTCAAGTGCGTACTAGTCCGGGGTATCGGACTTGTCCGTACTGAGACTGGACTAGTCCGGTATTCAATTGCTTAAAGCCTAACTAGGAAATAAATGGTGTTTCTCAATACAAAAGTAGCTCAATGTAGATCTAAAACAACAAGGATTCATGTACTAACTAGTGGAGCTAAGCTATTTGGTCCATAACAAAAGAAATTCATGGTTCTAGGGTATTGGAGAAAGTTTACCAAAATCCTTTGATTCTTTAAGTTGGAGGAGTTGTTGTTGCGGACTAGTATGTGAACCTCGATCCCCTTGCGATGAAGATCATTTTCCACGAGGAGTTGAAGAGATTTGGTGGAGAAGTCGCCAAATCACCTTGGGGGCGCTCGATTGAGGAGAGAGAATGTGAGGAACGTTGTGAGGATGAAGGAGATTAGGGTTTTGCGGCCCTAGGGTTATGGAGTCAAAAAATGGGACTAGTCTGGACTACCAGATCTCTGCAAACTACTCTACAGTGTGCGGACTAGTCCGGATAACCACGGACTGGTCCGTGGTCACCAGAACAGGAGCATTTAGCCATTCGTATATATTCGAAGGTGCTTACAAAGAAAATAGGGGGCAAAACACAAAAATAATCTTGATGAATATGATTAGTAAACATACAACAATCAAGCTATGACCATAATTCACCAAGATCAAGTAATTAACATAGTTTTTCAGAGAAAACAGAGAGAGAGATGATTTTCATAACACAATCAATAGATTTTGAAGATAGCATACAGGTATGCAAACATTCAAGCCACGTTCCGAGCATCAAGGATATTTAGTTCATTTCGGAGCTCACAAAAGCGTTTTTCATCAAGTGGCTTGGTAAAGATATCGGCTAGTTGTTTTTCGGTGTTAACATGGTAAATGGTTATGTCACCTTTCATTGAATGATCTCTCAAAAAGTGATGTCGGATGTCTATGTGTTTGGTCCTAGAGTGCACAACGCGGCTATGGGCAATTTTAATAGCAGTCTTATTACCACAAATGAGTGGAATATGGCTCATATTGTAACCGTAATCCCTTAGAGTTTGTCGCATCCAAAGGAGTTATGCACAACAACTCCTGGCTGCAACATACTCTGCTTCGGTCGTGGATAAGGCAACAGAGTTTTGTTTCTTGGAGGACCAAGAAACTAGGGATCTACTTAGGAATTGTAACACCATCATTTTCATGCATCATGCCCTTCATACATTCATATACATCTTTAACATTAACCCACATAAAGAGGAACGAGTTTAAAATTTACTTGGAGCATTTAAAATTGATTTGGAACAAAATTGCACTTAAAATACTGAAAAGTGCGGACTAGTCCGATTTTAGTGAGGACTAGTCCGATTTTTCTCTGACTAAAAATGGACTTCTCCATTTTTGCTGCGGACTAGTCCGATTTTGCCTCTGGAAACTTTCGGACTTGTCCGATTTTGTGCGGACTGGTCCGATATTCCAAGAATCCTTGAAAAATTGCTAAGTTCCTGGACTTTTCCGGACTAGTCCTGTGTTCCAGCGGACTTGTCCATTTTCCTCTCCTAGACTTCTCCGATTTTCTCTCTGGACAACTTCGGACTAGTCTGGTCCTTTCCGGACATGTCCGATATTTCGAGACTCTGAGTTGATATTTGGTTTTACGACTTGTTTCTTAGGTTTCACGTTAAGTGGGCCTAGGGACGTCGTTCCTAACTCTTTTAGAGCCCATGAGGGACTCTAAACCGGCCTCTACTCATACCATACTCGAAATCCAACTAACCCTAGCCTCTATCTCTATGTAAACAACCCCACCCATTGGCTTGACATCTATTTGCCACTTTTCCACCCCACCCAAACCCTAGTTCGTGGAGAGCCACCATCAAGGAGGGAGGAGGAGATCCCAAGCAGGAAGAAGAAGAGGAGGAAATGAAAGAGGATCAAGATCTCCACCAAGTTTCGTCCTTCATCACCAATTCATCTCCAAGTTCATCATCAACCTTAGAGCATCAAGATCCAAGTGTTACCTCAAAGTTTATTGGTTCATTGGAGTCCTAAAACCTGGTATACCTTCTATTCTCTTTTCCTTACGTGAATTCAACCCCTAATCTCCAAATTTGCGTCGATCTAGAAAATCCTAGTTCGCTAGTTCCGCAAGGTGCGGACTAGTCGGGCCTTCTGCAGACTAGTCCAATTTTCCTGGTTAAATTGTGTTGAATTGATTCTAAAAGTAGATCTAATCAAATCAAAACCTGTATAAACTAGTAAAATTCTATTAGGACTAGTTAGTGATCATTAAAAGCAATTTATTAACAAGTTCCACCTTGCATTTGCATCAATCATGCATGTCATGTCATATTGAATAATATTGGTGCACTCTTTTATTGTGTTTCTTGTCTTGTATGTTTATTGTGCGTATTAGACGGATTTGCGCTAGAGAGTGCCGCGGAGGATCTCCAACACCAAGAGTTTGAAGGCTTTGACCCTAATCAACCGCAAGAGCAAGAGCAAGGCAAGTGTCCTTGAAGCATATTGATCCTATTTTTCAAGTAAAGGTTTTGTTTGCAAAACTGCATGCTTGTGTCAAATTGATGGGAATCCTATGGTAGGAAGATTACTAGCTTTGTTTAACCACCCTTGTCACCTGGAATTTATGGTAGAGAGTCGGGAAGGGATTTTTACCCTTTTGCTTCGCTTAATTAACTGGGATGGGAAACTGACTATACCACTCAATTTAATTATGCATGGATGAGATTATAATTCACATGAACTGGATAACATGATATGGTAATGGGTGATCTAAGAAAGCCTGGTATCTGGATGGGTTGGATGTTATGGTTGTTTGCTTGCTTTAGATCTAAGGACTGGTTCATGCAAGAATAAGCCAGGACTACAGTGCCACCACGAGGCCAAGTATGGGTGCAGCGTAGCTAATTAATTAGGGCTTTGCCAGTGCTATTTGGACCATCAAGGATGCTCAGGGAAGGGGTAGTCGGATTGGGTTTTGTTGATGATTAGCGGGACTACCCTGGGATCCGAATGGCACAAGAGGGGGCCCTTGGTTGAAGATATGCTCAGTGGGAGACATCGCCACCGGTGAAACCTCAGTGGGGTCTAAATAGGGTAGTAATCCCTTTGTAAAGGCTATTTTGTGATCTCTTGGCCACACACCGATGGAAGTGTGAGACGGCATAATAGATGTTCTAGTCATCGAAAGGTGATGAAATCACAAACACGTGGATAAAGAGGTACAAACTCTGCAGAGTTTAAATAAAACTATCATGATAGCCGTGCTCCCGGTTATGAGCACCTGGACAACTTCCATGATTAGAGGGAACTCGGTATTGGAATGGTATTTGGGATGGTTATGGTTTGGTAATGGTTATGGTTGGTTATGGATTTATTTCTGGTATTCAATATGGTTATTAGCAAATGGTGAAATCTGGAATTATTAATGAGGATGGTGAATTGTGGACTTGTATTATGGTATTACTTATGATTATGATGGGTTCGATTCCTATAAATATAATATATTGCTTTTCAAATGTTTTAATATACTTTTCAGCACTTTGCCATTATTATTATCGTCATTTGAATAAGCCACATGTCATACTTTCCACACTTGCTGAGTACGACCTGTACTCACTCTTGCAACCCCCACCCAACAGTTACAGGTCAGGATTGGGAGTTTAATGGCGATAATGCGGAGTTCTAGGTCGTGTCTACCGTCAGCTTGCCTGTGGTGTTATTGGAGCTGCGCTATACCCTATTGCTTATGCTGCCTAGCTGTTTAGTTTTCTTAGTTGCTTAATTAGTTTATTTCCGCTGCATTAGTTGAACATGTCATTAATATTCATTAGAGTTTTTGATCAAGGATAATATAGTTTGTGTAATAAAATTTGTTTAATTAATTTTGTTCTATGGTAATTTTCTGTATATCCTTTTGTGGCTGCACTCGTGTATGTGTGATGAACATCCTGGGCACACATATGCGTTAGCTTGGTTCATTTTTTGGAACCGGGCGTCACAGATTGGTATCAGAGCCACAGGTTGACCGTCGGATGCAGCCTAGATAGAATGGACACTTTAGAGCACATAGGAGCACTCAGGAATCGATGTGTTTTTTCTTGGAGTGATGTCTGCTATATATTGTTTGCTTGGGTGCTTAATAGAGGATTTTGGGATGCCTTAGCATTGCCATGTCCACCTAGGCTAGTATAGCTAGATGGTTAGCTTCATATCCCTTGATGCATATAGTTGGGGACGTTTTCTAATTCTTACCTATTGCTTTTCTTCAGATGGTGAGGACTCGCAACCAGACGGATGGCAATGATGAGGAGGAGAACAATGGATTGCCTCAGAACAACATTGGCAAGGCTCTACGCAGGGAACTATCAACATTGAGCAGCTTTTGTCTATGCAAAACCAGCTCATGCAGACCATGATACAGACCATGGGACAGCTGCAGGCTGGCAACATCAACAATCAGCCCCACATGCCTCCACCGGCACCCCTGCCTCCTCATAACCGATTGGGAGAGTTTATGAGGACTAGGCCGCCGACCTTCGCTCAAGCCGCTGACCCTATGGATGCGGATGACTGGCTGAAGTCCGTGGAGAAGAAGTTAGCTATTGTCCAATGCAATGACCAGGAGAAGGTGCTATTTGCTTCTCATCAACTCGTTGGAGCAGCTGCGGATTGGTGGGATGCTTATTGCAATGCTCACGAGAATCAAGAGAGGATTACTTGGGCCGAATTCAAGGAGAGTTTCTGTTCTCATTATGTGCCGGAGGGAGTTATGATCTTGAAGAGGCAAGAATTTGAGAATTTAAGGCAAGGAAGATCGAGCGTGAGTGAATATCACAATAAGTTCACTCAACTCTCAAGGTATGCGCCTGAGGATGTTAGTCGGGAGAGCCGGAAGCAATACTTGTTAATGAGGGGCTTGAACAATGAGATCCAAGTGCAACTACTCATCTTTGGTTATGCAAATTTTCAGAATCTTGTGGACAAAGCAATTGTGGTTGAGAACAAGATCCGTGAGATGGAGCAAGAAATCAAGAGGAAGGCGCCATATCAAGGACAGCAACAAGGAAGTAATGTGCACCCTCGCCTTGCACCACCCAATGCAAACTATTACAGCTCTTCTATTCCTTCTCAACGCCCTGGTTATGCACCACGCCAAACTCAGTTTGTGCAGCAGCGCCCTGTTATGCAAGCACCTAGGCCTCCAATGTCATATGCACCTCGTGCTAATTTTCCTACTGCAAATGTTCAAAACCAAGCTCGTCCAAATAATTCTGGTGGAGTTAAGAAGTGTTATACTTGTGGAGAAGTTGGACACTTTGCGCATCAATGTCCTAAGTCAGGCCTTGGTCAAGGGAGCAATGCGCCGAGGCAAAACCCAAGACCCAATGGAGGACAACCACAAGGGAACCATGAAAACCAGAATTTTGCTCGTGGCAACGTGAACCATGTCTCTACGGAGGATGCACAACAAGCGGATGACGTGGTCATTGGTATGTTTCTCGCCAACTCCAACCCCATGACTATGTTATTTGATTCTGGAGCATCGCATTCATTCATTGCATCGAAGTATGTTGCCAAGTATAGTTTGCCTATCTCTCATATTATGTTTACTCTATTGGTTAAGTCTCCTGGAGGAGAGATGAGGACAAATATAGTATGTCCAAAAGTAAGCCTTAGAATAAGGGGGGTAGACATCTCCGCCAACCTCATTATTTTGGATTCTCAAGGATTGGACATTATACTTGGTATGGACTGGTTGAGGAAGCACAATGGAGTTATTGAGTGTGCCACGGAGACGGTGAAGTTGACCAACGAAGAAGGGATCACCGTAGAATTTGAAGCATCTCAAACCGCACCGAAGCAATTGGAGCTGAATCATATGGACAGTGCCGCCATTGAGGATATTTCGGTGGTGTGTGAACTCTTGGATGTTTTTCGGACGAGTTGACAGGTATGCCACCCGATCGAGACATTGAGTTTGTTATTGATTTAATAACTGGAACTGCACCTATAGCTAAGAGGCCGTATATGATGCCTCCTATGGAATTAGCGGAGCTCAAGAAGCAGATTCAAGAGCAATTAGAGAAGGGTTTCATTCGCCCAAGCTCTTCACCTTGGGAAGCGCCCGTTCTATTTGTGGACAAGAAGGATGGATACCAAAAGGATGTGCGTGGATTACCGAGCTCTCAATGAGGTAGCAATCAAGAACAAGTACACCTTGTCACGCATAGAAGACTTGTTTGATCAGATGAAGGGTGCTTGTGTCTTCTCTAAGATTGACTTGAGGTCGGGATATTTTCAAATGAAGATTATACCATCGGACATACCCAAGACAGCTTTTAGGACACGGTATGGATCTTATGAGTAAACCGTGATGTCTTTTGGATTGACAATACGCCTGCCTACTTTATGTACCTCATGAATAAGGTCTTCATGGAGTACTTGGATAAGTTCGTTGTGGTGTTTATTGATGATATTATGATCTACTCGAAGGATGAGAAGGAACATGAGGAACACTTGAGGCTTACGTTGCAGAAATTGAGGGAGCATCAATTGTATGCCAAGTTCAACAAGTGTCAGTTTTGGTTGAGAGAGGTGTCATTTTTGGGTCATATAATCTCAGGAGGAGGAGTATCGGTTGACCCTGGAAAAGTGAGAGACGTGTTGAAGTGGGAGCCGCCGCAAAATGTAAAGGAAATAAGAAGTTTTCTTGGGATGGCTGGATATTACCGTCGGTTTATCAAGGACTTCTCCAAGATAGCCAAGCCCATGACGGAGTTGCTACTGAAGGGAAATGCTTTCCAATGGACTCAAGCTTTTCAAAATAGTTTCGAGGAGTTAAAGAAGAGGCTGACAACAGCCCCAGTTTTGGTACTGCCGGATGTGAGCAAGAGTTTTGATATTTATTGCGATGCATCGAGACAAGGACTTGGATGTGTATTGATGCAAGAAGGTCAAGTGGTCGCCTACGCATCAAGACAACTAAAGAAACATGAGCAGAATTACCCAATGCATGATTTGGAACTCGTAGCCATGGTACATGCATTGAAGATTTGGAGACACTACATTCTTGGACATAGGTGTGAAATTTATACGGATCATAAGAGTTTGAAGTATATTTTCACACAAGCGGATCTAAACTTGAGGCAACGAAGATGGTTGGAGCTCATCAAATATTATGATTTGGGGATCAACTATTATCCGGAAAAGGCCAATGTAGTGGCCGATGCTTTGAGTAGAAAGGGAGTAAGTCACCAACTCACAGTTTGGGAATTACCATTCGAGTTATGTAAGGAGTTTGAAAGGTTGAACCTCAGATTTGTAAATGAGATGGAGATGATGGAGTTAAACCCAACCTTGGAGCAAGAAATTCGAGAGGCACAAACCGCAGATGAGGAGATCAAGGAAATCAAGGAAAGGATCGAGGAAGGGAGAGAATTCAGATTTGACGAAGACGAACATGATACCTTATGGCTTGGAAAGAGGATCGTTGTGCCTAAGGTGAAGCATATTCGGGAGACAATATTAAAGGAGGCACATGACTCGCCTTACTCAATTCACCCTGGTTGTACAAAGATGTTCAAAGACATGAAGACTTGCTATTGGTGGGATATCCTGAAGAAGGACATAGCTGAATACGTAGCATTGTGTGATGTGTGCCAACGAGTCAAGGCGGAACATCAAAGGCCAGCTGGATTATTGCAACCGTTGAATATTCCGGAATGGAAGTGGAAAGAAATTGGAATGGACTTCATAGTTGGGTTACCACGTACTCAGTCCGGGTATGACTCAATTTTGGTCATTGTGGATCGCTTAACCAAATCAGCTCATTTTGTCCCCGTGAAGACCAAATATACAGCTGCACGATTGGCCGAAATATACATGGAGCATATTGTGTGTCGACACGGAGTCTCGAAGAAGATAGTCTCGGATAGAGGTTCTCAATTTACCTCCATATTTTGGAAAAAATTGCATGAAGCCTTGGGAACGAGGTTGAATTTTAGTTCAGCATATCATCCTCAAACGGATGGACAAACCGAGAGGACCAATCAGATTTTGGAGGACATGTTAAGAGCTTGTGCGTTAAAGCATGGGAAAAGTTGGGACAAAAGCTTGCCATACGCGGAATTTTCATACAACAATAGTTACCAAGCAAGCTTGAAAATGTCACCGTATGATGCGCTTTACGGAAGGAAGTGTAGGACACCTTTATTCTGGAATGGGGCAGGAGAAACTCAAGTATTTGGTCCGGATGTGTTGCAAGAAGCCAAAAAGCAAGTCCAAATTATTCGTGAAAACTTGAGGGCTGTCCAATCGAGGCAAAAGGCTATGCGGACAATAGAAGAAGGAAACTAGCCTTTGAAGTGGGAGATTTTGTTTACCTCAAGGTGTCACCAATGAGAGGTCATAAGAGGTTTAATATAAGAGGCAAGCTAGCACCTCGTTATATTGGACCGTTCAAGATTTTGGACAAAAGAGGAGAAGTAGCATATAAGTTGGAGATGCCAACTCATCTTTCAGACGTACATGATGTCTTTCATGTTTCCCAGCTCAAGAAGTGTTTGCGAGTACCAGAAGAACAAGTGCCAATGGAAGGATTGGAGCTAGAGGAAGATTTGACTTATGACGAGCAACCGATAAAAATCTTGGAAACCAAGGAGAGAGTCACAAGGAACAAGGTTATTAGATGGTGTAAAGTTCAATGGAAGCACCACACAGAAAAAGAAGCAACGTGGGAATTGGAGAATGATCTCAAGAAGGACTTTCCCTATCTCTTCTCTTCCGCGTCGAATCTCGAGGGTGAGATTCATTTTAAGGGGGGTAGGTTTGTAACACCCTCATTTTCATGCATCATGCCTTGGATACACTCATATACATGTTTAACATTAACCCACATCAAGAGGAACAAGTTTAAAATTGATTCGGAGCATTTAAAATCGATTTGGAGCAAAACCGCACTTAAAATGCAGGAAAGTGCGGACTAGTCCGATTTTACTGAGGACTAGTCCGATTTCTCTCTGACTAAAAATGGACTTGTCCATTTTTGCTGCGGACTGGTCCGATTTGGGCTCTGGAAACTTTCGGACTTGTCCGATTTTGTGTGGACTAGTCCGTTATTCCATGATTCCTTGAAAAATTGCTAAGTCCTTGGACTTTACCGGACTAGTCCGGTGTTCCAGCGGACTTGACCGATTTCCTCTCTGTTTAAAGTCGGACTTGTCCGATGTTTGACCAGACTTGTCTGATTTTATCTCTCGACGACTTCGGACTAGTCTGATCCTTTCCGGACTTGTCTGATATTTCGTGACTCCGAGTTGATCTTTTGTTTTACGACTTGTTTCTTGGGTTTCACGTTAAGTGGGCCTAGGGACGTCGTGCCTAACTCTTTTAGAGCCCATGTGGGACTCTAAACTGGCCTCTACTCATCCCAAATTCGAAATCCATCTAACCCTAGCCTCCACCTCTATATAAACAGTCCCACCCCTTGGATTGACATCTATTTGCCACTTTTCCACCCACCCAAACCCTAGTTCGTGGGGAGCCACCATCTAGGAAGGAGGAGAAGATCCCAAGCAAGAAGAAGAAGAGGAGGAAACAAAAGAGGATCAAGATCTCCACCAAGTTTCGTTCTTCACCGCCAATTCATCCCCAAGTTTATCACCAACCCTAGATCATCAAGATCCAAGTGTTACCTCCAAGTTTCTTGATTCATTGGAGTTCTAAACACCTGATATACCTTCTATTCTCTTTTCCTTACGTGAATTCAACTCCTAATCTCCAAATTCACATCGATCTAGAAAACCCTAATCTGCTGATCTCGCAGAGTGCGGACTTGTCCGGTCCCTAGCGGACTAGTCCGGTCTTCCTGGCTAAATTGTGTTGAATTGATTCTAAAATTTCATCTAATCGAATCCAAATCTGTATAAATTTGTTAAAAGCTATTAGAACTAGTTAGTGATAATTAAAAGCAATCTATTAACAAGTTCTACCTTGCATTTGCATAAATCATGCATGTCATGTCATATTGAGTAATATTTGTGCACTCTTTGATTGTGTTTCTTGTCTTGTATGTTTATTGTGTGGATTAGACGGATTTGCGCTAGAGAGTGCCGTAGAGGATCTACATCACCAAGAGTTTGAAGGCTTTGATCCTAATCAACAGCAAGAGCAAGGCAAGTGTCCTTGAAGCATATTGATCATATTTTTCAAGTAAATGTTTTGTTTGCAAAACTGCATGCTTGTGTCAAATTGATGGGAATCCTATGGTAGAAAGTTTACTAGCTTTGTTTAACAACCCTTGTCACATGGAATTTATGGTAGAGAGTCGGGACGGGATTTTTACCCTTTTGCTTCACTTAATTAACTGGGATGGGAAACTGACTATACCACTCAATTTAATTATGCATGGATGAGATTATAATTAACATGAACTGGATAACATGATATGGTAATGGGTGATCTAAGCAAGCCTGGTATGTGGATGAGTTGGATGTTATGGTGGTTTGCTTGCTTTAGATCTAAGGACCGGTTCATGCGAGAATAAGCCAGGACTACAGTGCCACCACGAGGCCAAGTATGGGTGCGGCATAGCTGATTAATTAGGGCTTTGCTAGTGCTATTTGGACCATCAAGGATGCTCGGGGAAGGGGTAGTCGGATTGGGTTTGTTGATGATTGGCGGGACTACCCTAGGATCCGAATGGCTCAAGAGGGGGCCCTTGGTTGAAGATGTGCTCAGTGGGAGACATCACCACCGGTGAAACCTCAGTGGGGTCTAAATAGGCTAGTAATCCCTTTGTAAAGGCTATTTTGTGATTTCTTGACCACACACCGATGGAAGTGTGAGACGGCATAATAGAGGTTCTAGTCATCGAAAGGTGATGCAATCACGAACACGTGGGTAAAGAGGTACAAACTCTGCAGGGTTTAAATAAAACTATCATCATAGCCGTGTTCCCGGTTATGAGCACCTGGACAACTTCCATGATTAGAGGGAACTCGGTATTGGAATGTTATTTGGGATAGTTATGGTTTGGTAATGGTTATGGTTGGTTATGGATTTATTTCTGATATTGAATATGGTTATTGGCAAATGGTGAAATCTGGAATTATTGATGAGGATGGTGAATTGTGGACTGGTATTATGGTATTACTTATGATTATGATCGATTCGATTCCTATAAACATAATATATTGCTTTTCAAATGTTTTAATGTACTTTTCAGCACTTTGCCATTATTATTGTCGTCATTTAAATAAGCAACATGTCATACTTTCCACACTTGCTAAGTACGACATGTACTCACTCTTGCAATCCCCACCCAACAGTTGCAGGTCAGGATTGGGAGTTTAAAGGCGATAATGCGGAGTTCTAGGCCGTGTCTACCGTCAGCTTGCCTGTGGTGTTATTGGAGCTGTGCTATACCCTATTGCTTATGCTGTCTAGCTGTTTAGTTTGCTTAGTTGCTTAATTAGTTTATTTCCATTGCATTAGTTGAACTTGTCATTAATATTCATTAGAGTTTGTGATCGAGGATAATATTGTTTGTGTAATAAAATTTGGTTAATTAATTTTGTTATGTGGTAATTTACTGTATATCCTTTTGTGGCTGCACTCGTGTATGTGTGATGAACATCCTGGGAACACATATGCGTTAGCTTGGTACATTTTTCGGAACCAGGCATCACACCTACCCTCATTGAATTGCCACAGAGGCCGATTCTCTTCCACTAATCACAAAGGGGGTAAATAATCGTGTTCAATGGGCCTTCTCACAAGTTGAGGGCTCCCGAAGATTTACAATTCGAAACACCACCAAACGCACTCGAAAAATGTGCAATAAAACAGCGAGAGTGTGTGAGAGATTCAAACCCAAAAGCTCAAGACGTGAAGAACGTGTCTCTCCTTTGATCTATGGTTAATCCTCAAGGATTTGATCTTTCTTGCGTTGGATTGTGTGGAGAGATGTGTTTTCTGGGCTCTTGGAAGGTGTGACGGCGCAGGGGGTCGAGAGAGATCATAGTAGGGCCACACACCTCTATTTATATGAGGGTTTTCAAAGGTTACCATTAGGGTTTACAAAGTTCGGACTAGTCCGTGGTGGACTCTGGACTAGTCTGGTGTGCACCGTGTGGAAAACCCTAAGTGTTAAGGAATATCGGACTTGTCCAAAAACATGCGGACTAGTCCGATCTGGGCACTGGAGATATTCGGACTAGTCCGACACATATCAGACTAGTTCGGCATGGTGAATCCCTTAGTGAATTGAGGACAAGTCCGCACTTGGAGGAGTTGTCCGATTTTAGTCAGAGAGGTTATTGGACTAGTCCGGATAATATCGGACTAGTCCGGTGTAGTGAAATGTTGAGGGGCTAAGGACAAGTCCAAAATTGGGGAACTTGTACGAAGTTGGTCAGTGAGGATTTCAGACTAGTCCGTGGAATATCGGACTTGTCCCATGTTGATCATAGGTGTTATCGGACTAGTCCAGACTTTATCGGACTAGTCTGCTGCGGACAACTCTACACTGGGAGGACTTGTCCGATCCTGGACATAGAGATTATCGGACTAGTCCGGGGAGTATTGGACTAGTCCGACCCTGTGTAAATTTGTGCAGTAAGAGTGTTTTCTTTTGCTTGAGCTCTTGGGGTGTGTTTCTCCAACACACTCCATACACAAAGAGTATTCTATTCATCTCTTGAGCTCTTTTTAACTTGATTCCTCACTCTTATTTCTTTTTGCGCTTTCTTCATAATTTCATTAAAACCTACGCTCATCTCAATAATTTAGTGAGGATCTCATTTGTTTGTCATAAATCAACCAAAACCCACAAGGGATGCCTAGATGCACTTTCACATCTACAACCGCTGGATATTCCAGCATGGAAATGGGAGGATGTGAGTATGGACTTCATCGTTGGATTACCACTCACATTCCAGAAGCATGATTCGATTTGGATGATAGTCGACCGACTAACCAAATCAGCACACTTCCGGTTAATGTTGGATTTGTTGCTAAACAATATGCGGAGCTGTACATTGCACGGATCTTATGCTTACATGGTGTACCGAATATCATAATTTCAGATCGAGGTGCGCTGTTCGTTGCTCGATTCTGGGAGCAGCTGCTGGCCTCGTTGGGTACTAAGCTGATTAGAAGCTCCGCATATCACCCACATGACAAACTGAGAGGGTGAACCTAGTAATTGAAGACATGTTGTGTGCATGTGCCATCCACCATGGTAAAAATTGGGATGATCATTTACCGTTAGCAGAATTCTCGTACAACAATGGTTGTCAACCGAGTATCAAGATGGCACCATACGAAGCTCACTACGGCCGGAAATGCCGCACGCCGCTGAATTGGTGTGAGTCCGGCGAGGGGGTGACGTTCGGGATTGATCTAGTCAACGAAGCCGAGGAACAAGTTCGGATCATTCAAGAAAATCTAAGAACGGCTCAATCTCGATAGAATAATTATGCGGAGCAGGCGGCGTCGCCCGCTGCAATTTGATATCGGAGATCATGTTTACCTCCGCACGTCTCCGATGAAAGGAATTCATCGGTTTTGAGTAAAAGGGAAGCTCGCTCCCCGATTTATTGGTCTTGTGGATTATCAATTGGAATTACCGGCATCTCTAGCTGGTATACACGACATTTTCCACATGTCTCAGCTCCGGAAATGTCTCAAGTTCATAGCTGCAGTCAACACGGATGAGATCGGCGAATTGCAACCGGATCACACATACGCCGAACATCCGGTTCAGATTCTCGATGAGAAGGATCGAACAATGCAGAACCGCATGCTATGGTTTTATAAAGTGTTATCGAGCAACCATACCGCTGAAGAAGCGACATGGGAATCCGAAGAATATCTCCGCTCCAACTATCTGGATTTCTTATCATCTCATATCCGGTAATTTCTCTCCTACTTTCGTCTCTTCATTGTAATCTCGGGACAAGATTCTTTAAAGGGAGGAGGAATGTAAAAGAACTAATTTTCATAATACAAACTTTAGTTAGAAGGACTATAATTTTTGAATGATAAAAAGAAACAAAAAGGAAATGAGAAAAACAAAGTAATTCAAACTCCAAATGAGGGAATTCAAAAAAGTAAACATAACTACTGTTCAAATGAGTTTAACATCAAGATTTGAGTTGACTATTGGATTCCAAATATTTCAAATAGTATCCCTGCATACTTCCATAATCTTTGAAGCAATTTTGCTATGCAAATCAATAGCTACATTGAATTCAACTCAAATTCAAATTCAAGTTTGAATTCGAATGCAACTTGGGCAAATCAACAATTTGATTTCACAATCAAATTATCCACATTCAATTTGACCTTCCCACAAATATCTAGCAATTTTTGGACTGAAATAGATGGTCGAATTGAATGAGCAGAGTTGTGGACGAGGGAGAGCAAGTGGGACCCACCTGTCATGCTTACAGGGCTCTGTTCTTTTCATCCCAGGGCAACACCTCACGGCATGCAAATTGCCAGAGAGTTGCTTGCTTCTCTGCTTGTCTCCAGCTGTATACAGTGTGACCAGAGCTCCTCCTTATCCCCCTCCAAGCCCCAATGTCGAGCACATTCCCTGGCACAAGATTTTGCTCGACGGCGAGTTTTACCCCATCCACTCGAAATCCAGCAAGGATCATCGGTATTGGTCGGTTTTCTTTGCAGCCTATCATTCCTCAACACTTTGCACAGCTGTTTTAACCATTTTCTTGCTCAGTTGGAGCCTGTCCGACGAGGAACGTGATGAATTCCGGCTGCCATCCTCTGTTTTTCAAGTGTCACCCGTCAGTGGACCGTCGCCCCCTCAATACAAGCAAGTTCTCACCTGGGTCTTTGATGCAAAAATGTTTGCCTATTCATATACTAGCTGCTGGTAAAATTTGAGCTCATGCCATGGACATAGCCCACATATTTTCATTTCTTCCGGCGAGCTTCGTGCATGAACTTAGCTAGGTCTCTGATTAAATCTGCATTCTACGTGTAACAATTCTTTGTGGACGTGAGGCTTTATCTTCTACACATCCAGGCGCTTCACCTCGAAGAAGAATCATTGAGTTTCATCGTGTAATTAAGCTGGACTTCGAGTTTTTTCCCTCCGCTTTTGAAAACGCGTCGGTTCACCGCTGAGCTCATAATTTTAGGCCCTTCCACCTATTTTACACCTTCTATTCATCCTCAGCATGATCACAGGAAGATTTTTGATTGATTCCTGAGCAGTTTGAGCAAGGTTTTGGCGGTTTTGACCTCGCCAGAACCCTAGTTCCGCCCGCCGCTGTCGCACCACCCTCTCCGGCCATCTATCGCCGGCGCCACCTAGGGCAAGTTGTTCTCCGTTCGATTTTAGGCCCTGGCGGCCAGTTCCAATGCCCCCCCCCCCCCCCCGTGCTCTAGCGCGTTCTGCAGCGAGGTGCTGCCGCCTGCCACCGTCGGGCACCGCCCGAGCGCCGCCGGCGCGAGGAAGAAGATGACTCGGGGTGGGGCCCGACTGTCAACCAAAGAAGGATTTTCATCAGGATCTTTTGTGGCTTTGGGATCTGATGTGGCTGAGGGTAGAAACCGTATGGCCCCGTGTGGCTTAAATCCGACTGGTCCATTTTAAACCCATGGGCCCCCCTTTCTTTATTAAAACTTTCCCATTTGAATTTAATTTCAGATTTGATTCCAAATTTAAAAATCAATATCTCCGAGAATCCTTGTCGAAAAATTCTCAAATAAATTTTGTTAGAACCAGGACGATCCATACTTTCTGGTGCACTTGGATCTGTATGAAAATCCTTAATTTGTCCTCCATGATTCCATGAAGCAAGATGCTATTGAAATTAATTCCTGATGCTCTATTAATTCCAAAATTCCCAAACTTGGCCAAATCATTCCCAATAAGTCCCTAATGTTCCAGTAAAAGTATCATGTCCATTTGTGTTGATTTGAATAGCCAAAATTTGTTTCCAATCTCTATGTACCTGAAAATTCCAAAATGTCCAGAAACATTTCAGCAAATTGTCCAAACTTCTAAATTCTATATCTCACTCTATAAAGCTTAGAAAAATCTGCAATATATTTTGTTAGAACCAGGACAACCCCCTATGTATGATACAACCACTGTTAGCCATGATACCACTCCAGAATTTGAATGAAAATTCATAGAAGAGGAAACACATATAGAATGATTGTGACCACATACAACCTTTGCTAAATCTCAAATGTTGCACACTTTCTACACATTATCCGTTGAAGACATTGTTAAAGTTTCAGCTTCATTGGACCTCTGTAGCATCAGCAATCCTTTTATATATGTCTATGTGCATATAAACTCTAAATCAAATGTGGAGTTAATCTTTTTCCATTTCACACATATATTCCTTTATTCCTGTAGATCACAACAACAGGAACTCCATTCTCAATCACTTAGATCCTGTACTAAACTTGTTACAACATAATTAAAATGTTATGCTATCTCATCCTTATATATGCACCTGCATTTCGATAGTTCATGTGACGTCGGAACTCGACTAGGAGCATTCCTTTGAGGAGAAGGCCAGTGTGTTCACTTGAAGTCCTTTGCAGAGTCTCCAGAGGAAGACCACTGACCATTGACATTTAATCGAGTCGCAAGCTAAGGAAAACCCTGGTTTGCATTTAAGCGCTATTACGAAAATTTGATTTGTATGACCTATGTCTAGGGTGAGTTATGTGCATTAGGTCTAAGGTGATTGAAAATACACTTGCATTTGGGTATTATTAAGTCATCCTGTAGACTATGCTATGCTAAATGTTGTATAGGATTCAGTAGAAGTCGCGTAGTTGGAATCTACTCGCATGGCTAGGACTTTTTTCACACGGGATTGGTTCAAAGAAATGTAGTAGTAATCTGAATATGAGACCCGGCAGGGGCGTAGGGTGCAGAAAGACGTGGTCTTGGATGCGTAGCCCTGCCTGTGTCGATTAAGGACCAATCCGTATGCCGCCCTGTTGAGCAAGTTTGAACTGTACCAGAGTCATAATGGATATATGGGGTCCAGGACACCGATGTATCTTGGGAAGCCTTTGATGAGTAGGTTTAGGCCCGATCTTCCGAAAGGTATGTCGATTGGGGTGGAGAACTCGACATTGATGATCCGCGACACTCGAGCGGTTCGAGTACCCCTGCAATCACTACACCACATCTCCGTTGGTTATCAACCATGCTGCACACGCTTGACCTCGCCAAGAAGGCTAATCCCTGCAAGTGCAACCGAGAACACGAGCAAGAACGTCGAAGACACGATCGGAAATCGCGAAGTTGGGGTCTCACAAAACGTAGAACGGCGATATTATTGATCTAAGTAAAAACCACCGAATATGACCGGCGGCTGCAGTATTTATAGGCTAGGGTTCGACCAAAACGCGATTAGACGCGTCCCTAATGGACTCTTACGGGATACAAGGCCCAAAGGCCCTATTCGGGGGCGCAGCACCGGACAGAAATCTGGACTCAATATGTTTCGACGATTCCCAATGACTCCAGAGGAATTTTGATGTGGGACCAGAACAATTGGAAATTTTATCTTCTCCTCTTTCCGTGCATATGTAGAACGCCAAAAACGGAGTCTGTATGCCTCCTGGGCATCCGTTTTAAGGTGGACTGCTTCTGGACTCCGAGTTGAACTCGAGTCCGAGTTGTAAACTGTTTTTATCAACTTGTGGACGTCCTAGCTGATTCTCCACGCTCCCAAGGCCTCTTTCCTTCACTTGTTGATCTTCTCCATTATTCCTAATAACAATTAAATCATCACATAGCAATCTATTCTCTAACTCACATGCAAAAGAATTTAGGAACGAATTCACCTGCTGATTTAATAACCGTGCTCGTGCTCTTGTGATTGGTCCTTGCAATTCAATGTGCGTCTCCGCTGTTGTGATGTCCTCATCATCCTCCCCCTCTTGAATTGGAGTCGTCCTCGACTCAAGTTCATCTTCTTCTCCCAAGTACGGTCGCAAATCTGAAATGTTAAATGTAGGACTAACCCCAAAATCGGGAGGCAATTCAAGCTTATATGCATTATCATTAATCTTTTCAACGATCTTAAAAGGACCAGCAGCTCGTGGCATATGTTTAGATTTTCTCAAGTCAGTAAATCGCTTTTTTCTCAAATGTAACCACACCAAATCACCCGGTTCAAGTTTTACTTCTTTTCTACCTTTACTACCTGCAATCCTATACTTATCATTCATCATTTCAGTATTTTTCTTTGTAGTTTCATGCATCTTAAGAATGAATTCAGATCATTGTGTAGCATCCAAATTTATAGTTTCAGAAGGAGGCAAAGGTAGAAAGTCAATAGGAGCACGGGGATTGAAACCATACACTACCTGGAATGGACTTACCTTTGTCGTGGAGTGAACGGATCTGTTGTAAGCAAATTCTATATGTGGTAAACACTCCTCCCACAACATCAAATTTGTTTTCAAGACAGCCCACAACATAGTGGATAAAGTATGATTAACTACCTCGGTATGTCCATCTGTTTGTGGGTGACATGTAGTTGAAAACAGCAACTTGGTTCCCAACTTATACCACAAAGTTCTCCAAAAATGACTTAAAACTTTTGCATCACGATCAGAAACAATGGTATTTGGCACACCATGTAAACGAACAATTTCCGTCATAAATAAATCAGCAATGTGTGAGGCATTATCATTCTTATGACAAGGTATAAAGTGTGCCGTTTTGGAAAAACGATCAACAACTACAAAAATACTATCCCTCCCCCTCTTAGTCCTAGGCAATCCCAAATCAAAGTCCATAGAAATATCCTCCCAAGGTACACTAGGAACAGGAAGAAGCATATAAAGACCATGTGGGTTAAGGCGAGACTTAGCTTTGTTGCAAGTAGTGCATTGTGACACGTAGCACTCGACATCACGCCTCATATTTGGGCAAAAGAAGTGTGTGGACAGCACGTCTTCAGTTTTCTTCACTCCAAAATGTCCCATCAAACCTCCTCCATGTGTTTCCTGCAAAAGCAATAGACGAAGCTAGCTGGAACACATAGCTTGTTAGCACGATAGAGGAGACCCTCTCGCAGCACATATTTATTCCATGTTCTTCCTTCTCTACAATTTTCAAAAGCATCTTTGAAGTCTAAATCAGTAGGATATAATGCTTTAATTGTTTCCAAACCAAAGATTTTATGATCAAGTTGGGACAGCATGGTATAACGCCTAGATAATGCATCCGCAATGATATTTTCCTTCCCTTTCTTATGCTTAATGATGTATGGAAACGACTCTATGAACTCAATCCATTTAGAATGTCGTTTATTCAGATTGGTTTGACACTTAAGATACTTCAATGATTCATGATCAGAATGTATGACAAACTCCTTAGACCAAAGATAATGTTGCCATGTTTGTAATAAATGCACTAAGGCATACAATTCCTTATCATAAGTAGAATAATTAAGAGAAGTACCATGAAGTTTTTCACTAAAGAAAGCAATGGGTTTACCTCCTTGTATGAGAACGCCTCAAATACCAATGCCGCTTGCATCGCATTCTAGCTCAAAGGTCTTGTCAAAATCAGGAAGTTGTAGCAACGGTGCTTGTGTAAGCTTCGATTTGAGAGCATCAAAAGCTTGCTGCTGCTGTTCGCCCCATCGAAATGGAACTCCCTTCTTCGTTAGCTAATGTAGAGGTGCTGCAATGGTGCTGAAATCCCGCACAAAGCACCGATAAAAACCTGCAAGACCAAGAAAACTACGAACCTGTGTGACGGTTGTTGGGGCTGACAAGCTGGTGATTGCTTCAATTTTTGCCTCATCCATCTCAATTCCCTGCGAGGAAACGACATAGCCAAGAAACGAGACTCGATTGGTGCAAAAGACGCACTTTTCGAGGTTACCAAACAAACGTGCATCTCTCAAAACAGTAAAAACAGCACGTAAATGATCAAGATGTTCATCATATGACTTGCTGTAAATGAGGATATCATCAAAGTAAACCACCACAAATTGTCCAATGAAAGCACGTAAAACCTTGTTCATTAATTGCATAAAGGTGCTGGGTGCATTAGTTAAACCAAGTGGCATTACTAACCACTCATAAAGTCCAAACTTGGTTTTAAATGCAGTTTTCCATTCATCTCCTAGTGCCATTCTAATTTGGTGGTAACTACTGCGCAAGACAATTTTTGTGAAGACGATAGCACCACTCAATTCATCAAGCATGTCATCTAATCGAGGAATAGGATAACGATAGCGAATGAAGATGTTATTAATTGCTCGACAATCAACACACATGCGCCAACTACCATCTTTCTTAGGAACCAAAAGAACAGGAACGGAACAAGGGCTAAGGCTTTTACGAATGTACCCGCGGTCCAAAAGATCTTGGACTTGTCGCTGAATTTCCTTAGTTTCATGTGGATTCGCCCTGTATGCTGCACGATTTGGCAAACTTGCTCCTGGAATCAAATCGATCTTGTGTTCAATGCCTCTCATCGGTGGTAAACCAGGGGGTATCTCGGAGGGAAACACATCCTCAAACTCCTGCAAAAGGTTAGCAACAGCATGGGGCAATGCAATAGACAATTCATAAAGTGAAAACATGGCTTCTTTGCAAACTAAAGCATAGCACATCCCCTTAGCATCGAATAAATCAGCAAGTTCAGATTTAGTTGCGAGCAACGATGGTGATTTTAACTTAATAACTTGCTGTTTTTCAGATTCTAATTTTGTTGCTTTGCCATCACGAATTTTACTCTTCTCAAAATGCACAATTTCAGCAGTAGTCATGGGGAGCAAAGTGATTTTCTTTCCCTTATGCATGAGAGTATATTTATTGGTTCTACTATGATGAATAGCGTCTGTACCAAATTCCCAAGGACGACCCAATAAAAGAGAACAAGCATCCATAGGAACAACATCAAAATCAGCAAAATCATGGTATGAACCAATTGAAAAATGTATTCTCGCTGTTTGTGTTACCCGAAACTTACCGCTGTTGTTGAACCATTGAATGTGATACGGATGAGGGTGTGCCCTTGTTGTCAAACCGAGTTTCATTACGATGTCCGTGTTCACCAAGTTATTGCAGCTACCTCCATCAATTATAGTGTGTACACGACAGTCCTTGATGACGAGAAACGTGTGGAAGAGGTTGTGTCGTTGTAGCTTGTCGTCGGTCTCCACTTTGGAGCTCAAGGCACGCTGCACAATGATGCTCCTATAGTTCTCCGTCGCCGCTGTACCAAGTACCTCTTCTTCGGTGTGTTCGTCATTTGGATCTGTAAAGTCAGTAGCAAGAGAATATTCATCTTCAACATCCGATGTACTATCATACCCACCATCGTCGCGTGCTATGTATGCTCGTTTGCTCGGGCCATATCTCATCATATGACCAAGTCCCTGGCAGCGGTGACACTTGATGTCGGAAGTACGACCCGTAGAAGGAGTGGACGAAGAAGGCTTGAATGATGGCGCCTTGCTGCCTTCTGGCACGCAAGAAGGTGGAGCAGCAGGTATAGTTCGTTGGCCGCCATTGGGTGGTGTAGTCGCTGCACATGGGGTCGAAGATGGTGCTGTTTTGGATGGTGTAGTCGCTGCACGTGGCGTGAAGTTGCTCCTCGTACGATGTTGCTGTTGTTGTTGACCCTGCAATTCTTTTTCTGCCAACATAGCAAGCTGAAACAATCTGTTAACAGTATCATATTCCTTGTAGTCAACAATGTTCTGAATTTCACGCCTCAACCCCCCATAAAAAATGAGCTATTTTATCATCCATGTCCTCTACTACCCTACAACGCATCATACCTTTTTGTAACTCTTGATAATACTCCTCTACGGACATGTTATCTTGGTCTAAACGCTGCAATTTTTTTGCGAAGGTCCCGCTGAAAAGATGGAGGAACAAATCAAACGCGCATAGCTTCCTTTAATCTATCCCATGTTGGAGGGTCAGTTCTAGTTTTAACAAGTTCATTCCACCATATGATAGCAAAGTCCTTAAACTCATTAGTGGCTTGACGAACTCTATGTTGTTCAGGAACAAGATGGGAATTAAATTTTTGCTCTACTGTCATCTCCCAATCAAGATAAGCCTCAGCATCATAAGCACCAGAAAAAGAGGGTATTGTAAATTTCACTTTAGCAAAAGGATCATCAGGAGACGATTATAATAATTGTTATGATTATTACCTCCCATACCTCGACGATAAAGTGGCAGTCTTGGCTGATTATTGTGATCTTCCAATTCATCATAAGCATTGTCTTCTTGTCTTACAGCGAGAGGCAACCGAGCCTCAAAAGTATTCATCTGAAGAGCAAGGTCATCCAGTTGGCGAGTCAAGTTCGCCAATGACTCCTTTGTCACTGCGTTGTATTTGGCGAACATATCCGTCATGATCTTCATCATATCACGTAACTCAGCATGTTGAACACAATCGTCATCATTGTCTTCTCCTGCCATTGTTAGTAGGAAACAAAAGACAGCAAAAAAAATATGTTATCCCTATCAACTACAGTGACAATGTGGAAGGTGGAAGAAAACAATCTCTCTCGCTCAAGCGTCTTACCACGCTCTTTCAAGTGTTCTTACCGACACAGCAGGTGGTGTGGACGGTGAGATGAACCAATGAAGCGTGGGGTGATTGCAAAGGTACGTGTTATGCTCAAGAGAAAGGTGGAGCTTGGATGGCAAATATGGTGGCTAATAAGCAGAAAATCTCTAACAGCTAAACAAAGTTGAATAAGTATTCAATGTAGGAAACTGTTGCTGGTCAACCGAGTGCCCTAGAGCCTAGCACAACACAAGGAAGTATCAAGGCAAAAGAAAGACAGAATGATATAGCCAACAAAACAGCACCAAGTGGTATAGGCCAATTGCTTTAATATGCGCGCTCTTCACTATTTTTTTTTTTCTTTTTTGTAATATTTTTTTGATATTTTTTCATTACTCAGGAGCACGAAGATATGAATCACACAAATTTTCAGTTCAATTGGATGGAATATGCGGCCTACAGAAAATCAAGAAGATTCTTTAAAATTCGTGATGAAACTTCGGAGGCCGGATAGCCTATCTTCCGAGGGGAATTTGGGCAATCTAATTTCGCCGAACGCGGCTACGTGGAAGAAAATCAGATGCGAAATTTTGCGTAGATGAATTTGAAAAAAAATCGCCCGATTTCGAGTTCGTGTGCGATAGTTATGGCCGTTTTAAGGTAGACTATCCGAGTTACGATTTTTTTGGATGTTGATTCCAACTCGGTTTGAGAACAGAACTCGCAATCGGATACGAAAATGATCGGGAATTCGCACAGCAACTAATGGGGTGGTGTGTAATGATTCAAGGATGAATGGCACAAAGGTTTGTCACCTAATCTAGGGCTGACAATGCGGGGGTTCACGCAAGGCGGCTAGCTAGGGCAAACCGATGAACGTGGCGGATCGGTTTGTTATTTAGGGATTGTGGAATAGGTGTTGAATACCAAGAAAACAAGGACAAAACACGATAACTAGGACCCAAAACAAAAAGCTAAACCAGCAACAAGACTCGACCAAACGAATTCAAACTCAACAATGCAAACTGAAAAACGAAACTGCAGGCACTATAGTCTGGGAAGCGGTAAAAACGATCTAATTTTTTTGTGGCTTTTCTGTGGAGTCTAGGTACGAAAAAAATTGATCTAATGGAAGTAAAACAAGGATACCTCACGGGAAACCTGGAAATCTGATACCAATTGATGAGTAGGCTTAGGCCCGATCTTCTGAAAGGTATGTCGATTGGGGTGGAGAACTCGACGTTGATGATCCACGGCACTCGAGCGGTTCGAGTACCCCTGCAATCACTACACCACGGCTCCGTTGGTTATCAACCATGCTGCACACGCTTGACCTTGCCAAGAAGACTAATCCCTGCAAGTGCAACCGAAAACACGAGCAAGAACGTCGAAGACATGATCGGAAATCGCGAAGTTGTGGTCTCACAAACCGTAGAACGGCGATATTATTGATCTAAGCAAAACCCACCAAATATGACCGGCGGCTGCAGTATTTATAGGCTAGGGTTCGACCAAAACACGATTAGATGCGTCCCTAATGGACTCTTACGGGATACAAGGCCCAAAGGCCCGATTCGGTGGCGCAGCACCGGACAGAAATCTGGACTCGAATTGTTTCGACGATTCCCAATGACTCCGGAGGAATTTTGATGTGGGACTGGAACCATTAGAAAGTTTATCTTCTCCTATTTTCGTGCATATGTAGAACGTCAAAAACGGAGTCCGTACGCCTCCTGAGCGTCCGTTTTAAGGTGGACTGCTCCTGGACTCCGAGTTGATCTCGAGTCCGAGTTGTAAACTGTTTTCATCAACTCGTGGACGTCCCAGCTGGTTCTCCATGCTCCCAAGGCCTCTTTCCTTCACTTGTTGATCTTCTCCATTATTCCTAATAACAATTAAATCATCACATAGAAATCTATTCTCAAACTCACATGCAAAAGAAGTTAGGAACGAATTCACCTGCTGATTTAATAACTGTGCTCGTGCTCTTGTGGTTGGTCCTTGCAGTTCAATGTGCGTCTCCGCTGTTGTGATGTCCTCATCAGCCTTTGTTGAGACTTTTTCGATCGCCTCAAGCTTTCGGCCGCAGCACAGTAGACGAAAAGTCACTCACGACATCTTCACAATGGAAAGGTGCACCGTGAGTGGGAATACTATCCTAGACGATTGAATCGATTCAACTTGGACGAAACATGAGAAAGGTGGCTGCGTACGACGTCCGTGGTGTGCACCTACGTGACTCCCAGTACGGGTGTATGTGTCGTGTATTCTGGGTATCCTTGATTCAAATCACCATGCCTCGCGGTTATGACTACCACTTGTTCACTGAGTAGTGACATAGTTAATACTTGCACTTCAGATGAGAATTAATTACTCCCGTCATGAACATTATATTATCATTGTATTGCTATGTTGTATGTATTAGAGTTGTGCAAACTTAATTTATTTTCCACCTTGGCCATGCAGCATCATGATGAAGTGTTTCTTGTTTGATCGTGGAGTTATGATGTTGCCCGCACAAGGTTTACGTTGCTGCTAATAAATCTGAAAATAAGGATCCACATTTAGGTGAGTCCATTATGCAAATCTCCCATCATATGTTTATGTGTTTACCCTCATGTAGAGTTTCATGTTTAGATGAGACGGTTAAGTTTTGCTGAGCCTTCATGCTTACGGTTGCTATATAAGTTGTTTTGCAGGTACTAACCTCTATGGTTATGATTATGGTTGTATGATGAGACTCGCAACTCTTCGAGCGGTATACTCATGGGGATCCATGTCGCTGTTGTTTGATATTCGTGGCTAGTGAGGAGCATCCGTGGGCTGGACGACTTCTCTTTATCTTATTAGACTTGAGTACGAGAGTTTTAATCTTATCTTCCGCTCTAGTTTATTTTTATATAAACTATTTGTGAACTAAACATCGTTGTAAATTTCAGCAAATGATTTATCTAATACGTGTTCCTTTACATGTGTGTGTTGGGTGCCGCATCGCACGGCACCACCCAATGCGATTCCTGCAAAGTGTGGACCCGGTCCTCACAGGTGCCATACCTCCGACTAACGACGGGGCCTCACAAGTTTCGGACACACCTGCCGGAGAAGTTGGAAAGGACCATCAAGGTGGTCCACCAATATGAGGACTTCAATGCCAGCAGCGACCACGTGCGTCGCAAGACTCTCTATGTCATCTTCGGGGGGTCTTGGGATCCCGTGTCTCGGAACGTGACCAAGATGTGACACCCGGTTTCGAAAATGAACCAAGTGAACGCATATGTGTGCCCAGGACGTTCAACACACATACACGAGTGCATTCACAAAAGGATATACAGAAAATTACCACAGAACAAGATTAGTTATTACCACAGAACAAGATTAGTTAAGTATTTTTATTACACAATTCATATTATCCTCGAGTACAAGCTCTAATGAGTATTAATGAAAAGTTTGAACTAATGCAGTGGAAATAAACTAAACTAAGCAAACTAAGAAACTAGGCAAACAGGGTATAGCGCAGCTCCAACACTCCACAGGCAAAGCTGACGGTAGACACAGCCTAGTACTCCGCATTAACATCGTGGTACTCCCAATCCTGACCTGCAACTGTTGGTGGGGAAATTGCAAGGGTGAGTACATGTCGTACTCAACAAGTGTGGAACGTATGACATGTAGCTGATTCAAATGACGAATATAGTAATGGCTAAGTGCTGAAAAGTACATCAAAACATTTGAAAAGCAACATATTATATGTATGTGAAATAAACGCATCGTAAACCATATAATCATCATAATACCATTCCATATTCATTACCATCATCCATACTCCAAATAACCATAATCAATATCAAAATTTAATTCATAACCAACCATAACCATATCACTAATCAAAACCATTATCAAACCATCACAATACCAAGTTTCCTTCTAATCATGTCAGTGTCCAGGTTGCTCATAATCGGGAGCACGGCTATCATGATAGTTTTAAGACACACTCTGCACAGATTGTACAACTTTATCCACGTGTTTGTGATTTCATCACCTTTTGATGACTATATAATCTCAATTAGGCCATCTCACACTTCCTTAGGTGTGTGGCTAAGAGATCACAAAATAGCTTTTACAAAGGGGTTACTAGCCTATTTAGACCCCATTAAGGTTTCACCGGTGGCGATGCCTCCAACTGAGCACATCTTCAACCAAGGGCCCCCTCTTGAGCCATTCGGATCCCAGGGTAGTCCCACCAATCATCAACAAACCCAATCCAACTACTGGTTCCCTGAGCATCCTTAATGGTCCAAATAGCACTGGCAAAACCCTAATTAATCACCTACGCCGCACCCATAATTGGCCTTGTGGTTAAACAATGCTAGTAAACTTCCAATCATAGGATTTCCCATCAAATTGACACAAGCATGCAATTTTAAAAACAAAACATTTATTTCAAACAGGATCAATATGTTCAAGGACACTTGCCTTGCTATTAGGATTGGTTCGGGTCAAAGCCTTCAAACTCTTGGTGCTGGAGATCCTCCGCAACACTCGCAAATCCGTCTAATCCGCACAATAAACATACAAGACATGAATTGCAATTAGGAAGTGCACAAATATTACTCAATATGACATGACATACATGATTAATGCAAATGCGAGGCAAAACTATTTAATGAGTTGCGTTTAATGTTTACTAACTAGTTCTAATAATTATTTACAAGTTTGAACAGGTTTAGAAATTATTCAAAACAATTTTGAATTAATTCAGCAGGAAACAGTTTGCAAAATCGGACAAGTCCGTTGCTGGGCCGGACTAGTCCACCTTTCGCAGGAACAACGAATTAGAGTTTTCTAGATCGACGTGAATTTTGGGAAACGGGGTTGAATTTATGTGCGAAAGAGAGATTAGAAGGTATACCAGGTTTTTAGAACTCCAATGGATCAAGGGTTTTGGAGGCAACACTTGGATCATGAAGGTCTATGGTTGATGAAGAACATAATGGTGGATTGTTGATGAAGAATGCGAAGTTGATGGAGATCTTGATCCTCTTTGGTTTCCTTCTCTTCTTCTTCTTGCTCTAGATCTCCTTCTCCCTCCTTGGTGGTGGCTTTTCACGAGCTAGGGTTTGGGTGAGGTGAAAAAGTGGCAAATAGATGTCAAACCAAGGGGTTGGGTTGTATATATTAAGGTGGAGGCTAGGGTTAGATGGATTTCGAGTTTTAGATGAGTAGGGGTCGATTTAGAGTCCCTCACAGGCTCTAAAGAGTTAGACACGGCATCCCTAGGCCCACATAATGTAAACCCAAGAAACAAGTCGTGAAACAAAAGATCAACCCGGAGTTGCGATTTATCGGACAAGTCTGCAAAAGGGCCGGACTAGTCCGAAGTTGAACAGAGAGATATCGGGTAAGTCCGGACTAGACATCGGACGAGACCAACTTTAGTCAGAGGGGAAAACGGACAAGTCTGGCCAAAAATTGGACAAGTCCGACTTTTGTCATAGGGGAAAACGGACAAGTTCGCTGGAATACCGGACAAGTCCGGATAAGTACAGGGACTTAGCGATTTTCAATGGATTGCAACACCGGACTAGTCCGTACTTGACCGGACAAGTCTGAAAGTGTCCAGAGAGAAAAATAGACTAGTCCGCTGCAAAATGGACAAGTCGAAGTGAGGTCAGAGAGAAATCGGTCTAGTCCGCACCAAGACCGGATTAGTGCGCACTTCCAAGAATTCTTAAGGGCGGTTTTACTGTAAATTCATTTTAAACTTATTTATTCTTGTGTGGAATAATGTTAAACATGTATTAGAATGTATGCAATGCATGATGGATGAAAATGAGGGTGTTACAAACCTACCCCCCATAAAATGAATCTCGCCCACGAGATTCCACGCTGAAGAGAAGAGATAGGGAAATTCCTTCTTCAGATAATCCTCCAACTCCCATGTTGCTTCCGATTATGTGTGATGCTTCCATTGAACTTTACACCATCTAGTAATCTTGTTCCTTGTGACCCTCTCCTTGGTTTCCAAGATTTTGACCGGTTGCTCAGCATAAGTCAAATCTGCCTCTAACTCCAATTCTTCCATTGGCACTTGTTCTTCTGGTACCCTTAAACACTTATTGAGTTGGGAAACATGAAACACATCATTGACATCCAAAATATGAGATGGCATCTCCAACTTATACGTTACTCCTCCTCTTTTGTCCAAAATCCTGAATGGCCCAATGTATCGAGGTGCTAAATTGCCTTTTATGTTAAACCTCTTATGACCTCTCATTGGTGACACCTTTAGGTAGACGAAATCTCCCACTTCGAAGGCTTGTTTTCTTCTCCTATTGTCCGCATAGCCTTTTTGTCTTGATTGAGCAGCCCTCAAATTTTCACGAATTACCTGAACTTGTTTTTCAGCTTCTTGCAACATGTCAGGTCCGAATACTTGATTCTCCCCTGTCTCGTTTCAGAACAAAGGCGTCCTATACTTCCTTCCATAATGTCCTTCATAGGGTGACATTTTCAAACTTTCTTGGTAACTATTGTTGTATGAGAATTCCGCGTATGGCATGCTCTTGTCCCAACTCTTCCCATGCTTCAAGGCACAAGCTCTCAACATATCCTCTAAAATTTGATTGGTTCTCTCAGTTTGTCCATCCGTTTGAGGGTTATATGCTGAGCCAAAATTCAACCTTGTTCCCAATGCTTGATGCAATTTCTGCCAAAACCTGGAGGTAAATGGAGAACCTCTATTCGATACTATCTTCTTTTGAACTCCATGTAAACATACTATCCTTCCCATGTACCGTTCAACCAATTTCTCTTCATTGAAGGTGGTCTTGACGGGAATAAAGTGAGCTAATTTTGTCAACTGATCCACAATTACCCATATTGAGTCATAATCGGACTAGGTACGCGGCAAACCAACAATAAAGTCCATGTTGATTTCTTCTCACTTCCATTTTGGAATCTTTAATGGTTGCAATAATCCGGCTGGCCATTGTTGTTCTGCCTTGACTCGTTGGCACACATCACACAAAGCTACATATTCATCTATGTCCTTCTTCATGCTAGCCCACCAATAGCATGTCTTCAAGTCCTTGTACATCTTCGTACAGCTGGGGTGAATTGAGTATGGCGAGTCATGTGTCTCCTTTAATATTTTTTCCTGAATGTGCTTCACATTAGGGACGACAATATTTTTTCCGAGCCATAAGGTACCATGTTCATCCTAATCAAATCTGAATTCTCCCCCTTCTTGAGTTCTTTCCATGATCTCTTAGATTTCCTCGTCTTTCGTTTTGCCCTCTCAAATTTCTTGCTCCAAGGTCGGATTTAACTCCATTATTCCCATATCATTGATAAATCTGAGTTTCAATCATTCAAACTCATTACATAACTCGGATGGCAGCCCTTGAACCGTGAGTTGGTGACTTACTCCTTTTCTACTGAAGGCATCAGCCACTACATTAGCCTTTCTCGGGTGATAATTGATTCCCAAATCATAATCCTTGATGAGCTCCAACCATCTTCGTTTCCTCAAATTCAGGTCCGTTCGTGTGAATATGTACTTGAGACTCTTATGATACGTATAAGTTTCACACCTATGTCCAAGGATATAATATCTCCAAATCTTCAATGCGTGTAGCATGGCTGCAAGTTCCAAATCATGTGTTGGGTAATTCTGCTCACATCCAAGTCCTTGTCTCGATGCATCACAATAAATATCAAAAATCTTGCTCACATCCGGCAATACAAAAATTGGGGTTGTTGTTAACCTTTTCTTCAACTCCTCGAAACTCTCTTGAGAAGCTTGAGTCCATTGAAACACTTATTCCTTCATTAGCAACCTCGTCATTGCCTTGGCTAATTTGGAAAAGTCCTTGATGAAATGAAGGTAATATCCATAGATTCCAAGGAAACTGCTTACTTCCTTTACGTTTTGCGGTGGTTCCCACTTCAACACATCCTTCACTTTTCCGGTGTCGACTGATACTCCTCCTCCTGAGATGGTATGAACCAAAAACGACAACTCTTTCAACCAAAACTGGCACTTGCTAAACTTGGTGTACAATTGATGTTCTCTTAATTTCTGCAATATGAGCCTCAAGTGTTCCTCGTGTTCCTTCTCATCCTTCGAGTAGATCATAATGTTATCAATGAACACCACAACGAACTTATCGAAGTACTCCATGAAGACCTTATTCATGAAATACATAAAGTAGGCAGGTGCATTTGTCAATCGAAAGGACATCACGGTGTACTCATAGGATCCATACTGTGTCCTGAAAGCTGTCTTGGGTATGTCTGGTAGTCTAATCATCATTTGAAAGTATCCCGGGAGAAGAAACAAGCACCCTTCATCTGATCAAACAAGTCTTCAGTGCGTGGCAAGGTATACTTGTTCTTGATGGTCACCTCATTTAGAGCTCGATAATCCACACACATCCTTTGCAATCCATCCTTCTTGTCCACAAATAGAATGGGTGCTCCCCAAGGTGAAGAGCTTGGGCAGATAAAACCCTTCTCTAGTTGCTCTTGAATTTGCTTCTTGAGCTCCGCTAATTCCTTAGGAGGCATCATATATGGCCTCTTAGCTATTGTTGTAGTTCCATGTATTGAATCAATAACAAACTCAATGTCTCGATCGGGTGGCATACCTGGCAACTCATCCAGAAATACATCCAAAAATTCACACACCACTGGAATGTCCTCAATTGTGGCACCATCCATGTGGTTCAACTCCAATTGCTTCGGTGCATGTTGAGACGCTTCAAATTCTATGGTGATCCCTTCCTCATTGGTCCACATCAATGTCTTTGTGGAACATTCAATGACTCCATTGTGCTTCCTCAACCAGTCCATACCAAGTATAATGTCCAATCCTTGCGAATCCAAAACAATGAGGTTGGCAAAGAAGTCTACACCCCTTGTTCTATGACTTACTTTTGGACATACTATATTAGTCCTCATCTCTCCATAGGAGACTTAACCAATAGAGTATACTTCATATGAGAGATAGGCAAATTATACTTGGCAACATATTTTGATGCAATGAATGAATGCGATACTCCAGAATAAAATAACATAGTTGTTGACGGCTTCTAAGATATACTAACAAATCATCCCCGGCAACAGCGCCAAAAATGCTTGTTGGTATTTCTTATGCACCATTAACTACACATTTCCAACTGATGTGTCAGAAATGCTTGTTAACAGTTCTATTGGATCACAGAGTGAATTACGAAAGAGCACGAAGGTATCATTGTAGCATTTCCCCTTAAGAGTATTCCCAAGGGTGTCATTTATTTGATCCCAAAGGAAGGCAGGGAAGAGATATAACAATCATCAAGTGGAAAGGGTAGAAAGGTCTAGGTAAGAATCTAGTAAGGATGGATAAAATAATAGTGGAGGTAGTGTGACACACACAAAAGCTTTCAAGTCTAAGGGGGGTAAGAGGATCCTAGAGGTTAGTTAAGGTTGAGAGTTGTGGAGGTACTCCTACTATGCTCTATTGTACATATACATAGTCTAAACTAATTATCCGTAAGTTAGATCAATAGTGAATACTTATGCTATGTGGTTCAACACATTAGGCACGGGCTTACCCATAGCAATAATAGGGCGACTCCGGCCAAGAGCCTATGGCATAGCCGAACGTGGAGGATTACAAAAGATAGATAGGGCTGTCACCACCTACTGCCTACCTCTTCAATCCTTGGGTCTACAAGACATCCAATGCTACTTAGCTATCATAGCACCACACTAGCATATTAAGTAATTACCTTAAGAGCCTAGGCACAATCCATCCTAAGGCAATGAATTGAATCATCATTGAACCAATGATACACAACATAATTATCCATACTAACCTAGTTATGTTATAATTAACTAGACTATAGTGGGGGTCTATAGGTTCTATGATATTTAGATATGTTCATGATGAAATAGTCATAGAAGCTATACCTTCCACATACATGGACTCCACAATCAAACAAGAAACGCTTTGCCTAAGTATATGTATAAGTAGAGACTAAAAATACTATCTTTACTATGCATAAAGTCACAAATACAACAAAGAATACACGAGTCATACCTTTCCCAATGTAGGATTGGGAAGAGAGAGACTCCTTACTTCTTTCCCAATTTGGACTTGGGACAAGAGACTCTCCTCTCTAGAACCTAACTCCTCTAAGACTATGGATGATAGTGTATACAATAGAGATGAAGCTCAATTGGTGTTTGTTTAAGTGAGGGGTAGGGTGTCCTATTTATACTAGTGTTGAGGTCGGTTCCCACAACCAAAAGCGTGCGAATAAGTCACCATTGACTCCAGGGAGCTGGGAGGAGCCAACACGTGGAGGCTGACCGAGTTTGGTGCAGAGACCAGGTCGGCCGGCCCCCTGGTTCGGCCGACTTGGTCATTGCACCGTTTCTCGTGTGCTTTCTCCAGGTGGCTGCTAGGTGGGTCCCATTGATGTATATGGGTGATAAACCGTTGGATCTCCTTGGATACTTCTGTTTGTGGGCCATTTGATCCATGGGATGCCACGTGTCGTCGCCTGATTGGATGGGATGATATTTTTTAGGATTGGTCCCTACATTTCCTCATTTTTGCATAAAATGCTGCATACACATATTTCTCCAAATCCAAGTGGAATTGGGTTAGATAGAAAGGTGATATGTGCACGGAATTATCAATCCTTCACATAACTGAGTTAAATTGACGGATGAAATTGGTATATAATAGCCGTCAACAAACTCTCTCAAGCTTATCCTTTGCTCGTCCCTAGCAAAGTCAAGACTTTAGGTTGATGATTAGGAGTTGCTGCAATGTCTCATTTTCAAAAGTATCTAATGCACAACAAGATACTCTACCTAGTAATGCAAAAATTGGCTATGATACTCTACCTTTCTTAAGATATCATGGGGCTTATGCTTTTTCATATTCATGAGTAGTTGAAAGGTAGAATAGCAAATGGAGCAAACATAGCCTAGAAATCAAGTTCTACTTAAATCCCGTAAAATTCAATTTAGATATTAAGTACCTCAATTTGATTCTCTCAATCACTCCTTTGTGGATAGTGGAAATATTTCCTCACCAAAGCATTGTGCCTCTACTATTCCTACTCATTGAATATGGCTCGTATGTGGAGCTTCTTAAGGAAAGTAAGTAGGCATATTTGCATCACATATATTGTTAGGTCAAAAGAGTAAGCCTTAGGAGAATTCAAATCAAAACTTTTTGATTCAAGACTAGTGCATGTGTGATGGAGTGGAAGTGGATGTGGATACTTGAGATAACTCCTTTTTGGTATAGTCTCTCTTTCTTTTGCAGGGATGAAACATGGCTACTTTTCTTTTCTCTCTTTTTTTTCTCATGCTTATGATGTAAGCATGCTTTTTTTTCATTTTTGTAGCCATGTCTTCTACTCCCTTTCTTTGCAATGAACTTTGAAGAGAGTGCTAAACATGAATAACATGGAGTTTCTCTTTTTGTTGTGGTATGGTGGATATGATGGATGTTTTGCTTACTTCTAGTGTAGAAGTATGGCATGTGCAAGTGAAGTCTTGAATTCAAAAAGAGTTGAATGATTTCTCACATAGGTCTATACTAGTTTGACTAGGCTCAACGTGAAAGCAAATAGCATATGCATAAGGTTTTGTCTATGTATGAACATCAGATGGCTTTGGTAGGTATTTCCAATCAATTGAGGGAAACTTAAATCTTTTTAGAATTTCTCCGGAAATCTAAGTTTTACTTTCAAACTAGGACTAGCAGCCCCATTACCAATTCTAGTCTTGCAACAACCTAGAATTAGATTAAGCTTTTTCTACCCACAACTTCCAAATTAAGTTAAAAGTATTTCAAACCAATGAAAGCAATATTCGGAGAGTAGCAAGTTGTAAACTAGAGACCTAGGAAAATAAAACAGATCAACTATTCATCATTTCACCTATGTGAATTCTAAATCATTCTTACCGCACATCTTTATTTGATGAAAGCAAATCTAACCTATTATTTTTTTAGATGCAAGGTGGATGATGGATGGAAGGAAAATAAATATGCATGGAATGTGATACATGTTACCTCAAGTGGGGGTCCTCCAAAAAGCTTGTTCTTCAACTACCTCCGTGATAAGGGTTGACCCCTTGATGACGGAAGTATGCTTCAAGATCGGCTTGTTGTTGTTGTAGCGTCGTGTTGAAGTTGGTGAATTAAGCATCCACGTGTTGTTGCCAATCCTGGGTACCTTGAACATGCTCCTGGAGTGTGCTGTAGATGTCACCCGTTCTCACTTCAAGTTCTCCCATACGTCTAGTGAGGTCCATCATTCCTTGGCTATAGTCATGATGACTTCTAGCCGAAAAGGAACGACGTCCTCTCATGGACGTTGGGGGCAAGCTGCTAGAGCTTGAAGTGGATAAGGGTGGATCCCTTTGCCGTTCTTGCCAAGATGATCCCCAGTCTCATACATCGGAGGTTGAGTCCATCCGGGCGCATAACCCGTTGGGTTCTCTTCCTCTTGGTATTCATGGACCGGAGATATTATCGGTGGCATGCATGTGGCTGCAGCCCTCGCATGATTCCTTGTTACCCTGCCAGAGACATTACTTCTTCTTGCTTCCTCAAGGGGAAGAAGATTAATGGTTAGCCTCCGGCATTTGTACAAATGAAAATCCGGGTTAGGCAACCGAATTTCATTGACAAAGTCAGGATAGAAAAATATCAAGGAGACATCTTGATCATGCTTAAGGGTATGTCCTTGCACTAAATAGTCTTCATCAATTAATTCTCTTTCAGTTTCAATATATTCAAATGAAGATTATTTAAGTCCTCCTACCCTATCAACAATATGAGTAATTAATGAAGTGCATTCAATTGGTCCTGATTTTGAAATGTAATCTAACTATTGTGTCATCATGGCTTTGACTAGAGCAACTTTTATCTTTTTAGTCATGGCAAACAAAATTTTCAATTCATCATTTCGCACAACCCTAACATCTCCCCTAGGGAACATAGTCATAGCCACCCATCTATGCATTAAGCGTAAGGTAGGGTTTTGGATGTGGCTATTCCTAGGAGCCCTACATGTGACCTCACTAGTTAGCTCATGCCAAAAACTTTGTTTGTTAAACTTAGGCAAATTGTCTAAATCTAGCAAACACCGTTTATGGAAGCCTAGGATGCTACCTAATTCTTTCCATAGGATGTTGTATTCTTTTTGAAATAATCTAAAAGTGATACCATCAAATCCTATTCTTAGCGTGCAAAGGAATTGGATAGTGAGAAGGCATGAACCTTTCTCCTCTATGTGAGCAAAGTCATCAAATCCAATTGCATGCCAAATGGAAAGAAATTCGGAGTCCGTACCTATTTTGGAGATCAAATGTGGATCGTAAGCCTTAGTGTGGCGGAACTCACGATCTTGGAGAAGCGTGCATGCTTGATCTTCAACTTCTCTTCGTATATCGAGGTCGTTGTCATTAAGAAGTTGGTGTGGGTTGCTTCTCTCTTCCATGGGAGTGTCCTCACACACACTTCTCCTCCTTGGGCTTGTACCAATGGAAGAGAGCCGTGCACTAGAACCTTCACCATGGCTTGAGCTTGCAGCCTCCTTCCTCTTTCCAAACAACCTCTTCATGTCTTTTTGAGTTCAAGAAGCAAGAACAAAACAAGGCGAGAAAAATCTGAAAAGAAGCGATGTTTGGAAAACAAAACTCTCGACGAATTTTCTCCTCTTGAAGGCTTGAGTGTAAAATGCAAATGCAAACAAAAGAAAATCTTTTTGGGGATGGATTTGAGCAAGAGTGTTGCAATGATGAGCAAGAAAAACAAGGTGAGCTAGAGAGCGACTTGGGGAGGTGTAAAATGATGTGGTGTGTGAAGAGAGGTGCTCCTCACGGCCACAATTTATAGGGTGCACCCTCCAACAGTCACTTGGTGTTCAAAATGTAACTGTTGGAGGAAGGGGAGCCAATTTGGCTCCACTCCCTGTTCGGCTGACAAGGGGGCTCGGATGACCTAACAGGTGGCCCCCCTAGTTCCCCTTTGGGCAAGTGGCTCCCCAACGGCTAGAAAATTAGCACGTTGGTGAAATGCCACATGTGCAGCTCAAAAAAAAATTGTTTTTCAAATAAAAACCTTTTATCGAATCCAAAAAAAATTTCTTTTGAAAAGAAAGAAAGAAAAAATTGATAGTTGAGAATATAAGATTCTCAACTTGCTAGTAAAAATCAAATATGCAATGGGAAAAATCCAAATGGGGTGGAAAAAGAAAGAAAGAAAAATAAAGTGGGATAACTACCAATTTAACCTATTGGCGTAGGTCTCACCACCGTCTGATGAGATGGGCATTCCCCCGTCTTCATTTCACATCTGGGCCTAGAGGGATGGGCTCGGATGGCTTGTCTTGGTTCTTCCTCCATTCCTTCTTTGGCAGCTTGGTGGACTTGGGCCTTCAGAAAGGTCCAGACGATTCTGTCTCCTTTGGATATCGTCGTGGTCGAAATGATGGATTCTTCTCGTAGATTAATCTTCTCATGAATGCAACTAGTGAGTCAACCTTTAGAGGTGTGACTTCGACCTCTCTGATGTGTTTATCATTCAACCCATACTTGATTTAAATCATGGAGCATTGTTCTGATTTTGGCCGAAAGTTAAACCTTTCCTCCTTGCCATTGATATGGAAGTGGATTTCTCCAGCTCCCACATCTATGCGAGCTTTTGCAGTGCTTAGGATTGGACGTCCAAGAATGAGTGGTGTATCTTTCTCAGTGTCCATGTCTAGTACCACAAAATCCATGGATATGAAGCAGTTTCGGATCTTCACAGGGACGTCTTCAGCAATACCCGCTGGATAACGATCTGAATAGTCAGCCAGTTGTAGCTGCATTGGTGTTAGTCAGCTTTGTGAAGTTCAGCTGGTCGAACACGACCTTGGGCATCACACTGACACTTGCTACCAGATCACAAAGTGCCTTGTCAAAGTGGTGAGCCCCGATTGAGCATGAAATGGTATGACATCCGGGGTAATTTTTCTTTTCAGGAAGCCTTTTGAGGATGGCTGCACTGCAGTCTTCCATAAGCTTGACGACGTCAGTGGTGGGCAATGACCGTTTGTTGTTCAATATGTCCTTGAGATAGCGAGCATAAGTGGGTACTTGCATCGCATCAATCTAGGGCACATCAATGTGGATCTTTTGGATGATCTCAACAAAAAAGTTGAATAGCTCATCCACTGTTGGCTTCCTTTGTCTATGAGGGAATGGCAATAAGTTGGTGTCTTCAAAGTCTTTGGCCATTCTCTCACAAAGTAATTCACTTGGGACATCCTCCTTCTCAGGCTCAGTTGTCCTCTTTTCTTGTGTGGGATATGGTGGGTCACGAGTGGTCTTTCCTCCTCTCATAACCACTGCACTCACGTTCTCCACTGGGGCTTCTGGCTGCCCCAGAATTTTGTTGTTTTCTAATGGAGGGACAACTGCAGCAAGTTGTGCCAACTGAGTCTTCAACATCTTGTTGAAGCTTAGTTGATTCTTGAATGTTGAGGATAGTCCTTCAATCTTTGCGTTGATATTCTCTAGGGTCTTTTCATTAGCTGACAGCTTCTTGGATAGGGCATCGTTGATCTTGAGCTGGCTAATGGCAAGTTCTCTCAAGTTGGGCTGATTTCCAGGGTTGCCATTGTTGTTGTACCCTCCTTGAAAGAATGGCGTTGTTGACCCCACCCATGACTCCTGGATAATAGCCATTGTTGTTGTTCAAATTTCCATTGTTGGCGAGGTATAGGGCATCCTCATGAGTTTCTGGGCAATCATTGCCCATATGAACTGTGTTGCCACAAACTTCACACGTGATGTGAGAGTCTAGGGCATAGGCATTGCCAGACACTTCATCTCTGGCTTGTCCATCAATTTTCTTTATTAGGCGGTCCAATTTTGCAGCGATCATGTCCACCTCCTGAAGGTGTGCATGCCTCGCTTTCGGGTATGGAGACGCTCATCGTTCCATCCCATGTTGGACACCATCTTCTAAATAAGATCTTTAGCTTCTGGCACCGTCAATGAGAAGAAGGCTCATCCAGCAGCAGCATCCAATTGGTCATGAGCTGATGGGATCAGCCCGTTATAGAAATTCTAAATAAGGAGCCAGTCATCCATCCGATGGTGGGGACATGCTAGGATGTACTCCTGAAGCCTTTCCCATGCCTCGGGAATAGATTCCCTGAGCTCTTGCTGAATGATGGAAATCGTTCCACGTAGGGCATTGGTTTTGCCCAATGGGAAGAATTTTCTGAGGAATGCTGTAGAACACTTCTCCCAAGTGTCTACAGCACTTCGGTTTGCCTAGAACCACTATTTTGCTCTCCCAAGGACAGAGAACGGGAACAGTCTCAGACGAACCGCATCCTAAGACACGTCCTTGATCTTAAAAGTGTTGCAGATCTCGAGGAATTGTTGCAAGTGAGCACTTGCATCCTCGTTAGACTTCCCACATAACGGGTTGCCTTGCACCATAGTGATAAGGCTAGTTTTGATCTCGAAGTTCACATCTCACGTGTTAACAGTGGGCCCAATAGGCACATTGTTAGCAGAGGGAGGTGAGAACTCACGAAGGGTCTTCTGAGCCATTGACGTTTGGATTGTTGGTGCAGAAATGTTGGCTTGCCTTGTCGCTCGAATCTTCTGAGGAGTAACGACACGGGGTCGGTATCTCAAAAGAGATTCGGGATCTTCAACAAAGTTTTCTGGTAGGCAGAAACCAGACATACACTACCCTGTTTTCCCATTTAAAATGCGAAAACAATGAATGGTTATCCTACTAAAATCCTACCCAGGGTTCTATCCTATTCACTCAGTCATGCTATATATCTATTTGCCTTCTCCGGCAATGGCACCATAAATGCTTGTTGACGGCTCCTAAGATATACTAACAAATCATCCCCGGCAACAGCGCCAGAAATGCTTGTTGGTATTTCCTATGCACCATTAACTACACATTTCCAATTGATGTGTCAGAAATGCTTGTTAATGGTTCTATTGGATCACAAAGTGAATTTTGCAAGTGCACGGAGGTATCATTGTAGCATTTCCCCTTAAGAGTATTCCCAAGGGTGTCATTTATTTGATCCCAAAGGAAGGCAGGGAAGAGATATAACAATCATCAAGTGGAAAGGGTAGAAAGGTCTAGGTACGAATCTAGTAAGGATGGATAAAATAATAGTGGAGGTAGTGTGACACACACAAAAGCTTTCAAGTCTAAGGGGGGTAAGAGGATCCTAGAGGTTAGTTAAGGTTGAGAGTTGTGGAGGTACTCCTACTATGCTCTATTGTACATATACATAGTCTAAACTAATTATCCGTAAGTTAGATCAATAGTGAATACTTATGCTATGTGGTTCAACACATTAGGCACGGGCTTACCCATAGAAATAATAGGGCGACTCCGGCCAAGAGCCTATGGCATAGCCGAACGTGGAGGATTACAAAAGATAGATAGGGCTGTCACCACCTACTGCCTACCTCTTCAATCCTTGGGTCTACGAGACATCCAATGCTACTTAGCTATCATAGCACCACACTAGCATATTAAGTAATTACCTTAAGAGCCTAGGCACAATCCATCCTAAGGCAATGAATTGAATCATCATTGAACCAATGTTGATACACAATATAATTATCCATACTAACCTAGTTCTGTTATAATTAATGAGACTATAGTGGGGGTCTATAGGTTCTATGATAATGAGATATGTTCATGATGAAATAGTCATAGAAGCTATATGTTCTACATACATGGACTCCACAATCAAAAAAGAAACGATTTGCCCAAGTATATATATAAGTAGAGACCAAAGGTAATATCTTTATTATGCATAAAGTCACAAATACAAGAAAGAATACATGATTCATACCTATCCCAATGTAGCATTGGGAAGAGAGAGACTCCGTACTCCTTTCCCAATTTTGACATGGGACTAGAGACTCTCCTCTCTAAAACCTAGCTCCTCTAAGACTATGGAGGATAGTGTATACAATAGAGATGAAGCTCAAGTGGTGTGTGTTGAAGTGAGGGGTAGGGAGTCCTATATATACTAGTGTTGAGGTCGGTACTCACCACAAAAGCGTGTGAATCGGTCACCATTGACTCCAGGGAGCCGGTAGGAGCCAACAGGTGGAGGCTGACCGAGTTTGGTGCAAAGACCAGGTCGGCCGACCCCCTGGTTCGACCGACCTGGTCATTGCACCGTTTCTCATGTGGTTTCTCCAGGTGGCTGCCAGGTGGGTCCCATTGATGTATATGGGTGATACATCGTTGGATCTCCTTGGGTACTTCAGTTTGTGGGCCATTTGATCCATGGGATGCCATGTGTCATCGCCTGATTGGCTGGGATGATATTTTATAGGATTGGTCCCTCTACATTTCGTCATTTCCTGCATAAAATGTTGCATACACAAATTTCTACAAGTCCAAGTAGAATTGGGTTAGCTAGAAAGGTGATGTGTGCAAGAAATGATTAATCCTTCACATAATTGAGTTAAATTGATGGATGAAATTGGTATATAACAACCGTCAACAATAGTCGCCGGGTTGGAGTTTGTGAGAAATATACCAATCACCACAACATCCGCTTGTTGAGCATCCTCCGTAGAGGCATGGTTCACGTTGCCACAAGCGAAATTCTGCTGTCCACGGTTCCCTTGCGGCTGTCCTCCATTGGGTCTTGGGTTTTGCCTCAGCGGATTGCTTCCTTGACCAAGGCCTGACTTAGGACACTGATGCGCAAAGTGTCCAGCTTCTCCACAAGTATAGCACTTCTTTGCTACACCAGAATTATTTGGACAAGCTTGGTTCTGCGCATTAGCACCAGGAAAGTTGGCATGCGGTGCATAAGGCATCGGAGGCCTAAGTGCATGCATGACAGGGCACTGCTGCACAAACTGAGTTGGACGCGATGCATAACCAGGGCGATGAGCAGGCGCATAAGAGCTGAAATAAGGCGCATTTGGTGGCGCAAAGCGAGGGCCCACATTACTTAATTATCATTGTCCTTGATATGGCGCCTTCCTCTTGTTGTCTTGCTCCGTCTCACGGACCTTGTTCTCCACAACAATTGCTTTGTCCACAAGCTTCTGGAAGTTTGCATAATCATAGTTGAGCAGTTGCACATGGATCACATTGTTCAAGCCTCTCATGAACAAGTATTTCTTCCGGCTGTCCCGGTTCACATCCTCAGGTGCATACCTTGAGAGTTGAGTGAACTTATTGAGATATTCACCCACACTCGATCTCCCTTGCCTCAGGTTCTCAAATTCTTGCCTCTTCAAGATGATGACACCTTCCGGCACATAATGAGAACGGAATCTCCCTATGAATGCGGCCCAAGTGATCCTCTCCCAATTCATGGGCATTGCATAGCGAATCCCACCAATCTGCAGCCACTCCAACTAATTGATGAGAAGCAAATAGAACATTTTCTCGGTCGCTGCATTGGACAATGGCTAGCTTCTTTGCCACGGACTTGAGCCAATCATCAGCATCCATAGGGTCAGCGGCTTGAGCAAAGATTGGCGGCCTAGTCCTCAAAAACTCTCCCAACCGGTTATGAGGAGGTGGGGGTGGCGGTGGAGGCATGTTAAGCTGATTGTTGATGTTACCAGCCCGCAGCTGACCCATAGTTTGTATCATGGTCTGCATGAGATGGTTCTACATAGCCAAAAGCTGCTCAATATTGATAGCTCCGTGAGCAGGTCCTTGTCCATTGTTATTCTGAGGTGTTCCATTGTTCTCCTCCTCATCATTGCCATCCCTCTGTTTGCGAGTCCTCACCATCTGAAGAAAAGCAAGAGATAATAATTTAGACAACGTCCCAACTATATGCATCAAGGGATACGAAACTAAGCAACTAGCTATACTAGCCTATGTGGACATGGCAACGCTAAAGCATAGCAAAATCCTCTATAAAGCACACAATCAAACAATATATAGCAAACAGCACACCAAACAAAAACACATCGATTCCTGAGTGCTCCTATGTGCTCTAAAGTGTCCATTCTATCTAGGGTGCATCCTACGGTCAACCTAGCTCTCATACCAATTTGTCATACCCATTTCCGAAAATGAACCAAGTGAACACATATGTGTGCCCAGGACCTTCAACACCCATACACGAGTGCATTCAAAAAAGGTATACAGAAAATTACCACATAACAAGATTAATTAAGTTTTTTTATTACACAAATCATATTATCCTCGAAAGCTATAATGAATATTAATGACAAGTTTTAACTAATGCAGCGGCAATAAACTAAATTGAGCAAACTAAGCAACTAGGAAAACAGGGTATAGCGCAGCTCCAAGACTAGACAGGCAATGTTGATGGTAGACACGGCCTAGTACTCCGCATTAACATCGTTATGCATTAATGAGATTATGAATAATATGAACAGGTGAATATTATATGATAATGGGTGATATAAGCAAGCATGGTATGTGGATGGGTTGGATGCTATGGCGGTTTTACTTGCTTTAGATATACGAACTTGTTCGTGGAGCGACCATCCAGGATTTATAGTGCCACCACGAGGCCAGTTATGGGTGCCGCATAGGTGATTTATTAGGGCTTTGCCAGTGCTATTTGGACCATTAAGGATGCTCGAGGAAGGGGTAGTTGGATTGGGTTTGTTGACGATTTGTGGGACTACCCTGGGATCCGAATTGCTCAATAGGGGGCCCTTGGTTGAAAATGTGCTCAGTTGGAGGCATCGCCACCAAAGGAAACCTCAGTGGGGTCTAAATAGGCTAGTAATCCCTTTGTAAAAGCTATTTTGTGATCTCTTGGCCACACACCTAAGGAAGTGTTAGACGGCATAATTGATATTCTGTAGTCATCGAAAGGTGATGAAATCACAAACACGTGGGTAAAGTGGTATAGCCTCTACACAGTGTGTCTTAAAACTATCATGATAGACGTGCTCCTGGTTATGAGCAACCTGGACCTTCACATGATTAGAAGGAAACTTAGTATTGGGATGGTTTGGTAATGGTTTTGTTTAATGATATGGTTATGGTTGGTTATGAATTCAAATCTGATATTGATTATGGTTATTGGTAATGTGGAATCTGGAATATGGATGATGGTAATGAATATGGACTGATATTATGATGATTATATGGTTTACGATGGGTTTATTTCACATACATATAATATATTGCTTTTAAAATGTTTTGATGTACTTTTCAGCACTTATCCATTATTATATTCGTTATTTGAATCAGCTACATGTCATACTATCCACACTTGCTGAGTACGACATGTACTCACCCTTGCAATTCCCCCACCAACAGTTGCAGGTCAGGACTGGGGGTATACTTAATGGTATAGTTGTTTTCCCATCCAATTTAATTAAGAATAGAAAAAGCCGTTCCCGTCTCTCTACCATGTATTCCAGGTGACAAGGGTGGTTAAACAATGCTAGTAAACTTCCTATCATAGGATTTCCCATCAAATTGACACAAGCATGCAGTTTTGAAAACAAAACATTTATTATAAATAGGATCAATATGTTCAAGGACACTTGTCTTGCTCTTGGGATTGGTTCGGGTGAAAGCCTTCAAGCTCTTGGTGCTGGAGATCCTCCACAACACTCGCAATCCATCTAATTCGCAGAATAAACATACAAGACAAGAATTACAATAAAAAAGTGCACAAATATTACTCAATATGACATGACATGCATGATTAATGCAAATGCGAGGCAAAACTAGTTAATGAGTTTCTTTTAATGTTTACTAACTAGTTCTAATGGTTATTTACAAGTTTAAATAGGTTTAGAATCGATTCAAAACAATTTTGAATTAATTCAGCAGGAAACAATTCGCAAAATCAGACATGTCCGTTGCTGGGCCGGAATAGTCCTCCCTTCGCAGGAACAGCGAACTAGGGTTTTCTAGATCGACGTGAATTTTGGGAAACGGGGTTGAATCGCATGAGAAATAGAGAGTAGAAGGTATACCAGGTGTTTAGAACTCCAATGGATCAAGGGTTATGGAGGCAACACTTGGATCTTGAAGGTCTAGGGTTGAGGAAGTACTTGATGGTGGATTGTTGACGAAGAATACGAAGTTGATGGATATCTTGATCCTCTTTTGGTTCCTCTTCTTCTTCTTCTTGCTCTAGATCTCCTTTTGCCTCCTTGCTGACGGCTTTTCACAAGCTAGGGTTTGGCTGAGGTGAAAAAGTGGAAAATAGATGTCAAGCCAACGGGTGGGGTTGTTTATATAATGTGGAGGCTAGGGTTAGATGGATTTCGAGTTTGAGATGAGTAGGGGTCGGCTTAGAGTCCCTCATGGGCTCTAAAAGAGTTAGTCACGACGTCTGTAGGACCATATAACGTAAAACCCGAGAAACAAGTTGTGAAACAAAAGATCAACTCAGAGTCATGATTTATCGGACATGTCCGCAAAAGGGCCGAACTAGTCCAAAGTTGGACAGAGATATATCGCAACAGGCCGGACTAGACATCAGACAAGTCCGACTTTAGTCAGAGGGTAAAACGGACAAGACCGCTGGAATACCGAACAACCGCAGGGACTTAGCAATTTTCAAGGGATTGCAACACCGGGCTAGTCCGTACTTGATCGGACAAGTCTGAATGTGTTCAGAGAGAAAAACAGACTAGTCCATAGCAAAACGGACAAGTCCGAGCGAGGTCAGAGAGAAATCGGACTAGTCCGCTCCAAGACCGGACTATTCCGCACTTTCAAGAATTCTTAATTGCGGTTTTACTCTAAATTCATTTTAATCTTATTTCTTTTTGTATGGAATAATATTAAACATGTATTAGATTGTATGCAATGCATGATGGATGAAAATGAGGGTGTTACAAACCTACCCCCCCTTAAAATGAATCTCGCCCTCGAGGTTCGACGCGAAAGAGAAGAGATAGGGAAATTCCATCTTCAGATAATACTCCAACTCCCATGTTCCATCCGATTATGTGTGATGCTTCCTTGTAACTTTACACTATCTAATAATCTTGTTCCTTGTGACCCTCTCCTTGGTTTCCATGATTTTCACCGATTACTCGGCATAAGTCAAATATGCCTCTAACTCCAATTCTTCCATTGGCACTTGTTCTTCAGGTACCCTTAAACACTTATTGAGTTGGGAAACAATAAACACGTCATGGAAATATGAAACATGAGTTGGCATCTCCAACTTATACGCTACTCCTCCTCTTTTGTCCAAAATCCTGAATGGCCCAATTTATCGAGGTGCTAACTTGCCTTTTATGTTAAACCTCTTATGACCTCTCATTGGTGACACCTTGAGGTAGACGAAATCTCCCACTTCGAAGGCTTGTTTTCTTCTCCTATTGTCTGCATAGCCTTTTTGTCTTGATTGAGCGGCCCTCAAATTTCAATGAATTACCTGAACTTGCTTTTCAGCTTCTTACAACATGTCAGGTCCAAATACTTGATTCTCCCCTGTCTCGTTCCAGAACAATGTTGTCCTACACTTCCTTCCATAAAGTGCTTCATAGGGTGACATTTTCAAACTTGCTTGGCAACTATTGTTGTATGAGAATTCTGCGTATGGCAAGCTCTTGTCCCAACTCTTCCCATGCTTCAAGGCACATGCTCTCAACATATCCTCTAACATTTGTTTGGTTCTCTCAGTTTGTCCATCCATTTGAGGGTGATATGATGAGCTAAAATTCAACCTTGTTCCCAACGCTTCATGCAATTTCTGCCAAAACCTAGAGGTAAATTGAGAAACTCTATCCGATACTATCTTATTTTGAACTCCATGTAAACATACTATCCTTCCCATATACAATTCAACCAATTTCTCTCCATTGAAGGTGGTCTTGACGCGAATAAAGTGAGCTGATTTTGTCAACTGATCCACAATTACCCATATTGAGTCATAATCGGACTGGGTACGCGGCAGACCAACTATAAAGTCCATGCTGATTTCTTCCCACTTCCGTTCAGGAGTCTTTAATTGTTGCAATAATCTGCCTGGCCTTTGTTGTTCTGCCCTGACTCGTTGGCACACATCACACGAAGCTACATATTCAGCTATGTCCTTCTTCATGCTAGCCCACCAATAGCATGTCTTCAAGTCCCTGTTCATCTTTGTACAACCAGGATGAATTGAGTATGGCGAGTCATGTGCCTCCTTTAATATTCTTTCCCGAATGTGCTTCACATTAGGCACGCCAATCCTTTTTTCCGAGCCATAAGGTACCATGTTCATCCTCATCAAATCTAAATTCTCTCCCTTCTTGGGTTCTTTCATTGATCTCTTAGATTTCCTCATCCTTCATTCCGTCCTCTCAAATTTCTTGCTCCAAGGTCGGATTTAACCCCATTATTCCCATATCATTGATGAATCCGAGTTTCAATCATTCAAACTCCTTACATAACTCGGATGGCAGCCCTTGAACCGTAAGTTGGTGACTTACTCCTTCTGTACTCAAGGCATCGACCACTACATTAGCCTTTCCCGGGTGATAATTGATTCTTGAATCGTAATCCTTGATGAGCTCCAACCATCCTCGTTGCCTCAAATTTAGGTCCGTTTGTGTGAATATGTACTTGAGACTCTTATGATCCGTATAAGTTTCACACCTATGTACAAGGATGTAATGTCTCCAAATCTTCAATGCGTGTACCACGGTGCAAGTTCCAAATCTTGTGTTGGATAATTCTGCTCATGGTTCTTCAATTTTCTCGATGCATATGCAACAACTTGACCTTCTTGCATGAGCACAAATCCATGTCCTTGTCTCGATGCATCACAATAAATATCAAAACTCTTGCTCACATCCAGCAATACAAAAATTGGGGTTGTTGTTAACCTTTTCTTCAACTCCTCGAAACTCTCTTGGCAAGCTTGAGTCAATTGAAATGCTTTCCCCTTCATTAGCAACCCTGTCATTGGCTTGACTATTTTTGAAAAGTCCTTGATGAATCGACAGTAATATCCAGATATTTCAAGGATACTCCTCGTGTTCCTTCTCATCCTTTGAGTAGATCATAATGTCATCAATGAACACCACAATGAACTTATCCAAGTACTCCATGAAGACCTTATTCATGAAATACATAAAGTAGGCAGGCGCATTTTTCAATCCAAAGGACATCACGGTGTACTCATAGGGTCCATACAATGTCCTGAAAGCTGTCTTGAGTATGCCCGATGGTCTAATCTTCATTTGAAAGTATCTCGGGAGAAGACACAAGCACCCTTCATCTCATCAAATAAGTCTTCTATGCGTGGCAAGGTATACTTGTTCTAGATGGTCACCTCATTGAGAGCTCGGTAATCCACACACATCCTTTGCGATCCATCCTTCTTGTCCACAAATAGAACGGGTGCTCCCCAAGGTGAAGAGCTTGGGCGGATAAAACCCTTCTCTAGTTGCTCTTGAATCTGCTTCTTGAGCTCCGCTAATTCCTTAAGAGGCATCCTATATGGCCTCTTAGTTATAGTGCAGTTCCAGATATTAAATCAATAACAATCTCAATGTCTCAGTCAGGAGGCCTACCTGGCAACTCATCCGAAAATACATCAAAAAATTCACAAACCACTGGAATCTCCTCAATTGTGGCACCGTCCATGTGGTCGAGTTCCAATTGCTTTGGTGCATGTTGAGATGCTTCAAATTCTATGGTGATCCCTTCCTCATTGGTCAACTTCATCGTCTTTGTGGCATATTCAATGACTCCATTGTGCTTCCTCAACCAGTCCATACCAAGTATAATGTCCAATCCTTGAGAATCCAAAACAATGAGGTTGGCAAAGAAGTCTACCCCCCTTATTCTAAGGCTTACTTTTGGACATACTATATAAGTCCTCATCTCTCCTATAGGAGACTTCACCAACAGAGTAAACTTCATATGAGAGATAGGCAGACTATACTTGGCCACATATTTCGATGCAATGAATGAGTGCGATGCTGCAGAATCAAATAACATAGTTGTTGGGTTGGAGTTTGCGAGAAATATACCAATCACCGCGTCATATGCTTGTTCAGCATCCTCCGTAGAGACATGGTTCACGTTGCCACGAGCGAAATTCTTCTGTCCATGATTCCCTTGCGGCTGTCCTCCATTGGGTCTTGGGTTTGCCTCGGCGCATTGCTTCCTCGACCAAGGCCTGACATAGGACATTGATGCGCAAAGTGTCCAGCTTCTTCACGAGTATAGCACTTCTTTGCTGCACCATAATTATTTGGACAAGATTGGTTATGCGCATTGGCACCAGGAAAGTTGGGACGAGGTTCATAAGGTATTGGAAGCCTAGGTGCATGCATGACAGGGCACTGCTGCACAAACTGAGTTGGTCGCGGTGCATAACCAGGGCGATGAGTAGGCACAGAAGAGCTGAAATAAGGCACATGTGGTGGCGCAAAGCGAGGGCGCACATTACTTCCTTATCGCTGTCCTTGATATGGCGTCTTCCTCTTGTTGTCTTGCTCCATCTCACGGACCTTGTTCTCCACAACAATTGTTTTGTCCATAAGCTTTTGAAAGTTTGCATAATCATAGTTGAGCAGTTGCACATGGATCTCATTATTCAAGCCTCTCGTGAACAAGTATTACTTCCGGCTGTCCCGGCTCACATCCTATGGCGCATACCTTGAGAGTTGAGTGAACTTATTGATATATTCACCCACACCCGATCTCCCTTGCCTCAGGTTCTCAAATTCTTGCCTCTTCAAGATGATGACACCTTCCGGCACATAACGAGAACGGAAGCTCTTCGTGAATTCGGCCCAAGTGACCATCTCCTGATTCTCATGGGCATTGCATAGACAATCCCACCAATCTGCAGCCGCTCCAACTAATTTTTGGGAAGCAAATAGAACATTTTCGCCAATCATCAGCATCCATAATGTCACCAGCTTGAGCAAAGGTTGGCGGCCTAGTCCTCATAAACTCTCCCAACCGGTTGTGAGGAGGTGGGGGTGGCCGTGGAGGCATGTTGGGCCGATTGTTGATGTTATTAGCCTACAACTGACACATAGTTTGTATCATGGTCTGCATGAGCTGGTTCTGCATAGCCGAAATCAGCTCAATATTGATAGCTCCCTGAGAAGGTCCTTGTCCATTGTTATTCTGAGGTGCTCCATTGTTCTCCTCATCATTGCCATCCCTCTGTTTGCGAGTCATCACCATCTGAAGAAAAGCAAGAGATAATATTTTAGAAGGTGTCCCCAACTATATGCATCAAGGGATACGAAACTAAGCAACTAGATATACTAGCCTATGTGGGCATAGCAATACTAAAGCATACAAAAATCCTCTATTAAGGACACAAGCAAACAATATATAGCAAATAGCACACCAAACAAAAACACATTGATTCCTGAGTGCTCCTATGTGCTCTAAAGTGTCTATTCTATCTAGGCTGCGTACTACGGTCAACCTGGCTCTGATACCAATTTGTGAAACCCAGTTTCAAAAATGAACCAAGTGAACGCATATGTGTGCCCAGGACATTCAAAACACATACACGAGTGCATTCACAAAAGGATATACAAAAAATTACCACAGAATAAGATTAATTAAGTACTTTTATTACACAATTCATATTATCCTCGAGTACAAGCTCTAATGAAAATTAATGACAAGTTTGAACTAATGCAGCAGAAATAAAGTAAATTGAGAAAACTAAGCAACTAGGCAAACAGGGTATAGCGCATATCCAAGACTCCACAGGAAATGTTGATGGTAGACACGGCCTAGTACTCTGCATTAACATCGTTATACCCCATGTCCTAACCTGCAACTGTTGGTGGGGGAATTGCAAGGGTGAGTACATGTCATACTCAGCAAGTGTGGAAAGTATGACATGTAGCTGATTTAAATGACGAATATAATAATGGATAAGTGCTGAAAAGTACATCAAAACATTTTAAAAGCAACATATTATATGTATGTGAAATAAACCCACTGTAAACCATATAATTATCATAATACCAATCCATTTTCATTACAATCATCCATATTCTACATTTCTCATTACTAATAACCATAATCCATATCAAAATTTAATTCATAACCAACCATAACCATATCATTAACAAAAACCATAACCAAACCATCCCAATACCAAGTTTCCTTCTAATCAGAGGGTCCAGGTTGCTCATAACTAGGAGCACGACTATCATGATAGTTTTAAGACACACCGTGCAGAGGCTGTACCACTTTACCCTTGCGTTTGTGATTTCATCACCTTTCGATGAGTATAGAATATCAATTATGCCGTCTCACGCTTCCTTAGGTGTGTGTCCAAGAGATCACAAAATGGCTTTTACAAAGGGATTACTAGCCTATTTAGACCCCACTGAGGTTTCCTTGGTGGCGATGCCTCCAACTGAGCACATCTTCAACCAAGGGCCCCCTATTGAGCCATCCGGATCCCAGGGCACTGTAAATCCTGGATGGTCGCTCCATGAACATGTCCTTAGATCTAAAGCAAGCAAAACCACCATAACATCGAACCCATCCATATACAAGGCTTGCTTAGATCACCCATTACCATATCATATTAACCAGTTCATATTAATCATAATCTCATAAATGCATAATTAATGGTATAGTTGTTTTCCCATCCAATTTAATTAAGCGTAGCAAAAAGGTAAAAATCCCTTCCCGACTCACTACCATGTATTCCAGGTGAGAAGGGTGGTTAACAACGCTAGTAAACATCCTATGATAGGATTTGCCATCAAATTGACACAAGCATGCAATTTTGAAAACAAAACATTTATATCAAATAGGATCAATATGTTCGAGGACACTTGCCTTGCTCTTAGGATTGGTTCGAGTGAAAGCCATCAAGATCTTGGTGTTGGAGATTCTCTGCAACAATCGCAAATCCATGTAATCCGCATAATAAACATACTAGTCAAGAATTACAATCAAAAAGTGCACAAATATTACTCCATGTGACATGACATGCATGATAAATGCAAATGCGAGGCAAAACTAGTTAATGAGTTGCTTTTAATGTTTACTAACTAGTTCTAATGGTTATTTACAAGTTTGAACAGGTTTGGAGTTGATTTGAAACAATTTAGAATTAATTCACCAGGAAACAGATTGCAAAATCGGACAAGTCCGCTACAGGGTCGGACTAGTCCTCCCTTCGCAGGAACAACGAAGTAGGGTTTTCTAGATAAACGTGAATTTTAGGAAACGAGGTCGAATTCACGTGATAAATAGAGAGTAGAAGGTATACCAGGTGTTTAGAACTACAATGGATCATGGGTTTTGGAGGCAACACTTGGATCTTGAAGGTCTAGGATTGATGAAGAACTTGATGGTGGATTGTTGATGAAGAACGCGAAGTTGATGGAGATCTTGATCCTCTTTCACTTCTCCTCTTCTTCTTCTTGCTCTAGATCTCCTTCTCCCTCCTTGGTGGCGGCTATTCATGAGCTAGGGTTTGGGTGAGGTAAAAAAGTGGCAAATAGATTTCAAGACAATGGGTGGGGTTGTTTATATAAAGGTGGAGGCTAGGGTTAGATGGATTTCGAGTTTGAGATGAGTAGGGTTCGGTTTAGAGTCCCTCATGGGCTCTAAAAGAGTTAGGCACAACGTCCCTAGGCCCACATAACTTAAAACCCAAGAAACAAGTCATGAAACAAAAGATCAACTCGGAGTCACGATTTATCGTACAAGTCTGCAAAAGGGCCGGACTAGTCCGAATTTGGATAGAGAGATATCAGACAAGTCCAGAAAAGACATCGGATAAGTCCGACTTTAGTTAGAGAGGAAAATGGAAAAGTCTAGCCAAAAATCAGACAAGTCCGACTTTAGTCAGAGGGGAAAACAGACAAGTCTGCTGGAATACCTTGACATGTCCGGACAAGTCCAGGGACTTAGCAATTTTCAAGGGATTGCAACACCGGACTAGTATGTACTGGACCGGACTAGTCCGCACTTCCCAAAATTCTTAAGTGTGGTTTTACTCTAAATTCATTTTAAACTTATTTCTTTGTGTGTGGAATAATATTAAACATGTATTAGAATGTATGCAATGCATGATGGATGAAAATGAGGGTATTACACAAGACTCTGCACCGAGCAATGGCTTCATAGCCCCAGCTCCTGCTACGGTGCTCCACCACATGTGGAAGGAGACGTCGATTAGCTTCGATGCCTCCGACTGCCCCAATAACATGACATGAGCTGGGATCCTGCATGTCCTGGTCGCCCCCACCATTGCCAACGTCAAGATCCATTTCGTCTTGATAGATGGTGGGGCCAGCCTCAACCTCATCAGTCATTCAGCTTTCGACCAGCTGCAGATCTCGGTGTCCAAGCTCACCGCCACGAGGCCATTCTCGGGTGTGGGGCCAGGGAACATCACCCTGTACGACCACATCAACCTATTCGGTGAACTTTGGGACACTCGACAACTACAGGAATAAGAGCATCCTGTTCAACATCGCAGACGTTAGCCTCCCCTTCAACGCCATCATTGGCAGGCTAGCCCTGTATCGATTCATGGTCGTAGCCCACTATGGCTACCTTATCCTGTAGATGCCGACCCCCTCCGGCGTCCTCAGAATCCGCAGAGACCGCACTACTTTGGTGTTAGCCTTGGAGAATCTCCAATCCCTCACATCAGACCCAGCACCAGCTAAGGGTGGTGCTCGACCGCGTCAGCCTCCGCCAAGCTCACGTCAGCACGGCTCATCTGCATCATCCCGTCCACAGTCTTTCGACAACACCGACACCCCCATCAATGATGTCAAGATCAATTCTGTCTCTACTCAGACCCTTTGCAAGGCGTGGGGCCAAGGCAGAAAGTAGGAACTCCTGCTCATCGCCCCACTGGTAGCCATCGACAACATGTTGCCTGACAACCATCACAACTACCATCGGAGCTTTGGGCACCTTTTATATATTAGCTTAATAGGACAGTGTGAAGGTGCTCATAGTGTCTAGGAGCAGCATTTAGGATAACCAAGATCTGATAGGGACAGGTGCAGAGTGCACATTTAGCTTAGCTTGTTCCTGAACTCTAAGCCAGTGTACCCTGCCTCCCTTAGCATCGAAAGCAAGCAGTTGCCCTCTTTTGTAAAAGTATGTCTCCTCTTATGAATAAAGATATAAAAGAATCACTGTCTTACTTCATGTTTACCTAAACAATGTTCATTTAAATTATGCACTAATTTTTATGATAAACCATGCTAGACTCGTTTACTGTATATTCCTTTCAATATAGGGTTGAACACTTTGTATATCTCACCCTTGCTAGAGTTGTGCAATCCTACTACAGGCGAGCTTGCTTGATGTACCAGCGGTGTGTGAAGGGCTCTCACGGCTGTTGTAATCCTTGGAGTTTTGTGAAGCCGGATGGCCTCCCAGGAAAGGCTTAGGCCAAGCTGGAGGTCCAGGGCATGAGCTGCTTAGTCTGGTCATGTACCCTAAGAACGCACATCTTGCCTCTCAGCACCGTGGCCGAGTACTGGGGGCCGAAAGGATTGCACCCAAAGGATGGTGGGAGTTGAGACCCAAAGTACTAAAGCATTGAATTACTCAAGCCCCGTGTGTCAACTCATGATAGTAAGAAATGAAAATGCTAAGGAAGAGAGACAGGTAAAACTAATGTGCAAACTAGTGAATCCTTTAACATGTGCAGGACAGCGAGCTCTGGCACCTCCCAAGGGGCCTGCTGCCGACGTCCTAGCATGTTGATGATAGCAACAAGCGCGGATAAGTGAGTACACTCTCCTTCCTTGCTCTTGTTGATAACAGGTTTCTCTTGTGGTAGCCTATACAACAGGGGCCTGTAGTCAACAATTCTTCCAAGATGGTGGACGACCCCGAAGCATCCAGCTCCAACGCCTCCAAAGGGGCCTGCCGTCAACGAATCTGCGATGATGGTGGGCGACTCCGGAGCACCAAGCACTGGCACCTCCCAGGGGGCCTACCGTCGACGAACCTACAATGATGGTGGGCGACGCCGGAGCATCCAGCTCTAGCATCACCCAAGGGGCCCGCCGCCAATGTCTCAGCATGTTGACGATGGCAACAAACGCGGATAAGTGAGTACACTTTGCTGCCCCTCTCTTGTTGCTAACAGGTTTGTCTTGTGATAGCTTGTACACCAGGAGCCAACAGTCGGTGTTTCTACGACGATGGTGGGCGACGCCAGAGCATCCAGCTCCGACAACTCCCAGTGGGCCTGTCGTCGACAAACCTACGGAGATGGTGGGCGACGCTAGAGCAGTCAACTCCGACACAACCCAAGGGACCAACCGTCGACAAATATACGATGATGGTGGGCGACACCAGTGCAGTCTGCTCTGGCACCACCCAAGGGTTCTGCCTTCGACGTCCCAGCATGTTGACGACAGCAACAAGCACTGATAAGGGGCTTGCCATTGACAAACCTAGGACGATGGTGGGCGATTCCAGAGCAGTGAGCTCCGCCACCACCCAAGTGATCTGCCGCCAATGAATCTACGACGCCGGTGTAGCCATCTCAGGCACCACCCAAGTGGCTTGTCGTCGACATCCCAGCATGTTGACGATAGCAACAAGTGCTGATAAGTATGTAAAATCTCCTGCCCCGCTCTTGTTGTTAACAAGTTCTCTTTTATAGCATGTACACCAGGAACCTGCCATCGTCGAATCTTCAACGATGGTGCACGACGCTGAAGCATCTAGCTCCAACACCTCCAAGGGGGCCTGCCGTCAACGACTCTACAATAATTGTGGACGACGCCAGAGCACCAAACTCTGGCACCTCCCAGAGGGCCTGCCCTCGACGGACCTACGATGATGGTGGGCGACGACAAAGCAGTCAGCTCCGGCATCACCCAAGGGGCCTGCCATCGACAAATCTACGATGATAGTGGGCGACGCCGGTGCAGTCAGCATTGGCACCACCCAAAGGGTCTGCCGTCGATGTCCCAGCATATTGACGACAACATCAAGCACTAATAAGTGAGTAAACTCTCCTGCCCCGCTCTTGTTGCTAATTGGTTCTCTTTGTATAGCCTGTACACTAGGGGCCTCTCGTCGACGAATCTTCGATGGTGGTGGGCGACGCCGAAGCACCCAGCACCGACACCTCCCAGAGGGCCTACCGTCGATGTTCTACGATGATGACATGTGACGCCGGAGCATCCAGCTCTGGCACCTCCCAATGGGCCTGCCGCCAATGTCTCTACGACGATGGAGGGCAACGCTGGAGCAGCCACCTCTAGCACCTCCCTGTGTGCCTACCGGCGTTGAATCTACCACGGTGGTGGGCAACGCCAAAGCATCTAGCTCCGATATCACCCAAGGGGCCTGCCATCAACATCAACACTCAGACACAATTCAGCGCCCCTAGAAGGACCACACTGAGGTCAACCACTCATGCTACCCCACTTCGCTGGGGGACAGTTGAAGACATCCTGCTCTCAAGTGGTAGGCATACCCAGCAACCTGGCCACACCTGCTAAGGGGCCTCTAAGGGGGATCCATAGGCAGGACATAACCTAACGACAAATCGGCCATGTCAGCTGTTCAAATGTTGGTTCCTCAAAAGCTAACAATATCAAGAAAAGCTCGCCACGCCCTTACACAGCTAAAGACTTATGGTAACAAGTTGAGAAGCACAAGAAAAGCCAAACAAACTTAAAGTCAAATTCATTGAAGAATATTTAATAATGGGCAAACCCCGGATACAAAGACGGGCCGCCATCCTCAATCCCTCGCAAATTGCGCGACGACATGTTTGGCAGAATTCTTGACCTCTGCCGTTGCCGTCTCCCCGCACTCTTCAACAAGACCTTCAAAAATTTTCTCCGGTGGCAGACAAGGATACTGGCTCCGGTAGCACACCAGTACATGGGATGCCACCGTCTCCTCTACCGACCTACCCTTGTCCTCCAGACGCTGAGCCAGCTGACGATCCTGCAGATCAAGCTCCCGGACGCGGTGCTCTGTCGTGTGCTCTTGTGCTTGGACGTCGAGATGATGAAGGAGAAGTTCCTGACACGCAGCTAAGTGCTGCATTGGATCCTGCGCCAAGTTTCACTCCCAGAGCTCAAGATCTTCAAGGTAGGACTACAGCCTGTCCCGATCTGCCTTAGCCCGAGCCATCATCTCCTGGGCCACCACCTTTTGCTCAGTGACAGCAGTCTCCCACTTAGTAACAGCAGCTTCGTGGAGACTCAGGGCCTCTCGACCCTCTTCAAGGGCGTGTAGGAGGGCGTCAGTCGTGTCATTGGCTACCTTGGCATTGGCCAGAATTTTCTGGGATATTGCATCCATGGACTTCGCCAAGCGGTGCCTCAAATCTCGCTCCTTGCTCTCCTTCTGGTACTTTGCCTTCGCCTCGGTGATCCTTGACCTCAGAAGGTCCTCCTAGCCTTGGAGGTGCTCGCCCTCAGCACACAGTTTCTCCCACTCCACGATGAGAGCCCTTGTGCCCGACGGAGGTTGGATTGCACCAGGAGGATGCTGGACTGCGTCGAGTCCATGATGTCAGAGAGGCGCTCTAGCTGCACTGATGTTATGGAAGGTCGCCCGACGATCATCTCGGGGACCTCTTCCTCCCGTAGCGGTGAAGGCGAGTGTAGGATATAAGAGCACGTGAAAAGCTACCAGAGGGGGGGTGAATGGTAGATTAAAAAATCTTACGCAGCGGAAACAATTAAACCCCAACCCCTTCAGCAGAAAATCGATCTCTTAAAGAAATCGTGTGTGAGACTAATATAAACGTGTTTCACCTTGACAAAAGTGATGTATATCAGAGAGAATCAAGTCACGAAGACAACACAAAAAGAATTACTCAAATCCGTCGGGAAAAACTCAAGTTATGATCAAAAGATCAAACAATGGTCAATCTGCCCGACCCGAGAAAAACAGTTCTGGAACGCTGCAAACAAACTCGTGTAGATCATAGACCACAAATCCAATGACCGTGAAATTTTGATATATGATAGATAATCAAGTTGTGAAGACAACCAAAAAATAATCACGTCAATTGGATCTGTAAAACTTGAGTTATGATAAAACCTCCGACGAAAGGTAGCGCTGTCCAGAAACTCGACAAGTAAAACTTGTCTGGAACAAGTCGGACGAACAAGGCACAAAAGTTCCTTCAAACTACGAATTTTATTGAATAGAACACAAGAGGAACAGCCCCAAAGTGGTCTCCCACGAGATTTGGCCTTCCCTTGCTTATATAACCAGCCCTTAGGCCAACCCAATACAACTAGGACTCCAATCCTACTCAGATCACGAATCGTAATTTTCCATAACTGCTCAAGATTCTTCTATACGCAGATAGAAGCAATCTTAAGACTTCGAAACACCTTAGGAACGTATCCCACATTCCTAAGCAACTCAAATTCGTGACCCACACGAAATCCTAACATAACCAAATCTTACTTTCCATACCGAGCCATAACCGACTCCACTGCAGCCGAAGTCATCAATCGGTACGATCTGATGCTTCCGACCAGATCTTTCCTTCCTTATCCCTTATTTGGAACCATGTTGCCATGTCATGCACCGCATGCATACGTGCGAACACCTTCCTTCGACGTTCAATGACCTTCATATGCACCGCCCTTGATTCAATCATCCTGCGTGAGCTCCTGATCAGCTCAACCACAGTTCATCCCGAACATGGTTGTTGGAACCTCATCTCCTCCTTGAGACTAGTCCAATGGATCCCGTCACCAGCCATGACTTGAACTCAAGCAACACCTGCACATGAATAAACAACCAATCCATACGAGCCCAAGTCCTCGACTTGACTCAAGTTAGTTCCGAACACAACACCTTATGTGAGCACCTCACATTAGCATGTTGCAAAACCACAGTAGCACAATATTATCCATATCAACCAAAATGCACCAAAAACCTAGCAAATGAATACTAAGCAATCTTTCCAACAATGTAAAGCAAGTACGAAACATTGCAAATGAAAAGCAGAAGCACCTCGGTCAAGTTCTGGACCTTGCCAGAGCAACCCGAAGCTTGAGCCGGAGCTATCAAAAGCTAGTAGAACCTAGCGCCGGAGCTTTCCAAAACTAGTAGATCCTAGCACCGGAACTTACCAAAAACTAGTCAAAACTAGTCAACCCAAAACCGGTGCTAGACAAAATACGTCGGAGCTTAGCAAAAGCATGCCAGAGCTATAAGGTATATGCCGGAGCTATCAAAGACATGCCGGAGCTAACAAAGACATGCCGGAGATAAAGATAAAGCTCACCGGAGCTAACCAAAGCTAGTCGGACCTTACCAAGAAGCCGGACCTAGCATTTAACATAGCTGGAGCTACCCAAAACAAGCCGGACCTACCGTCGGACCTTGCTGTAGCTCAGAGCTGGAGTCGGACCTTGATAAAAAGGTGTTTTGGTGATATTTAAAAACTTTTATCATCAAAGCCAAGTGTATTCACTACAAGCCAATGTATTCAGCACATATAGGTCTTACAATCTCCCCCTTGATGAATGCATTGGCAACACCATTTAAAATCCGAACATTGACTTATTCACATAAAAGTTTTGAAAACAATTTCTCCCCCTTTGTAAATCAAAATTAAAAAGAGAAGAAAAGTAAAAAGAGAATAAAATGAGAATGAAAATCTCTCCCCCTTTATTATCTCTCCTTATGCCCATATTCTCTTTCTCTTCATGCTTATCCCTCCCCCTTTGACAATGTATTCAGCAAGTCATGAGCATATAAACAAATTTTCTCTCCAACTTTAGATGTTATGAGCATATTATAATATATACATATAAACAAAGCTCATCCAAGTTATACTATCAAGTACCTTACATTATCACATCAATGAAATACATAGGGTAGTGTAAGCCATGTTAGAGATCAAATGTAATTTTTCAATTTAAGCAAGTCATGATCTCACAAACTTAACTATTTCAAAACCTGAAAGAATGACACTAGTTGCTGCATTTTATCATTTTTCAAAGCATAAATTTAGACCATATGATATTTGCAAGAGATTATATGCGCATCTGCCTTATTCTAACCAACCAAGCCAAGCCTATGTCATTTGACAATCAGAAGCTTAAGGACATGGTTTTAGTCATACACAACTTCTTCCAAGTTCCAATCTAAGTGCAATGACAAGCCATCTCAAAAGAAGAAGTGCGATGCATGCATATTCTCTTGATCTTTTCTCAATTTATATTTGTTCATAAAAACTCAACATGTGACTTGATTACTTGATTAATTCTTAATGATTAAAATCATTTGTGAGCATGCAACAAGTTCAAAACAGCAAGAAAGTTCGACCATGACCAGATTTAGTGTAAGTAATTATTCCAATTACTAGACATGGCAAAAACTACAAAATGTATAACACGAGTAATGTAGTAAGAACTTTCAGCATGTAAAAGGAATCACAAAGTCATATATGTATGAAATACTATGCTCATATTATTTTAATTTCAGATTCACACATAGACTTCCCAAGTTTCAAAAAACTCCCCCTCAATTTAAGCCATGAGGATGAATAACCCCTATTTCACTACGAATGAAACAAAAACGAGTGAAATACAAAGGTTTTGTAAAAATGTCAGCCAATTGTTGTTCGGTATCTACATGGTGAAGCACAATGTTTCCTTTTTCAACATTATCTCGGAGAAAGTGATACCTAATATCAATGTGCTTAGTTCCAGAATGTTGCACGGGGTTTTTGACAATGCAAATAGCACTAGTGTTATCACAAAACAGTGGAACACTATGTAGATCAACCTCATAGTTCTTAAGTGTTTGAACAATCCAAAGAATTTGTGAGCAAGCACTAGCAGCAGCTACATATTAAGATTCGGCTGTGGATTGTGCAACTGAATTTTGTTTTCTAGAGGACCAATCAACAAGAGAATTACCAAGAAAATGACAAGCACCGGAAGTACTTTTCCTATCAATCCTACAACCCCCAAAATCAGCATCCAAAAAAGCTTTCAAAGTAACGGTTGAGGAAGAAGGAAGAAAAATGCCAAATTCTTGAGTTCCATGTAAGTACCTGAGAATCCTTTTGACGGCTTGACGATGTGAAACACGTGGGGAATCTTGAAACCGTGCACAAATACATACGCTGAATTGTATGTCCGGTCTTGAAGCCTTGAGGTACAAAAGTGATCCGATCATGCTTCTATATTCTTTTTGATTCACGGGTTCACCATCTTCATCAAGTTCAAGTTTTGTTGCTGTTCCCATTGGTGTCCAAAGAGACTTGCTTTTGTCCATGTTGAAGCGCCTTAGGAGGTCTTTGGTATACTTCGTTTGATGCACAAAGGTACCCTCCTTGGTTTGCTTGATTTGCAGCCCCAAAAAGTAAGTGAGTTCACCCATCATACTCATTTCAAATTCGGAACACATCATTGCTGAAAACTTGGACACAAGATCATGAGAAGCACAACCAAAGATAATATCATCCACATACACTTGAACAAATAATGAGTCATTGCCATGTTTAAGCACAAAAAGAGTTTTATCAACCTTGCCCATGGTAAACCCCTTTTCAAGTAAAAATGTTTTTAACCTGTCATACCATGCTCTAGGGGCTTGTTTCAGACCGTGTAAGGCTTTGGACAGTTTGTAAACATGATTAGGAAAATCTGGATTTTCAAAACCTGGTGGTTGTTTGACATAAACCTCCTCATCTATGTAGCCATTAAGAAAAGCACTTTTAACATCCATTTGAAATAGCTTAAAACCTTTAGATGCTGCAAAAGCTAACAAAATTCTTATGGCTTCTAATCTAGCGACGGGAGCAAATGTTTCATCAAAATCTAGACCTTCAACTTAAGTGAAACCTTGAGCAACCAACCTAGCCTTATTCCTAACCACAGCCCCATCCTCACTTTGTTTATTTTTATATACCCATTTAGTTCCAATTAAAGTGTGACCTTGAGGTGGAGGTACAAGTTTCCAAACATTATTTATTTCAAAATTTTCTAACTCTTCTTGCATGGCAATAATCCAAGATTCATTAGTGAGTGCGTGTGATATATCTTTGGGTTCAAAAGAAGCAACAAAAGCAGAATGAGCATGAGAGTTTGGATCGCAAAACCTGGACCGTGTGACTCGTTCGTGCAAGCTTCCAATCATCTGATGTGGGGGATGATCTTTGTAAAAACGTAGGGGAACAGATGTCTCACAAGCTTCTTCTTCATTAGGTTCATCGTAGATTGATGAGCTTGTGACTTGTGGACGATCAGGACCAGCAGAGGTGATAGCCGGAGCTTGTTCAATGTACAGAGATGGACACGTGTCAGCTTCGGAACTACCAGGCAGTTTCACCGGCTCTTCTTCATCTTCGAAAATACCCTCCCCCTAAGGATACGGATCTGGTCCTGCAACACTGGAGCTAGTACCTGGGATAGCTTCATCGAAAGACACTTCACAAGTCTCCACAATTTTGTTAGTGTCATGTAAAAGCACTCGGTAGCCTCTAGTATGAGATGGATAACCAAGAAACATGCCATCAATGGATCGAGGTTCAAACTTATCAAGATTACCATGTTTCTTAACAAAGCATTTGCAACCAAAGACCCAAAAGTGTGTAACACTAGGCCTATGTCCAAACCGAAGCTCATATGGTGTTTTACCTAGCTTAGTACGCAAGAAAACACGATGTGAGACATAACAAGCGGTTGCTAACGCATCAGCCCAAAATTTCCTAGGAGTTTGATATTCATCAAGCATAGTCCTAGCCATCTCAACTAAGGTTCTGTTCTTTCTTTATACAACACCGTTTTGTTGAGGTACATATGGTGAAGAGAATTGATGATCTATTCTATTTTCAGCACAAAAGTGATCAAAAGATTGATTTTTAAATTCAGTTCCATTATCACTTCTAATTGCTTTTAATGATCCTGGGTGATCAATTGATAATCTAAGAAATAAAGTTCTAAAGTGACTAAAAACTTCATTCTTAGACACCATAAAGTAAACCCAAGATTATCCAGAATAATCATCAACGATAACAAGAACAAACCATTTACCTCCGAAGGATTGAACACGTGAAGGTCCTACGGTGTCAAGATGCAAAAGTTGACATGGTTCAGTTGTCATGATCATTGTGAGAGGAGTATGTGAACCTGCAACCATATTAGCATGTATACAAGAAGAGCACACAATATCTTTGTCCCCTTTAAGCTTAGGCAGCCCGCGTATGCGATCAAGAGCACTAATACGCGTTAGGTGATCAAAGCCTACGTGACCAAGTCTACGATGCCAAAAATATAAGTCCTTTGAATCATTAGCAACTAGACACCTATGCTTAGAGGAAGACATATCAAAATCAGCTTTAAAAACTCTTCCAAACTGAGACATGTTAAAAATAAGCTCACTATTTGAACTTACAACTTTGCAGCAGTTTTTATTGAAAATAATTTCCAGATTTTCATCTAGCAATTGTGAAACAGAAAGCAAGTTGTATTTCAAATTTTTGACAAGTGCCACATCCTTCAAAGTGTAGTGATCATTTACTTTAACCGAACCATTAGCAATTATAGGAGTTGAAGAATTATAGGCAAAAGTAACATTTTCTACACGTGACACTAAAGAGAGGGAGGAGAACCAATCTTTGTTACCGGTCATGTGGCGTGAGCAACCTGAATCCACAATCCAAATGTTCTCCTTCCTCAAACGTGTAACCTACATAGAAGCACAATACGTCGATGACTCAATACTGGGGTTAGTCAAAAGGCATTTAGGTATCGAGTACTGAGTCACACGACATGCAGCAGGAAAAGCACGCGAAAGCTGAGATAAAACAGCAGGTTTATGAGTCAAAGATTGAGGTTTTCTGTTCTTAACAGTTGATTTAGAAGTTGTTACTTGTTTAGAATGAAAACCAGTAGCTCCGGAGGTAAAAGCAGAAGGTTCAGAGGCAAAAACTGAAGCTCCGGAGGGAACAATAGAAGATCTGGGAGTTCTCGGAGCTATCAGAACTACCCGAGCTGCCTTTGTAGATTTATTTCCAAAAGTTCCAGAAGCTACCTTTTCAAATTTCTGATTCATTAAAGCAGTTTGCATGTTTCTAATTTCCGGTTTAGCATGAGAGTTATGAGATCTAGCAGACATTCTTTCCCCTTTTTGTTGTTTAGCTAGTCTATAACAAAAATGTATGACATGACCATCTCTACCACATAAGGTACAATGAAATTTAACTTTGTGTTCATGTCTAGATGAGCAGGCAATATTTTTATTTGAAACCGAATGAGGCAACACCCTTGCAGATTTGAAAACAACTCCTTTTTGTTTAGGAACTGTCTGAATCAAACCACCTCCTAATGACTTTACAATTTTAGGTGGATGTGCCTTAGCATGAGCATGAGAATCAAAACCTAAACCAGTTTTATCTTTGCAAGACTTGGAAGAATTCAGCAGCAAGTTTAGATTCTTATTCCCACTACAAAACCGACCTAGTGTCCTATTCATGTCATCAAGTTTCTTGGACAAGTCTAGGCAGTTTGCACATGAAGTTTTTCCTTTTGGTTTGCAATTGGAACAATTTTTAACTTCATGAGATCGTAAAACATTGTTCAGAATGGAAATTTCATTCATTGCATCTTTTAGTTTCTTATCAAGATTTTCACATGCAGAACAATGCAAATCATCTGTAGAACAAGAAGCATCTTTTAAGTTTTTATCACTAAGTGCAGCAGCTTTTTGTTCTTTTCAATTTCTTCATCAAGTCTGTCTAGAGTGGTGGAATGTGCACTTCTTAGGGAGGACAATTGTTCATAGATTAAGTCACATGAGGGACATGCATCATCACTAGGAATCAACGTTTTTAAACGGTTAATTTCAGATTCTAGTGATTCAATTTTAGCAGCATTATCCCTAAGCTTTTTGTCCTTTTTCTTGACAATAATAGTTGCACGAGAAATAGCATCACACATTTCATTGCAGGTAGAACATACCTCATCGTCTTCACTGCTGTGTTCTGCATCCTCCTGACTTGATCTTGATCTTGTTTTGCCCGCCATAAAGCATAAGTTGGCCAGATCGTCATCATCTTCATCACTTTCAAAGTCTACATCACTTGAACTAAGTTCTTGAAGTGCGGTGATGAAGCTGTTAATCATCTTGCGTCCTATGGTATCCTTCTTCTTCTTGTTGGAATTTCCAGAGGAGGTCCGAACCTTGCTTTTTTTTTTCTCCCCGGGTGGTCAGACCTGAAAGGTTAGGGCATTCTGTATGAAAGTGTCCTGTTTTACCACATTCAAAACAGCGTTGAGGTCCGGAGCTTCCTCTCCTTCTAGTTCTCACATTTTGCAATGCTTTTGAGAATCTAGTAGAGATGAGTACCAACTCCTCTTCTGGAAATTCTTCGATCTGTTCTAGGGTTAGTGAGGACAACAAAACAAGAGTATTGCAAGATGATGATTGTCCGGAGCTAGACATATCACGTTTGAGACAAATGCAATAGACTTGTTTGGTTTCTTACGTGCTAGGATGTCAATTTCATGAGTTTTTAGTTTGGAATAAAGTACATCTAATGTAAGAGAACTCATGACAGTTGATTCACGAATAGATGTTACTTTCATTTCACAAATTGACAAGTCTAATGCACTAAGAAGTTGCCTAGCATTCTCACCATCAGAAAAATTAACATTGACACTACGTAAGTTGTTGAGAATTTTATTGAAACGAGCAAAGAGGTCATCGATAGACTCACCTGGTTGCATCTCAAAACGCATATATTCATTTTTGAACATATCTTGTTTTACCTCCTTGATTGTGTTGGAGCCTTCATGATAATCACAGAGAGCTCTCCAAACATCGTATGCTGACCGGAGGTGCGCGACACGATCAAAGTTGCTTTGAGTTAGTCCTTGGATGATCAAGTTTCGGGCTTTGTTGTTGTTGTCGACGTCCCTTAGGTTTGTGGCCGTGACTTGATCATTGGGTGGCACTTCATAAGGCTTATACACCTTCTCCCATATTGCAAAGCCTTGTAACTGGATGAAAGCCTCCATGCGTGCCTTCCAAACCTAGAAATCAATACCAGAAAACGCACAAGGTTTGGCGGGGTACTTCTCCATGATGATTAGTCAAAAACACGTGCAAATCACAAAGATTAGAGTACCGTGGCTCTGATACAATTGTACGATCGAAGAGCACGTGAAAAGCTACCAGAGGGGGGGTGAATGGTATATTAATAAATCTTACGCAGCGGAAACAATTAAACCCCAACCCCTTCGGCAGAAAATCAATCTCTTAAAGAAATCGTGTGTGAGACTAATATAAATGTGTTTCACCGTGACAAAAGTGATGGATATCAGAGAGAATCAAGTCACGAAGACAACACAAAAGGAATTACTCAAATCCGTCGAGAAAAACTCAAGTTATGATCGAAAGATCAAACAATGGTCAATCTGCCCTACCCGAGAAGAACAGTTCTGGAACGCTGCAAACAAACTCGTGTAGATCATAGACCACAAATCCAATGACCGTGAAAGTTTGATATATGATAGATAATCAAGTTGTGAAGACAACCCAAAAAGAATCACGTCAATTGGATCTGTAAAACTTGAGTTATGATAAAACCACCGACGAAAGGTAGCGCTGTCCAGAAACTCGACGAGTAAAACTTGTCTGGAACAAGTCGGACGAACAAGGCACAAAAGTTCCTTCAAACTACGAATTTTATTCAATAGAACACAAGAGGAACAGCCCCAAAGTCGTCTCCCACGAGCTTCGGCCTTCCCTTGCTTATATAACCAGCCCTTAGGCCAACCCAATACAACTAGGACTCCAATCCTACTCAGATCACGAATCGTAACTTTCCATAACTGCTCAAGATTCTTCTATACGCAGATAGAAGCAATCTTAAGACTTCCAAGCACCTTAGGAACGTATCCCACATTCCTAAACAACTCAAATTCGTGACCCACACAAAATCCTAACATAACCAACTCGATACTTTCCATACCGAGCCATAACCGACTCCGCCGCAGCCGAAGTCATCAATCGGTACGATCCGATCCTTCTGACCAGATCTTTCCTTCCTTATCCCATCTTTGGAACCATGTTGCCACGTCATGCACCCCATGCATACGTGCGAACACCTTCCTTCGATGTTCAGTGACCTTCATATGCACCGCCCTTGATTCAATCATCCCGCGCGACCTCCTGATCAGCTCAACCACAGTTCCTCCCGAACTTGGTTGTTGGAACCTCATCTCCTCCGTGAGACTAGTCCAATGGATCCCGTCACCAGCCATGACTTGAACTCAAGCAACACCTGCACATGAATAAACAAGCAATCCATACGAGCCCAAGTCCTCGACTTGACTCAAGTTAGTTCCGAACACAACACCTTATGTGAGCACCTCACATAAGCATGTTGCAAAACCACAGTAGCACAATATTATCCATATCAACCAAAACGCACCAAAAACCTAGCAAATGAATACTAAGCAATCTTTCCAACAATGTAAAGCAAGTACGAAACATTGCAAATGAAAAGCAGAAGCACTTCGGTCAAGTTCCAGACCTTGCCAGAGCAACCCGAAGCTTGGGCCAGAGCTATCAAAAGCTAGTAGAACCTAGCGCTGGAGCTTTCCAAAACTAGTAGATCCTAGCACCGGAACTTACCAAAAACTAGTCAAAACTAGTCAACCCAAAACCGGTGCTAGACAAAATACGTCGGAGCTTAGCAAAAGCATGCCGGAGCTATCAAGTATATGCCAGAGCTATCAAAGACATGCTGGAGCTAACAAAGACATGCCGAAGCTAAAGATAAAGCTCACCGGAGCTAACCAAAGCTAGTCGGACCTTACCAAGAAGCTGGACCTAGCATCTAACGTAGCCGGAGCTACCCAAAACAAGCCGGACCTACGTCGGACCTTGCTGTAGCTCAGAGCTGGAGTCGGACCTTGATAAAAAGTTGTTTTGGTGATATTTAAAAACTTTTATCATCAAAGCCAAGTGTATTCACTACAAGCCAATGTATTCAGCACATATAGGTCTTACAGCGAGGCCACCACTACAAGAGACCTTGTCCCCGAAGACTAAGTAGGAGTTACGATGCTACCAGAAGCGGTAGTGTCATAGTTGCCCAAGGAGCCACCCGCCGGATCAGAACCAGTAGAGGCGAATCCCTCAACCCCCTGAGCCGGCTCCGACATTACATCTGGTGCACTAGCCGAAGGTGCCTCCGACACGAAAGTCGGAGATGCAACCGAAGATGCTTCACTTCCCGTGTGGGGTATGGACACCGGAGCAGAGCTCTCTCTAGTAGGGTTGGCTGCCTACTCTGCCGGTACAGCAGTAGCCTCCTCGGCCAACTTCGCAATGCTCCGGGATACTACCCCCGGTGGTAAGTGTGTCACAACAACCGATGTGGCCCTGCAAATCAAAACCAAGGCTTGATCAATCAACAAAAGTAGATAGGATTATGACACAAGCAATGGAGAGGATGCCTTACTGACGTCCCCGAAAACTCCAGCGGCCCTCGACTTTCGACGGCCCCAAAGCTCTGGGCTTTGCTGGCAATGCCGCAGGCGGGGTCAATCCAATCGGAGCTCCACTGGAACCACTGGCGATGTTGCCACCCTGCATCGGCGTGCCCCCTCCAACTCTAACGCTGCCACTCCCGGAGCCTCCCTTTGAGTTGTCGTCGATGTCAGCCCGTGGTCTCTTGTCCTGGGGCTCTACGAGAGTAGTGCTCCTGGAGCCCTCTCCGGCACCTAGGACCGCACCAGTGGCGGGGACACTCGCCGGTGTGATTGCATAGTTGCCGCTCGACAGGCCAAAGAATCACCAATGCCCGATGCTAGAGAGTGTCGCTCTGTCGGATGAGGACTAGGAGTAGGGACCGCCCGCGGCTGCGGCCTCAGTGGCTAACAATGGCATTTGTCCTTTGCAACCTCAACCATCGACGACTTTTCCTTCCCCGTGTTGGGGATCGGTGCCTTCCCCTTGCCTGCGCCAGGGACCGGCGCCTTGCCCTTCTCTCCGACAGAGGGTGTGTCCTCTGCCCTTGAAGCTTCAGAGCCTGGAGCAGGTGCAAACTTCCATGGAGGGTCGATGACGGCCAGCCCACAGCTCTCGTCACCAACGTGCCGCAACGCAAGACTTAGCGTGTCCAGGTTTGGCATCTCCTTCCGATTATTCATTCGAAGGTCCCGATTCGTGCAAAGCGGTGGGCAAGACCGCGGGACAATGAAGAAATCGTGCAATAGCAGGTCGTCGCACACATTGGACATTACGTCAAACACGTCTTGCGGGGTCATCTTCGTGTCGCGACCCCTCAGCAACCTGGTGCCATCCTGAAGCCTGAAGTACAACCATGCACCACAACAATGATGCTGGAGGGGGGCCAGGCATCCATGCACGAACGCCATCACCGCCAGTTTTGACAGAATGTGGTCCACTAGGATTTGCATTCTCACCATCACCATAGTATATGCTGGCTCTAGCTCCGGACGTTCCTCCCAGGCCGTATCCCTAAATGCCAGACAATCGGTGGGCAGGACCATGCGATCGTGGGCGTCGGCGTGTATGATCACCTAGTCGCTCATCCAGTCAGGTCATTTTGTTGAGGAGTGCAGAGTGATGTACTTGAAGTCGTGGTAGGCCCAGTGCTGGAAGTAGTAGGTCCCACAAAAGCCTGTCTTGCTCTTCTTCCTGGTCCGCCTCAGCACGAAGAACTGCCGAAACACGAGCACACAAGGGTGCACCCCGAGGAACATCTCATGGAAATGCAAGAACACCGCTGCCGCCACCATAGAGTTCGGCGACAGGTGATGAAGCTAGAGCCCAAGAACCTCCAAAAGCGTCACTTGAAAGGCTGAGCAAGATGCATTGTGATTTCCTCTTCTGTGGACGCACCTTCGCCTCACTATGACACCGGGCGGGAAGAGAAAGACTTTGATTTTTCCGGCGGGCTTGATAGTAAAGCCAAAGAAAGACGCCCCAAGACAAGGTACAACTGTTGGGAAGGGACTTCAAAATCCCGCCTCCGGAAGGAAAAGCCTGAAAGCAAAGAGGTTTGGTTTACGTATGGTGGAAGGTGATATTTTCCAGTCGGAACAATGGGAGGTAATGGGAGGTACGAACCCAGAGTACGCGTAAGAAGACGATCTCTTCCTTCCCCAACTCCAGAGGCAGGGAGGCAGGACGGATCAAATCCCGCTGCTTCTCATCCTCCTAGCCAAAAAGCCACCTCACAGATGTGACGTCCTCCATCCGGGAAGGAGGCAAGGCTGAGTCCATTGGAGCAGGGGTCGAGAACCTCAAAGCTGAGGAAGGAGTAGGCGCTCAAGGAAAAAGACGCAGGCTTGAACATTGGAGAGTGCGTATGGAAGGAACCACCATTACCCACAAAGGTACCCCTTTTAAAGCACCGTGACGGCGTCTGAGCGCACCGTGCAATTTGGGCGGGCTCGGAACCAGCGTCCCATGCAACGACACCCAAGGTAAGCGGGCCCAGGTCCCCCATCAGAGAAACTGACCCAGGCGGTACTCCGCATGAGAAGGCAAACCGGTGGTTCCCATAAAGACGGAAGTGAAAGCAGCAGAAGTGCAGCAGGCACATTGGAAACAATCTCAATAATGTCGCAACAAGCATAGATCTTGTTGCCATGACCCCTCAACTAGAGGGGGACCCGTGGCCATGACGACAGAGGCCCGCACCACTTCGGCTGATCAAGACAAAACTAGAAGGCAGCGCAGGAAAGCGGGGATAGGGCTCCACCATCGGGCTCGTCGCCTCCACCTAGGGTGGACCCAGGGGCCACTGTCGGTACTCGGCATACCAGGTACCCTCGCGCACAAGCTAGAGCCACCTAGGTGCCCCGCCTTGATACAGAGCCAGGGCCCGAGGGCACCATGCGTTCAGATGGCCCGGACCCATATACCTCAGATGTGGGGTCCGAGGTACCCTCAACAGACCTCAAAGAAGGCTTCAGCTCCCCCTATGAGACGAGCTTCCAGGCAGTTACGTGTACAACAGGTAAGGATCCCTCTCCCCCGTGAGATAGGACTCCGATTGTGCCACGTGGCCCGAGGCATTAGACAGGCACCTGCCGTATAGGCGGGCTCCGGCGCTGCCACGTGTCCCGCAGCCTTAGAGTCCCCGCTCTACTCAGTAATGGACTCCTTGGCTCCCACGTGGATCGAAGAGCCAGGTCCAGCCACCCCCGCGAGGGTAAGCTCTTGAGATGCCACGTGGTACACAAGGTGGGACCCAACCTGCTCCGCGGAGGTGAGCTCTCGAGCTGCGATGCAGTCCAGCCACTTGCCCTGGGCGGAGAGTTGCGGGAGTTAAGAGGGCGGTGCGCCTTGTCCCAGCCAAGGATTGAAGATATGCGCCTTCCCCAGGCGTATGGCGCGGAACACACCTTATCTATACCCTGGAGACAGGGTACCCTCACACATAAGATGAAGACATCGAGGCACATCCCGAGCCGCCACGTGCCACGTGTCCCGAAGATGGGACTTGGCCCCTCCGGTGTGACGGGCTCCCGAGACGCCACGTGTAGGGACAGGACGTCACCCAACTTTGGGGGAGCACCCCCGGAACAGCCACGTGGCATGGAGCACAAGGACCAGCACTCCCTAAGGGAAAGGGCCCATAGCTGCCACATCCCTTGATGAGGACTGGAGCAGCCACGCGTCACGGAGGACAAGGTTTGACCTCGCCAGCGGAGATCAGCCCTGACGCTGCCACATGTCCCGCAGCTCGCCTCGGACGGTAAGATGCGGGAGTCAAGGGATGGTGCACCCTGCTCAAGCCAAACATTGAAGCCGCATACCCACCTCTGACGCCCAACGTGGAGCATGCCAACGGTCAGAGACCGCTATGACCAATCGCGTCATAATGAAGGTGTCGCAGGTCTATCCCACATGGCGAAGTGGGTAGCTTGTGGCAACAAGACAGGCTGACTTGACACTTCTGCCACCATCAGCAACAGCGCGTGGGTTACTGACAGGAGTGGATTCAAGATGGCGAGTCTTCACTACCCCGGTCAGACAAGATTACGGAAGAAGCCTTAGATCTTTAGCATAAGATCGTCCTGGGACCACATGTCGGGCCCTGGGACCCCAATTGTAAGGCGTCCGACCTTGTCTATAAAAGGCCCGGACCGCCATCGTTACAACAACCAGAGATCAACACATCACACACACACATAATAGCAATACCATCTACCATGGAGTAGGGCGTTACGTTCGTTGTGGCCCGAACCATGTAAAAAGCACCATCTCATATTCTCATTCCCTAGAACACTTGATTGAGGCCAAAGCCCCGCCGAACAAAGAACGTCCATGGGCTGCTCCTTAGCAGATCCGGGGGAAGTGTTGAATTTACACTTTGACATTTGTCGTGCCAGGTAGGGGGTTTTTTCCCTCAAAAAAGTGGTAGCGCTTTTCACCATCATGGTGTTCATCAATCCTTCGAGTAGCAGCAAGATCGAGCTGCAAAAGGTCGACCAGCGTGTCGACAAAGACGTGGAGATGGACTTCCAAAGGCCAGAACGCGCCGTGGAAACGGTCCACCAGGTTGTGAACTTCGACCCCAATAGCGACCATGAGCATCGCAAAGCACTCCACTTCATCTTTAGAGGATCTTGGGAACCCACATCCAGGAATGCGGTCAAGGCCCTGCGTTGGGCAATGGCTTATACTGCGTCTACATATGCCTCGGTGCTGCATCACAGATGGATGAGATGACAATCAGCTTCGACTCCTCCGACTGCCCCGAGAACATGGCGGGAGCCGGGCAGCTGCCCCTCCTTGTCGCCCTCACCATCGCTAACGTAAGATTTTACCACGTCCTGGTAGATGGTTGAGCTAGCCTCAACCTCATCAGCCGTGCGGCCTTCGACAAGCTGATGATCCCCATGTTCAAGCTCGCCCCGTCGAGACCATTCGTGGGGTTAGGACCGGAGAGTGTTATCCCGTACGGCTGCATCCACCTCCGGTTGACCCTTGGGATACCTGAGAACTTCAATATGGAGAATATCCTATTCGACATTGCGGATGATAGCCTCCCCTATCATGCCATTATTGGCAGGTCAGCCCTGTACTGGTTTATGGTTGTAGCCCATTACAGCTACCTCATCCTCAAGATGCCGACATCCTCCAGCCTCGAGATCTGCAAAGACCCTGCTACTGCAGTGACGGCTATGGAGAAGCACCAAGTGCTGGCAATGGCCTCAGTACCTGTCCTGAGCGATGCTGGGTCGAGTAAGCCCTCGCCAGACCCATGTGCGCGCAGTTACGCCATTGCACTACTAGTGCAGCCCTCCGACGAAGACGACGTACCCATCAAGACAATCTAGATTGGCACTGATGCTGCTCGAACCACCCGTGTCGCAGAGAGTCGGGACAGTGAGTAGAAATCGACGCTTACTACTTTCCTTTGAGCTAACATTGACGGCAGAGGCTAGAAGGACTTGGACCTCTGCCATGTGCCACACGCCGACAACTCCATCGCCGACGCCTTGTAGACCATGTCGTCCACGGGAGCCCCGATCCTAGAAGGGGTCTTCGGCAGGAGGTTGGTGCAGCCAACTACAAGTCCTGTGGGGCCTAACAAAGAAAGCAAGCCCAACACCATAGAGCTGGCGACCACGGCGACCCTACAACCATGGGGCCTCCTGAGGATCTTGTGCGCCACCGGGGATCCCATATTACCCGGCGCCCAAGATCCAGAAGCTCAGGAGAGTCCTGATGTGTGGATCACGGAGATTTGCGACTATCTAAAGGACAACATCCTCCCAGAGGATCCAGTATCTGCTGAGAGGATCATGAGGATGGTGAAGCGCTAGACTCTAGTAGAAGGTGACCTCTGCTGGCGTGGCACCAACGGTGTGCTGCTATGGTGCATAACTCAGGAGGAAGGCTGCGATTTGCTCGCAGGGATCCACGAAAGAGAGTGCGAGAATCACGCAGCTTCCTGCACGCTGGTTGGCAAAGCCTTCCGGCATGGCTTCTACTAGCCAACAACACTACAAGACATCATCAAGATGGTCAAGAAATGCAAGGCGTGCCAGTTCCACACCAAGTAGATTCACACTCCGGCGCAGACGCTGCACATGATCCCGCCCTCCTGGCCTTTCGCGGTGTGGGGGTTGGATATCCTGGGACCCTTCCCCAGGGCAGTCAGGAGGGTACCAGTTCCTCTAAGATGCTGTAGACAAGTGCACCAAATGGCTCGAGGCAGCCCAAGTTATCAACATAAACAAGGAGTCCATATTCAAGTTCATCAAGTCGATCATTTGCAGGTTTGGGGTCCCGAACAGGATCATCACTAACAACAAGACCCAGTTCACCAGTGCAGCTTTCTAGGACGGCTGTGAAGATCTCAGCGTCCACGTTTGTTATGCATCCGTGGCTCATCCAAAGAGCAATGGCCAAGTTAAAAGGGCCAACGCTGAGATCCTCAGGGGCCTCAAGACACGCACGTGTAACAGCTTGGAAAAGCATGGTGCCATGTGGGTCGACGAACTCCCCAGCTCACTATGGGCAATCTGGACATCACCCAACCGCGCCACCGGAAAAACCCCTTTCTTCCTGGTGTATGGGGCCGAGGCCGTCCTCGCCCCATAAATAGCAGTGGGCTCACTACGAGTCTGAGCATTCGAAGAAGCCTCATAGGATCAGCTTCGATTAGAAGATGCAGACCTCTTCAACGAAGCAAGGTGGCACACCACCATCCGAAACGCACGCTACCGACAGGCACTGAGGCGCTACCATGAGCGGTTCGTGCAGAGTAGAGAGCTCCAGACAGGTGACCTGGTGTCGTGGTGCATACTTTCTCGAGAAAGGTCACACAAACTCTCCCCCAGCTAGGAGGGCCCCTTCTGAGTAACTCAAGTATCCCGCCCCGGGTGTGTCTGCCTAGCCAAAAAAGAAGGAGAGCCCCTCCACAACCCTTGGAACATATAGCACCTCCGTAAGTTCTATCCCTAAGCATAATTAGTAGGATAGTGTAGGGTGTCATGGTGTAAGGAACGACACTTAGGACAACCAAGCTCTAGGGGGGACAGGTCCAGAGTGTTCAGCCATTTAGCTTGGTCCCGTACCCTAAGCATGAACACTCTGCCTCCCTTACCAACGGAGTTGGTCGTTGCCTTATTGTAAAGCCAATCCACTCCTCGGAAAACCAACGAAAAGAATTCCCTGTCTTATCATATGCTTTCTCTTATGTTCATCTAAATTACCTATTAATTTTGTGATCAATCAAGCTAGTCTCGCCTTTCGTATTTTGTCTTCATATACTTGGGGAATTTTTTTCTAGATCGCCCCTAGTAGAGTTATGCAACCCTGCTGCAGGTGGACATGTTTGAGGTACCTGCAAGGTGTCTTGGAACCTCACAATTGTCCCCTTACTTGGGGTCCTGTGGTGCCAAATGGTCCCCCACAAAAGGCCAAGGCTGATCTAATGGTCCAGAGCGTGCAACCTGCTTAGTCTGGTCCTGTACCCTAAGCGCGTGCACTTTGGCCTCCCAGTGTTGTGGCTAAGTACCGAGGGCCAGGACGCTCACATCCTGAATAAGAAGGAAGCCGAATCCCGAGAGCTAATGCACTGATTTACCCAAACCCTGCATGCCAGCCCAGGATTGTAAGACATGACAATACTCAAGAATAGGAAAAGAAAACCAACGAGCAAAACAATATGCACCCCTGTTATGTGTGCAGGACATACAAAGCAGGTTGTGACATAACGGTTAGCTCTTGCACAACCTAAGGTGCATACCATCGATGACTCAACTATGATGGTGGACGATGCTGGAGCACACAGCTCTCGCACCTCCAATGGGTCCTGCCGTCGACGCCTCAATGACGATTGTGGTTGACGCCAGAGCATCCAGCTCCGGCGCCTCACAGGGGGCCTGCTGTCGACATCCCAGCATATTAACGCAAGCAAAAACACAGATAAATGAGTAAACTCTCCTGCCTCACTCTTGTCGCTAAAATAATTCTCTTGCCATAGCCTGTGCACCAGGGGCCCGCCGTCGACAAAACTACGATGATGGTGGACGACGCCAGAGCATATAGCTCCATCACTTCCCAGGTGACCTGCCATCGACGTACCTACGTAGATAATGAGCGACGTCAGAGCATACAGCACCGGCACCTCCCAGGGGGCCTGTCGTCGATGTACCTACGAGGATGGTGGGCGATGCTGGAGCATCCAGCTCTGGCACCTCCCAAGGGGCCTCCCATCGATGACTCAACGACCATGCGGTGGATGACGCCGGAGAATCTAGCTCCGACGCCTCACAGGGGGCCCGCCGTCGAGGTCACAACACGTTAATGCCAGCAATAAGTGTGGACAAATGAGTAAACTCTCATACCTTTCTCTTGTCGCTAACAGGATTCTCTTGCGATAGCCTGTGTGCTAGGGGCCTGCCATGAACATCTCTACGATGCTGGTGGACGACACTGAAGCATACAACTCTAACACCTCCCAGGGGGCCTACCGTCGATGTACCTACGCAGATGGCAAGAGACGCCGGAGCATACAGCTCCGGCACCTCCTAGGGGGCCTGCCGTGGACGTACCTACGAAGATGGCGGGCGACGGCGGAGCATCCAGCTTCGACACCTACCAGGGGGCTTGCCGTCAACAACTCAATGACGATGCGGTGGATGGCGCTGGAGCATCCAGCTCTGGCGCCTCACAGGGGCCTGCTGTCAATGTCACGACACATTAATGCCAGCAACAAGCGCGGACAAATGAGTAAACTCTCCTACATCGCTCTTGTTGCCTACAGGATTCTCTTGCAATAGCCTGTGCACCAGGGGCCCGCCGTCGACGACTCTACAACGATAATGAACGACGCCAGAGCATCCAGCTCTGGCACCTCCCAGGGGGCCTGCCGTTGATGTACCTACGAAGATGGTGGGCGACGCCGGGGCATCTAGCTCTGGCACCTCCCAGGGGGCCTGCCGTCATGTACCTACGAAGATGGTGGGCGACATCGGAGCATACAACTCTGGCACATTCTAGGGGGCCTACCATCAACGAACCTAAAAAGATGGTGAGCGATGTCGGAGCATACAGCTTCGGCACCTCTCAGGGGGCCTGCTGTAGATGTTTCTACGAAGATGGTTGTCGACGCCGGAATAGCCAGCTTCGGCACCTCCTAAGGGGCCCGCTATTGACAACTCTATGATAATTCTGGGCGATACCAGAGCATCCATCTCTAAGCACCTCCCAGTGATCCTGCCATCAATGTCCAAGCACATCAACGACAGCAACAAGGACGGACAAGTGAGTACACTCTCCTGCCCTTGTCTTGCTGCTAACAAGGTTCTCTTGTGGTATCCTATGCACCAGGGGCCTGCCGTCGATGACCTTACAACGATGATGTACGACGCTGGAGTATCTAGCTCTGGCACCATCCAAGGGGACTACCGTCGACAGCGTCACGATGAGGGAGGGCGACGTCGGAGCAGCCAGCTCCCGAACCCCCCTGAGGGCCCGCCATCGATGGCAACACTTAGGAAAAGCCCAGCGCTCCCGAAAGGGGCATGCTGAGACCAATCACTCATGCTCCCCCACTCTATTGGGGCCCAGTCGAAGACATCCCGCAGTCAAGTGGAAGGCGTACCCAACAATCTGGCCATGCCTACCAAGGGGCCTCTAAGGGTGGTTCCATAGGCAGGACATCAACTAGTGACAAACCGGGCGTGTCAACTGTGCAAGCGTTGGTCCCTATAAGGCTAACGGAATAAACATAGGCTCTTAAAGACCTTACAAAAGAGAAGGAATTGGGGCAACAATTTGAAAGCACACGACAAGCCAACAAGCAAAACAACTTGGATTTAAATTCATAAACAATTATTTACACAAGGGGGCATCCCCGGATACAAAAAAAACATTTCGCCTGGGTGCCGCCAGTCTCAGCATCGTTGGAACGAAGAGGCCACCTGCTTCGAAAGGTCCTGGACTTCGGGTCTTGCATCTTCCTCTAGCTCATCAAATTGGCCTTTCTCCACCTGCTCCAGCGGGATCATCCACTACAAGAATCGCGATAATAGACGACGGCCAGAAACCGTCGTCTATAAGGTCTATACCGTTGTTTATAAGTTATAGACGACGGTATACACTTATAGATGATGGTTTCCAGCAGTCTACAATTATTTGTCGTTTATAACATTATAGACGATGGTTACTGTCGTTTATAAACTAATTGACGACGGTCGTATTTAGCTGTCGTCGATAAGCTAGCTCTATCCACGTGGCACCGTGGAGACCTTATAGACGACGGTTATTGAATGTGGCCTAGAGGGGGGGGTGAATAGGCCTTTTGAATTTCCTACACACTTAATAGAATCGTCAAAACTTGGTTGGGCGGACTTGTCCGGTGTGCTAAAAATATGTGAGTTGATCAGGTGTTATTTGGGAAACTAAATTTCTTTAGCAGCAGAAATGAGAGCAACTGATATTTTTATTTGAGATTAATATAAGAATGCAGGTAAAACTTATAATTTCCTTAGGTTCATGTTTAGCACTCAAGTGATCTAATGAACAAAATTTAAAGGAAATAAGGTGCAAGACACACGAATTTTTCCCGATGTTCGATCTCACCACGAGATCTACGTCCTCGTTGAGGAAGCTCACACAGAGCCGGGTCTCCAACCCTTTCCCACATCAAGTCACCACGAAGGCCGACTTGATTCCACTATCACGGGTAATCACCAAGTTTGTGGGGCAACCTCACACGTTGAGGGTCCCACAAGAATTACAATGAAAGAAGTGATCAAATACACTCAAAAGTATTACAATGCAGAGTATGAGTGTAGAAAGATCAAAACCCAAGAGCTCGCAATGAAGGAACGACGATCTCCCAATCCCGAATCCAAGTGTTCAATTGATTTCACTCTTTTTGCACTTTAGATGTGTGGGGAGATGTGTTTTGGGCTCTTGGGACGAAGTGGCAGTGCTAGGGTTTGTTCTTTGATTAGTATTCGACGTGTGTGTCCAAAGTAAAGCCGTGGACTCTCTATTTATAGTGTTTCCAAAAAGGTAGCCGTTGAAAAACCCTAACACCAGACTAGTCTGGTGCAAGTCCGGACTTGTCCGGTCTCAGTGTATTTTGAAGTCCAGAAAGTCTGCCGAACTAGTCCGGTCAAAGCTCGGACTAGTCCGGTGTTGTGTGAAGGCGAACTCCAGAAAGTTCAATGAACTAGTCCAAGGACTAGTCCGATCTCCACATATGGGAGACTCTAGAAATGTCAACGGACTAGTTCGGTGGTCAACGGACTAGTCCCATCCCTCAATTTGAGAGACTCCAGAAACATCAACGGACTAGTCCGATGGACGCACGGACTAGTCCGGTCTCCCAATAAGTGAGACTCCAGAAAGATAAACGGACTAGTCCGGTCCATGATCGGACTAGTCCGGTGCTTTGTGAAAGTTAGGTTAATTTTAATCCCTTACCCTTGCACAATGTTGTGAGCTCTTGGAGTGTGTCTTTCATACACTCCCTATCATTCAAAATCTAATTTGGTCTTCCAAGCTTTATCAAAGTATCTCTCTTTGAACACCACTTCATTTTTCACCTTTTTTTGCGCACCGAGTTGTTTCACTTGTTTGTCCTGCAATCATCTCAGTAGTTTCATTAGGATCTCATATGTTTGTCATAAATTAGCCAAAACCCACAAGTGATATCATAGATGCACTTACAATCTCTCCCTTTTTTGTGATTGATGACAACCATTTGAGATATCTGAGAATAAAATCTTGATTTTCATAAGGTGTGCACATATGAGAATAACGATAAGTCCACAAAAAGCTTCTCACATATGCCACACCTTATGGTGGGGTGCCTAACAGGTGTGTGATCAACAAGGTGTGATGAAGTAAAGGTAATCAATAATGAGCATAGAGATAATCATTCAAGCAACATTAAGCATCACACATAAGAGAAGAAATAGTGCATTACAAGGTTTTAAAAATAAGTACACGTCCCTGATCACAAAAACATAAAGACACCGCCTACTAGTATCAATCTCTCCCCTTTTGGCATCAAGGCACCAAAAAGGGAAAAATTGAGGGGAATCACTCATCGCCACTCTCTACTTTAGTCACGGTCTGGTCTTCATCTTCACCACCATCATCATTCTCTGGAGCAGGCTATTCCTCAGAGTCCTTGGAGGCGGGCGGAGATCCCGCCGGCTCAGTCTCCAGCTTGTCACAGATGGCTTTGATGTTGGCATTCACATATTGTTGATGCTTCCTCTGCTTGACTTCAATCTTGCGGCAGTAGGTAAAGATAAAGGTGAGCATTTTGAGCACACCACCGGAGGGTTCATGGGCAGGTGCAGAGCTAGGAGGAGCAGCTGAGGATCTTGTGGCATTCACATCCCGAGTTTGTTTAGTCCTCCTCTCAGTTTCAGGGGAGGGAGGTGCATCAGGAGCCGAAGGTAGAGTGTACTCGGTGGGCTTTTGCGGTTTCAACCCCGTATGTTGACCATCCTTGACGAACTCAAGTCCAGTCACCTTCTCAATCATGTACATGATGTACGGGGCATACCCGCAAGATCTGTTTGGAGTGATTGAGATGTTCACAATGTCATTGTAGATGTATTCAAAGACATTGAACGGTCTCCTCCCACCAATGACCTTCATTAGGGTCCTCAAAGTTCCTTGAATAGTCCCCGCATCTCCATCTTTCGGGGCTATTGTCTTCCTCAAAATTCTTTTGAGGACCACATAGAAGGGCTTCAAATATTTGATATTGGGAGGGACATAAGGCATCCTTGTGTCACAGAGAAATTTGAGCACATACTTCTCCAAGGGTTGCAGATTGTGGATGACAAGATCATGATCCAAAGTGTGTTCAAGGTGGAGGATTCATGCAAATTCATCATAGGTGACACTATACTTGGAACCATGAGTCATCTAAGTCAGACTGTCTCCATCACCACGAGAAAAGTAGAGGGTAGAGTAAAATTGGGTGATGACCTCATTGTTCCAGTTACACTCAAAGGCAAACAGGTCCTTCAAGCTATGCCTCTCCAGGGCCTCAACCACCTCAAGAAAGGCAGGATATCTCTTCGATTGTAAGTATCCAACATTCACCCATTGACTCTCTACAATGGGATTCTTCATCTTCATATACACAAGCTCGTAGTAGTCGGCATGGAAGTTGATCCAAAATCTTGGGTCTGAGCACTGCCAAGGTTGATTATACACATTAACCTGCCTGAAGCTATCGGCAAGCTCACCCCCTTTTCCGGTGAAATCTTTACTCGAGCGCTGCCTGTTGCGGTGACTCGGGTTCTTCATCTTCAGGGGTCCAATGGGACCACTAGCAACCTTTCCTTTGTTGAGAGTCCTCTTTGGACCTAAGGAGCTCTCGCCAACTTTTCCTTGGGCCTTCTTAACTACCACCCTCCTTTTCTTGTGCAAGTTGTTGTTGGAGGGTGGAGAGTGCACATTTACATCATGTATTTTCTTCATGTACCTCTCCTTGGCTCACTTCACTTTTTCACGTTCAACTTCTTCATCAACATGGAAGGAGCTGTCATCTGAGCTTGAAGACATCGTGCCTAATAAGGAGTTCATGATTTAGATGAGAATGAACTAAGAATGAAGGAGATGTGAGGATTCAAATGTCAGGGACCAGACTTGTCTGGTTTCAGAGTGCGGACTTGTCCGGTGTACCGGACTAGTCCGTATCTTGGAGCCGGACTAGTCCGGCCTTGCACAAGAACCCTAACAAAAACTATGAATCACAACTTCTGTCTAAGGATGCAAAGGAGCATGAAGGTGAAGGGAATACATCTCTGAAGCTAATGTACTTCCTTGGAATCAAGAGAAATAAGCTAGAACTAGAAAAGTTGAGAGTTTGATTTTAGGGAGAAATTTACCGAGATTTGAAGATTCGCGTTGAAGGAGCACGAATCTGTCCGGATGAGTTTGAAGTGGAGTATCAACTTGTCGAGGAGAGGATTTCCCACGGAGAGAACTTGGATTTTGAGGGCTCAACTCGAAAATCACTTTTGGGGGCTAGGGTTTGAGAGGTGAGGGTTCAACTCCAAGTGGAGGGAGGTTTGAAACGGTTTTCAGCCGACCAGCTGCTTATATACGCGGCCGACCGGACTAGTCCGGTCAGAGGACGGACTAGTCCGGTGCCCTTGGAAAACCTAGCAAAGAGAGACTGTCCGGACTAGTCCGGTGGCAAACCTGACTAGTCCGGTGTCCCTGGAAAAACTGAGTATTTAGAGATAACTAATAGTGTTCTAAAGACAAGTTTTGCAAATAATCTTAGTAATTACGACCAGAAAGGAATCAACAAAAAAATGGTCATAAATTCCAAGATTTCTTCATTAAATTAGTTTTATTAGGAGAAAAAGAGGTGAGGGCAGTTTTAGCAATAAAATGTAACATCTGAAGTTTCAACCAGGTGTGCAATGTTTCAAGCCACATTTCGAGAGTCAAGAATATTAAGTTCATTTTAAGTTCACAAAACCTTTTCTCATCAAATGGTTTTGTAAAAATATCCGCAAGTTGTTTTTCAGTTCTAACATGTGAAATAGCAATGTCACCTTTTAATGAATGATCTGTAAGAAAATGATGACAGATATCTATGTTCTTAGTTCTTGAGTGATCTACCGGGTTGTGTGCAATTTTTATAGCACTTTCATTGTCACGTAGAAGCGGGATATGGTTAAGATTGTAGTCGTAGTCCCTAAGGGTTTGTCGCATCCAAAGTAGTTGTGCGCAACAGCTACCGGCTGCAACATATTATGCTTCTACTGTGGAAAGAGCAATGGAGTTTTGCTTTTTAGATGACCAAGAGACCAGTGACCTAACAAGAAACTAACAAGTCCCTGACGTGCTCTTTCTATCGACTTTGCATCCTGCATAGTCGGCATCAGAATACCCTATCAAGTTAAATTTGGATCCTTTGGGATACCAAAGGCCCAAGTTGGGTGTGTGCACAAGGTACCTTAGGATTCTTTTTACCGCAACTAAGTGACACTCTTTAGGTGTGGCTTGAAACCTTGCACACAAGCAAACACTAAGCATAATATCTGGCCTAGGTGCACATAAGTAAAGTAAGGAACCAATCATGGACCGATATACCTTTTGGTCCACATTTGGACCGTCTTCATTGAGGTCGAGGTGTCCATTAGTGGCCATGGGTGTCTTGATGGGCTTGGCTTTGTCCATATTGAATTTCTTGAGAATGTATTGTGTATATTTGGTTTGGCTTATAAATGTACCTTCTCTTAGTTGCTTCACTTGGAATCCCAAGAAGAACTTCAATTCGCCCATCATTGACATCTCGAACCCCTGTGTCATAATTTTGCTAAATTCTTCACAGAAGGATTTGTTAGTGGATCCAAAGATAACGTCATCAACGTAAATTTGACATACAAATAAATGATCGTCACAATGTTTAGCGAAAAGTGTATAATCATTTTACCAATTTTGAATCCATTCTGAATTAGAAAATCTCTAAGACACTCATACCAAGCTCAAGGAGCTTGTTTGAGGCCATAGAGAGCCTTACACAGTGTGTAGACATGGTTGGGATACTTCTGGTCTTCGAATCCTGGTGGTTGCTCCACATAAACTTCATCCTTGATTGGGCCGTTTAAGAAAGCGCTTTTGACATCCATTTGATACATCTTAAAATTATGGTGAGTAGCATATGCCAATAAAATACGAATGGACTCAAGTCTAGCTACAGGAGCGAAAGTTTCATCGAAGTCCAAACCTTCGACCCGAGAATAACCTTTGGCCACCAATCTTGCCTTATTTCTTGTTACTACTCCATGTTCATCTTGCTTGTTACGAAAGACCCATTTGGTTCCAACTATGTTCGCCTTTGGTCTCTCCACCAGCTCCCATAGTTCATTTCTCTTGAAGTTGTTCAGCTCCTCTTGGATTGCAATCACCTAGTATGGATCCCTTAAGGCTTATTCTACCCTGTATGGTTCCGGAAAAGACACAAAAGAATAGGATTCACAGAAATTTGCAACTCGAGATCTAGTAGTTAATCCCTTAGCAATATCTCCAATGATATTGTCGACAGGGTGGTCTCTTTGCACGCTCTGGTGTATTATCTTCATGTGCATTGTCTCCCCCTAGATCATTGTTTCCATGATTTTCCTGATCTTCTTGATCTTCCTCCTCTTGATCTTGTGCAAGAGCTCCCCCTTGATCATTGCCTCCGTGTTGACGTTCATCTTGTGCATTTGAGTCGAATGTTTGCTCTTGTGGTAAGATATCACCAAGTCCCATTTTCTTCAGTGCTTCATATGGAGCTTCCTCTTTATCTAGCACACACTTATCAACTTGCTCCACTTGTGAGACGTTAGATTCATCGAACACTATGTCACGTGCTACTTCAACAAGGTCGGGCTTCTTGTTGAAAACACGATAGGCGTAGGCATTCGATTCATAACCGAGCAAGAATCCTTCATCGGACTTGGAAGCGAACTTCGAGGCCCTCTGTTTCTTGTTCAGAATAAAACATTTGCAACCAAAAACTTTAAAATAAGAAACATTAGGCTTTTTACCGGTAAGGAGCTCAAATGGAGTTTTCTTCAGTAGTCGATGGAGATATAGTCGATTTGTGGCATGGCAAGCGGTGTTCACCGCTTCTGCCCAAAATCGATCTGATGTCTTGTATTCATCCAACATAGTTCTCGCCGTTTCGATCAATGTTCTGTTCTTCCTTTCGGCCACTCCATTTTGTTGAGGGGAGTAGGGTGTCGAGTGCTTTATCCCTTCTTCATCGAGAAACTCTTCAACTTGGAAATTCTTGAATTCTGTCCCGTTGTCACTTCTGATGTTCTTTATGGTTGATGAGAATTCGTTCTGAGCTCTTTTCAAGAACTTCTTGAGGATCCCCTGAGTTTTCGATTTATCATACAAGAAAAATACCCAGGTAAATCTTGAAAAATCATCAACAATTAGTAAACCGTATTTGTTACCGTCGATGCTGATGTACGAGACTGGACCAAAGAGATCCATGTGGAGGAGTTCCAGTGGTCTTGCGGTAGTCATCACATTCTTGGCGGGGTGTGGTGCTACGACTTGTTTTCCTGCTTGACAATCGCTGCACGGCTTGTCTTTTTCAAAAACCACATCCTTAAGACCACGGATGTGACCACCTTTTAGAAGTTTCTGCAGATTTCTCAACCCAACATGGGCTAGCCGTCTATGCCACAGCCATCCCATGTTGGTCTTAGCAACCAAGAAAGTGTTGAGTTCGGCTTTATCTTTGTTGAAGTCAACTAGATAAAGCTTGCCCTTCAACATTCCCTTGAATGCAATCGAGCCATCGCTTCTTCTAAAAACAGTCACACCCTCATTAGTGAATAAACAATTGTAACCTTTGTTGCATAGTTGGGATATTGACAAAAGGTTATAATCTAGAGAATCTACATGTAAAACATTTGATAAGGTATGTTGAGAGGATATTTTAATGTTACCGCTACCAAGGACCTTTCCTTGGCTGTTGTCTCCGAAGTTTATGCCTTCACCTAGATTCTTGTTGTACTCGTACTCTACAAACATACCTTCTCTCCGGTCATGTGATTTGTGCATCCGCTATCAAGTACCCATTGTGTTCCATCGGAGGAGTAAGCCTGCAAAAAGAATTATTCCTTGGTTTTAGGTACCCAAGCTTGCTTGGGTCCTCTCAGGTTAGTCACAAGAGTCTTGGGCACCCACACACAAGTTTTCAAGTTCTTGTGGCGTGGCCCTGTATATTTGGCAATGACTTTCCATATTTGGCTTTCATAAGAACATAAGAAGCGTCAAATGTACGAGAAAATATTTGTGGTTCAGATTCATGGGATTTTTCCTTAACAAAGACAATTCTATTCTTAGCATGATTAGAAGTAGACATGTGTTTGTTCATATCAAAACCTAGGCCATCTTTGACATTAGGAGGTCTAGTGACCATATATGCACTGCGTGCATATTTGATCTTCTCCTTATCAAAGATGCTGCTTGGAGGGGCATGCATATTATGAGAAGTTGAAGTACTAGAAATAATATTCTTCTTACTAGAGCAAGTGCAAGTTCCAATTGTTGTCGAACTTATATCTTTGGAGGAGGAGCTCTTGGAGGACGAGGAGTCACTTCGCTTGAGCGACTCAACTTGCACCTTAAGGATCTTGTTAGCTTTTGACAAGTTAGCAAGTTCTTCCTTGATTGCAATATGCGAGTCTTCTTGCTTTGAATAAGTTTCCTTACTCAAGGCTAGCTCAACTTCAAGCGACTCGTTCTTCTCTCTTTCAAGCTCGAGAAGCTTTTCAACTTCTTGATATCCCTTCCTTTCACGGATGAGCATATCTTCTTGTTGGTTAAGAAGTTCCTCCTTTTCAAAAATTTCTTTCGACAATATTTCCATTTTCTTTAGAGCAATTTTACTTAGTCCTCTAAACATTTCTTCATTATCACTAGAGCTGTCAAAGTCATCAATAGAGGAATTTAGCGTAGGAGGAGTGAGCCGTACCTTTTTTCTTGCCTTCCTTAGCCATAAGGCAAGTGTGGTTGTTCATGTCCCATCCTCCCATGTTTGGAAAGAGTGTGGCCTTCATAGTAGGTTTCTTGATTGCGATAGTGGCCACCTCTTCTTCTTCATCGGAGGAGGACTCGTCGTTTGTGTCCCACTCCTTGCCAATGTGAGCTTGATGGGTTTGTCTTCTTTTTCTGAAATTTTTCTTTTTTGAGGTCTTGTTTCCTTCTTCCTTTTGTTTTCTTCATAAGGGCAGTCCACCATGAAGTGACCATACTCTCCGCAGTTGTAGCAAGTGTGTCGAGCCTTGGATTTTCCTTTATCCTTGCTTTTGCCTTCATTTGAGTTGTTGTCGTGTCTTGTTTTCATCATTCGCTTGAACTTCTTGATAAAGAGTACCATTTCTTCATCATCAAGATCGGTGCTCTCGTCACTTGTATGCCCATCGTCTTGATCTTCACGAGCTTCTTTGAGTTTGGGTCGGCATGTTGCTTTGAGAGCAACCTCCTTCTTTTTGGAGGAAGTGAGTTCGGCCAAGTCTTTGACGTATTGTGCCTCTTTCCCCATCATTTCATGATTTATGATCTTCCCCAACAACTCATCGGGAGTCATTTTGTGAAACCCGGGGCTTTCTCTAATCATTGAGCAAAGTGTGACATTTCTTGGCAGGAAGGCTGTAATCATTCTCTTGACTACCTCGTGATCCGTCCATTTCGTACTTCCATAGGCACGTATTTTGTTGATGAGTGCCTTCATCCGGTTGTACATGTCTTGAGGTGATTCGCCTTCTTCAATAGCAAATCTCCCCAACTCTCCTTCAAGCATTTCAATTTTAGCTTCACGAACCGATCTATTTCCTTCGTGAGCTGTCTTGAGTGTATCCCAGATTTCCTTTGCACTTTCTAAGCCATCAACCTTGGTGAATTCCTCTCTTCTTAGTGATGATGTGATCACAGCGACGGCTTGTGTATTTATGTGAATCTCTTGTTCTTGTTCTGGGGTGAGTTCTTCATCCGTGTCTGGGATATCTATTCCAGTGCAAACCATGTGCCATAGACTAGGACTTAGGGATATTAGATGCATCTTCATGTTGTACTTCCACATTGTATAGTCGCTTCCGTCAAACTGTGTAGGTTTTCCCATAGGAATGGAAAGATAGTGATTGTTTGAATTGAGACGGTTGTAGTTGTATGGGTGTCGGGAGTAGTCGTGATGACCGCTCCCCGTCGTCTTCTCTTCTTCTTTTCCCTTTTGTCCTAGTAGTTTCTTTCTCGGAAGTGCCTTTAATTGTCGCACTTCTTCATCATCGTGTGGGCTCTCTTTCAGCACATCAAAAGTTTTAGTTTCTCGTTCCTCCTCATGAATGTTCATCTTCGAGATATCATTGTTCTTCTCAGAGGCCATTGATCTCTCCGAGATGTGAGTCTCGTTGCTGGAGAACCTTGCTCTGATACCAATTGAATGTGGCCTAGAGGGGGGGGGTGAATAGGCCTTTTGAATTTCCTGCACACTTAATAGAATTGTCAAAACTTGGTTGGCCGGACTAGTCCGGTCGTGTAGGCGGACTTGTCCGGTGTGCTAAAAATATGTGTGTTGATCAGGTGTTATTTGGGAAACTAAATTTCTTTAGCAGCGGAAATGAGATCAACTAATATTTTTATGTGAGATTAATATAAGAATGCAGGTAAAACATATAATTGCCTTAGGTTGATGTTTAGCACTCAAGTGATCTGATGAACAAAATTTAAAGGAAATAAGGCGCAACACACATGAATTTTTCCCGAGGTTCGATCTCACCACGAGATCTACGTCCTCGTTGAGGAAGCTCAAAAAGAGCCGGGTCTCCAACCCTTTCCCTCTTCAAGTTACCATGAAGGCCGACTTGATTCCACTATCACGGGTAATCACCAAGTTTGTGGGGCAACCTCACACGTTGAGGGCTCCCACGAGAATTACAATGAAAGAAGTGATCAAATACACTCAAAAGTATTACAATGCAGAGTATGAGTGTAGAAAGATCAAACCCCAAGAGCTCGCAATGAAGGAACGACGATCTCCCAATCCCGAATCATAGTGTTCAATTGATTTCACTCTTTTTGCACTTTAGATGTGTGGGGAGATGTGTTTTGGGCTCTTGGGACGAAGTGGCGGCGCTAGGGTTTGTTCTTTGATCAGTATTCGACGTGTGTGTCCAAAGGAAAGTCGTGGACTCTCTATTTATAGGGTTTCCAAAAAGGTAGTCGTTGAAAACCCTAACACCAGACTGGTCCGGTGCAAGTCCGGACTTGTCCGGTCTCAGTGTATTTTGAAGTCCAGAAAGTCTGCCGGACTAGTCCGGTCAAAGCTCGGACTAGTCCGGTACTGTGTGAAGGTGAATTCCAGAAAGTTCAACGGACTAGACCGCGGACTAGTCCGATCTTCACATATGGGAGACTCCAGAAAGGTCAACGGACTAGTCCGGTGGTCAACGGACTAGTCCGGTCCCTCAATTTGAGAGACTCCAGAAACATCAATGGACTAGTCCAGTGGACGCACGGACTAGTCTGGTCTCCCAGTAAGTGAGATTCCAGAAAGATAAACGGACTAGTCCGGTCCATGATCGGACTAGTGCGGTGCTTTGTGAAAGTTAGGTTAATTTTAATCCCTTACCCTCGCACAAAATTGTGAGCTCTTGGAGTGTGTCTTTCGTACACTCCCTATACATTCAAAATCTAATTTGGTCTTCAAAGCTTCATCAAAGTATATCTCTTTGAACACCACTTCATTTTTCACCTTTTTGTGCGCACCGAGCTATTTCACTTGTTTGTCCGGCAATCATCTCAGTAGTTTCATTAGGATCTCATATGTTTGTCATCAATTAGCCAAAACCCTCAAGGGATATCCTAGATGCACTTACAGTTATGCATTTACTGTCGTCTATAAGGACAATGATTGACGACGGCCAACGAAAATCCATCGTCTATACGGACAATTATAGACGACGGCCAGGATGAAACCATAATCTATAAGGGTCCTTATAGACGACGGCTATGGTAATACTGTCGTCTATAAGTCTTGCTTTAAAAAAAACGGAAAGCGGATATTATACAGACAGACAGGACAAACAACAGATATTATACAGACAACAGATCAAGTCAGAATTCATACACAAATTGCAATACCACTACTGATCCCCTGACATAGAAAGCTATCACCAGCTTCTCGCCACCATCTGGCGGCAATACAATGTTGGGACTGCTTTTATTTTCTTTGATCTTTGCATTAGTACCGCCATCGTAAGTAACTGCAGGTGCAGAGTCATCTTCCGTGTCCTGTTTTCAGAAGTGGCATTACAGAATTAATGAGAGAAAAACTGAAGTGCACAAAAGAATCGTTAAATTGAATAATAAGAGCTGATTCAGTCTGAACACTCCATACAGTGATATTTCCCAGAATGTATGTAGTAGCATTTTATTAGTGTGTATTCAGAATGTATGTATATTATAACAATCAGCTTGTATTCACATCAGGTATTCAGAATTTGGACTATAATATAACAATCACTCCATCATTTGATTGTTATAATATAGTCCAAAATATGACTATATTCTTGTGTGAATATGACTACACACAAGAATGCTGCTGTCACTTTCCCAGTAAGGCGTACACTGTATTTTAACTACTGTAGTTAGTGTTACAAAGAGCTCTGAAAATAATAACTTAAATACAACCTAATAATAACTTAAATATTGCTAAAAAACATGTGTGGGTTACGAAAAAGAAGACTATATCATCTTTTGAAACAAAAACAGCATTGTGTACTTGGTTTTTTTTAAGTAGTTTTGCTCCCTCTTTTAACCCTAATTCCCTATACAACAATGTAGGAGACTGGCATTCCATTACATTAGAGACGAAAGGATGCAAGTACACTTCAAATTGGCTGACCTGACTATCACACGCTACCCTGTCCGCTGCTGCCGGAGATCAGAAAGTCATCCTCCGGCAGTCGTCCAAGCGTCGGAATCTGCAGCGAAGGAGTTTGAGCCTTCGTGATATGAAAGTGTGGTTAGGCAAGTTATAAGTATAAAAATGCATATTTTACTAATTTGAACATGTTTAACTAGTTTCAGTTATTTTGAATAATTTTGTGCCTGTGCTCCTGTCGTCGGCACCAGTGGCAGCTCCGTCGATGGCGTCGCCCAATGCGGAAAGACAGCCTGCCGTCCTGCGCTCATAGCCTGCAAATACAAATCAAATTATTATAGCTGTCATTTGTATATTAAAAATGTTAAGTACAACAATCAAAACATACCAGGAAGGCAGCTTGCCACTGTAGCATGTACGAGTTTTGATACTCGTCTCTAGCCCTAAGCGTCGCTGCCTGCATCTCGTCCCTAGCCCTGAGCTCTTCTTGCGTCCTCTGGAGCTCCTCCCGAACACTTTGGAGCTCCAGATCTCGGCTCGTACAGCTGCTGATGGACCCACCTTGCTGCGATGAAGAGGCTCTCGAGGAAACCCGCGCCTGCCTCGAGTCGACCACTCCATCGAAGATGGCCAACCTGCACAACGAAGTAAGATTATTAAATTTCTGTAACTCAATGTTCGTGACAGAAAAATAAAATTAACAAAACTCAATGTCCGTGAGGTTTCCCTCCACCGATTGCATACGCGGCTTCGGGGACAATTGGCGTGCACTGCCAATCGAACTCCTCGCCACGAAGCCTCTGTGCCTCCTGCCCATACTTTGTTTGGAAATATAGTTAGATAACTTTATTGAAACTACTAAAGAGAATTCAATTAAGTTAACAAAATAACATTATTGAAATAACTCACTAACGTCTGAGTAGCTGTCTGAGAAGACAGCTGGTCAAGCTGCCACGGGTCACATCCCAAGTGACCCCTCTTCCACACCTCGATAAGTGATGGCTCCTAACCCCTCCCGCGCTCCCATCAATACTTGTTAGCACAATGGAAGATTATAAAATTACTTAAATAGAATTCAAGTCACACTTACCATCCGTTTAGCGAGACGTATGTAGCCGTCCCCACCCATATGGTGTTTTCCATTTGTCCCTCTACTCTCTCGACAGGTTTTAGACATGCCCAGGAAGCTTTGGCTCCCCCAACGAGCACACAAGGCATGGTACGTGTCGGGACGGCTGTCAAGGCACGCTACACTTACCTGCACACATTTATTATTAAAATAAAGCATTGATCACAATCATATAATGAAGTACAGTAAAATAAACATTTTACCTCAACGTATTGTGCCTCCGTCAAGTACTTGTCGGCCCCTTCCCTGTACTTCCCCGGCTGACCCTCCTCCAGATGCAACTTGAAATACACCTTCGTAGCTCGAATGCGAGCCGTCGATAGTGTCTGAGTCACGAGCTTCCTGGCGCGGTTATGGAAGATGAGACGAGAGTGAGCCGTCTGCTCGACCTTGTCTCCAAACGGTACTGTGCCTGGAAGAACAAATGTACAAGTAAATGTATTTAATATATAATAAATATGTATTACACAAATATTTGTTCATACTTATCATAAAGTCGTGCCACACATCCTCCTGGTGGTTGCCGTAAGACAGGTCCTGGGCGGTAGCGTAATGGTCCCAAGACGTGACAGGGTGTACGTTCACTACGTCGGGGTCAACACCATCATGGAGCCAAGAACCGGATCCTCCTCAGGGCAGGCTTAAACTCTTCTAGCAACACCTGGGGTGCTTCCCTGGTCGTAGGGTTGGAGCCTGGACAATCAGACGGCGTCTTCAGCGAGGGATGTGGGTCTATCCTCAAAATGGCCTAGTATTCCCTCCAATCACTCCATATGCCCCCTTTGAATGAGGCAATGTAACCCTAGGAGGTCTTGTCCCGACTGTGGAAGTAGTAGGCCCCCACATGGGTCATCGCACTCCTTTTTTTTTGTCTTCGTCACGAAGAAATACGGGAACAGCTCCACCATGGGCGGGCAGCGCAAAAATGCATCGCATAGGTGGATGAACACGGCAACCAACACGATGGAGTTTGGCGACAGGTGGTAATGTTGCAGCTCATACATCCCCAGCACTGCATGGAAGGTGAGAGCTTTGGCTAAGGGGTGAAGAAGGTTCGGGCGCTCGAGGAAGAAGGCAAAAACTTATGCTACGGGGTTTGAGTAAGGAAGAAACCGTTCCCTCTAATAGAAGTTTCCTTTTTTATCACCCCCACAACACCTGAGTACTTCAAGCAAAGGTTCGGCCCACACCACTCAACACACGGCACCCATGACAATGGGTCCTATGACCCCACTCTGACGCATTGGCCCAGTCGATGTGGGGCGAGCAGAAGTGCTACAACTGCATCGGGAACCGTCACGATTAAAGGCACCGTAGAAGACAGAGATATTACAGCAATCAAAGATCCCGTCGCCATAGTCTTTCATCCAGAAGAGGACGTGTGGCTACGTTGGCAGAAGCGCCCACCGCTTCGGCTGTCCAAGTGTAAGACCTATTTGTGCTGAATACATTGGCTTGTAGTGAATACACTTGGCTTTGATGATAAAAGCTTTGAATATCACCAAAACACCTTTTTATCAAGGTCCAACTCTAGCTCTGAGCTACAGCAAGGTCCAACGATAGGTCCGACTTGTTTTGGGCAGCTCCGGCTATGTTAAATGCTAGGTCCGGCTTCTTGGTAAGGTCTGACATGTCTTTGTTAGCTCCGGCATGTCTTTGATAGCTCCGGCATATACTTGATAGCTCCGGCATGCTTTTGCTAAGCTCTGACGTACTTTGTCTAGCTCCGGTTTTGGGTTGACTAGTTTTGACTAGTTTTTGGTAAGCTCGGTGCTAGGATCTACTAGTTTTGGTAAGCTCCGGCGCTAGGTTCTACTAGCTTTTGATAGCTCCAGCTCAAGCTCCGGGTTGTTCTGGCAAGGTCCGGAACTTGACCTAAGTGCTTCTGCTTTTCATTTGCAATGTTTCTGTACTTGCTTTACATTGTTGGAAAGATTGCTTAGTATTAATTTGCTAAGTTTTTGGTGTGTTTTGGATGATACAGTTGATATCGTTTCTACTGTGGTTTTGCAACATGCTTATGTGAGGTTCTCAAGTAAGGTGTTGTGTTCGGAACTAACTTGAGTCAAGTCGAGGACATGGGCTCGTATGGATTGTTTGTTTGTTCATGTGTAGGTGTTGCTTGAGTTCAAGTCATGGCTGGTGACAGGATCCATTGGACTAGTCTCAGGGTGGAGATGAGGTTCCAACAACCAAGTTCGGGAGGAACTGTGGTTGAGCTGGTCAGGAGGTCGCGCAGGATGATTGAATCAAGGGCAGTGCATATGAAGGTCAAAGGAAGGTGTTCGCACGTATGCATGAGGTGCATGACGTGGCAATACGCTTCTAGAGATGAATTATGGAAGGAAGATCTGATCGGAAGGGTCGGATCGTATCGGTTGAAGACTTAGGCTGCTAGCTGAGTCGGTTATGGCTCGTTATGGAAATATCGAGTTGGTTATGTTAGGATTTCGTGTGGGTCAAGAATTTGAGTTGTTTAGGAATGTGGGATACGTTCCTAAGGTGTTTGGAAGTCTTAAGATTGCTTCTATCTGCGTATAGAAGAGTCCTAAGCAGTTATGGAAAGTTCCGATTGTGATCGGATTCGGATTGGAGTCCTAGTTGAGATTGGGATGGCCTAAGGGCTGGTTATATAAGCGAGGGAAGGCCAAAGCTCGAGAGAGACGAATTTGGTGCTGTTCCTCTTGTGTTCTATTGAATAAAATTCATAGTTTGAGGAACTTTTTGTGCCTTGTTCGTCCGACTTGTTCCAGACAAGTTTTACTCGTCGAGTTTCTGGACAGCACTACCTTTCGTCGGTGGTTTTATCATAACTCGAGTTTTACTGATCCAATTGACGTGATTCTTTTTCAGTTGTCTTCACAACTTGATTATCTATCATATATCAAAATTTCACGGTAATTGGATTTGTGGTTTATGATCTAAACGAGTTTCTTTGCAACGTTCCAGAACTGTTTGTCACGGGTAGGTCAGATTGACCTTTGTTTGATCTTTCAATCATAACTTGAGTTTTTCTCGACGAATTTGAGTAATTCTTTTTGTGTTGTCTTCGTGACCTGATTCTCTCTGATATCTATCACTTTTGTAATGGTGAAACACGTTTAGATTAGTCTCATACATGATTTCTTTAACAGATCGTTTTTCTACCGAAGGGATCAGGGTTTTATTGTTTCAAGTGAGGTCCAAAATGTAGTGTTAAGTGAGCAAGGGTCTTTGCATCTTCCTCGACGGATGCGAAGGGTAACGAAGCTAGCCGAGGAAACTAGGTTTCGGGTGGGTAGTTGGAATGTAGGATCCTTGACGGGAAAGCTACGAGAGTTAGTGGACGTTGCGATTAGGAGGCGTGTAAACATTCTTTGTGTACAAGAGACTAGATGGGCAGGTCAAAAAGCGAGAGAGGTTGAGAATACCGGTTTCAAGCTTTGGTATTCTGGCTCGACGGGAACTAGGAATGGCGTAGGCATCCTAATAGATAAGAGCCTCAAGGATGGAGTAGTGGATGTCTGTAGACGAGGGGATAGGATCATCTTAGTCAAGGTAGTTGTGGGGGACCTTATTTTGAATGTCATTAGTGCTTATGCCCCACAAGTTGGGCTTGACATGAGCACTAAGAGACAATTTTGGGAGGACTTGGAGGATATGGTTAGTAGTGTACCGGTAAGCGAGAAGCTCTTCATAGGAGGAGATCTCAATGGTCATGTAGGTACAACTAACGTAGGTTTTGAGGGGGTACACGGAGGTTTTGGGTGTGGCGATAGAAACCAGGAGGGTAAGGATATCCTAGACTTTGCTGTAGCCTATGACCTATTTGTAGCTAACACCCTATTTAAAAAGAGGCTATCTCACATAGTGACCTTTACTAGTGCCCAACATTCTAGTCAAATCGACTATATCCTCACCAGGAGAAGGGAGAGAGGGGCATGTTTAGATTGTAAGGTGGTTCCTGGAGAATGTGTTGTTCGACAACATAAACTTATGGTAGCCGACTTTCGTTTCCACGTGCGTGGGTCACGAGACAAAGGTGTTAAAACCACGAGAACAAAGTGATGGAAGTTGAAGGATGAAGCGCAACAATCATTCAAAAGGAGGATGATCGCAGAAGGACCTTGGAACGAAGAGGAAGATGCAGATAGTATGTGGGAGAAGATGGCGACTTACATTAGGAAGACGGCTAGGGAGGTGCTTGGGTGGGCAAAAGGTAAGAAACTTGTAGATAAAGATACTTGGTGGTGGAATGAAGATGTACAAAAAGCTATTAAGGAGAAGAAGGAGTCTTATAAGGGTTGGCATCATGAGAGAAGTGCAAGTAACATGGCGAAGTATAAAGAGGCTAAGAAAAATGCTAGGCGTGTTGTGAGTAAAGCAAGGGGGCAGACCTATGATGCGCTATATGAGAGGCTAGGGACAAAAGAAGGCGAAAAGGATATATACAAGATGGCGAAACTTCGCGAGAGAAAGGTGAGAGATCTCAACCAAGTCAAATGCATTAAGGATGAGGCAGGCCAAATTCTATTGAAGGAGGAAGAAATTAGGGACAGATGGCGGGACTACTTCAATGGACTATTCAATGACGGGAATGAGAGTATTAGGTTCGAGTTGGATAACTCATTTGATGACATCAACAGACGATTCGTGCGGAGGATACAAGAGTCCGAGGTTAGAGAGGCCCTAAAAAGGATGAAAGGGGGAAAGGCCCACGGCCCCGATGATGTCCCCATTGAGGTGTGGAGATGTCTAGGGGATGTAGCAGTAGTATGGCTCACTAAACTATTCAACCGCATTTTTCAGTCAAACAAAATGCCTGAAGAGTGGCGGAAAAGTATTTTAGTACCCATCTTCAAAAATAAAGGAGATGTTCAAAGTTGTACTAATTACCGAGGAATTAAGCTCATGAGTCATACTATGAAGCTCTGGGAGAGAGTGATTGAACACCGCTTGAGGAAAGTGACCAATGTCACTAGAAACAAGTTTGGTTTTATGCCTGGGAGGTCCACTATGGAGGCAATTTTCTTACTCCGTCAGCTTATGGAGAGGTATAGGGAGCAAAAGAAGGATCTACATTTAGTGTTCATTGACTTGGAGAAGGCATACGATAAGGTACCAAGACCGGTCATGTGGTGGGCACTAGAGAAACACAAAGTCCCAACAAAGTATATTAACCTTATCAAGGATATGTACGATAATGTGGTGACAAGTGTGCGCGTAAGAGATAGTGAGACCGACACTTTTCCTAGCACAACAGGGTTACACCAAGGATCAGCCTTAAGTCCTTACATCTTTTCCTTAGTGATGGATGAGGTGTCGAAGGATATACAAGGGGATATCCCTTGGTGTATGCTCTTTGCTGATGATATAGTGTTGGTAGATGAAACTAGGGATGGTGTTGATAGAAAATTGGAGCTATGGAGGCAGACCTTAGAGTCTAAGGGGTTTAGACATAGTAGAACCAAGACCGAGTATATGAGATGCGACTTTAGTGATGTCGGGTGCGAGGATGGTAATGTTAGTTTACAAGGACAAGTAGTACCTAGGAGGGACACATTTCGATATTTAGGATCAATGTTACAAAGCAATGGTGATATTGACGAAGATGTTTGCCACAGGATCAAGATCGGGTGGATGAAGTGGCGACAAGCATCTGGAATCTTATGTGATAAGAAAGTTCCACAAAAATTGAAATGAAAATTCTATAGGACGGTGATCAGGCCTGCGATGCTGTATGGAGCAGAATGTTGGCCAACTAAAAGGCAACATGTCCAACAAATGAGTGTTGCGGAGATGCGCATGCTACGGTGGATGTGCGGTCACACAAGAAGAGACAAAATTAGGAACGAAGTAATACGTGATAGGGTAGGAGTGGCACCGATTGAGGAGAAGCTAGTCCAACATCGCCTACGGTGGTTTGGGCATATCCAGCGGAGACCTCCAGACGCACCGGTTAACAGTGGGATTATAAAAAGTGGAGAAAATTTTAGGAGGGGTAGAGGTCGACCAAGGTTGACATGGCAGGAGGCGGTGAAACGAGATTTAAAGGAGTGGGACATACCTAGAGATTTGGCTCATGATAGGACTGCATGGAAATTAGCAATTCATGTGCCAGAATCTTAGTTTATTCGTAATTTTTTACTCTTATCTTCTTTCTTTTTAACCCATTTCTAGAATAAATAAAATGTAGATTTTTTTTACTTTCATCTTATTTTCTATTACTTTTCTTCAAAATTGTTGGGTTTCATTTCTAGCCGACCCCAACTTGTTTGGGACAAAGGCTTGGTTGTTGTTGTTGTTGTTGTATGATATTTGCAAGAGATTATATGCGCATCTGCCTTATTCTAACCAACCAAGCCAAGCCTATGTCATTTGATAATCAGAAGCTTAAGGACATGGTTTTAGTCATACACAACTTCTTCCAAGTTCAAATCTAAGTGCAATGTTAAGCCATCTCAAAAGAAGAAGTGCGATGCATGCATATTCTCTTGATCTTTTCTCAATTTATATTTGTTCATAAAAACTCAACACGTGAGTTGATTACTTGATGAATTCTTAATGATTAAAAGCATTTGTGAGCATGCAACAAGTTCAAAACAGCAAGAAAGTTCGACCATGACCAGTTTTAGTGTAAGTAATTATTCCAATTACTAGACATGGAAAAAACTACAAAATGTATAACACGAGTAATGTAGTAAGAACTTTCAGCATGTAAAAGGAATCACAAAGTCATATATGTATGAAATATTATGCTCATATTATTTTAATTTCAGATTCACGCATAGACTTCCCAAGTTTCAAAAACTCCCACTCAATTTCAGCTATGAGGTTGAATAACCCCTATTTCACTACGAATCAAACGAAAACGAGTGAAATCCAAAGGTTTTGTAAAAATGTCAGCCAATTGTTGTTCGGTATCTACATGGTGAAGCACAATGTTTCCTTTTTCAACATTATCACGGTGAAAGTGATACCTAATGTCAATGTGCTTAGTTCTAGAATGTTGCACGGGGTTTTTAGCAATGCAAATGGCACTAGTGTTATCACATAACAGTGGAACACTATCTAGATCAACCCCATAGTCCTTAAGTGTTTGAACAATCCAAAGAATTTGTGAGCAAGCACTAGCAGCAACTACATATTCAGATTTGGCTGTGGATTGTGCAACTGAATTTTGTTTTCTAGAGGACCAAGCAACAAGAGAATTACCAAGAAAATGACAAGCACCGGAAGTACTTTTTCTATCAATCCTACAACCCCCAAAATCAGCATCCGAAAAAGCTTTCAAAGTAACGATTGAGGAAGAAGGAAGAAAAATGCCAAATTCTTGGGTTCCATGTAAGTACCTGAGAATCCTTTTGACGGCTTGACGATGTGAAACACGTGGGGAGGCTTGAAACCGTGCACAAAGACATACGCTGAATTGTATGCCCGGTCTTGATGTCATAAGGTAAAAAAGTGATCCGATCATGCTTCTATATTCTTTTTGATCCACGGATTCACCATCTTCATCAAGTTCAAGTGTTGTTGCTGTTACCATTGGTGTCCGAAGAGGCTTGCTTTTGTCCATGTTGAAGCGCCTTAGGAGGTCTTTGGTATACTTTGTTTGATGCACAAAGGTACCCTCCTTGGTTTGCTTGATTTGCAGCCCCAAAAAGTAAGTGAGTTCTCCCATCATACTCATTTCAAATTCGGAACTCATCATTGCTGAAAACTTGGACACAAGATCATGAGAAGCACAACCAAAGATAATATCATCCACATACACTTGAACAAATAATGAGTCATTGCCATGCTTAAGCACAAAAAGAGTTTTATCAACCTTTCCCATGGTAAAACCCTTTTCAAGTAAGAATGTTTTTAACCTATCATACCATGCTCTAGGGGCTTGTTTGAGAACGTATAAGGCTTTGGACAATTTGTAAACATGATCAGGAAAATCTGGATTTTCAAAACCCGGTGGTTGTTTGACATAAACCTCCTCATCTATGTAGCCATTAAGAAAAGCACTTTTAACATCTATTTGATATAGCTTAAAACCTTTAGATGCTGCAAAAGCTAACAAAATTCTTATGGCTTCTAATCTAGCGACAGGAGCAAAAGTTTCATCAAAATCTAAACCTTCAACTTGAGTGAAACCTTGAGCAACCAACCTAGCCTTATTCCTAACTACAGCCCCATCCTCACTTTGTTTATTTTTATATACCCATTTAGTTCCAATTAAAGTGTGACCTAGAGGTGGAGGTACAAGTTTCCAAACATTATTTCTTTCAAAATTTTCTAACTCTTCTTGCATGGCAATAATCCAAGATTCATTAGTGAGTGCGTGTGATATATATCTTTTGGTTCAAAAGAAGCAACAAAAGCAGAATGAGCATGAGAGTTTGGATCGCAAAACCTGGACCGTGTGACTCGTTCGTGCAAGCTTCCAATCATCTGTTGTGGGGGATGATCTTTGTAAAAACGTAGGGGAATAGATGTCTCACAAGCTTCTTCTTCATTAGGTTCATCGTAGATTGATGAGCTTGTGACTTGTGGACAATCAGGACCAGCACAGGTGATAGTCGGAGCTTGTTCAATGTCCGGAGCTGGACACGTGTCAACTTCGGAACTACCAGGCAGTATCACCGGCTCTTCTTCATCTTCAAAAATACCGTCCCCCTGAGGATACGGATCTGGTCCTGCAACACGGGAGCTAGTACCTGGGCTAGCTTCATCAAAAGATACTTCACAAGTCTCCACAATTTTGTTAGTGTCAAGTAAAAGCACACGGTAGCCTCTAGTATGAGATGGATAACCAAGAAACATGCCATCAATGGATCTAGGTTCAAATTTATCAAGATTACCATGTTTCTTAACAAAGCATTTGCAACCAAAGACCCGAAAGTGTGTAACACTAGGCCTATGTCCAAACCGAAGCTCATATGGTGTTTTACCTAGCTTAGTACGCAAGAAAACACGATTTGAGACATAACAAGCGGTTGCTAACGCATCAGCCCAAAATTTCCTAGGAGTTTGATATTCATCAAGCATAGTCCTAGCCATCTCAACTAAGGTTCTGTTCTTTCTTTCTACAACACCGTTTTGTTGAGGTACATATGCTGAAGAGAATTGATGATCTATTCTATTTTCAGCACAAAAGTGATCAAAAGATTGATTTTTAAATTCAGTTCCATTATCACTTCTAATTGCTTTTAAGGATCCTGTGTGATCAATTGATAATCTAAGAAATAAAGTTCTAAAGTGACTAAAAACTTCATTCTTAGACGCCATAAAGTAAACCCAAGAGTATCTAGAATAATCATCAACAATAACAAGAACATACCATTTACCTCCGAAGGATTGAACACGTGAAGGTCCTACGGTGTCAAGATGCAAAAGTTGACATGGTTCAGTTGTCATGATCATTGTGAGAGGAGTATGTGAACCTGGAACCATCTTAGCATGTCTACAAGAAGAGCACACAATTTCTTTGTCCCCTTTAAGCTTAGGCAGCCCACGTATGCGATCAAGAGCACTAACACGCGTTAGGTGATCAAAGCCTACGTGACCAAGTCTACGATGCCGAAAATATAAGTCCTTTGAATCATTAGCAACTAGACACCTATGCTTAGAGGAAGACATATCAAAATCGGCTTTAAAAACTCTTCCAAACCGAGACATGTTAAAAATAAGCTCACTATTTGAACCTACAACTTTGCAGCAGTTTTTATTGAAAATAATTTCTAGATTTTCATCTAGCAATTGTGCAACAGAAAGCAAGTTGTATTTCAAATTTTTGACAAGTGCCACATCCTTCAAAGTGTAGTGATAATTTACTCTAACCGAACCCTTAGCAATTATAGGAGTTGAAGAATTATCGGCAAAAGTAACATTCTCTACACGTGACACAAAAGAGAGGGAGGAGAACCAATCTTTGTTACCAGTCATGTGGCGTGAGCAACCTGAATCCACAATCCAAATGTTCTCCTTCCTCAAACGTGTAACCTACATAAAAGCACAATACGTCGATGACTCAATACTGGGGTTAGTCAAAAGGCATTTAGGAATCCAGTATTGAGTCACGCGACGTGCAGCAGGAAAAACACGCGAAAGCTGAGACAAAACAGCAGGTTTATGAGTCAAAGTTTGAGATTTTTTATTCTTAACTCTTTTAGCACAAAAACTCATAGCTCCGGAGGTAAAAGTAGCAGTTCCAAAAGACAAGGCTGAAACTCCGGAAACACAAGCTGAAGTTCCGAAGGAAACAACAGAAGGCCCGGGAGCTCTCGGAGCTATCAGAACTATCGGAGCTGCTTTTGCAGATTTCTTACCAGAAGGTCCGGAAGCTACCTTTTCAAATTTCTGACTCACTAAAGCAGGTTGTGTTTTTCTAATTGCATGAAAGTTATAGGATCTAGCAATTTTTCTTTCCTTTTTCTATTGTTTAGCTAGTCTATAACAAAAATCTATGACATGACCATCTCTACCATAGAAGGTACAATGAAATATAACTTTGTGTTCATGTCTAGATGAGCAAGCAATATTTTTATTTGAAACCAAATGAGATAACACTCCTGCAGATTTGAAAATCACTCCTTTTTGTTTAGGAACTGTTTGAATCAAACCACTTCCTAATGACTTTACAATTTTAGGTGGATGTGCCTTATCATGAGCATGAGAATCAAAACCTAAACCAGCTTTATCATTGCAAGACTTGGAAGAATTCAGCAGCAAGTTTAGGTTCTTATTCCCATTACAAAACCGATCTAATGTCCTATGCATGTCATCAAGTTTCTTGGACAGATCAAGGAAATTTTCACATGAAGTCTTTCCTTTTAGTTTGCAGTTGGAACAAAATTTAACTTCATGAGAACGTAAAGCATTGTTCAATATAAAAATTTCATTCATAGCATCCTGTAGTTTCTTATCAAGATCATCACAAGTAGAACAATGCAAATCAATTGTAGAACAGCTAGCATCTTTCAAGTTTTTATTATTAAGTGCAGCAAGCTCTCTGTTCTTTTCAATTTCTTCATCAAGTCTATCTAGAGTGGAGGAGTGTGCACTTATTAATGTGGACAATTGTTCATAGATTAAGTCACATGAGGGACATGCGTCATCACTAGGAATCAAAGTTTTTAAATGGTTGATTTCAGATTCTAGTGAGTCAATTTTAGCAGCACTAGCCCTAAGCTTTTTGTCCTTTTTCTTGACAATAATAGTTGCACGAGAGATAGCATCACACATTTCATTGCAGGTAGAACATACCTCATCGTCTTAACTGTTGTGTTCTGCATCCTCCTGACTTGATCTTGATCTTGTTTTGCCCGCCATGAAGCATAAGTTGGCCAGATCATCATCATCTTCATCACTTTCAAAGTCTACATCACTTGAACTAAGTTCTTGAAGCGCGGTGATGAAACTGTTGATCATCTTGTGTCCTATGGTACCCTTCTTTTTCTTATTGGAATTTCTAGAGGAGGTCCGAACCTTGCTTTGTTTTTCTTCCCGGGTGGTCGGACCTGAAAGGTTAGGGCATTCTGTACGAAAGTGTCCTGTTTTACCACATTCAAAATAGCGTTGAGGTCCGGAGCTTCCTCTCCTTCTAGTTCACACATTTTGTAATGCTTTTGAGAATCTAGTAGAGATGAGTGCCAACTCCTCTTCTAGAAATTCTTCGATCTGCTCCAGGGTTAGTGAGGACAACAAAGCAAGAGTATTGCAAGATGATGATTGGCCGGAGCTAGACATATCACATTGTGAAACAAATGCAATAGACTTATTTGGGTTCTTACGTGCAAGGATGTCAATTTCATGAGTTTTTAGTTTAGAATAGAGTACATCTAATGTAAGAGAACTCATGACAGTAGATTCACGAATAGATGTTACTTTCATCTCCCAGATTGACATGTCTAATGCACTAAGAAGTTGCCTAGCATTCTCGGCATCAGAAAAATTAACATTGACACTACGTAAGTTGCTGAGAATTTTATTGAAACGAGCAAAGAGGTCATCGATATACTCACCTGGTTGCATCTCAAAACGCATATATTCTTTTTTGAACATATCTTGTTTTACCTCCTTGATTATGTTGGAGCCTTCATGATAATCACAGAGAGCTCTCCAGACATCGTATGCTGACCGGAGGTGCGCGACACGATCAAAGTCCCTTTGAGTGAGTCCTTGGATGATCAAGTTTCGGGCTTTGTTGTTGTTGTCGACGTCCCGTAGGTTTGTGGTCGTGACTTGATCATTGGGTGGCACTTCATAAGGCTTATACACCTTCTCCCATATTGCAAAGCCTTGTGCCTGGATGAAAGCCTCCATGCGTGCCTTCCAAACCTGGAAATCAATACCAGCAAACACACAAGGTTTGGCGGAGTACTTCTCCATGATGATTAGTCAAAAACATGTGCAAATCACAAAGATTAGAGCACCGTGGCTCTGATACCAATTGTAGGATCAAAGAGCACATGAAAAGCTACCAGAGGGGGGGGTGAATGGTAGATTTTAAAAATCTTACGCAGCGGAAACAATTAAACCCCAATCCCTTAGGCAGCAAAATGATATGTTAAAGAAAACGTGTTCGAGACTAATCTAAACGTGTTTCACCGTGACAAAAGTGATAGATATCAAAGAGAATCAAGTCACGAAGACAACACAAGAAGAATCACTCAAATCCGTCGAGAGAAACTCAAGTTATGATCTAACGATCAAACAAAGGTCAATCTGACCTACCCGAGAAAAACAGTTTCTGGAATGGTGCAAAGAAACTCGTGTAGCTCAGAAACCACAAATCCAATGACTGTGAAATTTTGACAGATGATAGATAATCAAGTTGTGAAGACAACCCAAAAAGAATGACGTCAACTGGATCTGTAAAACTCGAGTTATGATAAAACCACCTATGAAAGGTAGTGCTGTCCAGAAACTCGACGAGTAAAACTTGTCTGGAACAATTTGGACGAACAAGGCACAAAAGTTCCTTCAAATTTCGAATTTTATTCAATAGAACACAAGAGGAACAGCCCCAAAGTCGTCTACACCGAGCTCTGGGCTCCCTTGCTTATATAACCAGTCCTTAGGCCAACACAATACAACTAGGACTCCAATCCTACTCAGATCACGAATCGTAACTTTCCATAACTGCTCAAGATTCTTCTATACGCAGATATAAGCAATCTTAAGACTTCCAAACACCTTAAGAACGTATCCCACATCCCTAAACAACTCAAATTCGTGACACACACGAAATCCTAACATATCCAACTCGATACTTTCCATACCGAGCCATAACCGACTCCGCCGCAGCCAAAGTCATCAACCAATACGATCCGATCCTTCCAACCAGATCTTTCCTTCCTTATCCCATCTTCGGAACCATGTTGCCACTTCATGCACCACATGCATACATGCGAACACCTTCCTTCGACGTTCAGAAACCTTCATATGCACTGCCCTTGATTCAATCATCCTGCGCGACCTCCTGACCTGCTCAACCATAGTTCCTCCCGAACTTGGTTGTTGGAACCTCATCTCTTCCTGAGACTAGTTCAATGGATCCCGTCACCAGCCATGACTTGAACTCAAGCAACACCTGCACATGAATAAACAACCAATCCATACGAGCCCAAGTCCTCGACTTGACTCAAGTTAGTTCCGAACACAACACCTTACGTGAGAGCCTCACATAAGCATGATGCAAATCCACAGTAACAAGATATCATCCATATCAACCAAAACGCACCAAAAACTTAGAAAATGAATACTAAGCAATCTTTCCAACAATGTAAAGCAAGTACGAAACATTGCAAATGAAAAGCAGAAGCACTGCGGTCAAGTTCCAGACCTTGCCAGAGCAACCCGGAGCTTGAGTCGGAGCTTATCAAAAACTAGTAGAACCTAGCACCGGAGCTTACCAAAACAAGTACAATGAAGCACCTGCCGGAGCTTACCAAAACTAGTAGATCCTAGCACCAGAGCTTACCAAAAACTAGTCAAAACTAGTCAACCCAAAACCAGAGCTAGACAAGGTACGTCGAAGCTTAGCAAAAGCATGTCAGAGCTATCAAATATATGCTGGAGCTATCAAAGACATGCCGGAGCTAACAAAGACATGCCGGAGCTAAAGATAAAGCTAACCGGAGCTAACCAAAGCTAGTTGGATCTTACCAAGAAGTCGGACCTAGCATCTAACGTAGCCAGAGCTACCCAAAACAATTCGGACCTATGGTCGGACCTTACTATAGCTCGAAGCTAGAGTCGGACCTTGATAAAAAGGTGTTTTGGTGATATTTAAAACTTTTATCATCAAATCCAAGTGTATTCACTACACGCCAATGTATTCAGCACATATAGGTCTTACAATTAGCAGAACCCGCGGCCAATGTGCAGGAACACTTTCTTGGCTCCGGAACTAGCGTCGGCTGGCAAACCCCCGCCATGTCAGAGGTAGTTGAGGGCTCTATCTCTGCCCTTTCTAAACGACGGGAGGAAGACACTGACCCTGTCTGTGTCGCATCACGGCACCTCTTTAGGATGAAGCCGAACATGTTGACCTTCGGCATCGAGCTCCACAGTTCAGCCCTAAAGTCGGTAGTCATGTGGAGCGGCTGGCAGTCATCCGGAATAGAGAAGTGCTTATCGTCAACAACATCAGAGGTCACTGTTTTCAACATCTCCTCCAGCATCTCGGGAGTTGGGGTGTTCGGACCCAACCGGCATTGGTCATAGTCGCCATTGTAGACCCAGGCCTTGTACAGACGCTGTTGGAGAGGGGCGGTACGGCGGAGCAAGAAGTCTGCCAACACCATCATGGAGGTCAAGCCCTTGCTAGCCAAGAACCGGATCCTCCTCAAAGGCTTATACTCCTCTGGCAACCCCTCGGGTGCTTCCTAGGTGGTAGGGTCGGAGCCTGGACCGTCGGATGGCATCTTCAGCGAGGGATGTGGGTCTGTCCTCACAATGGCCCAGTCTTTCCTCCAGTCGCTCCATTTGCACCCTTTGAATGAGGCAATGTAACCCTTGGTGGTCTTGTCTCGACGGTGGAAGTAGTAGGCCCCCCAAATGGGTCATCGCACTCCTTCCATTTGTCTTCATCACGAAGAAATACCGGAACAGCTCCACTGTGGGCGGGCATCCCATGAACACATCGCATAGGTGGATGAACACGACAACCAACGCGATGGAGTTTGGCGACAGGTGGTGAAGTTGCAGCTCGTACTTCCCCAGCACTACATGGAAGAACCTTGACAACAGGAGTGCAAGCCCAACAGTGGCATATGCAACTAAAAGAAAAGTCTCATCCCCATGCAGATCCCGAAGATCAAGAGACCCTCAGCGGATCATCCATCCGCACTCTGAAGCCGCCTAGCTGAGGAGCTTCCTCATCGGCACCAGATCTCCGGCCGATTGGAAGCGGGAAGGAGGTAGCAGGGAAGCCATTGGAGCAAGCTAAGGAGAGAGCTTTGGCTAAGTGGTGATGAAGGTTTGGGCACCCGAGGAAGAAGGCGAAAACTTATGTCGGGGGGTTTTGAGTATGGAAGAAACCGTTCCCTCTAACAGAGGTTTGCTTTTTGATCACCTTCACAACACCTAAGTACTTCGAGCAAAGGTTCGGCCCACACGCATTGGCCCAGTCAGTGCGGAGCGAGCAGAAGTGCTACAACTACATCAGGAACCATCGCGATTAAAGGCGCTACAGAAGACAGAGATATTACAGCAAGCAAAGATCTCGTTGCCATAGTCTTTCATCCAGAAGAGGACGCGTGGCTACGTTTGCAGAAGCGCCCACCGCATCGGCTGTCCAAAATAGAATTCAAACAATGGTGCGGGAAAACATGAAAAGGGCTCCACCTTTGAGCTCTTCACCACGCACCAAGGTGGACCCTATGGCCACTGTATGTACCCTGCAGACGGGGAACCCTTGCACACAAGACAAAGACACCGAGGCATGTCTAGATCCGCCACATTTACCATAGGAGCCAAGGCCTTTGCCTCCCTCAAGATCGAGCTACGGTGCTGCCACGTAATCCTTGAAGATGGGACCTGGCCCCTGTGGTGTGACGGGCTCCCGAGACGCCAGGTGTAAGGATGGGACATCACCCAGCCTTGAGGGAGTGCCACCAGAACAGCCAGGTGGCACGGAGCGCAAGGACCAACACGCCCCAAGGGAAAGGGCCCAGAGCTGCCATGTCCCCTAACAAGCCCCGGAGCAGCCACGCGTCACAGAGGACTAGGTTTGACCTCCCCAGTGGAGATCAGCCCCGACGGTGCCACGTGTTTTGCAACTCGCCTCAGACGGTAAGATGTGAGAGCTAAGGGATGGTGCGCCCTGCTCAATCAAAATATCGAAGACGCACACCCACCTCCAATGCCCAAAGCGGAGCATGCCAACGGTCAGAGATCGCTATGATCAATTGCGTCAAAGTGAAGGCGCCGCAGGTCAATCCCACTTGGCCGTGTGGGTAGCTTGCGGCAAGAAGACAGGCCGACGGGCACCTTCTGCCACCGTCAACAACGGCGTGTGGGTTACTGACAAGAGAGGTGGAAAGACGGCGAGTCTCCACTGCCCTGGTCAGTCAAGCTTACGGAAGAAGCCTTAGATCTTTAGGACACTATCTTCCCGGGACCACCTGTCGGGCCCCAAGACCCCACTTGTAAGGCATCCGGCCTTGTCTATATAAGTCCTGGATTGCCACTATTACAACGATCAGAGACCACACATAACACACACACATACTAGCAATACCATCCATCGTGGGGTAGGGTGTTACGAATCACGTAAAAACCACCGTCTCATATTCTCATCCGCTAGAACACTTGATTGAGGCCTAAGCCCCGCCGAACAAAGAACCTCCCAGAGCTGCTCCTTAGCAGATCTGGGGGAAGTGTCGCATTAACACTTCGACACGCCTAATGTCAGATACTGCTATGACCAGTCACATCGCAGTGAAGACACCGCAGGCCTATCCCACTCCGCCAAGTGGATACCTTACAACGATAGAGACAGTTGGACGGGACACCCCCTGCCATTGTTAGCAATGACACATGGGACACTTGCAACTCAGGCGGCAAGATGGTGAGTCTTCAAAGCCATAGTCAGAGGAAGCTTATGCGAGAAGCCTTAGATCTTTAGGATAATATCGCCTCGGGACAACCTGTTGGGCCCCGGACCCCACTTGTATGTCATCCAGCCTTGTCTATAAAAAGTCCGGACTGCCACCATTACAAAGGACCCAATATCCAATCCCCGATACACACACGCATTCACACACACTAGCAATAATATCCATCGTGGACAAGGGTGCACGACAGTGATCCCGACGATTTGCGATGGCCAGGGCCATCGCAAATAAGGTTGAAACCATCACAAATAATGTTGAAACCATCGCAAATTAATCGAGCATTCGCAAATGGTCACGTTTCCTATAGTGGTGTTACGCTCCTTGTGGCTTGAACCACGTAAAAACCACTGTCTCATACACTCTCATACGTGCGAACACTCGATTGAGGCCTAAGCCCCGTCGAACAAGAACCTCTGCGGGCTACCACTTACCAAATCCGAGAGAAGTGTCGCTTTAACACTTCGAAAGTAATCAGTAGTAGTGAGTTAATAACATGTATTACACCATAATTGCCTCATTCATGCATATCATGGCATATTGTTTAGTATATGAGCATTTATTGATTGCAATGTTTGTTTCACATACTTGTCAGACAAAATGGAAGGAAACACTCAAGAGGGTACTTACGAGGACCTTCCACACCAGTAATTTGAAGCTCTCGACGCAAACCTGCCGTCGAAGCAAGACAAGTGCCCTTGAACATTTTGATCCTATTTTTGAAATGTTTTATTTCGTACTTGCTTGCTTGTGTCAATTTGATAGGAAAACCTATGAATAGGAGTTTATTAGACTTGTACGTTCTACCTTGCTACTCACGATGTAATATAGAGAGTCGGGAAAGGTATTTTACATTTCTTCCGAGCTATATGTGAGACCTATGCATGTTGAATACATTGGCAATTAGAATAAAAGTGAAGGTTTACATTAAAAGTTTTGACCTTACACCGATACACCATGACAATACACATTGTCCGACCTTTTAAATGTGTTTTGGGAGCAACGTTACCGTCGATGGTTTCAGATTCTCTGAACTTTTTCTCACGTGAGTTGCATGTGTTTCACGCTTTGGACTGTCCAAACTTTTTTCTCACGTGAGTTGCACATGTTTCACACATTGGACTGCCCGAACTTTCACTAAAATGAGCTGCACGTGAGTCGATGTGGTGGGAGTGTTTTCTGGAGTAACATTTACTCTTTACTTCGTTAGGACTTCCTGAACTTTCGGTCACGTGTTTTGCACGTGAATTTGAGATTGGAATGTTCGATCTTCTGCCTTTACATTGCAGCGCTGCTTTTGGTCTATTCGTTAACTTTATTTGCTGGAGTAATTGTGTGACGGATATGTTTTTAACTTGCAATGTTTCAAACTTGCTTTTTATCTTATGTAATGTTTGCTTAGTATTCTCTTACTGTTTTTTGATGTGTTATGGCTGATTATGATGGTTAAACATTGCTATGGTTTGCAACATGCTTATGTGAGGTGCTCACGTAAGGTGTTGTGTTTTCCGAACTAACAAGAGTCAAGTCGAGGACTTGGGCTTACAAAGATCGGTTGTTTATTCACGTGCAGGTGTTACATGAGGTCAAGACATGGTTGGTGATGCGATCCATTGAACTAGCCTTGGGGAGAAGATGAGCTTCAACAACAAAGTTTGAGAGGAATTATGGTTGAGATGATCGGGAGGTCAAGAACAATGCATATGAAGGTATTTTGGACATCGTTGGAAAGTGTTTGCACGTATGCAAAGGGTGCATGGACGTGGCTATATTGTTTCAAAGCGTGATGAAGAGAAGCGGACGTGAAGATACAGCCGGAGAGGTCCAACCGGCTTGATTATGCCTCAGGCTGCGGTTGAGGTGGTTATGGTTCGTTTATATAAAGTTTTGAATTTGTTTTGGTTAGATTTCGTGTGGGTCACAAAGATTATTTGTAGGAATAGGTCGTTACTAAGTTGTTCTGAAGTCTTAAGATTGCTTCTATTTGTGTATGGAAGAATCTTGAGCTGATATGGAAAGTTTCGGTTGAAATTTAATAGGATTAGAGTCGTAGTTAGGAAGCAAGGGAGGCCAGAGCTCATAGGGGATGATGACTTTGGTTTGTTCCTCTTGTGTTCTATTGAATAAAGATCGTAGTTTTAGAGGAGATTTTGTGTCTTGTTCATCCGAATTGTTTTAGGCAAGTTTTTCTCGCCGAGTTTCTGGACAGACCGACGTTGCTTTGGTATTTCGATCATAACTCACGTTTTTCATATTCAATTGACATGATTATTTTTGGGTTGTATTCACAACATGATTCTCTATCATCTGTTAGTATTTCACGTTCATTGGATTTTTGGTTTTTGATCTACATGAGTTTCTTTGCAGCATTGCTGATCTATTTTTAAATCGGGTAGAACAGGTTGACCTTCGTCTAGTCCTTTGATAATATTTCAAGTTCTACTTTGTGTTTTCACGTGATTATTATTGAATTAGTTCTGTAACTTGATTCTCTAAAATCTACACTTGTTTTTATCACGGTTGGACATGTTGAAAACAGAATACGCACACGAGTTCTTAATAGATTTATTTTATGCCACGGGTTTTTATAGCTTCTGTTTAAAAGTTTTTATTCTACCATTTTCCCACCACTAGTAGCTTTTCACGTGCTCTTTGATCCTATAATTGGTATCAGAGCCACGAAGCTCTAATATTCGTGATTTGCACGTGTTTCTACTAATCGTCATGGAGAAATACTTCGCAAAACCTTGTATGTTCGATGGCACTAATTTTCAGGTTTGGAAGGCTTGTATGGAGACCTACATACAGGCGCAAGGCTTCTCTATATGGGGGAAGGTCTACAAGTCTTTCAATGTGCCACCAAACGATCAAGATACATCTTTGAACAAGAGAGATGTCGAAAACAATAACAAGGCTAGCAACTTGATCATACAAGGATTGACTCAAAGCGACTTCGATCGTGTTGCACACCCGATCAGCGTACGATGTGTGGAAGGCGCTTTACGACTACCACAAAGGATCCAACATGAACAAGGAGGTAACACAAGATATGTTCAAGAAAGAATACATGCGCTTTGAGATGCAACCGGGTGTGTCCATCACCGATTTATTTGCTAGTTTTAGTAAAATTCTTAGTAACATGCGTAGTGTCAATGTTAATTTTGCAGATGCTGAAAATGCTAAACAGTTGTTAGGTGCATTAGACATGTCGATATGGGAGATGAAAATTAGATCTATTCATGAATCTACTGTCATGAGTACAATCACTTTAGATGTTTTATATTCTAAATTGAAAACTCATGAACTTGACATAATATCATGTAAGAACCCCTACCAGTCTCTTGCATCTATTTCAGAACGTGACATGACTAGCTCTAGCCAATCTTCATCATGTGGTACACTTGCTTTGCTGTCCTCCCTAACCCTTGAACAGATTGAAGAGTTTCCAACGGAGGAGGTAGCACTTCTTTCTACTCGGTTCTTAAAAGCACTGCAAAATGTGAGAACTTGAAGAGGAGGAAGTGGTGGTTCTCAATGATTCTTCGAATGCAGTGAGTTTGGACATTTTCATACAAATTGCCCTAACCTTTCAGGTTCTACTCCCTGTAATGAGATGAAAAAAATTCAGTCGTCCTCTGCAAACAATAACAAGAAGAAGGGTTTTACATGTCACCAATTGGTAAACAGTTTTCTCTTTGCACTTCAAGAACTTGGCTCGGGCGATGTGGACATTAGAACTGATGAAGATGAAGAGAATTTGGCAAATATGTGCTTAATGGCAGGCACTCCAGATAAAGTATGGAGGAGGCAGAACACAACAACGACGATGAAGAGGTATGTCCCACTTGCGAAGAAATATGTGATGCTATTTCTTGTGCCACTGTTATACTTAAAAAAGGACAAAAAAGTTAGGATCAATGCTGATAAAATTTAATTACTAGAATCTGAAATTAATCGTTTGAAATCTTTGATTCCTAGTGATGATTCTCGTTCCTCATATGAGCTTATATATGAACCATCGTCCTCTTTAAGATGTGCGCAAACCTCCATACTTGATAAATTTAAGCTAGAAATGGAAAAGAACAAAAAACTTGCTGCACTTAATGATAAAGACATGAAACATGCTAGTTGTTCAACAATTGATTTTCATTGTTCTAACTGTGATGATCTTAATAAGAAATTGCATGATGGTATGAATGGAATTTCTTTTTGGAACAATGCTTTATATTCTCATAAAGTTAAATATTGTTCTAATTACAAGTTAAAAGGAAAATCTTCATGTGAAAACTGTCTAGACTTGTCTAATAAACTTGATGACATGCACAGGACACTAGAGCGGTTTTGTAGTTGGAATAAAAATCTAAACTTGCTGTTGAATTCCTCTAAGACTTACAATGATAAAACTGGTTTAGGTTTTGATTCTCATGCTCATGCTAAGGCACATCCACCTATGGTTGTTAACTCACTAGGAAGTGGTTTGATTAAAATTGTTCCTAAACAAAAAGAAGTGGTTTTCAAATCTGCAGGAGTGTTGTCTGATTCGGTTTCTAATAAATATGTTGCTTGCTCATCTAGACATGAACATAAGGTTAAATATTATTGTATCTAATATGGTAGAGATGGTCAGGTCATAGATTTTTTTTTATAGACTATCTATACAACAGAAAAAAGGAAAGAATGCTAGCTAGATCTCATAACAATCATGCAAACTTTGCTCCTGATGCTGAACTGAATGTTAGGAATGTGTAACCTGTTGTAATGAATCATAAACATGAAACGATTGCTCCCAAACCAACAGCTTTTCATGCTACACATGTAACACCTCGTAGGTCAGTTGTTGGGTACAAAAATCCTCAAACTTTTGCTCACAAACCTGCTATTTTATCTTAGCTTTCGTGTGCTATTCCTGCTGGACGTCGTGTGACTTAGTACTGGATTCCTAAATGCATTTTGACTAACCAAAGTATTGAGTCATCCACGTATTGTGCTTCTATCTTGGTTAAACACTCGAGGAAGAAGAACAATTGGATTGTGGATTCAGGTTGCTCACGCCACATGACCCATAACAAAGAATGGTTCTCCTTCCTCTCTTTTGTGTCACATGTAGAAAATGCTACTTTTGCCAATAATTATTCAACTCATATAATTGCTAAGAGTTCTATTAAATTAAATAATCACTACACTTTGAAGGATATGTCACTTGTTAAAATTTTGAAATACAATTTGTTTTCCTTTCAAAATTACTAAATGAAAATCTTGAAGTTAACTTCACTAAAAAGTGCTGCAAGTTTGTATATTCAAATGGTGATCTTATTTTTAACATGTCTTGGTTACGAGGAGTTTTTAAAATAGATTTTGATATGTCATCCTCTAAGCATAGGTGTCTAGTTTCTAATGATTCAATGGACTTATATTTTTGGCATTGTAGACTTGGTCACGTAGGCTTTGATCATCTCACGCATGTTACTGCTCTTGATTGCATACGTGGGTTGCCTAAGCTTAAAGAGGACAACAATATTGTGTGCTCTTCTTATAGACATGCTAAGATGGTTGCAGTTTCACATCCTCCTCTCATAACGACCATAACAACTGAACCGAGACATATTTTGCACCTTGACACTGTAGGTCCTTCACGTGTTCAATCTCGGAGGTAAATGGTACGTGCTTGTAATTGTTCATTACTTTTCTAGATACTCTTGGGTTTACTTTGTGGCATCTAAGAATGAAGCTTTTAGTCACTTTAGAAGTTTAGTTCTTAGACTTTCACTTCATTACCCAAAATCTTTAATAGCAATAAGAAATGATAATGGAACCAAATTTAGAAACCAAACATTTGATCACTGTTGGTACCGTGGATACCAGGTACTAATTGTTACCACGATTAAAAGTACAGTGTTCCACATATTTGAGTTGAAGACTTCTGAAGGTTCCATGTGTCCTACTGCAGTGGACCTACCTCCCTCGGTTGGGTAGCTCTGGCGCTGCCACGTGCACCGCAGGGCCAGACCTGACTCCCTTCATAAGGAAGCTCCGGTCATGCCACGTGTACAGTGACCCCGGACTTAACCCCCAGTAGAGGGAAGCTCTGGTCCTGCCACCACTACAGGAATATCGGTCACTTACGTCGGCCAAAGCCGACGTAAGTAAGGCGTAAACCGACGTAAGTAACTTAATTACGTTAGTTTTCCCTTAATTACGTCGGCTTTCAGCCGATGTAGGCATTTGGACGTAATTAAGGTGACTTACATCAGCCACCGACGTAAGTTACCTTAATTACGTCGGTCTGCAGAAGCCGACGTAAGTTAAGTGTCGAGATGGGCCTTGGGCTGGGCCGGAGGACTTACGTCGGCTTGGGCAAGCCGACGTAAGTAAAGTGCTGTAACTTACGTCGGCCAGGGCAAACCGACGTAAGTTAAGTGGTTTAACTTATGTCGGTATGGCCTGACCAACGTAAGTTAACCTGGGCTAACTTACGTCGGCATTCCCATAGCCGACGTAAGTTAAGTTTTCGAATTTTTTTTAAAAACTGAAACTGACTACCTCGCTCGATGGCGAGAACACAAAACAGACAAATAAGATATACACAGCATAACAGTTTCAATAGTTCAAAACATCAACAACAACACAATTTGCAAAATAAATTCCACCGGGCTACACGCTAGCCCCTCCATTACCTCCGGGATCTTCTTGGCGCGTTACGGATCCCTGCAAAAGAAACATAATCACTAGTAAGCATCAATGTCAACTCAGTGATAACATAAGAGGCCAAGAACATCAGTGACAAAAGAAGGAAGCATGATGTAGTTTCAAATGAAGAAATGTACTATATCACTAGTTAAATGGAAGCACTAGCCCTTTGTTAACTCAGTGAACATCAGTTTCGACATAAGAAGGAAACATTAGTGATAATCACTAGCCCTTTTGTTAAATGGAAGCACTGAGAACTTATTCACTATATACTAATCATTTCTACCATGGTCAAAAACTACTAAAGCTTGATTAGATACACTTAACTTCCTCACCACTATAGGAATCAATATCTGACAAGTCATCAAGATCTACCTCTATGTTGTACCTCCTTATCTCTCTATGTAAAATACTAAAATGGATACAACAATATTAAAGAGAGTTTATCACCTGCTCCGGTGTCTACACGCTAGCCCCTCAACTGCCTCCGGGATCTCGACGCATTCTGGAACCCTGCAAAAGAATCATAATTAGGATAAATTAGAAGTCCATAAAACAATTAGTCAATAGTGTGAGTAACACATTTGCTAAATGAAATGTGATGCAAGTAACTTCTTTAACATAATGAAAAGGGAATCAAACTCCTAGGTATAGACAATATTACCTGCTCCGGTGTCTGCTGCGGTGGAAGCGTAGGAATCTCGATGTCCTGACCGCTTTGTCGAGCAAGAGCCTGCCATTGAATGATATTAGCAGATATATGTTATTAAGTGCTGTGAAATTTAACTAAGGTACTTTAAATTACTTACCGCCACCGTTGCTTGCATCTGGGCAATCATTAAGGTCGTCCTCTGCTGCTCCTCCCTTGCCTCCGCTCTTGTCCTCTCCAGCTCTGCCTGAGTTTGCGTCAGCGACTCCCTCATGGCCTGGAGCTCCAGCTGGGTCTGCGAGAGACGACCGCTGGTCCCAACGGTCGAAGCCTACGACGATGAAGCGTCTCTCAAAGGTCTCGTCGACCTCGAGTCGACAACTCCATTGAAAATGGCAAACCTGCAAAAGAATGAAAACACTAAGTAGAAGAAGATTAATTGAAAAAGAAATGAAACACACGAAGAACTCACTGTCCGTGGGCCTTCCCGCCTCCGCTTGCATACGCGGCTTGGGGGTTGATCGGCGCGCTTTCCCAACCGTAATCCGCACCGTGTATCTTCGCGACCTCCTGCGCGTACTTTGTCTACAAAACAAATAAATCTTGTAAGCATGTAAATAATAGTATTAGTTATAATGAAATTGATGAATTTCGAAAACTTACCAGTCGGTCGGTTGCGACCTGACTACACTGCCCTGGCTGAGAAGGGTCACTTCCCTTGTGACCTCTCTTCCAAACCTGGGTCGGGGTCGGCTCATGACCCATCTCTCGCTCCTTTACGTGTTAGTGAGATAAATAATATATTAGGAACACATAAATAAAATAAAAAGGTACTTACCATGCGTTTAGCCAAACGCAAGTAGCCACCGCCGCCATAGTTGTGCTTGCCCTCGGACCCCATGCGGCACTGTCTAGCCTTCGTGGACTTGTTGATAAAAGCGTCGCTAGCCCAATACCGACAGAGAGCTAAGTACGCCTCGATGTTACCCTCTAACCAGGAAATACTAACATGCACATATTTCATTTTCATCAACGCGGTTAACATACATAGATATTGTAAATATTTAACAATATTAAAAACTTACCTCCGCGTAGTCATCCCACGACAGGGCAGGAAAACTGTCAATTACACCGGGGTAGTGCAATTTGACGATAGCACCGAGGACACTGTTAACATCCCTGTGGTGCTTCTCGGCCTCCGTGAATGAGAAGTCGTACCAACATCTACAAAATATATTAAATCATTAAGTAAAGGAAAACAACATCTAATATTTAATATTCTATATACAGTATTTGTACCTATCTCCAACGGGACGGATCGTGGTCCGCTGAGTAGTAACCGGAGGAGGAGCCGCAAAGTGGGTCCTCCTCGTCCGTTGCCTCTGCTGCGACGCTGCCGCGTCCTGTGACCCTGAAACCTAGGCAGATAGATCCTAAACCCACCCAAGAGTGACTGAGCGGAGCGTGCTCATGACGAGACACGTGATCCGGATTCGAACGAAATTTCGGCAGCATAACCCCGCTGTTCTCCACTGCACGCCCAAAAATGGTGCAGCAGAGAACAACAGGGTTACGCCACCGAAATATCATCCAAATTCGGACCCACGTCTCGTCACTAGCCACGCCCCCTCGGTCACTCCGAGGCTGTCCAAAAAGGGACAATTCCGAACCTGCACGTCTCACATGCCAATGGCATGTGAGACGTGCCGATCCGAAATGGGTAATACATTGCTATAGGTTACGTTGCTCATTTTCATTTTGAGGTCATTTAAGAGAGAGGAAAGAACTAGAGAAAGAGTGAGAGGAAAGTTGGTCTTAGAGAAGGAGGCGGAGGACTGAGGCGAGTGGGCCTGAGGAGTAAAATCGGCCCAGTTATTGTGAGCCGTCGGATGATATCCGACGGTCCACACTTCAGATCGGCCACATAAAAGTCCTCCCTGACCTAACCCTACTCATTTTCCTTTCTCTTCTCCATGATTCCATGGCTCCAGAGTCCAGATACGGCGGTCGCGATGATCCCCTTCTCCTCTCCTCGATACCCCTACTCCAGGGACGGCGGCCGCGGCGATCCAACAATGGCGGTGGAGATTCGGCTACGATGGTGGCAACCTAGAATTGACGAGGCCTCGAGGGGCGAACAGAGGCAATGGAGAGTGTCGGCGGCAACCAGGCGGCGGCAGCCTGGTCCAGGCGAGTCGACCGGCCATGGCGTCCGGTCCGGAGCGACTTGACGCCTAGGCGACGACTAGGCGTCGCCTGGACAACGCTGGCGTAGGTGCTTGCCATCCTCACCATCGTCGTTCGTCTTCGTGCCCGTCTACACGCATACTGTACCTTACCACTAAATGGGCCTTGTCGGGCCTTGTCAAGCCTGTCCAAAGCCCATTTATGTATATATAGTACTTGAACACTCAAGCAATCAAAATTAAAATTGTAACCATAATTCAAAAAACTAAGCAATTCAAATAAACCTAAACATAACAATTATCCATTGTAATTCATCAATTTATCAACTCAATTCTAACATAAGCAATTCAATTCAAATGAGAGCAATTCAATAAACCTAAACATAACCATAATTCAAATGAGAGCAATTCAATAAACCCAAACATAACCATAATTCAAATGAGAGCAATTCAATAAACCTAAACATAACCATAAGAGCAATTCAATAAACCTAAACATAACCATAATTCAAATGAGAGAAATTTAATTCAAATGAGAGCAATTTAATTCAAGTAAATGCATGAGGCGAGGAAATACTTGCAACGAAGATCGGCGGCGGAGTCGGGGGCGCAGGGGCGGTGACGGCGAGCCGGCAGCGGGGCGGTCGGAGTGGCTCGGGGTCGGGGCGACGGCGCGGGGGCAGTCGGGGCGGCGATGGCTCGGGGTCGGGACGGCTCGGGGTCGGGGCTGCGGCGGCTCGGGCTCGGGGTCGGGGCAGCGGGCGGGAGGCGGGTGGTGGCCGGGCGGCGACAGTGGGGCGGCGAGGTGGAGCAGGCAGCGGGGCTGCGGCTCGGGGTCGGGGCCGCGCGGGTCGGGGCGGCGCCGGAGGGGCGGGGGCCGCGGCCGGGAGGTGGGTGGCGGCCGGGCGGCGACGGCGGGGCGGCGAGGGGGAGCAGGCGGTGGGGCGCCGGCTCGGTGTCGGGGCCGCGCGGGTCGGGGCGGCGCCGCGGGGGCGGGGCCGCGGCCGGGAGGCAGCTGGCGGCCGGGCGGCGACAGCGCGGCGGCGAGGGGGAGCAGGCGGCGGGGCGCCGGCTCGGGGTCAGGGCCGCGCGGGTCGGGGCGGCGCCGCGGGTGCGGGGCCGCGGGCGGGAGGCGGGGGGCGGCCGGGCGGCGACGGCGGGGCGGCGTGCCGGCGGTGGGGCGGCGACGGGGAGCGGCGGCTGGGCAGCGGCTCGGGGGGCAGGCGGCGGTGGTTGGGTCACTCAGCGCACGTGAAATGAAGGCGCACACCGCTCGCGCGTTTAGGTTAAACAATAACTTACGTCGGCTTATTTAACTTACGTCGGCCCACTTCGCGGCCAACGTAAGTTAGGTCTAAATTACGTCGGTCTCCTTAATTACGTCGGCTCTGGGCCGAGGCCGACGTGGGTAATTTTTATTACTGTCGGTCCCTTTACTTACGTCGGTCGACCGACGTAATTTATTTAACTTACGTCGGCTACTAGTAGCCGACGTAAGTTGCCCTGGCCGACGTAAGTGATCGATATTCCTGTAGTGCACGTGTTTAGCAGCTCTAGACATACCTCCCCACAAAGGGAAGCGCCAAAGCTGCAGCGTGTCAAGCCTCTGAACCCAAGCCTGCAACGGGAAGACTGTTGGATCTCTAATGGCACAGACATTTAAGAGGCTATTAAAACGACCATTACAAGACCTGGTTAACACGTCATTAATATTATATTAATGACCCACGATCAGAGGACCGTCAATACCATTAACACTATCATTAAGAAGTGTTATTACACTATTAATCACCCATAACAGCAGTAGATCTTATATAGGGTGTTCAATATAGCTGGGGCCACTTGTCAGGCCAGGTGAACCATGTAATGGCCAGTCCATAGCATATAAAAGGGTTGTGCCGCATGGTATAGAGGGGTCCACTCAAGCTCACACTCTCATACCATCAACAATTACCTAGTGAAGTAGGGTATTACTCTCAGGCGGCCTGAACCACGTAAAAATCCTCTGTGTCACTGTCCTGCTCTTGATCTTACGTGTGCCCCAACCGAATACAATGCTCCGAGGACTACGCTTTTGTAGTACCGGGGGAAGTGATGTTTACACACTTCAACATTTGGCGCGCCAGGTAGGGGGCGCTCTAGATTTTGAGATGGTGAATTTCACCGCAGCATCGTCCAACGGCCATGCTGAGCAGCCTGCTAGAGGAAATCCCTCCAACGAGCAGCAGCCGGCCAACGCTATTGTCCCAGTGGGTGTTGTTTTATCACCACCTCCACCATCACAACAAGATGGTGTGTTCGCATCGGGCACTGCATCAACGAACAACCCTGAGAACCTGCAAAACACAACATGGACTCTTCTCCAGCGTCTTCCAACGCCCAATGCTCCCTAGGGCGCGATGGAGCGATGGCGTCTGATGTGGATAATTTGGTTGCAGTTGCAACCAATGCCATCAGTAACCAAGGTTCGCCCCTGTTGGGCAGGCACCTTCAAGGAATAGGAACTTGTCTGGTATACTTGGTCCTTAAGCATCACAGCACAGGAGATGTGCGCCCTCCCAACAAGTGACATCATCGCCCTCTGGGGCATGCCACACTCATACGGCATCGAGTCTCTAAACGCATGATCTTCGATCGAAGGCCGACTGCTGGTATATGAGGCAAGATGGCCGCGTCCACATGGAGCACGATTGTGAGAGGCGGGTAGCTCGGGAAAACTGTTCTCCTTTTGTAGTGAGGGGTGGCTATTCAGACCTTGCCATGCATCTTTGCATGGCTAACTGGCCACCCAAGTTCTAGCCTCATCTGTCAGAGAAATACAACGAAACAATCAACCCCATCGAATTTCTTCAAATTTACTCCACCGCCATCCTTGCGGCTGGAGGCAATGAGGCTGTCATGGCCAACTACTTCCCAGGGGCTATAACCGGGACAGCGTGGTCCTGGTTCATGAGTCTTCCTCCTAACCCATCTATAGTTGGGGGCAACTATGCCGCAAGTTCACTGCCAACTTCAGGAGCTCTTACACCCGACCTGGTACAGAGCTGGACATATTTGCCGTACAGCAGAAGGCGGGAGAATCGGTTCGATCATTCATCCAGCAATTCTTTTCAGGTACGAGACACTATTCCTTCAATCTCCAATGCCTCTATTGTTGTTGCATTTCGACAGAAAGTTAGAGACAAGATGATGTTTGAGAAGCCGGCAACCAAAGATACAAGCAGCATCACAGAGCTCTTCAGTCTAGCCGATCAATATGCTAGGGCTGCGGAGGGCCGTGAGATGCACTCCAAACCAGTTGCAAAGGCTTGCAAATCTACGTCCAAGGCTGAAGCTACTTCCTCAGGCAGTGGAAAGAAGAAGAAGTCCAACGGCAGGAAAAAGTCGTCGTCTGGCACACCTACTACTGCTGTTGCAGCTGCAGCTCCTGGTGGCCGGGATCCACGCCCCAAAAAATGACCCCGACTGTCAACTGAGGAATGTGACAGTGAGAATATGTGGTGTACGATCAACAAGACGATTACCCATGACCTCAAAGACTGTCATGAGGTCCATCGGCTCATTGAACACAACAATGAGCGTCAAGAAAAAGCCCCTTTCCGCCAACTGGAAGGGAAACAGAAGGTCGGAAAAGATCCGCCAGATTAGGAGCTTGGCTTCCGGGATGCCAATAAGTACCTGAAGGCTGTTTACACCACTGTGAATGACGACCCCGACATTTCCGACAATAAACATCGGAATACCCTCCAAATGATATATGGAGGGCCCTAAGATATTACCTCCTAGCGTATCCTCGAGATGATGCATCGGGAGATGCCTGCCGTAGCTCCCACCGCCAAGGAAAAACCTCATCGGAAGTGGATGGACACTGCCATCACCTTCGATGCCTCGGATTGCCCGATGAACATGACCGAAGTTGGTCAGTTATCGTTGATGGTTTCTCCTACCATCCACAACATCCAGCTCTACCATGTCCTAGTGGATGGGGGAGTGGCACTTAACCTCCTCAGCTATGAAGCGTTCTTGAAGCTCCAGCTTAGCCTCATGGACCTTCGTCCCTCGCGTACTTTCTCCATGGTTGGTCCGGGAGATATCACTCCTTTCGGATCAATTATAGGTTTGAGAAGTTGGTCTTCGAAGTAGCACACATCAGCCTTTCCTTCAATGCCATCCTAGGCAGGCCAGCCCTGTATAAGTTCATTGCCGTAGCTCATTACGACTATTTGGTGCTGAAGATGCTGACTCCTTCAGGCGTCCTTCGGATCTGTGGGGATTGTACTGCTGGAGTCACAGCGCTAGAAGAACTTCATGCGCTTGCAACAACGCAGGAGGATGGATATGGCAGGGTGCAATCTTCTCAACCTCCAAGCTCTCATCAACGAGACTCAACCTCTGCACCACCTGTGCAACCAAGCAGCGATACTGACATTACCATCAAAGTTGTCCAAATCTGTTCCGATGCTGCCCAGACCACCCGTATATCCAGAGGTTTGGACAACAAATAGGAACTCGCGCTCATCACTTCCTCCAGGCGAATGTCAAAGTGTTTGCATGGCAACCATCACAGATGCCTAGGATCCCTAGGGAGGTGATTGAGCCCTGGAAGCAATCAGTCGAGCACTAGAATTTCGTCAGACAAGAGATCAAGAAGCTGCATGAAGCTGGTTTCATCCGAGAGGTCAACCGTCCACAGTGGCTGGCGAACCCAGTTGTTGTACCAAAGGTCGGCAGGAAGCTTCGGATGTGCATAAAGTACACCAAGTTGAATAAGGCATGCTCAAAAGATCCATTTCCATTACCTATAATAGACCAGATAGTAGATTCAACCTCCGGGTGCAAACTATTGTCTTTCCTAGATGCATATTCTGGATATCATCAGATTCAAATGTATAGGGAAGATGAAGAGCATACTGCCTTCATAACATTAGATGGGTTGTATTGTTATACTGCTATGCCTTTTGCTCTCAAAAACGCTTCTTCAACTTTTGTGCGAGCCATGCACAAGAAATTTGGAGAGCTCATTAGGGACTTGGTGGAAGCCTACGTTGATGACATCGATGTGAAGGTGAAGAACAAGGAATCACTCCTTGACAACCTGCAAGCCATCTTCGACAAGCTGCGCATAAGGCGCACCAAGCTAAACCCGGACAAATGTGTCTTTGGGGTTAGCTCCGGGAAGCTCCTTGGATTCTTGGTGACTCACCAAGGAATTGAGGCAAATACGGTGAAGATCAAGGCTATTGGAGAGATGCGACCCCGAGCCTGTGTTAAGGATGTCCTGAATCTAACTGGATGTCTAGCTGCGCTCAACCGGTTCAGCTCAAGGCTGGCAGAGCAGGCGCTTCCCTTCTTTAAACTATTGAGGAAGTTCGGGCCATTCCATCGGTCCGAAGAAGTAGAAAAGGCGTTCTGGGAGCTCAAGCAGCTCCTCACCACACTACCAATCTTTGTAGCTCCGGATCCTGGTGAGCCGCTTTTGCTTTACATTTCGGCAACTTTGGAGGTTGTCAGCATGGTCCTGGTCGCGGAGAGACAGGAACCATTTTCAGTTCAGGAGTCCAGATCCCCTCAGTAGGGTCCGGAGCTACCTGAAGGTGAGTCTGGGTCCCAGCCCCCAGGCGCGGATCCTAAAGGCAAGATGCCCGAGGATCAACCTCTCTCATCCGAGAGAGTTCTCACGGCTGATCAAGAAGAAGATCCGGACCCCTTCGAGAGCGTCCGGGAAGCTCAAGAAGAAGGTTCGGAGCCCTTCGGGAGGGTCCGGGATGATGAAGAAGAAGCTCCGGGCCCATCTGGGAAGGTCCGGACCATCCAGCGGCAAGTGTACTTCATTGGCGAAATACTACATGACGCCAAGACTCGGTACATTGAGGTGCATAAACTGCTCTATGCATTTCTTATGTCCTCAAGGAGACTTCGTCACTACTTCCAAGCCCACAAAATATCAGTGGTAACTTCTTATCCACTACGGTTATATTGCATAACCCCAACTCTACGGCAAATATTGCAAAGTGGGCAGCAGAGCTGGTAGAATTCAATCTTGAATTCTTGCCTCGACATGTAATCAGGAGTCAGGCATTGGCTGACTTCGTAGCGGAGTGGACCCCTTCTTCATCAAATTCAGGGGGCCATAGTGAGAAGCTGCCGGAACCCAAGGTCCCGGTCTTCACCGAGCCTCGACTCACTACTTCAATGACTCCATGCAAAAGTAGGGGGTTGGAGCTAGAATGCTTCTCCTCGCTCTGAACGGGGAGAAGGTCAAGTACATAGCACACCTTGACTTCAAGGTAACGAACAACATGGCGGAGTGTGAAGCTCTCATCTACGGACTCAAGGTGGCGCTATCATATGGCATCAATGTGGGACCTATGTATGTTGAATACATTGGCTTTGACGATAAAAGTTTTGAATACTCCCAAAACATTTTTTATTAAGCTCCGACTCATGTTTTGGTTAGCTTTGGCAAGGCTCGAAGCTTGATTGCAATTGCTCTGCTTTTATCTTGCAATGTTTCAAACTTGCTTTACACTTATGGAAAAGTGTGCTTAGTATTCTTTTACTATGTTTTTGGTGTGTTTTGGTGGTTATGGTAGATGTCATTTTGCTATGGTTTGCAACATGCTTATGTGAGGTGCTCACGTAAGATGTTGTAGTTTCAGAACTAACGAGAGTCAAGTCGAGGACTTGTGCTCGGAAGTATTGGTTGTTTATTCATGTGCAGGTGTTGCTTGAGTTCAAGACATGGCTGGTGACGGGAGCCATTGAACTAGTCCTAGGGAGAAGATGAGGTTCAACAACCAAGTTCAGGAGGAATTATGGTTGAGTTGATCGGGAGGTTGTGCAACATGTTTGAATCAAGAACAATGCATATGAAGGTATCGTGGACGTCGTTGGAAGATGTTTTCACGTATGCAAGGAGTGCATAGACGTGTCTACATGGTTCTGAGGCGTGATGAAGTGATGTGGACGTAAAGAATTGGTCGGAATGGTCCAACCAACTAGGTTCTGGACTCGGGTTGCGGCTAAGTCGTGTTTGACTCAAATATGCAATGTTTTTAGTTGGTTATGATAGGATTTCGTGGGGGTCACAAATTTGGGTTGTTTTAGGAATGTGGGATACGTTTCTAATGTGTTTGAAAGTCTTAAGATTGCTTCTATCCGCGTATAGAAGAGTCTTGAGCAGTTATGGAAAGTTTCGATTCGTGAATTGAGTAGGATTAGAGTGCTAGTTAGGTTTGGGTTGGCCTAAGGGCTGGTTATATAAGCAAGGGAGGTCAGAGCTCATGGTAGACGACTTTGGGGCTGTTCCTCTTGTGCTCAATTGAATAAAGATAGTAGTTTAAAGGAACTTTTGTGTCTCGTTCGTCTAACTTGTTCTAGACAAGTTTTTCTCGTCGAGTTTTCTCCACAGCACTACCTTTCTTCGTTGTTTTTATCATGACTGAAGTTTTACAGATCCAATTGATGTGATTTTTTTGGTTTGTATTCACAACTTGATTATCTATCATATAAAAAAATTTCACAGTCATTAGATTTGCGGTTTTTGATCTACATGAGTTTCATTACAGTATTGCACATCTGCTTTTTACTCGGTAGAACAGATTGACCTTTGTTCCGTCTTTCGATCGTAACTTGAGTTTCTCTCAACGGATTTGAGTGATTCTTGTTGTGTCGTCCTCGTGACTTGATTCTCTCTGATATCTATCACTCTCATGGTGAAACATGTTTAGATTAGTCTCAACCAGAATTTCTTTAACAGACTATTTTCTGCCGAGTGGTGTTTTTGTTGCTTCCGCTAAAAAGTTTTAATCTACCATTCACCCCCCCCCTCTGGTAGCTCTACACGTGCTCTTCGATCCTAAAATTGGTACCAGAGCCACGGTGCTCTAATATTTGTAATTTGTTGTGTTTTTGACTAATCATCAAGAGAAATACTCCGCCAAAACATGTGTGTTTAATAGTTTTGATTTTCAGGTTTGGAAGGCACATATGGAAGCTTTCATCAAGGCACAAGGCTTCGCAATATGGGAGAAGGTATACAAGACTTACAAAGTGCCATCAACCAATCAAGTTACAGCTACAAATATGAGAGATGTTGACAACAACAACAATGCTCAGAACTTGATCATACAAGGATCAACTCAAAGCGACTTAGACCGTGTTGCACACCTCCGATCTGCATACGATGCGTGGAAAGCCCTTTGTGACTACCACGAAGGATCCAACACGATCAATGAGGTAAGTAAGACATGTTCAAGAAAGAATACATGCGCCTCGAGATGCAACCCGGTTATTCCATTGATGATCTCTTTGCTTGCTTTAATAAAATTCTCAGCAACTTGCGTAGTGTCAATCTTAATTTTTCGGAAGCTGAGAATGCTAGGCAATTACTAAGTGCATTAGACATGTCAAGATGGGACATGAAGGTCACATCTATTCGTGAATCTACTGTCATGAGTACACTTACTTTAGTATATAATAAATTGAAAACTCATGAAATTGACATAATCTCACGTAAGAACCCTAACAAGTCTCTTGCAATTGTTTCTCAAAGTGATATGCCTAGCTCCGACCAATTTTCATCTTGTGGTACACTTTCTTTGTTGTTCTCTCTAACTCTTGAACAGATTGAAGTGTTTCCACAGGAGGAGCTAGTACTTCTCTCTACTAGGTTCTCAAAAGCATTGCAAAATGTGAGAACTAGAAGGAGAGGAAGCTCCGTACATCAACGATGTTTCGAATGTGGTAAGACATGACATTTTCATTCAGATTGCCCTAACCTTTCAGGTCCTACTTACTGGGATGAAAAGCAAATAAGGACGAAGCACTCCTCTGCAAAAGATACGAAGAAAAATAAGGGTTTTACAGGACATCAATTGGCGAGCAGTTTTATCTCCGCACTTGAAGAACATGGGTCGAGCGATGTGGAAATTAAAAGTTACGAAGATGAAGATGATTTGGCAAACTTGTGCTTCATGGCGGGCAAGTCAAGATCAAGTATGGAGGAGGCTAAACACAACAGCGACAATGAAGAGGTATGTCCTACTTGGGAAGAAATGTGCGATGCTATTTCTCGTGCCACTGTTATAGTTAACAAAAAGGACAAAAATCTTGGGGACAATGCTGTTAAAATTGAGTCACTAGAATCTAAAATTAATCATTTGAAATCCTTGATTCCTAGTGATGATTCTTGTTCCTCATGTGATTTAATATGAACAATTGTCCTCATTAAGAAGTACGCACACCTCCACACTTGATAAACTTGAGTTAGAAATTGAAAAGAACAAAGAGCTTGCTGCACTTAATGATAAAAACATGAAAGATGCTAGTTGTTCAACAATTGATTTGCATTGTTATACGTGTGATGACCTTGATAAGAAACTACAAGATGCTATGGATGAAATTTCTATATTGAACAACGCTTTACGTTCCCATGAAGTTAAATACTGTCCCAATTGCAAATTAAAAGGAAAAAATTCATGTGAAAATTGCCTTGATCTGTCCAATAAACTTGATGGCATGCATAGGACATTATATCTGTTTTGTAATGGGAATAAGAACCTAAACTTGTAGCTGAATTCTTCCAAGTCTTGCAATGATAAAAACTAGTTTAGGTTTTTATTCTCATGCTCATGCTATGGCACATCCACCTAAAATTGTAAAGTCATTAGAAAGTGGTTTGATTCAAATAGTTTCTAAACAAAAAGAAGTAGTTTACAAATCTGCTGTAGTGTTGTCTCATTCAGTTTCACATAAAAATGTTGCTTGCTCATCTAGACATGAACACAAAGTTAAATTTCATTGTACCTACTGTGGTAGAGATGGTCATGTCATAGATTTTTGTTATAGACTAGCTAAACAACAGAAAAAGGAAGAATGATTCCTAGATGTCATAACTTTCATGCAAAATTTGCTGCACTTGCTAAACCAAATGATAGGAACATGCAATCTATTGTAATGAGTCATAAACATTCAAAGTGTGCTTCCAAACCTACTATTTTTCATGCTACACATGTAACATCTCATAGGACAGTAGTTGGGTACAAAAATCCTCAAGCTTTGGCTCATAAACCTGCTATTTTACCTCAGCTTTCACGTGTTATTCCTGCTGGACGCCGTGTGACTCAGTACTGGATTCCTAAACGCCTTTTGACTAACCCCAATATTGAGTCATCGACGTATTGTTCTTCTATGTAGGTTACACACTTGAGGAAGGAGGCCATTTGGATTGTGGATTCAGGTTGCTCACACCACATGACTTGTAACAAAGAATGGTTATCCTCCCTCTCATTTGTGTCATGTGTAGAGAATGTTACTTTTGCCGATAATTCTTCAACTCCTATAATTGCTAAGGGTTCGTTTAGAGTAAATGATAACTATACTTTGAAGGATGTGGCACTTGTTAAAAAATGGAAATACAACTTTCTTTCTGTTTCACAGCTGCTAGATGAAAATCTGAAAATTATTTTCACTGAAAATTGCTGCAAAGTTGCAAATTCAAACAGTGAGCTTATTTTTAACATGTCACGGTTTGGAAGAGTTTTTAAAGCTGATTTTGATATGTCTTCCTCTAAGCATAGGTGTCTATTTTCTAATGATTCAAAGGACTTATATTTTCGGCATCGTAGACTTGGTCACGTAGGCTTTGATCATCTCACGCGTGTTAGTGCTCTTGATCGCATTCGTGGGCTGCCTAAGCTTAAAGGGGACAAAGAATTCTGTGCTCTTCTTGTAGACATGCTAAGATAGTTGCAGGTTCACATACTCATCTCACAATGATCATGAAAATTGAACCGGGTCAACTTTTGCACCTTGACACCATAGCACCTTTACGTGTTCAATCCTTTGGAGGTAAATGGTATGTTCTTGTGATTGTTGATGATTTTTCTAGATACTCTCGGGTTTACTTTATGGCATCTAAGAATGAAGCTTTTAGTCACTTTAGAACTTTATTTCTTAGATTATCAATTGATCACCCAAGATCTTTAATATCAATTAGAAGTGATAACGGAACCAAATTTAAAAAACAATCTTTTGATCACTTTTGTGCTGAAAATGGAATAGATCATCAATTTTCTTCACCATATGTACCTCAACAAAAGGGTGTTGTAGAAAGAAAGAACAAAACCTTAGTTCAGATGGCTAGGACTATGCTTGTGAATATCAAACTCCTAGGAAATTTTGGGCTGATGCAATTGCAACTGCCTGTTATGTCTCGAATCGTGTTTTCTTGCGCGCTAAGCTAGCTAACACCATATGAGCTCCGGTTTGGACATAGGCCTAGTGTTACACATTTTTGGGTCTTTGGTTGCAGATTCTTTGTTAAGAAACATGGTAATCTTGATAAATTTGAACTTAGATACATTGATGGCATGTTTCTTGGTTATCCATCTCATACTAAAGGCTATCGTGTGCTTTTACTTGACACTAACAAAATTGTGGATACAAGTGATGTGTCTTTTGATGAAGCTAGCTCAGGTACTAGCTCAGACATTGCAGGTCCGGATCCATATCCGCAGGGGGAGAGCATTTTCGTTGAAGATGAGGAAACAGTGGTGATGCTGCCCGAAAATTCAGCAGCTAATGACATTGTTCCAGCTCCTGATTTTGATTCACAACCAGCACCGATGACCACCATTGCTGGTCCAGAACCTTCTCAAGTCACAAGATTATCGATTTGTGATGAACATGGAGAAGAAGAATCTTGTGAAGTGTCCACTCCCCTCCAGGTTCTCAAAAGAAATCCCCTACAACAAATTATTAGAAGCTTGCACGAATGAGTCACACAGTCCATGTTTTGCGATCCAAACTCTCATGTTCATTCTGCTTTTGTTGCTTCTTTTGAACCCAGAGATATATCAAATGCACTCACTAATGAATCCTAGATTATTGCCATGCAAGAAGAGTTAGAAAATTTTGAATGAAATAATGTTTGGAAACTTGTAGCTCCACCTCAAGGTCACACTTTAATTGGAACTAAATGGGTGTTTAAAAATAAACAAATTTAGGATGGGGTTGTGGTTAGGAATAAGGCTAGGTTGGTTGCTCAAGGTTTCACTCAAGTTGAAGGTCTAGATTTTGATGAAACTTTTGTTCCTCTTGCTAGATTAGAAGCCATAAGAATTTTGTTAGATTTTGCTGCATCTAAAGGTTTTAAGCTATATCAAATGGATGTTAAAAGTACTTTTCTTAATGGCTACATAGATGAGGAGGTTTATGTCAAACAACCACCAGGTTTTGAAAATCCAGATTTTCCTAATCGTGTTTACAAACTGTCCAAAGCCTTGAATGGTCTAAAACAAGCCCCTAGAGCATGGTATGATAGGTTAAAAAACATTCTTACTTTAAAAGGGGTTTACTATGGGCAAGGTTGATAAAACTCTTTTTGTGCTTAAGCATGGCAATGACTCATTATTCCTTCATGTGTTTGTGGATGATATTATCTTCTGTTGTGCTTCTCATGATCTTGTGTACAAGTTTTCAACTATGATGAGTTCATAATTTGAGATGAGTAAGATGGGAGAACGCACGTACTTTTTGGGGCTGCAAATCAAGCGAACCAGGGAGGGTAACTTTGTGCATCAAATGAAGTATACAAAAGACCTCCTAAGGCGCTTCAACATGGACAAACGCAAGCCTCTTCGGACACCAATGGGAACATCAATGACACTTGAACTTGATGAAGATGGTGAACCCATGGATCAAAAAGAATATAGAAGCATGATCGGATCACTTTTGTACCTCACGGCATCAAGATAGGACATACAATTCAGCATATGTCTTTGTGCACGGTTTCAAGCCTCCCCACGTGCTTCACATCGTCAAGCCGGATTTTCAGTTACATACATGGAACTCAAGAATTTGGCACTTTTCTTCCTTCTTCCTCAACCATTACTTTGAAAGCTTTTTCCGATGCTGATTTTGGAGGTTGTAGGATTGATAAGAAAAGTACATCTAGTGCTTGTCATTTTCTTTGTAATTCACTTGTTGTTTGGTCTTCTAGAAAACAAAACTCAGTTGCACAATCTACAGCAAAATCTGAATATGTAACTGCTGCTAGCACTTGTTCAAATATACTTTGGATTGTTCAAACAGTTAAGGACTATAGGGTTGATCTAGATATTGTTCCACTGTTTTGTGACAACACTAGTGCTATTTGCATTGCTAAAAACCCTGTGCAACATTCAAGAACAAAGCACATTAACATTAGGTATCACTTTCTCTGTGATAATGTTGAAAAAGGTGTAGGCTCAAAGAGCACGTGAAAAGCTACTAGGGGGGTGAATGGTAGACTAAAAAATCTTACACAGCGGAAACAATTAAATTCCAACACCTTCATCAGAAAAATGATCTGTTAAAGAAATCGTGTGTGAGACTAATCTAAATGTGTTTCACCATGACAAAAATGGTAGATATCAGCATGTCACGAAGACGACACAACAAGAATCACTCAAATCCGTCGAGAGAAACTCAAGTTACGATTGAAAGATCAAACAAAGGTCAATCTGTCCTACCCGAGAAAAACAGTTTTGGAACGCTACAAAGAAACTCGTGTAGATCAGAAAGCACAAATCCAATGACCGTGAAATTTTAAAAGACGATATATAATCAAGTTTTGAAGACAACCCAAAAAGAATCACATCAATTGGTTCTATAAAACTCGAGTTATGATAAAACCACCGAAGAAAGGTAGTGCTGTGCAGAAAACTCGACGAGAAAAACTTGTCTGGAACACGTCGGACGAACAAGACACAAAAGTTCCTTTAAACTATGATCTTTATTCAATAGAACACAAGAGGAACAGCCCAAAGTCGTCTACCACGAGCTCTGGCCTCCCTTGCTTATATAACCAGCCCTTAGGCCAACCCAACTCAAACTAGGACTCTAGTCCTACTCCGTTCCTGAATCAAAACTTTCCATAACTACTTAGGACTCTTCTATACGTAGATAGAAGCAATCTTAAGACTTTCAAACACCTTAGGAACGTATCCCACATTCCTAAAACAACTCAAATTTGTGACCCGCACGAAATCCTATCATAACCAACTCAAATCTTTCCATATTTGAGTCAAACACGACTCAGCCGCAGCTTGAGTCCATAACCTAGTCGGTTGGACCTTTCTGACCAATTCTTTATATCCACATCTTTTCATCACATCTCAGAACCATGCAGCCACGTCCATGCACTCCTTGCACACGTGCAAACATCTTCCAACAATGTCCATGATACCTTCATATGCATTGTTCTTGATTCAAACATGTTGCGCAAACTCCCGATCAACTCAACCACAATTACTCATGAACTTGGTTGTTGAACCTCATCTTCTCTCTAACACTAGTTCAATGGCTCCCGTCACCAGCCATGTCTTGAACTCGAGCAACACCTTCACATGAATAAACAACCAATACTTTCGTGCACAAGTCCTCGACTTGACTCTCATTAGTTCCAAAACTACAACATCTTACGTGAACACTTCACATAAGCATGTTGCAAACCAAGCAAAATGATATCAACCATATCAACCAAAACGCACCAAAAACATAGCAAATGAATACTAAGCAGTCGTTCCAACAATGTAAAGAAAGTTCAAAACATTTCACAGTAAAAACAGGAACATTGCGATCAAGCTCCGAATCTTGCTAAAACTAACCGGAGCATGAGCCGGAGCTTACCAAAGCTAGTACAACCTACCGTTGGAGCTAGAAAAACATGTTGGAGCTAACCAACATAAGTTGTACCTAGCAAAAACAAATCAGAGCTTAACAAAGACATGCAAGAGCTATGAAAGACTTACGTTAGCTAAAATGATGTTATGGCAGCATTCAAAACTTTTATTGTCAAATCCAAAGTATTCAGCACACATAGGTCTCACAATCTCCCCCTTGATGAATGCATTGGCAACACCACTTAAAATCCGAGCATTAGCCTATTCGCATTAAAAGTTTTGAAAACAACTTCTCCCCCTTTGTAAAACAAAAATAAAATGAGAAAAAAAATTCTTCCCCTGAGAAGAATCGTGCCAAAAATAATTGTGAATATGTGCAATGTGTAATCAATTTCTCCCTCTTGCATACTTATCTTTAAAAATTCACATATTATCTCCCCCCCCCTTCACAATGTATTCAGCGAGCTACAAAAGAGAAATTTCAAATGTTATGGGCATATTATAACATATACATATAAAACAAAGCTCATCCAAGTCATACTATCAAGTAACCTACACTATGACATCAATGAGATACATAAAGTAGTGTAAGCCATGCTAGAGATCAAATGTAATTTTTAATTTAAACAAGTCATGATCTCGCAAACTTAACTATTTCAAAACCTGAAAGCATGACACTTGTTGCTGCATTTTATTATTTTTCAAAGCACAAATTTAGATCATATGATATTTGCAAGAGATTATATGCGCATCTGCCTTATTCTAACCAACCAAGCCAAGCCAAGCCTATGTCATTTGACAATCAGAAGCTTAAAGACATGGTTTTAGTCATACACAACTTCTTCCAAGTTCATATCTAAGTGCAACGATAAGCCATCTCAAAAGAAGAAGTGTGATGCATGCTTATTCTCTTGATCTTTTCTTAATTTATATTTGTTCATAAAAACTCAACATGTGATTTGATTACTTGATTAATTGTTTATGATTAAAAGCTCTTGTGAGCATGCAACAAGTTCAAAACAGCAAGAAATTTCGACGATGAACATATTTAGTCTAAGTAATTATTCCAATTACTAGACATGGCAAAAACTACAAAATGTATAACATGAGTAATGTAGTAAGAACTTTCAGCATGTAAAAGGAATCACAAAGTCATATATGTATGAAATACTATGCTCATATTATTTTAATTTTTGATTCACACATAGACTTCTCAAGTTTGAAAAATCGCCCTCAATTTAAGCCATGAGGATGCATAACCCCTATTTCACTATGAATGTAACAAAAGCAAGTGAAATCCAAAGGTTTTGTAAAAATGTCAGCCAATTGCTGTTCGGTATCTACATGGTGAAGCACAATGTTTTCTTTTTCAACATTATCACAGAGAAAGTGATACCTAATGTCAATGTGCTTAATTCTAGAATGTTGCACGGGGGTTTTTAGGAATGCAAATGGCACTAGTCTTATCACAAAATAGTGAAACACTATGTAGATCAACCCCATAGTCCTTAAGTGTTTGAACAATCCAAAGAATTTGTGAGCAAGCACTAGCAGCAGCTACATATTCAGATCCAGCCGTAGATTGTGCAACTGAGTTTTGTTTTCTAGAGGACCAAGCAACAAGTGAATTACCAAGAAAATGAAAAGCACCAGAAGTAATTTTCCTATCAATCCTATAACCCCCAAAATCAGCATCTGAAAAAGCTTTCAAATTAATGGTGGAGGAAAAAGGAAGAAAAATGCTAAATTCTTGAGTTCCATGTAAGTACCTAAAAATCCTTTTTTCTGCTTGACGATGTGAAGCACGTGGGGAGGCTTGAAACCGTGCACAAAGACATACGCTGAATTGTATGTCCGACCTTGATGCCATGAGGTACAAAAGTGATCCGATCATGCTTTTATATTCTTTTTTATCCACTGGTTCACCATCTTCATCATGTTCAAGTGCTGTTGCTATTCCTATTGGTGTCTGAAGAGGCTTGCTTTTGTCCATGTTGAAGCGCCTTAGGAGGTCTTTTGTATACTTCGTATGATGCACAAAGGTACCCTCTATGGTTTGCTTGATTTGCAGCCCCAAAAAGTATGTGAGTTTTCCCATCATACTCATCTCAAATTCTGAACTCATCATAGCTGAAAACTTGGACACAAAATCATGAGAAGCACGACAAAAGATAATATCATGTCATTGCCATGCTTAAGCACAAAAAGAGTTTTATCAACCTTGCCTATGGTAAACCCATTTTCAAGTAAGAATGTTTTTAACCTATCATACCATGCTCTAGGGGCTTGTTTGAGACCGTACAAGACTTTGGACAGTTTCTAAACATGATTAGGAAAATCTGGATTCTCAAAACCCGGTGGTTGTTGACATAAACCTCCTCATCTATATATCCATTAAGAAAAGCACTTTAAACATCCATTTGAAGTAGCTTAAAACTTTTAGATGCATCAAAAGCTAACAAAATTCTTATGGCTTCTAATCTAGCATCAGGAGCAAAAGTTTCATCAAAATCTAGACCTTCAACTTGAGTGAAACCTTGAGCAACCAACCTAGCCTTATTCCTAACCACAACCCCATCATCACTTTGTTTATTTTTAAACACCCATTTACTTCCAATTAAAGTGTGACCTTGAGGTGGAGGTACAAGTTTCCAAACATTATTTCTTTCAAAATTTTCTAATTCTTCTTGCATGGAAATAATCCATGATTCATTAGTGAGTGTGTTTGCTACATCTTGATAGGAGGATGAGTCCCGATCTTCCGACACGTATGGTAAACTTGATTGGGTGGAGATCTCGACGTTGATGATCCAAGGCTCCGAACGAACGAAACCCCACAATCACTACACCAATGCTCCATTGGTTGTCACCCGTGTCACACGAATAACCTCGCCACGAAGTCTTATCACCGCAATCACAATCAAGAACACAAGCAAGAACGGAGAAGTTGCAATCAAAACTGAATTGATCACGAATTTGGGGTCTCACAACCAATGATCGGTGACACTTTTCAATGACAGATTGTATCTAAGCAAAACCCAACCCTAATGTGGTGACGGCTGCTGTATAAAAAGGAGTTTAGGGGCGTGGAAGACCCCTAGACGCTACCCTAATGGGCTTCCACAAGATACAAGGGCCAGCAGCCCAAAAGACGGTAGTGCAGCACCGGACAGATTCTGGACGCCAACTTGTTTTCCTGATTCCCGTAAACTTAAAAGGAATTTTGAGGTGGAGCTGGTTACATTATAATCTTTATGAAATCACGGTTCCAACCATATATAGAACGTCCAAATCTAACTTCGTATGTGTCTGGGATGTCAGTTTTGGTGAACGCAGCTCCTGGAATCCGAGGTGGAGTCGAAGTCGAGTTGTGCTTGGGTTCCTCCTTGTTGTGCACGTCCTATCTCCTCCTCCTTGATTCCTTGGACTCATCCAAGCCCTTGCTGGTCATCTCCACTGTTCCTAATCAATAAAACATGCATGGAACCAAGCGTAAGTTCTGAAAAACAATTGACAAGGTTAGAACGTACCTGGAGATCCAATTGTTGTGCGCGTGCTCTAGTGATCGGTCCTTGCATTGTATGCAAAGGAGAGATGTCCTCATCATCCTCCCCCTCTTGAATTCGAGTCGTCCTCGACTCAAGCTCATCTTCCTCACCCAAGTATGGCTTCAAATTTGAAATGTTAAATGTGGGACTAACCCCAAACTCAGGAGGCAACTCAAGTTTATATGGATTGTCATTTATCTTCTCATGAACCATAAGAGGTCCAGCAGCACGAGCCATGAGTTTGGACTTTCTCAAATCCGGGAACCTATCTTTTCTCAAATGAACCCGCACCAAATCACCGGGTTCCAATTTTACCTCCTTCCTACCTTTGCTAGCAGCAATGCAATACTTTTCATTCAGTTTTTCAATTTGTCACTTAGTAGTTTCATGCAACTTAAGAATAAATTCAGAATGTTGTGTAGAATCCATGTTCACGATTTCAGTATGTGGTAAAGGTAGCAAATCAATTGGAGCACGAGGATTGAAACCATAGACTACCATAAACGGACTTAACTTTGTTGTGGAGTGAATAGAGCTGTTATAAGGAAACTCAATATGTGGCAAACACTCCTCCCACAGCCTCAAATTGTCTTTCAAAACAGCTCGCAACATAGTAGATAAGGTACGATTAACTACCTCCGTTTGCCCATCAGTTTGTGGATGACAAGTAGTAGAAAATGGCAACTTTGTTCCCAATTTATACCATAAAGTTCTCCAAAAGTGACTCAAAAACATAGCATCCCTATCAAAAACAATAGTATTGGGAACACCATGCAAACGCACAACCTCATTAAAGATCAAATCAGCAACATGTGAAGCATTATCGGTCTTGTGGCAGGGTATAAAATGAGCCATTTTAGAGAAGCAATCAACAACCACAAAGACACTATCCCTCCCCCTCTTTGTTCTAGACAATCCTAAAACAAAGTCCATAGAAATATCCTCCCATGGCACACTAGGAACCGGAAGAGGCATATAAAGACCACATGGGTTAAATAGAGACTTAGCTTTGTTGCATGTCGTGCAACGTGAAACGTAGCGCTCCACATCCCGCCTCATCCGTGGCAAAAAGAAGTGAGTGGCCAGCACATCCTCGGACTTTTTAACAGAAAAACATCCCATCAAACCACCTCCATGCGCTTCCTGCAACAACAAAAGATGAACGGAGCTAGCTGGAACACACAGCTTGTTAGCACGGTAGAGAAGGCCTTCACGCAGCAGGAATTTTTGCCACGTTCTCCCCTCTCTACAATTTTAAAAGGCATCTTTGAAGTCCAAATCAGTAGCATATAACCTCTTTATGGTTTCCAAACCAGAGATTTTATAAGAAAGTTGGGACAGCATGGTATAACGTCTAGATACAACATCGGCAATCACATTGTCTTTCCCTTTCTTATGTTTAATGATGTAAGGAAATGATTCTATGAACTCAATCCATTTAGCATGATGTTTGTTCAGTTAGCTTGTCCTTTAAGATACTTCAAAGACTCATGATCTTAATGTATGACAAATTCTTTAGACCATAGGTAATGTTGTCAAGTTTGCAAGACACCCACTAAAGCATAAAGTTCTTTGTCATATGTAGAATAATTCAGTGAAGGTCCATGCAATTTTTTACTAAAGAAGGCAACAGGTTTACCTCCTTGGATTAACACTGCTCCAATGCCAATGCCGCTCGCGTCACATTCAAGCTCAAATGTCTTCTAAAAATCAGGAAGTTGCAGCAATGGTGCTTGTGTGAGTTTCGACATGAGAACATCAAAAACTTGTTGTTATGGCGGTCCCCATCGAAATGGCACTCCATGCTTTGTCAACTCGTGGAGAGGTGCCACAATGGTGCTGAAATACCGCACGAAACACCATTAGAATCCTGCGAGACCAAGAAAACTTCAAACCTGTGTGACCGTAGTCGGAAGTGGCCAGCTCGTGATGGCAACAATCTTTACCTCGTCAACCTCAATGCCCTGTGAAGTGACAACATAACCAAGAAAAGACACACGATCGGTGCAAAAGGTGCACTTCTCAAGTTTACCATATAAACGTGCATCGCGCAAGATATTAAAAACGGCACGCAAATATTCAAGATGCTCATCATAGGACTTGCTGTAAATAAGGATATCATCAAAGTAAACCACCAAAAATTTACCAATGAAAGCACGTAATACCTCATTCATCAACCTCATGAAAGTGCTGGGCGCATTAGTTAAACCAAATGGCATGACTAACCATTTATAAAGTCCGAATTTAGTTTTAAAAGCAGTTTTCCATTCATCACCTAAAGCCATACGAATCTGATGATATCCACTATGCAAATCAATCTTGGAGAAAATAACAGAACCACTGAACTCATCGAGCATGTTATCCAATCTAGGAATATGATAGCGATAACGAATGGTAATGTAATTGATGGCTCTACAATCAACACACATGCGAAAAGTGCCATCTTTTTTTGGAACCAAAGGAACATGAACAGAAAAAGGACTAAGGCTCTCATGAATGCACCTGCGGTCCAGAAGATCTTGGACTTGTCGCTGAATTTCCTTAGTCTCGTCGGGGTTGGTCCTGTAGGCGGCCTTGTTTGACAAGCTCGCGCCTAGAATCAAATCAATCTTGTGCTCAATGCCTCGCACGGGTGGTAATCCAGAGGATATCTCTGATGGAAAAACATCCATATATTCTTGCAAAAGGTTAGCAATAGCAGGTGGCAAGACAATGGATGTATCCTCAATGGAATATAAAGCATGTTTGCACACTAAAGGATAGCATGTTCCATTAGAGGCATATAAATCTTCAAGATCAGATTTAGTTGCAAGCAAAATAGGATTTTTCAACTTAATAGGTTGCTGAATTTAAGAATTGAAAATACCCTTTTGCTTAGCATTATTCTTTTTCTCGTGCTCAAATTTCACAATTTCAGTGGGACTCATGGGAAGCAACACAATTTTCTTGCCCTTATGCATAAGCGTGTACTTATTAGATCTACCATGGTGAATAGCGTCAGTATCAAACTCCCAAGGACGTCCCAACAAAAGAGAACAAGCATCCATAGGTACCACATCAAAATCAGCAAAATCATGATAAGAACCAATACAAAAATGTATCCTTGCTGATTGTGTTGCCTTTACCTTACCATTGTTGTTAAACACCATTGAATGTGATAAGGGTGGGGATGCTCCCGTGTGGTCAATCCAAGCTTCTTGACCACCTCAACATTCACCAGATTGTTGCAGCTACCACCATCAATGATGGTATGTACACATCAATCCTTGATGATGAGAAACATGTTGAAAAGGTTGTGATGTTGGCGGTTGTCGTCTTCTCGAATCATGACACTCAAAGCTCGCTGCACAATCAAAGTCCTATTGTTGTTGGTCACAGATGTACCAAGAACCTCCTCAGCACCATCATACGAACCTGAAATGTTAGTTGCAATAATATTTTCATCTTCAATATCAGAAGCACTAACATACCCACTATCAGCAGTGGCAATGATCGCCCGTTTGCTGGGGCAATCTTGTTGCATATGACCAGGTCCCTGGCAACGGTGGCACTTGATGTCGGAGGTGCAACTTGTCGAAGTGTTGGGTGCAGCCGCCTTTGCTGCAACACCTTGAGGCATCTGGGACTTGCTGTTATCTTGTCCTTGTGATGTAGGAGTGCGGTGCTGCTGCGTACAACACCGGTGGAGGGTGGTGTAGAAGCACGTACGCTTGAGGAGGGAACTGCTTTGGACGATGGCACTGGAAATTGTCGTGGCGTGAAGGTGTTGTTCCGCAGCTGCTGTTGGCGACCCTGCACTTCTTTTTCTGCTAACATAGCAAGTTGAAATAAACGTTGAATAGAATGATATTCCTTGTAGTCAACTATGTCCTGGATCTAACGCTGCAAGCCCCCATAAAACCTAACAATTTGTTCTTCTTGATCCTCAAATACCCCACAATGAAGCATACCTTTCTGCAACTCTTGGTAGTACTCTTGGAAAGTCATGTCACCCTGATCAAAGCGCTGCAATTTCTTAAGAAGATCACGTCTATATGAAGGAGGAACAAACCTAGCGCGCATCTCTTATTTTAATGCATCGAATGTTTGTGGTGCATTACGTGTATTGACAATTTCGTTTCACCTAATTATTGCAAAATCTTTAAACTCACTAGTGGCTTGTCTAACTCTATGTCGCTCAGGAACAAGATGAGAGCTAAATTTCTGTTCTACCATCATATCCCAATCCAAGTAAGTCCCAACATCATAAGATCTGTAAAATGTTGGAATAGAAAACTTAATCTTAGCGTAAGGATCATTATCTTGTTCAGGAGCATGAGGACGAGGTCTACCTCCCATACCTTGACGATTTTGTCGAGGACGACGGCGCTGCTGTGCATCAACCTCATCGTTATTGAAGTCATCCTCTATGTCGTAGTGAGCATGTGCATCAGCATCAAGGATGATAGAGGGTGTAGCTTGTTGGGGAAGACGAGTCTCCATCTCACCCAACCGTGTGGTGAGACCAGCAAGACCTGTATGGAGCCTGTGAGAGGTGGCTGTTGTAGTGGTCTGGTAATGGTTGAAAGCTTCGGTCATCGCCCGCATCATGTCCCTTAGTTCGATATGGGACATACACTCATCGTCATCCGGAGGTGTAGAACCAGAGGTCTTATCCATAGGCTTGTTTCCTGTCATTGTTAGTTCAAAACAGAAATGAAGACAAAAAGATCGTGAAGAACCCTATTACTACGCTCTCTGAAGTGGAAGTGGAAAATCGATCAGTAAGATGCGTCTTACCCCGCTCTTACAAGTTTCTTACCAGCACTGCAGGTGGCCAACAGTGACCGGTGTGAAGCAAGCAGAGAGTGGGTGTGATTGCAGAGGTTATCTGTTTTGCTCAAGAGAAGGTGGAGCTTGAAAGGCTCAAATGCAGTATATGTATGTGGCACACAAGTTAGTAACAAATAGCAATGCTGAATAAGTGTCCAAAGAATTTCACCTAGTTGCTGGCCTAATAATGTATTAGAACAGTTGTGGCAACAAGCAAAGATAAGGATGAATGATGATTAACAACAAGGATAATATCAACAAGTATTCAACACTCACACAGGAACAGCACAACTAGAAAACCCCTTAGCCTCCAGTTTTTGTCTTGAAGCACTAGTAGAAATAAAAAAAATTCTCTTTATTTTTTGATATTTTTTCTCAACTAGAGGCACAAGAATAGAAACAGCACCAAGTATTAGCTCAAACCGATGAAAGATGTGATCGGTACAAATTCAGGAGGGATTGAAAAACTGGTGCCAGAACTTCGGGGTTCGTAATGAGGGCCTTCTTAATTTTTTTTAATTTTTTTGAAAACACCGTGACCGGTGTAGCCATTGTATCGTATGTGGATTTTTTTCGTGACCTTTGTAGGAAAAAAATGCGTCTCAATCGGAGTTCCGAGTGAAAAGTTATGCCCGTTTTATAGAGGATACCCCGAATCAGGTTTTGGTGGTGTTGGAAACTGCAACAGAAATGAATCGGTGGATGGAATTTTTTTGTAGATTGGTTTTTTGTAGATGGCAGTGGATGGAAGAAACAAAACTGAACCAAAACAAATCTAAACCAGCAATCAGACTCAACCTAGGACACGAACTCAGAACTATGGACTTCAAAACTAAATTGTGCAAAAGGCTGAGTGGGGGTTGTAGGTCAGGGAAAGTAAAAAAAAAATTGTGGCTTTTTGTGGACAATAGGACTGAAACAAAATAAATCTAAAGGGCACACAAGTATACCTCATGGTGAAATTGGAAATCTGATACCAACTGATAGGAGGATGAGTCCCGATCTTCTCAGAGATATGGTAAACTTGATTGGGTGGAGATCTCGACGTTGATGATCCAAGGCTCTGAACGAACGAAACCCCGCAATTACTACACCACTGCTCCATTGGTTATCACCCGTGTCACACGAATGACCTCGCCACGAAGGCTTATCCCTGCAAGCACAATCAAAAACACAAGCAAGAATAGAGAAGTTGCAATCAAAACTGAATTGATCACGAATTTAAGGTGTCACAACCGATGATCGGCGACACTGTTCAATGACAGATTGTATCTAAGCAAAACCCAACCCTAATGTGGTGACGGCTGCTTTATAAAAAAGAGTTTAGGGGTGTGCAAGAACCCTGGACGCAACCCTAATGGGCTTCCACACGATACACGGGCCAGCAGCCCAAAAGATGGTGGCGCAGCACCAGACAGAATCTGGATGCCCACTTGTTTTATTGATTCCTGTAAACTTAGAAGGAACTTTGAGTTGGGGCTGGTTCCATTATAAGCTTTATGAAATCATGGTTCCAACCATATATAGAACGTCTAAATCCGACTCCGTATGTTTCTGGGACGTTAGTTTTGGTGAAGGCAGCTCATGGAACCCGAGTGGAGTCGAAGTCGAGTTTTACTTGGGTTCCTCCTCCGTGTGCACGTCCTATCTCCTCCTCCTTTATTCCTTGGACTCCTCCAAGCCCTTTCTGGTCCTCTCCATTGTTCCTAATCAATAAAACATGCATGGAAACACGCGTAAGTTCTGAAAAACAATTGACAAGGTTAGAACGTACCTGGAGATCCAATTGTCGTGCACGTGCTCTAGTGATCGGTTCTTGCATTGTATGCAAAGGAGAGATGTGCTCATCATACCTTTGGGTTCAAAAGAAGCAACAAAAGCAAAATGTTCATGAGAGTTTGGATCGCAAAACCTGGACCGTTTGACTCATTCGTGCAAGCTTCCAATAATTTGTTGTGGGGGATGACTTTTGAGAACCCGGAAGGGAGTGGACACTTAACAAGCTTCTTCTTCTTCATGTTCATCACAAATCGATGAGCTTGTGACATTAGGAGAATCTGGACCAGCAATGGTGGTCGTCGGTGCTGGCTATGAATCAAAATTAGAAGCTAGAACAATGTCATTAGCTGCTGAATTTTTGAGTAGCAGCTCCACCTCTTCCTCGTCTTCAACGAAAATGCTCTCCCCCTACGGATATGGATCTGGACCTGCAATGTTTGGGCTAGTACCTACGCTAGCTTCATCAAAATACACCTCACAAGTCTCCACAATTATGTTATTGTCAAGTAAAAGCACATGGTAGCCTCTAGTATGAGATGGATAACCATCAAACATGCCATGAATGGATCTAGGTTCAAATTTATCAAGATTACGATGTTTCTTAAATAAACATTTGCAACCAAAGACCCGAAAGTGTGTGACACTAGGCCTATGTCAAAACCGGATCTCATATGGTGTTTTACCTAGCTTAGCACACAAGAAAACATGATTTGAGACATAGCAGGTGGTTGCAATCGCATCATCCCAAAATTTCTTAGGAGTTTGATATTCATCAAGCATAGTATTGGCCATCTCAACTAAGGTTCTGTTGTTTCTTTCTACAATAACGTTTTGTTGAGTTACATATGGTGAAGAAAATTGATGATCTATTCCATTTTCAGCACAAAAGTGATCAAAAGAATGATTTTTAAATTCAGTTCTGCTATCACTTCAAAATGCTTTTAAAGATGTTGGGTGATCAATTGATAATCTAAGAAATAAAGTTATAAAGTGACTAAAAGCTTTATTTTGAGATGCCATAAAGTAAAACCAAGAGTATCTAGAATAATCATCAACAATCACAAGAACATACCATTTACCTCCGAAGGATTGAACCCGTGAAGGTCCTACGATGTCAAGGTGCAAAAGTTGACCCGGTTCAGTTGTTATGATCATTGTGAGAGGAGTATGTGAACCTGCAACCATCTTAGCATGTCTACAAGAAGAGCACACAATTTCTTTGTCCCCTTTAAGCTTAGGCAGCCCACGTATGCAATCAAGAGCACTAACATGCATTAGATTATCAAAGCCTACGTGACCAAGTCTACGATGCCAAAAATATAAGTCCTCTTAATCTTTAGCAACTAGACACCTATTCTTAGAGGAAGACATATTATAATAAACTTTCAAAACTCTTCCAAACCGAGATATGTTAAAAATAAGCTCACTATTTGAACCTACAACTTTGCAGCAGTTTTTATTGAAAATAATTTCTAGATTTTCATCTAGCCATTGTGAAACAGAAAGCAAGTTGTATTACAAATTTTTGACAAGTGCCACATCCTTAAAAGTGTAGTTATCATTTACTCTAACAGAATCCTTAGCAATTATAGGAGTTGAAGAATTATCGGCAAAAGTAACATTCTCTACACGTGACACAAAAGAGAGGGAGGAGAACCATTATTTGTTACTGGCCATGTGGCGTTAGCAACCTGAATCCACAATCCAAAAGTTCTCCTTCCTCAATCGTGTAACCTACATAGAAGCACAATACGTCGATGACTCAATACTTGGGTTAGTCAAAAGGCATTTAGGAATCCAGTACTGAGTCACACGATGTCCAGCAGAAATAACACGCGAAATCTGAGACAGAACAGCAGGTTTATGAGCCAAAGTTTGAGGATTTTTGTATTCAACTACTGTCCTACGAGATGTTACATGTGTAGCACAAAAAATAGTAGGTTTCGGAGCAACCTTTGCATGTTTTCGACTCATTATAGCGGATTGCATGTTCCTATCGTTCGGTTTAGCAAGTGCAGCAAATTTTGCATGAAAGTTATGAGATCTAGCAATCATTCTTTTCCTTTTTCCGTTGTTTAGCTAGTATATAACAAAAAATCTATGACATGAACATCTCTACCATAGTAGGTAAAATGAAATTTAACTTTGTGTTCATGTCTAGATGATCAAGCAACATTTTTATTTGAAACCGAATGAGACAACACTCCTACAGATTTGAAAACCACTTCTTTTTGTATAGGAACTGTTTGAATCAAACCACTTCCTAATGACTTTACAATTTTAGTTGGATGTGCCTTAGCATGAGCATGAGAATCAAAACCTAAGTCAGTTTTATCTTTGCAAGACTTGGAAGAATTAAGCAGCAAGTTTAGGTTCTTATTCCCATTACAAAACAGATCTAATGTCCTATGCATATCTTCAAGTTTATAGGACAGATCAAGGCAATTTCACATGAAGTTTTTCCTTTTAATTTGCAATTGGAACAATATTTAACTTCATGAGAACGTAAAGCGTCGTTCAATATAGAAATTTCATTCATAGCATCTTGTACTTTCTTATAAAGATCATCACAAGTAGAACAATGCAAATTAATTGTAGAACAACTAGCATCTTTCAAGTTTTTTTCATTAAGTGCAGCAAGCTCTCTGTTATTTTCAATTTCTAATTCAAGTTTATCAAGTGTGGAGGTGTGCACACTTCTTAATGATGACAATTGTTCATATATTCAAGCACATGAGGGACATGCGTCATCACTGGGAATCAAAGTTTTCAATGGTTGATTTCAGATTCTAGTGATTTAATTTTAGCAGCACTATCCCTAAGCTTTTTGTCCTTTTCCATAACTATAATAGTGGCACGAGAAATAGCATCACACATTTCTTCGCAAGTAGGACATACCTCTTCATTGTTGCTGTTGTGTTCTGCATCCTCCATACTTTATCTTGATTAGCCCGCCATGAAGCACAAGATTGCCAAATCATCTTCATGTTCGTCACTTTCAATGTCCACATCGCTTGAGCCAAGTTCTTGAAGTGCGGAGATAAAACTGCTAACCAATTAACGTCCTGTAAAAACCATTTTTTTCTTCTTATCGTTTGCAGAGGAGTGCTTCTTCCTTGTTTGCTTTTCATCTCGGGAAGTAGGACCTGAAAGGTTAGGGCAATCTGAAGGAAAATGCCCTATCTTACCACATTCGATGCGTCGTTGAGGTCCTTCACTTCCTCTCCTTCTAGTTCTCACATTTTGCAATGCTTTTGAGAACCTAGTAGAGAGAAGTACTAGCTCCTCCTCTGGAAAATCCTCAATCTGTTCAAGGGTTAGAGAGGACCGCAAAGCAAGTGTACCAAAAGATGAAGATTGGTTGGAGCTAGGCATATCACGTTGAGAAACAAATGCAAGAGACTTGTTGGGGTTCTTACGTGATATAATGACAATTTCATGAGTTTTTAACTTGGAATAAAGCACATCTAAAGTAAGTGTACTCATGATAGTAGATTTACGAATAGATGTAACTTTCATCTCCCAAATTGACATGTATAATGCACTTAATAATTGCCTAGCATTCTCAGCATCTGAAAAATTAACATTGACGCTACGCAAGTTGCTGAGAATTTTATTAAAGCGAGCAAAGAGATCGTCGATAGACTGACCTGGTTGCATCTCAAAGCGCATATACTCCTTTTTGTATATGTCTTGCCTTATCTCCTTGATCATGTTGGATCCTTCATGGTAGTCACAGAGTGCCTTCCACACATCATATGCAGATCAGAGGTGTGCAACACGATTGAAGTCGCTTTGAGTTAATCCTTGTGTGATCAAGTTCCGAGCCTTGTTATTGTTATCGACATCTCTCAGATTTGTAGCTGTAACTTGATAATTTGACGGCACTTTGTAAGGCTTGTATACATTCTCCCATATTGCGAAGCCTTGAGCCTGGATGAAGGCTTCCATACGTGCCTTCCAAACCTGAAAATCAATACCACTAAAGACACAAGGTTTTGCAGAGTATTTCTCTATGATGATTAGTCAAAACACGTCCAAATCACAAAGATTAGAGCATCGTGGCTTTGATACAAATTTTAGGATCAAAGAACACATGAAAAGCTACCAGAGGGGGGTGAATGGTAGATTAAAAAATTTTACGCAGCGGAAACAATTAAATCCCAACCCCTTTGGCAGAAAAATGATCTGTTAAATAAATCATGTGTGAGACTAATATAAACATGGTTCACCGTGACTAAAATGAAAGATATCAGAGAGAATCAAGTCACGAAGACGACACAACAAGAATCACTCAAATCCGTCAAGAGAAACTCAAGTTACGATTGAAATATCGAAGAAAGGTCAATCTGTCCTACCCGAGAAAAACAGTTCTGGAACGCTGCAAAGAAACTAGTGTAGATCAGAAACCACAAATCCAATGACTGTGAAATTTTAAAATATGATATATAATCAAGTTGTGAAGACAACACAAAAAGAATCACATCAATTGGATCTGTAAAACTCGAGTTATGATAAAACCACCAAAGAAAGGTAGTGCTGCGCAGAAAACTCGACGAGAAAAACTTGTCTGGAACAAGTCGGACGAACAAGGCATAAAAGTTCCTTTAAAATATGATCTTTATTCAATAGAACACCAGGGGAACAGCCCTAAATTCGTATACCTCGAGCTCTGGCATCCCTTGCTTATATAACCAGCCCTTAGGCCAACCCAACTCAAACTAGGACTCTAATCCTACTCCATTCACGAATCAAAACTTTTCATAACTGCTTAGGACTCTTCTATACACAGATAGAAGCAATATTAAGACTTCCAAACACCTTAGGAACGTATCCCAAATTACTAAAACAACTCAAATTCGTGACCCACACGAAATCCTATCATAACCAACTCAAATCTTTCCATATTTGAGTCAAACACGACTCAGCTGCAGCTTGAGTCCATAACCTAGTCGGTTGGACCTTTCCGACCAATTCTTTACGTCCACATCTTTTCATCACGTCTCGTAACCATGCAGCCACGTCCATGCACTCCTTGCACCCTTGCATACATCTTCCAACAACGTCCACGATACCTTCATATGCATTGTTCTTGATTCAAACATGTTGTGCAACCTCTCGATCAACTCAGCCACAATTCCTCCCAAACTTGGTTGTTGAACCTCATCTTCTCCCTAAAACTACTTCAATGGATCCCGTCACCAGCCATGTCGCAATACCTGCACATGAATAAACAACCAATACTTTCGTGCACAAGTCCTTGACTTGACACTCGTTAGTTCCGAAACTACAACATCTTACGTGAACACTTCACATAAGCATGTTGCAAACCATAGAAAAATGGTATCAACCACAACCAAAACGCACCAAAAATATAGCAAATGAATACTAAGCAATCCTTCCAACAACGTAAAGCAAATTTGAAACATTTCACAGTAAAAGCAGGAACATTGCGATCAAGCTCCGAATCTTTCCAAAACTAATCGGAGCTTGAGCCGGAGCTTACCAAAGCTAGTACAACCTAGTGCCAGAGCTAGAAAAACATGTCGGAGCTAACTAACATAAGTCAGACCTAGCAAAAACATATCGGAGCTTAACAAAGGCATGCCAAAGCTAAAAAGATTCTATGGCAGCATTCAAAATTTTTATAGTCAAAGCCAATGTGTTCAACACACATAGGTCTCACAAAAGGAAACATTGTGCTTCGCCATGTAGATATTGAACAACAATTGGGTGGCATTTTTACAAAACCTTTGGATTTTAATTGTTTTTTTTCATTCGTAGTGAAATAGGGGTTATGCATCCTCATGGCTTACATTGAGGGGAGTCTTGAAACACGGGAAGTCTATGTGTGAATCTGAAATTAAAATAATATGAGCATAGTATTTCATACATATATGACTTCGTGATTCCTTTTACATGCTGAAAGTTCTTACTACATTACTCATGTTATACATTTTGTATTTTTTGCCATGTCTAGTAATTGGAATGGTTACTTACACTAAATCTGGTCATGGTTGAACTTTCTTGCTATTTTGAACTTGTTGCATGATCACAAGTGTTTTTAATCATAAAGAATTAATCAAGTAATCAACTCACATGTTGAGTTTTTATGAACAAATATAAATTGAGAAAAAAGTCAAGAGAATATGCATGCATCGCACTTATTCTTTTGAGATGGCTTATCATTGCACTTAGATATGAACTTGGAAGAAGTCGTGTATGACTAAAATCATGTCCTTAAGCTTCTGATTGTCAAATGACATAGGCTTGGCTTGGTTGGTTAGAATAAGACAGATGCGGCATATAATCTCTTGCAAATGTCATATGTTAAAGATTTGTGCTTAAAGGAAAAAATTGCAGCATCAAGTGTCATGCTTTCAGGTTTTGAAATAGTTAAGTTCGTGAGATTATGACTTGCTTAAATTAAAAATTATATTTGATCTCTAGCATGGGTTACACTACTTTATGTATTTCATTGTTGTCATAGTGTAAGTTACTTGATAGTATGACTTGGATGAGCTTTGTTTTTTATGTATATGTTATAATATGCTCATAAGAATTAAATTTTCTCTTTTGTACCTTGTTGAATACATTGTCATTGGGGGACAAATTGATCACACGTTGCACATAGTCACAAGTGTTTTTAGCACGATTGCATGATTCTTCTCAGGGGAGAAGTATGCAAGGGGGAGAAATATGTATAAAGGAGGGAAATTGTTTGTTTCTCTCTTGGTTTTCAAAAGGAGGGAAATTATTTTCAAAACTTTTCATGTGGATAAACAAAATGTTCAGATTTTAAATGGTGTTTCCAATGCATTCATCAACGGGGAGATTGTGAGACCTATGTGTGCTGAATACATTGGCTTTGACGATAAAAGTTTTGAATACTCCCAAAACCTCTTTTTATTAAGTCCCGACTCATGTTTTGGTTACTTTGGCAAGGTTCAAAGCTATATTGCAATTGTTCTGCTTTTTTCTTGCAATGTTTCGAACTTTCTTTACACTTATGGAAAGTGTTCTTAGTATTCTTTTACTATGTTTTTGGTGTGTTTTTGTGGTTATGGTAGAAATCATTTTTCTATGGTTTGCAACATGCTTATGTGAGGTGCTCACGTAAGATGTTGTAGTTTTGGAACTAACGAGAGTCAAGTCGAGGACTTCTGCTCAGAAGTATTAGTTGTTTATTCATGTGCAGGTGTTGCTTGAGTTAAAGACATGGCTGGTGACGGGAGCCATTGAACTAGTCTTAGGGAGAAGATGAGGTTCAACAACCAAGTTCGGGAGGAATTATGGTTGAGTCGATCGGGAGGTTGTGCAACATGTTTGAATCAAGAATAATGCATATGAAGGTATCATGGACGTCGTTGGAAGATGTTTGCACGTGTGTAAGGATTGCATGGACGTGGATACATGGTCCCGAGGCGTGATGAAGAGATGTGGACGTAAAGAATTGATCGGAAAGGTCCAACCGACTAGGTTATGGACTCAGGTTGCGGCTGAGTCGTGTTTGACTCAAATATGGAATGTTTTGAGTTGGTTATGATATGATTTCGTGTGGGTCACGAATTTGGATTGTTTTAGGACTGTGGGATATGTTCCTAATGTGTTTGGAAGTCTTAAGATTGCTTCTATCTGCGTATAGAAGAGTTTTGAGCAGTTATGGAAAGTTTCAATTTGTGAATTGAGTAGGATTAGAGTCCTCGTTAGGTTTGGGTTGGCCTAAGGGCTGGTTATATAAGCAAGAGAGGCCAGAGCTCATGGTAGACGACTTTGGGGCTTTTCCTCTTGCGTTCTATCGAATAAATATCGTACTTTAAAGGATCTTTTGTGCCTTGTTGGTCCAACTTGTTCCACACAAGTTTTTCTCGTCGAGTTTTCTGCACAGCTCTACCTTTCTTTAGTGTTTTTATCATAACTCGAGTTTTACAGATCTAATTGACGTGATTCTTTTTGGGTTGTCTTTCACACTTGATTATCTATCATCTTTCAAAATTTAACGGTCATTGGATTTGCGGTTTTTGATCTACACGAGTTTCTTTGCAGTATTGCAGATCTGTTTTTTACTCAGTAGAACAGATTGACCTTTGTTTGATCTTTTGATCGTAACTTGAATTTCTCTCGACAGATTGGAGTGGTTCTTGTTGTGTCGTCTTTTTGACTTGATTCTATCTCATATCTATCACCTTTGTCACAGTGAAACACGTTTAGATTAGTCTCACACATGATTTCTTTAACAGACTATTTTCTGCCGAGTGGTGTTTTCGTTGCTTCCGCTGAAAAGTTTTAATCTACCATTCACCCCCCTCTGGTAGCTTTACACGTGCTCTTCGATCCTACAATCAAGTAGTTACTGGTGAAGGCTGACTCACAACTCATCATCAAGTAAGTCAAAGGTGAATGCAGTTGCAACAATCAACTCGTTGCTTACCTTCTTGAAGTCCAGAAGCTACACAAGGACTTCCACGTCCTAGACCTCTGCCATGTCTAGTGTCTCAACAATGTTGATGCTGATGAACACTCGACGAAAGCTTCAACCGGAGCTCATGCTCTCGGCGGAGTTTTTGTCAGAAGATTTTCAGGACCCGCCGCTCAGCATACCGAACAGAGCGAGGGGGGTGAGACAAGCACCCAGAAGCTGGCGGTCTCGGTGGCCCTGTTACCATGGCGCCCACCAAGGATCGTGGGTGCTGCAGAAAGCTCCGAGCAACCCAACACGCAAGATACAGAAGCTCAAGTCAGCTCAGATGCATGGATCTAGGAGACCCGGAGCAATTTGAAAGACAATATCCTTCCTGAAGACGCTGCTTCCACTGACCAAAGTGTCAGATTGGCTAAGAGATACACGTCAGTAGAAGGGGATCTCTACCGGCGTGGTGCCAACATCGTTCTAATGCGGTGAATTTCCTGGGAAGAAGGCCACGAGCTCCTCGCAAAAATCCATGGAGGCGAGTGTGGGAACCATGCATCTTCCCACACATCTATTGGTAAAGCCTTCAAGCATAGCTTTTACTGGCCTGCAACAATTCATGATGCAGTTGAGTTGGTAAAAAGTGTGAAACGTGCCAGTTCCATGCGAAACTGATTCACACACAGGCCCAATCACTGCAAATGATACATCCTACATGGCCATTCGCTACGTGGGGGATGGACATTTTAAGACCTTTCCTAAAAGCCATCGGAGGTTACAGGTTCCTGTATGTCGCAATCAACAAGTTCGCTAAGTGGCCAGAAGCTACTCCAGTTGTGGCAATTGACAACAAATCTGCTATCAAGTTCTTGAAGTCCATAGTTTGTTGATTTGGAGTTCCGAACAGAGTCATAATTGACAACGGAACCTAGTTCAAAAGTGCAGCATTCCAAGGGTATTGTGAAGATCTCGGCATACAAGTCAGCTACGCATCAGTAGCTCACCCGGCAAGTAATGGCCAAGCTGAAAGAGCAAATGCAGAGATACTAAAAGGACTCAAGACACGCACATATGAGCGCCTAAAGAAACACGGAGCCAACTGGATAGAGGAGCTTCCGTCTGCACTGTAGGCGAGCATGTCCTAACCGGTCAACTGGAGAGACGCCCTTCTTCTTGGTGTACGGAGCTGAAGCGGTCCTTCCTGCGAAGATCTTCATGGGGTCACTCCAGGTCCGGACCTTCGACGAAGCCAAGCAGGACAAGCTCTAGCGTGAACACCTAGACCTCGTCGACGAGGGAAGGTGCCAAGCAGCTATTTGGAACGCATGATACCACCAATCGTCCCGGCACTATCAACAAAGGTTCATGTGCAACCGGCAGCTTGAAGAAGGCGATCTGGTGCTGCAGAGAATACTGACTCGAGAACAAATGAACAAACGCTCCCTAGGCTGGGAAGGTCCCTTCCGAGTTATCGAAGTTTCCGCCCCGAATGCGTTCGCTTTGCAACAGAGGATGGGACCCCACTTCCCAGTCCATGGAATATCGATCACCTCCGTAAGTTTTATGCTTAGATTCACGGAGGTGAGTCTGTACTTACACATAATGTAAATTATAGAGTCTATGGACAGAGTCGGGTAGGTCCTAGACAAAAATATCACTTAACATGGTCATTGTACTTTAAGTGTAGCTTACTTACCCTGGGAGAACAAGATGAATAGCACACTTAGCTTTGTTATGTACTTTGAGTGTGTCCTTGTCTCCCTTGTAGTTCAGACCTATAATGAAAAACATTTTTGTGTGAAAGCAGACTCCATGTGCATTAATTTTGTACAGGCTCCTTACTTTTATATCTTTTCCTTCTTGTCTATAATGAAGTTGTGCATTTCATTTTGAAATTTAGTCCAGGTGATTCATGTGGTGTATAATTTATATTGTTGATCTTTATTTGAACCTTAGCGTTGCTAGATGGTCTACTCGCCTGAAAACCAAAGCCAATAACGGGTCTAGAGTGTGCTATCACTTAATTGGTCAGGTACCCTAAGTATGCCACTCTACCTATATCCTGGCAGGTCCTAGTAGGGCGGGTCCAGAAGCCATTCAGATCTAAAGACATTGTATCAATATACTTATTATCATGTTAAATTCCTTTGGATCTAAATTCAAATAAGAATAGTAAGCCACAAACAAATTATAGACAAGAGGCTGAACTTTACCGCATTTATTGTCTTTAGAGCGCATGAAAAATGAAAAACTCATGGCGATGGTGGACGATGCCAGAGCTGCTAAGCTCCGACAACTCCCAGGGGGCCCGCCATCGACTTTTTATACATTGAAAGTGGGCGGCATCTTCCTCCTCAGCAATGGATACTTCGACTGCCGGATTTAGAGACAGTTGGGGGTCGCGACTTTTGAAACACGTCAGCACATAATTAGTGATGTTCTTGGCTAGGGACTTCCCCTCCTTCTCTAGTTAGTCGACGATGATATCACCCATTGCATCAAGTTTGTTGTGAGCAGAACTCAAGTCCACCTTCGCCTTGTCCATTTCCGGCTTTGGGTCAGCCGGACGTACCAGGCTGAAACCATGTGGCACCAAAGCTTTGTTAGCTCGCCCCAGGAAGTCCCATACTCGCTAGGAATCAGTTGCCCTCAAGCTCCTTAATTCCTCCAATGACATTCTAGTAGCCTCGAGCTCCGAACCCTCCTATGCGAAGCGCTCGACCTCCTTAGCGCGCAGCTGGATCCTTTCGGCCACATGCTTTTCACGGTCAGCAAACTCTGTCTCCTGGAGGTGGATGCAGTTCCTACGGTCCGCTAGGTCCTTCTACCTACCCTTCACTCTTTCCTCCCGAGTGGAGACTCGGTCTCTCTCTTGGAGACATTCTCCCCCACCAGCAAGATCCAGTGCTTCTCTTATTTGCACCACAGCTTGAACTGTTCGGAGCGACTATCCAGGTTCTTCCCACCTAGGGAGAGTTTTTGGGAGAGTTCATCCTACCACTTCAAGAGGTCCCCCTCTTTTTCTAGGAGCTTTTCCTCCTTTTCATTGAGGGCTTCCCGACGCTTGAGGAGTACCTCTTCTAACTCGTCGAGGCTGTCCGAGTGGTTACCAGCTGCCTCGATTGTATCCTTGGCATGCTCGAATTTCTCTCGGGTCTTCTCGTCGAGGGCCTTGATGGTGGCCTCTTTCTCATTCAATAAGCGGTCCCATCGTGTCAGCCAGGCCTTCTACTTTTCAATCAACTCCCGCTGGTCCGCAAGCCTTGATTGCATCAACTTGGTCTCGAAGTAAAGCCTGTTGTGCCAACGTCTCAGGGTGTGGCCCTCTTCTTCGAGGACCTTGCTATCATGGTCGAAGGCAAGTTGGACTTTACGGAAACTGCAGCAGGCGTTGTCTATAGACAATGCCAAAGTAATTGGCTTTGAACAAGCCTGGATCTCCTTCGCTGGCTCTAGCGGGTGTTCCAAGATGACTGAGGGGCCCCAAGGCGCGAGCTCCCTCTCCAGCAACTCCACGTTGGCTAGGCCGATCGTCAGAAGCTCCTACACCTACATAGAAATCGGAGCCGATAAGGAAGGTCCCCCTGTCGGATCTTCAATTGTTGGATCGGTGACTGGAGGACCCGCAGTTGCCTCTTTTGGGTGCTCCTGCTCGGACATGGACACCTTCGGGGTAATCACCTCCGAGGCTGTCACTGTAGCTTCATTCGGAGCTCCCACCACCTCCGGCTCAGACGGTGGAACTTGAACTACCTCCTGCTCAGATGTTAGAGGTTTAGTTACTTCCAGCTCAAGTGTCGGAGCTTCTGCCATCCCCGACTCAGATGCCGGAGCCTCAACCGTCGGCTCTGAAACCGCTGGCGCTTCTTCACGAGTCCCTTTCCCATGGTCTGACGCTACCACAAGAACTTTTGTCATTATCGCTGTACTTGTTTCCATGACAGCTGGTGCCAGAGCTGTCGTGTCCTCAGCCACCAAAGGGGAGATGCAGGTGTCGAAGAAGGAGTCTCTGCCTGCACAGCCTCAATTCCTGCAGCAGGGGACAAAGCTTTAGTTTTCTTTTTTGATACCGAGGAAAAAAAGATCAAAAAATTGAAAAATGGTAAAGATAAAAATAGCATCTCAAGGTGAGAAGACAATGCTTACCTTGGGAGGCTTCCACTCTAGTTGCCGCGAAACTTCTTCTTCTGTGTTCTGGAGTCAAATCTCACTGGACCTGGTGAGGCAAAGACTTCGGACCTAGGCTAGGAGCTTGCCACAGGAGTTGGAGTCACCTCAACCGGAAATTCCCTCGGCTGGGAAGGACCTCGGACCTGGAGCATGTAGCCAGCACTGTGGTCGACGTCGATTTGCCGGAGCTAGCACCCCTCGTGGACGCCTGCTCTAAAGAAGGTTTGGCTGCCGATGCTCAGCTTGGTCAGGGGGAAGATGCAGTTGTAGATGGAGCCGACCTAATGGAGCTTCTACCATCGTGTCTCAGCTTCCTATTTCAGCTGGATGATTCGGCTGGCTCCTTGCCCTTGCATTTGCTGGCATCATCAACCCTCTGGCTTGGAGCAAAGGGAGCCCTCCTTTCTGAAGCTCTGGGAATAGAAATACCGAAGATCACGTGCTTCATCACGAAGTCGAGGTTGTCCAGCTCCAACACCCCCTTTCGAAGCTCCCTCCTAAACTGAGGAACCATGTTGAGAGGGAGGAAGTCCGCTAGTGGAGTTACGACGTCCGGGATAATTGCTCCGTGATGAAGCTCCTGGTGATGGTGCTTCAACACATTATCATCCAAATTAGTCAGAAGACCAATTTTGATCTGGTTGTGATCCATCTCACTAGTGAAAGCCCAGGCGGGCCACTCCCTCTTCTTCAGTAGAGCCACCTGTTGACCAGGAAGTTACCGAAGACCATCCGAGGGGTCACTCCACCCTCCACGCATTGCCGGATCTAAGTCAGGACAGGTTTGTATGCTTTAGACAATTCCGGAGCTGCATTCCAAGCATTGGTGTCAACATTGTGGAGGCTCTTAGGCAACTCCATCCTGTCGTGATGATCTACCGTGATGACCACCCAATCCTTCTTCTAGTTTTCTCACTTCCGGCAGAGGAAGGTCTTCAAGTACTTGATGGGAGAGTTCTTGCGCTTCATGAAGTAGTAGAAGCCGATTAACTCATTCCCCTTCCCAGTAGTGTGGACCGTGAAGAAGGTTCAGAAGAGCTAGATGCTTGGCGGCACACTCACCTACATCTTGCAGAAGTGGACGAAAGTCGCCACTAGCAAGAATGAGTGAGGGCCGACGTGATGAATCCGGAGCCCGTAGAAGTGCAACAACATCAGGAGGAAGCTTTAAAAAGGTGGTATCAGCCCCACCATGGCGTACGTCGAGAAGTAGATGATCTCTCCGGAGCTTTCCTTTTCGAAGGGAAGCTTGCCAAAACGGATCGAGTTGTTAAAGGAGGCACTGGACCACCCCTTGTCAAATCATCATCGTACGTGATCTCGCTGCGGGGAAGATCCAACTCCATCACGGCAAAGCAGAGCGAAAGTTGGAAAAGCTATGCAAGGGTGGAGGTTCTGAGCACAAGTTCGAATGAAGGCGTAAAGAATCCTCTAACTGTGCAAATTTTCCTTCTTATGTAAGCCTCTGCAACGCATGGATAGAAACCATGTCGGGATCAAGATCTCATTTCAAAAGTTTACCCTGTCAATGACAAGTGGCCTCGGGTCCACTCTGCTGAAAAAGTTGCACTGGGTGAACCGTTGTCATGATAGGAAGTAGGAAACCCAACGGCGGTGGTCTGACAGGACTGCAGAGATTGCACCCGAAACCGGCGACCTTCAATTGTGTAAGATCTGCATGCCAGGATGTCACCCGCCATATAAAGAGGAGCCACGTGGTGATGGTTTAACTACAGACCATCACCCGACGGCGCAAAAAAAGACCTTTGAAGCTGCAGCGCGGGGATCAATGTTGGCCCCACCTCGGGTATCAAAATCTCTCCCAGAGGTGTGCCCGGGGTCCAATGTCGGTACCCTGGATACTAGATACCCATTGTTACCATGAATAAAACTACGTAGTTCCACCTATTCGAGTTGAATACTTCCGAAGGCTCCACATTATTACACTATTAATCACCCATAACACCAATAGATCGTGTATAGGGTTTTCAATACAACCGGGGCCACCTGTCGGGCCAGGCGAACCATGTAACGGTCAGTCCTTAGCATATAAAAGGGTTGTACCGCACGACAGAGAGGGATCAACTCAAGCTCACATGCACACAATGTATACACTCTCATACAATCAACAATCACCCCGTGGAGTAGGGTATTATGCTCAGGCGGCCCGAAGCATGTAAAAATCCTTTATGTCACCGTCTCACTCTTGATCTTATGCGTGCCCCAACGGAATATGAAACTCCGCGGACTACGCTTTAGTAGTACCGGGGGAAGTGTCGTTTCCACACTTTGACAATCACTTTTGTGCCGAAAATGGAATAGATCATCAATTTTCTTCACCAGATGTACCTCAACAAAATTGTGTTGTAGAGAGAAAGAACAAAAACATAGTTGAGATGCCTAGGACTATCCTTGATGAATATCAAACTCCTAAAAACTTTTTGGCAGATGCGATTGCAATAGCTTGTTATGTTTCAAACCATGTTTTCTTGAGAGCTATGTTAGGAAAAACACTAAGGACTTCAGGTGCAAATGCGTTCTTAAGAAACATAATAATCTTGATAAATTTTATGCTAGATCTCTTGATGGCATGTTTCTTGGTTATCCATCTCATACTAGAGGCTATCGTGTGCTTTTACTTGACACTAACCAAATTTGTGAGACTCGTGAAGATTCTTTAGATGAAGATATCCCAAGTACTAGATCTACTATTGTAGGAGATGCATATCCGCAGGAGGAGAGTATTTTCATTGAAGATGAAGAAGGAGTGGAGCTGCTATCCAAAATTCAAGAAGCAATCCATGACGTTCCAGCTCTTGATCTCGCCCAACAACCAGCACCAAAAACCATTACAGCTGATCTAGATCTTCCCCGAGCCACAAGTTCTTCGATTTCTGATCAACATGAAGAAGAAGGAGCTTGTGAAGTGTCTACTCCCCTTCGCGTCTTCAAAAGTCATCCTTCACAATAAATTATTGGAAGCTTCCACGAATGGGACACATGGTCCATGTTTTGCGTTTCAAACTCTCACGCTCATTCTGCTTTTATTGCTTCTTTGAACCCAAAGATATATCACACACAGTCAATAAAGAATCTTGGATTATTGAAATGCAAGAAGAGTTAAATTTTTTTGAAAGAAATAATGTTTGTGTCGGTACCCTGCATATCGGGTACCCCGCATACAAGGAATACAAGACGCTGGGTCCCACCTCCATGAGGGGAGGTACCCTGAGGATACCACATCTCCCGCAGCTTTGGACCTACCTCCTTTCTAAGGGTGGCTCTAGTGCTGCCACGTGTCCCACAACTCCTGACCTCCTTCCATGCTAAGGGTGACTTTGGTGCTGCCACGTGTCTTGCAGCTCCGGACATGCCTCCCTGCTAAGGGTGGCTCCGGTGTTGCCACGTGTCTCGTGGCTCCGAACCCAACCTCCCTTGCTGAGGAGAGGCTCAGTGCTACCACGCGTCCCGCGGCTGCAGACCCAACCTCCCCACTAAGGAGAGGTCCAGTGTTGCCACGTGTCCCTCGACTCCAGACTCAGCCTCTCTACTGAGGACAGGTCCGGTGCTGCCACACGTCCCGCAGCTCATAATGGCGGCTTCAATATACCATTAATGTGTCATCAAGAAACCTTAGAGCATCATGAAGACCCATCAAGACCCATAAACGTGTCATCAAAGCACGCTAACGCGCTTTCATGACTAATTAATTCAGGGCCACCTGTCGGGCCCCGGTCATAATTTAAGCCAGCGGCCCTTGCCATACAGAAGGACTGAGCAGCCACCGACTTAGACATGTCTCTCACATCTATCTCATATGTAGCATACGCTCACTATGGGATGAGTACATACAATACAAGACAACCCCCCATGGATGTAGGGTATTATGCCTGCTGGCGGCCCGAACCCGGTAAATCCTTTGTGTTCATCTAGCTCGTAGTTCCAGGAAATTCGCCCCTGCCTAAATACGAACCTCCATAGACTGCTCCTTAGCAGTATCGGGGGAAGTGTTGCAAAAACACTTCGACATTTGGCGTTCCATCAAGGGGGGCACTTTTTTGGATTTACGAGCCTCACCACGATGGTGAACCCTCAGTCCATCACTAGCTCCTCTCGACCCTCCCACCATGAAGGAAGCAAGGAGGATGGCGCCACTTCCCGTTCCATAGCGAGCTGACCTGGTGGACACACGCTCTGTGTTCTGGTGGCTACTACTATCACCATTCGACGACTTTCTACCGCCACCTCCGGCAGTGGGAGGTTCAAAGTGCACAATCTACATAGTCTTGTTTTGCACCCTAAGCCGGTTCCCTGTGACCCTAAGCCTGTACACTTTGCCTCATGGCTACTTCTGCCACCACGGCGACTATCTGCGACCATGGCAACAATGATGTCACCCGGTGCCTGTGAAGTATATGGTCCCCTTGGTTATTTTCTTGCTCGAAGTTCCGTGGTGCTGAACGGTGACTCCCAGGAGACGCTAATGCAAATAGAGGGTCCGTACTATGCTGTCTGCTTAGTCTAGTTCTGCAACCTAAGTATGCGCACTCTACCTTTCTTGCAGCTAAATACCGGGGGTCTGGAGTGTGCTACCTGCTTAGCCTTGTCCTGCACCCTAAGTATGCACGCTCTACCTTCCCAATGCTGTGGTTGAGTAGTGGGGGCCAAACGTCCCCCAAAAGACCAATGTTCGTGTGACGTCAAGAGTGCAACCTCCTTAGCCTGGTCTTGCACCTAAAGTCGTGCCCTGTGACCCTAAGCCATCGTAGTCTTCCTCTCCAGCACCATGGTTCAGTACTAGGGACTGAAAGGCACATGCTCCTGGACAAAGCAATAACCAAAATCTGAATACTATCACCATGTTCACATAATTATGTTTAAATATTATGCATATTGTTCCCTTTTTCGCTCTGTTACATCCTTCTGTTCACCCACAGTGGGAGTTGTGCTATCCTGCTGCAGACAGACAGCCTGTAGTACCTGTGATGTGTTTGGGTATTTATGGTAGTTTTCATATTTGGGATCTCGTACTCGCCGAATGGCCTACTCGCCTAAAACCAATGCCAATTACATGTCCCTAGTCGGCTATAGACTTAGCCTGGTCCATCACCCTAAGTACGCCACTCTACCTATTCTAGTATTTCGTCAAAGTAAGGCAGGTTTGGACACCACACGTTCCTGGTTGAGGCAACAACTAGTACCTCGATACTATCGCACCGAATTACTCAGGCCCCATAGACTGACTAAGGATTGCAAGCCACAACAAAACTAAGGGCAGGAAGATTGTAACCAATGAGCATTATTACTATTTGTGCTGTCACTCTTGTGCAGGACTTTACCCTTCTTCGGGCTCTACTGTCGGACCTCAAACTCTGGCACTGGCACCTTCAAAGGGGGCCCACCATCGATATTCTTAGCGTCAATAGGGGACGCTCCCATGCCTTGACCATGTTCTGGCACCTCCGAGGGAGCCCGCTGTCAACGTTGATGATGGTGACCCCACTCCCGGGATCGTCGCCTCTCTTGAGGTGAGCCTGGGGGCCACTATCAGAACCCTGCATACCGAGTACCCCCGCATACAAGGAAGACAAGACGTTGGGTCCACCTCCCAGCAAGGGAGGTACCCAGAGGCTACAACGTGTCCCGCAGCTTCGGACCTGCCTCCTTTGTAATGATGGCTCTGGTGCTGCCACATGTCCCGCAGCTCCGGACTTGCCTCCATGCTAAGGGTGGCTCTGGTGCTACCACATGTCTAGCAGCTCTGAACCTGCCTCCCTAATAAGGGTGGCTCTGGTGCTGCCATGTGTCCTGCAGCTTCGGACCCAACCTCCCCCGCCTAGGAGAGGTTCGGTGCCGCCATACATGCCACGGCTCCGAACCCAACATCCCCGCTAAGGAGAGGTCTTGTGCTGCAACGCATCCTACGGCTCCGGACTTAGTCTCTCTAATGAGGACAGGCCGGTGCTGCCACACGTCCCGCAGCTCATGAAGGCGGCTTCAAGACAACATTAATGTGTCATCAATAAACCATAGTGCACCATGAAGACCCATAAACGTGTCATCAAAGCACGTTAATGCGCTTTCATGACTAATTAACCCGGGGCCACCTATCTGGCCCCGTTCATAATGTAAGCTGCTGCCCTTGGTATATAAAAGGACCGAGCAGCAACCAACATAGACATGTCTCTCACATCTCGCTCATATGCAGCTCATGCTCACTATGGGCTGAGTACAAACAATACAACACAGCTCCCCATGGATGTAGGGTATTACACCTCCCGGCGGCCTGAACAACATAAATCCTTCGTGTTCATCCAGATCGTAGTTTCAAGAAATTTGCCCCTGCCAAAATACGAACCTCTGCGGACTTCCCCTTAGCCGTACTGGGAGAAGTGTCACAAAAAACATTAATAGTTTGGAAACTTGTACCTCCATCTCAAAGTCACAGTTTAATTGGGACAAAATGGTACCATGAGCAAGGTTCATAAAACTTTTTTTGTGCTTAATCATGGCAATGACTCACTATTCGCTCAAGTGTATGTGGATGATATTATCTTTGGTTGTGCTTCTCATGATCTTGTGTCCATGTTTTCAGCTATGGTGTGTTCGGAATTTGAGATGAGTATGATGGGAGAACTCACATACTTTTTGGGGCTGCAAATCGAGCAAACCATGTAGGGAACTTTTGTGTATCATACTAAGTACATGAAGGACCTCCGTAAGCACTTTAAAAAGGACAAAAGAAAGCCTCTTAGGACACCAATGGGAACAACAATGACACCTAAACTTGATGAAGATGGTAAACTCGTGGATCAAATGGATTATAGAAGCATGATTGAGTCACTTTTGTACCTCACGGCTTCAAGACTGGACATACAATTCAGCGTATGTCTTTGTGCATGATTTCAAGCTTCCCCACGTGCTTCACATCGTCAAGCTGTCAAAAGAATTCTCAGGTACTTACATAGAACTCAAGAACTTTGCATTTTCCTTTCTTCTTCTTCAACCGCTACTTTGAAAGCTTTCTCGAATGCTGATTTTGGGGGTTGTAGGATTGATAGGAAAAGTACATTAGATGCTTCTCATCTTCTTGGTAATTCACTAGTTGCTTGGTCTTCTAGAAAAAAAAGGTTCAGTTGCACAATCCACAGCCAAATCTGAATATGTAGCTACTGCTAGCGTTTGCTCACAAATTCTTTGGATTGTTCAAACACTTAAGAACTATCGGTTGATCTAGATAGTGTTCAACTATTTCGTGATAACACTAGCACCATTTGCATTGCTAAAAATCCTGTGCAACATTCTAGAACAAAGCACATTGATATTAGGTATCACTTTCTTCATGTTAATGATGAAAAGGGAAACATTGTGCTTCATCATGTAGATACCAAAAAACAATTGGCTGCCATTTTTACAAAACCTTTGGTTTTCACTCGTATTGAAATGGGCATTATGCATCCTCGTGGCTTAAATTGAGGGGGAGTTTCGAAACTTGGGAAGTCTATGTGTTAATCTGAAATTAAAATAATATGAGCTTTGTCTTTCATACATTTATGACTTTGTGTTTCCTTTTACATGTTGAAAGTTCTTACTGCATTACTCGTGTTATATTTTTTGTAGTTTTTGCCATGACTAGTAATTGAATAATTACATACACTAAATCTGGTAATGATCTAACTTTCTTGCTATTTTGAACTTGTTGCATGCTCACAAGTTCTTTTAGTAATGAAAAATTAATCAATCAATTATCCACATATTGAGCTTTTGTGTTCAAATAAAAAATTGAGTAAAGATCAAGAGAATATGCATGCATCACACTTCTTCTTTTGAGATTGCTTATCATTGCACTTAGATATGAACTTGGAAGGAGTTGTGTATGACTAAAAATATGTCCTTATGCTTCTGATTATATAATGACATAGGCTTGGCTTGGTTGGTTAGAATAAGGATGATGCGGCATATAATCTCTTGTGAAAATTATAATATATAAATTTGTATTTAAAAGGAAATAAAAATGCAACAACAAGCGCCATGCTTTCAGGTTTTTGAAATAGTTAAGTTTGTGAGATCATGACTTGCTTAAATTGAAAAATTACACTTTATCTCCAGCATGGCTAACACTACTTTATGTATTTCATTGATGTGATAGTGTAAGTTACTTGATAGTATCGTGGATGAGCTTTGTTTTATATGTATATGTTATAGTATGTTCATAACAAATGAAATTCTCTTTTGAACCTTGTTGAATACATTGTCGAAGGGGGAGAAATATGTCATACATTGCACATTCACGAGTTTTTACATGTTCTTCTCAGGGGCAGAATTTGTTTTTGAAATTCGTTCTTATTTGTTTTTTTATTGGAAAAGGGGGAGAAAATCTTTTTCAAAACTTTTCATGTGAATGAGCCAATGTTCGAATTCTATGTGGTGTTGCCAATGCATTCATCAAGGGGGAGATTGTGAGACCTATATGTGCTGAATACATTGGCAATTAGAATAAAAGTGAAGGTTTACATTAAAAGTTTTGAGCTTACACCGATACACCATGATACACGCTGATACACACTGTCTGAACTTTTCAATGTGTTTTTGGGAGTAACGTTACCCTCGATGGTTTTTGATTGTCCATAATTTTTCTCACCTGAGTTGCACATATTTCACGCTTCGGACTGTCCGAACTTTTTCTCACGTGAGTTGCACGTGTTTCACGCTTCAGACTGTCCAAAGTTTCACTCACATGAGCTGCATGTGAGTCGACGTGGTGGGAGTGTTTTCGGGAGAAACATTGACTCTATACTTGATTAGGACTGTCTGAACTTTTGATCACATGTTTTGCACGAGAATTTCGGATTGGAATGTCCGATCTTTTGCCTTTACATTGCAGTTTTGGTCTATTCATTAATTTTATTTGCTGAAATAATTGTGTGTCGGATCTGTTTTTAGCTTGCAATGTTTCAAACTTGTTTTTTGGCTTATGGAATGTTTGCTTAGTACTCGCTTACTATGTTTTTGATGTGTTATGACTGATTATGGTGGATAAACATTGCTATGGTTCGCAACATGCTTATGTGAGGTGCTCACGTAAGGTGTTGTGTTTTTCGGACTAACGAGAGTTAAGTGGAGGACTTGGGCTCGCAAAGATTGGTTGTTTATTCATGTGCAGATGTTGCTTGAGGTCAAGACATGGTTGGTGACGGGATCCATTGAACTAGTTTCAGGGAGAATATGAGGTTCAACAAACATGTTCGGGAGGAATTGTAGTTGAGTTGATTGGGAGGTCACACAACTTGTTTGGATGAAGAACAATGCATATGAAGGTATTGAGGACAGCCTTGGGAAGTGTTTGCACGTATGCAAGGGGTGCATGGACGTTGCTACATTGTTCCAAATCATGATGATAAGAGTGGACGTGAAGATATGGCCATAGAGGTCCAATCGGCTGGATTATGCCTTAGGTTGCGGCTGAGCTGGTTATGGTTAATTTATGGAAAGTTTTGAGTTTTTTTGTTAGATTTCGTGTGGGTCATGAAGTTGAGTTGTTTTAGGAATGTTTAAAACGTTCCTAAGGTATTTGGAAGTCTTAAGATTGCTTCTATCCGCGTATGGAAGAGTCTTGAGCAGTTATGGAAAAGTTTCGGTTGAAACTGAGTAGGATTAGAGTCCTAGTTAGGATTACGTTGGCCTAAGGGCTAGTTATATAAGATAGGGAGGCCAGAGCTGATGGGGAACAACAACTTTTGGATGTTCCTCTTGTATTCTATTGAATAAAGATCGTAGTTTATGAGTGCTTTTGAGTCTTGTTAGTCCAACTTGTTTCATACAAGTTTTTCTCGCCGAGTTTTGGGACAGACAACCGTTGATTCGGTATTTCGATCATAACTCGCATTTTGCAGATCTGATTGACGTGATTATTTTTTAGTTGTCTTCACAACTTGATTCTCTATCATCTGTAATATTTTCACGGTCATTGGATTTGTGGTTTTTGATCTACACGGGTTTCTTTGCATATGATCTACAACTAAATTATGAACTTTTAATCATATGAACTATGCAAGATGATAATATTGACCCCTAGAAACGTGGAACCCAGGGATCTAAGCTAGCTGGTTATGTGGAATGATTTGGATGATATTGTCTTTTTGCTTGCTTTTGATCTAAGGACCGGTTCGTGGAGCGACTTTTGATAGTTCTTAAGTATCACATGTGAAAGTCCGCAAGTGCACGGAAACTATTGATGTAGCATTTCCCCTTTAAATAGTATTCCTAAATGGTGTCATTTATATTCTCCCAAATGAAGGCTAGATGGAAGCAGAGCAACCATCAAATGGAGAGGATAGGTTGGTCTAGGTAGGGTTCTAGCAAGGACGGGTAAGTGATAATTGGAGGTAGTGTGACACACACAAGAGCATTCTATCCTAAGTGGGTAAGTGAGGCAAAGAGGGACTAGGCTAAGAGTTAGGTAGATACTCCTATTGTGCTTCTAATATACATATACATAGCCTAAGTTAGTTACTAATGATCATATCAATTATGAATTCTCATGCTAAGTTGATTAACACATCGGGCACAGGTTTACCCCTAGCAACACTAGGACGACTCCCGCCAAGAGCCTGTGGCATAGCCGAACGTGGGGGATTATAAAGGACAGATAGGGCTGTCACCACCTACTGCCTTTCTCTTCAATCCGTGGGAGGTACTTCATCCATCTCAAGTCATTATGGGGCTTATGCCTTCACCTATTCATGGGTGGTTGGAAGATAGAACAACAAATGGAGCATACATACCCTAGAAATCAAGTTCCACTCCAATTCCAGAGAGTTCAATTTAGATATTAAGTACCTCAATTTGATTCTCTCAGTCCCTTCTTTACGTGTAGTGGAAATATTTCCTCACCAAGGAATTTTTCCTAAACTTATCCTACCTCTAAATAAGGCTTGTATGTGGAGCTTGGTAGGGAATATAGTAGGCATATTTGCAACACATAATATTGCTAAGTCAAAAAAGCAAGCCTTAGGAGAAATCAATTAGAAACTATTTGATTCCAGACTTGTGCATGTGTGGTGGAATGGAGTGGATGTGGATATTTGAGACGAATCCTTTTTGAGTGGACTCTCTTATTTTGCAAGGATGAACATGGCTACTTTGCTCCTTTTTTTCTCACTCTATTGATGTAAGCATGAATTTTCTTTTTATTGTAGCCATGCCTTCTACTCACTTTTTATGAAATAAAGTTATAGAGAGTACCAAGCATGAAGGGTATGGAGTTTCACTTTTTATGGTGGAATGGTGGTATGATGTGAATTTGCTTACTTCTAGTGTATAAATATAGCATATCCAAGTGAAGTCTTGAGTTCAAAAAGTAATGAATGAAATCTCACATAGGTCTATACCAGTTTGACAAAGCTCAACGTGAAGACAAATAGCATATGCATAAGGTCTATCGATGTAATGTATCATATGGCTTTGGTAGGTGTTGGTACCCTGCAGAAGGGGTACCCTCGCACACAGGATGAATAAATTGAGGCACGTCCGGAGTCACCATGTGTCTCGTAGGCACCAAGGCCTTTGCCTCCCACATGATCGAGATGTGGTGCTGTCACGTAAGCCTTGAAGATGGGACTTGGCCCCTTTGGAGTGTCGGGCTCCCGAGGTACCACGTGTAGGGATGAGACCTCATCCAACCATGGGGGAGAATCGCGGTGTAGCCACGTGGCACGGAGCACCGGGTCCAACACCCCTGACGGAGAAGGGCCAGAGCTGCCACGTTCCTTGGCGAGGCCCAAAGCTGCCACGCGCCACGGAGGACCAGGGCTGGCCTCCCGAGCAGAGCTCAGCCCTGATGCTGCAATGTGTCCCGCGGCTTGCCTTGGATGATAAGATGCGGGAGTCAAGGGATGGTGCGCCCTGCTCAAGTCGAACATTCAAGGCGCGCACCCACCTCCGGCGCCCAACACGGAGCACACCAATGGTCAGAGACCGCTACAACAATCGCGTCACAGTGAAGGCGCCACAGGTCTATCCCACTTGGCCAAGTGGGAAGCCTGCGACAACAAGACAGGCCGAGGAGACACCTTCTACCACCATCAGCAACAGAGCGTGGGCTACTGACAATAGAGGACGCAAGACGGCGAGTCTTCACTACCTCGGTCAGGCAAGATTGTGCGAGAAGCCTTAGATCTTTAGGATAAGATCGCCCCGAGGCAACCTGTCAAGCCCCGGGACCACACTTGTAAGGCGTCCAACCTTGTCTATAAAAGGCCCAGACCTCCACCGTTACAAAGCATCCCCCACGTCACACACACAAATACACACATACTAGCAATACCATCCATCGTGGAGTAGGGTGTTACGCTCCTTCCGGCCTGAACCACGTGAAAAACCACTGTCTCATATTCACATCCTATAGAACACTTGATTGAGGCCTAAGCCTCGCCGAACAAAGAACCTCCGCAGACTGCTCCTTAGCAGATCCGGAGGAAGTGTCGCACTAACACTTAAGGATCCTGAGTGCTAATGCACTGAATTACCCAAATCCCGCGTACCAGCCCAGGACTGTAAGACATGACAATACTTAAGAATAGGAAAAGATCACCAGCAAGCAAAACAATATGCTCCCTTGTTATGTGTGCAGGACACAGAAAGCAGGTGGTGACAGAACGGCCAGCCCCGGCACCCCACCAGGGGCCTACCGTCGACGTCTCAACGATGATGGTGGGCGACGCCAGAGCACCCAGCTCCAGTACATCCCAAGGGGTCTGTCATCGATGCCTCAACAACGATAGTGGATGACGCCAGAGCATCCAGCACCAGCGCCTGACAGGGGGCCTGCCATCAACATCCCAGCATGTTAACGCCTGCAACAAGCATGGACAAATGAGTATACTTTTATACCTCGCTCATGTCGCTAACAGGGTTATCTTTCGATAGGCCATGCACTAGGGGGCCGCTGTCGACGACTCTACGATGATGGTGGACGATGCCAGAGCATACAACTCCGGCACCTCCTAAGGGGCCTGCCATCGAAGTTTCTACGAAGATGGTGGGCGACGCCAGAGCATCCAGCCCCGGCACCTCCCAGGGGGCCTACCATCGAAGACTTCACGACAATGGTGGACAATGCCAGAGCAACCAGCCCTGGCACCTTCCAGGGGTCCTACTGTTGACAACTATATGATGATGGTTGGCAACGCCAGAGCTGCCAGCTCCAGGACCACGCAAAGGAGCCTGCTGTCGACGACTCTACGATGATGGTGGGCAACTCCACAACATCTAGCTCCAGCACCTCCCAGGCGGCCTGTCGTCGACCTTTCTACGAAGATGGTGTACGACGCCAGAGCATCTAGCTTCGGCACCTCCCAAGGGACCTACCGTCGACAACTCAATGACGATGGTGGATGACATAGGAGCGTCAAACTCCGGCGCCTCGCAAGGGGCCAGCCATCAACTTCCCGGAACGTTAACGCTAGAAACAAGCTCAGACAAATGAGTAAACTCTCCTACCTCGCTCTTGTCGCTAACAGGAATCTCGCCTGTTGTTGACGTATCTACGAAGATGGTGGATGACGCAGGAGCATCTAGCTCCGGCATCTCCCAGGGGGCCTGCCGTCGACGTATCTGCAAAGATGGTGGACGACGCCGGAGTATCCAGCTCTGGCACCTCCCAGGGGGGCTGCCGTCGAGGTCCCAACACGTCAATGACAACACCAAGCGAGGACAAGTGAGTACACTCTCCTGTCCAGCTCTTGCTACTGACAAGGTTCGCTTGTGGTATCCCGTGCACGAGAGGCCCGCAGTCAACGACTTCATGATGATAGTGGATGATGCCCGAGCACCTAGCTCCAGCACCTCATATGGGGCCTGCCGTCAATGACTTCACAATGACGGAGGACGGCGCCGGAGCAGCCAGGTTTGGCACCTCCCAGCGGACCTGCCGTCGACGACAACACTCAGGAAAAGCCCAGCGCTCCCGAAAGGGGCATGTGGAGACCAATCACTCATGCTCCCCCACTCCGTTGGGGGGCCAGTCGAAGACATCCTGCGGTCATGTGGCAGGCGTACCCAACAACCTGGCCACGCCTACCAAGGGGCCTCTGAGGGGGGTTCCATAGGAAGGACATCAGCTAGCGACAAACCGACCGTGTCAACTGTGCAAACATTGGTCCCTAAAAGGCTAATGGCATCAACAAAGGCTCTTCAAGGCCTTACACGGAGAAGGAATTGGGGCAGTATTTTGAAAGCACATGACAAGCCAACAAGCAAAACAACATGAATCCAAATTCATTGAAAACTAGTCTACACAAGGGTGTCATTCCCGAATACAATAAAAATTCCACTTGGGTGCCACCAGTCTCAACCCCGCTGGAAGGAAGAGGCCACCTGCTTGGCAAGGTCCTGGACTTCGGCTCTCGCCTCTTCCACTCGCTCATCAAGGGGACCTTTCTCCACGGGCTCTAGCAGGATCATCGGGTACCAGCTTCGGAAGCACACCAAGGCATAAGAGGCTACCAGCTCAGCCAACTCCCTTCCTTCATCCTTGAGCCGCATTGCAAGGACAGTGTTTACTGACCCCAATGACGAGCAGCTGGGCCACCTCCGGAGATGGCTCCTCGCATAGCACGGGACCAAGGCTGAGGGGTTCCAACACTGCCCCAGCATGGGCCAAGAAGTCACATACCCCTTCAGCCTCGGCCGTGCGGGAGGCCTAGAGGATCTTTGCCTCCCTCCAAGCAGTCTCCTCTCGGTCGTCGAGCTCTCGAGAACAAAGCTCTAGGTCGTCCTCCCGGCGCTGGATGGCCAGCTCCAAGTCCTGCAATGCTCGACGTTTCTCCTAAAGGCTCTGGATGATCTCCTCCTCCTTCACCGCCAAGTCCCATTCCGCGTCAGCAATGGCAACTTCGCGACAGACCAACTCCAGCCGCTAGGCCTTGCACAGCTTTAGGCGGGCGTCGGCGGTAGCATGGGCCATCAAATCCTTCACCTCAAGCTCCTTGTTTTTGTGTCGACCAGCTTCACCAAGTGCCACTCCCCCCGCAAGATGATCCCACTCTCGGGCGAAAGTAGTCTGCGTCTGGCGCAAGATGGTCTGGGCTGCAGCAACAGCATTGGCGAGAGGGATTGGCTCGACTGTTGCCACCGATGACTGGCCCTCCGCCCCTCCTGCCGACGCTGCTGCAGACACCGGATTCCGTAAAGAAGATGCTTCCTCGGCCGAAACCCCAGGAACCACCACGCTACTTCCCAGCGCCTAAGTCTCCTCCTTCGCTCCAAGGGCATCGCCGGCCGCCGGTGGCTAGTCGCAACGTTGCACGCCAATTACATCAGACGTCGGTGCCATTTCAACGACAGGCGAGTCAGCCCCACCAAGGGAGGAAGCCACGACCAAGGTAGCCCCCACCTTGTCGGGCACCTACTCGCCTGACACTTCCTCGCCGGGTACCACCTTGCCAAGCACCTCCTTGCCTGGCACTTCCATGCTTGGTGCCACTTTTTCCACACCTGCCTTGATAGATGGGGGTGCAGAGTAATTAATGAGACATAAGTTCGACGCACCTTTGATCGTAGGATGTGACGCGGCAGACCCCATTCCAGCTCCGGAAGGGCAGGGGCTATCAAGCCCACCCCTGGAAGCACCAAGGGCACCAAGTCGGGTGATGATGCACTAGAAAACCGAGATAAAGCTACGTCAAGAATGAAAATGAAAAGAAGAGAAATAGCAGAGGGGAGAAGCTGCGACTTACGGACAAGTTGGGCCACTCCAATGACACTGGCCTCCCACCCGCGCGATAGATCAAGGTCGTTGGGACCTAACGACAAGGCCGGCACCACCGTGTCTGGTACCGACCCCTGATCAACACGCGTCGGCATGGTCATCTGCGCAGGCCCCTCGGCCCCTCCTTCAGAAATATGGCCACTGTTGGAATCGAAGGCTAAGTTAATGACAGAAGCTTCAGCCCCTCCGGCTCCCTCATGACGGGAGATGGTAATACAGTTGTAACACCCTCATTTTCATGCATCATGCATTGCATACATTATAATACATGTTTAACACTCATCCACATAAAAAGGAGCAAGTTTAAAATAAATTAGAGAAAAACCGCACATAAGAATTCTAGGAAGTGCAGACTACTCTGATTTTCGTGCAGACTAGTCTGATTTCTCTCTGACTTTCATCGGACTTGTCCGTTTTGCTGTGGACTAGTCTGTATTTCCCTCTGGACAGTTTTACACTTGTCCAGTCCTATGCAGACTAGTCTAGTGTTCCAATTCCTTGAAAACTTGCTAAGTCCATGGATTTGTCCCGACTTGTCCAGTGTTTCAGTGGACTTGTCTGCTTACCTCTCTGACTAATGTCGGACTTGTCCGATTTTTGGCTAGACTTTTCTGTTTTCCCCTTTGGTTCACTTCGGACTTGTCCGATGTCTAGTTCGGAATTGTTTTATATCTCTTTGTCCAAATTCGGACTAGTCCAGCCCTTTTCGGACTTGTCCGATAAATCGCGACACCGAGTTGATCTTAGGGATGTCGTGCCTAACTCTTTTGGAGCCCATGTGAGACCCTAAAACTGACCCATACTCATCTCAAACTCGAAATCCACCCAGCCCTATCCTCCACCTCTATATAAGCAACCCCACCCCTTGACCTGACATCTAGTTTCCACTTTTCTACCACACCCAAACCCTAGCTCGTGGATAGCCGCCACCAAGGAGGGAGAAGGAGATCTATAGCAAGAAGAAGAAGAGGAGGAAACAAAAGAGGATCAAAATCTCCATCAACTTCGCATTCTTCAACAATTCTCCTCCAAGTTCTTCATCAACCCTAGATCGTCAAGATCTAAGTGTTGCCTCCAAAACTCTTGATTCATTGGAGTTCTAAACACATGGTATACCTTCTACTTCCTTTTCCTCACTTGAATTCAACCTCAAATATCCAAATTCACGTTGATCTAGAAAATCCTAGTTCGCTAGTTCTACGAAGTGCGGACTTGTCCGGTCCCTAGCGGACTAGTCCGATTTTCCTGGTTAAATTATGATGAAATAATTTTAAAATTAGACCGAATCAAATACAAACATGTATTAACTTGTTAAAAGCTATTAGAACTAGTAAGTGATCATTAAAAACAACTCATTAACAATTTCCACCTCGCATTTGCATTAATCATGCATATCATGTCATACTGAGTAACGTTTATGCACTCTTTGATTGTGTTTCTTGTCTTGTGTGTTTATTGTGCGGGTTAGACTGATTTGTGATAATGAGTGCCACGGAGGATCTTCAGCACCAAGAGTTAGAAGGCTTTGACCCGAACCAATCCCAAGAGCAAGGCAAGTGTCCTTGAAGCATATTGATCCTATTTTGAAATAAATGTTTTGTTTACAAAATTGCATGCTTGTGTCAATTTGTTGGGAACCCTATGATAGGAAGTTTACAAGATTTGTTGACCATCCTGGTCGCCTGGAGTTCATGGTAGAGAGTTGGGATGGACTTTTTACCTTTTTGCTTCACTTAACTAATTGGGATGGGAAAACAACTATACCACTTAACTTAATTATGCATTTATGAGACTTGATATACATGAACTGGTCTATATGATATTGTAATGGGTGATCTAAGCAAGCCTGGTATGTGGATGGGTTGGAAGATATGGTGGTTGCTTGCTTTAGATCTAAGGACCGGTTCATGCGAGAATAAGCCATGACTGCAGTGCCACCAAGAAGCCAAGTGGCTCATTAATTAGGGTTTTGCTAGTGCTATTTGGACCATTAAGGATACTCGGGGAAGGGGTAGTTGGATTGGGTCTGTTAATGACTGGTGGGACTACCCTGGGGTCCGAATGGCTCAAGAGGGGGCCCTTGGTTGAAGATGTGCTCAGTTGGAGGCATCGACACCGGTGAAACCTCAGTGGTGTCTAAATAGGCTAGTAATCACTTTGTAAAGGCTATTTTGTGATCTCTTGGCCATACACCAAAGGAAGTGTAATTGGCATAAGGGAGGATCTTCAGTCGCCGACGGGTGATGAAATCACAAACACGTGGGTAAAGTGGTACAAACTCTACAGAGTCTAATAAAACTATCATGATAGTCGTGCTCCCAGTTATGAGCACCTGGATGACCTACATGATTAGAGGGAAATTGGAATTTGGGATGGTTATGGTTGGTAATGGTTATGAATGGTTTATGTCTTGGGTTTATGGATATGAATTCGATTTATGGTGACTGGACATGGATAATGATGATGATGGCAATAATTGGATATGATTTCATAATATGTCAATATGTTGGATATGATGGGATTATTTCACATACATATATTATGTAGCTTTTCAAATGTGTTAATGTACTTTTCAACACTTAGCCATTATTATATTCATCATTTGAATCAGCTACATGTCATACTTTCAACACTTGTTGGGTACAACATGTAGTCACCCTTGCAATTCCCACACCAATAGTTGCAGGTTAGGATTGGGAGTATAACGATGATAATGTGGAGTTCTAGGTCGTGTCTACCATCGTCTTTGCCCGTGGAGTGTTGGAGCTGCACTATACCCTAATTGCTTATGCTATTTAGTTGCTTAGCTTGCTTAATTAGTTTAATTTCTCTGCATTAGTTGAAACCTGTCATTAATATTCATTAGAGCTTGTATTCGAGGATGTTCTGAATTGTGTTATAAAAGTGCTTAATTAATATTGTTCTGTCGTAATTTTCTGTATGTCCCTTTGTGATTGCACTCGTGTATGTGTGTTGAACGTCATGGGCACAAATATGCGTTCACTTAGTTCTTTTTCGGAACCGGGTGTCACAAATTGGTATCAGAGCCACAGGTTGACCGTAGGACGCAACCTAGATAGAATGGAGACTTTAGAGCACATCGGGGCACTCAGGAATCGATGTGTTTTTGTTTGGTGTGCTGATTGCTATATATTTTTTTTCTTGTGTGCTTAATACAGAATTTTGGGATGCTTTAGCATTGCCATGTCCACATAGGCTAGTTTAGTTAGTTGCTTAGTTTCATATCCCTTGATGCATATAGTTGGGGACGTTTTCTAAATTCTTATCTCTTGCTTTTCTTCAGATGGTGAGGACTCGCAACCAGAGGGATGGTAATGATGAGGAGGAGAACAATGGAGCACCTCAGAACAATAATGGACAAGGACCTGCTGATGAAGCTATCAACATTGAGCAATTATTGGCTATGCAAAACCAGCTCATGCAGACCATGATACAGACTATGGGATAGTTGCAGGCTGGCAACATCAAAAATCAGCCCCACATGCCTCCACCGTCACACCCACCGCCTCATAACCGCCATCAACCTTTGCTCAAGCCGCTGACCATATGGATGCTGATGATTGGCTAAAGTTTGTGGAGAAGAAGCTAGCTATTGTCCAATGCAATGACCGGGAGAAGGTTCTACTTACTACTCATCAACTAGTTGGAGCATTTGTGGATTGGTGGGATGCTTATTGCAATGCTCATGAGAATCAGGAAAGGATCACCCGGGCGGAATTCAAGGAGAGTTTCCGTTCTCATTATGTGCCAGAAGGTTTTATGATTTTGAAGAGGCAAGAATTTGTGAACTTGAGGCAAGGAAGATCGAGTGCGGGCGAATATCTCAACAAATTCACTCAACTTTCAAGGTATGCACCTTAAGATGTTAGTTGGGACACCCGGAAGCAATACTAATTCATGAGAGGCTTGAACAATGAGATACAAGTACAGTTGCTGAATTCTGACTATGCCAACTTCCAGGAGCTTGTGGACAAAGCAATTGTGGTCAAGAACAAGGTCTGTGAGATGGAGTAAGACAATAAGAGGAAGGCGCCATATCAAGGACAGCAACAATGAAGTAATGTGCGCCCTCGCTTTGCACCGCAAAATGCGCCTTATTTCGGCTCTTCAGCGCCTTCTCATCACCCTGGTTATGCATCATGCCCAACTCAGTTTGTGCAGCAGCGCCCGGTTATGCAAGCACTTAGGCATCCAATGCCTTATGCACCTCGTGCCAACTTTCATGGTGCCAATGCGAAAAACCAAGCTCGTCCCAACAATTCCAGTGGAGTTAAGAAGTACTATACTTGTGGAGAAGCTGGACACTTTGAACATCAATGTCCTGAGTCAGACCTTGGTCAAGGAAGCAATGCGCCAAAGCAAAATCCAAGACCCAATGTAGGACAGCCGCAAGGAAACCATGGACAACAGAATTTCACTCGTGGCAACGTGAACCATGTCTGTACAGAGGATGCTCAACAAGCGGATGACGTGGTGATTGGTATGTTCCTCGCAAACTCCATCCCAGTGACTATGTTATTTGATTCTATAGCATCGCATTCATTCATTGCATCGAAATATGTTCCAAGTATAGTTTGCCTATCTCTCATATGAAGTTTACTCTATTGGTTAAGTCTCTTGGAGGAGAGATGAGGACAAATATAGTATGCCCAAAGGTAAGCCTTAGAATAAGAGGGGTAGACTTCTTCGCCAACCTTATTGTTTTCGATTCTCAAGGATTGGACATTATACTTGTTATGGACTGGTTGAGGAAGTTCAATGGAGTCATTGAATGTGCCACAAATACGGTGAAGTTGACCAATGAGGAAGGGATCACCATAGAATTTGAAGCGTCTCAACATGAACCAAAGCAATTGGAGCTGAACCATATGGACGGTGTCGCAATTGAGGAGATTTCTGTGGTGTGTGAATTTTTGGATGTGTTTTCGGATGAGTTGCCAGGTATGCCACCTGACCGAGACATTGAGTTTGTTATTGATTTAATACCTAGAACTGCACCTATAGCTAAGAGGCCATATAGGATGCCTCCTATGTAATTGTCGGAGCTTATGAAGCAGATTCAAGAGCAACTAGAGAAGGGTTTTATTCGCCCAAGTTCTTCACCTTGGGGAGAGCCCGTTCTATTTGTGGACAAGAAGGATGGATCACAAAGGATGTGTGTGGATTAACGAGCTCTCAATGAGGTGACCATCAAGAACAAGTACACCTTTCCAAGCATAGAAGACTTGTTTGATCAGATGAAGGGTGCTTGTGTCTTCTCCAAGATTGATCTGAGGTCGGGATACTTTCAAATGAAGATTAGACCATCTGACATACCCAAGACCGCTTCCTGTACACAGTATGGATCCTATGAGTACACCGTGATGTCCTTTGGATTGACAAATGCGCCTGCCTACTTTATGTACCTCATGAATATGGTCTTCTTGGAGTACTTGGATAAGTTTGTAGTGATGTTCATTGATGACACTATGATCTACAAGAAGGATGAGAAGGAACACTTGAGGCTTACGTTGTAGAAATTGAGGGAGCATCAATTGTATGCCAAGTTCAGCAAGTGCCAGTTTTGGTTGAGAGAAGTGTTGTTTTTGGGTCATATCATCTTTAGATGAGAAGTATCGGTCGACCCCAGAAAAGTGAGGGATGTGTTCAAATGGGAACCCCCATAGAATGTAAAGGAGATCCGGAGTTTTCTTGGGATGGCTGGATATTACCATCGATTAATCAAGGACTTTTCCAAGATACCCAAGCTAATGACGGAATTGCTAATGAAGGGAAAGGCTTTCCGATGGACTGAAGCTTGTCAAAATAGTTTTGAGGAGCTAAAGAAGAGGTTAACTACAACCCCAATTTTAATATTGCCGGAAGTGAGCAAGAGTTTTAATATTTATTGTGATGCATCAAGACAAGAACTTGGATGTGTATTGATGCAAGAAGGTCAAGTGGTCGCCTATGCATTAAGACAATTGAAGAAACATCAGCAGAATTACCCGACGCATGATTTGGAACTTGCAGCCGTGGTACATGCATTGAAGATTTGGAGACACTATATCCTTGGACATAGGTGTGAAATTTATATGGATCATAAGAGCCTTAAGTATATTTTTGAACAAATGGATCTGAATTTGAGGGAACAAAGATGGTTGGAGCTCATAAAGGATTATGATGTGGGAATGAATTATCATCGAGGAATGGCTAATGTAGTGGCCGATGCCTTGAGCCAAAAAGGAGTAAGTCACCAACTCACAGTTTGAGAGTTGCCATCCGATTTATGTAAGCAGTTTGAAGGATTGAAACTCAGATTCATCAATGAGATGGGGATGATGGAGTGAAATCCGACCCTGGAGCAAGAAATTCGAGAGGGCCAAACGAAGGATGAGGAAATCCAAGAAATCAAGAAAAGGACCCAAGAGGGGAGATAATTCAGATTTGATGAGGATGAACATGGTACTCTACGGCTCGAAAAAAGGATTGTCGTGCCTAATGTGAAGCATATTCGGGAGACAATTTTAAAAAGGCACATGACTCGCCATATTTGATTCATCCTAGCTGTACGTAGATGTACAAGGACTTCAAGACTTGTTATTGGTGGGCTAGAGTGAGAAAGGACATAGCTGAATACCTAGCCTTGTGTGATGTGTGCCAACGAGTGAAGCCGGAACATCAAAGACCCGTTGGAATATTGCAGCCATTAAAGATTCCGGAGTGGAAGTGGGAAGACAACGGTATGGACTTTATAGTTGGTTTACCACGTACTCAGTCTGATTATGACTGAATTTGGGTAATTGTGGATCGATTGACCAAATCATCTCATTTTTTTTCCTGTTAAGACCACCTATACCACCGCGAAGCCAGCAGAGCTATACATGGAGCATATTGTGTGCTGACATGGAGTCCCAAAGAAGATAGTACCAGATAGAGGTTCTCAATTTACCTCCAGGTTTTGGCTGAAATTGCATGAAGCTTTGGGAACAAGGTTGAATTTCAGCTCAGCGTATCACCATCAGACGGATGGACAAACTGAGAGGACCAATCAAATTTTATAGGACATGTTAAGAGCTTGTTCTTTGAAGAATGGGAAAAGTTGGGACAAGAGCTTGCCATATGCAGAATTTTCGTACAACAATAGTTACCAGGCAAGTTTGAAGATGTCACCCTACAAAGCACTATATGGGAGAATGTGTAGGACACCTTTGTTCTAGAATGAGACAGGAGAAACTCAAGTATTTTGTTCGGATGTGTTGCTAGAAACTAAAAAACAAGTTCAGGTCATTCGTTAGAACTTAAGGGCTGCTCAATCAAGGCAAAAAGGCTATGCGGACAATAGGAGAAGGAAACTAGCCTTTGAAGTAGGAGATTTTGTTTACCTTAAGGTGTCACCAATGCGAGGTAATAATAGGTTTAATATAAGAGGCAAGCTAGCACCTCGCTATATTGTACCATTCAAGATTTTGGACAAAAGAGGAGAAGTCGCATATAAGTTGGAGATGCCAGGTCATCTTTCAGATGTTCATGATGTGTTTCTTGTTTCCCAGTTCAAGAAGTGCTTGAGAGTACAAGAAGAACAAGTGCCAATGGAAGAATTGGAACTAGAGGAAGATTTCACTTATGCCGAGCAACCGGTCAAAATCTTGGAAACTAAGGAGAGGGTCACAAGGAACAGGTTATTATATGGTGTAAAGTTTAATGGAAGCATCACACAGAATCGGAAGCAACATGGGAGTTGGAAGATGATCTCAAGAAAGAATTTCCCTATCTCTTATCTTCCGCGTCGAATCTCAAGGGCGAGATTCATTTTAAGGGGAGTAGGTTTGTAACACCCTCATTTTCATTTTCATGCATTGCATACATTCTAATACATGTTTAACATTAATCCACATAAAAAGGAACATGTTTAAAATAAATTAGAGCAAAACCGCACTTAAGAATTATTGGAAGTGCGGACTAGTCCGGTTTTCATGTCGACTAGTCCGATTTCTCTCTAACTTCCATCAGACTTGTCTGTTTTGCTGCGGACTAGTCTGTTCTTCCCTCTGGACACTTTCGGACTTGTCTGGTCCTGTGCGGACTAGTCTAGTGTTCCAATTCCTTGAAAATTTTCTAAATCCCTAGACTTCTCCGGACTTGTCCGGTGTTCTAGCGGACTTGTCCGTTTTACTGTCGGACTGGAGTCAACTTTTCTGATTTTTGGCCAGACTTGTCTGTTTTTCTCCTATGGATAAGTTCGAACTTGTCTGATGTCCAGTCCAGACTTGTCCAATATCTCTCTGTCCAAATTCGGACTAGTCCGGCCCATTTTGGACTTGTCCGATAAATCGCGACTCCGATTTGATATTCTGTTTCACGACTTGTTTCTTGGGTTTTACGTTAAGTGGGCCTAGGGACGTCGTGCCTAACTCTTTTGGAGCCCATGTTAGACCCTAAAACCGACCCCTACTCATCTAAAACTCGAAATCCATTCAACCCTAGCCTCCACCTCTATATATACGACCCCACCCCTTGACTTGACATCTATTTGCTACTTTTCAACCACACCCAAACCCTAGCTCGTGGATAGCCGCCACCAAGGAGAGAGAAGGAGATTTAGAGCAAGAAGAAGAGGAGGAAACGAAAGAGGATCAACATCTCCATCAACTTCGCGTTCTTCGTCAACAATTCACCTCCTAGTTCTTCATCAACCCTAGATCGTCAGGATCCAAGTGTTGCCTCCAAAACTCTTGGTTCATTGAAGTTCTAAACACCCGGTATACCTTCTACTTCCTTTTCCAAACATGAATTCAACCCCAAATCTTAAAATTCAGGTCAATCTAGAAAATCCTAGTTCGCCAGTTCTGTGAAGTGCGGACTTGTCCGGTCCCTAGCGGACTAGTTCAATTTTCCTTGGTAAATTATGTTGAAATAATTCTCAAATTAGATCGAATCAAATCCGAACCTGTATAATCCTGTTAAAAGCTATTAGAACTAGTAAGTGATCATTAAAAACAACTCATTAACAAGTTCCACCTTGCATTTGCATTAATCATGCATATCATGTCATATTGAGTAACGTTTGTGCGCTCTTTGATTGTGTTTATCGTCTTGTATGTTTATTGTGCAGTTTAGATGGATTTGTGCTAACGTGTTCCGTGGAGGATCTCCAACACCAAGAGTTTGAAGGCTTTGACCCGAACCAATCCCAAGAGCAAGGCAAGTGTCCTTGAAGCATATTGATCCTGTTTTGAAATAAATGTTTTGTTTACAAAACTAGATGCTTGTGTCAATTTGATGGGAACCCTATGATAAGAAGTTTACTAGATTAGTTGACCACCCATGTCGCCTGGAACTCATGGTAGAGAGTCGGGATGGGCTTTTTACCTTTTTGCTTCGCTTAATTAATTGCGATGGGAAAACAACTATACCACTTCACTGAAAAATGCATTATGAGATTTGAATAACATGAACTGGTTAATATGATATGGTATTGGGTGATCTAAGCAAGGTTGGTATTGGATGGTTTGGAAGATATGGTGGTTGCTTGCTTTAGGTCTAAGGACCGATTCATGCAAGAATAAGCCAGGACTACAGTGCCACCATGAGGCCAAGTATGGATGTGGCGTAGCTGATTAATTAGGGTTTTGCTAGTGCTATGTGGACCATTAAGGATGCCCGAGGAAGGGGTCGTCGGATTGGGTTTGTTGATGATTGGTGGGACTACACAGGGATTCGAATGGCTCAAGAGAGGGCCCTTGGATGAAGATGTGCTCAGTTGGAGGCATCACGACCGGTGAAACCTAAGTTGGGTCTAAATAGGCTAGTAATTGCTTTGTAAAGACTGTTTTGTGATCTCTTGGCCATGCACCAAAGGAAGTGTAGTTGGAATAAGGGAGGTTCTCCAGTCGCCGATGAGTGGCGAAATCACAAACACGTGGATAAAGTGGTACAAACTCTGCAAAGTCTAATAAAACTATCATGATAGCCATGCTCCAGGTTATGAGCACCTGGATGACCTACATGATTAGAGGGAAAATGGAATTTTGGATGGTTATGGTCGGTAATGGTTATGGATGGTTTATGGCTTATGTTTATTGATATGAATTTGGGTTATGATAACTGGACATGGATAATGATGATGTTGGCAATAACTGGATATGATTTCATATTATGTCGATATGATGGATATGATGGGATTATTTCACGTACATATATTATGTTCATTTTCAAATGTTTCAATGTACTTTTCACCACTTAGCCATTATTATATTTTTCATTTGAATCAGCTACATGTCATACTTTCAACACTTGTTGTGTATGACATGTACTCACCCTTGCAATTCCCCCACCAACAATTGCAGGTCAGGATTGGGAGTATAGCGATGATAATGTGGAGTTCTAGGTCGTGTCTATCGTCAGCTTTGCCTGTGGAGTGTTGGAGCTGCGCTATACCCTATTTGCTTATGCTGCTTAGTTGCTTAGTTTGCTTAATTAGTTTAATTCTCCTGCATTAGTTGAAGCTTGTCATTAATATTCATTAGATCTTGTATTCGAGGATGTTCTGAATTGTGTAATAATAGTGCTTAATTAATCTTAGTTTGTGGTAATTTTTTGTATATCTTTTTGTGATTGCACTCGTGTATGTGTGTTGAACGTCCTGGACACACATATGCGTTCACTTTGTTCTTTTTAGGAGCCGGGTGTCACAATTGCCCCCCCCCCCCCCCCCAAATAGCTTCTGCTACTTTGGGATAGAATTAGCAGAACCTGCGGCCAGCGTGCAGGAACATTTTCTTAGCTCCGGAACTGGCGCCGGGTGGCTAACCCCCGCCCTGTCTTGAGGGCTCTGCCTCCGCCCTTGCTAAGGACACGAGGAAGACCCCGACCCTGGCTATGTCGCATCATAGCACTGCTTTAGGACTGCCGAGGCCCAGCCGTATCTTCGTGATGCAGATGGACGAGGCCGAACACGTTGAACATTGGCATTGAGCTCTGTAGTTTAGTCCTCAAGTCGGTAGTCATGTGGAGCGGCTGGTAGTGATCCGGAATGGAGACATGCTCATCATCAACATCATCGAAGGTCACTGTTTTCAACATCTCCTTCACAATCTTGAAATTTGTGGTGTCCGGACCCAACCGGCATTGGTCATACTTGCCATTGTAGACCCAGACCCTGTACAGACGCTGTTGGAGAGGGGTGGTACAGTGGAGCAAGAAGTCTGCCAACACCATCATGGAGGTCAAGCCCTTGCCAGCCAAGAATCGGATCCTCCTCAGGGTGGGCTTATACTCCTCTAGCAACCCCTGGGGTGCTTCATAGGTGGTAGGGTCGAAGCTTGGACCGTCGGACGTCATCATTAGCGAGGGATGCCGGCATGTCCTCACAATTGCCCAATCTTCCCTCTAGTCGCTCCATTTCCCCCTTTTAATGACGCAATGTAACCTAGAGAGGTCTTGTCCCGATGGCGGAAGTAGTAGGCCCCCACTTGGGTTGTCGCACTCCTTCCATCTGTCTTCATCACGAAGAAATATCGGAACAGCTCCAGTGTGGGCGGGCAGCCCACGAACGCCTCGCATTGGTGGAGGAACACGGTGACCAAAGTGATGGAGTTTGGCGACAAGTGGTAAAGTTGCAGCCCGTACTCCCCCAGCACTAGAAGGAAGAACCTTGACAATGGGAGTGCCTCCCTAGCAGTGGTGTAGGTGACGAAGAGAACGGTCTCATCCTAACACATATCGATTGGGATATCCATAGCGGATCATCCCTCCAAACTATAAAGCAGCCCGGCCAAGGAGCAGCCTCATTGGCACCAGATCTCCGGCCGATCGGAAGCGGGAAGGAGGCAGTAGGGAAGCCATTGAAGCAAGCTAAGGTGAGATCTTTGGCTAAGGGGTGAAGAAGGTTCGGTCACTCGAGGAAGAAGGCGAAATTTAGGCTTTGGGGTTTGAGTAAGGAAGGGACCGTTCCTTCTAACAGAGGTTTCCTTTTTGATCACCCATGCGATGCCTGAGTACTCCGAGCAAAGGTTCGGCCCACACCACTCAACACATGGCACCCGAGACAATGGGTCCTATGACCCTGCTCTAATGCACTGGCCCAATCCGTATGCCGCCTGAGGAAGCCGCTGAAGCAACTCCTACTACTGCGGAGCGAGCATAAGTGCTACAACTGCATCGAGAACCATCGCAGTTAAAGGCGCCGCAGAAGATAGAGATATTACAGCAAGCAAAGATCCCGTCGCCGTAGTCTTTCAACCAGAAGAGGACATGTGGCGATGTCCGCAGAAGCGCCTACCACTTCGGCTATCCAAGACAGAATTCAAAGCATAGTGTGGGAAAACATAGAAAGGGCTCCACCTTTGGGCTCCTCATCACGCCCCAAGGTGGACCTAGGGGCCACTGTCGGTACCCTACAAATGGGTAACCTCGCACACAAAATGAAGACACCGAGGCATGTCCGGAGTCGCCATGTGTCCTATAGGCACCAAGGCCTTTGCCTCCCAAAAGATCGAGCTGCGGTGCTGCCATGTAAGCCTTGAAGATGGGACATGGCCTCTTCGGAATGACAGGCTCCCGAGGCACCATGTGTAGGGACGGGACCTCACCCAACCTTGGGGAGAGCCCCGGTGCAACCACGTGGCATGGAGCACCTGGTTCAGCACCGCCCTAAAGGAAGGGCCTGGAGCTGCCATGTTCCTTGGTGAGCCCCAGAGCTTCCACGCGCCACGGAGGACCAGGGCTGGCCTCCCGAGCAGAGCTCAACCCCAACACTGCCACATGTCCCGCGGCTCACCTCGGACGATAAGATGCGGGAGTCAAAGGATGGTGTGCCCTGCTCAAGTCGAACATTGAAGACGCGCACCCACCTTCGGTGCCCAACGCGGAGCACGCCAACGGTGAGATACCGCTATGACCAATTGCATCACAGTGAAGACGTCGCAGGTCTATCCCACTTGTTTATGTGGGTAGCTTGCAAAAACAAGACAGGTCAACTGGACACCTTCTTCCACTGTCAACAACAGCGCGTGGGCTACTGACAAAAGAGGAGGCAAGACAGTGAGTCTTCACTACCTCGGTTAGCCATGCTTATGCGAGAAGCCTTAGACTTTTAGGATAAGATCGCCCCGAGGCCACCTGTCAGGCCCCGGGACCCCACTTGTAAGGCATCCGGCCTTGTCTATAAAAGACCCGGACTGCCACCGTTGCAAAGCATCCCCCACATCACACACACGCATACACACATACTAGCCATTCCATCGACCGTGGAGTATGGTGTTATGCTTCTCGCGGCCCGAACCACATAAAAAACCACTGTATCATATTATCATCCGCTAGAACACTAGACTGAGGCCTAAGCCCCGCTGAACAAAGAACCTCTGCAAATTGCTCCTTAGCAGATCCGGAGGAAGTGTCGAAACAACACTTCGACAGTAGGTATTTCAAATCAAATGAGAGTAACTTAAATCTTTTTAGAATTTCCCTAGAATTCTAAGTTTCACTTTCAATCTAGGAATAACAGCCATATCACTATATCACATCTCACAATAACTTAGAATGGATTAAGCTTGTGCTACCAACAATTTCTAAATCAAGGCAAAAATAATTTTGGCCAATGAGAGCAATATGTTGGAGAGTAGTAAGTTGTAAACTGGGGACTTGGGAAAATTAAAACAGAGCAACTATTCATCATTTCATCTATGTGAATTCCAAGTCATTCTTATGGCACATCTTTTATTTTGTTTGAAAACAAATCTACTCTACTTATTATTATTATTATTTTATATGCAAGGTGGATGATGGGTGAATGGAAAATAAATTTGCAAAAGGTTTGATACAATTTACCTCAAGTGGAGATCCTCCCCCGAGCTTGTTCCTCACTCACCTCCATGATTAGGGTTGAACACTTGATGACGGAAGTATGTCATGAGATCAACTTGTTTTTGTTGTAGCGTGAAGTTGAAGCTAGTGAATTGAGCGTCCGTGTGTTGTTGCCAGTATTGGGTACCTTGGACATGCCCTTGGAGAGTGTTGTAGATGTCACCCGTTCTCACTTCAAGGTCTTCCATACGTCTAGTGAGATCCGTTATTCCTTGGCTATAGACATGATGACTTCTAGCCGAAGAGGAACGACATCTTCTCATGGACGTTGGAGGCAAGCTGAAAGAGCTTGAAGTTGATAGTGGTGGCTCCCATGCGGCACCCGGCCATCCATGCCAAGACGGACCTTCGGTCTCATACGATGTAGGTTGAGTCAATCCGAGTGCATCACCCGTTGGGTCCTCTTCCTCTTCGTACGCATGGATCGTGGAGATTTTCGGAAGCATGGCCGCTCTTCCTGCACGTCTTCTAGTTACCTTGCCAGACACATTACTTCTTCGGGCTTCGTCGAGGGGAAGAAGGTTAATGGTTAGCCTGTACAAATGAAAATCCACGCCAAGTAACTGAGTTTCATTGACAAAGCTGGGATAATAAAACATCAAAGAGCCATCTTGATCATGCCTAATGGTATGTACTTTCACTGAATAATATTCATTAATTAATTCTCTTTCATTTGCAATATACTCGAATGGAGAATTTTCTACTGATCCTACCCTAGTAGCAGTACGAGTAATCAATGAAGTGCATTCAATTGGCCCTGTTCATGGAATGTACTCTAACCATTGTGTCATCATGGCAATAACTGGAGCAACTTTTATCTTTTTAACCATGACAAATAAAATTTTCAGCTCATCTTCACGCACTACCCTTACATCTCCTCTAGGGACATAGTCATAGCCACCCATCTATGCATGAAGTGTAAAGTAGGGTTGTGGAAGTGGCTATTCCTAGCTGCACTACATCTGACCTTACTAGTCAATTCATGCCAAAAACATTGTTTGTTAAACATAGGCAAAGTGTCTAAATCTAGCAAACAACGTTTATGGAAGCCTAGGATTTCACTTAATTCTTTCCATATGATGTTGTATTCTTTTTGAAATAATCTAACACTACGTAAGAAAGGCTCATACCAAACGGGGCCGAACGAAGAAGGGAGATGCACAAATTGTGCATCTCCGTCGTCGCGTCTCGCATTACGTTGGCATCAGAGACTGGCATTAAGGCGCGTCGCCGATCAAACTAGGTGCGAGACACAATCAAAAGAAGTGTGTCTCCTTTCTTTTTTTCATGAGTGGCAATCTTTATGGTGTCATTGGAGACACCGCTGGCGTGCGTCACCCACCAGCTTACAAGCGTGATAGGCCTTACAAAGCACGTCGCAGATATATTGACTAATCCGAGACGCTATGTTATGTACCGCGTCACAGATTCATTAACTTATGTTAGAAGGTCTTTATAGAAGTTTGTCTCCTTTATGTGGGTTAACCGAGACGATCTCTACTACAGTTCATGGCGGATTGTTTACAAGCACTATTATAAGGAGCTAGCCAGGATTTTGCAGCCGTATTACCAGTTTCAGCAACATACTGTTCATGAGCATATGCATAGACAAAATTATCACCCGTTAAGTCATAATGACCAATCAAATATTACCAAAGTGTCAATTGTGGTTATCAAGTATACTAATTACACATCAAAGACTGTTCATCCTGATTACAATGTCACTAATTACACACATCATAACTCTCATCATCTAATGCTCCGACTGGGACATCCTAAAATTCAACTGTAATAAACACAAGAACAAATTGGTATACAATTCTAATAATCACAGGAACTGTTAGTGAATGGAGAACAGAGCTTACTTGTAGCACATGCAGTTGGTGAGCATCTGCAAGGCATCAACAGAGAAATTATTCTCATGGTAAAGGACATGGTACTGAGCTGGTTTGCTTGTCCCCTAAAAAACAAACAATTTACATTCCATTGATGCTTTTATAGCCTAATATCAAAAACTCGTGAGAGAAACACCAATTATCGCATAGGTACCTTGATTCTGGCATGGCTACAGAGGTAGAAATCAAACACAGTTGGATGGCAAATGTTAGTGTCAACCACAGTTCCTGCAGTCTCAAGGGTTTGCAAATTAGAATTTATTATACATTGATAGTCCAAACAAATGCATTACTTCTGCATGGGACATAAACAAGGAAGATGAATGTATACCATAATGAAAATTCTCCCTTTGGACCAATGACTTCATGAACGATTAGCCTTCATTGGACATCTTCAAATTCAATAAAATCACTGGAATGCACGTACTGAGGGCAGGGTCGAGGTGGTGGCGTGCTCAAGAGACAGGGGACGCGGCGGCGTGCTCCGTGACGAGCTGGCGGAGGTGCCGGAGTGACGGTTCCTCAACTCTCTAATGAAAGCAGGCCGACGTGCTACGGCGACAAGAAGAACACACCAATTAACGAGGTTGGGGTCGAGGCAGTGGTGCACTCCGGGGACACGGGACGAGGCGGCGTGCTACAGCATGCTCAACTCTCTGATGATGAAGGTCGGGGTTGACAGCGGGGTAGGGGTCGACACCGGCAGCGTGACAATGATGACAAGCAAGTTGAGAAAGAGGGACGGCGATGGCGTGCACCAGGGACAGGGGACGAGGCAGTGTGCTCTAGCGTGCTCAACTCTTTGATGATGCGAAGGTCGTGGTCAACGGCGGCAGCGTGCTCAGGATCTATGGTTCATAGTTCGAGAGAGCGCGTGAAAGCTAAAAAATTTGGCCAAATACTGGGAGAGAGCGCGCTATGGACAAAAATTTTCGGCGTAAATCGGAGACGCGCCAACAGAAGACACGTCTTGCATTAATTTGAGGCCCCGGACACAATGGAGTGTCGTAGATGCGCCACTTTTTGTTGAAGACATACCGTTTGCTGAAACTACGAACAACAATTGAAGACAGACATATATAACGCACGTCTTGCATTAGCTCTTCGTCAGGAATTGGTAATGCCCGTCTCGCACTATTTTGTCGGTAGAACGGGCATCCAGTATGCGAAAGATGCACAACGGTGCTGAAGCAAGGAACATCATTCGCATACTGGATGTTGGCCAACTGCAACTGTGCACATTGTCTTATATGATCATTGCAACGCGCTTAGCTTTCCGCAGTGGGACAAAAGATCTTCGACGTAAATCGGAGACGGGCCAACAGAAGGCGCGTCTTATGTTATTTGATGCCCCAGACAGCCCGGAGTGTCCTAGATGTGCCACGGTGCTCTGAAGCAACTAAAAACATCCAGGACATTCCGGCGTGTCCAACTAGCAACTGTGTGCAATGCCTTATATGATCGTTGCATTGCGCTCAGCTTTCCGAGGTGGAATAAAAGATCTTCGGCGTAAATCGAAGACGATCCCGTGTAAGGCGCGTCTCCCTTTTGCCGAATATCAGGTATCTGAGACGCGACTTTCTAAAGTTCGTCTCTCATGCTCTCTCCACATTGCCACTCGCACGAAATCGTGAACCGTTACATGGATAAACAAATGTAATGACATTGCAATTCACAGATTAATTGGAACTCAGGGGTAAACAAACGCAATGACATTGCAATTCAGAGATAATTTGCATCCCAATAAATTTTATAGTTCATACATCGCATGCCCTCTAAACTAATTTCAAATCTAAACTTATTCCAAAAGCTCCCACCGATCAATCTAAACTGTAACGTCTAGCTTGCTCCCGAACACGTCTCTTATATTCCCCTAGATCCTGAAAATATTGACATTCTTTTACATTAACAAATGTCGAAGGAGGAATGAAAAACCTACTCAAATGTCACTAACTCAAAGTGTCGTATAACCTTGATAAGTAGATTATAGCAATCATTTTCAACATCGGACGCATTTGGCTGATGCAGCAAACGCTGAACTTCAAGTAGTGTAGTTTTGATTGTAAAACCAGTCCACCACCCCTACGAAATATAACTTAAGCAACATAAGAAACCAGTTCAAATAAGTTCGGAAACAATTAAGTACTAATTACATAAACAAAATAGGTCTGTATTACAGTCTCTTGATGAAGAATCCCGAGTGCTCCTGAGCGATGGACATTTGGGTGGAAGAACCCACTAGGAAAGGCGCATCCTGGAGTCACCAAGGGATAGTCCTCAGAGAACGAGATTGTCATGGGTAGTAACCACCTTCCCATTCAGTCTACAAAGGAAATTCATTAATAGGAGGACAATGGTTAAACTCATATTGTGCTTGTTCTTCATGACTTACCCCTTTATTATCAGGGACCATGCACTGCCACATCAATAAATCTCCCTATTCAGGCTTCGCAGAGAAACCCTATGCAGAGAATTTGAAAATACCAAAAACAAACAAGACATAAAACAAAACTACGGCTAAGTTCATCAGTCCATTGCATATTTACATATAAACAACCATGCGACTGGTGTGCCATATGTACATACAAGGGGATGGTTCTTGCGCCACGCCAAGCGCTCCTCCATTTGGCTATGCACCAAGCCGATACCAGCCATGAATAGTGACGATGACGAGGAAGAAGGCGACATGACAACGACGAGTACGGCGATGATGACGAAGACGAGGATGGCGACGACAACGACAACAGCGATGGTGAGCAGAGGAGGCGGTTGCACTGGAGTTGGTCAATTAGTAAAGGACCATTGGTCACTTAGTGAAGGAGCACCGAAGTCGAAGAGACGAGGGAGATAAATGTGAGACGCACTATAACAAAGAGAGACGTGCGTTAAGTTAAAAAGCGTCTTCCATTGTGGAAGAGACAAGAGACGAGGGAGATAAATGCGAGACGTGCTATAACAAGTAGAGACGCGCTTTAAGCTAAAGCGGGTCTTCCATTGTCGAAAGAGAGACGCACGGCACGAGGTCTGTGAAGAACTTAATTTCGGCGGCGTGGTGCAGAGACGCGTGCTACGTCTGTGCGCGACCTTTCATTTCCCCAAGGCGGTATCAGTGCGTCCCATCATTCCATCAATGCACGAGAAACCAACCGCTCCCTCGACGACTCCGTGCGGACCTTATTTAAGACGCGCCATCACCAGTGAGTTCTCCACAAGCGCGTCGCTCACTTTGAATCCTCTTCTTTTCTTCGGTCATCTTCTCTGCCTCGACAACCAACCACCACCATGGTCGACTTTCTGCCGCCAAGCCCGCCGAGAGAGCCACCCTGCAAGAAACTGTGCTGCAGCTCCCCTGAGAGGTTCAACACCGAGTAGTGCCTCATTATGGCGCAAGAGGCGTACAACAATACGTCTCGTGCCATGAGTTCCTCGGGTCTAGGTACCCTTCCCCAGTTTACTGGAATGGGTACTATCGGCCACTACCTCTTCACCCTCATGGGGGTGGCCGATCATCTCGACATTCTGTTGGAGACAATGGCCAAGGTGCTTGGCCCTGAGGGCTGCAGAAACCTGGTGGAAGCGACGGAGAGCAAGCTCGTTCACGGGGTTGCGCCGCCGGTGCAGCCGGCGCAGCCGGAGCAGCCGACCCAGGCTCCTGTTGCACCGGCGCCGGAGTCGTCGCCGGATGACGAGGAGGAGGAGGAGAAGGGGGAGGAAGAGTAGGAGTAGGAGTAGGAGTAGGAGTAGGTTTTAGTTTTTCTTTGTTGTTTTTAGTAGCCTCTATTTTTTAAACATTGTTAATGAATGAATTCTCTCGAATATTATCTTATGTGTTCTTCAACTATGTGAATATTATCTTGTGTGTTCTTCAACTGCGTGAATGAATGAATTTGTGGTGTGTTCATCGTGGTCATCAGGTATCATAAGGAAGGATTTGATTATATTCAGTTATCAAGTGAGAATGTGCTCTGGGTTCAGTGATGTGTGATATCAACAGTGAACCGAAGCAAAATGGAGAAATCACGAAGCTAAAGGTGACGTGAGGAATTGGAGACACATTTTCAATTAGAGCGCATCTCTCTTTTAGCAGAGGAGAGGGAGACATCGGTCATAGGAGATGTGCTGTGTTTTATGCGCGTCTCCCGCTTTTCAGAGAGGATAGCGTGCCTCAGATACTAATTTAACTGGGACGGGCTTTGTTTTAACGCGTCTCCTTGTACTTTTAGCCGAGCCATGTCAGATCCTCGCCGAAGCATGCTCGTCGCGCTTAACATTATCAGAGATGCCGCTTTTGAGCGCATCGCCCATCTTTGTCTCCTATTTGGGTTTCTTACGTAGTGTAAAAGAAATACCATCAAATCCTACTTTGAGTGTGCAAGGGAATTGTATGGAGATAAGGCGTGAACCTCTCTCCTCTACGTGAGTAATGTTTTCCCACCCTAGTGCACGCCAAATGGAAAAGAATTCGGAATTCATACCTATTTCGGAGATCAAATCCAGATCATAAGCTTTTATATGAGAAAACTCACGATCTTGGAGGAGGTCGCATGCTTAATCTTCAACACCACTTTGTATATCGAGGTCGTTGTCATGGAGAAGTTGTCATGGGTTGCTCCTCTCACCCATGGGAGTGTCCTCACATACACTCCTCCTCAGTGAACTTGGTGTAGCAATGGAAGAGAGACGTGCACTTTAGCCTCCACCATGGCTTGAGCTTGCAGCCTCCTTCCTATTTCCATCAACCTCTTCATTCCTTTCATTGCCACAACAATCAAGAACAAAACAAGGCAAAAACTCAGAAGAGGTGATGTTAGTAAAATCAAAACCCCCAACAAATTTTCCTATGAAGAACTTGAGAGCAATTTGAAAATGCAAACAAAAGCAAATCTTTTTGAGTGGGATTTAAGAAAGAGTGCTTCAATGAAGAGCACGAAAAACAATGTGAGCAATAGTGACTTTGGGGAGGTGTGAAATGAGGTGAAGTGTGAGCAGGAGTGCTCCTCATGGCCACCGCTTATAGCGTACACTCCCTAACTATCACAATGGAACCAAATGTAGCCGTTGGAGGAGAGAGAGCGGAAATGGCCCTTTCCCCATGTCGCCCAAATAGGGGGGTCGGCCGCACAGTATTGTGGGCCCCTCTATTCTCCCTTTTGGCAGGTGGCTCCAAACGACTATAAAATTAGGACGTTGGTGAAATGCCACATTTGCAGCTCAGAAAAATTGTGTTCCAAATAAATACCCCTTTTTCAAAACCCAATAATTTTCTTTTTGTGAAAAATACAGAAATAAAAAATGATAGCTGGGATTAGAAGATTCTCAACTTGCTAAAAAAACCAAATATGCAGTGGAGAATATCAAACTAAATGGGGGAAAATGAAATGAAGAGAAAAGAAAAATCAAAGAAAAGATAACTACCAATTTAACCTATTGGCTAGGTCTCACCACCGTCCAATGAGATGGACATTCCTCCTTCATAATTTCTTGACATCCGGTCTTGGAGGAATGGGCTCGAACAAGTTCTCTTGCCTCTTTCGCCATTCCTTCTGTGGCGGCTTGGTGGACTTGGGCCTTTGAGGAGGCTCGAACTTCTCTGTCTTCTTGGGGGTGTCGGCGTAGACGATAAGACGGGTTCTCCACATAGATCAATTTCCTCATGAATGCAATGAGCAGGTCCACCTTTGGAGGTATGATTACGACCTCTTGAATGTGTTTATCATTCGGCCCATACTTTATACGGATCAAGGAGCATTGCTCCAACTTTGGGCGAACGTTAAACTTCTCCTCCTTGCCATAGAATGGAAGTGGATTTCTCTAGCTCCCACATCTATGCAAGCTTCGTGGTGCTATGGAATGGTCGCCCAAGGATGAGCGACATATCCTTCTCAACCTCCATGTTGAGAACCACGAACCCACGGATATGAAGCAATTCCAAATTTTCACTGGAACATGTTCAGCAATACCCACTGGATAACGAGCTGAAGAGTCAGCCAGTTGGAGATGCATTGGTGTTGCAGTAAGCTCCGTGAAGGTCAGTTGATCGAAACCACCTTGAGCATCACACTCGCACTTGCTCGAAGGTCACAAGGGGCATTGTCAAAGTGGTGAGCCCCAATTGAACAAGATAGTGTAGGACATCCAGGGTCCTCCAGCAAGTTGCCTTCCCGTAGAGAAATCATATTTGCAATTTCTACAATACGTTCAGGCTGTCCTGGCATCTTGTGACTCTCCATTGATGGAACTGCAGCTGCATGTTGAGCCAACTAAGTCTCCAACATCTTGTTGAAGCTCAATTGATTCTTGAATGATGAGGATAGTTCTTCAATCTTGGCATTAATGCTCTCTAGGGTTTTGTAATTAGCCGATAGTTTCTTGGATAAAGCATCATTGATCTTCAGCAGGCTAATGGGAAGCTCTCTTGAGTTGGGCTGATTTCCATTATTGCCATTTTTGTTGTACCGTCCTTGAAAGAAAGGGTTTGGTTGGCCCCACCCTTGATCTCTTGGACGACAGCCATAGTTGTTCCAATAGTTGTCTATGTATTGGGCATCTTCACGGATTTTTGGGTAGTCATTGCCCAAATTGCCTGTGTTGCCACAGACTTCACATGTGATGTGAGATTCTAAGGCATAGGCATTGTCACATAACTCACAATTTGCATGTCCATCTATCTTCTTCATTAGGAGGTCCAATTTGGCAACGATCATGTCCACCTTCTTCAAGGTGTGCATGTCTCGCCGGTGGGTATGGAGATGCTCGTTGCTCTGTACCATGTTTGGCACCATCTTCTCAACCAACTCTTTGGCTTTGGACACCGTCAATGAGAAGAAGGCACCTCCAGCAGCAACATCAATATAGTCACAGACGAAAGGGATCATCCCATTGTATAAGTTTTAGATAATTAGCCATTCATCCATCCCATGGTGGGGACAGACCAGGATGTACTCCTGAAGCCTTTCCCAAGCCTCGGGAATAGACTCCTTAGAGTAACAGAAAGAACTTGGCAAGGAATGTTGTAGAACACTTCTCCCAAGTGCCGACAGTACTTTGGTTCACATAGAACCACTGCTTCACCCTCCAATGAAGGGAGAACGGAAACAGCCTAAGACGGACTACATCAAGAGACACATAATTGATCTTAAAAGTATTGCAGATCTCAAGGAACCATTGTAGGTTAGCACTTGCATCCTCGTTGGCCTTCCCACAAAATGGGTTGTCTTGCACCATAGTGATTAGACATGTCTTGATCTTGAAATTCACGTCTCTCGTGTTAATAGTGGGCCCAATAGGCACATTGTTAGCAAAGACAGCCAAAAACTCACGAAGGGTCTTTTGGGCCATTGGTGTTTCAGTTGTTGGTGTAGTTGCGCTGGCTTGCTTTGTCACACAAAGCTTCTACAGAGTAACGACACGAGGACTGTCTCTCAGAAGGGATTCTGGATCTTCGGCAATGTTTTCCGGCAAGCGGAAACTAGACATACACCATCCTGTTTTCACAGAAAATGCAAAAACAAGAAGGGTTATCCAACTACAAGCTACCCAGGGTCCTATCCTATTCATTCAATCATGCAATACTTCGGCTGCTTTCCCCTGCAACACATCCAAAAATGCTTGTTGATAATTCTTAAGTATCACAGGTGAAAGTCCGCAAACGCACAAAAACTATCGATGTAGCATTTCTACTTTAAAGAGTATTCCCAAAGGGTGTCATTTATATTCTCCCAAAGAAAGGCTAGCTGGAAGCAAAGGAATCATAAAATGGAGAGTATAGGTTGGTCTAGGTAGGGTTCTAGCAAGGACGAGTAAGTGATAATTGGAAGTAGTGTTAAATACACAAGAGCATTCTATCCTAGGGGGGTAAATGAGGCAAAGAGGGACTAGGCTACGAGTTAGTAGATACTCCTACTGTGCTTCCAATATATATATACATAGCCTAAGTTAGTTACTAATGATCATATCAATTATGAATTCTCATGCTATGTTGATTAACACATCGGGCACGGGTTTTACCCCTAGCAACACTTGGATGACTCCGGCCGAGAGCCTGTGTCATAGCCGAACTTGGAGGATTACAAAGGACAGATAGGGCTGTCACCACCTACTGCCTGTTGATGGTCCTTAAGTTCCATATTTAGATTGTCCATTCACCTCATAATGTCACAAAAGAGAAACACATCATAGTGTTACAGTTAAAAACTAACCAATTCCACAAGTGTCGGTATTTATTTGTATGCAGGTGTAGACCCAAAATACCATGACATGCTGGGAGTAATCAATAAAATTGGATTTCGACAAATCAGGTGACACCACATGTCATCACATGCATCAAATGGCCCATAAACAGAAGTATTTGAGGCCATCCAATAGTGTAGCACCCATATCTAGGGATGGTGCCCACCTGGCAGAGACCTGGATAAAGCACAGCTCCAACGGAGCTATGACCAGGTCGGCCGACCTCCCTAGTCGGCAGACTAGGGAGTGGCGCCAAACCCGGTCAAATGCGACGTGTTGGCCCCTCCCAGCTTGAAGAATTCAATGCTGACTTATTCGCTCGCATTTCGTTGTAGGAACGAACCCTTCTCCACCTATAAGTAGCACGCCACACCTCACTTCACACACACACACACCAAAAGTTGAGAATAGAATACCACTCATGTGGTTTAGAGTAGTCTTAGAGGCTGCCAAGTAGAAGGAAAGTGTGGTGAGAGTCTAGGAGAAGGAGGCTTGGGCTTGTCAAGTCCCTCTTCTACACTTGTACCTCTACAAATGTGTTATTCGAATCAAGTAAGCCCTTTGTTAATTCGTATCAAGTTTGATTTCCAATTCAAGGTATTTTGCACAAGTAGTTACTTGTAGGTTCATTGCTTTCATTTATTAGAGGCTATAGTTGTAGATTTTTGTTCGAAACAACTAGAGTTGTGATTTAGAATGTAACTGTGGTGCTTAAGTTAGAAATCACCAGTGAATATCTCGTAGACCCACATATTGAAGAGGTAGGCAGTATGTGGTGACAGACCTACCTGTCCTTAGTAATCCTCCATGTTCGGCTATGCCATAGGCTCTTTGCGGGAGTTTTCCTAGTGTTGCTAAGGGTAAACCCATGCCTAGAGCAAGCAACTGCCGCAAATTCCTTTGAATTAGAAACAATACTTTGAATTTCTCTCTCTCCCTTGCCTACCAAACAGCTTTAAGTCTTTGGGTGAATTAGTTCGTAAGATTAACACATACGTTCCTTGGATTCGATACCTTGGGAATACTCTTAAGGGGAAGTGCTACACGACAGTTTCCGTGCACTTGCGGATTTTTATCTATGATGTAAGAAACGTCAGCAAGCATTTTTGGCACTGTTGCTAGGGAACAATTGCTGTTAATCTTCAAACCTTGTTCACCCTCATATCTATCTTTTTATCTTATATTTCCTTTTCTTATCACCAACACATATATGGAGCAGCACACCATTATTTCTTATTCTAATCCAAAGGGCGAGTTCTGTGAGCCCTCACCTTCGGCGGAACCTATTCGTTCTACTAGCTATGAACTTCGCCTTGACTTTATAGCCATGGTTCGGGAACAATCCTTCTTAGGAATGGATTGTGAAAACTCCTACCACCATCTACGAGAGTTCGAACAATTGTGTTCATGCCTTCTAATCAACAGTATAACACAAGAAACTCTCAAATGGAAGTTGTTTCCCTTTTCTCTCAAAGAAAAAGCCAAACAGTGGTACGACCATAACATTGGGAAGACAAATGGAAATTGGAATGAATTTCGAGACAGATTTTGTCTTGCTTTCTTTCCATTTGCCTGAATTATTTCCTTGCAAAAGGAAGTACTATGCTTCCAACATATGGAAAAAGAGTCTACAGGTGCAGCTTGGGATGTGTTTTCTTTTTTGAGAAATTCCGGTCCAATTTTGCCCATCCCTGATCCGTTGCTTTTGCAACACTTCTATATGGGATTGAACAAAGAGTATGCCCTAAAACTTGACATTACGAAGAAGATAGATGGACAAAAATTACGAATGAAGAAGAAATTCAGCCCTCGATGTTTCCCTTTTACTTCGAGGAAAAGATATTTGTAGATTTTTGGAAATACCTCGAAGTACTATTGCCATAGGAAACCATCATTGCCACTAACTCCACTTGATCAACCTAATGGAGTGTTCGTACAACTGACGGTCAAGGAGTTAACCTATATTCTAAGCACAGAATGGACTGTGGAAGTTGAGCAGTCACCCGAAATCCTTCGGATGACCTCACCTTTGGCAACTATTCTATGCTTTATTAGAAGGACACCAATGAAAGTCCTATACAACCCCACGGTTGGAGCAAATCCCATTTCCGATTCTTATTCTCTCGCGATTCTAGGCGATGTGCCGTTGGCACCAACATGTAAATCCTTCCGACGTTCTTTTGGAAAGATCCTTGAAGGATGCGGGATTTTGCAATAGGTTTCTATAAGACGCAAAGATATTTAGGCTATCTTAGACTTCCATGTAATTAGAATCTGAGATTTTGATATTATGATTGGGATTCCCATTGTGAAATTTCTCTTGGAAATTACTTTGGAAGGAAACCACAATGTCAAACTTGGAGGGAGAAAATTATCTAATCCTATCCTGCGTTCCAAGAACACATCCGCAAAATCTCCCATCCAAGATGAGCCAATAGAGAAGGTTAGGACTCTTCAATTCTTAGCAACCCTAAAATGAAGGAGAAGAAGATTTCATCCAAGAGGAGGATGAATTTCAGGAGGCAATTGAATTGCCAAAGGAATAGTTCTTTCCAAAACCTCCTGTTGAGTTAAAAATTCTACCTCCAGGCCTACGTTGCCTTTCTAAATGGCGAGTTGGAAGCCCCCGACATCATAAGTGACAAGCTTTCTGTTGATGAGACACTCAAACTCATTGCCATGTTAGAAAAAAATAGAGCAGATTGGCTATTTGCTAGAGGATCTCAAGGGGATTAGTCCAGCGTTATGTACCCATCGCATTTCTATTCACCCCAGAGTGTCCCCTCAAGGGAACCTCAAAAGTGATTGAATAATGCGATGCGGGAAGTTGTCAAGAAGGATGTCTTGAAACTTCTACATGCCGAGATTATCTACCCTGCTCCTCATAGTGAATGAGTCAACCTAGATCAAGTAGTGCTTAAGAAGAGAGGTATGACGGTCGTTCAAAATGAGAAGAATGAATTAATTCCTCAATGAACCGTCACGGGTTGGAGGATGTGTATTGACTACTGGAAACTTAACAAGGCTACAAGGAAGGATCATTTTCCACTGCCCTTTATCTATGAGATGATAGGGCAGTTGGCAAAACACTCCTACTTCTGTTTCCTTGATGGGTATTCGAGTTATCATCAAATCCCAATCCGTCCCAACGATCAATGTAAGACCACATTCACATGTCCTTATGGAACTAATGCCTACTGCCCTATGTCTTTTGGACTGTGTAATGCGCCTGCCTCTTTTTAAATATGCATGATGTCTATCTTTTCCGACATGATTGAGAAGATCGTGGAAGTTTTCATGGACGATCTCCGTCTATGGGAAATCTTTTGATCATTGTTTGGAAAACGTAGACAAGGTCTTACAATGATGCCAAGAGAAGGACCTCATGCTTAATTGGGAAAAGTGCCATTTAATAGTCTGTGAAGGCATAATTCTTGAACAGTTAGTGTCCGAGAGAGGGGAGAGGTGGACAAAGAAAAGATGGAAGTCATTGAAAAACTTCCACCTCCTACGATAACCGGAGCGGCGACATGGTTGTCAATTGCTGGCCGATGCACACTCATTAACAACATCATATCCGCTATACCTATTTATGCAATGTGCACTATCAAACTGAGAAGTCCAGTCATTCAAGCAATTGACAAAGCAAGAAAGCAATGCTTGTAGAGAGGCTCAAATATCAATGGTAAAGGCCGGCCTCTGGTGGCCTGGCATCAAGTGACAACACCAAAGGAAAATGGAGGCCTAGGTCTCAAAAACCTCACTACAATGAATGAAGCCTTGCTCATGAAATTCCTCTGGAAAATCTATAAACAAGCTGACATCCCCTGGGTCCATCTCATACATCAACGTTATTGTAACAATGGTAAGCCACTGCATGGCACAAAAGGAAAAGGATCCTTTTGGTGGAGGGACGTAGTTAGACTATCTGACTCATTTCTCAAGAATTTTGAAGTCAAAGCTGGAAAAGGGTACACAATTCGGCTCTGGCAGGATCAGTGGGAAGGCCACTTGCTCAGAAGGGACATGTCTCGCCTGCACTCCTTCGTGAAAAAACCCAGCATCTCTATGGCCCAATTCCTCAGCAGGTCAGATCACCTCAGCCATTTCTTCCAACCAATGTCAGATGAAGCCTTGCTAGAACTTGCCAACCTGGAAGCGCTGCTGGATAAGGTTTCTCACAGGGACCCCTCGCAAGACGTATGGAGTCTGACAGGGGGAGTAAGGATATTCAGCTCCAAGAATATATACAACAATTGCTACAACCACATCAAGCCACCAACACCCTTTAGTTGGATATGGGCTTTGAGGGTGGTAAAGAAAGTGAAGATCTTCATGTGAATTATGTTTCGGGACCGGCTCAACTCAAGCAACCTTCTGAAGAGAAAGAACATAGCCATTGATGGGAATGACTACACCTGTGTGCTCTGTGTTGACAATGTGGAGGAACTCACTTACCATCTCTTCTTTAGCTGCTCCTTCAGCATGGCATGTTGGAACGTCCTTGGGGTTCATTGGGACCATGACATCCCTTTCTTTGACACTCTGTAGAAGGCCAAGCACAGCTGGAGTCGTCAAGCCTTTATGGAAATCTTCTCTATAGCGGCTTGGGAGATTTGGATTGTTCGTAACAACTTCATTTTTATAAACTCTCCCCCTACTGTAAATTCCTAGAAAAGATCCGTCATTGCTTCTACCAGGCTTCAAGCTTGTCTCTTTAAGCATGAGGATAGGGACTGTGTGCTCCTATGGCTACAGAGCTTGTAACGGCTGTTCCTCCCTCTTGAACACCTAGTCAAGTGTTGCTGTGCCTTTGTAACATAAACTCTATTTCGTTTTTTAATATATTTTCATAGCTGTCGGGGTTCTCCATTTCTGTTTTTATCGGTCAAAAAAATGTTAAGGGAATACGCAGGTTTTTAGGTCATGCTAGGTACTATCAGCGATTCATCAAAGATTTCTCAAAATACGCTAGACCCCTCACTAACCTATTTGCTAAGGAAGCTCCCTTTGATTTCGATGATGAATGTCTTAAATCATTTTAGACACTCAAAAAGGCACTCATCTCAGCTCCAATCATCCAACCTCCTGATTGGATGGTGCCAGACAAAAACATGTGTGATGCTAGTGATTTTGCTGTTGGTGCAGTTCTAGGCCAAACCAAAGATAAAAAGCATCATGGAAGAGCCTACGCTAGAAAAACTCTAACAGGGACTCAACTCAATTATGCCACAACTGAAAAAGAGCTCTTAGTTGTGGTTTTTGCTATCGATAAGTTTAGGTCCTATTTGGTTGGAGCCAAGGTCATAGTCTATACAGACCATGCTGCCTTGAAGTATTTGCTCAGCAAAAAGTATGCTAAACCAAGGCTAATCCGTTGGATTCTTTTGCTCCAAGAGTTTGACCTAGAAATAAAGGATAAGAAAGGAGTATAGAATTCCATGGCAGATCATCTATCGCATATGGAAGTCACTCAAACCATAGACATTCCTATCGATGACTTCATACGAGATGATATGCTTCTCAAGGTGACTGACTCTCACCCTTCGTATGCGGATATCACGAACTTCATGGTCACGAGATATGTACCACCAGGGGAAAACAAAAAGAAACTCATCTAGGAGAGTCGTAGACACCTTTGGGATGACCCATACCACTATCGAGATTGTGCCGATGGCCTTCTTAGAAGGCGTGTCCCATCAATTGAAAGCACCAAGATTATTTAGAAATGGCATACTAGCCCCTATGGTCGCCATTACGGTGTTTATCGTACCCTGACAAAGATCTTGCAGAGTGGATTCTATTGGCCTTTTATGTATAAAGACACAAAATAATTCATTCGTAGATGTTGGAAATGCCAGAAGCATGGAGGAATTTCTGCTCGCAATGCGGTGCCCCTAACGTATAATCTCCAAATGGAATCATCTGATGTGTAGGGAATTGATTTTATGGGACCTTTCACTGGGTCCTATTATTACGAGTATATCCTGGTGGCCGTAGATTATGTGTCAAAATAGGTAGAAGCTTTGACATGCAAAAATGCTGATTCGAAGCAAGCTAGAAAAATGTCCCATGAGATCATTTTTCCGCGCTATGGCACTCCCTGTATGATCATAAGTGATGGATGGTCTCATTTTATAGATAAGATATTCTGGAACTTTTTAAGGGAGCTTGACGTCGAGCATAATATTGCTACCCCATACCACCCACAAACAAGTGCTCAAGCAGAAACATCTAACAAGCAATTAAAACATTCTGCAAAAGACTATCATGGAAATGGGAATGGGATGGAAGCATAAGCTACCCAATGCATTGTGGGCCTACCGTACTGCCTACAAAACTCCCATCGGCATGTCTCCTTTCCAACTTGTCTATGGGAATACATGTTATCTTGTTGTAGAATTGGAACATAGAGCCTATTGGGCCATCAAGCGGTGGAACATGGACCTTCACAAAGCAGGAAAACACCGACTGAAGCAACTTTCCGAGATGAAAGAGTGGAGAGATAAGGCATACCGTAGTGCCAAAAGCTACAAAGAAAGAACCAAAAGATGGCACGGTAAGAGGATTATGCCTAAAGAATTCAGACCTGGAGATAATGTTACACTCTTCAACGTAAAATCCCACTTATTTCTAAATATGAAATTCAGTTATCAGCTAAATTCAAACTTAATAGGGTTCAAGATATGGTCATGTACATAAACTTGAACCTATTCATTTCTTTCTTCTTCTCATGTTTAAAATTTTATTAACATGAGAAACATACTTCACCAATAATCTTAGAATAATTCAAATACCATCTCTGCAAAATTTTGGTATATTTGAATGGGGTTTGCTTGGGCAAATCAATTTATAGTACCTCATATACTCAAAATAGCATATAGCTACTGTAAACACGTGCCGTGTCAAAAATATTCAAATCAGGCTATATATTTGTCTATAGTCTTCTAAAATTACAAATAGGATCCTTGCAAAGTTTCATGAATTTTGAAGTCCATTTGCTATTTTACTTGAGCTGCTCAACGTATTTGAGTCAAGTTTAAATACAAATTCAAAATCTGGTGAACATTTACTTGAACATAAAGATTTGAACACACCATTATGTTCAGCACGTTTTTTGACATATCCATGAAGTTTAATGATATTTGGAGTTCATTTACTATTTTAAAATGAATTACTAAAGTAGGCAGTGGCTGTGAGGCTGACTGGTGGAGCCCACCAGTCAACAGCCCACGTGCAGCCGCAATCCAGCGCGCGCTATGCGCGCCACCGCGATGGCATGCACCAGCGCGACGGAGCGAGCTGCCCCTCCTCCATATCCATACAAATATCGCTCCCTGCTCCTTTTTATCCATTCTACGGTAGTCTTTCTCCCTCCCTCACCCGGCGTTGCTATATCGTCGCTCCTGTGCGAAATTTCCGACTGCCAGCGCTGCGCGGCCGTTGCCGGCCAACCGGAAGGTCCTCTTGCCAAGCTCTCAACAGCAAAGTTGTTCCCCACTCCCTCCTCTATCCTATGGTTCAATCCCTTCGTCATTTCGTTGGCGTTTTGGCCAGTATTTTGAAGCTAAACCGGAGCTCACCGCCAAAGTTGTCGTGCGCCGTCTCTTTTCCACGGTGCCAAGCAGCTGCGAGCCGTTTCGGTCTTCGACTCCAACTGCAAGAAGGTGCGCCCAGGAACCCTATAACTAACCGTGAAAGCCATTCCGCATTTACGTGAGTATCGAGCACATTATCCAAGTTTTACTCACGGCCGAAGCTTATGAACTAACTAGGTTTTTCATTCAATTCGGTTTCCACACTTAATCACTCTTCACAAATGATAGGAAATAGTTTCTTCACTCCCTTGTGCACCACCTCGAACTGGAATTACCAAAAATGATAGACTGTAGCTCGAGAATCACGAGTTCTTCCCTCCGCTATTGAAAAATCGCCTCTGTCGCTGTCGACGGTTGTTTACCGGCCGTTACACGACGATTTCACCTCACTATCACTTCCCTCATGGTTCCAGGAGACTTCCCCAGCCCTTTTCTGAATATTTGAAGCCATGGGGCAGCGGTTCCGACATGGCCGGAACCCTATCCGCCGCCGCCGCTGATGCGCCGCCGTTTCCGGCCATCGGCAAGCTTCACCAACCCCACCATCATGCCCAGCGCATGATTTTATTGTTGGGCGCCCAAAACTAGTTGCTGCGGTGGCCGGAAACTCGGTTCCGGTGAGGCTCGCCAGAGCGCGCCGCCACGGGAACTGCAAGCGCCGCCCGGGCACTGCCGGCCCGAGGAAGACGAAGGTGCGGCAGGGTCCACACGTCAGTGAGCGTTTCCCTTTGCGTCGCGGAGCTGCTGTGGCTGCACGATTCCATGTGAATACATTGGAAAAATCGTGTGCACCCGTGTGTTGCTTCGACCAGAGCATGCCATGTCAGCTGGTGGGGCCCAGACGCCATTGTTTTGAATTCAAATTAATTCAAACAATTCCAGATTATGTTCAAGCTTAGAAAATCCATAACTCTCTGTATATTTATCCAAAAATATTCAAACAATTTTTGTTTGAAAGCCCTTGAGCTCTAGTTTAGGTAGTGCCAAATAATGTCCATGAAAATCATTTTTCATTTTTGGATAAATATTTTCTCCAAATAATCCTGGAATTTTTACAACAAATCCTTCAACTGGAAAAATCCCCAAAATTCTCATAAAATACTTTGTCCTGTTCTTGGTTACCAGAGAAAGTTTGGTAGCCATTGAACCTGTTTAACTTATTCCAATTTCAAGTTTCAATCTGCTGTCCATTAGGTAACAAAACTGTAACCAGCAATTAATTCAAAATGCTAAATTCAATTTTTCCTAGTAGCCTGGCTCTATAAATCTCCAGTAAAATCCTGAATAACTCTTATTCTCTGAACTTTCATGTTGTACAAGTGTTTTGGTATACAAGCCTGTATAACTTTCTGTATAATTCAATTGCCTTTTTCAATCTTTGAATTATTACATATGTTCAATTTGCTTGTTATGTCCCAAATTCGACCTAAACATTCTTTTAGACATTTACCAACTCCAGTAAAAGTTTCAGATTTAATTGACATAATCTTCAAATCCAAACTCAGTTCCAAACCTAAATAATAACTGAAAGTCTAATCTCAATTATAAAATACTTCAAGAAATTGTTAGAAACGTTGAAGTTCCATATCTCACTCATATATGCTTAGAAAATTGTGAAGCCAATTTTAATGGAACCAGGACAACCCCCTCTATCTTGATAGTCAACTGGTGGCTATGTTAAAGCTACATATCCTCCTCTAAAATTCTGGGAAAATTATGGCTTGTCATAATTTTAGAGACAACACACTTCTTTGATCATCTCCTGTTCTTTGCAAGAGTCTCCATTGTAGTCCCTAACATCTACCATAAAAATCCCAAAGCCAACTAAGATCATTCACTCACTGTAACCATAGTTAGAAGCTTATGATTTATATATACATTATAATTTACTAGCATTCATATATGCATGTCGTGTAGGGATCGATATTGACGAGAAGTGTCACTTGGAGGAGAAGGCCAGAGTGTCCACTTGATGTCCTTGGTGTAGTTTTCATAGAAGGAGCACTAACAATTGATATTTAATCGAGTCGCAAACAAAGGCAAGACCTGGTTTGCATTTAAGAGCTTTTCAATGTTTTCTAGTTTTATTCATTTACGTCTTCAGTTGATATTGTGCATTACGTATAAGTTGTTTGATACTCCACTTGCATATCCACAAATCCTATGGGAGGGTTGTAAAGGTTTATAGCTTGACGTGTAGAACTGCCAATGCTAATCTTGTAGATATACCGGTAGAAGTCGAGTAGTTGGAATCTATTCATGAGATAGGAATAACAGTTCATATGAGGGTGAAGGACGAAAGAATGGCTCATGAAATGAATACGAGACCGGGCAGGGGGAATAGGAGTCGACGAGATGGAGTCTCGGGCGCATAGCCCTGCCTGTGTCGCTTGAAGACCGTGTCGTATGCGGCACCGTTGGGCAAGCTTGAACTGTACCTGTTGCATAATGGGATATGGGCCCAATAAACTGATGTAACTCCAAACTGTAGTGTGGAGACTCCTCGGTTGTCCTTGAATGGAGATGCGAAGGCATAAAGGTGTAAATCTTCTAGCGGGCAACTTTGACGTGTCCGTGTAGGGGACCTTTTGCTCGGGATGAAGAGGTTTGTCGACATTTTGGGTCTTGGGTGGAAGGTGGCCACGTATAACACAGAGAGGAGAGCATGTAGGTGTCTCAAATGCGGGTGTGCGTGTCGTGTACTCAAGGTGTGTGCTGATTGCAATCACCATCCCTCGCGGTTATTTGAGTACCACTTGTCCGTTGCTGTCGCGACATAGTAAATACTGAAGAACCAGAAGAATATATTGTATTGAATTATAATTGCTTTTGCAACCATGTGTGGCTTAGAGATAGCACAATTAAAAGTTTATAGTTTCCCCATACTTTAGTTGTAATGGCATTATGTGCTTTGGCATGTCATATCATTGGTGAAGCGTTTCTTGTTTATCTGTGGAGTCTATGATGTGTTGTGCCTAAAGAATGTCATTTGCTACCTAAAACATGATTATAGGGATCCACTGGTAGTCGAGTCCTTTATGCTATTCCTTACCTATGCTAAGTATTCACCCTTGCATATGTCTAGTGAGACGGGTCAGTCTTGCAGAGCCTTATTCTCACGTTTGAAGTTAACGAGTTTTTGTAGGTTATACCATTGATTAAGGGCCTAACGACGATGCCTTACACCCTTTAGGGTTCACGGCTGAGTGGAAGCCCTGCACGATGCCTATATATGTGAGTGCTGCTAGTGTAAAGCGTATGAGGGCATGGACCGCTTTACTCATGCATAGCTAGTGCTGAGAGCGTAGTATGATGTATAGACTTCTTTCCTACGTTATAAATTGTAAAACTTCCGCTGTGTTTATAAATAAAGACTTAGTATTGTATTTTATTCTCGTTCTTTTCATGTATATTGTTGGGTGTTGCATCGCATGATACCACCCAATGAGATCCTTGGATGACGGAACTCTGGTCCCCACAGGCATGGTATCAGAGCATCATTGGTAACAGTGTGCTTGAAAAGAGTATATTTTCAAAAACTTAGGATTATATGAGTGAGGAATTAGTTATATGCCCATATAAGGAGTATTATTAGTATAAGATATAAAGGTGGTAAACTAACAATGTGTTATTATATTTTGTAACAACACTCCGTCGTCATGTAAGAGGTAAGGTACGCCACCGCAAGTGGATCAATTGAGGTAAGCTCACTATGCGAGAGGTAGCATGGAAGTCTTTCCTTGTCTTGGCACGAAAATGTTAATAGGAGTCTCTGAAACATTCCATGTTCCTGAGAACCTATGACACGCTGTACCCCAGCGTGCTTCAAAGTTAGTGGGAGCCCCTGTCGGGTGGTAAATAACCCGATAGTATGCGTCTCTAGAACTATTCATGTTCTAAGGGAGCATGCGAAACAAGTATGCCCAAGCATGTATAAGCCGGTTCGTGCGAGAGTCTTTGCTGTACAGACGTAGTACAGCCATGTACCTCGGGACATGACATCGCTCGAGGGCGACTCACACCAAGTCTATGCATTTACTTTCATATATATTATTGTGACTGCCTGTCGTGTTTCCCCATGCCGCCCTTGAGGTGTGAAAGTGTGAAAGGGGATTGTTTGTCTTTTGCAGAATTAACTACGGTAGCGACCCGTGCAGAACACGTTTGCGAGTGAACGATACTAGGGCTACCTATAAACGTATCTGGAAATACCTGTTAGAATATTCTTTAGTGAGGCATGTAGTACCATTGTATCACGTTTGATACATTGACCATCCTTCATGATAGAATGGATGCATTGTGTTTTAATGTCCGACCACCAGTTGCTGGTAGGTTTTGGACATCGCAAAGTGAATTTCAATCATAACTAGTGAAGAAACAAGGTTCTGTATTTCTGGCAGAAGTTTGCTCAACTTCACCAGGTTGAATCCTTAATTAGCTTACAGAAAACATAGGCTTATGCTATATGGATGTAACGATCATCCAGTCGACTACAATGTTTATTTTGGTCATTAGGACTGAAAGTGATCCTACCTTGGTGTAACCTGAACTCCACAAAAACTACTACAAATGTCTTACCAACTATACAATCTCTGTATTTTCACCATAACTTTGTGTATAAATATCTTCTGCCCTATTGTGATACACATCTGGAGAGGGTAGTAGCATCACTAGCACTTTGTAAATTGAAGTATTTTCTAATTCAGCACTGAACCAATCCAAATTCCAGGTTGAAACTGATACACTGCAGAGCTGCTGGCAGAGAACCAATCAGCTTATCTGTCAACTTTAGACAGTCATATTCCCTAATCTTGAAACTTGACATGGTCATATGTATACATTTATGGAAAGCTTAGGAAGTCCTCTATCAACTTTCTATTGAGCTCCTGGTCTGAATCTTTCCTTATCAGAGCACAATTCCAATTGTCACAAACGCTGTTCTGGCATTCCAGAACCAGAAAACATTTGTGCATAATTTGGAATTTGTGCGCTTTGACCTGTATAACGACTATGTAAGCCTGAACCAATTTATTTCTAGAATGTTAACATGATGTGGTACCATGTTTATTTTTTCATTACCTCAATATATTGTTTTGATATACCTGTATAAACTGTGGACAAAAACCCACATATACAAGGGAGGTTCTGTCAAAAATTCCAGAAAATTTTAGTCAACTTCAAACCTGTATAACTTTTAATCCAGAGCTCACCTGAAGGTGTTCAAGTACAATCTGGAAAAAGCTATGAAGTTCTATAAACTTTTGTATTCGACACAAATCCTATTACTTCTATTTACTGGGAGCAAAATTCGAGTTTATACAGGATGGTCATCTGGAACGGAACTGAAGTTCTTATTCCAGATTTGAACTGTCTTGTAACCGTTAATCAAGCTTCTATATCTTCCATCACAGAATTGCTATGGGGACAAAGTAATCTATTCTGGAATGGCTTTTTGGTGTACTACAAATTTGTAGTGGATCACCAGACCAAATTTTGATTTTAACTGTGAGAAATAATTACATTTCTACAGACTGGTCTGATAGACCAGAAAATGGACAGCATACCAGTATGCGATGTTATCGGCTCAAATCATTTTAGTTTCACTCTGTTGTGTCACTCATCATGTCTAGAGGTTATTACTCGACATGATAGATTAACGTAACGTTGAAACACCATGTTAAGTATTTGGTGAGCTGTATCACTTAATTGAGTCTAGTTCAATGTCCTAATCTTTATTTACACCTAGCATACTGCATTGTTAAGTGAGGTATATTACGGTCTTTATCATGATTCCAGTTGGTATTGCAACTTTGGATCTTAACCATAATACTCACTTTTGCAGCATGGATCACACTCATTTTGAGGGCGAACCGGGTATTTCTGCTCATGGTGGAGATGTCTCAACTCTACCACAAGTGCCATCATCAACCAGATTGGCAGAAGTCTTAGCAAGGATGGCCGAGTCTCTGCATACGTTGGTACAGCGGAGTGTACAACCTGAGACTCAACCACTTGATCAACCTCAAGTCACATATCTGGATTTCTTGGCAGCTCAACCACCAGTTTCCGCGGAAGCTTTGGAACCATTGGAGTCGGGTCATTGGCTCCGGGTGATTGAAGCCAAGTTTGAGTTACTCCAGTGTGACGAATATCAAAAGGCTTTATTCGCCACTCAACAACTTCACGGATCTGTAGGAGCTTGGTGGTCTGAATATCTCACCACTCTCCCTGATGGTCATCCTGTGACCTGGCCAGAGTTTCGTGATACTTTCCATGCACGTCACATATCTTATGGGATGATTACAACCAAGTTGGAGGAGTTTGTGGAGTTGAAGCAAGAAGAAATGAGTGCTTATGAATATTCCAAGGCGTTCAATCGTTTGGTTCAATATGCGCCTGAGTACGTGAATACAGAGGTGTTGAAGTGTGGTTGTTTCTTTCAAGGACTGAACGTCAAGCTTCGAGCTCTACCAGCGTTAGTCAATAACAGCAACTACAATAAGTTGGTTGATGCCGCTATTGTTCAGGAGGATGCAACTCTTCGCTATTAGGCGGAGAAGAGGAAGAGGAAGGCATCACAGGAGATTATTAGTGATGTTCCTCAGGAGGATCGGTAAGTGTATTGCTTACCGTCCGATCAAGAGCTATAGTCGAGTGAGCAACCACAACAGATTCGATATCATTCAGATTCAGTGGAGACTTTACCTGCACCTCAGCAAAGCGTGCAAGGGTGTTCTGGTCCTCCACCGCAGCAGTATCATCTCACTCTTGCAGCGCCATCTCTGCAAGCTATGCAGGGTGTCAGTCCACCACAATTCAGTGGAAATCAGAGGATGCATTTGGCACGGGAACGTCGCAAGGCGAAACATGGTTGTGTCCAATTGTCCTTTTCCAAAAATGGTGACCAGCACCATAAACTTGAAAACAAAATTTCATCGAAGTCTGTCAGTGTTAATTATGTTGCAATCGAGGACATTCTAGATGGAGAACCTGTGTTAGCAGACATGTTTACTTTACATGATCAACCAGTAGTCGTTCTATTTGACTCTGGAGCTACTCATAACTTTGTGAGCAAGTCTTTTGTGCTGAAACATCTTGTGCCAATTGTGACTATCTCCCATACATTCCGTATCAGTTCAACTGGAGGCAATATTTCTGCTAATGAGGTTGTTTCTCGAGCACCTCTGTGAATGGGTAAGAAGTATCTATCCAGTGAGCCTCATCATCTTAGAAGGTCAGCAGATTGACCTCATCTTTGGGATGTCATGGTTGACACATCATGGAGCTATCTTTGATATCAGCTCGCGGACTGTCCGACTGAATTCTCAGTTCCATGGTTACAACACTTTAAATCTTTTGGATACCGCACCAAGAATCTCAGCGGTGCATCACACAAGTGCCAATAAGCTTGAGGATATCCCAGTAGTGTGTGAATATCCAAACGTGTTTCCTGATGATCTTCCCGGCACGCCATCAGAAAATGACGTTGAGTTCAAGATTGAACTGGCGTCAGGAACCATGCCAATCTCAAGGAAGACGTATAGGATGGCACCGAAGGAACTTGCGGAATTGAAGGAGCAGCTGAATGACTTATTGAGCAAGTGTTTTATTCGCCCAAGTACATCACCTTGGGGTTGTTCCTCGTTATTTGTGAAGAAGAATGATGAGACATTAAGGTTGTGTGTGGACTATCATCCACTGAATGCTGTCACCATCAAGAACAAGTTTCCACTACCATGCATTGATATCTTATTCGATCAACTAGTGGGTGCTAAGGTATTTTCGTAGATGGACCTTCGTTCAGGTTATCATCAGATTAAGATTCGACCTGAGGACATTCCAATAACCACATTCTTGACGAGGTATGGGCTGTATGAGTATCTTGTCATGTCCTTTGGGTTGACCAATGCACCGGCTCACTTCATGTATTTCATGAATTTGGTGTTTATTCTGGAGTTGGACAAGTTTGTCGTGGTCTTCATCAATGACATCCTTGTGTATTCTAAATCTGAAGAGGAACATGCTAAACACTTGCACGTTGTGTTGCAACAGTTAAGGGATCACAAACTGTATGCAAAGTTCAGCAAGTGTGAGTTTTGGATCAACCAAGTGCCATTTCTGGGTCACATCATCTCGGCTGCTGGTATTGTAGTTGATCCAAGCAAAATTGTACCAGTCCTGAAGTGGAAATCTCCCAAGTCCGTACATGAAGTTCGTAGTTTCTTTGGCCTGGCTGGCTATTATCGGAGGTTCACTCCGAGTTTATCAAATATAGCTAAGCCAATGAAGGAACTATTGATGTAGGGAACGAGGTATGTATGGACTAAAGAATGTGAAGAAGCATTTCAAGCTTTGGTGAAACACCTCACAACAGCACCGGTGTTGGCTCAACCGTACACAACCAAACCATTTGATGGTTATTGTGATGCACCTGGCATTGGTCTTGGTTGTGTACTCATGCAAGAAAGAAGAGTGATCGCATATGGATCTCGGCAGCTTCGAAATCATGAACAACATTATCCAACTCATGATCTTGAGCTCGCTGTCGTGGTGCTCGCATTGAAGATGTGGTGGCACTATCTATTAGGCAATCTAGTGCATCTCTACACTGATCACAAGAGTTTGATGTACATTTTTACCCAGAAAGACTTGAATATGCGACAATGAAGATGGTTGGAGTTAATCAAAGACTTTGATATTGAGATCCACTACCATCCTGGCAAACCAAATGTGCTTATAGATGCGCTGAGCCGCAAGTCTCATGTCAGTCATCTGTCGATCACTTCAATGGAAGAGGATGAGCCGAGTTTATACTTGGTTCCATATGGAGGACTCTACAATCTAGCCCTCATCCCTACCATCAGGGAAGATATCGTAGAGGCTCAGAAGGAAGACAAGGGCATGTCGCACATTTGGCGAAGAATGAAGACGGGGGAGATGAAATGCTTTCGATGTGATGATCACGGTACTATTTGGTTTAAAGACCGTATAGTCGTACCCCATGACATGGAGCTCCGAAAGAAGATCTTGGATGAAGCACACTTATCCAAGTACTGTATTCATCCGAGTAGCAACAAGATGTACCAAGATCTGCAAAAAAAATTCGGGTGGTCTCGGATGAAGCGAGAGATAGCAAAGTATGTATCCGAATGTGATACATGTCTGCGGGTGAAAGCCGACCATCTGAGGCAAGCCAGACAGTTGCAACCCTTGAACATATCAGCATGGAAGTGGGAAGACATCCACATGGATTTCATTGTAGGGTTACCTCTCACTTTCCGTAAGCATGATTCGATTTGGGTGATAGTTGATTGGTTGACCAAGTCAGCTCATTTTATCCCTGTGAACACCAACTATCGTGCCCCCAAGTATGCAGAGATGTATATCACCAGGATCATGTGCTTACATGGAGGGCCCTACACTATCGTGGAGCCTTATTTGTTGCTCGATTTTGGGAGCAGCTCCGCACATCATTGGGTACCAAGTTGATTCGAAGCTCTGCTTATCATCTGCAGACTAACGGTCAGACGGAGCGAGTAAATCAGGTCCTCGAGGACATGCTACGAGCTTGTGCCATCCACCATGGTAAAAATTGCGATGCTCATCTACCATTGATGGAGTTTTCATACAACAATGGTGTCGACTGTTGGAGTCGGCAGATCTCCTGACACTACTAAAGTGTTGAAGGAGTTTGTAGTTCGGTGTGGGCGCGCGGAGATTCAAGAAGGTGAATTACGATTGGGCACTAGAGACACAGTGATTTACGTGGTTCGGGCCGCCTGAGCGTAATACCCTACTCCACGGGTGTGTGTGTGTTGTATTAGCTTGTGTGCCTGAGAGCGTTGCCGAGCCTCCTTCGTGTATCGTCGGTCTGTCCTTTTATAGTACAAGGACAAACCGTTACAAGTTAGCCTGGCCCGACATGTGGCCCCGGCGGTTACTAGTATTGATACACGATTAATTGTTGTTAATAATCATGTAACGGGCCCCGACAGTGCCGTTACAGTTGTTAAGATTATCCAATTAAGTGTCATTAACATGGAATTAATGACAATTAATCGGGTCTTGAAGTCCGCGGCTATCCTTTGACGATCCGGAGTCATTACAACGTCTTCCGTAGGTTTGAGGTGGCCAGCTCCAACGTTTGGACACGTGGCAGCTCCGGAGCTTGCTTGTGGGAAGCGGGAAGCTCCGGGGTGGCCTGGCACGTGTCAGGTCCGGAGCTTCTCTCGGTCAGGGGTTATGTCCGGAGGTGCCGTTTCGGTACCTAGCCCGGAGCTTCACCCTTGTGGGTAATAGCTCCGGTCTGGCAGTACACGTGGCAACCTAGGGGTTAACCATGTTGGAGAAGAAGGTCCGGTTATGTCTGACAAGTGGGCCTACGAGGGTCTTCAATTTGAGTAGACATCCTTCCCTTGAGATCTTTGTAACCTCAGGGGGTGTATGGTTTTTAGGGTACCGACAGTGGCCCCCTGGACCTACCTCCGGGGAAAGTCACCAGGGTGAAGCCATTCCGTCGGAGGTGGGTCCATACTCGCGACTCTTGAACTGGGTCTTCAAGGGTCTTCGGAGGTGCCGTTGGCGGGGCTTTACGGTTAAATCCCGACGCGTGGCGCACCTCAGGCGGCAGATAAGATCTTTGACGTGCGGATCTCTCGCAATTGAAGGTCGCCGGTTCCCGATACGAAAACCGTATCGGTTCCGCGCGCCTTGTCAGGTCACCGCCTTTGGGGTTTCCCGCCTCGTGATGACAACTGTTCGCCTGGGTAAGAACCTCGACTTGATCGTCAGGGTGGTCCCGGTCCCTCTTGTCATCGGCAGGGTTGAATTCTTGAGTAGTATCCTTGACTCTCGTGCAGTTTCCATCCAAGCGTTGCGAGGGCTTACTTAAGAAGGAAAGCGCACCGTCGGGAGTTCTTTACGCTTCCCATCTGTTCTTGCGCTCAAACTCCCGACTTGTACTTTGCTCCTCTTCTCTTGCCTAGCTGTGCTGCGATGGAGTTGGGTCTGCGTGAGAGTCGCTTGAAGACGGACAGCGATCTGAAGAAGGTCCGGGCCCTCATGGGGTGGTCTTCGGACTCCTTCAACCGCTCGGTCCGCGCCGGCGGAGAGCTCCCCTTTGAAAAGGAGCACTCTGGCGAGATGGTGTACTTTTCCTCGTACGCCATGGTGGGGCTGATCCCACCGTTTTCTTCTTTCTTCTTGATGCTGCTGGACTTCTATGGTCTGCAGCTGTACCACCTTGGCCCTCACTCCATTCTCCTTGTGTCCATCTTTGTCCACTTCTGCGAGATGTGGGTGGGCATCCCTCCCTGCATCGAGCTCTTCCGAACCTTCTTCACCGTCCAAACCACCGGCCGAAGCGATGAGTATCTTGGCTTCTACTACTTCGTGAAGCGCAAGAAGTGCCCATTCAAGTACCTCTGGTCATTCCCTTCCGGGAAGTGGGATGACTAGAAGAAAGATTGGGTAGTCGTCCAGGTGGAGGAGCATGAGCGGTTGGAGTTGCCAGACGGTCTGCCCGGCATTGACACGTCGGTATGGAGCGAAGTTCCGGTGCTGGCGGAAGCTTTCGACCCTGTCCTGACCAGGATCCGCCAATGTGTGGAGGGAGGATTGACTCCCCAGGCGGTGTTCTGCAACTTCCTGTCCAACAGGTGGGCGCCGCTGAAGAGGAGGGAGAAGCTCGCCTAGGCCCTCAACAGCATGATGGACGAGGACCGGGTTGAGACCGGGTTGAAGTCCAGCATGGTGGGGAAGACCTTGGAGTTTCACCTCAAGAAATTCCAGCACGGCATCGACGTTGACGGAGATTACTTGACTCCGCCGCCGGCTTTCCTCCCTCTGAACGTGGAAGTTGAGTTCAGCAGGGAGCTCCGGCGGAAGATGCCCGCGCTTGACGACCTTGGTGTCGTCGAGAGAAGATCAACCACCCGGTTGGCGATCCCCGGGTTGTCCGGAGACGGCTCCGCCCCTGTCCCACAGCCAAGAGCTGAGGTCATCGACAAGGGCAAGGAGCTGGCGGAGGAGCCGGAGAGCCAGAAGAGAAAGCTGCGACATGCTGACGGAAGGTCCGTCGGGCCTACCACTTCCCCCCCAGTTCCCCCTCCTCAGGAAGGAAGATCCTCCGCCGCCGTGGCGACTGTCCCCGTGGTGGGGTCCTTCCGGAACGTTACTGTTCCGGCGGTGGGGTCCTCCCGGAGCGCGACTGTCCCCGTGGTGGATCCCTACCGTGGTGCTAGCTCCGGGCGTGCGACTTCGGCATCTGGAGCGGTGAGGGCCTCTAGGTCCAGGAGTTCCTCCCGATCAGGGAGAGCTCCGACCCGGGAAACGCCCGCGGCTGTGGCAAGTCTTGGTAGTCCTCCCGGAGCTCCTACGCCGACCGTGGCCAGCCCGGATCGTCCGGGTAAGAGGTTCCGCGCAAGTTGGTGCGTGAGCCTCCCAAGGTAATTTTTCTTTTTTACCTCGATTAACTTTTTAATTGTAGCATCTGTTTGCTCAATTTCTTCGTTCTTCATCTGCAGCGTTCCCAAGAAGGGGAGTGAAGCTCCACCCCCAGCCACAGTGTCTGAGGCTGCGAGGGCTTCTGCTCCAGCCCCGGTGCCGCCCCAAGCGGAGGTTGCGACAGCTCCGGCGCCGGCTGTCGTGGTCATGGACCTCGACTCGTCTCCGGAAGTTCCCGTGGTAGCGCCGGACCACGGGAATGAAGATGCGCCAGCGGCACCCATCTCGGAAGTGGAAGCTCCGGGTCCTGGTGCTGCAGTAGTAGAAGCTCCGGCTGTTGAGTCGGAGGAAGTAGCAGTCCCGGCTTCGGAGCCGGAAAGTGCTGAAGCCCCGGCGATTGAGCCGGAGGTGGCTGAAGCCCCGGCATGCGAGCCGGAAGTTGAAGTAGTTCCGGCAGTTGAGCCGGTTACTTCCGAAGCTCCGGCCGCAGAGCCGGTGATTGTTGGAGCACCGGTCACAGAGCCGGCGGCTGAAGAGGCGAGGGAGCTTGAGCCTCCCTCAGAAGAGGTGTCCCGGCCGGAGCTAGTAGCAGCTCCTGCTCCGGGGGCGACGACGTCGATGGTACCTGTGGCAGAGCCAGAGTGCCTGAACGAAGTCGCCGGCCCCCCGCCTGAGGGGGCGAGTGAAGACTTGATGGCGGGACCTCCTTCTATGGCGACTGAGGCCATCCCGGAGGAGGGCCCTAATGCTTTGGAAGCTCGGAGTTCCACTCTCGTAGAGTGGGACCCAATTTTTGTAAGTGAAGACCCGCTGGAACCAGCGGAAGAGACCCCAGCAGGTCCAGAGCCCATCTCGCTGTCGATGTCCATCGACAACGCCTGCTCCAGTCTACGTCAGGTCCAACTGGCCTTCTTCCACGACAGCAAGGCTCTTGAAGAGGAGCGCCAAACCCTTAGGCGGTGGCGTAATCGGCTCCACTTCGAGACTAAGCTGGCGCAGTCGAGGCTTGCGGATGACAAGGAATGGATCAGGCGGGAGAAGATCCGCCTGGAGCTCTGGGGTGAGCTGCTAGACGAGAGGGAGAGCATGACTCACGCCCTCGACGCTCAATCCCGGGAGTTCCATGACCAAGCTAAGGCTGCTAACGACGCGGCCAATGCTCGGTTTGATCAGCTCGAGGCCATCAGCACCGCACTCATCAAGCGCCGAGAGGCACTTGAAGGGAGGGAAAGACGGCTCGAGGATGAGGAGCAAAAACTCCTGGAGCTACGAGATGACGTCTTGCGACGGGAAGAAGAGCTCGCCGAGAAAACAGCTCTGGCGAACAAGGGCCTCGAGGAGCGCGCTAATAAATTGGAAGAGTGCTGCCTCGAGGAGGAGGAGAAGACTTGGGTGCGGGGGCAGGAACTCTACGAATACGAGTGTGCCCTTGTCGCCCGGGAGAAGAAAGTGGAGGCTAGGGAGAAGGACCTGGTCGACTGCCGGAACAAGATCCACCTCCGGGAGGAGGAGCTCGGAAGACTTGAGAAGGGGGTTGCTGCGAAGATCCAGCAAAACGCCAAAGAAGTTGAGCGCCTCGCCCGCGAGAATTCGGAACTGACGGCGGCCCGGAGATCCCTGGAAGAGATGAAGAACTTGAGGAAGGCGGACTCCCTGCAAATTTGGGAGTTCCTGGGCAAGGCCGACAACACGCTGACGCCGATGGGTTTCAGCCCCGTGCACCCGGATGATCCGGAGCCAGAGCTGGATCTCGCGTTGCAAGCATTGAGCGCCGCAGGCAGCAAGCTCTCCAAGGTGGGCGACGTTATCGCGGACCAACTGGAGGTCGAGGGGCAATCCCTGGCTAGGAACGTCACAGAATATGTGTTGACGTGCTACACCAGCCGGAACCCTCAATTTCCTCTGGACCCGGTGCTTGAAGGCCCCGTCGAAGGAGAAGGCGAAGCTACCCGAGCCCGCGTGTTGGAGGTCGCCCAGAAGGTCGCCGAGTTCTTCCATAGGGTCTAGGACCGTCTCTTTTAGCCTTTACTTGTAACTTCTCTTCTTCCTCAATTTTGTAATCCCTTGTCTCCAGATGTAATCTCCGGTCTTCAGATGAAATGAAATCCCCAATTTTTTGCGAATTTCATTTTTTGTCTTTTGTCTTCAACATCTTTATCTTCACTTGGCCCCCTGGTAGATGTGCACAATTTGATTGTGGACATGTACCAAAAGGATGTTGAGTTTTGTTGAAGACAAATTTGCTTCGAACTCGTGGAATTTAGGTCCGAAGTTTTTGATAGTGAAGGTCCCCTGAAGTTGTCGGAGCTTAGAAGCTCCGGCACTGTCCATCGCTGGAGCTTAGTAGCTCCGGCAACAGCCTCTATCAACACGTTGAGCGTCGATAGTTAATACTCCAAGGTGTCGGAGCTTAGCAGCTCCGGCAATGACCTTTGCCACACTTAGTTTGTTGGCAACAGACTCCAGTGACGGGGTCTTCTCACCATCTTTTAGTCAACGCCGACGGTTGACGCCCTTGTGGGAGTCGGAGCTTGGTTAGCTCCGGTTTTTCTCCATCAACGTAGGGTTCATTTTTCCTGCACACTTAAGCCAAGAAAAATAGTAAAATTCGTTCCTTGTCTATAACTTCATCGCGGCTTACGGTTCTCAAGAAAATTTTAAGTTGAACACGATTTTTAATACGACTGGGTGAATTGTCTTTTCTTTTAGATCCAATTGTCCGTGGAACCACCTTACTTTGGCCTGCCGGGATGTAGGTAGAGTGCGTACTTAGGGTGCTTGACCAGGCTAAGTCGATAGCGCACTCCTGCCCTAGAATGGCTTGGCGGCTTTCAGGCGAGTTGGCCACAGACGATATTTAAATCCAAAAAATCTGACAATTCAACTCGAATCGTATGTAAACCGGTCAAACTAGAACTTCTTAAGAATTGCACGTTTCTGTTATAGACAAGAAAGAGAAAAATAAAAATGTCGAGCCTATGCAAAAATGAATGCACGTGGAGTCTATTTCACATGAAGATGTCTTTCATTATAGGTCCGGGGTACAGGGGAAACAAGTACACTCTTAGGGTACGGAACCAGGCTAAGTGTGTTTGGTTTCTCGTTTGACCCAGGGTAGTTAGCCACACTTTTAGTCCGGAGACTGTGTCATGTGTTGCATGAGCTTTTCAAACCTTTCGGGAAAGGTCCGGATGCTCTCCCGGAGGAACTACCCGACTCTGTACAATGACTCTATAACATACATTTCAAGTTAGTTGAGACTCGCCTTCGTGGAATTAAGTGTAGAACTTACGGAGGTGCTCGATGTTCCAAGGATTTGGGGGAGGTGTCCCATCCTCGGTAGCCAAGCGAACGCTTCTGGGACGGGATACTTTGATCACTCGAAAGGGCCCTTCCCAGCTGGGGGATAGTTTGTTTTGCCCTTCTCTGGATAGTATTCTCCGTAGCACCAGATCGCCTTCCTCGAGCTGTCGGTTGTGTACATGCCGCTGGTGATAGCGCCGTAGAGCTTGGCGGTATCGGGCATTCCGAACAGCTGCTTGGCACCTTCCCTCCTCGAGGAGGTCTAGGTCTTCGCGCCGGAGCTGGTCCTGCGCGGCTTCGTCGAAGGTCCGAACTCGGAGGGAACCCAAGGTGATTTCCGGAGGAAGGATCGCTTCAGCTCCGTACACCAGGAAGAAGGGTGTTTCTCCGGTTGCCCGACTTGGAGAAGTCCTGTTGGCCCATAGAGTGGGCGGAAGCTCTTCGATCCAATTGGCTCCGTGCTTTTTCAAGCGCTCATAAGTGCGTGTTTTGAGTCCTTTAAGGATCTCTGCGTTTGCTCTCTCGGCTTGTCCATTGCTGGCAGGATGAGCTACGGAAGCGTAGCAAACTTGTATGCCGAGGTCTTCGCAATATCCTTGAAATGCGGAGCTTGTGAATTGAGTCCCATTATCAGTGATGATCTTATTTCGGACTCCGAATCTGCTCACGATGGATTGTAGAAAATTGATTGCAGATTGTTTGTTGATCGTCACAATGGGAGTTGCTTCCGGCCACTTGGTGAACTTGTCGATGGCGACGTACAGGAACTTGTAACCTCCGAGGGCTCTTGGGAAGGGTCCCAAGATGTCCATCCCCCACACAGCGAAAGGCCATGTGGGAGGTATCATTTGTAAGGACTGAGCCGGTGTATGAATTTGCTTTGCATGAAATTGACATGCTTTGCATTTCTTCACCAGCTCAGTGGCATCCTGGAGCGCTGTGGGCCAGTAGAAGCCGTGCGGAAAGGCTTTTCCGACCAGCGTGCGGGAAGATGCGTGGTTCCCACACTCGCCTCCATGGATTTCTGCGAGGAGCTCGCAGCCTTCTTCCCTTGTGATGCACCGCATTAGGATGCCGTTGGCACCGCGCCGGTAGAGATCCCCTTCTACCAACGTGTATCTTTTAGCCAATCTGACTACCCGGTCAGCGGATACATCATCGTCAGGAAGGATGTTGTCTTTCAAGTAGCTCCGGATCTCCGAGATCCATGCATCGGAACTGACTTGAGCATTTGAGTCTTGCGTGCTGGGTTGCTCGGAGCTTTCGGCAGCACCTACGACCCTTGATGGCTGCCATGGTAATAGGGCCATCGGGACCGTCAACTTCGGGATGCTGATCTCGCCCCCTTCGTTCAGTTCGGCAGGCTGAACTGTGGGTTTTGACAACCTCCGGACAAAGGTTCCGTCAGGAGCCGGAGCTCCAGTTGACGCCTTGGTCGAGAGTTCGTCAGCTTCAGCGTTGTGAGCACGCTGAACATGGTGAAGGTCTAGGACTTCGAAGTCCTTCTGAAGCCTCTGGACTTCAAGGAGGTAAGCAGCCAGCTGGAGATTATTGCAGGAGCATTCACCCTTCACCAGCTTGATGACGAGTTGTGAATCTCCTTTGACCAGCAATTGCTTGACACCATATGATAGTGCCACCTTTAATCCATAGATGAGTGCTTCGTACTCCGCCATGTTGTTGGTTGCCTTGAAGTCAAGGTGTACCATGTATTTCACCTTCTCCCCAGTTGGTGCAAGGAGAAGGATTCCAGCTCCGGCTCCCTGCTTCTGCATGGAGCCGTCGAAGTAAAGGGTCCAGTGAGGCTTAGTGAAGGTTGGAACTTGAGGTTCCGTCTTCTGCCCACTGGGGCCCCTAGGGTTTAATGGAGAGGGAGTCCATTCTGCCACGAAATCTGCCAACGCTTGACTCTTGATTGCTTGTCTTGGAATGAATTCAAGATCGAATTCAGCCAATTCCGCTGCCCACTTTGCAATATTCCAAGTTGAATTGGGATTATGCAGGATCGCTCGAAGTGGATATGAGGTCACCACCGAGACTTTATGAGCTTGGAAATAGTGTCGAAGCTTCCTTGAGGCAATAAGAACTGCATAAAGCAGTTTATGCACCTCTAGGTATCGAGTCTTGGCATCATGTAACACTTCACTGATGAAGTATACCGGGCGTTGAATGGTCCAGACCCTCCCGGAGGGGTCCGGAGCTTCCTCTTCATTGATCCGGACCCTCTCGGAGGGGTCCAGACTCTCTTCGGGGACCTCCGGGTTCTGGGTGGAGGAACCCGGAGCTTCTTCAGAAATGACCTGGACCCTCTTAGAGGGGTCCGGGTCCTCTGAAGTGGCTTTTTGTGGGTTTGAGTCTGGGAGCTGGGACCCAGACCCGCTTTCAGGAACCTCTGGACCCTCCCGAAGGGGTCTGGATTCCTGAGTATTGGGTAGTTCCGGTCTCTCCGCAACCAGAACCATACTGACGACTTCGTCAGTAGCTGAAATGTAAAGCAACAAAGGCTCACCAGGGTTCGGAGCTACCAGGACTGGTAGGGTGGTGAGGAACTCTTTCAGCTCCTGGAATGCCTTCTCTGCTTCTTCAGACCATTGGAATGGTCCGGACTTCCTCAGTAACTTGAAGAAGGGAAGTGCTCTTTCCGCCAGTCTTGAGATGAACCGGCTGAGGGCTGCTAGACATCCAGTTAATTTTTGGACGTCTTTGATGCGGGTTGGTGGCTGCATGTCTTCAATGGCTTTTATCTTCGCCGGATTAGCCTCTATGCCCTGGTGACTTACCAAGAAACCAAGAAGCTTTCCGGAACTAACCCCGAAGACGCACTTGTCTGGGTTTAACCTCCTTGTTCTTGACTTTGACCACGATGTCATCGACGTACACTTCCACTATGTCTCTGATGAGTTCTTCGAAAGTTTTGTACATAGCTCGTACAAAAGTTGAAGCTGCATTCTTGAGACCAAACGGCATGGCTGTGTAACAATACAATCCATCCACTGTGATGAATGAAGTATGCTCTTCATCCTCCCTAGACATCCTGATTTGATGATATCCAGAATATGCGTCTAGAAAACACAGTAACTCGCACCCGGAGGTGGAATCCACTATCTGATCTATTCTAGGTAGTGGGAATGGATCTTTTGGACATGCCTTATTCAGTGTGGTGTAGTCGATGCACATCCGAAGTTTCCCGCCGGCCTTGGGCACAACGACTGGGTTTGCCAGCCATTTTGGATGGTAGACTTCTCGGATAAATCCAGCTTCGAGCAACTTCTTCACTTCTTGTCGGATGAAGTTCTGTCGCTCTATAGATTGCTTCCGAGGTTTCTGACGCACAGGCCGAGCGTCGGGGTAAATCTTCAGATTGTGCTCAATCACTTCCCTGGGGATCCCAGGCATTTGTGACGGTTGCCAAGCAAATACGTCAACGTTAGCCCGGAGGAAAGTGATGAGCGCGAGTTCCTATTTGTCATTCAACCCACCCGATATGCGGGTGGTTTGAGTGACATCGGAACCAATTTGGACGACTTTGACGGGGATGTTGGTGTCGCTGCTTGGCTGCACACGGGGAGCAGAGGTTGAGCCTCGTTGCCGAATGCTCGGAGGTTTTGGAGCTTGCCCCTGTCTGGAGTCCTCCTCTTGCGCAGTGGTGAGTGCATGGAGCTCCTCCAGAGCAGTTACTCCGGCGGTGAGATCTCCACGAATCCGGAGAACGCCTGCTGGTGTTGGCATCTTCAACACCAGGTATCCATAATGAGCAGCTGCCATAAATTTGTATAGGGCAGGTCTACCCAAGATGGCGTTGAATGGTAAGTTGATCTGAGCGACGTCGAAGACCAACTTCTCGGTGCGGTACTTCTCCCGTGTCCCGAAGGTAACGGGGAGAATTATAGCTCCGAGTGGGGTAATGGCCCCCGGACCTACTCCGGAGAATGGTCGAGAGGGCTGAAGATCCGAAGGTCGAAGCTGAAGTTTGGTAAAAGCTTCAAAGCTTATAAGGTTCAGCCCCGAACCTCCATCCACCATAACATGATGGAGCTGGATGTTGTTGATGGTGGGAGATACCATCAAGGGTAATTGGCCAGCTCCGACCATGCTTTGAGGACAGTCCGAAGCATCAAAAGTGATGGGTGTGCCCATCCACTTCCGATGTGGCTCCGGTCTAGCTGTAGGAGCTACAGCAGCCATATCCCGCCGCATAGTCTTGATGACACGACGAGAAGTGATGTCCCATGATCCACCAAAGATGGTGTTCATGGTTTTCCGACGCTCGTTGTCGGAGACGTCGGAGTCATCGTCGACGGAGGTGTAGACGGCTTTCAAGACCTTTTTGGGGTCCTGAAACCCTAACTCCTCTTCAGCCGGAGCTTCGTCAACCTTCTGTTTTCCCTCCTTCTGTCGGAAAGGAGACCCTTCCCGGCGCTTGTTGTAGCGCTCGGCAAGGTTTTGGACCTCCTGGCAGTCTTCCAGCCTGTGGCTGCCCGTTTTGTGAATGGGGCACCACATTTTGGATTTGCCGCCGTCTTCGGAAGACGGTCGAGGTCGCTTCTCGGGGCGTGGCCCCCGGCCACCAGGAGTTGCAGTGGCTGCAACGTTGGATGTGTCGGCCGACGGCTTCTTCTTGCCGTTGGTCTTCTTTTTCTTCTTACCACTCCCGGAGGTAGCAGCTTCTTCTTTGGAGGATTTTTTATGATCCTCCAAGGCTGGTTTGGAGTGCATTTCACGGCCCTCCGCAGCTCTGGCACATTTGTCTGCCAAGCTGAAAAGCTCCGTGACGCTGGTGATCTCTTTGATCGCCAGCTTCTCCAGCATCTTCTTGTCTCGCACACCCTGTCTGAATGCTACAATGACAGAAGCGCTTGAGATAGAAGGGATTGTGTTGCGTACCTGAGAGAACCTCTAGATGAATGACCGCAAAGATTCTCCCCCTTTTTGCACGACCGCAAAAAGGTCCAGTTCAGTGCCCGGTCGGGTGTATGAACTCCCGAAATTGGCAGTGAACTGACGGCACAGCTCCTCCCAACTGTCGATAGAGTTGGGTGGGAGGCTCATAAACAAGGACCTGGCGCTCCCAGTTAGGGCCACTGGAAAGTAGTTGGCCATTACGGCCTCGTTTCCTCCAGCTGCTAAGATTGCAGTGGAGTATATCTGCAGAAATTCTACGGGGTTGACAGTCCCGTCGAATTTTTCTGGCAAGTGTGGCCAGAACTTCTGTGGCCATCTAACCATGCGCAGGTGCATGGCTAGGGCGGAACAGCCTCCTCCTACTCCTTCCAGAGTAGAAAGGTCTTGAGCATCCCGTCTTTCTCGAGCTCGCTCGATATGGACACGGCCATCCTGTTGGCGGTATCGGCGATCAAGCTCCGCCCGGAGGTCATGTGTCGAAAGCCGAGATACTGTATGGGTGCGCCGTGCCCCAGAGGGCAACGACGTCACTTGCTGTGACGCAGCTCGTCTTCAGTTGTTGGAGACATGTGGACCAAGTCTTCCAGACAACGTCCGTCGCTGCGACGGGGCTCGCCCTGAAGGAGGAGGAGCCTGGTTGTTGAGGCGTTCGGCCGCTGCTGCGACCAAATGCTCAACATCAGCCCTCCATTGCTCCATAGCATCTTGAGATGCATCCGGAGGTGGTGGTCGCTGGAGAAGAGCACGTGCTGCATGAAAAGCGTGTTCCGGGTTGTCACGACTTGCCGGCGCAGTATGTGACGCCGGCGCACCATCATGTTGCCCGGCACGTCTTGCCGGAGAAGATGGTGGTGGTGGGAGTGTGACTCCTGCTGGTGCTGAGGCTCCTGCCGGTGGCTGCATGTTGGAGGGATTGCCTCCGACAGCCTGAGCAGCAGGTTGCCCGTTGGATGATCCAGCCGCAGAATTCACCATTCTTGAAAATCTCAGGCGCCCCTTCCTGGCGCGCCAACTGTCGACTGTTGGAGTCGGCAGATCTCCTGACACTACTGAAGTGTTGAAGGAGTTTGTAGTTCGGTGTGGGCGCGCAGAGATTCAAGAAGGTGAATTACGATTGGGCACTAGAGACACAGTGATTTACGTGGTTCGGGCCGCCTGAGCGTAATACCCTACTCCACGGGTGTGTGTGTGTTGTATTAGCTTGTGTGCCTGAGAGCGTTGCCGAGCCTCCTTCGTGTATCGTCGGTCTGTCCTTTTATAGTACAAGGACAAACCGTTGCAAGTTAGCCTGGCCCGACATGTGGCCCCGGCGGTTACTAGTATTGATACACGATTAATTGTTGTTAATAATCCTGTAACGGGCCCCGACAGTGCCGTTACAGGTGTTAAGATTATCCAATTAAGTGTCATTAACATGGAATTAATGACAATCAATCGGGTCTTGAAGTCCGCGGCTATCCTTTGACGATCCGGAGTCATTACAACGTCTTCCGTAGGTTTGAGGTGGCCAGCTCCGACGTTTGGACACGTGGCAGCTCTGGAGATTGCTTGTGGGAAGCGGGAAGCTCCGGGGTGGCCTGGCACGTGTCAGGTCCGGAGCTTCTCTCGGTCAGGGGTTAAGTCTGGAGGTGCCGTTTCGGTACCTAGCCCGGAGCTTCACCCTTGTGGGTAATAGCTCCGGTCTAGCAGTACACGTGGCAACCTAGGGGTTAACCATGTTGGAGAAGCAGGTCCGGTTATGTCTGACAAGTGGGCCTACGAGGGTCTTCAATTTGAGTAGACGTCCTTCCCTTGAGATCTTTGTAACCTCAGGGGGTGTATGGTTTTTAGGGTACCGACAAATGGTTATCATGCTAGTATCCAAATGGCGCCATATGAAGCTCTCTATGGCACGAAGTGCCGCACACCATTGAATTGGTGTGAGTGTGGTGAAAGAGTGATATATGGCATTGATCTTGTCAACGAAGCTGACGAACGAGTGCGAGTGATCCAAGCCAATATCAAGGCTGCTCAATCTTGAGAGAAGAGTTATGCAGATAAACAACGTCGACCTCTTCACTTCGACATTGGGGATCACATTTACCTTCGTGTATCTCCAATGAAAGGAATTCATCGTTTTGGAGTGAAGGGAAAGCTGGCTCCACGATTCATCGGGCCGTTCGCTATCACTGAGAAATGCTGGCATGTGTCCCATCTGGAGTTACTGGCGTCTCTCTCTGGAATTCATAATGTACTCCGCATACCTCAGTTGCGGAAGTGTCTCAAATCCCTAGCTGAAGTACGCACGGAAGATTTTGAAGTTCTACAACCTGATCTCACTTATTCTGAGCATCCGGTCAAGATAATCGATGAGAACACTCGCACCACAAGAAGCCGCACGTTGCATTTCTACAAGGTCTTGTGGGGCAACCATACCGCTGATGAAGCGACATGGGAAAGCGAGGATTTTCTTAGATCGAACTATCCGGACTTGTTAGCGGCATATGTTCATTAGATCTTTTTCTTTTATCCTTCCTATTGTAGTCTCGGGATGAGATTATTTTAAGGGGGGAGGAATGTAAAATCCCACTTATTTCTAAAAAATAAATTCAGTTATCAGTTAAATTCAAATTTAATCGGGTTCATGATATGGGCATGTACATAAACTTGAACCTATTCATTTCTTTCTTCTTGTCATGTTTAAAATTTTATTGACATGAGAAACATACTTCACCAATAATCTTAGAATAATTCAAATATCATCTCTGCAAAATTTTGGAATATTTGAATGGCGTTTGCTTCGGCAAGTCAATTTCTAGTACCTCATATACTCAAAATAATCAAAATAGCATATAGCTACCGTATACACGTGCCCTGTCAAAAATATTCAAATCTGAGGCTATAAATTTTTCTATAGTCTCTAAAATTACAAATAGGCCCCTTGCAAAGTTTCATGAATTTTGAAGTCCATTTGCTATTTTATTTGAGCCGCTCAACGAATTTGAGTCAAGTTTAAATTCATATTCAAAATCTGGTCCAAATTTACTTGAACATAAAGATTTGAACACACCATTATTTTTCTGCACGTTTTTCTTGACATATCCATGAAGTTTCATGATTTTTGGAGTTCATTGACTATTTTAAAATGAATTACTAAAGTGGGCAGTGGCTGTGAGGCTGACTGTTGGAGCCCACCAGTCAGCAGCCCACGTGCAGCCACAATCCAGCGCGCGCCACTGCAGCGGCATGCCGGCCCAAGCTGCCCCTCCTCCAGATCCGTACAAATATCGCTCCCTGCTCCTTCTTATCCATTCTACAGTAGTCTTTCTCCCTCTCTCACCCGACGTTGCTGTTTCCTCGCTCCCGTGCGAAATTTCCGACTGCCAGCACTGCGCGGCCGTTGCCAGACAACCGGAAGGTCCTCTCACCGAGCTCTCAACAGCGAAGTTGTTCCCACTCCCTCCTCTATCCTCTAGCCGTTATTTTTAAGCTAAACCAGAGCTCGCCGCCGAAGTTGCCGTGGGCCGTCTCTTTTCTACGGTGCCAAGCTGCTGCGAGCCGTTTCGGTATTCGACTCCAACAGCAAGAAGGTGCGCCCAGGCACCGAATAGCTAACTGTGAAAGCCATTCCGCATTTACGTGAGTATCAAGCACATTATCCAGGTTTTACTCTCGGCCAAAGCTTATGAACTAGCTACGTTTTTCATTCAATTCGGTTTTCACACTTAATCACTCTTCACAATTGCTAGCAAATAGTTTCTTCACTCCCTTGCGCACCACCTCGAACTGGAATTACCAAAAATGACAGACCGTAGATCGAGAATCACGAGTTCTTCCCTCCGCCATTGAAAAATCGCCTTTGTCGTCGATGGTTGTTTGCCTGCTGTTACACGACGATTTCACCTCCCTATCACTTCTCTCATGGTTCCAGAAGACTTCCCCAGCCTTTTTCCGAAGATTTTAATCCACGGGGCAGCGGTTCCGACATGGCCGGAACCCTATCCGCCGCCGCCACTGATGCGCCACCATTTCCGGCCATCGGCAAGCTTCACCGACCCCACCATCGTGCTTAGCGCATGATTTTAGGGTTGGGCGCCCAAAACTAGGCGCTGCGGTGGCCGAAAACTCAGTTCCAGCGAGGCTCGCCGGAGCGCGCTGCCGCAGGAACAGCAAGCGCCGCCCGGGCACCGCTGGCCCGAGGAAGATGAAGGCGCGGCAGGGTCCACACGTCAGTGAGCATTTCCCTTTGGGTCGTGGATCTGCTGTGGCTCAGGATTCCATGTGACTATGTGGGAAAAACCTTGTTCACCCGTGTGTTGCTTCAACCAGAGCATGCCACGTCAGCTGGTGGGGCCCAGGCACCATTGTTTTGAATTAAAATTAATTCAAACAATTCCAGATTAAGTTAAGACTTAGAAAATCCATAACTCTCTGTACATTTATCCAAAAATCTTCAAACAAAATTAGTTTGAAAGCCCTTGATCTCTAGTTTCTGTTAGCGCCAATTAATGTCCATGAAAATAAATTTCATTTTTGGATAAATATTTTCCTCCAAACATTCCTGGTATTTTTACGACAAATCCTTCTACTGGAAGAGTCCCCGAAATTCTTATAAAATACTTTGTCCTGTTCTTCATCACCAGAAAAAGTTTGGTAGCCATTTAACCTGTTTAACTTATTCCAATTTCAAATTTCAATCTGCTGTTCATTTAGTTAACAAAACTGTAACCAGCAATTAATTCAAATTGCTAAATTCAATTTCTTCTAGTAGCCTGGCTCTAAAAATCTCCAGTAAAATCCTGAATAACTCTTATGCTCTGAACATCCAAGTTGTACTAGTGGTTTGGTATACAAGCCTGTATAACTTTCTGCATAGCTCAATTGCCTTTTTGAATCGTTGAATTATTACAGATGTTCCATTTCCTTGTTATGTCCCAAATTTGACCTAACCATTCTTTTAGACATTTACCAACTCTAGCAAAAGTTTCAGATTTAATTTACATAATCTTCAAATCCAAATTCAGTTCCAAACCTCAAAAATAACTGAAAGTCTAATCTCAATTATTAAATACTTCCAGAGATTCTTAGCAACTTTGAAATTCCATATCTCACTCAAATATGCTTACAAAATTGTGAAACCAATTTTACTAGAACCAGGACAACCCCCTCTATCTTTAAATTCAACTGGTGGCTATGTTAAAGCTACATTTTCTCCTCTAAAATTCTGGGAAAGTTATGCCTTGCCATAATTATAGAGACAACACACTTCTTTGATCATCTCCTGTTATTTGCAAGAGTATCCCTTGTAGTCCCTCACATCTACCATAAAAATACCAAGGCCAACTAAGATCATTCACTCATTATAGCCATAGTTAGAAGCTTATGAACTATATTTACATTATAATTTACTAGCATTCATATATGCATGTCGTGTAGTGATCGATGTTGACAAGAAGTGTCGCTTGGAGTTGAAGGCCAGGGTGTCCACTTGAAGTCCTTGGCAGAGTCTTCAGTGAAGGACCGCTAACAATTGACATTTAATCGAGTCGCAGACTAAGGCAAGCCCCTGTTTGCATTTAAGAGCTTTTCAAAGTTTTCTAGTTTTATTCATTTATGTCTTCAGTTGATATTGTGCATTACGTATAAGGTGTTTGATACTCTACCTGTGTCGCTACCCTGTGTACCGGATACCCTTTGGTACTGCAAAGAGCACAAATGATCTTCACCTGTCTGAGTTGAAGACCTCTGAAGGCCCCACGTGTCATATGGAACCGGACCTGCCTCCCTTCTATGGTTAGTCCAAGTGCCGCCACGTGTATCGTTAAATCGGAGCTACACCCCACACAAGGGAAAGCTCCAGACTAGATACCTATGTGGCGCCCCCGGACCTAACCCCCAACAGAGGGAAGCTCCGGTACCGACACATGTGCAACAGCACCAGACCTACTCGTCCATGATAGTAAGCTCCGGAGCTGCAATGCGTCCAACCGTCGGACCTTCAACCTCAACATGCAAAGTGGAGAACTTCCAACAGCTCGGACCTTCAAGGAACATTAAAGACCTCAAGACCTGATTAAGTGTCATTAATGCTATCTTAATGACACACGATCGGAGGACACTTAATACCAGTAATGCCACTGTCAAGGCGCGTTACCACACTATTAAGGGTAATTAAGATCATTAATTGTGTATTAAACATCAGTAACCGCCCGGACCGCACGTCTGGCCAGGCTAACGATGTAACGGCCAGACCATATACTATAAAAGGACTGGCCGAGCAATACACAAAGGAGAGAGACTTCCTCACTCTGCTCTGACACACGCTCACAAGCGCTCAGACGCTCAATACAACAACAACACACACCCGTGGACTAGGATATTACGCTCAGGCGGCCCGAACCACGTAAATCCCCATGTCAACTCATCATCCTGTTCTGAATCCATGAGTGCTCATAACCGAACTACAAACCCCAGGGGTTGCCAACGGTAGTTCCGGGAGAATCGCCGGAATCAAACTCCGACTGCTGGCGCGCTAGGTTGGGGGTGCCCGAGGTTCAAACATGGTGAACTCCGCTGCTAGATCATCCAATGGTGACCATGTTGTGCAACCTGCTGGAGGCAATCCCTGCAACATGCAGCATCCAACAGGTGTTGTGGCTCCAGCAGGAGTCATGCCACCGCCGCCACCATCTGCTCCCGCGAATCAAGCTGGACGTCGAGATGGGGCGACTACGTCGGTCACTACATCGGCAAACAACAACCCTGAACACGCGATTGATGCTGCTCGTGCTCTTCTCCAACGTCCACTGCCTCCAGGAGCATGCCAGGGTGCTATGGAGTAGTGGAGAGCTGATGTGGAACATCTGGTTGCAGCAGCAGCCGATGGCATCAGCAATCAAGGTCATCCCCCCTCGGGGCTGGCCCCATCGCAGCATCGGACCTTGTCGGGTAGACTCGGTCCGCACGCTTCGCAACACAGGAGGCATGCTGCATCTCAACAAGCAACGTTGCTGCCTTCTAGGGCGCGATGTACCCACACGATAACCAAGCTTTCGACTCACGACCTCCGGGCAGAGCTTGATCGAGCGTGCTCGTGAGAGGCAAGAGGCTCAGGACAGCCCTGCTCCTGATGGAATAGGAGGAGGCTGTTCTGCCCTAGCCATGTACCTACGCATGGTCAGATGGCCGCAGAAGTTCCGGCCTCACCTGCTGGAGAAATTTGACGGTACTGTCAATCCCGCCGAATTTCTCCAAATTTACTCCACCTCTATCCTTGCGGCTGGGGGAAATGAGGCTGTGATGGCCAACTATTTCCCTATGGCTTTAACTGGGACCGCCAGGTCTCGGTTCATGAGCCTTCTGCCTGACTCCACCAACATTTGGGCAGAGTTGTGCCAACAGTTCACTGCCATCTTCGGGAGTTCATATACCCGACCAGGCACAGAACTGGACCTTTTTGCTGTCAAGCAAAATGGGGGAGAGTCCCTGCGATCCCTTATCCAAAGGTTCTCCCAGGTACAAAATACCATTCCTTCTATCTACAGCGCTTCTATTATTGTGGCATTCAGACATGGCGTTCGAGACAAGAAGATGCTGGAGAAGCTGGCGACCAAGGAAGTCGCCAGCGTCACGGAACTCTTCAGCTTGGCAGAGAAGTGTGCCAAAGCTGCGGAGGGCCGTGAAATGCACTCCCAACCACCTCCGAAAGACAACAAAAGGTCCTCCAAGGGTGAGGCCGCTACCTCCAGGAGTGGCAAGAAGAAGAAAAGTCCAATGGCAAGAAAAAGCCGTCGACCGGCACACCTACAGCCGCTGCTGCCACAGCTCCGGGTGGTCGGGGGCCACGCCTCGATAAACGACCTCGGCCGTCTTCTGAAGATGGTGGCAGCTCCATGATTTGGTGTCCTATACACAAGAAGAACATCCACAATCTGGAAGGCTGTCGAGAGGTCCAGAACCTTACCGAGCGCTATAACAAGCATCGGGAAGAAGTTCCTTTCCGTCAAAGGGAAGGAAAAATAAAAGTCGACGATGCTCCAGCTGAAGAGGAGTTAGACTTTTAGGACCCCAAAATGGTCTTGAAGGTTGTCTACACCTCCATTGACGATGACTCCGATGTCTCCGACAATGAGCGTCGGAAGACCATGAAGACCATCTTTGCTGGTTCATGGGACATCACCTCCCGCCGTGTCCTCAAGACAATGCGGCGGGACATGGCCTCTGTAGCTCCCACCTCAAGGGCGGAGCTGCACCGGAAGTGGATGGACACTGCCATCACCTTCGATGCTTCGGACTGCCCTCAGAACATGATCGGAGCGGGCCAACTCCCATTGATGGTATCTCCGACCATCAACAACATCCAGCTCCACCATGTAATGGTGGACGGAGGTTCGGGGCTGAACCTCATAAGCTTCGAGGCATTCGTCAGGCTTCAGAAGCTCTGACTTTTGGATCTTCGCCTCTCCCGACCTTTCTCTGGAGTAGGTCCGGGGGCCATCACCCCACTCGGTGCCATTACTCTCCCGGTGACCTTTGGGACCCAGGAGAATTACTGCACTGAGATGTTGGTCTTCGACGTGGCGCATATCAACTTGTCGTTCAACGCCATCTTGGGCAGGCCAGCCTTGTACAAATTCATGGCCGCTGCTTATTATGGCTACTTTGTGTTGAAGATGCCAACACCCTCAGGCGTTCTCCGGATCCACGGAGAACTCCATGCGCTTGCTACAGCACAAGAGGAAGAAGCCGGAAAGGAGCTGAAAGTTGCCTAGAGGGGGGGGGGGGTGAATAGGCTAATCGACCTGCAAATGACTGAATAAAACGAAATTAAATCATAGGGGGCGGACTAGTCCGGTCTCGGGGCGGACTAGTCCGGTCAGCCTGCGTGAAGAACCCTAAAAAGTGTTTCTAGCAAGTTTTAAAGGGATTTTCTCGAGGCTACAAGTGAGGATATGTTTACGACAAGTTTAGAAACTATCAACACAAGAGTGAGTCAAGTTTTAACAAGATTGAGCAATGAGAGGCACAAGACAAAACTAGCAACCCTAGAGCTAAGTATGCGATAAACAAAATACGAAGAACACGGAGACACAAGGATTTTATCCTGAGGTTCGATTCCACACAAGAATCTACGTCCCCGTTGAGGAGTCCACAAAGGACCGGGTTCACCAACCCTTCCCTCACCAAGTTTACCGCACGGGCCTAACTTGGTTCTCCACTATCTCAAAGTGTGAATACAAGATTCGTTGGGGCTTCTCACAATCTGAGGCTCCCACACCACAAAGATGATCAACAACGCAAACACACTCAACACACAGCTCACAAAGACTCAATGAGTGCAAGAGATCAAACCGGGAGCACAAGCGCGATGTTCTTCCTCTTCTCCACCTCACTAAACCCTAATCCACACAAGAATTAGTTTTAGAGGGAAAGTTGGCAAGAAAGAGGCTTAAGAGTGCTCCAAGTCGGCTGTGGCGGCGCTAGGGTTCGAGAGTCTTTGAAATGAGGCCGGGGGTCCCCTTTTTATAGGAGTCCCGAGCCCAAACTGCTGACCTCAGCTAAAGGGCGGACTAGTCCGGCCTCAGGCCTGGACTAGTCCGGCCTAGGGGACCACTGACCCCTCTGACACTGTCGCACTGCGCCGCAATCGTCACGCTACCCGCCAAAGTTCAAATTCAAACGGTAACTTCCACAACGGACTAGTCCGGCCCTTACCGGACTAGTCCGATCTCACACAGAACCTTTTGTTCCGTGTGAAAACGGACTAGTCTGGACACCACGGACTAGTCCAGCCCCAAGGGCGGACTAGTCCGGCCTTCCCAGACTTAGTCACAAAACCTCTCTGCACTCAGCACCACGGCCTAGTCCGGCCCAAGGACGGACTAGTCCGATCTCACACAGGACCTTTTGGTCCGCCCCAAAACGGACAAGTCCGCTCTCTAGGACTTAGTCTCGAAACTCCACTTCAAGGGGTACCACGGACTAGTTCGGTCCACTACGGACTAGTCCGAAGTCACACAGGACCTTCTGGTCCGTGTGAAAACGGACTAGTCTGGCCAGGAGCGGACTAGTCCGGCCCTAAGGCGAACTAGTCCGGCCACTCCTGCCAGACTACTCTAACTTCAACTTCAAATAGGATTTCTACCTCAACCACCACTCTTGAGCTCCTACTTTGATCTCTTTGCACTTTACGCACACACCCTCCTGTTTCTACGGCTAGTCTAACTCAACACGCTAGAAACCCTAGTTTCTACGCTTCGAGTCGACTCCGTTTCCTTCCTTTTCCTTTTTGAGGGTTTGCGTCTCCAATCGAGTCCATACCTGTGCTAAGATCACATGAGCTCATTAGCGACTTAATCGTCGTCATCAATCATCCAAAACCCATGGGGAACCTAGATGCACTTTCAATCTCCCCCTTTTTGGTGATTGATGACAACACATCAAGTCCTTCACAAATAAGAGTATAAAAATTGGTTTTCATAACTTGTGTGCGTATGAATGACTCCCCCTCAATGTATGCAGCATGTAAAAGAGGTGGAGGAGTTCTTTCATACCCACACACGTTATGGTGGGGTGCCTACGTGATGTGCTCAACAATTGTGACAAGACATAAAAAGCATCAATATAATCAAAAGATTGGCAATAGGAACAATATATTGATATTTAACAACATTAGCAAGTTTTGCACAAATGTAAACAACCAAGTAGCATGAATAAGTTACAAAAGAGGTCCAAATGACAAGAACACAGCACACACACAAAAGACTACTATTTCCCCCAAACACACACAAAGGACTGACTCCCTCTAACTCTCCCCCTTTGGCATCAAGGCACCAAAAAGGAAAAGAAGAGGGGGACAAGGACCCAAAAGCTAGTCCTCGTCCTCGTCACTATCACCGTCGCGGGAGTCACTCTCCGTGGCCTCTGGGTCCTCGACGTCTTCCTCATGATCGTCGTCGTCGTCGGAGCCCGGTGAGGAGGTACCCTCCGTCTCACCCAAGAGTGCCAACTCCTCGGGGGTGAGAAGGGGTAAGGAGTGAGCTCGTCGTCGGAGGCCTCAGGGCTCATCGGAATCTCCATCTTGTCGCAGAGCTTCCTCACGTACCTCTCAGTCCGCTGAGCTCGCACCTCGGCTTTGCGGCACGAGGTGAAGATGGACCTAAGAAACTTGAGGACTCCGCTGCTAGAGGAGCCACCGGGTGAGTGAGTGGCACGGCGAGAGGCTCCACCACGAGGTTCCTCCGGCTGAGAGGGAGGATCCGCGTTCTTCCGGCGCGGAGGGATCTGGACAGCAGGAGGCATCTGGGGTCGGAGAGGCTGGTGAGTGGTGTCCTTCACAAACACAAGCCCGAACACCTTCTCGATCAGACACATAATGTACGGTGCATAACCACTGGCATGGTTGGGCGTGTGTGAGATGTTGTAGATATCATCAAAGATGTAATCTACAAGGTTGAACATCTCATGTCCATCGATGAGAGCCAACAGGTGCCTGAGGTGACCCTGGATGATCCCTGCATCCCCTTCCTTTGGAGCCACTGTCCTCCTAAGAATTCTATTGAGGATGCTGTAGAATGGGAGGATGTTCCTGGCCAGTCCAGCTTCACACTTGACGTGAGGAGGGTACATATAGCTCATGTCATCCCTGTCCATGGCCTTCAGATTGGAGATAATGATCTCATGGTCCAGGTGACTCTCCAGACCAAGAGCCTGAGCAAAAACCTCAAAAGTGGCATAGTACTGCTCACCGTTGGTCATCCAAGTGATTGCACGGTCACCACGAGAGTGGAAGTGAACTGTGGTATAGAACTGAACTATGACCTCCTCATTCCAGTCATACTTGAACCCGATAATGTCCTTGATTCCGTGGCGCTCAGCTGCCTCGATCACTGCGTCAAATGCCTCGTGCTTCTTCTTGGCCATATAGGTCCAGTCCACCCACTGAGCCTGGATCACTGGCTTCTTCATGGCCTGGTAGACTGTGCGATAGTAATCGCAATGGAAGTCACACCAGAACCGAGGGTCAGCGGTGGACCTCTCATACCTATAGACATTCTCGTCTCTGAGCCTCCTGGCCTTCTCAGCTCCTTTTCCTTTGAATGTGTTAGCTGAGAGGTTGGGCTGACGGTTTGGATTACGTGCTGGACTGTGCATCACAACAGGGTCAACAGCCTGAGCCTTCACTTTTTCACGAATCAAAACTCCTCCGGGTGCCTTCTTGGCTGGCACCTTGACGGAGGGCTTCTTCTTCTTCTTCGGCTCGACTGGAGCCGAAGCCTTTCCTTTCTTAGGGTCACGCTCGACCATTGGCTCTTCTTCCCTTTGGGCTTTCACCTTGCCCTTTGCCTTCTCGCCAGCAGTGACGAGTCTCTTCCTTTTCGGAGCATTGGCCTCAGCGGCCCTGGAGTTGTGAGCCTCCCTGTCTTGTCTCTTCTTCTTCCTTAGGTCATTGAGAGATTCGGCAGTTGCTTGTGCCAAGGCTTCTTCCTCATTGTAGATGGTGGCAGCTACTTTGGAGGCTTCGAGTGCCTTCAGCCGCCTTTCTTCTTTTTCTTTCTGCACCTTAATGAGGGCAGCCTTCGTCCTCGCTTCGACGATTCGAGCCTTGGTGCGGCCCTCTCGGGGTATTTCTGCACCTCTCTCCTCGGTGCGGCCCCGATAGGTCTCGGAGCGTTCTTCATCTCCCTCGGGGTTGAGACGAGAGGGGGAGTGCTCCGAGTTCGACATGCTGCGAAAAATACATAGACGGGAAGAAATGAGTTCAAGGAGATGGAAGCATTGCGTAAGAAGTCTCGAGAGAAGACTAGGACTAGGGTTTGCTCTGTGCAAACCGGACTTGTCCGCCAGGGGCCGGACTAGTCCGGGTTGCGCAGGATAAACCCTAACCCTAATCAAATCATCGAAAAATCTTCAGATCAGCGCGCAATACTCCTAGGCTATGATCACAAGGGTATATGGAGCAACATCTATGAAGGTGTTCCTATCAAAAATCTTAAGAATCAAAAATGGGGAGAGTTTTTGAAAAAGCTAGAATACCTTCTTAAATCCGCGAGAATCGACGAAATCGACGATGGATTGCGAAGGTGAAGCGCGGGGAAACGATCCCTCACTCCCAAGGGCTCCAATGCACGGATTGGAATCAAGATTTGGTGGTTGGAGCGAAAAATCGCCAAAAGAGGCGGTTGCTTGAGCGTGGGAGAGGGAGAGGCGCGAGTGAGAGGAAGAGGAGGGTCTGGCCGACCCTGGGGGTTTAAGCCCCCAAGGGCCGGACTAGTCCGGTGCCGGGACGGACTAGTCCGGTGAGCGGACCAGACACGGACTAGTCTGCCTCCGGACTAGTCCGGCCTCAGAGCGGACTAGTCCGGTCTGCGGACTAGCCGCGGACTAGTCGGGACCCAGACTTGTCCGTCCAAGGGGTGGACTAGTCCGGTCCGACTAGGCTGAAAAATTGTATTTTAGAGCTTTGCCCTCCAATCATTTGTCCTTTTGGACAACAAGTAATGCAAACATGATTATTGAAGATAAATATGACACAAACATGATCAATTTTCAAGAAAAAGTTTTCTCAAACGGATTTTGAAGAGAAACCATGATAGAGAAGATTTTTTCGAAATAGCTCAAAAAGTGAGAAATGTGGTTTAAGCCACATTCCTAAAATCCAAAATGTTTAGCTCACTTCTTAGCTCACAGAAATGCTTCTCATCAAGAGGCTTGGTGAAGATATCCGCGAGTTGATGTTCCGTCCTCACATGAGAAATTACAATATCTCCCTTCATTGAGTGATCTCGCAAGAAATGGTGTCAAATGTCTATGTGTTTGGTCCTAGAGTGCTCCACCGGATTATGGGCTATCTTGATGGCACTCTCGTTGTCACACAAGAGTGGAATGTTGCGCAAGTTAATCCCATAATCCCTAAGGGTTTGTCGCATCCAGAGAAGTTGTGCACAACAACTTCCGGCTGCAACATATTCCGCTTCGGCCGTGGAGAGAGCAATAGAGTTTTGCTTCTTGGAGGACCAAGACACTAGAGATCGACCCAAGAATTGGCATGTACCCGATGTGCTCTTCCTACCAACTTTGCACCCGGCATAGTCCGCATCGGAACATCCAATGAGGTTAAACTTAGATCCTTTGGGGTACCAAAGTCCTAGGGAAGGTGTGTGTACTAGATATCTCAAGATCCTTTTAACGGCGGTCAAATGACAAGCCTTAGGTGCCGCTTGAAAGTGAGCACACATACACACACTTAGCATGATATCGGGCCTAGATGCACAAAGATAGAGAAGTGAACCAATCATAGACCTATATAACTTTTGATCCACACTTGGACCATCCTCATTTAGGTCTAGGTGTCCATTTGTCCCCATAGGGGTTTTGATGGGTTTTGCCTTATCCATGTCAAACTTCCTTAGAATATCTTGTGTATACTTAGTTTGACTTATGAACATCCCTTCTTTGAGTTGTCTTACTTGAAATCCTAGAAAGAACTTCAACTCACCCATCATGGACATTTCAAACCTCTCCGTCATTATCTTGGAGAACTCATCACAAAACACCTTATTTGTGGAACCAAATATGATGTCATCCACATATATTTGGCACACAAAAAGATCTTCGTTGAAGTGCTTTGTGAAAAGAGTATAATCCGCTTTGCCTATCCTAAAACCATTTTCAACTAGAAAGTCTCTTAGGCACTCATACCAAGCTCTAGGAGCTTGCTTGAGGCCATAAAGTGCCTTTCGCAATTTGTAAACATGGTTAGGATAGTCTTGGTCTTCAAACCCTGGAGGTTGCTCTACATAAACTTCTTCCTTGATTGGGCCATTAAGAAATGAACTCTTAACATCCATTTGGTAGAGCTTGAAGTCATGATGAGTAGCAAAGGCTAGTAATATCCGAATTGACTCAAGCCTAGCTACGGGAGCAAATGTCTCATCAAAATCCAATCCTTCAACTTGTGAGTACCCTTTTGCCACAAGTTGTGCCTTGTTCCTAGTTACCACGCCATGCTCATCTTGTTTGTTGTGGAACACCCACTTGGTTCCAACAACATTAGCTTGTGGGCGCTTGACAAGCTCCCAAACCTTGTTCCTTTCAAAGTTGTTGAGCTCCTCTTGCATGGCAACTACCCAATCCGGATCTCTTAAGGCATCTTCAACCTTATGGGGTTCCAAGGATGAGACAAAGGAGAAATGCTCACAAAAGTTTGCAACACGTGAACGTGTTGTTGCTGCTCTTGTGATATCTCCTAGAATGTTGTCAACGGGATGATCCCGTTGAACACTTTGATGAACACGAGGATGCGGAGGTTGAGCTCTTGATTCACTTGCTTCATCTTCTTCACTTTGGTCTCCCCCTTGATCCAGGCCACCCCCTTGATCTTCATTCCCATTATCATTTTGGGGAGTATCTAGTGGATCTCCAACTTGTCCAATGGGGATTTGACCTACTTCATAATGATGATGGTCACTTGGGCTTTGAGATGGTTCTTGTGGGCGAACATCTCCAAGTGCCATTCTCCTTAGGGCTTCTAGTGGAGGTTCCTCTTGATCAAGGGCATGTTGATCAACTTGCTCCACTTGAGAGCCATTGGTTTCGTCAAACACCACGTCACGTGCTACCTCAACAATTCCGGAGGATTTGTTGAACACACGGTACGCATGAGTGTTTGAGTCATATCCAAGCAAGAAACCCTCATCGGACTTTGAAGCAAACTTCGAAGTCCTAGGCTTCTTGTTGAGGATATAACACTTGCTACCAAAAACACGAAAGTAAGAAACATTGGGTTTCTTACCAACGAGAAGCTCATAAGGAGTCTTCTTGAGGAGGCGATGAAGGTACAATCGGTTTACGGCATGGCAAGCGGTGTTAACCGCTTCCGCCCAAAACCGGTCCGATGTTTTGTACTCATCTAGCATCGTCCTTGACATCTCAATGAGCGTCCTATTCTTTCTTTCGGCAATTCCATTTTGTTGAGGAGAATAGGGAGCGGAAAACTCATGCTTGATGCCCTCCTCATCTAGGAACTCTTCTACTTGCATGTTCTTGAATTCGGTGCCATTGTCACTCCTTATAGCCTTTATCCTTAAGGTGAACTCATTTTGAGCTCTCCTTAGGAATTTCTTGAGGACACCGGGGGTTTCACTCTTATCATGCAAGAAGAACACCCAAGTATATCTAGAGAAGTCATCAACGATGACTAGACCATACTTGTTGCCACCGATGCTAATGTAAGCAATGGGGCCAAAAATATCCATATGAAGTAACTCCAAAGGTCTAGTTGTCGTCATGACATTCTTAGAGGGGTGTTGAGCTCCTACTTGTTTTCCCGCTTGGCACGCACCACATGGCCTATCCTTTTCAAATACCACATCCTTTAGGCCACGAACGTGCTCTCCTTTAAGGAGCTTTTGAAGGTTCCTCATTTCAACATGGGCAAGCCTTCTATGCCAAAGCCATCCCATGTTGGCTTTCGCCATTAAGCATGTGTCAAGTTGAGCCTTATCCGTGGTAAAGTCCACAAGATACAGCTTTCCCTTGAGCACTCCCTTAAAGGATATTGAGTCATTACCCTCTCTCAGAACATTCACACCCTCACTAGAAAAGACACACTTATATCCTTTATCACAAAGCTGTGATATGGATAGGAGATTATAGTCTAGGGAATCAACATGCAAAACATTAGATAAAGTATGCGAAGAGGAGATAGCAATTTTACCGGAGCCAAGGATTTTCCCTTGGCTATTATCCCCAAAGAAGATTCCTTCACTTGGGTCCTCGTTCTCCTCATACTCTATGAACATGCTCCTCTCTCCGGTCATGTGGTTGGTACATCCGCTATGCAACACCCATTTCGATCCACCGGAGGAGTAAGCCTACAAAACAAGTTTATGCCTTCCTTTTAGGTACCCAACCGGAGTTGGGTCCTTTCACGTTAGTAGTTAGGCATTTGGGCACCCACACGCAAGGCTTGGGGCTCTTGCGGAGTGGCCCAACATATCTAGCAAACACTTTGCCGTGTCTGTTCCTCTTTAGCACATAAGATGCATCAAAATCATGGAATAGAGGATGTGATTCAGATTTAGGCAATTTGTTGCTAGAGTGTGAGTTCTTTTCAATTTTAGTTGGGATGAACTCCCCTTAACAAAGACAATCATGTCTTTGCCGTACTTGGAGGTTTTGGCATTATGCCTTCCACCTCTAGTATAGCCAAGACCATCCTTGACATGGGGAGGTCTTGTGTTGGTGTATGCACTTCGTGCATACGCCACCTTCTCCTTGTCAAAGATGGCACCCTTAGGTGCTTGCTTGCCTTGTGCTGAGTTGAGTTCATCCTTAAGCTTAAGGATTAAGTTAGAGCACTTGCAAGGCGGAGTTGCATTGGATGAGGCCTTTGAGAAGGTTGAGCTCTTAGAGGAAGAGGCTACATTGTTCTTGAGAGACTCAGCTTGAGTCTCAAGGATTTTGTTAACTTTTGACAAGTTCCCAAGTTCATCCTTGAGCTCAATTGTTTTCTCCTCAAGACTTGAACACGTTTTCTTACTTAGAGCAAGTTCGTGTTCCAATGCCTTGCTCTTCTCTCTTTCGAGCTCAAGGAGCTCATCAAGCTCTCGACATCTCTCCTTCTCAAGGATGAGCATGTCCTCTTGTCTATTGATGAGATCTTCCTTCTCAAAGATCTCATCCATAAGCAATTTCATCCTTTGCAAGGTGCTTTTGCTTATGTCCTTAAACATGTGTTCATTCTCACTAGCACTATCAAATTCTTCTTGCGAGGAAGTTGTGGAGGAGGGATGAGATGTTACCTTTCTCCTTCCCTCCCTTGCCATAAGGCAAGTTGGTTTGTAGTCGTCGTTGAGGTTGGGGAAGAGCTTGCTTCCCTTGGAGCTTCTCCCGATGGCTATGGTAGCCATCTTCTCCTCTTCTTCGGAGGAGGAGGACTCATCGTTAGGGTCCCACTCCTTCCCCAAGTGGGCTTGTCCGGAGGGCCTCTTCTTCTTGAAGAATTTCTTATCTTGAGGCTTGCCCTCCTTCTTCTTCTTCGCTTCTTCATGTGGGCAATCAGCGATGAAGTGCCCATACTCGCCACAATTGTAGCAAGACCTTTTTGATTTGGGCCTTGCTCTTTCCTTCCCTTTGCCCTCATGGTTGTATCCACCTTTCTTCCTCCTCCTCATTCTCCTGAATTTGTTGATGAAGAAGGCCTCTTCCTCATCGGTGTCGAGGCTCTCCTCATCACTTTCCTCTTGCTCCTTTGAAGAGGGTGTTGCCTTGAGTGCAACGTTCTTCATCTTGGAGGCGGTGAACTTCTGAAGGTCGTTGTAGAAGAGCGCCTCCTTCTCCATGATCTCGTGGTTGATGATCCTACCAAGGACCTCCTCCGGGGTCATTTGAGTGAACCCCGGGCTTTCTCGAATCATGGAGCAAAGAGCGACGTTCCTAGGCATGAATGCCCGGATCATCCTCTTCACAACCTCGTGGTCGGTCCACTTGGTGCAGCCATATGATCGGCTCTTGTTGATAAGTACCTTCAATCGGTTGTACATGTCTTGGGGGGATTCACCATCCAAGATGGCGAATCTCCCAAGCTCTCCTTTGATGAGCTCGATCTTTGCCTCCTTGACCACCCGATTTCCTTCATGTGCCGTCTTGAGGGTGTTCCATATGTCTTTGGCCACCTCAAGGCCATCGACGCGGTTGAACTCATCTCTTGAGAGAGATGATATAATCACACCCGCAGCTTGAGCGTTGCGGTGGATGAGGATGGCTTGTTCTTGTGTGATGTTGTCCTCATCCTTCGGGATCTCCACCCCGGTCATGACAATTTGCCACAATGCCGGATTGAGTGACACGAGGTGGATCTTCATGTTGTGTTTCCACATTTCGTAGTCGGTTCCATCGAATTGAGGAGGTTTCCCCAATGGGATGGAGAGGTAGTGGTTGTTGGCGGCAAGGCGTTCATAGTTGAACCCTTGTCGGTTGTAGTTGAATCTGCCACTACCACTTGATTGGTTCGACGGATCGATCTTGGAGATGTTCAGCTTCTCCCGGAGCTTCGCCTTGAGTTGGCGAGTCTCCTCATCGTCCGTTGGCTTATCTTGATAGGCCAGCGTCTCCTCACGGGTTGCCTCGTAGTTGCTGCTCGAGGCGTCGTCATTCACCACTCCGGCCATCTCTCCGAGTTCTTAGACTCATTGTGGAGAGTCCCGCTCTGATACCAATTGAAAGTTGCCTAGAGGGGGGGTGAATAGGCTAATCGACCTGCAAATGACTGAATAAAACGAGATTAAATCACAGGGGGCGAACTAGTCCGGTCTGGGGGCGGACTAGTCCGGTCAGCCTGCGTGAAGAACCCTAAAAAGTGTTTCTAGCAAGTTTTAAAGGGATTTTCTCGAGGCTACAAGTGAGGATATGTTTAAGACAAGTTTAGAAACTATCAACACAAGAGTGAGTCAAGTTTTAACAAGATTGAGCAATGAGAGGCACAAGACAAGACTAGCAACCCTAGAGCTAAGTATGCGATAAACAAAATACGAAGAACACGAAGACACAAGGATTTTATCCCGAGGTTCGATTCCACACAAGAATCTACGTCCCCGTTGAGGAGTCCACAAAGGACCGGGTTCACCAACCCTTCCCTCACCAAGTTTACCGCACGGGCCTAACTTGGTTCTCCACTATCTCAAAGTGCGAATACAAGATTCGTTGGGGCTTCTCACAATCTGAGGCTCCCACACCACAAAGATGATCAACAACGCAAACACACTCAACACACAGCTCACAAAGACTCAATGAGTGCAAGAGATCAAACCGGGAGCACAAGCGCGATGTTCTTCCTCTTCTCCACCTCACTAAACCCTAATCCACACAAGAATTAGTTTTAGAGGGAAAGTTGGCAAGAAAGAGGCTTAGAGTGCTCCAAGTCGGCTGTGGCGGCGCTAGGGTTCGAGAGTCTTTGAAATGAGGCCGGGGGTCCCCTTTTTATAGGAGTCCCGAGCCCAAACTGCTGACCTCAGCTAAAGGGCAGACTAGTCCGGCCTCAAGCCCGGACTAGTCTGGCCTAGGGGACCACTGACCCCTCTGACACTGTCGCACTGCGCGGCAATCGTCACGCTACCCGCCAAAGTTCAAATTCAAACGGTAACTTCCACAACGGACTAGTCCGGCCCTTACCGGACTAGTCCAATCTCACACAGAACCTTTTGTTCCGTGTGAAAACGGACTAGTCTGGACACCACGGACTAGTCCGGCCCCAAGGGCGGACTAGTCCGGCCTTCCCAGACTTAGTCACAAAACCTCTCTGCACTCAGCACCACGGACTAGTCCGGCCCAAGGACGGACCAGTCCGATCTCACACAGGACCTTTTGGTCCGCCCCAAAACGGACAAGTCCGCTCTCTAGGACTTAGTCTCGAAACTCCACTTCAAGGGGTACCCCGGACTAGTCCGGTCCACTACGGACTAGTCCGAAGTCACACAGGACCTTCTGGTCCGTGTGAAAACGGACTAGTCTGGCCAGGAGCGGACTAGTCCGGCCCTAAGGCGGACTAGTCCGGCCACTCCTGCCAGACTACTCTAACTTCAACTTCAAATAGGATTTCTACCTCAACCACCACTCTTGAGCTCCTACTTTGATCTCTTTGCACTTTACGCACACACCCTCCTGTTTCTACGGCTAGTCTAACTCAACACGCTAGAAACCCTAGTTTCTACGCTTCGAGTCGACTCCGTTTCCTTCCTTTTCCTTTTTGAGGGTTTGCGTCTCCAATCGAGTCCATACCTGTGCTAAGATCACATGAGCTCATTAGCGACTTAATCGTCGTCATCAATCATCCAAAACCCACGGGGAACCTAGATGCACTTTCAGGAGCAAGATCCAAAACCCCTGAGCATTAGTCATCGAGGCTCAACCTCCGCACCTCGTGTGCAACCAAGCGGCGACACCGACATTCTCGTCAAAGTCATCCAAATTGGTTCCAATGCTACTCAGACCACCCGTATATTAGGAGGTCTGAACTACAAATAGGAACTCGCGCTCATCACTTTCCTCCAGGCTAATGTCGGCGTGTTTGCCTGGCAACCGTCACAAATGCCTGGGATCCCTAGGGAAGTGATTGAGCACACTATGAAGATATATCCCTATACTCGGCCTGTACATCAGAAGCCTCGAAAGCAATCAGTAGAGCGACATAACATCATACGTCAAGAAGTGAAGAAGTTGCTTAAAGCTGGATTCATCCGAGAAGTCTTCCACCCAAAATGACTAGCAAACCCAGTCGTTGTACCAAAGGCCGGCGCGAAGCTTCGGATGTGTATCGACTACACTACACTGAATAAGGCATGTCCAAAGGATCCATTCCCACTACCTAGAATAGATCAGATAGTGGATTCAACCTCCGGGTGTGAATTACTATGTTTCCTAGACGCATATTTTGGGTATCATAAAATCAAAATGTCTAGGGAAGATGAAGAGCATACTTCCTTCATCACAGTAGATGGATTATATTGTTACACTGCCATGCCATTCAGTTTCAAAAATGATGCTTCAACGTTTGTGCGAGCTATGTACAAAACTTTTGGAGAGCTTATCAGAGACGTAGTGGAAGTGTACGTCGATGACATCGTTGTCAAGAACAAGAACAAGGAGTCATTCCTTGACACCTCGCAAGCTGTCTTCGACAAGTTGCGAATCACATGCACGAAGCTGAACCCGAACAAGTGTGTCTTCAGGGTTAGCTCTGGAAAGCTTCTTGGATTCTTGGTGAACCACCGAGGAATAGAAGCAAATCCGGTGAAGATTAAAGCTATTGAAGACATGCGGCCACCAGCACACATCAAGGACGTCCAGAAGTTGAATGGATGTTTAGATGCCCTCAGCTGGTTCATCTCAAGACTGGCGGAACGAGCGCTACCCTTCTTCAAATTATTGAGGAAGTCCGGACCATTCCAATGGTTTGAAGAAGTAGAAAAGGTTTTCCAAGAGCTAAAGCAGCTCATCACCACCCTATCAACTTTGGTAGCTCCAAATCCTGGTGAGCCACTTCTGCTTTACATTTCGGCAACTAACGAAGTTGTCAGCATGGTCCTGTTTGCGGAAAGACCAGAACCATCCACACTTCAGGAGTCCAGACCCCTCTGGGAGGGTCCGGAGCTACCTGAAGGCGAGTCTGGGTCCCAACTCCCAGACCCGGATCCTCAAGTTGAGATGACAGAGGAGCCACCTCCTTCATGTGGAGGAGTCACTGTTGCTGAACAAGAAGATTCGGACCCCTCTGGGAAGGTTAGGGTCACCTCAGAAGAAGCTCTGGGTTCCTTTGACAAGAACCCGAAGGTCCCCGAAGAAGGTCCGGAAGGGTCCGAACAGTCCAACGCCCAGTGTACTTCATCAGTGAAGTACTTCATGACGCCAAGACTCGATATCTGAAGGTGCATATGCTGCTCTACGCAGTTAAGCTTCACCACTACATCCATGCTCACAAGATTTTAGTGGTAAATTCCTATCCACTGCATGCAATCTTGCATAACCCCAACTCTACTGGGAACATTGCAAAGTGGGCAGCAGAATTGGACGAGTTCGACATTGAATTCGTCCCAAGACAAGCGATCAAGAGTCAAGCATTAGCGGACTTTGTGGTGGAATGGACCCCCTCTCCATCAAATACTAGGGGCCCCAGTGAGCAGAAGCTAGAACCTAAGGTTCCAGTCTTCACTGAGCCTCACCGGACTCTCTACTTCGACGGCTCCGTGCAGAAGCAGGGGGCTGGAGCTGGAGTCCTTCTCCTCGCTCCGACTGGGGAGAAGGTCAAATACATTGTTCACCTTGACATCAAGGCGACCAACAACATGGCGGAGTATGAAGCACTAATCTATGGGATCAAGGTGGCACTATCATATGGTGTCAAGCAGCTGTTTGTAAAGGGTCATTCACAACTCATTATAAAAAAAGTCAAAGGTGAATGTTGCTGCAACAACCCTCAACTAGTTGCATACCTACTTCAAGTCCAGAAGCTTCAGAAGGACTTCGACGTCCTGGATCTTTGCCATGTCCAGCGTCTCAACAATGCTGAAGCCGACAAACTCTCGACAAAAGCTTCAACTGGAGCTCCGACTCCTGACGGAACCATCGTCTCGTGATTGTCAAGACCAACAGCTCAGTCTGCCGAACTGAGCGAAGGGGGTGAGACCAGCACCTCAAAGCTGGCAGTCCCGATGGCCATGTTACCATGGCGTCCATCAAGGGTCGTAGGTGCTGTAGGAAGCTCCCAACAACCCAGCACGCAAGACTCAAATGCTCAAGTTAGCTCCGATGCATGAATCTCGGAGATCCAGAGATACTTGAAAGACAATTTCCTTCCCGAAGACAATGCATCTGCTGACCGGATAGTCGGAATTGCTAAAAGATACACACCGGTAGAAGGGGATCTCTACCGGCGTGGTTCCAACGGCATCCTAATGCGGTGCATTACAAGAGAAGAAGGCCGCGAGCTCCTCATGGAAATCCATGGAGGCGAGTGTGGGAACCACGCGACTTCCCGCATGTTGGTCGGTAAAGCCTTCTGGCATTGTTTTTACTGGCCTACAGCACTCCAGGATGCAACCGAGATAGTGAAGAATTCAAAGCATGCCAGTTCCATGCAAAGCAAATTCACACAGCAGCTCAACCCTTACAAATGATACCTCCTACATGACCATTCATTGTGTGGGGTGGATATCTTGGGACCTTTTCCAAGAGCCGTCGGAGGTTACAAGTTCCTGTATGTCGCTATCGACAAGTTCACCAAGTGGCCGGAAGCAACTCCAGTTTTGACAAGAAACAAGCAATCAGCTATCAACTTCTTGCAGTCCATAGTATGCAGATTTGGAGTCCCAAACAAGATCATAACTGACAACGGGACTTAATTCACAAGCTCTGCATTCCCAGTATATGCAAAGACCTCGGCATTCAAGTAAGCTACGCCTCAATAGCTCACCCGGCAAGTAATGGCCAAGCTGAGAGAGCAAATGCAGAAATCCTAAAAGGACTCAAGACGCGCACATATGAGCGCCTGAAAAAACATGGAGCCAACTAGATTGAAGAGCTTCCACCCACCTTGCGAGCAAACAAGACAACTCCAAACCGGTCAACTGGAAAGACACCCTTCTTCCTGGTGTATGGAGCTGAAGCAGTCCTTCCTCCAGAAATAACCTTGGGCTCACTCCGGGTCCAGACCATCGACGATGACACACAAGACCATCTCCGGCGTGAAGACCTTGATTCCATTGAAGAGGGAAGGTGCCAAGCAGCTGTTCGAAATGCCCGATACCGCCAAGCTCTTCGGTGCTATCACCAAAGTCATGTTCACAGCCGACAGCTCGAGGAAGGCGATATGGTGCTATGGAGAATACTAACTCGACAAGGGTTAAAAAAAACTTTCCCCCAACTGGGAAGGACCCTTCCAAGTGATCAAAGTATCCCGTCCCGGATGCGTTCGCTTGGCAACCGAGGATGGGACACCGCTCCCTAATCCTTGGAACATTGAGCACATCCGTAAGTTCTACGCTTAATATCACGGAGGTGAGTCTGTGATTACATGTGATGTATGTTATAGCGTCATTGTACAGAGTCGCGTAGCTCCTCCGGGAGAACAGCTAGACCTTTTCCGGAAGGTCCGCAAAGTTCAGGCAACACTTGTCACAGTCTCAGAACTAAATGTGTAGCTATCTACCTTGGGTCAAACGAGAAATGAAACACACTTACCCTGGTTTCGTACCCTAAGAGTGTACTTGTTTCCCCTGTACCCCGGACCTATAATGAAAGACATCATTATGTGAAAACAGACTCCACGTGCATTTATTTTGTACAGGCTCAATCTTTTTTATTTTTCTCTTTCTTGTCTAGAACAAAGTTGTGCAATTCTCGAGAAAATTTAGCTCGAACAATTCATATATAGTTCGAGTTGCATTGTTAAAATCTTTATGGTCTAACATTGTTGAATGGTCTACTCGTCTGAATGTCGCCAAGCCAATCTAGGTCTGGAGTGTGCTATCAACTTAGCCTGGTCCTGCACCCTAAGTACACCACTCTACCAACACCCCGGCAGGCCGAAGTAAGGCGAGTCCATAAATGATCGGACATGGAGATAACAAGCCAATGCACTTGATTGTATATAGAATTGCGTCCGACCTAAAAATTTCTTTCGGGAATAGTAAGCCGCAATTGAGTTGTAGATAGGAAATGGATTTTACTATTTTTCTTGACTTCAGTGTGCAGGAAAAATAAAAATCTCATGATGATGGTGGATGAAGCCAGAGCTATCAAAGCTCCCACACCCCCTAAGATGATCTGTTGTCGACAACATTGATTGTAGACGTCGCTGGAGCTACAAAGTTCTAGCAAATCTAGGGGGCCAGCCGTCAACATGAAGAAAAGATGGTGGGAAGACTCCCCAGTGGGGTCTGCTATCGACGCACCGCGTGTTGACACTGGTCGCTGCCGGAGCTACCAAGCTCTGACAACCCCAGAGGACTAACAATCGACGCTCTATGTGTTGACAAGAGTCACTGCCAGAGCTACTAAGCTCCGACAACCTCAGGGGGCCCCTACTATCGATGATTTCAGACCAACAAACTAAAAGTTCGAAGCATGCAAGTCTTCAACAAAATGCTACATCCTCTTGGTACATATTCACAATCAAATTGTGTACATCTACCGGGGGGCCAAGTGGGACAAAGGTGTTGAAGACAAAAAAATGAAATTCTTAAAATTCTTGGATTTCATTAATTTGGAGACAAGAGATTACAAAATTGAGGAAAAGAAGAGAAGATACAAGTAAGAGCTACAAAGAGAAAGTCCTAGATCCTAAGGAAGAATGAGGCAACCTTCTGGGCAACCTCCAACATGTTGGCCTTGGCGGCATCTCCCTCTCCATCGATGGAGCCTTCAAGCAACGGGTCTAGTGGGAAGTGAGGATCCTGGATTGTATAGCACGTCAGCATGTACTCTGCGATGTTCTTCACCAGGGATTGTCCTTCAATTTCCAACTGGTCCATGATGAGATCGCCCATCTTGTTGATTTTGATGCCCGCCGAGCCCAATGCCTTCAACGCCAGGTCCAGCTCCGACTCCGGGTCGTCCGAACGCACGGGACTAAAACCCAGCGGTATCAGTGCGTCATTGTCTTTGCCTAATAAGTCCCAAACTTGTTGGGACTCTATAGCTCTTGGGCATCGCACCTCTTCCAATGACCTCTTGGTCGGCGCAAGCTCTGAATCCTCCCGGGCAAGGCGCTCGACCTCTTTGGCATTCTGCTGAATCTTTTCAGCATCCTGCCTTTCGAGTTTACCAAGCTCCTCTTCCCGGATGTGGATCTTGTTCTGGCGGTCGACCAGGTCTTTCTCCCGGCCCTGTACTTTCGTCTCCCTGGCAGCAATTTCATTCTCCCTCTTGGTGAGGTCTTGTCCACGCTGTCGGGCCTTCTTCTCCTCTTCCTCCCAGTGCTCCTCTAGCTTCTTGTTGCGCTCCGCGAGGCTCTTGTCACCCAGAGTCAACCTCTGAGTAAGCTCCTCCTCTCTCTTCACGAGGTCATCCCGTAGCTCCAGGAGTTTTTGCTCTTCATCTTTGAGCTTTTTCGCCCGCTCCTCAAGAGCCTCCCGGCGCTTGACGAGGCTGTCGTGGATGGCGCTGAGCCTCTCTTGGCGGTCATTCACTGCTTCATTAGCAGCCACGGCCTGCTCATGGATGGCCCTGAACTGGTTGTCGAGGGATCGCACCATGCTTTCCCTCTCATCCAATAGCTGACCGCAGTACTCCAACCAGACCTTCTCCCTTTTCACCTACTCCGTGTCGTCGGCCAGCCTCGTCTGCGCCAGCTTGGTCTCGAATTGGAGCTGGTTGCGCCACCTCCTAAGGGTTTGGCGCTCCTACTCAAGGGCCTCACTATCGTGGTAAAAGGCATCTGGACCTGACGAAGGTTGAAGCAGGCGTTGTCGATAGACAGCGACAAAGGGATTGGCTCCGGACCTGCCAGGTCTTCTCCGCTGGCTCCAGCGGGTTTTCCGTAACAAAAATCGAGTGCCACTTTACAAGAGCGGTCCCCTGAGCTTCCACAGCACTAGGGCCGCCCTCAAGGATAGCCTCGACCCCTGTCGAGGAAGGTCCTGCAACAGAAGTTCCTACCTCCGGAGTTGGCTCCGAAGGTCCTGCCACCTGGTCATCAGCAACGGGTCCCTCAGGCGGAGGAACGGTCGCTTCGTCTTGGCACCTAGGCTCCGGTGCGGGTACCTCTAGAACTGTCACCTCCGGGGCAGGCGTTGAAGATTTGGCCGGAGCTTAGGCCACCTCTAGCTCCAGTGCTGGTGCCTCCTCCGCCATCGGGGGACGGAACCTCCGCGACAACCGGCTTAGGCGTCGGAACATCATCGACCACCGGCTCCACCGTCGGGGCTGCAACAACATCTGACTTTAGGGCCAGAACTGCAGCTACCTCTGGCTCTAAGGGTGGAGCGTCCATCATCTCAGCATCCAAAACCGGAGCTTCAACCTCCAGAGCTGGTCCGGCGCTACCACGGGAGCTTCATGGGATGACTCGAGGTCTAGGACCACGACAGCTGGTGCCGGAGCTACCACAGTCTTAGCCACCTCTTGGGGCATCGATGGAACTTGAGTCGGAGCCTCCGTCTATGCAACATCAATTGTTGTTGCAGGAACTAGAGCTTCAACCCCTTTCTTGAGTACCCTGTGGATGAGGGACGAAGAAACTCAAAATATAGCTACAACAAAAGCAATCAACTGAGGTAAAAAATTGAATTTACCTTGGAAGGCTTCCGCTCTAGCTAGCGCGGAACCTCTTCACCGGACGCTCAGGAACGGACCCTGCCGGCGCTGGCGTGGTAGCTCCGGAAGGCTCCCTGGAGCTTGCTGCCGTCGTCAGCGACGTATTAATTGAGGCCCCCCTCGGCTGAGAAGGACCCTCGGATCTAGAGCCCTTAGCTGGCCCAGGTACCAGAGTCACATGACCGGAGCTGGCATCCTGGGGAGACGCAAATGCTGGAGTAGGAGTCGCCGACGAAGACCTCCCCTGTCGTGGAGAAGGAGCTGTTGCGGAAAGAGCAGGTCTGACGGACCTCCCAACAGAGTGCTTCAACTTCCTCTTGCGGCTCGAGGGCTCGGCCAACACCTTGCCCTTGCCTATGGCTTCAGCTCTTGGCTTCAGGGCGGGAGCAAAGCCACCCTCTAAAGCTCCGGGGATCGCCACCCCGGAGGTTGATCGACTGTCCATCAGGCCCTACTCGTCCAACAGTGGCATCTTCCTTCGGAGCTCTCTGCACTCGTTGGTATCATATTTAGAGGAAGGAAGGCTGCCGGTGGAGACACGTCGCCAGGGCCGATGTTCCCAGGCTGGAATTTCTTGAGATGGGACTTCAAGGCTTCACCGTTCAAGTTGGTGCCCAAACCAACCTCAATGCGGTTGGTATCCATCTCACTGTTGAAGGCCCAAGCAGGTCGCCCCCTAGCCCTCAGCGGGGCCCACCTTTTCGTCAAGAAGTTGCTGAAGACCATCTGGGCGGTCACCTCACCTTCGATACACTCCTGGATTCTGTCCAAAATGGGCATGTACTCCCTCGGCAGCTCCAGCACATCACTCCAAATGTCGGTGCCGATGCGGGGGAGGCCTTCAGGCAGTTCCATCCTCTCATGTCCCTCCAAAGTGATGACCACCCAGTCTTTCTTCCAGTCGTCCCACTTGCCGGAAGGAAAGGACCTCAAGTACTTGAGGGGGGAGTTTTTCCGCTTCACGAAGTAGTAGAAGCCGATTAACTCATCACTCTTCCTGGTGGGTTGGACAGTGAAGAAAGTACAGAACAACTCCACGGAAGGGGGCCCACCCACCCACATCTCGCAAGAGTGGACGAAAGTCGCCACGAGCAATGATTGAGTGGGGGCCAAGATGGTGGAGCTGCAGACCATAGAAATCTAGCAACATCAGAAAGAAAGTGGAGAAAGGCGGGATTAAACCCGCCATGGCGTACCCAAGGAAGTACACCATATATCTCGCTCGCTCCTTCTCGAAGGGAAGCTTGCCACAGCGAATGTCGTTGTCAAAGTAGTCAATGGACCAACCCATGTTAGTCTGGACCCTTGATAACTCCTTCTTGCTCCCAATGCGGCTCTTGGGGAGTCCCAACATCATCACAGCACACCGGGGCGAGAGATGAAAAGCAAGCAAAAGTTTGGAGGATTCGAGCGCAAGTTCAAATGAAGGCGTAAAGAATCCCCAAATGTTGCACGCTTTCTTTCTTAAGTAATCCCCCGAAACGCTTGGATGGAAATAGCAGAGGAGTGGACGATACAGTTCAAAAACTTCACCCTGCCAATGACAAGGGGGCTCGGGGCCACCCTAATGATCCAATCGAGGTCCTTACCCCAGGCGAACAGTTGTCATCATGAGAGGTGGGAAACCAGAAGACGACGGCCTGACAGGGCGCGCGGAACCGATACGGCGACCTTCAATTGCGTGAGATCCGCATGCCCAGATCTCACCTACCACATACTGGATATGCCACACATCGATGGTTTAACTGCGAACTACCACCAACGGCACATCCAAAGACCCTCGAAGAAACGGCTCGAAAACCAAAGGATGGACCCACCTCCGGCAGAACGACTTCATCCAAAAGGTCTCTCCCAGAGGTGGGCCCAGGGGGACACTGTCGGTACCATGTGTACCAGATACCCTTTGGGACTGCAAAGAGCACAAAAGAACTTCACCTTGAAGACCTCCGAAGGCCCCATGTGTCATACGAAACCGGACCGGCCTCCCATCTATGGTTAGTCCCGGTGCCGCCACGTGCATCGTTAAACCGGAAATGCACCCCACACATGGGAAAGCTCCGGACTAGATACCTGTGTGGCACCCCCAGACCTCACCCCCGACAGAGGGAAGCTCCGGTACCGACAAATGTGCAACAGAACGGGACCTACTTGTCCAAGACAGTAAGCTCCGAAGATGTCACGCGTCCAACCGCTGGACCTTCAACCTCAACAGGCAAAGTGGAGAACTTCCAACGGCTCGGACCTTCAAGGAACATCAAAGACCTCAAGACCCGATTAAGTGTCATTAATGCTATCTTAATGACACACGATCAAAGGACCCTTAATATCAGTAACGCCACTGTCAAGGCGTGTTACCACACTATTAAGGGTAATTAAGCTCATTAATTATGTATTAAACATCAGTAACCGCCAAGGCCACATGTCGGGCTAGGCTAATGATGTAACGGCCAGTCCTTGTGCTATAAAAGGACTGGCCGAGCGATACACAAAGGAGAGGGACTTCCACACTCTGCTCTGACACATGCTCACAAGCGCTCAGACGCTCAATACAACAACAACACACACCCGTGGAGTAGGGTATTACGCTCAGGCGGCCCGAACCTCGTAAATACCCGTGTCAACTCATCGTCCTGTTCTTAATCTCTGCGCGCCCACAACCGAATTGCAAACTCCACGGGCTGCCAATGGTAGTACCGGGAGAATTGCCAGAATCAAACTCCGACAGCTTGCATATCCACAAATCATATGGGAGGGTTGGAATGGTTTATAGCTTGACGTGTAGAACTACCAATGCTAATGTTGTAAATATACCGGTAGAAGTCGAGTAGTTGGATTCTACTCGCGATATAGGAATAACAGTTCATATGAGGGTGAAATATGAAAGAATGGCTAGAAATGAATATGAGACCGGGCAGGGGGAATAGGAGTCGACGAGATGGAGTCTCAGGCGCATAGCCCTGCCTATGTCGCTTGTGGACCGTGCCAGGCAGGCTTGAACTGTACCGCTTGCATAATGGGATATGGGCCCAATAAACTGATGTAACTCCAGACTGTAGTGTGGAGACTCCTCGGTTGTCCTTGAATGGATATGCGAAAGCATAAAGGTGTAAATCTTTTAGCGGGCAACTTCGACTTGTCCGTGTAGGGGACCTTTCGCTCGGGATGAAGAGGTTTGTCGACATGTATAATGCGGGGATGAGAGCACGTAGGTGTCTCCTACGCCGGTGTGTGTCGTGCAGTCCGAGTGTGTCCTGATTGCGATCATCGTCCCTCGCAGTTATTTGAGTACCACTTGTCCGTCGCTGTCGTGACATAGTAAATACTAAAGAAGCTAGAAGAATATATTGCATTGAATTATAATTGCTTTGCAACCTTGTGTGGCTTAGATATAGCACAATTAAAAGTTTACAGTTAACCCATACTTTAACTGTAATAGCATTATGTGCCATGGGCATGTCATATCATCGACAAAGTGTTTCATGTTTAATTGTGGAGTCTATGATATGCCGTGCCTATAGAATTTCATTTGCTACTTAAAACATGATTATAAGGATCCACTGGTAGGCGAGTCCTTTATGCTATTCCTTACCAATGCATAGTATTCACTCTTTCATATGTCTAGTGAGATGGGTCAGTCTTGCTGAGCCATATGATCACGTTTGCAGTTAACGAGTTTTTACAGGTTATACCGTTGATCAAGGGCCTAACGACGACGCCTTATACCCTTTAGGGTTCACTGCTGAGTGGAAGACCTGCACGCCGCCGATATCTGTGAGTGCTTCTAGTGCAAAGTGTCTGAGGGCATGGACATCTTTACTCATGCGTAGCTAGTGCTGAGAGCGTAGTATGATGTATAGAATTATTTCCTACGTTATAAATTGTAAAACTTCTGCTGTGTTTATAAATGAAGACATAGTATTGTATTTTATTCTCATTCTTTTCTTGTATACTGTTGGGTGTCGCATCTCACAACACCACCCAATGAGATCCTTGGATGTCGGGATTCCGGTACCCACATTCAACTCTAGGGTTGAACTCTTTGGGCATGGGAAGCTCAGAAGTAAATGGGAAGGACCCTTCACGGTAGTAGAAACCTCATCCCATGGGGCAATCACACTCCAAGGTGATGATGATCAGCTATTTAAAATGAATGGGCACCGACTAAAATTTTATCTTGAATCCCAGGTGGAGGAGGCAAAAAAAAAAGTAATTGACGTGATAAATCTTATTGATTTTCACACTATTTCTCTAAATTCTATCAAAATTATCCCCGTCCAATTAATGGACCCATCAAATTAATCATTCATGGGGCCCATAAGCTAACCCACAAAAACTTGGCCCGAGCGGATCCTGAAAGGGTTTGGGCGAACACTAGGTTCGACTGAAGTCTCGTTTGTGCCGTCAGCGTTTTGTTTTCTCATGCGGACTCTCCCAAAGTACCCCAACAAGACTCTCGGTGTTATTGTATTTTCCCCTCTTATTTATTGATGGGAACAGAGAGGGGAACCTTGCTAAATCCATCTCCAGTTCCTCCCATCGAAGTCATGGTCGATAAGAAAAGTGTGTCTAATGCCACCTCTAGCTCAACCTTCAACCTGAGCGGAGACATCACGTGTGGGGACCGGAATCCTGACCTCAAAGGATCTCATTGGGTGGTGTTGTGCGATGCGACACCCAATAGTATACAAGAAAAGAAGGATAACAAATTACAATACCAAGTCTTTATTGAAAAGCACAGTGGAAGTTTTATAATACTAATGAAAGGAAAGAGAAATATACATTATAGCTACGCTCTCGGCACTAGCTATGCAAAAGCAAAGTCATCCATGCCCTGGATACTTTGCACTAGCAACACCCAATTTACGGCGGCGTGCAGGGTTACCACTTGGATGTAAACCCTGGAGGGGGTGTAGCCTTGTCATTGAACCCGTCATCAATCGTATAATCTACAAAAACTTGTTAATTGCAAATGTGAGCATAAGGTTGAGCAAGACTACCCCGTCTCACTAGACATATGCAGGGGTGAATACTAAGCATAGGTAATGTAAAGCATAAGGACTCGTCTACAAGTGGATCCTTATAGTCATGTTTTAAGTAGCACCTGACATTCTTTAGGCACGGCACATCATAGACTCCACAATCAAACAAGAAACGCTTTGCCGATGATATGATATGCACAAAGCACATAATGCTATTATAGGTAAAGTATGGGGAAACTGTAAACTTTTAATTGTACTATCTCTAAGCCATATAAGGTTGCAAGCAATTGTAGTTCAATGCATCATATTCTCCTGACTTCTTCAGTAATTACTACACCACAGCGCAGTGAACAAGTGGTACTCTATTACCGCGAGGGACAGTGATTGCAATCAGGACATACCCGGAACAACACGACACATACGCACTTTCAGAAATGTCAGCGAGTACTTACAACAGTACCTACGTAACACCTCAATCCTAGTCGTATATGGCCACCTTTCAGTAGACACTCGAATGTCGAACCGGTCTATCCACCACGAGCAGGAGGTCACTGCGTGGGGCGTACTCTGACGTGCCCACCAGCTAATTTACACCTTGCTGCCCTCAACCCACGCCTATGAAATGGAACAGAAAGCCTCGACAAACTAGTTTCAAGCTACGTCAGTTTACTGGAGCCCATTTCTCCAGTATGTTGTCAGTACAATTCAAGCTTGTACAACAGGGTCGCAAACGAAATGGTCCTCAATCGACACAAGCAGGGCTACGCACGTGAGACCGCATCTTGCTGCATCCTACCCACTGCTCGTTCTCAATTTCATATTCATAAACCATTTTCTGACTCCAGATCCTCCCATGTGATAAAATTCATATCTCGCGAGTAGATTCAGACTACTCGACTTCTACCGAATTCCTATGAGCATAAGCATAGCAGTGTCTACTCAACGGACCATAGACCTACCCAAGACTCCATAGGATTTGTGGCCATGCAAGTGGATTGTGGGGACCGGAGTCCACACATCCGAGGATCTCATTGGGTGGTACCGTGCGATGCGGCACCTAACAGCACACACAAAAAGGATACCAAAACATATAAAGTTTTCATTTCATAATAAGAAGAGTTTACAAAAGAGGGTACAATAGAAGTACACACGCAGCGGAAAATACATACTCATAATCTCACCTAACTAAGCAGGAGAGAAGACGTCCATGCCCTAGGACGATTCTCACTAGCAACACGAAGAACATACAGCAGCGGCGTGGCTCACATGAGATTTATCTCGACACCTCGAGTCTCATGTACAACCTGAACAGCAGAAATAAAACTAATACCTGCAAAAATCCTTAAAGCGCAAACGTGAGCATAAGGCTCAGCAAGACTTAACCGTTTCACTAGACAGATGCAAGGGGACACTAAACATAGGTAAGGAATAGCATAAATGACTCGCCTACAAGTGGATCCTTGTAATCAAGTTTTAAGTAGCAAATGACATTCTCTGAGCACGGCACATCATGGGCTCCACAATCAAACAAGAAACGCTTTACCGATGATATGACATGCCCAAAACACATAGTGCTATTACAGCTAAAGTATGGGGAAATTGTAAACTTTTAATTGTACTATCTCTAAATCATACAAGGTTGCAAAGTAATTATAATTCAATACAAAATAATTTTTCTGACTTCTTTAGTATTTACTACGTCACCGCTCAGTGAACAAGTGGTACTCTATTACTGCGAGGGACAGTGATTGCAATCAAGACACACCCGGACAACACGACACATACGTCGTTCGGAAGTGTCAGCGAGCACACCTGTACCTACATAACACTTCAGTACTAGGCGTATATGGCCACCTTTCACAGGAAACTCGAATGCTGAGCCCGTCTCACCTCCGCAAACAGAAGGTCTCCGCACGGAACACCTCATGTGTCCGCCGACCGATTTACACCTTACTGTCCTCAACCCACCCCTATCGATGGTGAGTTAATGGGTCTCGACATCCCAGTTATTGAGTTACATCAGTTTATGGGATTCCATATGTCCATTATATTGACGGTACAATTCAAGCTTGTCCGAAGGGGCTGCATACGGACGGGCCTTAATTGACACAGGCAGGGCTATGCGACCGAGACTCAATTCTCGCCGCTTCCTATCCATTCCCTGCCCAGTCTCAATTTCATTATATTAAGCCATTTTCTTTTCAACCAATCCTGTGAGATACATCTCTCGCGAGTAGATTCCAACTACTCGACTTCTACCGGATTTCCTATGCATTAGCAAAGCAGTTACTACAGGTCAAACTGTAACTCGTGCCAAATAAACCCTGGGATTTTTGGTCATGCATGTGGAGTATCATTTACCCTAAATGTAATGCACAATTCATATACTACTCATCATAGTGATAAAGCAAAATTTTATAAACGACTTAAATGCAAATCGGGGCTTGCCTTAGTTTGCGACTGAACAAATGTCAATTGTTAGGGCTTGATCTTCATCCAGAGAACCTGCCATGGAACCTCAGTGGAAACACCTTGGCCTTCTCCTCCAAGCGAAGCTCCTCGTCGATCATCTACCATCACGTTTCCTATCGACATGATATTCATATAAGTAATTAAGTAATTTAAGAAAAGACTCCACGGGGTTGTGTAAACTCTAAGAATGAGGAGTTCGACTAGGAAGGACAGATATGCTTTTCTTGTGTGAATGAACAAAGGATGAATTCAAGTGGTCATAGTAGTATCGAGATGTGAATTGAAAGGTGCAATGTAAGCACACATTGCAACTTGGCACTCAACACTCGACGCTATGCCACTCAAGGACGATACAGCTGAATGGTGTGAAAGTGTTGGACTGGTAGGGTAAGGATGACCTAAGAGTCAAGGTGGCATAGTAGTGTCGAGATAAGCACTGAAAGGTGCAATGTAATGACACATCGCAATTTAGCACTCGACACTTGGAGCTATGCCGCCCAAAGAGTGATAAGGTAGAATGGTGAAGAAGTATTACTGGACTGTGTGATGTAAGGAAGACTAAGCGATCAAGATGGAGCATTGAAAGCTTAAGGCATGAGTGAATTGTGCAACAAGAGGTTGTGACTTAGAAGTCGACCAGTGAAGTTACACAAACTCATTAAGGAGTAAACCTAATTACGTGACAAGTGTGGTCGCAGGGTTCTCATAAGGATGAACCAGGGTGAAACCCTAGCGACACTTGGGAGTGAAGTGAGGTCAACATTCTTTGGACTTAAGACATCATAATGAGCCTTGTTAACCTGACGTGAGTACTGAGACAACGTTCAAATGACCTTTAGGTAAAGTAGTTTCTACGGCAAGCTTCTCGAGCATCGTTCAAGTGCTTACGTGACACTATTGCAGTGTCCTTTGCAAGATTGTCCAGATGAGCTCGGTGAACTCCTGGAACTCGAACATGATGCGAGACCTTGTCGTGACGGTCATGCTTTGCCATCACGGGAAGATCAGATTAGCCAGGTCCACATCGACCCGGACTCGTCAAAGGGGTGAGCGGAATCCCGAACACCACCTTGTGAGTCTTAAGGCTAGTGATGTCGACTCGGTTGTTGATAAGCGACTCGACGAACCTGCCGTCGAAGACGGGGTACACCAAGTTAACCAATCCTGTGATCGGCTACGGAACATCCTCGACACAACCAAGGAACTCTTATCCAAGGTTCAACTTGGACTAGTTCTCCTCGTCAGTCGCAACGTTCTCGCAGTATTCTACCCTAGGTCATCGGTGGTCACCAATACACTCGGTTTGACCTAGAAGGCATTTCATCGAGCACCCTAGCTACACCTAGGACTTGACGAGTCTTGCCTCGACTAAACCCTAATTTGGCTAAACGACCATTGTACGACGAGTCGTGCTTGTGTTCCAGCACCACACACATTACAAGAACCCTCCATCTCGATGCCAGGCCACGATAACGGCTCGAAGCGTCAAGACGACGTCATATGGTCAACGACGTCGGCGCGGCTCATGGTGGAGCATTACGAGCACGCACGGACAGGCCGACATGATACAAACGACAAAGGAGGTCGACTTAGGGACTTCTATAGAAATGATATCAATGCGAAAACTGGACGTATGACTTGACGACACATAAGTACCATTAGTGGTCACCACGAACGGACTTCAATGACGTCAAGGAAGATATTTCAGGGCAAGGCTCACCTTATAGGCATTTCGCCGAACATCTTGGTGTGTGTACTCGAGTTCCATCGCTTCATCACCATTCAAAGGGTATCTTGGCACTTGGGCTAGTCAGTTGCAACCTCATTCTACCCCTGCATCACAAACCAGTTCTACACATCAACAAAAGTTGGTTCTTTCCTCTTGAACATTTCATCGAACACCTTGGCTGCAGTCACTAATCTAATCAATCTTGCACAATCAGAGCTAACCTTGGACCAATTGTCGTTGTTGTTGTGTCGTCGACGTGTTCTTGCATCTCATACATCTCACCGGTCACTAGCTTCTCTGGTTGGGTGCAGCCATGGTGTGGAACGTCGCAACAATGTACCGAGGGCGGCGAGCGCACGCAGACAAAGAATAGACGCGGCATGTCGCAGGTCAGGGCGTGTGTTGGAGCGGATGGCAAGCATCGGGACGGCGGTGGGAGGCGACAGCTCGGTGAGCAGTGGAGAGTCGACCGCGACCGCGCGTACATGGGAGCACGCTCGACGCGGCTGGCGCGGTCGAGGCATGGACAAGGCGCGGGCGTGGCTGAGGCGCTCGCGGCGACTTGGGCATGGGCGACTGTGCTCGGTGGTCGCACGGGCGCTAGGGCGCGGGCGCGAGCAGGGCGCTCGGCCTGGAGCAGGCGCGGCGCTGGCGGCCAGAGCCGGTGGCCGGGAGGTGCTGGAACCAAGGCGTCGGAGTGCACGGGCACTGGGGCCGGCCGCCGGGGAGGCAGGGCGAGCAGCAGGCGCGGGCAGAGCCGATGGCCGGACGGGTCGGGAGGGAGAATGAAGGCGCGAGGAAGAAGAAACGGGGTCAGGCGCTGATAAGGACAGAGAGGAATCGCGGTGGCGCTGCATGCAGTCGCGTGGAGGCAGGGGAGGAGGTGCCGACCTGACTGGTGGGGACCACCTGTGGGACCCACCTCCCTAACTCCTCTTTCCAAAATTCAAATAGGGCTAGCAAACAAGCTTCAAAAATAGTCAACTTTGGACCAGTGACTAAATAAAATGTGGAGAATTTTATGGTGCAATCAGATTTCAAAACTGAGCAAGTTGAATTTGAACTCAGGTTTGAATTTGAATTCAAGTGGTGATACTTGACTCAAGGAAATAAATAGTAGATTAGGTTCAAAAATCCTGAAACTTTGAAGTTAACCCTTTTGAACCATAAGGGACCTCAGGAAAAATTTGGAGTTGATTTGGACAAGGTTGAGCACAAAGTTTAAATTTGAAGTCGACGTTGATTAAACTCTCAGTACGTGTCCAATAAATGGGAAATGGACTTCAAAAATTTTGAAACTTTACCGAGAGTCTAATTGGAATATTAGTAGGTCATGGAAAAATTTACGGCCTGAGATTTGAATTTTTTGATGTCCCATTTTAGGGTTGGAATAATTCCTTTTTCTTTCTCTCTATTTTGTTTTCTTTTCTCCTTTAATTTTTCATTGAAAATGTGAATACTTGGAAATTAAGGATTCTTCACCTTAAGTTCCATTCCACATCAGCAACCATGTTCTATATGTAAAGTTTTAACAAGTCCCTATTTTTAGTGAACATAGTTTAACTCATATGGCTCATGTGAGTTTGGATTTCCAAGTCTATTTTGAAAATTTTTAAGTTCGCATTTTTGCGTTTTTGTTCTTCCGAAAAACGGGCTTTTACAATCCTTCCCCCTTAAAGGAATCTCGTCCCGAGATTCTAACAGGTAGAATAACAGAACGATCAGGGGACGATCCGTAAAAGAGGGTCATTGACTAAGGAAAATGGCAATGCCCTTAAAAACTTGGGTTCTACGAAATAGTAATTATATTCAGGCATCTTAAGAAATTCTAAAGTCTGCTTCAGGAGATTCCAGTCTTTAGGTTGATAACCTTGACAGGATGCTCGACATGACAATATCACATCGTAAAACTTTCATGTCTGTTACTGATCCTTTATTGTTGTACTCTTGCACTGACATGACATCTTGTCCTGTCCTAGTCTTGATTTGAAGAATTTGCACTTGTTCTTTGCTTCTCTAGGTCACCTTGATAGTTTGAAACTTTTCTTGCATTGATTCTTGGTTGCTTGCTTGGTTTTGCATAGGTCCTTTCAACTTAATGTGGTATTTCCCTTGACATGAGTTAAGATAGTTTACGAGGTTAAACAACAATCATTAACCTCGTTTGACGTTTAGTCAACCATAGGATTCCTTAGCCGTAGCATAAGAGTAGCAAGACACTCAACACTCTTATGTAATCAAAACAGCAGGAATATTGAAGATATGACGACTACAAGGTTTCTGGGTATATCAACGTGTTCAAACAATAGAAGCAGAAGATGAAGACCTTTTTGCGGTGGCACATGAGGATGTAAGGATTCAGTATCCTCATATGTTTCAACACAGCAAAGAACTCAATCATATGGTAACTACAAGGTAATTAGTATAGCAAGGTTACCATATAACAACATAAGATCTTAGATGGACCCAAAGAGTTTCACGAGGTTGATAAACGAACGGTATAGTTGCAACAATCAAGGTACTTGAACCTAACAAGTCAAGGATGGAAGTCCAAGTGTTTGTTTAGTTGCAAGTACTCAAGGCGATTTGAGTTTCAACAAGTCAAGGACAAGGACTCAACTGTGTTTTAGTCACAAGGTGTCCCTTGTGCTACTCAAGATAATGAAACCAGTCGAAGGCGTTGCGAACGATAAAATTGATCACAACTCAAAAATGTTAGGCACTACTTAAGTATCTGAACGGGGTCACATATTCTTGCTCAAAACTCATTAGTAATTACGTTTTATGATGCATCACAAACCGGATGATGTTATGCAGACACAATGCAAATCCGCGGATAATTATGCAAGGTATGGTGCATTCAGTATTATGCTTTGAGCAAAAATAGGTAAGACAATCCAAACACAGTCAGAAGTATCCCAAATACAGGAGGATTGATTAAACTTGGTCATGAAAGGCGCTAGAAAAGACTTGCTACTTTCATATCTCAACCAAGTTCGATGGTTTCAAGGTAAAAGTATTAGCAAGGAATGGTGAGGTTCATCTCAAGGCAACGGAGTGTACAAAATGGAACAAAGTGATTGAACTTCTTGTTGATCGGAAGTTCCGTAAAGCTTGTTAATCACAACCTACAGGTAATTGTGGTTCCTTAACAATGTGTCAGGTTTTTCATCTCGTAGTTTTCTTAAAGTACTATGTCTACCCCTTAAAAGGTGCGGTAGGGTTGCCTTCAGAAGTGGCAAAGAGAGTAACCTTTGAAGAGTAAGGTTCTCCTCACTTCCGTAGGTTGCACTAAGTGGTTGACAAGGTACTGTGCTAGGCACGACCTTGGTTAGTAATCCACGTTCTTGCTAAAGAATTTCCAGCTCATACTACTCACTTATGGCTTCTCATCTCAAAGACTGAAGAAAAGGAGTGGTTTAGCATGAAGAAACAACTGACTCCTTTAACTCGTTGATCGAGTTCCACAAGAAACGGGGTTCAAGGTAATCCGTTACTTAAGCTTCACATTGACTTAATGAGTCAATGTTGTACTCGGTCCTACTTACTTGAGCAGTGCTCCCAGCACGTTGGTTCGGTGTCGATGTACCTTGGTATGACACCTAGGTGAACGTAACACTTCAATTACTAGATGAACTCCTTCCCCCTTAAGATTCAAGCTAGGTGGGCAAGAAACTTACTCCAAGCAATATTTATGGGGAGGGTCGTCCAACTAAGGGAAGTGTCATACATGCTCAATGCACAATTAAAGTGTGAGATGCAAGGTTGCATAGTCAAAACACTAGCATGTGCATCCGAGCAAAAAGGGATTTGCCTTAGTGTAATACTCAACTCTAATGGCAAATATTGTTGGGCCGCAACACCTGGGATGTTATGAAACTCCTCGAGTTGAACTCGAGAACCAAATCCATAAACACCCTGAAGGGTCATCACCCGGTTAAATCCTGGTGGAGGATGAACAGCTTGGACGCAACTTCGATTTTGGCCAAGTAAATGGAAAAATCAGATCTTGAGGTGAACAACAAAGTTAAAGTAAACTTCAATAACCTTCCAAAAAGTATTGGTTTGCCTCTAGATCATGTCTGTTTTGCAAGTTATGCAATTTTAAAGTTAGCAGATTTCTCTGCATTTTCAGCAGAATCTGCTTAAACAGTAGCAGTTTTGATCTGAAGTTTTCACGCTGTTCTGATGGAAATCTGGAAATATTCTTATTTACAAAGTTGTAGCCAGTGTAATAATCTTTCCATAATGTACTTACTTGTCTTCATATCAGCTCTGGTTCAAAAGATATGAATTTTTGAAGTTGGGTAAAATTTCAGCATTCAGAATTGAATTCAGTTCAGATTGACCACTCTGTATTCAAACTCGATTTGGAATAGGTAGATGACCGATTCAGGTCTGGAGCCAATTGCAAAAATTGTAGCTGACTCTCTAACCTCTCCAACGGTTACTTGCGTGACGCCATTGGATCAAAGGTCTGCGAGTTATGGATTAAATTCAGAGGTGTACAGATTGCTGTCCAGTTTGAGTATGCCTGGACAGTCTCTGCGATTATCTAAATTTCACCCACCAAAACAAGGATTTTGGTCTTGAGCTGAACAGAAAACATGCAGAGGACTCCCAAATCTTTCTAAAGAGTATTTACTTGCCCTCGTAGCACTTCTGGTTGAGAAGATATGGCATTTGCAAGTTGACAGTTTTTTTTTTCTGAAAATTTGGACAGCACCTCCTTTGTTTAAGGCTGATTTTGTCCACAATTTCAGATATACAAACATCAATATTTGCAAAAGTAATACATAGCAAACTTGTTGAAAAAATTCTCGGGATCCCAGAAATGAAAATTATGAAGTCTTTTGACAATTATACAGCGAGTTATGCGAGAAACAGTAACTGTATACAGGACTGTCCACTCGCTGTCCAGATTTGATCAAGTCTAGAAATCTGAAATTTTGAGTATGTTAGAGATGGATTCCGCTCTGAAGTTCTATAGAAATGTTGTAGAGGACTCTCTAAGTTTTCCATACATGTATAAACATGCATAGGTTGCATTTCTAGTTTAACAGTTATGGCTATTTAAAGTTCAAAATTTTTTCTGGCTGTTTCAGATAGCATCGATATACATGTATTATCTTCAACTCTGTTTTTAATTAGTTTTAAACTGAATTTGAGGTATCACTGAATAACAAAGTTGTAGAATAGCTCTTCCACTTTCCAGAAATGTATCATAATGGAATAGAAGAGCTTTCTCCAAGGAAATATGACAAAAATTCAGATGCTGGTCAGTGTAGTTTCAGAACAGCAGCTGCTGTGATAATGGTGCATTTTCATCACCATAAAAGCATCTTTTGGCTTGGAGGTCAATAGGAAACTATTAGAAGACTCCAAAAGCTTTTCAAAAAGTATTCACTTGCCTCCAAAGCCCTCCAGGTTGAAGAGATATGGAATTTCAAAGTCAGGTCAATTCTGTTCGAAAACAGAACTCACCGGCCTCGAAACACAAGAATTTGGGAACAAACTCAAATTTTGAAACTTAGCTCAAAACTCAAGTCCGATAGCTAGAACTTGATTCACAACTAATCATTTCCTTTAGAACCAAATGGAATCTTAAAAGAGACTTGACGACCTTCTTATCCATAGCATATCACTATGGATCTTCAAACTTAACCAAAGTCTTACTCCGGCGAAGTCGAGCTAAACTCTCGCCAGGAGCAAAGGACTTTGGTTCACCTACTCTTGAAAAGAAACATTTTACTTCGTCCACAAGATATCAGCAACTGATACTTGGACTTAATATGAATATGAAGCCATTTCTCTCGTGGGGGATGGTCAAAGTATCAATTGTGATACTGATGGTACTACGTGCCTTACCAAAAGAAAAGTCTAACCCGATACATCCGGATACGTCTATAGGTGGTCCTAATACCGATCACTCGCAAACGTTTGCTACACGGGTCGCTACCGGAGTTAGTGTACCTGCAGAAGACAAACAATCCCCTTCCACACCTTCACACCTCAAGGGCGGCACGGGGAAACACGACAGGCAGTCACAATAAGATATAATCAAAAGTAAATCCATACGACTCTGGTGTGAGTCGCCCTCGAGCGAAGTCATGTCTCGAGGTACATGGCTGTAAATACGTCTGTACAGCAAAGACTCCCGTACGAGCCGCCTTATACACGCTCGGGCATACGTGTTTCGCATCATCCCATAGAACATGAATAGTTCTAGAGATACATACTATCGGGTTATACACCACCCGACGGGGGCTCCCACTAATTTTGTGTCACGCTGGGGTACCGCGTGTCATATGTTCTCAGAAACATGGAAAGTTTCAGAGACTCATATTGACTTTCCGTGCTAAGCCACGGAAATTTCACATACCATATCTCGTATGCAGAGTTTACCGAGATTGATCCGCTCTCGGCGGCGTACCTTACCTCTTACCTTGAAGACAGAGCGTCGTTACAGAATAATATAACAAGTTAGTTCACCACCTTTATAACTTATACTAGTAATAGTCCTTAATGGGCATATAGCTAAACCTCACTCGACTACTTCGGAGTTTTCGAAAATAGGCTCTTTTCGAGTGTGCTATTCCCAATGAAGCTCTGATACCATGTCTGTGGGGACCGGAGTCCACACATCCGAGGATCTCATTGGGTGGTACCGTGCGATGCGGCACCTAACAGCACACACAAAAAGGATACCAAAACATATAAAGTTTTCATTTCATAATAAGAAGAGTTTACAAAAGAGTGTACAATAGAAGTACACACGCAGCGAAAAATAAATACTCATAATCTCACCTAACTAAGCAGGAGAGAAGACGTCCATGCCCTAGGACGATTCTCACTAGCAACACGAAGAACATACAGCAGCGGCGTGGCTCACATGAGATTTATCTCGACACCTCGAGTCTCATGTACAACCTGAATAGCAGAAATAAAACTAATACCTACAAAAATCGTTAAAGCGCAAACGTGAGCATAAGGCTCAGCAAGACTTAACCGTCTCACTAGACAGATGCAAGGGGACACTAAACATAGGTAAGGAATAGCATAAATGACTCACCTACAAGTGGATCCTTGTAATCAAGTTTTAAGTAGCAAATGACATTCTCTGAGGACGCCACATCATGGGCTCCACAATCAAACAAGAAACGCTTTACCGATGATATGACATGCCCAAAACACATAGTGCTATTACAGCTAAAGTATGGGGAAATTGTAAACTTTTAATTGTACTATCTCTAAATCATACAAGGTTGCAAAGTAATTATAATTCAATACAATATGATTTTTCTGACTTCTTTAGTATTTACTACGTCACCGCTCAGTGAACAAGTGGTACTCTATTACTGCGAGGGACAGTGATTGCAATCAAGACACACCCGGACAACACGACACATACGTCATTCGGAAGTGTCAGCAAGCACACCTGTACCTACATAACACTTCAGTACTAGGAGTATATGGCCACCTTTCACAAGAAACTCGAATGCTGAGCCCGTCTCACCTCCGCAAACAGAAGGTCTCCGCACGGAACACCTCATGTGTCCGCCGACCGATTTACACCTTACTGTCCTCAACCCACCCCTATCGATGGTGAGTTAATGGGTCTCGACATCCCAGTTATCGAGTTACATCAGTTTATTGGATTCCATATGTCCATTATATTGCCGGTACAATTCAAGCTTGTCCGAAGGGGCTGCATACGGACGGGCCTTAATCGACACAGGCAGGGCTATGCGACCGAGACTCAATTCTCGCCGCTTCCTATCCATTCCCTGCCCGTTCTCAATTTCATTATATTAAGCCATTTTCTTTTCAACCAATCCTGTGAGATACATCTCTCGCGAGTAGATTCCAACTACTCGACTTCTACCGGATTTCCTATGCATTAGCAAAGCAGTTACTACAGGTCAAACTGTAACTCGTGCCAAATAAACCCTGGGATTTTTGGTCATGCATGTGGAGTATCATTTACCCTAAACGTAATGCACAATTCATATACTACTCATCATAGTGATAAAGCAAAAGTTTATAAATGACTTAAATGCAAACCGGGGCTTGCCTTAGTTTGCGACTGAACAAATGTCAAATGTTAGGGCTTGATCTTCCTCCAGAGAACCTGCCATGGAACCTCAGTGGAAACACCTTGGCCTTCTCCTCCAAGCGAAGCTCCTCGTCGATCATCTACCATCACGTTTCCTATCGACATGATATGCATATAAGTAATTAAGTAATTTAAGAAAAGACTCCACGGGGTTGTGTAAACTCTAAGAATGAGGAGTTCGACTAGGAAGGACAGATATGCCTTTGTTGTGTGAATGAACAAAGGATGAAGTCAAGTGGTCATAGTAGTATCGAGATGTGAATTGAAAGGTGCAATGTAAGCACACATTGCAACTTGGCACTCAACACTCGACGCTATGCCACTCAAGGACGATACAGCTGAATGGTGTGAAAGTGTTGGACTGGTAGGGTAAGGATGACCTAAGAGTCATGGTGGCATAGTAGCGTCGAGATAAGCACTGAAAGGTGCAATGTAATGACACATCGCAATTTAGCACTCGACACTTGGAGCTATGCCGCCCAAAGAGTGATAAGGTAGAATGGTGAAGAAGTATTACTGGACTGTGTGATGTAAGGAAGACTAAGCGATCAAGATGGAGCATTGAAAGCTTAAGGCATGAGTGAATTGTGCAACAAGAGGTTGTGACTTAGAAGTCGACCAGTGAAGTTACACAAACTCATTAAGGAGTAAACCTAATTACGTGACAAGTGTGGTCGCAGGGTTCTGATAAGGATGAACCAGGGTGAAACCCTAGCGACACTTGGGAGTGAAGTGAGGTCAACATTCTTTGGACTTAAGACATCATAATGAGCCTTGTTAACCTGACGTGAGTACTGAGACAACGTTCAGATGACCTTTAGGTAAAGTAGTTTCTACGGCAAGCTTCTCGAGCATCGTTCAAGTGCTTACGTGACACTATTGCAGTGTCCTTTGCAAGATTGTCCAGATGAGCTCGGTGAACTCCTGGAACTCGAACATGATGCGAGACCTTGTCGTGACGGTCATGCTTTGCCATCACGGGAAGATCAGATTAGCCAGGTCCACATCGACTCGGACTCGTCAAAGGGGTGAGCGGAATCCCGAACACCACCTTGTGAGTCTTAAGGCTAGTGATGTCGACTCGGTTGTTGATAAGCGACTCGACGAACCTGCCGTCGAAGACGGGGTACACCAAGTTAACCAATCCTGTGATCGGCTACGGAACATCCTCGACACAACCAAGGAACTCTTATCCAAGGTTCAACTTGGACTAGTTCTCCTCGTCGGTCGCAACGTTCTCGCAGTATTCTACCCTAGGTCATCGGTGGTCACCAATACACTCGGTTTGACCTAGAAGGCATTTCATCGAGCACCCTAGCTACACCTAGGACTTGACGAGTCTTGCCTCGACTAAACCCTAATTTGGCTAAACGACCATTGTACGACGAGTCGTGCTTGTGTTCCAGCACCACACACATTACAAGAACCCTCCATCTCGATGCCAGGGCACGATAACGGCTCGGAGCGTCACGACGACGTCATATGGTCAACGACGTCGACGCGGCTCATGGTGGAGCGTCACGAGCACGCACGGACAGGCCGACGTGATACAAACGACAAAGGAGGTCGACTTAGGGACTTCTATAGAAATGATATCAATGCGAAAACTGGACGTATGACTTGACAACACATAAGTACCATTAGTGCTCACCACGAACGGACTTCAATGATGTCAAGGAAGACATTTCAGTGCAAGGCTCACCTTATAGGCATTTCGCCGAACATCTTGGTGTGTGTACTCGAGTTCCATCGCTTCATCACCATTCAAAGGGTATCTTGGCACTTGGGCTAGTCAGTTGCAACCTCATTCTACCCCTGCATCACAAACCAGTTCTACACATCAACAAAAGTGGGTTCTTTCCTCTTGAACATTTCATCGAACACCTTGGCTGCAGTCACTAATCTAATCAATCTTGCACAATCAGAGCTAACCATGGACCAATTGTCGTTGTTGTTGTGTCGTCGACGTGTTCTTGCATCTCATACATCTCACCGGTCACTCGCTTCTCTGGTTGGGTGCAGCCATGGTGTGGAACGTCGCAACAATGTACCGAGGGCGGCCAGCGCACGCAGACAAAGAACAGACGCGGCATGTCGCAGGTCAGGGCGTGTGTTGGAGCGGATGGCAAGCATCAGGACGGCGGTGGGAGGCGACAGCTCGGCGAGCAGTGGAGAGTCGACCGCGACCGCGCGTACATGGGAGCACGCTCGACGCGGCTGGCGCGGTCGAGGCGTGGACAAGGCGCAGACGTGGCTGAGGCGCTCGCGGCGACTTGGGCATGGGCGACTGTGCTCGGTGGTCGCACGGGCGCTAGGGCGCAGGCACGAGCAGGGCACTCGGCCTGGAGCAGGCGCGGCGCTGGCGGCGGGAGCCGGTGGCCGGGAGGTGCTGGAACCAAGGCGTCGGAGTGCACGGGCACTGGGGCCGGCCGCCGGGGAGGCAGGGCGAGCAGCAGGCGCGGGCAGAGCCGATGGCCGGACGGGTCGGGAGGGAGAATGAAGGCGCGAGGAAGAAGAAACGGAGTCGGGCGCTGATAAGGACAGAGAGGAATCACGGTGGCGCTGCATGCAGTCGCGTGGAGGCAGGGGAGGAGGTGCCGACCTCATTGGTGGGGACCACCTGTCGGACCCACCTCCCTAACTCCTCTTTCCAAAATTCAAATAGGGCTAGCAAACAAGCTTCAAAAATAGTCAACTTTGGCCCATTGACTAAATAAAATGTGGAGAATTTTATGGTGCAATCAGATTTCAAAACTGAGCAAGTTGAATTTGAACTCAGGTTTGAATTTGAATTCAAGTGGTGATACTTGACTCAAGGAAATAAATAGTAGATTAGGTTCAAAAATCCTGAAACTTTGAAGTTAACCCTTTTGAACCATAAGGGACCTCAGGAAAAATTTGGAGTTGATTTGGACAAGGTTGAGCACAAAGTTTAAATTTGAAGTCGACGTTGATTAAACTCTCAGTACGTGTCCAATAAATGGGAAATGGACTTCAAAAATTTTGAAACTTTACTGAGAGTCTAATTGGAATATTAGTAGGTCATGGAAAAATTTACGGCCTGAGATTTGAATATTTTTGGATGTCCCATTTTAGGGTTGGAATAATTCCTTTTTCTTTCTCTCTATTTTGTTTTCTTTTCTCCTTTAATTTTTCATTGAAAATGTGAATACTTGGAAATTAAGGATTCTTCACCTTAAGTTCCATTCCACATCAGCAACCATGTTCTATATGTAAAGTTTTAACAAGTCCCTATTTTTAGTGAACATAGTTTAACTCATATGGCTCATGTGAGTTTGGATTTCCAAGTCTATTTTCAAAAATTTTAAGTTCGCATTTTTGCGTTTTTGTTCTTCCGAAAAACGGGCTTTTACATGGATGTCAAACACCTTAAACATAATGCAGAATCAACTGAAGACATAAGGTGAAATAAAAACTGCAAAAACACTATAAGGAACATAAATGCAAATCAGGGCTTGCCTGAATGCGAGTCTGAGCCTATGTTAGTTTCTGACAGCTGGACTTCCAAAGCTTCCGACTGCTCCTCGATTTCAGCTACTACATGATATGCATATAATAGGTATGAATGACTTTGAAAATAATTAATATGCTTGAGGTTATGTGAATATCCTAAGATGAAAATAAGATAATTATCTTAATTGGCTTTGGGACTGTTATGGTAGATACAAGTGACTATAGTGGAGACTCTTGCAAAGAACAGGAGATGATTAAGGAAGTTTGTTGTCCTTAAAATTTATGGTAAGCCATAACTTTCTCTAAATTTGGGTTGAAATTTTTGGAAACCTATCATGGCTACCAGGGGTTGTATCATGTAGAGGGGGTCTCACTGGTTCTAGGAAAATTTGTTTCACTATTTTCTAAGCTTCCTACAAGGAGAAACGGATTTTGCAAGTTTGGGGAAATTTCAGAAAATTGATTTTCCATTTTCTCAATTTATAACTACATAGAGGTTTGGAATATTGATCAACCCAATAATTGAAGTCCAATGAACTTGAAATTTTTACTTGAGATCAATTGTTTAAATAATAGTGTTCTGACCAAAACTAGGATATTTTCCAATTAACAGAACTGTAGGAATGAATTCTTTAAGCATTTTACTTTTCTGAATTATGGAGAAATTTCTGTGGATTTTCATACAAATCCAAGTGCAACACTCGAAAGAATTCTTTATGCTGGTTCTAACAAAATTTATTTGGAAATTTTTGGACGATTCTACTGGAAGTTATGGATTTTCCATGTTTTGGTAAAATCCTGGAATTATTTTCGAAAGGAAAATACTTAAATAATCCAGCTGGGCCCACTGGTTTAAAACCAACCAATCGCAGCAGGGCCGCATCGGGGGCTACGGGGTTAACCCGTGCAGTCACACCAGATCCCTGGCCACACCCGGATCCCGCAACGACTGACTCGAGGGGTCCACGGTCGTCTTCAACCTTGGGCTGGCGCTCGCGCGCGGTAGCGCCCGCTGCGGTAGCTCGCCGGCGATCTCTCCGCCGGCCAAATGGCTGCGTCAATCTCACCAGGACTTGCCGCCTGGGGGTTTTCGGGGGCGCTGAGTACTACGGTGAGGTCGGCATTGGCTGAAACGGACCGGAAAGAACCATGCGACGGCGGCGGCGGCGGTGAGGGCTCAGGCCTGCTTGAACTCACTCAACTCAAGCTCGAACAACTCGAGAACTTCTCCAAAAACTTTATGGGATATCAAGGATCAAGAATCTGGACTAAGGAAGAGAGGAAACGACCGCGAGATATGAGCTCGACGGTGAAGTGCGGTTTTTCAACCGGCGGCCACGAAATCTTGAAATCTACGGTGCTTAGTTGATAACTTTTGGGGCCCTTGGGTAGGGAGTTGCGCTAGGATATATAGGAGCTATATGCTAACTAGAATAAGGATGATTGCAAGAACGAAATGAATTTAAGTGCGAAGCCTTGCTGTTCTACTGAAAAATCAATCGGTTATCGAATAAAAACTCAAGCTATACTTCATGTCATAGGCTTAAATTTGGTGAGCATAAACTAGAGAGGATTGCGAGCCTTTTTTCTTAAAGGGTCGAGACTGGAAACGGCCTAGAACTGGAGCTCGACGGTGAGACAGTGAAGGTTCTCGGCGGCTTCCTCAACAACTTTTGGAAAACTTCAAAATACCCCAAGCAAAAGCTATGTCACGATCAATGACCAAATATAATATGTACAGGATGTCGTGACAAGACTTTTATCTACTTACAGATTGGTGAGAAATGGCTTCAACCGTCAGCAACAACTCAACGAACAGAGGCAGTGGCAATGGCGCGAAACCGAGGAGGAGATCGACGGCGACGGCCAAGGGGGGGTATTTATAGGGACGGAGGGATGAGGGTGGCTCGCCACGGCGCAAGCAAGAAGGTAGCTCGGTGGCTTGCATGCTGCATCGTGGTGTCGAGCGCTGCCGGCATCGATCAGCGGGGAGAGCTGGATAAAGAGCACCCCGTGGGTTCACTCGAGAATGTCAGGCTGACTTTGGGTCGCACCTCCTCTTATCCTCTTCCCCTCTCTGCAACATCAATTCTCCTACAAACTTGATCCAAAAATTCTAGATTTTTGTGGGGAGGCCGTAGTAAATATCTGGAATTTGATTATGCAATTGGATTTTGAATTGGATCAAGTTTTAATTGAATTTCAAATTTGAATTTGAAATTGGATGAAATTCAATGGTGTCACTGATTTAAATAGCAATTGAGTTCCAGAAATTGTGAAACTTTGAGGATAAGTCAAGCAAGTCATGCTGACCATGATGATGTGTTCAAATCTTGATGTTCAAATAAGTTGAATAGAATTCAAAATTTGAATTCTAAATATGGTCTGAATTTGCTAAGAATCTCAAATAAAATAGCAAATGGAGTTCAAAATTTATGAACCTTTGCAGGAAGTCTATTTGGCATTTTAGAAAGCCATAGAAAAATTTATCGCCTCAGATTTGAATATTTTTGATAGGGCCAAATGTACAGTAGCATATCCAATTTGTAATTAATTTGAATATATATTTGGTACTGCATATTAATTTGACCTAGCAATCTCCATTCAAATAATTCCAAAATTTGAAGAGAGGTCAATAGTATTTATCTAAGATTATCGGTGAAGTCCATTTCTCATGTTAATAAAATTTAAGCACGAGTGGAAGAAAAGATTTGATGAGATCAATCTCATAAGCATAGATATAATTGGTCTCCACTAGGGTTGATAACAAACTTCCAACTGAACCTCATATGAAGGAAAATGTGGGATTTTACCTTCCTCCCCCTTAAGAGAATCTCGTCCCGAGAATACAAAAGGAAGGATAAAAGGAAAAGATCTAATGAACATATGATGTTAACAAGTCCGGATAGTTTGTTCTAAGATATTCCTCGCTTTCCCACGTTGCTTCATCAGCGGTGTGGTTTCCCCACAAGACCTTATAGAAATGCATGGTGCGGTTTCCTGTGGTACGAGTTTTTTCATTGACTGTCTAAGTTGGATGCTCAGAGTAAGTATGATCTGGTTGGAGAGCTTCCAAATCCTCCATACGGACTTTTGTTGGGGCCTAGAGACATTTTCTCAATTGTGTAATGTGAAATAAATTGTGGACCCCCGAAAGCGACGCTTGCAGCTCTAGCCGATAGGCTACAGGTCCGCATTACTCACTTATTGCGAATGGTCCGATGAAACATGGAGCTAGCTTCCCTTCTAATCTGAAGTGATGAATCCTTTTCATTGGGGATACAGAAGGTAAACGTTATCCCCGATATCAAAGTGAAGGGGTCAACGTCGTTTGTCCGCATAGCATTTCTAACGAGATCGAGCAGCCTTGAGGTTGGCTTGAATAACTTGTACCCGTTCTTCGGCTTGCTTTACCATGTCTATAACATATATTACTCGTTCAACGGATTCACACCAGTTCAAAGGTGTGCGACACTTCTGTCCATAAAGAGCTTCATATGGTGCCATTTGGATGCTAGTCCGATAACCATTGTTGTATGAAAACTCGGCCAATGGAAGATGATCATCCCAATTCTTACCATGGTGAATGGCACGGGCACGGAGCATATCCTTTAGCACTTGGTTTACTAGTTCCGTTTGACCATCAGTCTGTGGATGGTAAGCTGAGATTCGAATCAACATGGTACCCAAAGATGCATGGAGATGCTCCAAAAATCGAGCAACGAACAAGGTTCCACAATCTGATATGATATTGTGGAGTACTCCGTGTAGGCATAGGATCCTAGCAATATACAATTATGCATATTGTCGTTCCACATATTTGACATTGACTGGAATAAAGTGAGCCGACATGGTGTGTCGGTCGACTATCACCCAAATCGAGTCATGCTTTTAAAGGTGAGAGTTAATCCAACAATGAAATCCATGCTGATGTCCTCCCATTTCTAGGCCGGTATGCTTAAAGGTTATAGCTGTCCGACTGCCTTTAGATGGTCGGCTTTCACTCGTCGACACATGTCACATTCGGATACATACTTCACTATTTCCCTCTTCATCCGAGTCCACAAAAATTTCTTCCTTAAGTCCTGGTACAATTTGTTACTCCCCGGATGAATAGAATATTTGGACAAATGAGCTTTGTCCAATATTTTCATCCGAAGTCCAACATTGCAGGGTACCACGATGCGGTCTTTGAACCAGATGGTACCGTCAACGTCACCTCAGAAACACCTCATCTCCCCCTTTTTCATTCTTTGGCAAATATGTGATATGCCCTTGTCCTCCTTCTGAGGCTCCACAATTTCTTCCCTTGGTAGAAATGAGGGCTAGATTGTAGAGCGCCCCATATGGAACCAAGTACAGACTCGGTTCTTCTTCTTCTTCTTCTATCAAGGTGATAGAAAGATTATTGACATGGGACATGCGACTTAGCGCATCTGCGACAACATTTGCCTTTCTGGGACGGTAGTGGATCTCAATTCCATAGTCTTTGATTAATTCCAACCATCTTCATCGTTGCATATTCAAATCCTTCTGGGTGAAGATCTACATTAAGCTTTTGTGATCGGTGTAGAGGTGTACTAGGTTGCCCCATACATAGTTTCTCCACATCTTTAATGCAAGTACCACGACGGCGAGCTCAAGATCATGAGTCGGATAATGCTGCTCATGGTTCCGAAGTTGCCGTGATCAATAAGCGAACACCCTTCTGTCTTGAATTAATACGCAACCCAAACCAATCCCGGATGCATCACATTAAACATCAAATGATCTAGTTGTGTCTGGTTGGGCTAATACTGGCGCTGTTGTGAGGTGCTTTACTAATGATTGAAAACCTTCCTCACATTCCTTTGTCCATGCATATTTCTTTCCTTGCTTCAGATGTTCCGTCATTGGTTTAGCTATCTTGGAAAAACTTGGGATGAACCTCCAGTGATATCCTGCTAAACCCAGGAAACATCGAACTTCATGCATAGACTTAGGAGACTCCATTTTGACTACTTGCTTAATCTTGCTTGGATCAACTGCAATCCCTTCGGCAGAGATGATGTGCCCTAGAAATGGCACTTGGTTGATCCAAAACTCACATTTGCTGAACTTAGGTACAGCTTGTGGTCCCGCAATCACTAAAGCATGATGTGCAAATGTTGAGCATGTTCTTCATCGAATTTTGAGTACACAAGGATGTCGTCGATGAAGACCACGACAAACTTGTCCAAATTCGGCATGAACACCGAATTCATGAGATACATAAAATGGGCCGGTGCGTTGGTCAATCCGAAGGACATGACAAGGTACTCATACGATCCATACCTCGTCGAGAATGCTGTCTTAGGTATATCCTCTGGTCAAATCCCGATCTTATGATATCCAGAGCAAAGATCCATCTTTGAAAATACCCGATTACCCACCAATTGATCGAACAGAATCTCGATACGGGGTAGTGGATATTTGTTCTTGATCGTGACAACGTTGAGTGCACAATAGTCCACACATAGTCTCAATGTTTTATCCTTCTGTTCCACGAACAATGCAGAACAGCCCCAAGGTGATGAACTTGGACGAATGAAACCTTTGTCCACAAGTTCCTTCAGCTGCTCTTTCAGTTCTGCAAGTTCCTTAGGTGCCATCTTATACGGCTTTCTCGAGATCAGCACTGTTCTCGGTATAAGTTCAATCTTAAACTTGGCATCCCTTTCTAGTGGCATGCCAGGAAGATCTTCGGAGAAAACGTCCAAATACTCACATACTACTGGAATGTCTTCATGTTTACAAGCCTCATTGTTATAAGTAGTTGGAGTCACGTGGATATTACTGTAAAGAGTGAGAGTTTGGGGAGATTGGATCGTAGAATTTAGGTATATTCTCCAAGTAACGATGTCAATACAAGCATAGTTGTATTGCAACCATGCCATCCATAAGATGACATCCAACTCCTGATGCTCCAATATAATAAGAGAGATAGGGTATATGTTCCCACCCAGATTAAGAGGTACCCTATTGACCATCTTATCTGCTACTACATTTCCTCTCAGAGAACAAATCATATATGGGGTTTTTGTGGAAATGATAGGAAACTGGTATTGATTGACATAAGACTTGCTAATAGAGTTGTCGGAAGCACCGGAGTCAAAAAGGATGACTACGGTATGACCAATGAGAGAAAATGTCCATGTGAGTACGGGTGCGCCTTCCGGAACGTCCTCGATGGCGAGGTGGTGGACGTTGCTGGTTCTGGTGGCTGGCTTCTTGGGCTGGTTGCGGGGCTGGTTTGCTCCCTGGTACGATGACTGTCCTCCACTTTGCGGGCAGTACTTATCGAAATTCCCCATACATCCACACGTATAACACGTGTACGGGGTAAGAACGACACGGAGTGGAGGACAGAATCCCGGTGCACGAGGTGGAGGTAGAGGTGCACGCGGAATCATCCCTTGTTGGTGTTGTGGGTGAAAGTCAGCGTTGTTGAACAGGCGACCCAGAAACATCGGTGGTCGTGATGGTGGTTGACACCTCTGGCCGGATGGTGATCGATACACCATAGGGAACTTCTGAGGAGTACCCCCTCCGCTACCCTGCGGAGCACTCCTTTTCTTCTTGTCGGAGAACAGCTCCCTTGTAGCGTCCTCCTGCACGATCGCTGCATTGACCATGTTGTTGAAGCTACCGCTGTTGAACAAGGCAAGCTTGTCCTTCATCCTTGGGTTCAAACCCCGATAGAAGCATTCCCACTTCCGATCTTCAGTACTCACTTGGTACTAAGCATATTGGGTCAAGTGGTTGAATGCCTTGGAGTACTCGTAAGCACTCCTTCCTCTTTCCTTCAGCTCCAAGAACTCTTGAAGCTTCCTCCTCATAACACCGGGAGGTATGTGATAGGCGTGAAACGCCTCCCGGAACTCCCCCCAGCTCGCGGCATAGCCGGCTGGTCGTGCGGCAAGGTAGTTTGCCCACCACGCACATGCAGACCCTTGTAATTGTTGGGTCACGAACAGGGTCTTCGGATGTTCAGTCACTCGGAGCAAACCGAACTTCCCTTCGATGGAGCGGAGCCAGTTGTCCGCTTCCAACGGTTCGTCGGCCTCCATGAAGATCGGCGAGTGCGTTGACATGAAGTCCGAGTATGAACTCGGAGAAGGTTGTTGTGGACCCGCATCTGGTTGCCCTCCTTGACGGGACGAATGCTGAACTAAAGTCCGCAGTAACTCAGTTTGCTCGTTGCACGAGACAAGCACCATGGCGAGAACCTTCGCTAGACTCCTTAGAAGTTCAGGAGGTGGTGGTGGAGGAACTCGTTGCTGCGGTGTCGCAGTTGTCTCCTGGGTCGGAGATTCGTCCTCACGACAACGACTTGATCCTCCCATTTCAGGCGACGAGTGCGTACGCACCATTCTGCATCCATATGACATAAAATCAGAACATGTTTTATTTTCCTTTATCCATTTCGTTAATCAGTAGCGCGACTATTGGCAAGAGAATAAGTGCATAACATTCACATATATTTATAAAGTACAAACTTTATACAAGATATATTATCTCATGACCAAGTTTACAGTAGTGTACTCTAAAATGATGCACTCCCACTACAGAAGTGCATCTCTACAATACTTGGTCCCCATGAGATGTCATACACATCTTGTCATCTTAGACATACCCACTGCTGTTCTTAATATGATACAAACATGGCCACAAAATAAACACGAGCAACTACTAAAGTATACGTTGCCCCGTGATGGCAGAAGTGCTGACACATCCCACTCCAATACATCCTTCTCGACGTACTCGAGTTACTCGGACGTATACAATATTCAATGGAGCAGCAGGTATATCGACATAAATGGTGCATCTTGTCAATCCTCTGTCGTCGATCTCCTTGCCCCAATAGTCCGGTATTTCGCGATACCCGGACCGTTGAAGCATTGCTATCAACAAATCCGGAAAACCCTTCAGAAGAGTACACTTTGTGAACACCTATCCATTTGGTAAGTATACTATAGAATCAGCCATCTGTGAAAAAAAGATACTGGACCAATGAGAAGGTTTCGAACTCCCAATAGTTTAAGAAAATTTTAAAACTGGAGTTGTAATAACAGTCTGTCCAGCTGAACTTCCTATATAAATTGAGAATTTTCATACAGGAAACATCAGAACCAGATGTGGGTTGAATACAAAAGTTGTAGTACACTTTACAAACTTTCCAGATTGTACTCATACAGCTCCTGGTAAGCGAGGAAATAGAATCTATACAGGTCTAAAGTTGACCAAAATTTTCTGGAAATTTTGACAGAACCTCCCCCATATATGTGGTGATTTCCACAATTTATACAGGTATATCATGACAATATATTGAGGTAACAACAAAATAAACATTGTATAAAATCAAGTTAACAATCCAGGAGTAAAATTTTTCGGCCATGAAACATTTGTTACATAGGTATAGTGCACTAATTCGAAACTATGGGCCAACTGTTTCAAGTTCTGATCTGCCAGAACCAAGTTTGCAACCATAGGAATTAAGCACAGCTACACCAAGACTCAGGCCATGAGTGCAACATAAAGTTGATAGAGGACTTGCTAAGATTTCCAGAAATGTATATATATCACCATGTCACTATTCTCGATCAAAAGCTAGAGCTATCTAAACTTGACAGATGAACTGACTGTTGTTCAACAGCAGCCCTGCAGTTTACTGTTTTGAGCTCGAAATTGGAATTGCCTCAAATCCGAATCAGGAAAAACTTTAAATAAAAAAAATGTAGACCTCCTTCTACCCTTTTCATATATGTATCACAATAAGGCAGAAGATTTTTCTACCGTGAGTTATTGCAAAAATACAGAGATTTCAATTATGGTAGGGTCATGTGGAGCAGTTTAAGCATACCCCAAATTTCAACAGAGTATCAAGCTTTTCTTCCTTTATGGTCAACAGAAAAGTTGTAGGTCTTCGAGATCTTTCCATACATATACCATACCCCTATGTTCAATCCTAACAAAACAAGATTACAACCTGGCGAAGTTGAGCAAACTTTTAGCCAGAAATCAATAATCTTTGTGATAACCCGATGTCGAATCGAAACTCATTTTGCGGAGTCCAAACCTACCAGCACCTGATAGTCAGACTTTCCAAAATATAATGCATCCATTTTTATCGTTTAGGGATGGTCAAGTATCAAAGTTGATACCGACGGTACTACGTGCCTCACCAAAGAAAATTCTAACCGGTATTTCCGGATACGTTTATAGGTGGCCCTAGTATCGCTCACTCGCAAATGTGTTCTACACGGGTCGCTACCGTAGTCAATGCTGCAGAAGACAAACAATCTCCTTTCACGCCTTCACACCTCAAGGGCTGCACGGGGAAACACGACAGGCAGTAACAATAATATATATGAAAGTAAATGCATACGACTCTGGTGTGAGTCGCCCTCGAACGAGGTCATTTCTCGAGGTACATGGCTGTAATACGTCTGTACAGCAAAGACTCCCGCACAAACTGGCTTATACACGCTCGGGCATTTGTGTTTCACATGCTCCCATAGAACATGAATACTTCTAGAGATGCATACTATCGGGTTATACACCACCCGACGGGGGCTCCCACTAACTTTGAAGCACGCTAGGGTACCGCGTGTCATAGGTTCATAGAAACATAGAAAGCTTCAGAGATTCCTATTAACATTTTCGTGCCATGCCACGGAAAGGTTTCCATGCTACCTCTCGCATGGTGAGCTTACGGCAATTGATCTGCTTACGGTGACGTACCTTACCTCTTAACTAACGTCGGAGCATCGTTACAGAATTTATAACATATAAGTTGGTTTACCACCTTTATATCTTATACTAATAATACTCCTTATAAGGGCATATACTAATTCCTCACTCAAATCCTAATTTTTGAGAATATGCTCTTTTCAAGTACATTGTTCCCAATGATGCTCTGAAACCATGCCTGTGGGGACCGGAATCCCGACCTCCAGGGATCTCATTGGGTGGTGCCATGTGATGAGACACCAACAATATACAAGAAAAGAATGAGAACAAATTACAATAACAAGTCTTTATTGAAAAGCACAGCGAAAGTTTTATAATACTAACGAAAGGATATAGAACTATACATTATAGCTATGCTCTCGACACTAGCTATGCAAAAGCAAAGTCATCCATGTCCTGGATACTTTGCATTAGCAACACCCAATTTATGGCGGCGTGCACAGTCCCCACTCGGATGTAAACTCTGGAGGGGGTGTAGCCTCGTCATTGAACCCATCATCAATCGTATAATCTACAAAAACTTGTTAACTGCAAATTTGAGAATAAGGCTCAGCAAGACTAACCCGTCTAACTAGACAAATGCAGGGGTGAATACTAAGCATAGGTAAAGTAAAGCATAAGGACTCGCCTACAAGTGGATCCTTATAGTCATGTTTTAAGTAGCACCTGAAATTCTTCAGGCACGGCACATCATAGACTCCGCAATCAAACAAGAAACGCTTTGCCGATGATATGACATGCACAAAGCACATACTGCAATTACAGTAAAGTATGGGGAAACTTTAAACTTTTGATTGTACTATCTCTAAGCCACACAAGGTTGCAAGCAATTGTAATTCAATGCATCGTATTTTCCTGACTTCTTTAGTAATTACTATGTCATAATGCAGTGAACAAGTGGTACTCTATTATCGCGAGGGACGGTGATTGCAATCAGGACATACCCGAAACAACACGACACATACGCACTTTCGGAAATGTCAGCAAGTACTTACAACAGTACCTACGTAACACCTCAATACTAGTCGTATATGGCCACCTTTCACTAGACACTCGAATGTCAAACCGGTCGATCCGTCACGAGCAGGAGGTTACTGCATGGGGCGTACTCTGACGTGCCCACCAGCTGATTTACACCTTGCTTCCCTCAACAAACGCCTATAAAACGGAGCGGAATGCCTCGATAAACTAGTATCAAGCTACTTCAGTTTACTGGTGCTTATTTCTCCAGTATGTCACCGGTACAATTCAAGCTTGTCCAGCAGGGCCGCACATGAAATGGTCCTCTATCGACACAAGCAGAGCTACGCACGTGAGACCACGTCTCGCTGCATCCTACCCACTGCTTAGTCTCAATTTCATATTCATAAACCATTTTCTGATTCCAGATCCTCCCGTGTGATAAAATTCCTATCTCGCGAGTAGATTCCAACTACTCGACTTCTACCGAATTCCTATGAGCATAAGCATAGCAGTATCTACTCAACGGGCCGTACACCTACCCAAGACTCCATAGGATTTGTGGTCATGCAAGTGGATGTCAAACACCTTAAACATAATGCAGAATCATCTAAAGACGTAAGGTGAAATAAAAACTGCAAAAAAACTGTAAGGAACTTAAATGCAAACCGGGACTTGCCTGAATGCGAGTTTGAGCCTATGTTAGTCTCTGGCAGCTGGACTTCCAAAGCTTTCGGCTGCTCCTCGATTTCAGCTACTACACGATATGCATATACTAGGTATGAACGACTTTGAAAATAATTAATATGCTTGAGGTTATGTGAATATCCTAGGATGAAAACAAGATAATTATCTTAATTGGCTTTGGGACTATTATGGTAGATACTAGTGACTATAGTGGATACTCTTGCTAAGAACGGGAGATGATTAAGGAAGTTTGTTGTCCTTAAAAATTATGGTAAGCCATAACCTTCTCTAAATTTTGGTTGAATTTTTTAGAGACCCATCATGGCTACCAGGAGTAGTATCATGTAGAGGGGGTCTCACTGGTTCTAGAAAAATTTGTTTCACTATTTTCTAAGCTTCCTACAGGGAGAAACTGATTTTGCAAGTTTGGGGAAATTTCTGAAAATTGATTTTCCATTTTTATCAATTTATAACTACATAGAGGTTTGGAATATCGATCAACCCAGTAATTGAAGTCCAATGAACTTGAAATTCTTACTTGAGGTCCATTGTATTAATAATAGTGTTCTGACCAAAATTTGGAATTTTCTAATCAATAGAACTCTAGGAATGAATTCTTTCATAATTTTTATTATCTAAATTATGGAGCAATTTCTATGGATTTTCATACAAATCCAAGTGCACCACTGGAAATTATTCTGCATGCTGGCTCTAACAAAATTTATTTGGAAATTTTTGGATGATTCTACTGGATATTATGGATTTTCCAAGTTTAGTAAAATCCTGGAATTATTTTCGAAAGGAAAACACTTAAATAATCCAGCCGGGCCCACTGGTTTAAAACCAACCAATCGCTGTAGGGCCGCACCGGGGGCTATGGGTTTAACCCGCGCAGTCACACCAGATCCCTGGCCACACTCGGATCCTGCAGCGACAGACTCATGGGGTCCACGGTCTTCTTTAACCTTGGGCTGGTGCTCGCGCACGGCGCCGCCCGCGGCTGTAGCTCGCCAGCGATCTCGCCGCCGGCCAAACGGCTGCGTCAAACTCGCCAAGACTTGTCACCTAGGGGTTTTTGGGGGCACTGAGCACGACGGTGAGGTCGGCATTGGCTGAAACGGACCGGAAACAACTGTACGACGGCGGTGGCGGTGGTGAGGGCTCGGGCCTGCTTGAACACACTCAACTCAAGCTCAAACAACTCGAGAACTTCTCCAAAAGCATTCTGGGATCTCAAGGATCAAGAATCTGGACTAGGGAAGAGAGGAAACGACCACGAGATATGAGCTCGACGGTGAAGTGCGGTTTTTCAACCGGCGGCCGCAAAATCTTGAAATCTACGGTGCTTGGTTGATAACTTTTGGGGCCCTTGGGCAAGGAGTTGCGCTAGGATATATAGGAGCTATCTGCTAACTAGATTAACGGATCATTGCAAGAACGATACGAATTTAAGCGCGAATCCTTGCTGTTCTATTGAAAAATCATTCGGTTATCGAATAAAAACTTCCAGCTCCAGCACCTCCCAAGGGGTTTGTCATCGACGTCTCTACGATGATGGTGGATGACGCCAGAGCATCCAGCTCTGACACCTCCCAAGGGGCCTACCGTCGATGAATCTACAACGATGGTGGGCGACGTCGGAGCTCCCAGCTCAGGCACCTCCAAGGGGCCTAACGTCAACGTCTCAACGACGATGGTGGATGATGCCGGAGCATCCAGCTCTGGTACCTCCCAAGGGGCCTACTGTCGATGACTCTACGATGATGGCAGATGATGCCGGAGCGTCCAGCTCCGGCATCTCACAAGGGGCCTGTCGTCGATGTCTCCACGATGGTGGTGGGTGATGTCGGAGCGTCCTGCTCCCACAATTGGTGGCGTTACGACACTCCAACTACCCTGCTCTGCTGGGGGCACGTTGAAGACCTCCTGCAAATCAAAATGGTAGATGTGTCCAGCCAACTGACAACATCTACCAAGGGTCCTCTAAGGGAGTTCCATAGGCAGGATGTTAATGGGCAACATCTCGGCCATATCAATGGTGCAACCGTTGGTCCTTAAAAGCTAACAGGCTCGACAAAGGTTCTGCAAACCCTTACGCAACTATGGACTCAGAGGAACAGTTGAGAAGCACAAAGACAAGCCAAGACTTCAAACAATAATTTATATTCATTAAGGAATATTTACAAAGGGGAGAACCATGGATACAAAGTCGGGCTGCTAGCCTCAGTCCCTGGCGAACTGCGCGATGACATGTTTCACAGCATTCTTGACCTCTGCCGCTGCCGCCCGTGCCCTTCAACATGACCCTAAAAAATTGGCCCCAGGGGCAGATCAGGGTACTGGCTCCAGTAGCACACTAGGACATGGGTCAACATCTCCGCCACCGACCTGCCCTCAGCTTCCAAGCGCTGAGCCAGTTGACGCTTCTGCGGACCAAGCTCCCGGGCGTGACGCTCCATCGAGCACTCCGGGGCTTGGACGTCGAAATTGCAGAGTAGAAGATCCTGACGCTCAGCTGAATGATACACCCGATACCGCGACAAGTCCATCTCTCGGAGCTCAGGATCATCAAGTCAGGACTTCAGCCTGTCTCGATGAGCCTCAACCAAGCCATCAATGCCTGGGCTGTCACCTCCTACTAGGCAACAGCAGCCTCCCTCTTGGCAACGGTGGCTTCTTGGCGATCAGGGCCTCTTTACCTTCTTCAAGAGCGTGCAGGAGGGTGTCAGCAACATTGCTGACCACCTTGGCGTCGGCCAAAATCTTCTAGGAGAGGGCATCTGTAGCCCTCACAAAGCGGTGCCTCACCTCCAGCTCCTTGCTCTCCGTCTGGTAGTTCACCTTCGCCTCGACGATCTTGGACCCCAGAAGACCCTCCTAGCCTCGGAGGCGCTTGCCCTCAGCACGTATCTTCTCCAACTCTATGGCAAGAGCCTCCTGCGCCCGGCGGAGATTGGATTGCACCTCAAAAATGCTGGACGGCATCAAGTCCATGACGTCGGAGAGGCACTCCGGCTGCGCTAAAGTCAAAGAAGGACGTCCAGTGATCACCTCGGGGACCTATTCCTCCCGTAGTGGTGAAGGCGAGGCCACCAGTACCAGCGATCTTGCCCCAGAGACTGAGCAAAAGTTGTGGTGCCACACGAAGCAGCGATGCCACTGTCGCTCGAAGAGCCGCTCAGTGGCACAGTAGCAGTGGTGGCCAGGCCTTTAGCTTGCAGAGCCGACTCTGGCATTTCCTCTGCCACGACGGCAGCAGGTGCCTCCTCAATGATGGCCCGAGGTGCCCCGGGCGCAATAGTTGGAGGTACCTCCGGTGCGGCAGCTGGAGATGCAGCAAGAGATGCTTCACCACCGGCGCCGAGCACTGATGCCGGAGCAACGCTCCAGTGGACAAGCATAGCAGGTGGCCCCGCAGGCGCAGCCATAGGCTCCATAGTCGCCTTCGAAGCGCTTACGGGCACTACCCCCAGCGGTAAGGGCCTCACAACAGCTGACGTAGCCCTGCAAATCGAGAACAAGCCCCGACAAATCAACAAAGGCATGCGAGATAATAGTGCAAGCGTTGGTAATAATGCCTTACCGACGTCCCCGGAATCTCTAGCGAGCCTCCACTTTCGGCGACCTTGAAGCCACATTCCATGACGATGGCGTAACAAGCAAGGTCATCCAAGCTGGGCCTCCGCCAAAAACACCAGCAACGCTGCCACCTTGCGCCGGTGTGCCTCAACCAACTCCAATGGAGCCACTACTAGAGCATCTTCCCGAGCTTCCGATGACATCGGCTCAAGGCCTTTTCACCAGAGGCTCCGTAGGTGTGACGCTGGTGGAGCCCCCTGTGGCACCCTGGACTGAGCTGGCAACGGGCATGCTGGATGGCATGCCGACCGCCAACACCGGTGGATCCGCCGTTTGATGGACCGAGCCTCCCCTCGAAGAATCCCCGATGCCTAATACTGAAGAGGGGCGCGCCAGGGGATGCTGACTTGGAGCAAAGGCCACCTGCGGCGGTGCCATTGGTGGCGACCGTGGGCGTTTCTCCTTCACGACCTCGACCACCAGGGACTTCCCCTTGCCTGTGTCGAGGACTGGTTCCTTCCCCTTGCTTGTGTTAGGGACCAACGCCTTGCCTTTCCCTCCGACAGCGGGTGCCTCCCCCGCCTTGGAAGCTTTGGAGACTAAAGAAGGTGTGGACTATTCCAAAAAGTCGACGATGGCCAAGCCCTGGCTCTCATCACCAACCTGCCGTGATGCAAGACTGATCGCGTCCAGGTTGGGCATCTCGTTCAGAACCTTTGTCTGAAGGTCCCGATCTGTGCATAACGGTGGGCAGGCCCATGGGGAAATTGATGATGTCGTCTGACAGCAGGTCACCACACGCATTGGACATAGCGTCGAGCAACTCTCTTGGAGTCGTCTCTGTGTCATGTCCCTGCACCAGTCGGGTGCCATCCTGTAGCCCAAAGTAGAGCCACGCAGGACGACAACGGTGCTGAAGGACGGCCAGGCACCATCGGGCGAAGTCTGCCATCACCTTCAACTGCGACATACCATGATCCGCTAGGAATTGGATCCTCTCCATCACAGTGGTGTAGGCTTGCTCCAACTTTGGCCGCTCCTCCCAGGTCTCCTTCCCGATCTTCACCCATCCGGCGGGCATAACCAGGCGGTCGTGGGCGTCGACTTGTACGGTCACTCAATCCTTCCTCCAATCATCCCACTTCGCCGAAGAGAGTCGTGTGATGTACTTGAAGGGGTTGTTGGCCCGACGCTGGAAGCAGTAGCCACCGAGGAAGTTGGATTTGTTCTTCTTCCCAGTCCGCCTCAACACGAAGAATTGCTAGAACATCGGTATGCTCGGATACACCCCGAGGAACATCTCACAAAAATGAGAGAACACCGACGCCACCACCAGAGAGTTCAGAGACTGGTGATGAAGCTGAAGCCCAAGGACTTCTAGGAGTGTCACCAAGAAGGAAGAAACAGGAGGGACGAACCCAGAGTATGCGTACGCCTGGAAGAAGACGATCTCCTTCTCCCCCAACTCTAGTGGCAAGGAGCCGGAACGGATCAGTTCCCGTCGCTCCTTGTCCTCCTAGCCGAAAAGTCGCCTCATGGGAGAGACATCAACCATCCAGGAAGAAGGCAGAGCTTAGTCCATTGGAGCAGGGGTCAAGAACCTCGAGGGTGGGAAGACGCTCAAGGAGGAATACGAAGGCTCCAATGCTTGGGCCGTGCGGAAGGAAGGAACCTCCATTGTGCACAGAGGTACCCGTTTTTAAGCACCCTAGTGTCCTTTGGGCACACCATGCATATTTGAACGAGCTCTGAATCAATGGCTTGTAACACAACGTCCATGACAAACGGTCCCAGGTCTCTAGTCAGAAAAACTAGCCCATGAAGTTCTTTGCCCAAGAAGGCAACCGGGCGGTTCCCATAAAGACGGAAGTGAAAGCAGCAAAAGTGCAGCTGGCGCCTTGGAAACCATCGCGACAATGTCACAACAAGCAAAGATCTCATCGCCAAGACCCCTCAACCAGAGAAGGACGTGTACTCACAGCAGCAGAGGAGGGCACCGCTTCGACTGATCAAGACAAAATTAAAAGGCCGCGAGTGAGGGCGGGATAAGGGTTCCACCCTCAGGCTCGTCGCCTCCCCCCAAGGTGGACCTAGGGGCCACTATCGGTACCCAGCATATCGGGTACCCTCGCGCATAGGCTAGGGTTGCCTAGGTACCTCGCCTCCCAGCAGAGGCAGGGTCCTAGGCGACACGTGTTCAAGAGACCCGAACCCATCAACCATAGATGGGAGGGCCGGGATATCTAAAAGAAACCAGATGGAGGAGCTTGGCACCCCCTTTCGGAGTTGAGCCCCCGAGTAACCATGTGTCCAGTAGCTAAGGACCCCTCCTCCCCATAATACAGGGCTCTAGAACTGCCACATGGATAGAGACATCAGACGGACCACCACTCGCAAAGCGGGACCTAATCTCCACCGCGGAGGTAAGCTCCCGACACCAACACTCCTCCGCCGCAAAGGTGAGCTCCGGATCTGCCACGTGGTTCGCAAGGCGGGACCTGATCTCCCCTGCAGAGGTGAGCTTTCGAGCTGTCACATAGTCAAGCCACTTGCCCTAGATGGAGGGATGCGAGAGCTAAGAGGACGGTGCGCCTTGTCCCTATCAAGGATTGAAGATACGCAGCTTCCCCAAACGCATGGCAAGACGCACGCCTAATGTCATGTACCGCTGCGACCAATCGCACCAAAGTAAATACGTCGCAAGCCTATCCCACTCTGCCAAGTGGGTAGATTATGGCGACAGGGACAGTTGGATGGGACATCCCCTGCCAATGTCAGCAACGGTGCATGGACTACTGACAACGCAGTCGGCAAGGCGGCGAGTCTTGAAGACCACTATCAGAGAAAGCTTATGAAAGAAGTATTAGATCTTTAGGATAAGATCGCCCCGGGACCACCTATCGGGCCCTGGGACCCCACCTGAATGGCGTCCGACCATTTCTGTAAAAGGCCCGAACTGCCACCATTACAAAGGATCCCATATCGAACATCACACACACACACACACACACACACACACACATACCAATAATGCCACTCACCTTGGAGTAGGTTGTTACGCTCCTTGCGACCCGAACCACGTAAAAACCATTGTCTCATATTTCCATCCACTAGAACACTGGATTGAGGCCTGTGCCCCGTTGAACAAAGAGCCTCCACGGGCTGCTACTTAGTAGATCCGGAGGAAGTGTCCCTATAACACTTCGACAGTTATCCTACTGAAACCTACCATGGCCCTATCCTATTCACTCAATCATGCAATACTTTTGCTGCCTTCCTCGGCAACGGCGCCGGAAATGCTCGATGATATTTCCTACATTCTACTAACAATTCATTCCCTGCAATGGTGATAGAAATGCTTGTTGATAGTTTTTAAGTCACAGATGTAAGTCTGCGAGCGCACATAATCTATCGATGTAGCATTTTCCCTTTTAGAGTATTCCCAAAGGGTGTCATTTATATTCTCCCAAAGGAAGGCTAGGTGGAAGCAAAACAATCATCAAATGGAGAGGCTAGTTGGCCTGGATAGGGTTCTAGCAAGGATGGATAATTCATAGTTTGGAGGTAGTGGGATACACAAGAGCATTCTATCCTAGGGATAAATGAGGTAAAGAGGAACTAGGCTAAGAGTTAGGTAGATAATCCTACTTTGCTTCTAATGTACATATACATAGCCTATGTTTGTTAGTAATGATCATATCAATTATGAACTCTCATGCTAAGGGGATTAACACATCAGCCACGGGTTTACCACTAGCAATAATTGGACGACTCTCGCCAAGAGCTTGTGGCATAGCCGAACGTGGAGGATTACAAAGAACGGATAGGGATGTAACCACCTATTGCCTACCTCTTCAATCTGTGGGTCTACGAGATATTCAATGTTACTTATCTATCCTAACACCATGCTAGCATACTAAGTAATTACCTTAAGAGCCTGGGCACAAGCCATCCTAAGGCAATGAACCAAATCAGCGTTGAACCGTTGTTAATTCATAACACAAGTGATTCATATTAACATAATCATATCATAGTTAATTAGACTATAGTGGGGGTTTGTAGTTCTTATGATGATATAATGTGAATGGTATAGCATAATCACAAATACTACTCCTACCACATATATGGAATCCACAATCAAACAAGAAATGCTTCATCTAAGTATATGAACAATAGAAGACTAAAGATAACATCTTTATTAAGAGCAAAGTCACAAATACAAATAGGAATATGAGAGACATACCTTTCCCAATTAGGAATTGGGAAGAGACTCCTTCTACTCCTCTCCTACTTGGACTATGGACTAGAGGCTCTCCACTCCATAGCCTAAACTCCTATAAACCTATGGAGAATAATGTATACAATGGATGAATACTCAAGTGGTGTGTGTGTGTGAAGTGAGGGTAGGAGTCATATTTATAGCTGGAGAAGGGTCGGTTCCCACCACCAAAAGCACGCGAATCAGTCTTCATCATTATTAGGGTAGCACAAGGAGTCGACATGTAAAAGTTGACCGCGTTTGTCTCCAGGACATAGTCGGCCGAATAGGGGGGGGGGTCGACCGACCTGGTCTTGTCTCCTTTTGCGGTTTGCTTCCTCCAAGTCACTTCCAGGTGGGTCCCCTTAATTGATTTGGGTGATATACCATTGGATTTCATCGGATACTTCTGTTTGTGGGCCATTGGATCCATGTGGTGCCATGTGTCGTTGCTTGATTGGCTGGGATGGTATTTTAAAGGATTGCTCCCCCTCTTTTACAACATTTCCTATAATAATTTCCTGCATGCACTATTTCTCCAAGGACAAGTAAAAAAAGGTTAAATAGAAAGGTGATGTGGGAAAGAAATGTCAATTCCTTCACATAATTGAGTTATATTGACAGGTGAAATCGGTCTATAACAGTTGTCATTAGCAACCCAAGGAGACGTTGCAATCGTTCATGCAGTGGTTCTCCCAGGTACGCAACTCCATCACCAACATCCCAAATGCTTCTATCATAGTGGCATTCCATCATGGAGTGCGTTATAGGAAGATGCTCGGGAAGTTAGCCACGCACAATGTGCAAGACATCTTCGTGCAAGACATCTTCGAGCTCTTCTACATCACCGACCGGTGCGCCAGGGCAGCAGATGGCCATGACTGCCACACACAACCCGCCTCTAGGGCGGGCAAAGCCAACAAGACCAACAAAGGTGCCTCAACTCCAGGTAGCGGCAAAAAAAAAAACAAGAACCAGGGCGGCGGCCACAACAAGCCACTGTAGGAGGAACCCGTCGCGGCAGCAGCTGCGACCCGTGGCGTGAGACCCCCGTGCCCATCAAATGCCCACATCAGCCACATTCTACTGTCAACGGCATCGAGCCCTGCCCGGTGCACAAGACTCATGACCACAGTGCGAGCGAGTGCTAGGAGATCAAGAGGTGCGCCAAGCGATACCAATAAGGGGCATAACAGCGTCCTGAAAGTGCACCCTTCAACTAGCGGCAGGGCAATAAGAAGGTCAACCAAAGGCCGATGATGATGAGGAGATCGAGTATCAGAAGCATGAACGGGCTGTCAAAATGGTCAACCAGGGCGAAGAATGGAATGGCGGCTGCGACCACGAGCGTCGCAAGACACTCCACATCATCTTTGGGTGGTCTTGGGATCCCATGTCCTGGAACACGGTCAATACCATGCGCCGAGCGGTGGCCTTGATAGCTCCTACCCCCACTCTATCGCTGCACCACAAGTGGAAGGAGACATCGATCAGCTTCAATGCCTCGGGCTGCCCCAAGAATATGGCAGGATCTAGGATCCTGCCCCTCCTGGTCACCCCACCATTGCCAGTGTCAAGCTCCACCATGTATTGATAGATGGCAGGGCCATCCTCAACCTCATCAGCTGCCTGACCTTCAACCAGCTATAGTTCCCGGTGTCCAAGCTCACACCCTCAAGCCCATTCTTGGGGTTGGTACCAGGGAACATCATCCCGTACAACAACATCCACCTTCGGGTGACCTTTAGGACACATGAAAACTTCGGGATGGAGAGCATCCTATGCGACATCGCGGAGGCCATCCTCCCCTTCAACGCCGTCATCAGGAGACCTACCTTGTACCAATTCATGGTCGTAGCCCACTATGGCTACCTCATCTTGAAGATTCGGACCCCCTCCGGCGTCCTCAAGATCCACGGATATTGCACCACTACGGTGTTAGACCTGAAGAAGCTCCAAGCACTCTCAGCAAACCCAGCACCTGCACCAAGTGGTGCAGGACCAATTCATCCTTTGCCGAGCTTGCTTCAGCATGAATCGCCCACTGCACCCTGTATGCAGCCTTCCGACAGCACCAACGCTTCCGTCAAAGCTGTCAAGATCAGTTTCGGCTCCGGCCAAACCACCCGCATGGCGGGGGTCTAAGGTAGAAAGTAGGGACACCCACTCATCGCTCCACTAGTACCTATCGATGACAAGTTGTGTGACAGCTGTCACTGTTACCCTCAGAGCTTTAAGCACCCCTATAAGTTAACCTTAGCTTAATAGTAGGACAGTGTAATGGTCTCATAGAGTGTAGGAGCAGCACTTAGGAAAACCAAGCTCCGGGAGGGTCAGGTCCAGAGTGCACAGTCAGCTTAGCCTGGTCCTAAACCCTAAGCCTTTGTACCCTGCCTCCCTCGTCATTTGGAAGCGAGTCGTTGCCTTCTTTTGTAAAAGCCTGTCTCCTCCTATGAATGTCAATATAAAAGAATCACCGCCTTACTCCATGTATCCCTAAAAATGTTAATTTAATTACTCATTAATTTTATGATAAACCATGCTAGGATGGTTTTTTGGTATATTGCCTTCATATACACAATTATATGCTTTGTTTATCACCCTTAGTGGAGTTGTGCAATCCTACTACAGGCAGGCCTACTTGAGGTTCCTGCAATGTGTGAGGGTTTTCTCGGTTGCCCCCTCCTTGGAGTCTTGTCACGCCGGATGGCCTCCCATGAATGTTCTACGCCAAGCCGGAGGTCCAGGGGGTGTAAACTGCTTAGTATGGTCTTGTACCCTGAGCATGCACACCCTGCCTCCTAGCAAAACTACCGAGTAATGTGGGTCGGAAGGCTCACACCCTGAGGACGGCGGGAGACGGACCCCAAAGCACTAGCGCATTGAATTACACAATCCCTATATGCCAGCTCAGGAATGTAAAACACGACAAAGCCGAAGACAAAAAAGAGGTAAACTGACGAGCAAAGTAGTCCCTCTTTTATATGTGTGCAGGACATCCAGCTCTAGCACCTCCCAGGGGGCCCACCGTCGACGTCCTAGCATGTCAATGGTAGTATCAAGCGCTGATTCGGGAGTACACTCGCCCAAACCGCTCTTGTTGCTCATAGGGTTCTCTTGTGGTAACATGTATACCAGGTCCTACCGTCGAAGTTGCTACACGTCGGTGGTGGACAACACCGGAGCAGCTAGCTCCGACACCTCCCAGAGGGCCCGCCATGGACGTCCCAACACGTAAATAATAGTAACAAGCACTAATTCATGAGGACACTCTCCAATCCAACTCTTGCTGCTAATAGGTTTCTCTCGTGGTAACCTGTATACAAGGAGCCCGCCGTCGAAGTTGCTGCATATCGATGATGGACGACGCCAGAGCAGCCAGCTCTGGTACCTCCCAAGGGGCTTGCTGTGGACGTTTCTATATTAATGGTGGGTGATGCCGGAGCATCCAGCTTTGGCACCACCTAGGGGGCCTGTCGAAGTCATTTCTACATCGGTGGTGGATGACGTCGGATCAGCCACCTCTGGCACCTCCTAGGAGGCCTACCGTTGAGGTTTCTACAACAATAGTGGGCGACGGCAGAGCAGCCAGCTCCGACAACACCCAGCGGCGTGCCGTCGATGTTTCTACAGTGATAGTGGGCGACGCCACATAAACTAGCTCCGGCACCACCCAGGGGGCCTGCCGTCGACGTTTCTACAATGATGGTGGGCGATGCTGGAGCAGCCAGCTCCAACACCACCAAGGGGGCCTGCCGTCAATGTCCTAGCACGTCGATGAGAGTAACAAGCACTGATTCGTGAGTACACTCTCCCACCCCGCTCTTGTTGCTAATAGGGTTCTCTTGTGGTACCCTGTATACCAGGGGCCTGCTGTCAAAGTTGAAACACAACAGTGGTGGACAACGCCGGAGCAACCAGCTCCGATACCTCCCAGGGGGCCTGCCGTCGATGTTTCTACAATGATGGTGTGCAACGTCGGAGCAGCCAGCTCTGGCACCACCCAGGGGGCCTGTCATCGACGTTTCTACAGTGATGGTGGAGGATGTCAGAGCAGCAAACACCGGTGTTGACGGCTACTAACATCACAGATCATCTCTCAAAAGTGATGAGGTCTGCAAGCGCACGGAAACTATCGTGTAGCATTTCACCCAAGAGTATTCCCAACGGTATCATATTTATCCCTAAGGAAGTAAATGGGTAAGGTAAACACTACTCTTATGATGAAGCTATGGGATACTAATCAATTATCAACACAAGGGTAAGTTGATAATATGGGTAGTGTGACACACACCTAAGCAATCTACTCTAAAGGGTAAATGGGTCCTAATGGAGACCAAGCTAAGAGTTGAGGAGTTGCTCCTACAATGCTTCTAGTATACATATACATACCCTAGGTTAGGTACTAATGAGCATGCCAATGGTGAATCCTTACGCTAAGTTGTTCAACATATCGAGCACCGGTTTACCCCTAGCAATACTAGGGCAACTACCGCCATGAGCTTGTGGCATAACCAAACGTGGAGGATTACAATGGACAGATCGGGCTGTCACAACCTACTGCCTACCTCTTCAATCCGTTGGTCTATGATATATTCAACGCTACTTTCTATCCTAGCACATTGCTAGCATATTAAGTAATTACCTTAAGAGCCCCAGCACAAGCCATCCTAAGGCAATGAACTAAATCATCATTGAACCAATGTTGATACATAGCACAAGTGATTCATATTAACATGATCATATCGTTACTAATTAGGCTATAGTGGGGATTTGTAGTGTTTATGATGATAGATTAAGATTGATATGGCATAATCACAAAGGCTACTCCTACCACATACATGGAATCCACAATCAAACAAGAAATGCTTCATCCAAGTAAATGAATAAAAGAAGACTAAATATAATATTTTTATTATGCATAAAGTCACAAATATAAGAAAAGATACATGAGCCATACCTTTCTCAACATGGACTTGGGACTAGAGGCTCTCGTCTCTATAGCCTAACTCCACTAAAGACTAAGAGAACAAGTATATACAATAGAATGATGCTCAAGTGGTGTGTGTTGAGAGGGGTGAGGGGTCCTATATATAGTTTGGAGAAGGGTCGATTCCCGCCACTAAATGTGCACAAATCAATCACCCTGACCTCTTGAAGCCGAGAGGAGCCAACATGTGACGTTTGACCGCGTTTGGCGCCAAGAACTAGTCGGCCGACTAGGGGGGTCAGTCGACCTGGTCCTTGCTCCGAACATCCAGTTCTTCCTCCATGTGATTGCCAGGTGGGTCCCATTCCATGATATGGGTGCTACATCGTTGGATGGCCTCGGATACTTCTATTTGTGGGCCATTTGATCCATGTTGTGCCATGTGGCATCGCCAGATTGACTGGGATGATATTTTATAGGATCCATCCCCATGTTTCATTTCAATTCTACATAGAGTCCCTGAATGCACCAATTTCTCCAAGTAGAAGCGGAAATAGGTTAAATATAAAGGTGATGTGTGCAAGAAATTATATTTACTTCACATAATTGAGTTATATTGACGGGTGAAATTGATATATAATAGCCATCAACAAACTCCCCCAAGCTTATCCTTTGATCGCCCCAAGCAAAGTCAAGACTTTAGGTTGATGATCAAGAGTTGCTACTATGTTCTATTTTTCAAAAGTACCATGTGCCCAACAAAATACTCTACCCACTATTGGAAAAATTGTTACGGTTCTTCACCCATCTCAAGTCATTATGGGGCTTATGCCTTCTCCTATTCATGGGTGGTTGAAAGATAGAACAGCAAATGGAGCACACATACCCTAGAAATAAAGTTCCACTCAAATTCCTGAGAGTCCGATTTAGATTTTAAGTACCTCAATTTGATTATCTCAAGTCTCACCTTTATGTGTAGTGGAAATATTTCAGCACCAAGGCATTTTGCCTAAATTCATCCTACCAATAAATAAGGCTTGTACATGGATCTTGGTAGGGAATAGAGTAGGCATATTTGCAACACATAACATTGCTAAGTCAAAAGAGCAAGCCTTAGGAGAAATCAATTCATAACTATTTGGTTCGAGACTTGTGCATGTGTGGGGGAGTGGAAGTGGATGTTTGTAACACCCTCATTTTCATGCATCATGCTCTGCATACATTCATATACATGCCTAACATTAACCAACATAAAAATGAACAAGTTTAAAATGAATTAGAAACAAAACCACACTTAAGAATTCTGGAAAGTGCAGACTAGTTCGATTTTGGTGCGGACTAGTCCGATTTCTCTCTAACCTTGTTCGTACTTGCCTGTGTTTGTTGCGGACTAGTCTGTTTTTGCCTCAGGACACTTTCGTACTTGTCCGGTCCTGTGCGGACTAGTCCGGTGTTCCAATTCCTTGAAAATTTCACTAATTCTCTGAACTAGTCCGGTGTCCCAGGGGACTTGTCTGTTTTCCTCTCAGACTAAAGTCGGACTTGTCCGATTTTAGGCTGGCGTGTCCGTTTTTCCCCTCTGGATAAGTTTGTACTTGTCCGATATCCCGTGCGGACTTGTCTGATATCTTTATAACTAACTTCATACTAGTCCGGTCCTTTTCGGACTTGTCCAATGAATCACAACTCCGAGTTGATCTTTTGTTTCACGACTTGTTTCTTGGGTTTTATGTTAAGCTAGCCTAGGGACGTCGTGCCTATCTCTTTTAGAGCCCATATGGGACTTTAAACCGGCCTCTACTCATCCCAAACTCGAAATCCATCTAACTCTAGCCTCCACCTCTATATAAACAACCCCACTCATTGGCTTGACATCTATTTGACACTTTTCCTCGACACCCAAACCCTAGCTCTTGATTAGCCGCCACCAAGGAGGAAGGAGGATATCCCAAGCAAGAAGATGAGGTGGAGGAAATGAAAGAGGATCAAGATCTCCACCAAGTTTCATTCCACATCACCAATTCTTCTCCAAGTTTTTCATCAACCCTAGATCGCCAAGATCCAAGTGTTGTCTCCAAGATCCTTGATTTATTGGAGTCATAAACACCTGGTATACCTTCTATTTTTTTTTTTGTTACATGAATTCAACCCCAAATCTCCAAACTCACGTCGATCTAGAAAACCCTAATCTGCCGATCTCGTAAAGTGCGGACTAGTCTGGCCTTCTGCGGACTTGTCCAATTTTCCTGGTTAAATTGTGTTGAGTTGATTCTAAAAGTAGATCTAATTAACTCCAAACATGTATAAACTCGTTAAAAGCTATTTGAACTAGTTAGTGATGATTAAAAGCAACTCATTAACAATATCAAACTAGCATTTGCATTAATCATGCATGTCATGTCATCTTGAGTAATGTTTGTGCACTCTTTGATTGTGTTCTTGTCTTGTTTATTTATTGTGCGGATTAGAAGGATTTGCACTAGAGAGTGACGTGGAGGATCTCCAGCACCAAGAGTTTGAAGGCTTTGACCCTAACCAATCTCAAAAGCAAGGCAACTGTCCTTGACGCATATTGATCCTGTTTTAAAATAAATGTTTTGTTTGGAAAACTTCATGCTTGTGTCAATTTGATGGGAATCCTATGGTAGGAAGTTTACTAGCTTTGTTAAGCCACCCTTGTCACCTGGAATTCATGGTAGAGAGTCGGGATGGGCTTTTTACCTTTTCGCTTAACTTAATTAATCGAGTTGGGAAAACACCTATACCATTAATTATACATTGATGAGATTATGTTTAATGTGAACTGGTTAATATGATATGGTAATTGGTGATCTAAGCAAGCCCGATATGTGGATGGGTTGGTAGACATGGTGGTTGCATGCTTTAGATCTAAGGACCAGTTCATGCGAGAATAAGCCAGGACTACAGTGCCACCACGAGGCCAAGTATGGGTGCGGCATAGCTGATTAATTAGGGCTTTGCCAATGCCATTTGGACCATTAAGGATGCTCGGCGAAGGGTAGTCGGATTGGGTTTGTTGATGATTGGTAGGACTACCCTGGGATCTGAATGGCTCAAGAGGGGGCCTGTCAGAGTGTTGATCCGACAATTCTCCCGATACTACTATTGGTAGCCCACGGAGTTTGTAGTTCGGTATTGGGCACGCAAAGATTCAAAACACAATGGCAAGTATACAGAGGGATTTACGTGGTTTGGGCCGTCTGAGCGTAATACCCTACTCCACGGGGTGTGTAGTTGTTGTATTGAGCGTCTCAGAGTCGAGAGCTTCTAGAGAGTGAGAGTGTCAGAGGAACTGAGAGCTAGAGGATCCGAGAGAAAATCAAGAGAGAGCGTCAGCGTGTGCTTTGTGTATCGTCGACCAATCCTTTTATACTACAAGGACTGGTCGTTACACCGTTATCCTGGCCCGACATGTGGCCCTAGCAGTTACTGATGCTTAATACACAATTAATGAGGTTAATTACCCTTAATAGCGTGGTAATGGGCTTGACAGTGCCGTTACTAGTATTAAGGGCCTTCTGATCGTGTGTCATTAATAAGGTATTAATGACACTTAATCGAGTCTTGAAGTCTTTGAATGCCGCTTGAAGGTCCGAGCCGTTGGGGGTCCACCAGTCTGATTGTTGAGGCTGAAGGTCCGGCGGTTGGATACGTGGTAGCATTGGAGCTTTCCGTCTGGGACGGGTAGGTCCGGTGTAGATGTACATGTGTCGGTATTGGAGCTTCCCTCTACCGGGGGTTAGGTCCGGGGGTGCCGCACAGGTGTTTAGCCCGGAGCTATCCCATATGTGGGATGTAGGTCCGGTTGCAGTATACACATGGCAGCACCGGGACTAACCATAGATGGGAGGAAGGTCCGGTCACGTATGGCACTTGGGGCCTTCGCTGGTCTTCAACTCAGACAGGTGAAGTTCCTTTGGTCTTTTTGTAGTCCCAAGGGGAATACGGTACGCAGGGTACCGAGAGTGGCCCCCTGGGCCCACCTCTGGGAGAGACCTTTTGGATGAAGTCGTTCTGCCAGAGGTGGGTCCATCCTTCTTTTTTCGAGTCGTGTCTTCAAGGGTCTTCGGATGTGCCATTGGCGGTAGTTTGCAGTTAAACCGACGCTGCGTGGCATATCCAGGATGCGGCAGGTGAGATGTGAGCGTGCGGATCCCACGCAATCGAAGGTCGCCGGTTCCCTATAAGAAAACCGTATTGGTTCCGTGCGCCCTATCAGGCCGTCGCCTTCGGGCTTCCCTCCTTTCATGATGACAATCGTTCGCCTGGGTAAGGACCTCGACTTGATCATCGGGGTGGCCCTAGGCGCCCTTGTCATTGGCAGGGTGAAGTTTTTGAATTATATCGTCGGCTCCTCTGCGGTTTCCATCCAAGCACTGCGGGGGCTTACTTAAGAAGGAAAGTGTGCACCGTTTGGGGATTCTTTACGCCTTCATCTGAACTTGCGCTCAAATCCCCCAAACTTTCGCTTGCTTTTCCTCTCTCTCCACGTTGTGCCGCAATGAAGTTGGGACTTCGCACGAGCCACATTGGGAGCAAGAAGGAGTTGTCCAGGGTCCGGACCTACATGGGATGGACCAGTGACTCCTTCGACAATGACATTCACTGCGCTGAGCTTTCCTTCGAGAAGAAGCGAGCCGGAGATACGCTGTACTTCCCCGGGTGCACCATGGACGGTTTGATCCCGCCTTTCTCCACCTTCTTTCTGATGATGCTACATTTCTATGGTCTGCAGCTCCACCATCTGGGCCCCCACTCAATCTTGCTAGTGGCGACTTTTGTCCACTTTTGCGAGATGTGGGTGGGTGTGCCCCCTTGCGTGGAGTTGTTCTGGACCTTCTTCACTGTCCACCCAACCGGGAAGAGTGATGAGTTCATCGGCTTCTACTACTTCGTGAAGCGGAAAAATCTCCCCTCAAGTACTTGAGGTCCTTCCCTTCTGGCATGTGGGACGACTGGAAGAAAGACTGGGCTGTCATCACCGTCGAGGGACACGAGAGGCTAGAGCTGCCTGAATGCCTTCCTCGCGTTGACATCGACACTTGGAGTGATGTGCCAGCACTATCGATGGAGTACGGGCCCATCCTGGACAGAATCCAGGAATGTGTCAAAGGTGGGGTGACCCCGCAGAAGGTCTTCAGCAACTTCTTGACGAACAGGTGGGCACCGCTGAGGGCTAGGAGCTGGCTTGCCCGGGCCTTCAACAGTGAGATGGATACATACTGCATTGAGGTCGGCTTCGACACCAACTTGGCCGATGAAGCCTTGAAGACCCATATCAAGAAGTTCTAGCCTAGGAACATCGGCCCTGGTGACATGTCTCCACCGACGGCCTTCCTGCCTCTGAATATGATTGCAGAGGAGTGCAGAGAGCTCCGGAGGAAGATGCCGCTGTTGGAGGACTTGGGCCTGGTGGAGAGGCGATCAACCTCCGGGGTGGCAATCCCCAGAGCTTCTAAAGGTGGCTCTACTTCCACCCCAAACCCAAGAACCGAAGTCATAGGCAAGGGAAGGAGTTGGCCGAGCCCTCGAGCCCCAAGAGGAAGCTGAAGCATGCTGACGGGAGGTCCGTCAGACCTGCTCCTTCCATGACGGCTCCTTCTCCCTGACGGGGGAGGTCTTTAGTTGCGGCAACTACTCCAGCATCGGCATCTCTCCGGGGTGCTAGCTCCGGCCATGCGGCTCCAGTACTAGGGCCAGCTGAAGGCTCTGGGTCCGGAGGTCCTTCCCGATCAAGGGGGGCCTCAGCCAAAGCGACACCGACTGCAGCAGCAAGCTCTGGGGATCCATCCAGAGCTGACACACCAGTGGCAACAGGGTCCGGCTCCGAGCGTCTGGGGAAGAGGTTCCGCACTAGCTGGAGTGGAAGCCTTCCGAGGTAAATTTTGTTTTTTACCTCAGTTGGTTGTTTTTTTGTTGTAACTACATTTTGAGTGTTTTCGTCTTTCATCCACAGGGTACCCAAGAAAGGGGCTGAAGCTCCGGTTCCTGCAGCAGCAGCTGAAGCTGTGCAGGCGCAGGCTCCGGCTCCAATCCCAGTGCCGCCCCAAGAAGTGGTTGAGGCTGCGACTGCTCCGGCGCCAGCGGTCGTGGTCCTGGACCTCAACTAATCCCCAGAAGCTCCCGTGGTAGCGCCGGACCACGGGAATGAAGATGTACCAGTGGCACCTGCCCTGGAGTTTGAAGCTCTGGGTTTGGATGCTGAAATGGTGGACACTCCGGCCTCAGAGACGGAGGTAGATGCGATTTCATCCCTAGAGCCGGATGTTGTTGAAGCCCCGGTGGCGGAGCCGGTGGTTGATGAGGCCCCGGTGGTAGAGCCGGTGGTTGATGAAGCTCCGGCGCCTGAGCCGGTTGTCGAAGAAGTTCCGTTGTCTGAGCTGGTTGTTGCAAAAGTGTCGGCGCCCGAACCCATGGTGGTCGAAGCGCTAGCGCCTGAGCGGGCGGTGGAGGAGGCACCAGCGTTGGAGCCGGAAGTGGCTTCAGCTCCAACCAAATCTTTAGCGCCTACCCCGTAGGTGGTGGTCCCGGAGGTGCCCGCACCTAAGCCAGGGTGCCAAGATGAAGTTGTTGGCCCCCCGCTTGAGGGACCAGTTGCTGATGACCTAGCGGCGGGACCTTCGTATCCAACTCCGGAGTTCGAAACTTATGTAGCAGGACCTTCCTTGGCGGCAGCCGAGGCTATCCCGGAGGGCGTACCTAGTGCCGTGGAAGCTCAGGGGACCGCTCTTGTAGAGTGGGACCCAATTTTTGTCACGGAGAACGCGCTAGAACCAGCGGAGAGGACCCCGGCAGGTCCGGACCCTATCCCTCTGTCGTTGTCTATTGGCAACGCCTGCTCCAGTCTTTGTCAGGTCCACCTGGCTTTTTACCACGACAGCAAGGCCCTCGAGGAGGAACACCAAACTCTTTGGAGGTGGCACAACCGGCTCCAATTCGAGACCAAGTTGGCGCAGTCGAGGCTGGCTGACGACAAGGAGTGGGTGGAGAGGGAGAAGGTCCGGTTGGAGTACTGGGGTAAGCTGCTGGACGAGAGTGAAAGCATGGTGCGATCCCTTGACAACCAGTCCCGGGCCATCCACAAACAGACCGTAGCTTCTAATAATGCGGCGAATGATCGCGGGGAGAAGCTCAGTGCTATCCATGACAGCCTCGTCAAGCACCGGGAGGCCCTTGAGGAGCGGGAGAGAAAGCTCGAAGATGAAGAGCAAAAACTCCTGGAGCTGCGGGATGACCTCGTGAAGAGGGAGGAAGAGCTTACTCAGAGGCTAACTATGGGTGACAAGAGTCTCGAGGAGTGCACCAAGAAATTGGAGGAGCGCTGCGAGAAAGGGGAGAAGAAGGCCTAACAGCGTGGACAGGACCTCCACGGGAGGGATAATGATGTTGCTGCCATGGAGAAGATGGTGCGGGGCCGAGAGAAGGACCTGGTTAACCGCCGGAATGAGACCCACCTCCAGGAGGAAGAGCTCATCAAACTCGAAAGGCGGGTTGCTGAAAAGATTCAGCAGAACACCAAAGAGGTTGAGCGTCTTAACCGGGAGAATTCGGAGCTTGCGGCGACCAGAAGATCCTTGAAAGAGATGCGAGGTTCCATGGCTGCGGAGTACCTACAAGTTTGGGACTTCTTGGGCAAAGTCAACAACGTGCTGACGCCAATGGGTTTTAGTCCCGTGCGTTCGGATGATCCGAAGCCGGAGCTAGACCAGGCGTTGTAGGTGTTGAGTTCGGCAAGCAACAAGCTCACCGAGATGGGCGATGTCATTGTGGACCAGCTGGAAACCGAGGGACAATCCCTGGCAAAGAATGTCGCAGAATTTGTGCTGACGTTCTACACAAGCCGGGACACTCAATTCCCCTGGACCTGGTGCTTGAAGGCCCCATCGACGTAGAGGGAGAAGCTGCCCTAGCTAGCGTATCGGAGGTTGCCCAAAAGGTCGCCTCGTTCTTCCATAGGATCTAGGACCATCTCTTTGTAGCGCCCGCTTGTATCCTCTCTTTTTTTTTCTCCAATTTTGTAATCTCTTGTCTCCAAATGAATGAAATCCAAGTTTTTTGTGAATTTAATTTTTTGTCTTCTACACCTTTGTCCCACTTGGCCCCCTGGTAGATGTACACAATTTGATTGTGAACATGTACCAAGAAGATGTAACAGTTGTTGAAGACTTGCTTGCTTCGAACTTGTAGAACGTAGGTATGAAGTCCTCGATAGTGAGGGCCCCCTGAGGTTGTCGGAGCTTAGTAGCTCCTGATTTGACCATCGTCGGAGCTTAGTAGCTCCGGCAGCAGTCTTCATCAACGCATAGAGCATCGACGGTTAGTCCTCTGGGGTGTCGGAGCTTGGTAGCTCTGGAAGTGACCACTGTCAACACGTAGTGCGTCGACAGCAAACCCCATAGTGGAGTCTTCCTACCATCTTTTCTTCACGTTGACGGCTGGCCCCTGGCTTTATCGGAGCTGAGTAGCTCCAGCGATGCTTGATATCAATGTTTACATCGACTACGAGCCACCTAGGGGATGTCGGAGCTTTGGTAGATCCGGCTTAATTCACCATCATCATGAGATCTTTATTTTTCCTGCACACTGAAGTCGAGAAAAACAGTAAAATTCGTTTCCTATCTATAACTCAATTGTGACTTACTATTCTCATAGAAATTTTTACGTCGAGCGCAATTCTTCATACAATAAAGTGCACTGAGTTGTTTTCTCCAAGTCCAATCGTCCTCAGGATCCGCCTTACTTGGGCCTTCCGGGGTGTAGGTAGAGTGGCGTACTTAGGGTGCAAGACTAGGCTAAGTCGATAGCATAGTCCAGACCTAGATTGGCTGGCGGCATTCAGGCGAATGAGCCATTCAACAACGTGAAAACACAAAGGAATTAACAATGTGACTCGAGTTGTACATGAATTGGTCGAGCTAAAAAATTCTTAAGAATCGCACAACCCTGTTATAGACAAGAAAGAGAATAATAAAAAATATTGAGCTTGTACAGAGTAAATGCACATGGAGTCTATTTTCACACAATGATGTCTTTCATTATAGGTCCGGGGTACAGGAGAAACAAGTACACCCTTAGTGTATGGAACCAGGCTAAGTGTGTTTCGTTTCTTGTTTGACCCAAGGTAGCTAGCTACACTTTTAGTTCTGAGACTATGACAAGTGTTGCCTGAACTTTGCGGACCTTTCGGAGAAGGTCCGGCTGTTCTACCGGAGGAGCTACCCAACTCTGTACAATGACTCTATAACATACATCACATGTAACTACAGATTCACCTCCATGATATTAAGCATAGAACTTACAAAGGTGCTCAATGTTCTAAGGATTAGGGAGAGGTGTCCCATCCTCATTTGCCAAATGAACGCATCCGAGACCGGATACTTTGATCACTCGAAAGGGTCCTTCCCAGCTGGGGGAGAGTTTGTTTAACCCTTCTCTAGATTGTATTCTCCTTAGCACCAGATCGCCTTCCTCGAGCTGTCGGCTGTGAACATGCCTTTGGTGATAGCACCGAAGATCTTGGCGGTATTGGGCATTCCGAACTGCTGCTCGGCACCTTCCCTGTTCAAGGAGGTCAAGGTCTTCACGCTGGAGCTGGTCCTGCGTGGCATCGTCGAAGGTCCGGACCTGGAGCGACCCCTAGGTGATTTCCGGAGGAAGGACTGCTTCAGCTCCATACACCAGGAAGAAGGGTGTCTCTCCAGTTGACCGGTTTGGAGTTGTCCTGTTGGCCCACAGTGTTGGCGGAAGCTCTTCGATCCAGTTGGCTCCATGTTTTTTTCAGGCGCTCATATATGCACGTCTTGAATCATTTTAGGATTTCTGCGTTTGCTCTCTCGACTTGGCCATTGCTTACCGGATGAGCTACAGAAGCGTAGCTGACTTGGATGTCGTGGTCTTCCCAATATCCTTGGAATGCAGAGCTTGTGAACTGGGTCCCATTATCAGTTATGATCTCGTTTGGGACTCCAAATCTGCATATGATGGACTACAAGAAGTTGATAGCTGATTGCCTTTTTATTGTCACAATTGGAGTTGCTTTCGGCCATTTGGTGAATTTGTCAATGGCAACGTACAGGAACTTGTAACCTCCAACGGCTCTTGGGAATGGTCCCGAGATATCAATCCCCCACACAGCGAAAGGCCATGTAGGAGGTATCATTTGTATAGGCTGAGTCGGTGTGTGAATTTTTTTCGCATGGAACTGGCATGCTTCACATTTCTTCACCAGCTCATTTGCATCCTGGAGCACTGTAGGCCAGTAAAAGTCATGCCGGAAGGCTTTACCGACCAGCGTGCGGGAAGACGTGTGGTTCCCACACTCGCCTCCATGGATTTCCGCAAGGAGCTCGCGACCTTCTTTCCTTGTAATGCACCGCATTAGGACGCCGTTGGCACCGCGCCGGTAGAGATCCCCTTCTACCGGCGTGTATCTTTTAGCCAATCTGACTATCCGGTCATCAGATACATTATCTCCATGAAGGAAGATGACTTTCAAGTAGCTCCAGATCTCCGAGATACATGCATCGGAGCTAGCTTCAGCATTTGAGTCTTGCATGTTGGGTTGCTCGGAGCTTCCTGCAGCACCTACGACCCTTGATGGACGCCATGGTAATAGGACCATCGGGAGCGCCAGCTTCGAGGTGCTGGCCTGGCCCCCTGCGATCAGTTCGGCAGGCTGAGCTGTAGGTTTAGACAACCTCCAGACGAAGGTTCCGTCCAGAGCTGGAGCCCCGGTTGAAGCTTTCATCAAGAGTTCATCAACTTCAGCGTTGTTGAGATGCTGGATATAGCAAAGATCCAGGACGTCGAAGTCCTTCTGAAGCTTCTGGGCCTCAAGTAAGTATGCGGCTAGTTGAGGGTTGTTGCAGCAACATTCACTTTTGACTTGTTTTACAACAAGTTGTGAATCACCCTTTACCAACAGCTGCTTGACACCATACGATAGTGCCACCTTGAGTCCATAATTAATGCTTCATACTCTGCCATGTTATTGGTCGCCTTGAAGTCGAGGTGCACCATGTATTTAACCTTCTCCCCGGTCGGAGCGAGGAGAAGGACTCCAGCTCCGGCCCCTTGCTTCTGCACGGAGCCGTCGAAGTAGAGAGTCCAGTGAGGCTCAGTGAAGACCGAAACATTGGGTTCCGACTTCTACTAACTGCGGCCCCTAGGAGATGGAGAGGGGTCCATTCCGCCATGAAGTACGCCAATGCTTGACTCTTGATCGCTTGTCTTTGGACGAATTCAATGTCGAACTCGGCTAATTTCGCTGCCCACTTTGCAATGTTCCTAGTGGAATTGGGGTTATGCAAGATTGCACGTAGTTTATAAGAGGTTACAACTGAAATCTTGTGGGCTTGGAAGTAGTGTCGGAGCTTCCTAGAGGTAATAAGTACACTGGGCGCTGGACCGTCCGGACCCTCCAGAAGGGGCCTGGAGCTTCCTCCTCATCTACCCGAACCCTCCCGGAGGGGTCCGAACCTTATTCGGGGACCTCCGGGTTTTGGTTGGAGGAACCTGGAGCTTCTTCTGAAGTGACCCAAACCTTCCCGGAGGGGTTCGGATCTTGTTGTTCAGTAACAGTGACTCCTTCATTTGAAGGAGATGGATCCTTTGGCATCTCACCTGGAGGATCAGGGCTTGGGAGCTGGGACCCAGACTTGACCTCAGATAGCTCCGAACCCACACCAAGGGGTCTGGATTCCTGAACTGTAGAGGGTTCTGATCTTTCCGCAACCAAGACCACACTGACAACTCGTCTTGCCAAAATGTAAAGCAGTAGTGGCTCACCAAGGTTCGGAGCTACCAAGGTAGGTAGGGTGCTGAGGAGCTGTTTCAGCTCCTAGAACGCCTTTTCTGCTTCTTCAGACCATTGTAATGGTCCGAACTTCCTCAATAGCTTGAAGAATGGTAGCGCACGTTCCGCCAGTCTTGAGATGAACCGGCTAAGGGCAGCTAGACATCCAGTAAGCTTCTGGACGTCCTTTATGCGGGCTGGAGGTCACATATCTTCAATATCTTTTATCTTCGCTGGATTTGCTTCTATTCCTCGGTGATTCACCAAGAAACCAAGAAGTTTTCCAGAGCTAACCCCGAAGACACACTTGTCCGGGTTCAGCTTTGGGCGAGTGACTCGCAGCTTGTCGAAGACAACTTGCAAGGTGTCAAGGAAGGACTCCTTGTTCTTGATCTTGACGACGATGTCATCGACATACACATCCACTACATCTCTAATAAGCCCTCCAAAAATTTTGTACATAGATCGTACAAATGTTGAAGCAGGGTTTTTGAGACTGAATGGCATGGTAGTGTAACAATATAATACATCTACTATGATGAAGGAGGTATGCTCTTCATCTTCCCTAGACATTCTGATTTGATGGTATCCAAAATATGCGTCTAGGAAACATAGTAATTCACACACGGAGGTGGAATCCACTATCTGATCTATTCTAGGTAGTGGGAATGGATCTTTTGGACATGCCTTATTCAGTGTAGTGTAGTCGATACATATCCAAAGCTTCCCGCCGGCCTTGGGTACAACGACTGGGTTTGCCAGTCATTTTGGGTGGAAGACTTCTCGGATGAATCCAACTTCGAGCAACTTCTTCACTTCCTGTCGTATGAAGTTCTGTCGCTCTACTGATTGCTTTTGAGGCTTCTGATGTATAGGCCGAGTGTCGGGATAGATCTTCAGATTATGCTCGATCACTTCCCTAGGGATCCCAGTCATTTGTGACGGTTGCCAGGCAAACACGTCGACGTTAGCCTGGAGGAAAGTGATGAGCGCGAGTTCCTATTTGTCATTTAGACCTCCCGATATACGGGTGGTCTGAGTGGCATCAGAACCGATTTGGACGACTTTGACAGGAATGTTAGTGTCGCCGCTTGGTTGCAAGCGAGGCGCGGATGTTGAGCCTCGATGACGAATGCTCAAGGGTTTCAGAGCTTGCTCCTTTCTAGATTCTTCTGCCTGCGCTGTAGCAAGCGCGTGGAGTTCCTCCAGAGCTGTCACTCTGATGGTGCGATCTCCTCAGATCCGGAGAAGACCAACTGGTGTTGGCATCTTCAACACCAAGTAGCCATAATGAGCAGCAACCATGAACTTGTATGAGGCTGGCCTGCCCAGAATGGCATTAAAAGGTAAGTTGATCTGGGCCACGTCGAAGACCAACTTCTCAGTGCGATAATTCTCCCAGGTCCCGAAGGTCACCGGAAGAGTAATTGCATCGAGTGGGGTTATGGCCCCCGGACCTACTCCGGAGAAAGGTCGGGAGGGTCAAAGGTCCGAAGGTCGGAGCTGAAGCTTGACGAAAGCTTCGAACCTTATGATGTTCAGCCCCGAACCTCCGTCCACCATTACATACTGAAGTTGGATGTTGTTGATGGTCAGAGATACCATCAATGGGAGTTGGCCAGCTCTGATCATATTCTGAGGGCAGTCTGATGCATCGAAAGTAATGGCAGTATCCATCCACTTCCGGTGCGGCTCCGCCCTGGCGGTGGGAGCTACTGAGGCCATGTCCCGCCGCATGGTCTTGAGGACACGGCGAGAGGTGATGTCCCACGATCCACCAAAGATGGTGTTCATGGTTTTCCGATGTTCATTATCGGAGACGTCGGAGTCAGAGTCGATGGAGGTGTAAATAGCCTTCAAGACCTTTTTAGGGTCCTGAAAGCCTAACTCCTCTTCAGTCGGAGCTTTGTCGACTTTCTGTTTTCCTTCCCTTTGACGGAAAGGAACTTCTTCCCGGCGCTTGTTGTAGCGCTCGGCAAGGTTTTGGACCTCTCGGCAGTTTTCCAGGTTGTGGTTGTTCGACTTATGTATAGGACACCACATCTTGGAGTTTCCACCGTCTTCAGATGACGGCCGAGGTCATTTCTCAGGGTGTGGCCCCCAACCACCCGGAGCTGCAGAAGCTACAACAGTAGGTGCGCCAGCCGAGGGCTTTTTCTTGCCGTTGGACTTTTTCTTCTTTTTGCCACTACCGGAGGTAGTGTCTTCACCCTTGGAGTATTTTTTATTGTCCTCCAGAGGTGGTTGGGAGTGCATTTCACGGCCCTCCGCAGCTTTTGCCCATTTGTCTGCCAAGCTGAAGAGCTCTGTGACGCTGGTGATCTCCCTGGTCACCAGCTTCTTCAGCATCTTCTTGTCTCGTACGCCCTGTCTAAATGCCACAATAACAGAGGTGCTAGAGATAGAAGGAATAGTGTTTCATATATGGGAGAACCTCTGGATGAAGGAATGCAGGGATTCTCCTTCCTTCTGCTTGACAGCAAAAAGGTCCAGTTCGGTGCCTGGTCGGGTATATGAACTCCCGAAATTGGCGGAGAACTGTTGACACAGTTCAGCCCAACTGTTGATGGAGTCGGGTGGGATACTCATGAACCAGTACCTGGCGGTCCCAATTAAATCCACGGGGAAATAATATGCCATTACGACCTCATTGCCTCGAGCCGCAAGGATTGCGGTGGTGTAGATCTAAAGATTCAGCGGGATTGATAGTCCCGTCAAATTTCTCCGGCGGGTGAGGCTGGAACTTTTGTGGCCATCTGACCATGCGTAGGTGCATGGCCAGGGCAGAACACCCTCCTCCTACTCCCTCGGGAGCAGGAATTTCTCAAGCCTCTCGCCTTTCACGAGCACGCTTGATATGGACGCGGCCGTCCTATTGATGGTAACGGCGATCAAGCTTCGCCCGGAGGTCGTGAGTTGAAAGCCTGGTTACCGTATGGGTGCGTCGCGCCCCGGGAGGCAGTGATGCCACCTGTTGAGATGCAGCACGCCTCCTATGTTGGGAAGCGTGCGGACCAAGTCTGCCCGACACAGTCCGATGCTGCGACGGGGCCCACCCCAAGGGGGGAGGACCTTGGTTGCTAATGTGATCGGCTGCTACTGCAACCAAATGTTCCACATCAGCCATCCACTGCTCCATTGCACCCTGGGATGCAATTGGAGGTGGTGGGCATTGGAGAAGAGCACGCGCTGCATGGAGCGCATGTTCATGGTTGTTTGTAAGCCGATGTCGTGACTGACGCAGATGCCCCGTCCCGCTGTCCAGCTTGATTTGCCGGTGCGGACGGTGGCGGCGGAGGCATGACTCCTGCTGGAGCCGCGACACCTGCTGGCTGCTGCACATTGAAGTGATTGCCTCCAGAAGGTTGCACTGCAGGGTTGCCGTTGGATGATCCAGCAGCAGAGTTCACCATCTTCAAATCTCGGGCGCCCCCTACCTGGCGCGCCAACTGTCGGATTGTTAATCCGGCAATTCTCCCAGTACTACTGTTGGTAGCCCGCAGAGTTTGTAGTTCGGTATTGGGCATGCAGAGATTCAAAACACGATGGCAAGTAGACATAGGGATTTATGTGGTTTGGGCCGCCTGAGCGTAATACCCTACTCCACGGGGTGTGTAGTTGTTGTATTGAGCATCTCAGAGTCGAGAGCTTCCAGAGAGCGAGAGTGTCAGAGGTGCTGAGAGCTTGAGGAGCAAGAGAAAGTCGAGAGAGAGCATCAGCGTGTGCTCTGTGTATCGTCGATCAGTCCTTTTATAGTACAAGGACTGGTCATTACACTGTTAGTCTGGCCCGATATGTGGCCCTGGCGGTTACTGATGCTTAATACACAATTAATGAGGTTAATTACCCTTAATAGCGTGGTAATGGGCCTTGACAGTGCCTTTACAGGTATTAAGGGCCTTCAGATCGTGTGTCATTAATATGGTATTAATGACGCTTAATCGAGTCTTGAAGTCTTTGATTTCCCCTTGAAGGTCCGAGCCGTTGGGGGTCCACCAGTCTGATTATGGAGGGTTAAGGTCCGGCTGTTGGACACGTGGCAGCATTGGAGTTTTCTGTCTGGGACGGGTAGGTCCGTTGTAGATGTACACGTGTCGATACCAGAGCTTCCCTCTGCCTGGGGTTAGGTCCGGGGGTGCCGCACAGGTGTTTAGCCCAGAGCTATCCCATGTGTGGGATGTAGGTCCGGTTGCAGTATACACATGGCAGCACCGGGACTAACCATAGAATGGAGGCAGGTCCGATCACGTGTGACGCGTGGGTCCTTCACTAGTCTTCAACTCAGACAGGTGAAGTTCCTTCAGTCTTTATGTAGTCCCAAGGGGTATACAGTACGTAGGGTACCGACATAGCCCTTGGTTTAAAATGTGCTCAGTTGGAGGCATCGCCATCGGTTAAACCTCAGTGGGGTCTAAACAAGCTAGTAATCCCTTTGTAAAGGCTATTTTGTGATCTCTTGGCCATACACCTATGGTAGTGTTTTGGCAGAATAGAGGTTTCCTTTAGTCGCAAATGGGTGATGAAATCACAAACACGTGGGTAAAGTGGTACAAACTCTGTAGAGTCTAAAAAACTATCATGATAGCCGTGCTCCCGGTTATGAGCACCTGGATGACCTACATGATTAGAGGGAACTTGGTATTGGGATGGTATTTGGGATGGTTATGGTAATTGTTATGGTTGATAATATGGTTATGTCTGGATATGGATATAATGCTGGTATTGGATATGATTAATGGTAATGGTGAAATCGGGTATAATGGTTAATGGATATGGAATATGGACTTGTACTATGATATTACTCATGGTTTATGATGGGATTATAACATATATATAATATATTGCTTTCCAAATTTTTTAATGTACTTTTCAGCACTTAGCCATTATTATATTCGTCATTTGTATCAACTACATGTCATATTTTTCACACTTGTTGAGTACGATATGTACTCACTCATGCAATCCCCCCCCTCCAAACAGTTGCAGGTCAGGATTGGGAGTTTAATGATGATATGGTGGAGTTCTAGGCCGTGTCTACCGTCAGCTTTGTCTGTGGAGTTGTTTGGAGCTGCATTATCCCTTTTGCTTAGCTGCTTAGTTTGCTTAATTAGCTTATTTCCGCTACATTTGTTGAAACTTGTCATTAATAATTATTAGAGCTTTTATTCGAGGCAATTTTGAATTGTGTAATAAAAGTGGTTAATTAATTTTTTTTCTGTGGTAATTTTCTGTATATCATTTTTGAATGCACTCGTGTATGTGTGTTGAACGTCCTAGGCACACATATGCGTTCACTTGGTTCATTCTCAGAACCGGGTGTCACAGATTGGTATTAGAGCCACAGGTTGACCGTAGGACACAACCTAGATAGAATGGACACTTTAGAGCACATAGGAGCACTCAGGGAGTGTTGTGTTTTTGGTTGGTGTGTTGTTGCTATACATATTGTTTGTTTGTGTTCTTAATAGAGGATTTTGGGATGCTTTAGCATTACCATATCCACGTAGGCTAGAGTAGCTAGTTGCTTAGTTTCATATCCCTTGATGCACATAGTTGGGGAGGTCTTCTAAATTCTTATCTCTTGCTTTTCTTCAGATGGTGAGCACTCGCAACCAGAGAGATGGCAATGATGAGGAGGAGAACCATGTAGCACCTCAGAACAACTATAGACTAGGACCTGCCCAAGGAGCTATTAAAATTGAGCAACTTTTGGCCATGTAAAACAAGCTCATGTAGGCCATGATACAAACTATGAGACATCTGCAGGATGGTAACATCAACAATTAGTCCCACATGCCTCCACCGCCACCCCCACCTCCTCATAACCGGTTGGGAGAGTTTATGAGGACTAGGTCACCGACCTTTGCCCAAGCCACTGACCCTATGGATGCTAATGATTGGCTCATGTTTGTGGAGAAGAAGCTAGCTATTATCCAATGCAGTGACCGGGAGAAGGTTCTATTTGCTTCTCATCAACTAGTTGGAGCAGCTGCCGATTGGTGGGATTCTTTATGCAATGCTCATGAGAACCAAGAGAGAGTTACTTGGGCCGAATTCAAAGAGATCTTTCGTTCTCATTATTTGCCGGAATGAGTTATGATCTTGAAGAGGCAAGAATTTGAGAACTTGAGACAAGGAAGATCGAGTGTGGATGAATACCTCAATGAACTCACTCAACTCTAAAGATATGCATTTGAGGGTGTGAGCTGGGATAGCCGGAAGCAATATCTGTTTATGAGGGGTCTTAACAATAAGATCTAAGTGCAATTGCTCAATTGTGACTATGCTAACTTCCAGAAGCTTGTGGACAAAGCGATTGTGGTTCAGAACAAGGTCTGTGAGATGGAGCAAGACAACAAGAGGAAGGCACCATATCAAGGACAGCAACAAGGAAGTAAAGTGCACCCTCGCTTTGCACCACCCAATGCTCCATATTACAGCTCTTCTGCGCCCGCTCATCGCCTCAGATTTGCAATGCGCCCAGTTCAGTTTGTGCAGCAGTGCCCTGTCATGCAAGCACCTAGGCCTCCAATGCCTTTTGCACCTCGTGCCAATTTTCCTGGTGTCAATGTTCAGAACCAAGATCATCCCAATAATTCAGGTGGAGTTAAGAAGTGTTATACTTGTGGAGAAGCTGGACACTTTGCAAATCATTGTCCTAAGTCAGGACTTGGTCAAGGAAGCAATGCGCCGAGGAGAAACCCAATGATAGGAAAAAGGTGAGTCTCGATCTTCCGAAAGGTAATGGATAAGTCGATTGATGTGGAGATCTCGACGTTGATGATCCGAGGCTCTCGAGTAGAACACGAACAACCCCTGAAATCACTACACCACTGCTCCATTGGTTATCAACCGTGCTGCACACGATTGACCTCGCCAAGAAGGCTAATCACTGCAAGTGCATCCGAGAACACAAGCAAGAACGTAGAAGACACGATCTGAAATCGCGAAGTTGGGGTTTCACAAACCGTAGAACGTCGATATTATTAATCTAAGGAAAACCCAATTGTCTATGGCAGCTACCATGGAGTATATATAGGTGGGAGGACGCCCAAGGGGGTGTTAGGGTCGTGATCTAACCCTAATACAAGAAAATAATGGACTTAGACTTGATACAAGGCACAATGGCCCAATACGGTGGTGCAGCACCCTGACAGATTTTGTACTCGATATTGTTTCGACAATTCCCGATGACTCCGAAGGAATTTTTATATGCGACCAGAGCCATTGGAAAGGTTACCCTATCCCCTTTCCTTGCATATGTGGAACGTCCAAAACGGAGTTCGTACGCGTCTTGGGCGTCCGTTTTAGTGCGTACTGCTCCTGGACACCGAGTTGGACACGATTTTGAGTTGGGTTCGGTTTCCATCTTCTTTGAACGAATTCTCTAGTCTTCCACGTCCCTAATACTTCCTCCAAGTACTCTTAGAACCTCTACATGGATCCTAATTACAATTAAATAATTAAGTAGCAATCTATCCTCAAAAACATAGAAGGAAATATATAAGAACGAGCTCACCTCTGAAATTAATTGTTGTCTATGAACTCTATTGATTGCATCTTGTATATTCAATGGAGTGTTGTTTGTATCCATAGAAGTGATGTCCTCATCATCCTCCCCTTCTTGAATTGAAGTCATCCTCGACTCAAGTTCGTCTCCTCTCATGTGTTGGTCCAAATGTACAACACCATCAAATCTTCTTGTATGCATGAATGGAGGAGGCCAAGGTGGTGGACGACATAGTGCGCCATCTTGATCTTGTCCATCAAATAAGAGTGCACATTCACTTGAGCCAGGATCCCAAACAAATAAACATTGTGTCATGTTTGTAGGTGCAATAATAATATGCATGATCTCATCATTCTCCCCTTCTTTATGACAAGCCGTCCTCGGCTTGCTCATATGTCCAGGAAAAAGGATTGCTTTGGAGGTAGAATGAACACTGTCCATATTGCACAACCGCAGTGAACAATGCTTCTTTTTTATTTGTTGTCCTTGCTGCAAAAAAAATGCTAGAAAAACTTGACAATACATTATTAGTGTTAGTGCATCCATTCATTTCACCATGTTTTTGCAGCACAAAAGGAGCTTGCACATTTGAACATATGTAAACTTTATGCACTATAAATTCACCACTATCTTCATAGTTGCCTATAGCATGAAAAATATTTCAAATTAATAAAGGCAATTAAGATTGTGAAAATATTCTCCTCTCTACAATATTTAGATCACAAAGAGTGTCAAATTCAATGTAACCCAAAGTATTTAGAGAAGACAAAAATTTCAGCTCATCATTTTCAGCAGTAGCGGTGATCAAATAATGAATTTCAGCACAAGTAGGTGAATCCAAAACACAATCATCTTGTAGATTAACTTGTTTTTGCATAGGTATAATAGAGTTATCAGCACACAACTCTTTCTTAGTGCAACGATCAGCAGGAAAATCAACATGTGATAGTGGTGTATAAATAAACGATTATAATAGTTGCTCCTCGAAAATAGCATGATTGGTGGAGAAATTTAGAACATCCAAAAACTTCTCACCTTCTGTATATGTAGAATGTTTTGCCTTACCATTTTCAGCAGTGATTTCGAGTGCATTATGAGTTGATCCATCTAAAATTTCACAAGTGTTGTCGAAATCCTCGTTCTCTTTTGCATCATCTATATTATTTTTTATATTGTCCTACAAAATGTTAGACACAAAAGGAGGTACAACAAGAAATTTCTTCTCAAATTGCTGAATTTCTTCTTTGCACATAGATACATTAGCAAAAGTGTCTCGCATAAGAATTTTCGTTTCTTTTCATGTTCGAGGTTTTTCTAATTCATTTAAATTGTTCCACCAAGTTAATGCACGATCTACTAATGCACTTGCAACATTTCTAATCTTTCTCCTCTCACACATATGACATTGTCCAAAAAATTTATCCACCTCTATTTCCCAAGTAATATATTCATCATAACCAAAACCATCATAAGAAGGAAGAGATGGGAGAATGTAATTACTTCTTATGGAAGGTGTTGTAAAGGTGATCTGAATGTCATGTGAAACCTTGATTGATGTTTGATTTTTAGTGAGCAACTCCATCGCCATCTTCATCATGTCCATCATCTCAGCATATAATGCATGATTCTTGCTTTTACCTAACATTGTTAGTAGCAAACAGAAGACAACAAAAAAATATATTATCTCTATCAACTACAAAGGATAATCGCAAAGTGGAAGTGGAATCACACACTCTCAAGCATCTTACCACGCTCTTACAAGTGTTGTTACCGACACTACAGACGGCAAACGGTGGCCGGTATGAAGAAACCAATGAAGCGTGGGATGATTGCAAAGGTGTATCTATTCTGCTCAAGAGTAAAGTGTAGCTTGGATGGCACTTTATATGTAGCAAAGATTAGCAACAATGAAATCAGATAGTAAAGTTGAATAACTGTCCAAAGTACTTGTCAAAGTTGCTAGCCTAAATGTGCTCCCAGTAGTTCAAGCAAGCAAGACATGAGATAAAACTAGATGACACAAAGGATGCAAGCACTTCTGTTTTTTTTTCTCCTTTTTTTTGTGCGGCTTTTGTATCTTGTTTTGCACTTTCCTTTTTCTTTTTTTTCTTCCTTTTCTAAGAATGTGCTGCAAACAAAGAACACAATAAAAAGTAATCAAAGATATCTTGTGTGTCTGTCGCAGATTTTCTGCTCAATCTTCCAAGGACATATAGGCATACCTAGAGGCTCCAAATAGAAAAACTAACAACAGAAAGATTGTAGATATATCTCTGCTCTTTAATCTCAATATATGGAAGACCTATTTTGGAAAAGAACTATAGGAGATATTGCCCCCGAAATACAGACTGTGCAGAATTTCTAGGTCAATAACAGATTCAGATCTAATGCAATTTCGACATCGATAACTATATTTTCCAGTAAAATGATGAATACTAAAGTCATAGATAGCTTCTTAAGTTTTCTATAAAGTACAAGAACACAAAAATACAAGTTTGTATGAGCGAGATATGATGAAAATACCGAACTGGACAGGGGCGAATCTAATCTGCACGTGATGACGTGATTCAAAAGGATGAATCACACAATGCAAAACTCAAACTAAGACCAAAAACACTTTCTAAACCAGCATTATGACTCAACAATGGACACAAACTCAACAGAACTAAACTGAAAACAAAAGTTGCAAAGGCTCAATGGTGGTTTGGACAAAGTAATGAACACATCTACTAAACTGCAAGTTTTTTGTGGCCTTTTTGTGGACTCTAGGTATAAAAATTAAACTAATGTAATGGATAGATGAATTACCTAACGGGAAACCTGGAAATATGATACCAATTGATGAGTAGTTTAGGCCCGATCTTCCGATAGGTAATGGATAAGTCGATTGATGTGGAGATCTCGACGTTAATGATCCGAGGCTCTCGAGTAGAACACGAACAACCCCTGCAATCACTACACCACCGCTCCGTTGGTTATCAACCATGCTGCACACGATTGACCTCGTCAAGAAGGCTAATCACTGCAAGTGCAACCGAGAACACAAGCAAGAACGTGGAAGATACGATCTGAAATCACGAAGTTGGAGTTTCACAAAACGTAGAACGGCGATATTATTAATCTAAGCAAAACCCAGTTGTCTATGGTGGCTACCATGGAGTATATATAGGTGGAGGATGCCCAAGTGGGTGTTAGGGTCGTGACCTAACCCTAATACACGAAAATAATGGACTTAGACATGATACAAGGCCCAATGGCCCAATACGGTGGCGCAGCACCCTGACAGATTCTATACTCGATATTGTTTCGACAATTTCCCGATGACTCCAAAAGAATTTTGATATGAGAACAGAGCCAGTTGAAAGGTTATCCTCTCCCCTTTCCCTGCATATGTGGAACATCCAAAACGGAGTTCGTATGAGTCCTTGGCGTCCGTTTTAGTGCGTACTGCTCCTGGACACCGCGTTGGACATGATTTTGAGTTGGGGTCGGTTTCCATATTCTTTGAACGAATTCTCTGGTATTCCACGTCCCTAATACTTCCTCCAAGTACACTTTGTACCTCTCCATGGATCCTAATCACAATTAAATAATTAAGTAGCAATCTATGCTCAAAAACATATAAGGAAACATATAAGAACGAGCTCACCTCTGAAATTAATTGTTGTGTATGAACTCTATTGATTGCATCTTGTATATTCAATAGAGTGTTGTTTGTATCCATAGAAGTGATGTCCTCATCACCCAAGACCCAATGGAGGACAGTCGCAAGAGAACTGTGGACAAGAGAATTTTGCTCGTGGCAACGTGAACCATGTCTCTACAGTGGATGCTCAACAACCGGATGACGTGATGGTTGGTAAGTTTCTCACAAACTCCAACCCATTGACTATGTTATTTGATTCTAGAGCATCACATTCATTCATTGCATCGAAATATGTTGCCATGTATAGTTTGCCTATCTCTCATATGAAGTTTACTCTATTGGTTAAGTCTCCTGAAGGAGAGATGAAGACAAATATAGTATGTCCAAAAGTAAGTCTTAGAATCAGGGGGCTAGACTTCTTTGCAAACCTTGTAGTTTTGGATTCTCAAGGATTGGACATTATAATTGGTATGGACTAGTTGAGGAAGCACAATGGAGTTATTGAGTGTGCCACGAAGACGGTGAAGTTGACCACAAAGAAGGGATCACCATAGAGTTTCAAGCATCTCAATACGCATCGAAGCAATTGGAGTTGAATCACATGGATGGTGCCGCAATTGAGGATATTCCGGTGGTGTGTGAATTTTTGGATGTGTTCCCAGATGAGTTGCCAGGTATGCCACCTGACCGAGATATTGAGTTCATTATTGATTTAATACCAAGAACTGCACCTATAGCTAAGAGGCCATATATGATGCCTCCTAAGGAATTAGCAGAGCTCAAGAAGCAGACTCAAGAGCAACTAGAGAAGGGTTTTATTTGCCCCAGTTCTTCACCTTGGGTAGCACCCGTTCTATTTGTGGATAAGAAGGATGGGTCACAGAGGATGTGCGTGGATTACCGAGCTCTCAAGGAGGTGACAATCAAGAACAAGTACACCTTGCCACGCGTAGAAGACTTGTTTGATCATATGAAGGGTGTTTGTGTTTTCTCCAAGATTGATTTGAGGTCCAGATACTTTCAAATGAAGATTAGACCATCGGACATACCAAAGACAGCTTTTAGGACACGGTATGGATCTTATGAGTACACCATGATGTCTTTGGGATTGATCAATGAGCCTGCTACTTTGTGTACTTCATGAATAAGGTCTTCATGGAGTACATGGACATGTTTGTAGTGGTGTTCATTAACGACGTTATGATCTACTCGAAGGATGAGAAGGAACATGAGAAACGCTTAAGGCTTACGTTGCAAAAATTAAGGGAGCATCAATTGTATGCCAAGTTCAAGAAGTGTCAGTTTTTGTTGAGATAAGTATCATTTTTGGGTCATATAATCTCAATAGGAGGAGTATCGGTTTACCAAGGAAAGGCGAGAGACGTGTTAAAATGGGAGCCGCCGCAAAATGTCAAGGAAATAAGGAGTTTTCTTGGGATGGCTGGATATTACCGCCAGTTAATCAAGGATGTTTCCAAAATAGCCAAGCTAATGACGGGGTTGCTAATGAAGGGGGAAGTGTTTCAATGGACTCAAGCTTGTAAAGAGAGTTTTGAGGAATTGAAGAAGAGGTTATCAACAACCCCAGTTTTGACATTGCCGGACGTGAGCAAGAGTTTTGATATTTATTGTGATGCATCAAGACAAGGACTTGGATGTATATTGATGCAAGAAGGTCAAGTGGTCGCCTATAAATAAATACAATTGAAGAAACATGTGTAGAATTACCCAACACATGATTTGGAACTTGCAGCGGTGGTACATGCATTGAAAATTTGTAGACATTATATCTTTGGTCATAGGTGTAAAATTTATACGGATCACAAGAGTCTTAAGTATATTTTCACATGAACGGATCTAAATTTGAGGCAACGAAGATGGTTAGAGCTCATCAAAGATTATGATTTGGGAATCAACTATCATCCAGGAAAAGACTAATGTAGTGGTCGTTGCCTTAAGTCGGAAAGGAGTAAGTAATCAACTTACGGTTCGAGAGCTACCATCCGAGTTATGTAAGGAGTTTGAACGGGTGAATCTCGGATTTGTGAATGACATCGGAATCATGGAGTTAAATCCGACCTTGGAGCAAGAGATTCGAGAGGGCCAAACAAAGGATTTGGAAATTCAAGATATTAAAGAAAGGACCCAAGAGGGAAGAGAATTCAGATTTTATGAGGATGAACATGTTACTCTATGGCTTGGAAAAGGGATTGTCGCACCTAATGTGAAACGTATTCGGGAGACAATATTAAAAGAGGCACTCACCAAACTCAATTCATCCCGGTTGTACGAAGATGTACAAAGACTTGAAGACATGCTATTGGTGGGATAGCATGAAGAAGGACATAGCCGAATATGTAGCCCTATGTGATGTGTGCCAACGAGTCAAAGCGGAGCATCAAAGGCCAGCTGGATTATTGCAACTACTGAATATTTCGGAATGGAAGTGGGAAGAAACTGGCATGGACTTTATAGTTGGTTTGCCGCGTACCCAGTCCGGGTATGACTCAATTTGGGTAATTGTGGATCGATTGACCAAGTCAGCTCAATTTGTTCCTATCAAGACCACCTATGCTACCGCAAAGCTAGAAGAATTGTATATGGAGAATATTGTGTGTCGACATGGAGTCCCAAAGAAGATAGTCTCGGATAGAGGTTCTCAATTTACCTCCAGATTTTGGCAGAAATTGCAAGAAGTATTGGGAACCAGGTTGAATTTTAGCTCAGGATATCACCCTCAAACGGATGGACAAACCGAGAGGACCAATCAGATTTTGGAGGACGTGTTAAGAGCTTGTGCTTTGAAGCATGGGAAAGGTTGGGACTATGAGACCTATGTGTGCTGAATACGTTGGCTTTGACAATAAAGGTTTTGAATGCTGCCATAACATCTTTTTAGCAAGGTCCGACTCTAGCTCCGAGCTTCTGCAAGGTCCGACAATAGGTCCGACTTTCTTTGTCTAGATCCGACATGTTTTTGAGTAGCTCCGGTGAGCTTTGTCTTTAGCTCTGGCATGTCCTTGATAGCTCCGGTATGTCTTTGTTAAGCTCTGATATGTTTTGCTAGGTCTGACTTATGTAGGTTAGCTCCAACATGTTTTTCTAGCTCCGACTTTTGGGATTACTAGTTCCGACTAGTTTTGGTTAGCTCCGACGCTAGGTCCAACAAGCTTTGGTAAACTCCGGCGCTAGGTTGTACTAGCTTTGGTAAGCTCCGGCTCAAGCTCCAGTTAGCTTTGGCTAGGTTCGGAGCGTGATCGCAATATTCTTGCTTTTATCTTGCAATGTTTAGAACTTGCTTAATATTCATAGAAAGATTGCTTAGTATTATTTTACTAAGTTTTTGGTGCATTTTGGTTGATATGCTGATATCATTTTGATATGCATTTTGGAACTAACATGAGTCAAGTCGAGGACTTGGGCTCGTACGGATTGGTTGTTTGTTCATGTGCAGGTGTTGCTTGAGTTCGAGTCATGGCTGGTGACGGGATCCATTGGACTAGTCTACGGGAGGAGATGAGGCTCCAACAACCATGTTCGGGAGGAACTGTGGTTGAGCTGGTCAGGAGGTCGCGCAGGATGATTGAATCAAGGGCAGTGCATATGAAGGTTACTAAACATCGAAGGAAGGTGTTCGCACGTATGCATGCAGTGTATGATGTGGCAACATGGTTTATGGATGGAAAGATCTGGTTGGAAGTATCGGATCGTACCAGTTTATGACTTTGGTTGCGGCGGAGTCGGTTATGGCTCGGTATGGAAAGTATCGAGTTGGTTATGTTAGGATTTCGTGTGGGTCACGAATTTGAGTTGTTTTAGGAATATGTTCCTAAGGTGTTTGGAAGTTTTAAGATTGCTTCACTCTGCTTATAGAAGAGTCCTAAGCAGTTATGGAAAGTTTCGATTCGTGATCTGAGTAGGATTAGAGTCCTAGTTGAGATTGGGTTGGCCTAAGGGCTGGTTATATAAGCAAGGGAGGACAGAGTTCGTGGTGAACGACTTTTGGGCTGTTCCTCTTGTGTTCTATTGAATAAAATTCATAGTTTGAAGGAACTTTTGCGTCTTGTTCGTCCGACTTGTTCTAGACAAGTTTTACTCATCGAGTTTCTGGACAGCACTACCTTTCGTCGGTGGTTTTATCATAACGTGAGTTTTACAGATCCAATTGACATGATTCCTTTTGGGATGTCTTCATAACTTGATTATATACCATCTGTAAAAACTTGACGGTCATTGGATTTGTGGTTTCTGATCTACACGAGTTTCTCTGCAGCGTTCCAGAACTGTTTTTCTCGGGTAGGACAGATTGATCTTTGTTCGATCTTTCAGTCATAACTTGAGTTTCTCTCGACAACTTTGAGTGATTCTTCTTGTATTCTATTCGTGACATGATTCTCTCTGATGTATATCACATTTTTCACGCTAAAACACGTTTATATTAGTCTCACTTACGATTTCTCGAACAGGTCATTTTTCTGCCAAAGGTGTTGGGATTTAATTGTTTCCGCTGCTAAGATTTTTTAAAATCTACCATTCACCCCCCCTCTGATAGTTTTTCACGTGCTCTTCGATCCTACAGGGACAAGAGCTTGCCATATGAAAAATTTTAGTACAACAATAGTTACGAAGCAAGTTTGAAGATGGCACCTTATGAAGCACTATATGGAAGGAAATGAAGGACACCTTTTATTCTGGAATGAGACAGGAGAAACTCAAGTATTTGGTCCAGATGTGTTGCAAGAAGCTGAAAAACAAGTTCAGGTTATTCGTGATAACTTGAGGGCCGCCCAATTAATGCAAAAAGTCTATGCGGACAATAGGAGAAGGAAACTAGCCTTTGATATGGGAGACTTTGTTTACCTCAAGGTATCACCAATGAGAGGTCATAAGAGGTTTAACATAAGAGGCAAGCTAGCACCTCGATACGTTGGGCCATTCAAGATTTTGGACAAAAGGTGAGAAGTAGCATATAAGTTGGAGATGCCAACTCATCTTTCAGATGTTCATGATGTTTTGCATGTTTCCTAGCTCAAGAAGTGCTTGAGGGTACCAGAAGAACAAGTGCCAATGGAAGAACTGGACTAGAGGAAGATTTGACTTATGCCGAGCAACCGATCAAAATCTTGGAAATCAAGGATAGGGTGACAAAGAACATGGTTATTAGATGGTGCAAAGTTCAATGGAAGCATCATACAGAATCGGAAGCAACATGGGAGCTGGAGGATGATCTCGAGAAGGAATTTCCCTATCTTTTCTCTTCCGCGTCGAATCTCAAGGACGAGACTCATTTTAAGGGGGATAGGTTTGTAACACCCTCATTTTCATGCATCATGCTCTGCATAAATTCATATACATGCCTAACATTAAGCAACATAAACAGGAACAATTTTAAAATGAATTAGAAACAAAACTACACTTAAGAATTCTGAAAAGTGCGGACTAGTCCGATTTTTGTGCGAACTAGTCCGATTTCTCCCTGACCTCGTTCAGACTTGTCCGTTTTTGCTGCGGACTAGTCTATTTTTGCCTCTAGACACTTTCGGACTTGTCCGGTCCTGTGCGGACTAGTCCGGTGTTCCAATTCCATGAAAATTTCGCTAAATCCCTAGACTTGTCCAAACTAGTCCGGTGTCCCAGCGGACTTGTCCATTTTCCTCTCTGACTAAAGTCGGACATGTCCGATTTTAGGCCAGACCTGTGCGTTTTTCCCCTCTGGATATGTTCGGACTTGTCCGATATCCAGTGCGGACTTGTCCGATATCTTTCTGACTAACTTCGGATTAGTCCGATCCTTTTCGGACTTGTCCGATAAATCACAACTCTGAGTTGATATTTTGTTTCAAGACTTGTTTCTTGGGGTTTACGTTAATTGGTCCTAGGGACGTTGTGCCTAACTCTTTTAGAGCCCATGTGGGACTCTAAACCAGCCTCTACTCATATCAAACTCGAAATTCATCTAACCCTAGCCTCCACCTCTATATAAACAACCCCACCCCTTGGCTTGACATCTATTTGCCACTTTTCCTCCACACCCAAACCGTAGCTCGTGATTAGCCGCCATGAAGGAGGGAGGAGGAGATCCCAAGCATGAGGAAGAGGAGGAGGAAACGAAAGAGGATCAAGATGTCCACCATGTTTCGTTCCACATCACCAATTCGTCTCCAAGTTCTTCGTCAAGCCTAGATCACCACGATCCAAGTGTTGTCTCCAAGATTCATGATTTATCGGAGTCCTAAACAACTGGTATACCTTCTATTCTCTTTTCCTTACGTGAATCCAACCCCAAATCTCCAAATTCATGTCGATCTAGAAAACTCTAATCTGCCAATCTCGCGAAGTGCGGACTAGTCCAACCTTCTGCAGACTTGTCCGATTTTCCTGGTTAAATTGTGTTGAGTTGATTCTAAAAGTAAATCTAATTAACTCCAAACCTGTATAAACTTGTTAAAAGCTATTAGAACTAGTTAGTGATGATTAAAAGCAACTCATTAACAAGTTCCACCTTGCATTTGCATTAATCATGCATGTCATGTCATCTTGAGTAATGTTTGTGCACTCTTTGATTGTGTTCTTGTCTTGTTTGCTTATTGTGCCGATTTGACGGATTTGCGCTAGAGAGTGCCACGGAGGATCTACAACACCAAGAGTTTGAAGGCTTTGACCCTAACAATTGTCAAGAGCAAGGCAAGTTTCTATGAAGCATATTGATCCTGTTTTAAAATAAATGTTTTATTTGCAAAACTGCATGCTTGTGTCAATTTGATGGGAATCCTATGGTAGGAAGTTTACTAGCTTTGTTAAACCACCCTTGTCACCTGGAATTCATGGTAGAGAGTCAGGATGGGCTTTTTACCTTTTTTGCTTCGCTTAATTAATCGGGTTGGGAAAACACCTATACCATTAATTATACATTGATGAGATTATGGTTAATATGAACTAGTTAATGTGATATGGTAATGGGTGATCTAAGCAAGTCTAGTATGTGGATGGGTTGGTAGACATGGTGGTTGCGTGCTTTGGATCTAAGGACCGGTTCATGCGAGAATAAGCAAGGACTATAGTGCCACCACGACGCCAAGTATGGGTGCGGCGTAGCTGATTAATTAGTGTTTTGCCAGTGCTATTTGGACATTTAAGGATGCTCGGGGAAGGGGTAGTCAGATTGGGTTAGTTGATGATTGATGGGACTACCCTGGGATTCGAATGGCTCAAGATTGGGTCCTTGGTCTAAGATGTGCTCAGTTGGAAGCATCGTTACTTGTGAAACCTTAGTGGGGTCTAAATAGGCTAGTTATCCCTTTCTAAAGGCTATTTTGTGATCTCTTGTCCATACACCTATGGTAGTGTTTTGGCATAATGGAGGTTTCCTTTAGTCGTAGATGTGTTATGAAATCACAAACACGTGGGTAAAATGGTACAAAATTTGCAGAGTCTAATAAACTATCATGATAGTCGTGCTCCCGGTTACGAGCACCTAGATGACCTACATGATTAGAGGGAACTTGGTATTGGGATGGTATTTGGGATGGTTATGGTAATGGTTACGGTTGATAATATGGTTATGTCTGGTTATGGATTTAATGCTGGTATTGGATATGGTTAATGGTAATGGTGAAATCTTGAATAATGGTTGATGGATATGGAATATGGACTTGTACTGTGATATTAATTATGGTTTATGATGGGATTACTTCACATATATAAAATATATTGCTTTCCAAACAGTTGTATCAGCATTTAGCCATTATTATATTCGTCATTTGTATTAGCTACGTAATACTTTTCACACTTGCTGAGTACGACATGTACTCACTCTTGCAATCCCCCCCCCCCAAACAGTTGTAGGTCAGGATTGAGAGTTTAATGATGATAATGCGGAGTTCTAGGCTGTGTCTACCGTCAGCTTTGGCTGAGTTGTTTAGCGCTACGTTAGCCCTTTTGCTTAGCTGTTTAGTTTGCTTAATTTGCTTATTATGCTGCATTTGTTAAAACTTGTCATTAATAATTAGTAGAGCTTGTATTCGAGGAAATTCTGAATTGTGATATAAAAGTAGTTAACTAATCTTGTTCTATGGTAATTTTCTGTATATCGTTTGTGAATGCACTCGTGTATGTGTGTTGAATGTCCTGGGCACACATATGCGTTCACTTGGTTCATTCTCGGAACCGGGCATCACAATGTTAATATTTGAGATGACTCCTATACATGTAGACTCTCTTATTTTGCAGGGATGAAATATGGCTACCTTTTTTTTCTTCTCCTTTTTTTCTCATGCTTATGATGTAAGCATGCATTTTCTATTTCTCTTTTTTTCTCATGCTTATGATGTAAGCATGCATTTTCTATTTATTTTTCATGTAGACATGTCTTATACTCCCTTTTTATGTAATAAACTTGGGGAGGGTACTAAGCATGAAGGGTATGGAGTTTCTCTTTTTATTGTGGGGTGATGGTATGATGAGACTTTGCCTACTTCTAGTGTGGAAGTATAGCACGTGCAAGTGAAGTCTTGAATTCAAAAATTAATGAATGAAATCTCACATAGGTCTATGCTAGTTCGACAAAGCTCAATGTGAAGGCAAATAGCATATGCATAAGGTCTATCAATGTAATGTATCATATGGTTTTGGTAGGTATTTCCAATCAAATAAAAGTAATTTAAATATTTCTAGTATTCCTCTGGAAATCTAAGTTTCCCTTTCAAACTAGGAATAGCAGCCCTATCACTATATAACTAACAACAACTTAGAATTGGATTAAGCTTTTGCTACCCACAATTTTCTAAGTCAAGGAAAAGTAATTCTAGCCAATGAAAGCAATATTTTGGTGAGTAGTAAGTTGTAAACTATGTACTTAGATAAATTAAAACAGAGCAACTATTCATCATTTCATCTATGTGAATTCAAACTATTCTTACCACCAGCTTTTATTCGATTTTGAAAGCAAATATATGCTACTTTTTTCAAAGTTTTTTTATATGCAAGGTGGGTGATGGGTGAATGGAAAATATGCAAGGGGTGTGATACAAGTTACCTCAAGTGGGGGTCCACCTCCAGGCGTGTTCTTGTTCAAGGTCCGTGCTAAGGGCTGAAACCCTAATGACGGATGTAGGCCATGAGGTTGGCCTAACCTTGTTGCAGCATGGCTTTGACATTAGAGGGGTTGAGTGTCGATGTGGGGTTGCCTTCCATGGGTCCCATGCGTGTGGTATAGGAGAGTATTGTCGATTACGCTCATCCACACCTCAAGGTTTCCATAGGTTGGATGTACCTTGTTATTCCTTGGCTAAGGTAATGGTAACCCTTGGATACAGAAGAATGACTTGCACTCAACATGCGTTGAGTGTGTTTCATCATTCTTTGGCTAAGGTGTATCATACCTTCTTGCCTTATAGGAATAACTTATACTTCTCATGCATTGAGTGTGATCCGTCGTTCCTTGTCTAAGGTAATGATACCCTTTAGCCACGAGGAGTGACACATACCCAACATGTGTTGAGTATGATCCGTTATTCCTTGGCTAAGGTACAACATACCTATAACAACAAAGGCATGACGTGCAATCAACATGGGTTGAGTGTGATCAATTGTTCCTTGGCTAAGGTATAAAATACCTTCTAGCCACATAGGAACAACTAGCACCCAATATACATTGGATGTGATCTTGTCATTCCTTGGTTAAGGTACATCATACCTTTTTGCGACAAAGGAATAACTTACCCAATGATGGTGGCAATTCCCTTGAGCTTGAACGAGTGCTTAGAATAGTTGAGAGCTTCATGCTCGCACAAATTCATTGCAGCCCATTGGTTGCTCACAGGGGGTTTCCATGTCAAATCTTTGGCCTCATATAGTTATGGTTGACCTTCGAGCTTAATTTCCGCTAGGTAGCAACCATCCAAATTATTCTTGGCTAAAAGATATTGAAATGGGATCCTCTTAGGGTTTCCAACAATTGAATCCTTGTATGCCTATATAGTTATTTTACTCCTGCAAACTTCCTCTCTATGATAGAGGGGGATGGTTAGCTTCCGATACTTGCACAAATGAATTTTCGGGTTAGATAACTGTATTCTCCATTTGTACGCACGAGGAAGAACAAGACCAAAGATGCATTGGGTAAAATTTCTAGTGTATCCATGAACAATGTATGAATCATTGCTAGGAGTGGGGCTTTATGGATAAATCAAGTTGAACATTTTCTAAAGCTCCTACTAATTGCAATGAAAATGACAAATACACTATATGGATCCCTTTATATTGTAAATTTTCTAACCATCATTGTTTTCTTTTTACAAGAGAAAATGTTATCATTTACATCATGGCAAACAATATTCTCAGTTTTAGCCCCCTGAGCATTTTTAATTTCTTGCCTAGGAATTTGAAATTAGTTGATCCATGCATGAATGAGTTTCAAATTAAAATTATGGACATCACTATTCCTTGGTTGCTACATACCAATTCAACCATTAAGTAATTTTAGAAATGCTTATGAAGTTCTAGGTACTTGTTTAAATATATTTCTATGTAAGGTGACACTCCTTTTTGAAGAATCAAAAAGAGTAATGTCAACAATTACTCTCGTGAGGATGCATAAGAATTGAATGATGATAAGGTGTAAACCTTCGTTACCAATGTAAGCAAAGTTCATTTAATCCTAACGTAATTCCAACGACAAAAAATTTTAAACATGTACCTAACTTGAAGAGTAGTTCGGGTTGAAGGTCGTTGTGTGAGAAACTTACAACCATGAATTTTGGTGAAGCCTTCATGTTCAATGCCAAGTTGAGGTTGGAGTTGAATGGGCTTCATCTTGCTCCTCCATTGGACGACCATCTTGAGCATTCCTCCACCATGAACTCAAAATGAGATCGATGGAGGGATATGAGCTTGATGGGGCCTTCCAACCTTTTTGCAAATTTTGTCTTGGCTGCACTAAAATCAAGAACAAACAAAACAACCCGAAAATGGGTCACGTTAGCTGAAAAACATGTTGTACCCTTTGTCAAATTGTTTAGCCCAACTTGAAGCAATTCGCAAATGCAAAGAATATTAAGGGAAATATTTTTGGTTTGAATTAGGTGGATGAATTCAAGTGGTTATGCCCAAGGTTCATATCCGAATAAATTTATTTCCTAATTCAAAATTTTAGTTTTATATTGGTTGGAAATTTTGCTTTACAACATGCAAGTGTGGAAATTCAAACATGCTAAATGTAAATGAAAGATTTGATGTGAAATTCAAACATGAAATTAGGAAACAAATATGAGATAACTACCAATTAACCTATTCGCAAGGACTCACCGAATTTTTGAAGTCCGATGAGTGGGACATACCTCCGTCCTGTTTGTACGATGATTTGTTGTCCAATCCCAGAGTTGAAGATGTGGACAACTTCTCTTGATTGACATGCCAAATATCCTTTGGCATGTTAGTGGGACATGTGGGCCACGTTGCGGCCCTAGCCTCTCCGTCATCTTGATGAAGACTTGTTGATGTAGTGATGGCTTCTCCTCCTTGAAGATATTCTCTTGTGAGCATGGTGAGGCTTGTCCTTATTTAGGGGTGTCACTTCAACCTTCTTTATATTCCTTTTAGTTTACCCAAACTTTGATCATGGATAAAAGACTTCCTTGGGCATAATGACATGTGGACTTCACAATCAAACAAGAAACGCTTCATCCACAATGTCACATGCCCTAGGTGGCATGGGCTTTGTCGAAGCGTAGGAATCCCAACAAGTGATTGTGGGATATCTTGGATCTTGAATGCTCTTTAAGTTTCTTGTCCTTGGCGAAGAACTTCATGTAAATGTTGTCTTGATTTCTTGTTTGGCCATGGAAAGATACTTCAAGGTAGGCTAGTTAAACTTAAATCCCTTGAAATCCGCATAGCCTCCTTGATTACAAGGGTGATGTTGATTCTGACCCCGGTTCCGAAAATGAACCAAGTGCAGTATATGTGTGCCCAGGATGTTTAACACACGTATGCAAGTGCATTACGAATGATATATAGATAATTACCGCAACACAAGTTAATAAAGATGTAATTTTATTACACAATTAATTATATCCTCGAATACAAGCTCTAATTAATATTAATGACAAGTTTGAACTAATGCAGCAGAAATAACTAAATATGCAACTATGCAGCTAAGCAAAAGGTATAGCGCAGCTCCATGCAACACCACATGCAAAGCTGATGGTAGACACGGCCTAGAACTCTGCATTATCATTGTTATACTCCCAAACATCACCTAAAACTGTTGGTGGGGGGGATTGCAAGAGTGAGTACATGTCGTACTCAACAAGTGTGGGAAAGTATGACATGTAGCTGATATAAATGACGAATATAATAATGGCTAAGTGCTGAAAAGTACATTAAAACATTTAAAAAGCAGTGTGTATTATGTATGTGAAATAATACCATCATAAACCATAATTAATAACATAGTACCAGTCCATATTCTATATACATCATCCATATACAATTAACCATATTCAATACCATAATTTCATTCATAACCAGCTGAAAGCATCTAGGCCCCATGAGGTGCGGTTTTGGTGATTAAATGAAAACCATTCGATTTTACTAATGAATTTGTGAATGCAAGGTCCCAATAATCACTCAATCAAATGAAATCAAAATGACATTGGAGACCCATATAAAATCAACCTTAAGTTCAAATCAATCACATGAAGACAAGGAGTGAAAGCTCTAAATTGACATCATTCAAATGCTTGAAGATTATCAGAACAACAATTCAAACAAGTGTCAAAGAGGTCCCATGTTCAAATTCCAAAAGAACAACTCAAAACAACTCGAAGTCTACAAGATGAACCCACCAGATCATCCGATGATCTCAGAGATGACTACATCGGTCGAGTTGTGTCAACAGAAGAAGAAGACCTGAGAGCAAAGCACTCACCGGATCATTCGATGTGTGGCTCAGCTACATCGGTCCATCAGTACAGTTTGCAACATCATTGGACCAAGTGAAGCAACGGATCATCCGATGTACAGAAGTATAAACATCGGTTGATTACTCCAGTAAGCAATAAGATTGAGTCAACTCTGGAGGAAGAGCCACCGGATCATCCGACGATGAAGATGAAGCTATATCGGTCTAACAACGGTCATATCTGACACCATGATGTCAGCCAGCTTAATTAGACCGATGATAACAAAGGGGGAGACATCGGATCATCTGATGTGTACAATAAAGTTCTGTCAGCCTACTTTTCCAACGGTTATTTTGGGGAGGTTGGCTTTAAATACCCCCATAACCAGTCATTACGATAAGTCTTGATACTCAGAAGCTAACAACACATCCAAGAGCACTCAAGACCAAGAGCTTACACTTCTACACCCATTAGATCATTTGTATAGGCTAGATCTAGCTAGAGAAAAGCTTGTGTGCGTCCATTCTCGGTGACTGGAGTCTCTAGGCTAGTGAGAGGTTGAAGAGATCCTCCCGGAGCTTGCCAAGGTATGTGTGGAAGCCCAGAAGATCAAGGATTGTACAAGGCTTGAGCTCCACCTTGCCGGAGATGGCGAACGGAGAAGATTAGTGAAGACCCCCTTGTCTCGGTGACTTGGGAGTGGCAAAACCCTTCGGTGGGTTCCACAACGTGGACGTAGGAAGATCCTTGTGATCCTGCCGAACCACGGGATAAACTCCGTGTCTCCGTGTCTTTTGAGCGTTTGCATTCCTCTCCCTCCTTTTACATTATGCAATCTTTATTCCGCAACTTATATTTACGTTGATTGCATAGATAAACCGCATAGGGAATTGGGCTTTAGTCGTTAATTTTTAATTGTCTTAAAATTTGAAAGAAAGCCCAATTCACCCCCCCCCCTCTTGGGCGTTTCGATCCTTACACCAGCCATATCCATTACCAAACCATAACTATCCTAAAAACTATCCCAAAACCAGGTTCCCTCTAATCATGGAAGTTGTTCAGCTGCTCATAATCGGGGGCACGGCTATCATGATAGTTTTATTAGACTCTGCAAAGTTTGTACCACTTTACCCACGTGTTCGTGATTACATCACCTTTCGGAGACTAAGAACCTCCCTTATGCCCGTGACCCGTCGGTCACATTACATACTTCCGTTGGTGTGTGGCAAAGAGATCACAAAATATCCTTTACAAAGGGATTCCTATTTAGACCCCATTGAGGTTTCATCGGTGGCGATGACTCCTACAAAGCACATTGTAAGACCTATGTGTGATGAATACATTGGCTTGTAGTGAATACACTTGGCTTTGATGATAAAAGTTTCGAATATCACCAAAACACCTTTTTATCAAGGTCTGACTCTAGCTCTGAGCTACATCAAGGTCTGACGGTAGGTCCGAATTGTTTTGGGTAGCTCCGACTATGTTAGATGCTAGGTCCGGCTTCTTGGTAAGGTCCGACTAGCTTTGGTCAGCTCCGGTGAGCTTTATCTTTAGCTCCGGCATGTCTTTGTTAGCTCCGGCATGTCTTTGATAGCTCCGGCATATACTTGATAGCTCCGGCATGCTTTTTCTAAGCTCCGACATACTTTGTCTAGCTCTGTTTTGGGTTGACTAGTTTTGAATAGTTTTTGGTAAGCTCTGATGCTAGGATCTACAAGTTTTGGTTAGCTCCGGCGCTAGGTCGTGCTAGTTTGGTAAGCTCCGGCGCTAGGTTCTACTAGCTTTTGATAGCTCCGGCTCAAGCTCCGGGTTGCTCTGGCAAGGTCCGGAACTTGACCTAAGTGCTTTTGCTTTTCATTTGCAATGTTTCGTACTTGCTTTACATTGTTGGAAAGATTGCTTAGTATTCATTTGCTAAGTTTTTGGTGCGTTTTGGATGATATAGATGATATCGTGTTACTATGGTTTTGCAACATGATTATGTGAGGTTCTCACGTAAGGTGTTGTGTTCGGAACTAACATGAGTCAAGCCGAGGACTTGGGCTCGTATGGATTGGTTGTTTATTCATGTGCAGGTGTTGCTTGAGTTCAAGTCATGGCTGGTGACGGGATCCATTGGACTAGTCTCAGGGAGTTGATGAGGTTCCAACAACCAAGTTCGGGAGGAACTGTGGTTGAGCGGGTCATGAGGTCGCGCAGGATGATTGAATCAAGGGCAGTTCATATGAAGGTTGAAGGAAGGTGTTTGCACGTATCCATGCGGTGCATGACGTGGCAATATGCTTCTAGAGACGGATTATGGAAGAAAGATCTGGTTGGAAGGATCGGATCGTATCGGTTGATGACTTCGGCTGCGGCGGAGTCGGTTATGGCTCAGTATGGAAATATCGAGTTGGTTATGTTAGGATTTCGTGTGGGTCACGAATTTAGGTTGTTTAGGAATGTGGGATACGTTCCTAAGGTGTTTGGAAGTCTTAAGATTGCTTCTATCTGCGTATAGGAGAGTCCTAAGCAGTTATGGAAAGTTCCGATTGTGATCGGATTAGGATTGGAGTTCTAGTTGAGATTGGGATGGCCTAAGGGCTGGTTATATAAGCAAGGGAACCCATAGCTCGTGAGAGACGACTTCGGGGGCTGTTCCTATTGTGTTCCATTGAATAAAATTCGTAGTTTGAAGGAACTTTTGTGCCTTGTTCGTCCGACTTGTTCCAGACAAGTTTTACTCGTCGAGTTTCTGGACAGCACTACCTTTCGTCGGTGGTTTTATCATAACTCGAGTTTTACAGATCCAATTGACGTGATTCTTTTTGTGTTGTCTTCACAACGTAATTGTCTATCATCTTTCAAAATTTCACGGTCATTGGATTTGTGGTTTCTGAGCTACACGAGTTTCTTTGCAGCATTCCAGAAACTGTTTTTCTCGGGTAGGTCAGATTGACAATAGTCTGATCTTTCGATCATAACTTGAGTTTTTCTCGACGGATTTGAGTAATTCTTTTTGTGTTGTCTTCGTGACTTGATTATCTCTGATATCTATCACTTTTGTCACGGTGAAACACATTTAGATTAGTCTCACACACAATTTCTTTAACAGATCGTTTTTCTGGCGGAAGGGTTTGGGGTTTTATTGTTTCAGTTGCGTAAGATTTTTAAATCTACCATTCACCCCCCTCCGGTAGCTTTTCACGTGCTCTTCGATCCTACAATTGGTATCAGAGCCACGGTGCTCTAATCTTTGTTATTTGCACGTGTTTTTGACTAATCATCATGGAGAAGTACTCCGCCAAACCTTGTGTGTTTTCTGGTATTGATTTCCAGGTTTGGAAGGCACGCATGGAGGCTTTCATCCAGGCACAAGGCTTTGCAATATGGGAGAAGGTGTATAAGCCTTATGAAGTGCCACCCAATGATCAAGTCACGACCACAAACCTAAGGGACGTTGACAACAACAACAAAGCCCAAAACTTGATCATCCAAGGACTCACTCAAAGCGACTTTGATCGTGTCGCGCACCTCCGGTCAGCATACGATGTTTGGAGAGCTCTCTGTGATTATCATGAAGGCTCCAACACAATCAAGGAGGTAAAACAAGATATGTTCAAAAAGGAATATATGCGTTTTGAGATGCAACCAGGTGAGTCTATCGATGACCTCTTTGCTCGTTTCAATAAAATTCTCAGCAACTTACGTAGTGTCAATGTTAATTTTTCTGATGCTGAGAATGCTAAGCAACTGCTTAGTGTATTAGACATGTCAATTTGGGAGATGAAAGTAACATCTATTCGTGAATCAACTGTCATGAGTTCTCTTACATTAGATGTACTTTATTCTAAACTAAAAACTCATGAAATAGACATTCTAGCACGTAAGAACCCAAACAAGTCTATTGCATTTGTCTCACAACGTGATATGTCTAGCTCCGGCCAATCATCATCTTGCAATACTCTTGCTTTGTTGTCCTCGCTAACCCTGGAACAGATCGAAGAATTTCCAGAAGAGGAGTTGGCACTCATCTCTACTAGATTCTCAAAAGCATTGCAAAATGTGAGAACTAGAAGGAGAGGAAGCTCCGGACCTCAATGCTGTTTTGAATGTGGTAAAATAGGACACTTTCGTACAGAATGCCCTAACCTTTTAGGTCCGACCACCTGGGAAGAAAAACAAAGCAAGGTTCAGACCTCCTCTGGAAACTCCAACAAGAAGAAGAAGGGTACCATAGGACGCAAGATGATTAACAGCTTCATCACCGCACTTCAAGAACTCAGTTCAAGTGATGTAGACTTTGAAAGTGATGAAGATGATGACGATCTGGCCAACTTATGCTTCATGGCGGGAAAAACAAGATCAAGATCAAGTCAGGAGGATGCAGAACACAGCAGTGAAGACGATGAGGTATGTTCTACCTGCAATGAAATGTATGATGCTATTTCTCGTGCAACCATTATTGTCAAGAAAAAGGACAAAAAGCTTAGGGATAATGCTTCTAAAATTGAATCACTAGAATCCGAAATTAACCGTTTAAAAACTTTGATTCCTAGTGATGATGCATGTCCCTCATGTGACTTAATCTATGAACAATTGTCCACATTAAGAAGTCCACACCCCTCCACTCTAGATAGACTTGATGAAGAAATTAAAAAGAACAAAGAGCTTGCTGTACTTAATGATAAAAACTTGAAAGATGCTAGCTGTTCTACAATTGACTTGCATTGTTCTACTTGTGATGATCTTGATAAGAAACTACAGGATGCTATGAATGAAATTTATATATTGAACAATGCTTTACATTCTCATGAAGTTAAATTTTGTTCCAATTGCAAATTAAAAGGAAAAACTTCATGTGAAAATTGCCTTGATCTCTCCAATAAACTTGATGGCATGCATAGGACATTAGATCGGTTTTGTAATGGGAATAAGAACCTAAACTTGCTGCTGAATTCTTCCAAGTCTTGCAATAATAAAACTGGTTTAGGTTTTGATTCGCATGCTCATGCTAAGGCACATCCACCTAAAATTGTAAAGTCATTAGGAAGTGGTTTGATTCAAATAGTTCCTAAACAAAAGGGAGTGGTTTTCAAATCTGCAGGAGTGTTGTCTCATTCGGTTTCAAATAAAAATATTGCTTGCTCATCTAGACATGAACACAAAGTTAAATTTCATTGTACCTTCTGTGGTAGAGATGGTCATGTCATAGATTTTTTATATAGACTAGCTAAACAACAGAAAAAGGAAAGAAAAATTGCTAGATCTTATAACTTTCATGCAATTAGAAAAACACAACCTGCTTTAGTGAGTCGGAAATTAGAAAAGGTAGCTTCCGGACCTTCTGGTAAGAAATCCGCAAAAGCAGCTCCGATAGTTCCGATAGCTCCGAGAGCTCCCCGACCTTCTGTTGTTTCCTTCGGAACTTCAGCTTTTGTTTCCGGAGCTTCAGCCTTGTCTTTTGGAACTGCTGCTTTTACCTCCGGAGCTACTGGTTTTTGTGCTAAAAGAGTTAAGAATAGAAAACCTCAAACTTCGACTCATAAAACTGCTGTTTTATCTCAGCTTTCTACTGTTTTTCCTACTGCACGTCGTGTGACTCAGTACTGGATACCTAAATGCCTTTTGACTAACCCCAGTATTGAGTCATCAACGTATTGTGCTTCCATGTAGGTTACACGTTTGAGGAAGGAGAACATTTGGATTGTGGATTCAGGTTGCTCACGCCACATGACCGGTAACAAATATTGGTTCTCCTCCCTCTCTTTTGTGTCATGTGTAGAGAATGTTACTTTTGCCGATAATTCTTCAACTCCTATAATTGCTAAGGGTTCGGTTAGAGTAAATGATCACTACACTTTGAAGGATGTGGCACTTGTCAAAAATTTGAAATATAACTTTCTTTCTGTTTCACAATTGTTAGATGAAAATCTAGAAATTATTTTCAATAAAAACTGCTGCAAAGTTGTAGGTTCAAATAGTGAGCTAATTTTTAACATGTCTCAGTTTGGAAGAGTTTTTAAAGCTGATTTTGATATGTCTTCCTCTAAGCATAGGTGTCTACTTGCTAATGATTCAAAGGACTTATATTTTTGGCATCGTAGACTTGGTCACGTAGGCTTTGATCACCTAACGCGTGTTAGTGCTCTTGATCGCATACGTGGGCTGCCTAAGCTTAAAGGGGACAAAGAAATTGTGTGCTCTTCTTGTAGACATGCTAAGATGGTTGCAGGTTCACATACACCTCTCACAATGATCATGACAACTGAACCATGTCAACTTTTGCATCTTGACACTGTAGGACCTTCACGTGTTCAATCCTTCGGAGGTAAATGGTATGTTCTTGTGATTGTTGATGATTATTCTAGATACTCTTGGGTTTACTTTATGGCGTCTAAGAATGAATCTTTTAGTCACTTTAGGACTTTATTTCTTAGATTATCAATTGATCACCCAGGATCTTTAAAGGCAATTAGAAGTGATAACGGAACTGAATTTAAAAATCAATCTTTTGATCACTTTTGTGCTGAAAATGGAATAGATCATCAATTATCTTCACCATATGTACCTCAACAAAACGGTGTTGTAGAAAGAAAGAACAGAACCTTAGTTGAGATGGCTAGGACTATGCTTGATGAATATCAAACTCCTAGAAAATTTTGGGCTGATGCGTTAGCAACCGCTTGTTATGTCTCAAATTGTGTTTTCTTGCGTGCTAAGCTAGGTAAAACACCATATGAGCTCCGGTTTGGACATAGGCCTAGTGTTACACACCTTCGGGTCTTTGGTTGCAAATGCTTTGTTAAGAAACATGGTAATCTTGATAAATTTGAACATAGATCCATTGATGGCATGTTTCTTGGTTATCCATCTCATACTAGAGGCTACCGTGTGCTTTTACTTGACACTAACAAAATTATGGAGACTTGTGAAGTGTCTTTTGATGAATCTAGCCCAGGTACAAGCTCTGGTGTTGCAGGACCAGATGTGTATCCTCAGGGGGAGGGTATTTTTGAAGATGAAGAAGAGCTGGTGATACTGCCTGGTAGTTCCGAAGCTGACACGTATCCAGCTCCGGACATTGAACAAGCTTCGGCTATCACCTCTGCTGGTCCTGATCGTCCACAAGTCACAAGCTCATCAATCTACGATGAACCTAATGAAGAAGAAGCTTGTGAGACATCTGTGCCCCTACGTTTTTACAAAGATCATCACCCACAATAGATGATTGGAAGCTTGCACAAACGAGTCACACGGTCCAGGTTCTGCGATCCAAACTCTCATGCTCATTCTGCTTTTGTTGCTTCTTTTGAACCCAAATATATATCACACACACTCACTAATGAATCTTGGATATTTGCCATGCAAGAAGAGTTAGAAAATTTTGAAAGAAATAATGTTTGGAAACTTGTACCTCCACCTCAAGGTCACACTCTAATTGGAACTAAATGGGTATTTAAAAATAAACAAAGTGAGGATGGGGTTGTGGTTAGGAATAAGGCTAGGTTGGTTGCTCAAGGTTTCACTCAAATTGAAGGTCTAGATTTTGATGAAACTTTTGCTCCTGTCGCTAGATTCGAAGCCATAAGAATTTTGTTAGCTTTTGCAGCATCTAAAGGTTTTAAGCTATATCAAATGGATGTTAAAAGTGATTTTCTTAATGGCTACATAGATGAGGAGGTTTATGTCAAACAACCACCGGGTTTTGAAAATCCATATTTTCCTAATCATGTTTACAAACTGTCCAAAGCCTTATACGGTCTCAAACAAGCCCCTAGAGCCTGGTATGATAGGTTAAAAACATTCTTACTTGAAAAGGGGTTTACCATGGGCAAGGTTGATAAAATCCTTTTTGTGCTTAAACATGGCAATGACTCATTATTCGTTCAAGTGTATGCGGATGATATTATCTTTGGTTGTGCTTCTCATGATCTTGTGTCCATGTTTTCAGCAATGATGAGTTCCGAATTTGAAATGAGTATGATGGGTGAACTCACTTACTTTTTGGGGCTGCAAATCAAGCAAACCAAGGAGGGTACCTTTGTGCATCAAACGAAGTATACCAAAGACCTCCTAAGGCGCTTCAACATGGACAAAAGCAAGCCTCTTCGGGCACCAATGGGAACAGAAACAACACTTGAACTTGATGAAGATGGTGAATCCGTGGATCAAAAAGAATATAGAAGCATGATCGGATCACTTTTGTACCTCACGGCATCAAGACCGGACATACAATTCAGCGTATGTCTTTGTGCACGGTTTCAAGCTTCCCCACGTGTTTCACATCGCCAAGCCGTCAAAAGAATTCTTAGGTACTTACATGGAACTCAAGAATTTGGCATTTTTCTTTCTTCTTCCTCAACTGTTACCTTGAAAGTTTTTTCGGATGCTGATTTTAGGGGGTTGTAGGATTGATAGGAAAAGTACTTCCGGTGCTTGTCATTTTCTTGGTAATTCTCTTGTTGCTTGGTCCTCTAGAAAACAAAATTAAGTTGCACAATCCACAGCCGAATCTGAATATGTAGCTGCTGCTAGTGCTTGCTCACAAATTCTTTGGATTGTTCAAACATTTAAGGACTATGGGGTTGATCTAGATAGTGTTTCACTGTTTTGTGATAATACTAGTGCCATTTGCATTGCTAAAAACCCCGTGCAACATTCTAGAACTAAGCACATTGACATTAGGTATCACTTTCTCCGAGATAATGTTGAAAAAGGAAACATTATGCTTCACCATGTAGATACCGAACATCAATTGGCTGACATTTTTACAAAACCTTTGGATTTCACTCTTTTTTGTTACATTCGTAGTGAAATATGGGTTATGCATCCTCATGGTTTAAATTGAGGGGGAGTTTTTGAAACTTGGGAAGTCTATGTGTGAATCTGAAATTAAAATAATATGAGCATAGTATTTCATACATATATGACTTTGTGATTCCTTTTACATGCTGAAAGTTCTTACTACATTACTCGTGTTATACATTTTGTAGTTTTTGCCATGTCTAGTAATTGGAATAATTACTTACACTAAATCTGGTCATGGTCGAACTTTCTTGCTGTTTTGAACTTGTTACATGTTCACATGTGCTTTTAATCATTAAGAATTAATCAAGTAATCAACTCACATGATGAGTTTTTTATGAACAAATATAAATTGAGAAAAGATCAAGAGAATATGCATGCATCGCACTTCTTCTTTTGAGATAGCTTGTCATTGCACTTAGATATGAACTTGGAAGAAGTTGTGTATGACTAAAACCATGTCCTTAAGCTTCTGATTGTCAAATGACATAGGCTTGGCTTGGTTGGTTAGAATAAGGCAGACGCGCATATAATCTCTTGCAAATATCATATGATCTAAATTTATGCTTTGAAAAATAATAAAATGCAGCAACTAGTGTCGTGCTTTTAGGTTTTTAAATAGTTAAGTTTGTGAGATCATGACTTGCTTAAATTGAAATATTACATTTGATCTCTAGCATGGCTTACACTACCTTATGTATTTCATTGATGTGATAATGTAAGGTACTTGATAGTATGACTTGGATGAGCTTTGTTTATATGTATATGTTATAATATGCTCATAACAATTAAAGAGGGAGAGATAATTTGTTTATATGCTCATGACTTGTTGAATACATTGTCAAAGAGGGAGAGATAAGCATGAAAAGAAAGAGAATATGTGCATAAGGAGAGATAATAAAGGGGGAGAGATTTTCATTTTCTTCTCTTTTTACTTTTGATTTACAAAGGGGGAGAAATTGTTTTCAAAAAACTTTCATGTGAATATGCTAATGTTCGGATTTTAGATGGTGTTGCCAATGCATTCACCAAGGGGGAGATTGTAAGACCTATGTGTGCTGAATACATTGGCTTGTAGTGAATACACTTGGCTTTGATGATAAAAGTTTCGAATATCACCAAAACACCTTTTTATCAAGGTCCGACTCTAGCTTTGAGCTACAGCAAGGTCCGACGGTAGGTCCGGATTGTTTTGGGTAGCTCCGACTATGTTAGATGCTAGGTTCGGCTTCTTGGTAAGGTCCGACTAGCTTTGGTCAGCTCCGGTGAGCTTTATCTTTAGCTCCGGCATGTCTTTGTTAGCTCCGGCATGTCTTTGATAGCTCCGGCATATACTTGATAGCCCCGGCATGCTTTTGCTAAGCTCCGACATACTTTGTCTAGCTCCGGTTTTGGGTTGACTAGTTTTGACTAGTTTTTTGTAAGCTCCGATACTAGGATCTACTAGTTTTGGTTAGCTCCGGTGCTAGGTCCTGCTAGTTTGGTAAGCTCCGACGCTAGGTTCTACTAGCTTTTGATAGCTCGGCTCATGCTTCGGGTTGCTCTGGCAAGGTCCGGAACTTGACCTAAGTGCTTTTGCTTTTCATTTGCAATGTTTTGTACTTGCTTTACATTGTTGGAAAGATTGCTTAGTATTCATTTGCTATGTTTTTGGTGCGTTTTGGATGATATGGATGATATCGTGTTACTATGGTTTTGCAACATGCTTATGTGAGGTTCTCACGTAAGGTGTTGTGTTCGGAACTAACTTGAGTCAAGTCGAGGACTTGGCCTCGTATGGATTGGTTGTTTATTCATGTGCAGGTGTTGCTTGAGTTCAAGTCATGGCTGGTGACGGGATCCATTGGACTAGTCTCAGGGAGGAGATGAGGTTCCAACAACCAAGTTCGGAAGGAATTGTGGTTGAGCGGGTCATGAGGTCGCGCAGGATGATTGAATCAAGGGCAGTGCATATGAAGGTCGAAGGAAGGTGTTCGCACGTATGCACGCGGTGCATGACATGGCAATATGCTTCTAGAGACGGATTATGGAAGAAAGATCTGGTTGGAAGGATCGGATCGTATCGGTTGATGACTTCGGCTGCGGCGGAGTCGGTTATGGCTCGGTATGGAAATATCGAGTTGGTTATGTTAGGATTTCGTGTGGGTTACGAATTTAGGTTGTTTAGGAATGTGGGATACGTTCCTAAGGTGTTTGGAAGTCTTAAGCTTGCTTCTATCTGCGTATAGAAGAGTCCTAAGCAGTTATGGAAAGTTCCGATTGTGATCGGATTAGGATTGGAGTTCTAGTTGAGATTGGGATGGCCTAAGGGCTGGTTATATAAGCAAGGGAACCCATAGCTCGTGAGAGATGACTTCGGGGTCTGTTCCTCTTGTGTTCCATTGAATAAAATTCATAGTTTGAAGGAACTTTTGTGCCTCATTCGTCCGACATGTTCCAGACAAGTTTTACTCGTCGAGTTTCTGGACAGCACTACCTCTCGTCGGTGGTTTTATCATAACTCGAGTTTTACAGATCCAATTGACGTGATTCTTTTTGTGTTGTCTTCACAACGTAATTGTCTATCATCTTTCAAAATTTCACGGTCATTGGATTTGTGGTTTCTGAGCTACACGAGTTTCTTTGCAGCATTCCAGAAACTGTTTTTCTCGGGTAGATCAGATTGACCATAGTCTGATCTTTCGATCATAACATGAGTTTTTCTCGACGGATTTGAGTAATTCTTTTTGTGTTATCTTCGTGACTTGATTCTCTCTGATATCTATCACTTTTGTCACGGTGAAACACATTTAGATTAGTCTCACACACGATTTCTTTAACAGATCATTTTTCTGCCGGAAGGGTTTGGGGTTTTATTGTTTCCGCTGCGTAAGATTTTTAGGTCTACCATTCACCCCCCCTCTGGTAGCTTTTCACGTGCTCTTCGATCCTACACACATCTTCAACCAAGGGCCCCCTCTTGAGCCATTGGGATCCCAGGGTAGTCCCACCAATCATCAAAAAACTCAATCCGACTACCCCTTCCCCGAGCATCCTCAATGGTCCAAATAGCGCTAGCAAAGCCCTAATTAATCAGCTACGCCGCACCCATACTTGGCCTCATGGTGGCACTGTAGTCCTGGCCTATTCTCGCATGAACCGGTCCTTAAATCTAAAGCAAGCAAACCAGCATGACATCCAACCCATTCACATACCAGACTTGCTTAGATCACCCATCACCATATCATATTGACTAGTTCACATTAACAAGAATATCATTAATGCATAATTAAATGTGTAGTGTTGTTTTCCCATCCCAATTAATTAAGCAAAGAAAAAAGTTAAAAAGCCAATCGCGACTCTGTACCATGAATTCCAGGTGACAAGAGTGGTTAAACAAAACTAGTAAACTTCCTATCATAGGATTCCCATCAAATTGACACAAGCATGCAATTTTGCAAACAAAACATTTATTTCAAAACGGGATCAATATGCTTCAAGGACACTTGCCTTGCTCCGATGGATAGGGTTGCTCAAGCGCTTCGAAGATTTGTTTCTGGAAATCCTCATAGACGACCTCTCGAGCACTTCCCTCTACTCGTGATCACACATACAAGAATATACATACAAATCAACATGATGCACACATATTAATCAACATGCGATGACATGCATGCATGAAAAGTTCAATTATTAATTAACTATGGTTGTTTATTGATTAGATGCAACTAGTTCATACGTGTTCATACGAGTTTAGTGGGTTTTAGCGAGAATTAATGCTGCTGAAAATAAAAAGATGGTGCAACTACGATCAAATTACGTCTATTAGATCTAATATGTCGCTAAAATTTGCATCGGAAACACGAATCCTACCGTAGATGTGACGGCTTCAAAATCGAGGGACGATGGCGATGCATAGACGAAGTGGATGGTGCAACGGTCCTCCGGCAGCACGACGACGGCGGCGCAACGATCTCCGGTGGACAAAGATTTCTTCCTCCTTTTCTTCTTCTTCCCCTCTATTTTTCCTCTCTTTTTCTCTCTGGTGGTGTGGCTCTGTTCTTTTTTCTTTCCTTCTCTACCGGCGGCTAGGGTTTCTCTGGTGTCGAGAAAAAACGGAGCGACCATATTTATAGGCGGCGAGGCATCGATCCAAAGACCGGCTCGGTCCCTGGCTCAGGCGCGCGGGTGAGCGGGGTGGCTGGCTCAGGCGGCTTGGCCGGCTCGGCCAGGAGCTGGCCGGTTGGGGACTATTTGCCCAGAAACTTCCGGAGGAGAAGCAAAGCTTCCCCCGGAAACATTTGGGAGTTTCCGGAATCTATCTTTTTTCTTCCTTCTAGTTTCACAAATATATATATTTTTATATATATTATTATTTTTATATTTGTTTCGTAATACATGTTTTAAATTATTATTTCCTTTTTCTTCTTTTGCTACACATATCTTGTATATGTATGTTTTATGTTTTATTATTCTTCCTTTATTCTACAAATGTTTAATGCATGATCATGTATGCAATGCATGATGCGAAAATTGAGGGTGTTACAAACCTACCCCCCCTTAAAGTGAATCTCGCCCTCGAGATTCGACAGCATGGAGAAAAGATGAGGGAATTCTGCCTTCAGGTCTTCTTCACGTTCCCACGTAGCTTCGGCTTTCGTATGGTGGTTCCATTGCACTTTGCACCAACAGACCCTCTTATTCCTCGTGACCCTTTCCTTCACGTCCAAGATCTTGATAGGTTGCTCAACATAGGTCAAATCCTCCTGAAGTTCTAACTCATCCATCATCACCTGTCCTTCCGGCACCCTTAGACACTTCTTGAGTTGAGACACGTGAAACACGTTGTGTTCATCGGAGAGATATGCCGGCAGCTCAAGTCAATAAGCTACCTCCCCTCGCTTGTCCAAAATCTTGAATGGTCCGATGTAGCGAGGTGCCAGTTTTCCTTTGACGTTAATCCGGCGTTTCCCTCGAATAGGTGACACTTTGAGGTATACAAAATCTCCAACTTCAAATGCCAGATTCCTTAGCCTATTATCTGCATAGCATTTTTGCCGCGACTGAGCAACCCCTAGGTTTTCACGAATTATTTTAACTTGCCTTTCAGTATCTTGTAACAAATCAGGATCAAATACTTAGTTCTCTCCTATTTCATTCCAAAACAAAGGTGTCCTTCACTTCCTTATGTATAGTGCTTCATAGGGTGACTTTTCAAACTTGCTTTATAACTATTGTTGTATGAAAATTCTGCAGATGGCAAGCTCTTGTCCCAACTTTTCCCATGCTTTAAAGCACAAGCTCTTAACATGTCTTCCAAAATTTGTTTGGTCTTCTCGGTTTGTCCATCCGTTTGAGGGTGATATGCCAAACTGAAGTTCAACCTTGTTCCCAATGCTTCATGCAATTTCGGCCAAAACTTGGAAGTAAACTGAGAACCTCTATCCGAGACTATCTTCTTCGGTACTCCGTGTCGACAAACAATATGCTCCATGTATTTTTCAGCCAATTGTGCAGCTGTATATTTGGTCTTCATAGGGACAAAATGAGCTGACTTGGTTAAGCGATCCACAATTACCCAAATTTAGTCGTAACCGGACTGAGTACGTGGTAACCCAACTATGAAGTCCATTCCAATTTCTTCCCACTTCCATTCCGGGATCTTCAATGGTTGCAATAATCTAGCTAACCTTTGATGTTCTACCTTGACTCGTTGACACACATCACACAATGCTGCATATTTAGCTATGTCCTTTTTCATGCTATCCCACCAATAACAAGCCTTCAAGTCTTTGTACATTTTCGTGCAACCGGGGTGAATCGAGTATGGCGAGTCATGTGCCTCCTTTAGTACTTTCTCCCGAATATGCTTTACATTAGGCACAACATTTGTCTTTCCAAGCCATAAGTACCATGCTCGTCTTCATAAAATCTGAATTTTCTCCCTTCTTTGGTCCTTTCCTTGATTTCCTTGATCTCCTTATCCGTGGTTTGTGCTTCTTGAATTTCTTGCTGCAAGGTTGGATTTAACTCCATTATTCCCATCTCATTCACAAATCCGAGGTTCAACTGTTCGAACTCCTTACAAAACTCGGATGGCAGCTTCCGAACCGTGAGTTGGTGGCTTACCCCTTTCCGACTCAAGGCATCGGCCACTACATTAGCCTTTCCTGGATAATAGTCAATCCCCACATCATAATCCTTGATGAGTTCCAACTATCTTTGTTGCCTCAAATTAAGATACGTTGTGTGAAGATATACCTAAGGCTCTTGTGATCCATATGAATTTCACACCTATGTCTAAGGATATAGTGTCTCCAAATCTTCAATGCATGTACCATGGCTGCAAGTTCTAAATCACGTGTTGGGTAATTTTGCTCATGTTTCTTCAATTGTCTTGACGCATAGGCGACCACTTGACCTTATTGCATGAGCACAAATCCAAGTCCTTGCCTTGATGCGTCGCAATAAATATCAAAACTCTTGCTCACATCTATCAATACTAAGACTGGGGTAGTAGTTAACCTTCTCTTCAACTCCTGAAAACTGTTTTGTCAAGCTTGAGTCTATTTGAAAGCCTTTCCCTTAGTTAGCAATTCCTTCATTGGCTTGTCTATCTTGGAAAAGTCCTTGATGAATCTACGGTAATATCCAGCCATCCCAAGAAAACTCCTTATTTCCTTTATGTTTTAAGGGGGTTCCCATTTCAACACATCCCTCACCTTTCCTGGGTGAACCGAAACTCCTCCTCCTGAGATTATATGACCGAAAAAAGACACCTCTTCAACCAAAACTGACACTTATTGAACTTGGCATACAATTGACGCTCCCTTAATTTTTGCAGCATAAGCCTCAAGTGTTCCTCATGTTCCTTCTCATCCTTCGAGTATATCATAATGTCGTCTATGAACACCACTACAAACCTATCCAAGTACTCCATGAAGACCTTATTCATGAGGTACATAAAGTAGGTAGGCGCATTTGTTAATCCAAAAGACATCATGGTGTACTCATAAGATTTATACCGTGTCCTAAAAGCTGTCTTGGGTATGTCCGATGGTGTAATCTTCATTTGAATGTATCCCGACCGCAAATCAATCTTAGAGAAGATAGAAACACCCTTCATCTGATCAAACAAGTCTTCTATGCGTGGCAAAGTGTACTTGTTCTTGATTTTACCTCATTGAGAGCTCAGTAATCGTCGCACATCGTTTCCGACCCATCCTTCTTGTCCACAAACAGCAAGGCCGCTCCCCAAGGTGAAGAGCTTGGGCGAACAAAACCCATCTCTAGTTGCTCTTGAATCTGCTTCTTGAGCTTCACTAATTCCATCAGAGGCATCCTATATGGCCTTTTAGCTCTAAGTGCAGTTCAGGTATTAAATCAATAACAAACTCAATATCTTGATCAGGTGGCATACTTGGCAACTCGTCCGGTAAAACATCCAAAAATTTACACACCACCGAAATCTCCTTAATTGCGGCACTGTCCATATGATTCAGCTCCAATTTCTTTGGTGCGGTTTGAGATGCTTCAAATTCTACGGTGATCCATTCCTCATTGGTCAACTTCACCATCTTCGTGGCACACTCAATAACTCCATTGTGCTTCCTCAACCAGTCCATACCAAGTATAATGTCCAATCCTTGAGAATCTAAAACAATGAGGTTGGCGGAGAAGTCTACCCCCTTATTCTAAGGCTTACTTTTGGACATACTATATTTGTCCTCATCTCTCCTCCAGGAGACTTAACCTATAGAGTAAACTTCATGTGAGAGATATGCAAACTATACTTGGCAACATACGTTGATGCAATGAATGAATGTGATGCTCCAGAATAAAACAACATAGTCGCGGTGTTGGAGTTGGCGAGAAACATACCAATGACCACGTCCGCTTGTTGAGCATCCTCCATAGAGACAAGGTTCACATTGCCACGAGCAAAATTTCGCTATCCACGGTTTTCTTGCGGCTGTCCTCCATTGGGTCTTGGGTTTTGTCTCGCTGCATTGCTTCCTTGACCAATGCCTGACTTAGGACATTGATGTGCAAAGTGTCCAGCTTCTCGACATTTATAGCACTTTTTAACTCAACTAGAATTCGGATGAACTTGATTTTGAACGTTTGCACCAAGAAAGTTGGCTCGAGGTGCATAGGGCATTGGTAGCCTAGGTGCTTGTATGACAGGGAGTTGCTACACAAACTGATTTGGGCGCGGTGCATATCCGAGGCAATGAGCAGGCACAGAGGAGCCAAAATAAGGCGCATTAGGTGGTGCAAAGCAAGGGCGCACATTGCTTCCTTGTTGCTATCCTTGATATGGCGCCTTCATCTTGTTATCCTGTTCCATCTCACGATTTTTGTTCTCAACCACAATTTCTTTGTCCACAAGCTTCTGAAAATTGGCATAGTCATAATTGAGCAATTGCGCTTGGATCTCATTGTTGAGGCCTCTCATGAACAAGTATTGTTTTTGGCTTTCCCGACTCACATCTTCAGGGGCATACCTTGGAAATTGAGTGAACTTATTGAGATATTCACCCACGTTTGATCTCCCTTGCCTCAAGTTCTCAAATTCCTGCCTCTTCAAGATCATAACTCCCTCGGGCACATATTGAGAATGGAAGTTCTCCTTGAATTCCGCCCAAGTGATCCTCTCTTGGTTCTCATGAGCATTGCATAAGGAATCCCACCAATCCGCAGCTGCTCCAACTAGTTGATGAAAAGCAAATAGGACCTTCTCTCGGTCACCGCATTGGACAATAGCTAGCTTCTTCTCCACGGACTTGATCCAATCATCCGCATTTATAGGGTCAGCGGCTTGAGCAAAGGTCGGCGGCCTAGTCCTCATAAACTCTCCCAACCGGTTATGGTGAGGTGGGGGTGGCGGTGGAGGCATTTGGGGCTGATTATTGATGTTGCCAGCCTGCAGCTATCCCATAGTCTGTATCATGGTCTGCATGAGCTGGTTCTACATAGCCAGTAGCTTCTCAATATTGATAGCTCCATGAGCATGTCCTTGTCCAATGTTGTTGTGAGGTACTCCATGGTTCTCCTCCTTGTCTTTGACATACCTCTGGTTGCGTGTCCTCACCATCTGAAGAAAAGCAATAGGTAAGAATTTAGAAAATGTCCCCAACTATATTCATCAAAGGATATTAAACTAAACTACTAGCTATACTAGCCTAGGTGGACATGGCAATGCTAAAGCATCCCAAAATCCCCTATTAAGCACACAAGCAAACAATATATATCGCAAACAACACTCCAAGAAAACACATTGATTCCTAAGTGCTCCTATGTGCTCTAAAGTGTGCATTCTATCTAGGCTGCATCCTACGGTCAGCCTGTGGCTCTGATACCAATTTGTGACACCGGGTTCCGAAAATGAACCAAGTGCAGTATATGTGTGCCCATAATGTTTAACACACATATACAAGTGCATCACAAACGATATACAAATAATTAACTCAGCACAAGTTAATAAATAAGTACTTTTATGACACAATTTATTATATCCTCGAATAGAAGCTCTAATGAATATTAATGACAAGTTTGAACTAATGCAGCTGAAATAACTAAATATGCAACTATGCAGCTAAGCAAAAGGTATAGCGCAGCTCCATGCAACACCACAGGCAAAGCTGACGATAGACACGGCCTAGAACTCTGTATTATCATCGTTATACTCCCAAACATCACCTGAAACTGTTGGTGGGGGGGGGGATTGCAAGAGTGAGTACATGTCGTACTCAGCAAGTGTGGGAAAGTATGACATGTAGCTGATACAAATGGCGAATATAATAATGGCTATGTGCTGAAAAGTACATTAAAACATTTGAAAAGCAATATGTATTATGTATGTGAAATAATCCCATCATAAACCATTATTAATAACATAGTACCAGTCCATATTCCATATCCATCATCCATTTACCAATAACCATATTCAATACCATAATTTAATTCATAACCATCCATATCCATTACCAAACCATAACCATCCAAAAAACCATCCCAATACCAGGTTCCCTCTAATCATGGAAGTTGTCCAGGTGCACATAACCGGGAGCACGGCTATCATGATAGTTTTATTAGACTCTGCAGATTTTGTACCACTTTACCCACGTGTTCGTGATTTCATCACCTTTCGGTTACTAGGAACCTCCCTTATGCCCGCGACCCATTGGTCACATTACACACTTCCATTGGTGTGTGGCCAAGAGATCACAAAATAGCCTTTACAAAGGGATTACTAGCCTATTTAGAACCCACTGAGGTTTCACCAGTGGTGATGTCTCCTACAAAGCACATCTTCAACCAAGGGCCCCCTATTGAGCCATTCGGATCCCAGGGTAGTCCCACCAATCATCAAAAAACCCAATCCGACTACCCCTTCCACGACCATACTTAATGGTCTGAATAGCATTTGCAAAGCCCTAATTAATCAGCTATGCCACACCCATACTTGGCCTTGTGGTGGCACTGTAGTCTTGGCACATTCTCGAATGAACCGGTCCTTAGATCTAAAGCAAGCAAACCACCATGAGATCCAACCCATCCACATACCAGGCTTGCTTAGATCACCCATTACCATATCAGATTGACCAGTTCACTTTAACAAGAATATCATTAATGCATAATTAAATGTGTAGTGTTGTTTTCCCATCCCAATTAATTAAGCGATGCAAAAAGGTAAAAAGCCCATCCCGAATCTATACCATGAATTCCAGGTGACAGGGGTGGTTAAACAAAACTAGTAAACTTCCTATTATAGGATTCCCATCAAATTGACACAAGCATGCAATTTTGCAAACAAAACAATTATTGCAAAACAGGATCAATATGCCTCAAGGACACTTGCCTTGCTCCGACGGATAGGGTTGCTCCAGCGCTTCGAAGTCTTGGTTCTGGAAATCCTCGTCGACGACCTCTCAAGCATTTCCCTCTACTCATGATCACACATATAGGAATATACATACAAATCAACATGATGCACACATATTAATCAACATGTGATGACATGCATGCATGCAAAGTTAAATTATTAATTAACTATGGTTGTTTATTGATTAGATGTGACTAGTTCATACGTGTTCATATGAGTTTATGGGGGTTTTATCGAGAATTAATGCTGCTGATAATAAAAAGATGGTGCGTCTACGATCAAATTACGTCTATTATATCTAATACGTCGCTAAAATTTGCATCAGAAACATGAATCCTACCGTAGAAGAGACGGCTATAAAGATCGCGGGACGACGGCAACGCGTAGACGAAGTGGAAGGTGCAATGGTCTTCTGACGGCACGACGACGGTTGCGCGACGATCTTCGGAGGATGACGATTTCTTCCTCCTTTTCTTCTTCTTCCCCTCCTTTTTTTCCTCTCTGGCAGCGCAGCTCTGTTCTTCTTTTTTTTTTTCTCTACTGGCGTCTAGCTTTTCTCTAGTGTCGAGAAAACACGGAGGGGCCGTATTTATAGGCGGCGAGGCAATCGATCAAGAGACCAGCTCGGTCCCTGGCTCAGGCGCGCAGGCGAGCGGGCCGATCGGCCAGGGGCGCGGGGGCGCGCGCTGCCGCGGTCGAGCGGGGTGGCTAGCTCGGGCGGCTTGGCCGGCTCGGAAAGGAGCTGGCCGGTTGGGCACTATTTGCCCGAAAACATCCGGGGTTGAAGCAAAGCTTCTGCCACAAACTTCCTGAAGTTTCCGGAATCTATTTTTTTCTTTCTTTAGGTTTCACAAATATATTATATATATATATATATATTATTATATTTTTTCCTAATACATGTTTTAAATTATTATTTCCTTTTTCTTCTTTTGCTATACATATCTTGTATATGTATGTTTTATGTTTATTATTCTTCCTTTATTCTATTAATGTTTAATGCATGATCATGTATGCAATGCATGATGCAAAAATTGAGGGTGTTACATTGATTCACCCTTGACCTCCTTGTAGGTGATAACCATTGGAGTTGTGTTTGGAAGGAAGAATCCTCATGGGTCTTTAGGGAAATGATTCCCAAAGTGTCCCATGATGACATGGATTTTCACAAATCATGTGAATATCCATGGCTTGGATCATCCAAACACTCCTTCATAGGCTTGGTCTTCATGATACTTTAGTGTGAGGTGTAGTTCCATAGCCAGATACCCACATTGCTAAGTGGTGTGCATGCCAAGCTAAGGAAACTAGAGCATTCTTAATTCCACCCCTTGAGTAGAGACCATGTTCTCATCCATGATGAATGAGAATAGGACTCCTTTAGCTCTAGCACAAATGTAGTCATCGATTGGTGGACCAACCCATGACATGAATGTTGGATTAGAAGCCAACGATATAACCAATGGTGGAGGCAAAGCAAGAAGAACTCTTGGAGCCTCCCCAAAGCTTGGGGATGGATGTCTTTGGCTCCTACTGGAAGCAGAAATTCTACCGCAAGAGGCAATGCTGTTGCCTAGCGGACATTTGTTGAGGTACGCCATGAATCATCTTGCAGTTGAGTATTAGCATCCTAGTTGGCCATCCCATGAAATGGTTTAGCCAAGACTACCCTGTTTTCATCACAAAAGGACAAAATAAACAAGGGTAATCCTGTCTAATAACTACTAGTATCTATAGCTTAATCACAAGTGATAGCTATTCTTCACTTCCTTAGCTTTCCCCGGCAACGGCACCAGAAATGCTTGTTGATAGCTACTAACGTCACAAATCATCTCTCGAAAGAGATGAGGCCCGCAAGTGCATAGAAAATTGTCGTGTAGCATTTCACCCAAGTGTATTCCCAAGGGTATCGTATTTAACCCAAAGGAAGGCAATGGAGTAAAGTAAACACTACTCTTATGATCAAGCTATGGGATACTAATAAATTATCAAGACATGGGTAGGTTCATAATATATGGGTAGTGTGATACACACCTAAGAAATCTATTCTAAGGGGTAGATGGGTCCTAATGGAGGTTAAACTAAAAGTTGGGGAGTTGATCCTACAATGTTTCTAATATACATAAACATAGCCTAGGTTAGATACTAATAAGCATGTCAATGGTGAATACTTATGCTAAGTTGTTCAACACATCGGGCACAGGTTTACCCCTAGCAACACTAGGCGACTCCCGCGGAGAGCCTGTGGCATAGCCAAATGCGGAGGACTATAAAGGACAAATAGGGTTGTCACCACCTACTGCCTACCTCTTCAATTTATGGGTCTACGAGACATTCAATGCTACTTTCTATCCTAGCACCGTGCTAGCATATTAAGTAATTATCTTAAGAGCCCGGGCACATGGCATCCTAAGGCAATGAACTAAATCATCATTGAACACTGTTGATACATAGCACAAGTGATTCATATTAACATGATCATATCATAACTAATTAGACTATGGTGGGGGTTTGTAGTGTTTATGATGATTGATTAAGAGTGATATGGCATAATCATAAAGACTACTCCTACCACATACATGAAATCTACAGTCAAACAAGAAATGCTTCATCCAAGTATATGAATAAAAGAATACTAAAGATAATATCTTTATTATGCATAAAGACACAAATATAAGAAAAGATACATGAGCCATACCTTTCCCAACTTAGACTTGGGACTAGACGCTCTCCTCTCTATAGCCTAACTCCACTACGGACTAAGAGAACTAGTGTATACAATAGAATGATGCTCAATGGTGTGTGTTGAAGTGAGGGGTCCTATTTATAGCTTGGAGAATGGTCGGTTCCCGCCACCAAAAGCGCGAGAATCAGTCACCCCCAACCTCTTCAAGCCGGGAGGAGCCAACACGTAGCGTTTGACCGTGTTTGGCACCAGGAACTAGTCAGCCGACTGGGGGGGGGGGGTCGGTCGACCTGCTCTTGGTTCCAAACAGCCAGTTCCTCCTACAGGTGACTCATAAGTGGGTCCCATTCAATGATATGGGTTCTACACTGCAGGGCGGCATCGGATACTTCTGTTTGTGGGCCATTTGATCCATGTGGTGCCATGTGGCATCACCTGAATTGCTGGGATGATGTTTTATAGGATCCATCCCCTTGTTTTCCTTCATTTCTGCATAGAATCCCTGCATGGACCAATTTCTCCAAGTAGATCTGGAAATAGGTTAAATAGAAAGGTGATGTGTGCAAGAAATGATATTTCCTTCACATAATTGAGTTATATTGACAGGTGAAATTGGTATATAACAGTCGTCAACAACCGGCACCTCCAAGGAGGCCTACCGTCGACGTTTCTACATCAGTGGTGGACAACACTGGAGAAACCAACTCTGGGACCTCCTAGTAGGCCTGTCGTCGCTGTTTCTACAACGATGGTGCGCGATGCCGGAGCAACCAACTCCGGCACCACATAGGGGGCCGGTCGTCAACCTTTCTAGAGTGATGGTGGGCAAAGCCAGAGCAGCCAGCTTCAGGACCACCTGGGGGGCCTGCCGTCAATGTTTCTACAATGATGGCGGGCGACGCCAGAGAAGCTAGCTCCGCCACCACCCAGGGGGGGCTGCCGATGACATTTCTACAGCGATGGTGGGCTAAGCTGTAGCTGCCACCTCCGGCACCACCCAGAGGGCCTACCGTCGATGTTTCTACAACGATGGTGGGCAACGTCGAAGAAGCCAGCTCCTACACCACCTAGGGGGCCGGCCGTCCACATTTCTACAATGATGGTGGGCAATGCCAGAGCAGCCAGCTCTGGCACCACCCAGGGGGCATGCCGTCCACGTCTCTATTGAGACAGAGCTTGGCGCCTTTAAAGGGGACCCACCGAGGTCATCCACTCAAACTCCACCGCTCTGCTGGTGGCCCGTCGAAGACATCTTGAGATCAAATGATAGGTGTGCCCAGCCACCTGGTCACATCTACCAGGGGGCCTCTAAGGGGGTTCCATAGGCAGGACAGCAACTGACAACAGATCAGCTATGTAAATTGTGTGATCGTTAGTTCCTCAAAAACTAACAAGCTCGGCAATGTTCTTCCATCCCTTGCGCTGCTAAGGGCCCGGGTGATCAAGACAGGAAACACAAGACACACCTGAGAAGCAAAACTTGAATTCAAATTCATTGAAGAATATTTACAAAAGGGCGAGCTCTAGATACAAAGACGTCCCCGCCTAGGGGCCGCCGGCATCAATCTTTGGCGGCATACTTGACTTTTGCCATTGCCGCCTCTTCATGCGCCATGACGGGACTGTCAAATGCTGGGTCCAGAGGTATCTCTGGGTAACGACTCCGGTACCACACCAGAACGTGGGATGCCACTGTCTCCGCTAGTGCTTTACCCTCTTCTTCTAGACGACGGGCCAGCTGTCACTCTTGAATATCGAGCTCTCTGAAGTCTGCTCCGGAGCCCAAACGTCAAGCTCTAAGAAGAGGAGTTCTTGGCGCTCAGCTAGGTGCTGATCTCGATCCCGCGCTAGGTTACTCTCATGAAGCTCAAGGTCTTTGATGCGGGACTGCAGCCTGTCCCGATCTACCTCAACCCGAGTCCTCATTGCCTGGGCCACCGCCTCCCGCTCAAATACAGCGGCCTCACGGAATCCCAAGGTCACTCGAATCTCTTCAATGGCACTGGGGCGGGTGTCAACATCCCGATTCGTCGCCTTGGCTTCGTCCAAAATCTTCTAGGATGCTGCGTCCATGGCATTCGCCAAGCAGTACCTCAACTCTAGCTCCTCACCCTCCTTCCGGTGCTTCTCCTTAGTCGCATCGATCCTCGACCTCAGAAGGTCCACCCAGGCCCGGAGGCGCTCGTCCTATGCTCATAGCTTCTCCCACTCTGTGGCGAGCGCGTGTTGCGCTCTTTGGAGTTGGACTGCACCAAGTTGATGTTGGATTGTGTCGAGTTGATGACATTGGAGAGGCGCTCTGGTTCTCCCAAAGCTATGGAGGGCCACCCAATGATTGTCTCAGGAGCCTCTTCCCTCTGCAATGATGAGGGCAAGGCCACCAGCTCAAGGGCCCTCACCGACAGGAGCCGAGTGAAAGTAGCGGCGCCACCCGAAGCGGCAGCATCACCATCTCTCGAGGTGCCACCTGCTAAAGCAGCAGCCTCATGGGTCAGACCCTCGGTTTGTGGAGTGGACTCTGACATTACCTCCGGCACAGCAGCCGGAGGTGCTTCACTGCTTGCGCCAGGCGTAGGTGCCAGAGTGATGCTCCGTTGTATAGGCTTGGCGGTGCGCTCCACCGATGGAGCCATGGCCCTCTGGGCCAACTTCAGAGGGCTCCAGACCACTACCCCCGGAGGTAAGGGTGTCACCACAGCTGACGACGACCTACAGATTGGAGTCAAAGTTTGTTCAAATAAGAGAATTGATGGGACAACGATGCAAGCTTTTCAAAGAATGGCTTATCGACGTCCCCAGAAGCTCCCACAGGCCTCAACTTTCGACGTCTCTGAGGCTGCAGGATCTACTAACGATTCGACCAGCAGGTACAATCTGACTGGGCCTCCACCAGAACCACCGACATTGCTGCTGGCCCACATCAGCGTGTCTCCACCGACTCCAGCGGCGCCACTTCCGGAGCCCCCTTAATGAACCGCTGCTGACATCCATTGCCAAACACATGGCAGGATCGCTAGCAGCCGATGCCTCTTGGCCCGAGGCTCCATGGATGTAGCGCTCCAAGAGCCCTCTCTGGCACCTTTGACTGCACCGGCGGCAAAGACGCTGGCTGGTGCACCGCCCTCAGTCGATAGCAGACTCATCGCTCAGTGGACTGAGCCTCCGCCCGAAGAACCGCCAACACCAGATGTAGAGGATGGGTGCTCCATCAGACATTGAGTTAGGGCAGAGACCGCCCTCGGCGGTGCCCTCAACGGTGACCGAGGACGTTCGTCCTTCGCGACATCGACCACTGGAGACATCCCCTTCCATGTAGAAGGGTCCAATGCTTGGACCTTCTACCCTCAGCACTTCGGGGCCTGGAGCAGGTGCAGACTCCTACAGGTAGTCAACGATGTTCAATCCACAGTCCATGTCTCCAACCTGCCACGACGCCATGCCGAACGCATCCAGGTTTGGCATCTCCCTCAGGATCTTCACACTGGGGTCACGATCTGTGCAAAAAGGATCAGTACACGCCTTGGACAACACATCAAACACCTCTTGCGGGGTCATCTCCATGTCATGACCCCTCACTAGCCTTGTGCCATCTTGCGGCCAAAACTATAGCCATGCCGCGTGGCAACGATGCTGGAGCGTGGCCAGGCATAGACGCACGAAGTCCGCCAGCACCATCTAGGACGACAAACCATGGTCCGCCAGGTATTGAATCCTCTCCATCACTGGGGTATACTCCGGCTCCAACTGTGGTCACTCCTCCGAGGTCTTCTTCCTATGTGCCTGCCAGTCGGTGGGCAAGACCATGTGATTGTGGGAATTGGCGTGTAGGATAACCCAGTCACCCCTCCAGCCGTCCCACCTCGTGGCAAAAAGCGGGGTGATGTACATGAATGGACTATTGGCCTAATGCTGGAAGCAGTAGGCGCCAAGGAAGTTCATCTTGCTCTTCCCCATCTAACTGTTGACGGCTATTATACACCAATTTCACCCACCAGTATAACTCAATTATGTGAAGGAATTGTAATTTCTTGCACACATCACCTTTCTATTTATCTTATTTCCACTTGTCTTTGGAGAAAGTAGTGCATGAAGGGATTCTATGCAGAAATGAGGTGAAACAAGGGGATGGATCCTATAAATATCATTCCAGCCAATCAAGCAATGACATGTGGAACCACATGGACAAAATGGCCCACAAATAGAAGTATCTGAGGCCACCCAACGGTGTAGCACCCATATCAGTCAATTAGGCCGACTTGTCAGTCACCTGGAGAAAGCACACCGCAAAAGGGGCCAGGACCAGGTCGGCTGACCCCCCTAGTCGGCTGACTAGTTCGTGGATTTTTCTCGAGCAAGCTCCACGTGGTGGCTCCTCCAAGCTTCAAATGGTCATGGGTGACTAATTCGCGTACTTTTGGTGAATGGAACCGACCCTTCTCCAAGGTATAAATACGATCCCTCACTTCAACACACACCACACGAGTATTCATCCTTTGTATCCACTACTCTCCATAGGTTTAGAGGAGTATAGGCTATAGAGAGGAGAGTCTCTAGTCCATAGTCCAAGTAGGAGAGGAGTAGAAGGAGTCTGCTCCCAATTGGGAAAGGTATGTCTCCCATATTCCTATTTATATTTGTGACACTATTCATAATAAAGATGATATCTTTAGTCTACTATTGTTCATAGACATGGATGAAACATTTCTTGTTTGATTGTGGATTCCATGTATGTGGTAAGAAAAGTATTTATGATTGTGCTATACCATGCCCATTAAATTATCATTAACACTATAAACCTCCACTATAGTTTAATTAGCTATGATATGATTATGTTAACGTGAATCACTTATGCTATGAATTAACATTGGTTCAATGATGATTTAGTTCATTGCCTTAGGATGGCCTGTGCCTAGGCTCTTAGGGTAATTACCTAATATGCTAGCATGGTGCTAGGATAGAGAGTAACGTTGAATGTCTGGTAGACCCACAAATTGAAGAGGTAGGCAGTGGGTGGTGACAGCCCTATCTGTCCTTTGTAACCCTCCACGTTCGGCTATGCCACAGGCTCTTGGCGAGCGTCGCCTAGTGTTCTAGGGGTAAACCCGTGCCCGATGTGTTAATCCACTTAGCATGAGAATTCATAATTATCATGATCATTAGTAATTAACTTAGGCTATGTATATGTACATTAGAAGCATAGGAGGAGTCTCTACCTAACTCTTAGCCTAGTCCCTCTAATACCTCATTTATCCCCTTAGGATAGAATGCTCTTGTGTGTGTCACACTACCTCAACTTATCATTTAAATCATCCTTGCTACAGTGAAAGTGCATCTAGGCATCCCTTGTGGGTTTTGGATGTTTTATGACAAAAAAACTGAGATCCTAACCACATTATTGAGATGAGCGCGGGTTTTAATGGAAGAATGAAGAAAGAGCCAAGAAGAAAGGAGAATGAGGATCAATTCGGAAAAGAGCTCAAGAGCTGAATAGAATACATCATTGTGTAGGGAGTGTGTTGGTGTAACACATTCCAAGAGCTCAACCACAAAAGAAATCCTCACACACTTCACATTTCACAGGAAAAACAGACTAGTCCGATATACACCGGACAAGTCCGATATACACCGGACTAGTCCGATATCATCTTTGGATAGGTTCGTACAAGTCTAGCCAATGCGTACTTGTCCGCATCGTACTAGTCCGATAATGTCTGTACCAGTCCGATAATGCCTCTGACTAAAATCGGACAATTCCCCCAAGTGCGGACTTGTCCTGTATTCACTAAGGGTATCACCACACCGAACTAGTCTGATATCACAACGGACAAGTGCGAAAACCTTTCTAACTAAAATCGGACAAGTCCGCTCCTAGCCGGACAAGTCCGATATTCCTGGAAACTTAGGGTTTCCTGCACGCCGCACACCGGACTAGTCTGGACTCCACCATGGACTAGTCCAGATCCTCGAAACCCTAATGGTAGCTGTTGAAAAACCCTAATATAAACAGATGTGCACGACCCAACTATCAATACTCTCGACCCCTCGTGCCATCACACTCTCCAGTGAGAATATGGAGTCAAACGTGGGTTGTAGTGATGAGCATCTCCATACTCGCCAGTGAGGCATGCAATCCTTGAAGGAGGAGGACATGATCTCTGCTAAATTGGACCTCCTTATGAAGAAAATTAATGGACAAGGCAATGGTGATGTATGCGGCAATGCCTATGCCTTAGACTCTCACATCACTTGTAAAGTCTTTGCCAACTCAAGCCATTTTGGCTATGACTGCCCAGAAACCCGTGAGGATGCCCTATATGTAGCCAATAATAGAAACAACAATACCTATCGTCTAGGAGGTCAAGGCTGGGGCCAACCATGCCCACTCTTTCAAGGGGGGTACAACAACAATGGCAACAATGGAAATCAACCCAACATGAGAGAACTTGCCATTACCCAGCCGAAGATCAATGATGCTCTATCCAAGAAGCTAGCCGCTAATGACAAGATATTAGAAAACATTAATGCCAAGATTGAAGGACTATCCTCAGCCTTCAAGAATACATTGACTTTCAACAAGATGTTGGAGACTCAATTTGCTCAACTGGCTGTAGTTGTTCCTCTAAAGGAGAAAGTGAGTGCGGTAGCTACGAGGGGTTGCAAGATCACTCGTGACCCACCGTATCCCACATGAGAGAACCGGACAACTACAAAGGAGAAGGAGGATGTCCCAGTTGGCACGAGTGAATCATTTAGTTAGAGAATGGCCAAGCACTTTGAGGACAACTACTTATTGCCATTCCCTCACCGGCAAAGGAAGCCAGCTAGTAACAATTCATCCACTTTGTTGAGATCATCCGGAAAATTCACATCAATGTGCACTTGATTGATGCGATGAAAGTAACCACTCATGCTCGCTATCTCAAGCACATATTGAATAACAAACGACGATTGTCCACCACTTAGGTTGTCAAGCTTATGGAAGACTGCAGCGCAGCCATCCTCAATAGGCTTCTAGAAAAGAAGGACCCCAGATGTCCCATGATCTCATGCTCAATTGGTGCACACCACTTTGACAATGCCCTTTGTGACATTGGAGGAAGCGTGAGTGTGATGCCCAAGGTGGTTTTTGACCAGCTGAACTTCATGGAGCTTACTCCAACACCAGTGCAGCTCCAACTGGCTGATTCCTCAGTCCGTTATCCGGCGGGTACTGCTGAAGATGTCCTGGTGAAAATCGGGAATTGCTTCACACCAGTGGATTTTGTAGTGCTCGATATGGAGGTCGAGAAGGATACGCCGCTCATTCTTGGTCGCCCGTTCCTAAGCGATACGAAAGCTCGCATAGATGTGGAAGCTGGAGAAATCCACTTTGATATCAATGGCTAGGAGGATAACTTTAACTTTCGCCCAAAGTTGGAGCAATGCTCAATGATCTTCATAGGGGCAAATGTTAATCACATTCAAGAGATCGATACCACACCTCCAAAGTTTGACCCGTTCATTGCATTCATGAGCAATTTGATCTATGTGCAAAACCCGTCTTATCGTCCACACAGACACCCCAAGAAGATGGAGATGTCAGGGCCTCCTCAAAGGCCCAAGTCCACCAAGATGCCAAAGAAGGTATGGTGGAAAAAGCAAGAAAAGTCGTCCGATCCCATCCCTCCGGGCCCGGATGTCAAGAATTAAAGACGGAGGAATGTCCATCTCATCGGACGGTGGTGAGACCTAGCCAATAGGTTAAATTGGTAGTTTTCCTTTTCTTTGTTTTCCTTTTCTCTTTATTTGGATTTCCCCACTTAGTTTGATTCTCCCATTGCGTATTTGATTTAACAAGTTGAGAATCTTATATTCTCAACTATCATTTTAATTTCTTTGTTTTTTAAAAAAAAAAGAAAATTGTCGGGTTTTGGAAAAAGAATTTTTTTTTGGAAAACAATTTTTCTGAGCTGCAAAAGTGGTATTTCATCAACATGCTGATTCTATAGCCGTTGGGGAGCCACCTGCCAAAATGGAGAACAAGGGGGCCCACCTGTCAGGTCGGTCGACCCCCCTGCTCGACCGACTAGGGGAAGGAGCCATTTTGGCTCTCTCTCCTCCAACGGCTACATTTGTTGCCCTAGTGACCGTTGGAGATTGCACGCTATAAATGGTGGCCGTGAGGAGCACTTCTCTTTACATCTCACGTCATTTCATACATCCCCAAAGTCACTCTTGCTCAAATTGTTTTCTTGCTCTTCATTGAAGCACTCTTGCTCAAAATCAAACCCAAAAAGTTTTGCTTTTGATTGCATTTGCAATTTTCTCTCAAGATCTTCAAGGGAAAATTCGTCGAGGTTTTGTTTTCACTAACATCACTTTTTTTTTTGAATTTTCGCCTTGTGTTCTTGTTTGTTGTGGCCAAGAAAGGAATGAAAAGGTTGTTTGTAAAGAGGAAGGAGGCTGCAAGCTCAAGCCATGGTTGAGACTCAAGTGCACGCCCCTCTTCTGTTGCTACACCAAGTTCACGGGGGAGGAGTGTAGGAGAGGACACTCCCATGGATAATAGGAGCAACCCTCACCAACTTCTTCACAGCGATGACCTCATCAGCCAAAGTGAAGTTGAAGATCAAGCACGCAAGCTCCTCCAAGATCGTGAGTTTTCTCATACAAAAGCTTATTATCTGGATTTGATCTCCAAAATAGCTATGGATTCCGATTTATTTTCCATTTCCCGTGCACTAGGATGGGAAAATTTTGCTCACATAGAGGAGAAATATTCACACCTTCACTCCATACAATTCCTTTGAACACTCAAGATAGGATTTGATGGTATTACTTTTAGATTATTTCAAAAAGAATACAACATCCTATGGAAAGAATTAAATAAAATCCTAGGCTTCCATAAATGTTTGTTGCTAGAATTAGACAAATTGCCTAAGTTTAACAAACAAAGTTTTTGGCAAGATTTAACTGGTGAGGTCAAATGTGGTGCACCTAGGAATATCCACTTGCACAACCCCACTTTACGCTTCATGCATAGATGGGTGGCTGTGACTATGTTCCCTAGAGGAGATGTAAGGATAGTGCGTGATGATGAGCTGAAAGTTTTATTTTCCATGATTAAAAAAGATAAAAGTTGCCCCAGTTATCGCTATGATGACACAATGGTTAGACTACATTCCAAGGGCAGGGCCAATTGAATGCACTTCATTTATTGCCCGTATTCCTACTAGGGTAGGAGCACTTGAGTATTCTTCATTGGAATACATTGAAAATGAAAGTGAATTAATTGATGAAGAATATTTAGTGCAAGGACATACCCTTAAGCATGATCAAGATGGCTCTTTGATATTTTATTATCCCTGCTTTGTCAATGAAATGCGGTTACCTAACCCGGATTATCATTTGTACAAATGCCAGAGGCTAACCATTGTCCTACTTCCCATTGAGAAAGCCGGAAGAAGTAATGTCTCTGGCAGGTTAACTAGAAGCCGCACAAGGAGAGAGGTCATGCCCCCGACAACCTGCACGGTCCATGGGTATGAATAAGAAGAGAACCCAATGGGTGATGCACCCAGATGGACTCAACCACCATTGTATGAGACCGAAGGTCCGTATTGGCATAGATGGCCAGGTGCTACATGGGATACACCCCTATCGGCTTCAAGCTCCAGCAGCTTGCCTCAAACATCTATGAGAAGATGTCATTCCACTTCGCCTATAAGTCATCATGACTATAGCCAAGGAATGACCGACCTCTCTAGACGTATGGAGGTGCTTGAAGTAGGGACGGGTGACATCTACAACACTCTCCAAGGGCATGTCCAAGGTACCCAAGACTGGCAACAACACATGTACGCTCAATTCACCAGCCTCATCTCCACACTACAACAACAACACCAAGTCGATCTCGCGGCATACTTTGTCATCAAAGGTTCAACCCTCGACATGGTTGTGAGTGAAGAACAAGCTTGGGGGTGGACCCCCACTTGAGGTAAATTGTATCAACCCCTTGCATATTTATTTTCCTTCATCCACCCTGCATCTAAAAAAATATATAAATATAGGATAGTTTTATTTTCGAATAGAATAAAAGATGTGCAGAAAGAATGACTAGGAATTCACATAGATGAAATGATGAATAGTTGCTCTGTTTTAAATTTCCTAAGTCCCTAGTTTACAACTTACTACTCTCCACCATATTGCTCTCATTGGCTAGAATTGCTTTTGCCTTGATTTGGGAATTGTGGGTAGCAAAAGCTTAATCCATTCTAAGCTATTGTGAGATATTATATAGTGATAGGGCTGCTATTCCTAGTTTGATATTGAAAATTAGATTTTTGGAGAGATTCTAAAATGATTTAAGTTATCCTCATTTCATTTCAAATACCGATCAAAGCCATATGATACATTACATTCATAAACCTTATACATATGCTATCTAATTTCACATTGAGCTTTGTCAAACTATTATAGACCTATGTGAAATTTCTTTCATTACTCATTGAATTCAAGACTTCAGTTGCACATCCTGTACTTCTACACTAGAAGTAAGCAAATTTCCATCATACCACCATTCCACAATAAAAAAGAGAAACTTCATATCATTCATGCTTAGTACTCTCTGCAAAATTCATTGCATAAAAAGGGACTAGAAGACATGGCTAGAAGAAAAAGAAAAAGAAAATGCATGCTTACATCATAAGCATGAGAAAAAAAAAAGAAGAAAAGTAGCCATGTTTCATTCCTACGAAATAAGAGAGTCCATTCAAAAAGGAATCATCTCAAAATATCCACATCCTCTCCATTCCATGACACATGCATAAGTCTTGAATCAAATTGTTTTGAATTGATTTCTCCTAAGGCTTGCTCTTTTGACTCAGCAATATCATGTGTTGCAAATATACGTACTATATTCACTACCAAGCTCCACATACAAGCCTTATGTAGAGGTAGGATGGATTTAGGCACAATGCCTTGGTGAGGACATATTTCCACTACACACGAAGGAGAGACTTGAGAGAATAAAATTGAGATACTTAAAATCTAAATTGAACTCTCCGGAATTTGAGTGGAGCTTAATTTCTAGGGTATGTGTGCTCCATCTGTGGTTGTATCTTTCAACCACCCATGAATAGGAGATGGCATAATCCCCACAATAACCTAAGATGAGTAAAGTACCGTGCCAATTTTTGCAATACTAGGTAGATTATTTTGTTGTGCACTTGATACTTTTGAAAAATAGAACATAGTAGCAACTCCTGATCATTAACATAAAGTCTTGACTTTGGTCGGGACGAGCAAAGGATAAGCATGGGGGAGTTTGTTGATGGCTGTTATACTCAAATTTCACCCGTCAATATAACTCAATTATGTGAAGGAATTGTCATTTCTTTCACACATCACCTTTCTATTTATCCTAATTACACTTGTCCTTAGGAAAGTAGTGCATGCAGGGATTCTATGCAAAAATGAAGTGAAACAAGGGGATGGATCCTATAAAATATCATTCCAACCAATCGGGCGATGACACATGGCACCACATGGCTCAACTGGGCCACAAACAGAAGTATCTGAGGCCATCCAACGGCAGCACCCATATCAATCAATGGGATCCACCTGTCAGTCACCTGGTGAAAGCACATCGTAAAAGGGGCCAGGACCAGGCCGGCTGACCCCCTGGTCAGCCGAGTAGTTCCTAGCGTTTTTCTCGGTCAAACTCCATGTGGTGGCTCCTCCATGCTTGAAGTGGTCATGGGTGACTGATTCACACACTTTTGGTTGTCGGAACTGACCCTTCTCCAAGCTATAAATAGGACCCCTCACTTCAACACACACCACTTGAGTATTCGTCCTTTTTATCCACTACTCTCCATAGGTTTAGAGGAGTATAGGCTGTAGAGAGGAGAGTCTCTAGTCCATGGTGCAAGTAGGAGAGGAGTAGAAGGAGTCTCTTCCCAATTGGGAATGGTATGTCTCCCATATTCCTATTTGTATTTGTGACATTATTCATAATAAAGATGATAGCTTTAGTCTACTATTGTTCATATACTTGGATGAAGCGTTTCTTGTTTGATTTTGGATTCCATGTATGTGGTAGGAATAGTATTTATGATTGTGCTATACCATGCCCATTACATTACAATAAACACTATAATCCTCCACTATAGTCTAATTAGCTATGATATGATTATGTTAACATAAATCACTTATGCTATGAATTAACATTGGTTGAATGATGATTTAGTTCATTGCCTTAGGATGGCTTGTGCCTAGGCTCTTAAGGTAATTACTTAATATGCTAGCATGGTGCTAGGATAGAGAGTAGCGTTGAATGTCTCGTAGACCCACGGATTGAAGAGGTAGGCAGTAGGTGGTGACAACCCTATCTCTCCTTTGTAACCCTCCATGTTTGGCTATGCCACAGGCTCTTGGCGGGAGTCGCCTAGTGTTGCTAGGGGTAAACCCGTGCCCGATGTGGGGATTGGGGTCCACACACTCCGGGAATCGCATTGGGTGGTGTCGTGCGATGCGCCACCCAACAGCACACAAGAAAAGCCTTACAAAATAACCAACACAAATATTTTATTTCACAAGATGATTCTCTTTTACAACATCATATACAATGCAGCAGAATACTTTATACTCACACTCTCAACTAACTATGCATAAGAGAAGCTATCCATGCCCGTGAACACTCCTCACTAGCAACACGAAGAACAGAGCAACGACATGGATTCAATGAGAGATACATCTCGACAAGCTCGAGGTCTCACAGACAACCACGACATACACATAAAGCTAATGATACCTGCAAAACCACAATAGAGCAACCGTGAGCTTGACGCTCAGCGGGACTTAACCATCTCACCTAAGGCATGAAACTGTACATGCTGGAAACTGTAAAATATGAAAGCTGAATTTGCATAAAGGACACACCTACATGTAAATCCTTACTTTCATTTTTAGCATCAAGTTAAGGCTTCATAGAAAGTAAATTTAGTTTGCACTACAACTACTGCATACAAGTTTGCAATACAATTATATATCAAGAAGTATCAGATTCCAATAAACCATGTTCCTTTCTTACTACATCAAGACTCAGTGTCCAAGTATGCTCAAATAACCGTGAGTGACGGTGATTGCAACCAGTAGACACCCAGACTGCACGACACATACGCCCATACTTGGATTTGCAACAGCACACTGCACTGATGTCGCACGCAGCCACCTTTCCCAAGACTAACCCATATCAAACCAGTTCGATCGACCCGAACAGCGAGCTCCCTCAAGGTGCACCTTCGGTGTGAGATGTTCATGAGCGAGTTGACTCCCACAGTACTAACAGCCGACAGCTTAAGCCGATTGAAAAGGTTGCAACATAGGATCCTCAAGGTACATTGGCTTCTTCGGTCCCATATAGCCAATATTAACCCGGTACAATTCAAACTTGTCCAACAGGGCTAGGCACAAGACAGGCCTTAATCGACGAAGGTAGAACTACGCAGCCAGGACCATGTCCTGCTGCATCCTATGCTCCTGCCCGATCTCCAATTTAATAAAAACTAAACTCATAATTCCAATCCAGTGTAAACCAAGTGTTAGTCTCGCGAGAAGGTTCCAACCTCTCGACTTCTATAGTTTCTTCCAACTAGACATTAAGCATAGCATATTGAACCGTGGAGTATTAATCTACCCAAACCACTCTCTGGATTATTCTGGTAAATGCAATTGGGTTTCATTACACGAGACCTAATGCACAATACATCTCATCCATATAGTGTAGAAATGAAAACTTTACAAAATTTCTTAAATGCAAACCGGGGCTTGCCTGTATGCGAGTCCGCATCTACATTAGTCTCCGGCAGATGGACTTCCAAGGCCTCCGGCTCCTCCTCGACTTTAGTTACTACAAGATATGCATATACTATATATGAATGACCTTGAAAGAAATAAATAATATGTTTAAGGCGACAAGCTAATATTCTGTGATCATTATAAGATAGTTATCTTAATTGGATTTGAGACTTTTATGGTAGATACTAGGGACTATAATGGAGACTCTGGCAAAGAACAGGAGATGATCAAGGAAGTTTGTTGTCTCTAAAATTATTGCAAAAAATAACTTCCCCAAAATTTTAGAGGAGAAACTGTAGCTTTAACATAGCCACCAGTTGACGATCATGATAGAGGAGGTTGTCCTGGTTCTATCAAAATTGGTTCCACAATTTTCTGAGCGTATATTAGTGAGATATTGAATTTCAAAGTTGCTATGAATTCTTGGAATTATTTTATAATTATAATTAGACTTTCAGTTATTATCTAGGTTTAGAACTGAATTTGGAGTAGAATATTATGTCAATTAAATCTGAAACTTTTACTTGAGTTGGCAAATGTCTAAAAGAATGTTTAGGTCAAATTGGGACATAACAAGTAAACTGAACATCTGTACTAATTCAATGATCGAAAAAGACAATTGAATTATATAGAAATTTATACAGGTTTTTATACCAAACCACTTGTACAACTTGAAATTTCAGAGCATAAGGGTTGTACAGAATTTTACTTGAGAGTTTTAGAGCAAGACTACTTGGAGAAATTGAATTTAGAAGTTTGAATCCATTTATGATTACAGTTCTGTTATATAAATGAACAGCAGAGAGGAATTTGAAACATGGTTAAGTTATACAGGCTCAATGGCTCCCAAACTTTTTTCTGGTAACAGAGAACAGGACAATATATTTTATGTGAATTTTGGGGATTTTTCCAGTGGAGAGTTTAGCTGGGAAAATTCTATTTGTGTTTGGAAATTGCAGTCTCCAGAATTAAAAATTGATTTCCATCGAACCTAATTGATAATATACAAAACTAGATCCCAAGAGCTTTCAAACAAAATTTGTTTTCAAGATTTTTGGAGCAGTATACAGAGACATATGCATTTTAGAAGTTTGAATAATTTCTGGAATTATTTGATTTAGTTTTGAATTCAAATTTTTATGCCCGGGTCCCACTAGGTGACGTGGCTCCTTCTGGTCGAAGCGACACGGTGGTGCACACCGTTTTTCTGTGCAGCCACACTGGATCCACGCCGCAAAGTGATCCCCGACCCTTTAACAGACGCTGACGAGTGGGCCCCCATGGCCTTCGTCTTCCTCACAGCAGCTGGCGCGCGACAGCAGTGCCCGCGGCTGGGGCTCGACGGAAACCTCGCCGCTGGCCTCTCCGTGTGCCGAGTTAGCCAAACTTGCCGATTAAGGGTTTTCTACCACACTGAACACAACGGTGGTGTTCCTGGGGCTTGCCGACGGCTGGAACCGGCGGTGCGACAGTGGCGGCGACAGCTCGGGCACCTTAGAACTCTCTCATCTCTAGCTCAGATTCCTTGGTTTCTTGTCCAAAAGCTTTCTTGTACCTTGAGGATCATGAACCAGGACTAGGAAAGGCGAGAAACGGCCAGGAACTATGAGCTCGACGGTGAACTGCGGCTTTTTGACCGGCGGCGACCAAAACTCGGCTATGTCGATCGACACTCGATAGTTTTCAAATCTTTTTGATCTGGAGTGTTCGCAGGGAGATAGGTAAACTATACCTTAACTATGGTCAAGAATTATTAGACGTAGAAAATTAATTAAATCCCTGACCTAGGGACATAGGTATGAACTATGATCGGGAAAAAAGGAAATAAGAACGCTACAAGACATGGCATGGATTGCCTTAGTGAGCATTCTTAAGGTGCAATAACACACCTTTCTCCTATAGAAGTCGGGGCCTGTTGAGGCTTCCTCCGGCTTGTCGACGGTGGAGCAGGGGCTGTTCTTGGCGGCTTCTCCCTCGGTCATAGGAAAACTGCGGAATACCGCACAACCGGGTGAAGAAACACCGAACCGAAAGGTTGAGAAGGTGCGCAAGCAAGTTTTGAACAACTTTGATAAAGAACTCACGATCAATCCTTGGCAAGATTGCCAGCTATCATCGGAGTTCCGAGGTGAGGTCGGCGGCGCGCGAGCAGGGCAGAAAACACGAAAAGGAAACGGAAGACTGAGGAAACCGGCAAGAGGCGCTGGCTGCGGATGCGGCTTAAGTGCGCGCGGCAAGCAGGCAGGCAGGCAGCTCGCTGGAGCTGCATGTCCTGCGCTGTCGAGCGGAGAATCGCCGCCGCAGAGGTCGGCAATGCCTCTGTTCGGCTGTACTCATCCAGTGACAGGTGGGCCCCACCAGTCATACTCACACCCATAGCACATTTGTAAATTCAATTAAAATAGAAGATCAGCTCTAAAAATCATGAAATTTTGTGGGTATGGAAAATGAAATATGCTGAACACAATTATGTGATCAGATATTATTTCCAAAGAAGTTTCAACAAATTAAAAAATTCAGATTAGAATTTGACTTAAATTTTTGCTAAGCATCTCAAATAAAATAGCAAATGCAATTCAAAAATGTTGAAACTTTGCATGAAGGCTATTTGGAATATTATGAGGCCATGGAAAAATGTATAGCCTCAGATTTGAATATTTTTGGCGGGGCCTAAATGTACAGTAGCTATATTCAAGTTTTTGAAATAATTTTAATATATTTAGTACTGCATATTGATTTGCCCTAGCAATTTCCATTCAATAAATTCTAAAATTTGCAGAGAGGTCACTTGAATTATCCTAGTTCATTGGTAAAGTCTATTCCCCATGTTAATAAAATTTAAGTATGAGTGAAAGAAAGATTTTTGATTAGTGCACAACCATAATTGTTCTCCACTATGGTTCATAATAAACTGGTAACCAAACTTTATATTAAGAAAAAATAGAATTTTACATTCCTCCCCACTTAAAAGAATCTCATCCCGAGATTACGATAGGAAGGATAAAAGAAAAAGATTTAATGAACATATGCGGCTAACAAGTCCAGTTAGTTCATTCTATGGTATTCCTCGCTTTCCCACGTTGCTTCTTCAGCGGTGTGGATGCCCCACAAGATCTTGTAGAAATGCAAGGTGCAGCTTCTTGTGGTGCGAGTCTTCTCATCGATTATCTTAGTTGGATGCTCAGAGTAATTAAGATCTGGTTGGAGAGCTTCCAAATCCTCCATACGGACGTCAGCTGGTGCCTTGAAACATTTCTGCAACTGCGAAATGTGAAACACATTTTGGACCCTTGAAAGCAACGCTGGTAGCTCTAGCCGATAGGCCACAGGTCCGCATCGTTCAATTACTGCGAACGGCCCAACAAAGCATGGAGCTAGCTTCCCTTTTACTTAGAAGCGATGAATCTCTTTCATTGGGGATACACGAAGATAAACGTTATCCCCGACATCGAAGGGAAGAGATAGACGCCGTTTGTCCGCATAGCTTTTCTGACGAGATTGAGCAGCCTTGAGGTTGGCTTGAATAACTTGTACTCATTCTTTAGCTTCATTCCCCAAGTCGATACCATATATCACTCGTTCACCGGATTCGCACCAGTCGAGTGGTGTGCAGCACTTCCGGCCGTAGAGAGCTTCATACGGTGCCATTTTGATACTAGATTGATATCTGTTGTTATATGAGAATTCCGCCAACAGTAAATGATGATCCCAATTTTTATCATGGTGTATGGCACATACTCTCAATATATCCTCAAGTATCTGATTTACCCTTTTGGTTTGTCCATTAGTTTTAGGGTGATATGAAGAACTACGAAATATCTTTGCTCCCAAAAATGAGCAACAAACAGCGATCCTCTATCCGATACAATGGTGCGGGAAACTCCATGTAAGCACATAATTCTTGATATGTATAAGTTAGCATATTTCTTTGCATTGTACGCGGTATGCACGGAAATAAAGTGTACTGACTTAGTTAACCGGTCAACGATCACCCAAACGGAATCGTGCTGGTGAAAGGTGAGAGGCAATCCAACAATGAAATCCATACTCGGATCCTCCCATTTCCATGTAGTTATCCTCAATGGTTGCAGCAGTCCGCTTCTCCTCATGTGATCAGCTTTTACCCTCCGACACTTGTCACACTCGGACACATACTTCGCTATTTCTCTTGTCATACGTGTCCACCAAAATTTACACTGCAAGGATTCCGGTTTATCGCAACGAAAAAATTCGTCGCAATAGGTTGTTTTTCGTCGCAATAGGTCGTTGTTGCAACGAAAAAGAGTGTGGCTATAGTTTTTACGAATCATCGTAATAATTCACGCGGCGATAGGTTCTTTGCGACGCCTTGGCATATGTGGCGAATAGTATGGTATTGCAACGATTTTACATCGGTGGCAATTAGGACGCTATTACAATGTTTACATGTATTGCGACGATTTAACGTATCACCACGAATTGTACGTTATTGCAACAGGTTCACGATCGCGGAAAATAGTACGATATTGCAACGATTTCATATTCGTGGCAAATAGCAGGTTGTTACAACGATTTAGCGTATTGCAATGATTTAACGTATTGCAACAAACAGCATGGTATTGCAACGATTTCACATTCATGGTAATTGTATGTGGTTGCAACGATTTCATAGGCGTGGAAATAGTACGATATTGTAATAATTTCACATTCATGACAAATAGTATGTTATTTCAACAGTTTAGTGTATTGCGACGATTTAATGTATTGCAACGAATAGCATTGTATTACAATGATTCTGCAAGCGTGGCAATAGTACGGTATTGTAACGATCTCACATTCATGGCCAATAGTATGTTACTGCGAGGGTTCACCGTATTGCGACGATTTAACGTATTTCAACGAATAGCATTGTATTGCAACGATTTCGCGTTCCTGGTAATAGTACGTGATTGCAACGATTTTCACATTCGTGGCAAATACTACAGTATTGCAACGATTTTCACAGCCGTGGCAAATAGAAACATATTGCAACGAGTTATGGTGTAGCGACGATTTACCATATTGCAACGAATATCACGGTATTGTAACAATTTCCCATTGGTGGCAAATAGTATGGTACTGCAACGATGTCCCAGTCGTGTCAAATAGTATGATATTGCGATGGTTTAACGTCCATGGCAAATCTTAGGTTAGTGCAACGAGTCAACAAACGTGGCGAATAGTACCGTATTGCAACGATTTCAGATCTGTGGGAACTAGTCTGGTACTGCAACGATTTTGTATCCGTGGCGAATAGTTGGGTATTGCAATGAGTCCACAAACGTGGCGAATAGTACAGTAGTGTAACGATTTCAGATCTGTTGGAACTAGTATATGGTACTGCAACGATTTCACATCTGTGGCGAATAGTTTGGTATAGCAACAATTTTTTATCTGTGGCAATAGTGTTTTAATGCAACGTTTCTTGAGTCGTTGCCAAATGTTTATATTGCAACGTTTTGTCATTTTATTGCCACGTTTTATCATCCGTATTGGCAATAGCTTCCTATTGCAACAATTTATAATTTGTGATAAGAAATTCGTAATGCCACATTTTTTAATTTGCGGCGGTAGAACCCGAATGCACCAGGTTTGAAAATTAGTGGCAACAGAATCACAAGTTTAACAATAAACATCCATCAATTGATATTACAACACGCATAACAACACTCAAGGATTACTGAAGCGACGTGTTTACATGCTAAGAGTTTTCCTAAGCTGACTGGGACTAATTGTTGGAGCAGATGGCTTTTGGCGGTTCCTTATTTGTTGGACCTTCAGTGGAGTTGTCGCCATCAGCATTTTGTGCTTTTCAGCCATTGAGGTGTGCATGTCCTGCATTTCCTTAGTTGTGTGTTCACGATCGGCTGCTATCTATCCTTGTAAGTTCAGGACATAAACGATTAACTCTTCATTCTTCTGGTTTATGCAGTCTGTCTGGGTGTTTAAGCTATCATTTCTTCCTTCCAAGTCTTGGACTATTTCATTGAGGCCTGTATTTCTAACTTCTAAGTTTCGAACTTGGTCGTTGTGGTGTTCAGACATCTGGATACGCATATGTTCACGTTTGGGACCAGTTGGGTTAGCTATATAACCACACCCCCGAACCTGTGATCCTGCACAACCGATTGAGGATCTATAACAATGCTGGAAGATGTGGTTTCTCTCCTCATTTGGAATTGGGCCTCCCTGCTCAGCTTCCATGTCGTCCACTTGGGCACGTGCCTGGATCTATATACGAAAAGAGAAGTCATAGGTAATTTGCAAATATTTATTTAATTGGGGATTGTTTGAAGTGTTACTCACATGTATAGCTTCTGATGGCTTGTTTGTCCATTTATCGTTCAACAAATGGCTTGCCTCCCATAGTTTTATGTCATCGGGTTCTTCTCCGGTCTCTCGGTCTCGCTACATAAAATACAAGTGAACTTCAAAATGTCGGTATACATATTATTTGCAGCGCAAAGTAAAAGCGAGGTTTATTTTTCATACCTTCTCATAACTAAGTTGGCCATAGGATTTGGAGCCATGAAAATGACACGCCTTTTGTCTGCTTCGATTTTGAGAATTTGTCCTGCTTGTTGACTGCAATAATTTTAAGAATTAATTCCACGAATGAAAGTAAATGAAATATTTTTTGTATGATGCGAAGCTATTAAAAAGTTAGCTGACCTTGAATCGCTCAGACCAAAAATATTCTATTAGGTGCAACCACTCGGGCGTCGTTACGTCAACAGGCTGGTTTCGTATACGTTCTTCATCGGTAGAATAACTCTTATAGGTGGCATGCAAAGTCGAGCGCCACCCCTTGTAGCGCTCACCAACAATTTTCAAAAATTTTCTTGCGCTCTCCAGTGTGTCCTCCACATCCCAGGAATCCTATACATTGTATAACAAGTTGATGTAAACGTACAGGATGGAGATTGCAAGAAAAAAATACTTGTGTGGGGGTGTTACAACACTAACCAAAATATCTCGTACTATATCTCTCTTGTTACTATGGCCTACCTATGCCCACTTTGTTGCACCGGTGAGGGATGCATGTCTTTTTGCAAACATAACCACATCATCGGCAAAGTGCCACTCATTAATACCAACCGCAGCACCCAACCTAGCGGAGAATTGAATTGGTAGCTTCACATGCTCCGTTCTACTAACTTGGGATGCATAGTGTATTCTGACAACCTTAAGTCCTTTAGCCACACTTCTTCCTAGCTTCCTTCCTTCTATTACATTGATTGAAATGGTAAACGATTAAAGCAAATTACCACCTCAACAAGTTTAGTATCATGTACAAATAGTGTGAAAAGAAGAAAAGTCTGATGTTCATACCATCTTCAGGATGAGTGCAGCAAATACGAGTGTGGGACGATCGCGTTGTGCCAACACCATTTTGTTCTGTAGTACTCCCTCCTGGTCTATATTAATTGTCATATCAGACCGGTAAATGAATTAAAAATGAACTACTACCGTAGTTAGGATTGTCCTAATGACAACTATTTTGATGGGGGGGGGGGGGGGTTACATTATTGACTTCTTTGTTGCTGTTCATACCCTAAAATGAGCCATCAGGTACACATGTCAGTGGCGGTACGCACTCGTAGTACTGCAGAGGATTTTCAGTCCATGAGGAAAGCATGCAAGACTGTGAGGGGGCATGCAGCTGGCAACGATAGAGTAGACAAAGATAGGGTTCGCCGGTTTGGTCTGACTAACATTAGCCAGAGCGCATCTCGAAGAGAATTATTAGTTGCAGGGCATGTAATGAATGCCAGCGGTAACAGGTGGCGAATGCAAGACAGATAAGGTAGGTAGCTTGCGTGATTGAAATCCTCCGCAGTATTGCACCTACATTAGCTGCCACTGACATGTGGGCCATGAGACATCAGGTCTACTTGTCAGTGGCAGCTATTGCAGGTGCAGTACTGCATAGTGCCAGCTTGCGACACTCAACAAAGCGAGGGTTCGGTCTCGCCGAAACTCTCGAGGACGATTGGTGGCAGGGCGAGTAACGGCCAAGGATTTGCGGGCGGCGGGGTAATCATGGCACGCGAAGGATGGGACGTGGTGATGGGCGTGGGAGACGCGTCGGGGAGGACACTGAAGTGACCAGCAGCAGGGCGTGGGCGCCGGTGCCGGTCGGAGTGGCCGACTGCGAGAGAGCACAGCGTGGATGCATACAAAAGTCACGCCATCACACAGGCTGATGTACTGTTAACTATAAAGACTAAGTACTAATAAGAAAGTAGAATCGCGAGGCATGCTAAAACAATTAGTAGAGCCTATGAAAGAATGCAAATGACCATGATACACCCATCATCATTACATCTAAAGGATAGAACGTAGTCCCTCAAAATGCTCCAAATTCAATGCCAAAGGAGTAGAGTAAAAAACTAACATGCTCTGCCAAAACAAATGGCACGGTAGAGAGGTAGATAGTAATGTGATGTGATATGGGTAGTTGGAAGCTACTACCAAGGATAGAGTTGGAGTGGCACATTTTTTAAGCTCCAAAAGTAAAATTACACTGGGGCGGAAGGAGTATTTCTGGTTTGTATATCTATACCTGCTGTTGGTTCATGCATCCCATCGTAGTAGTACCAGTGAGTGAAGAACCTCGGGGTTCCTGAACATCATGTGCTGCAATATTCTCTGCGTACCATGCAAACGATTTAATGTTGTCTAAATTTGTTTATTTTTGATAGTAAACACATTTATAGTTATACCATTTGCTTGTTGGCCACCATGAATGCTTGTAGTCGACATCACAGTTTGATGTCTTGTTCCTAATGTAAAGAGAATAGTACGTAGTCATTCCAAATAACAGTGATAACATCAGATTACATGACCGACTTAGATTTTTGATCGGACGGTGTGCTTTCTATAAACTACAGTGTTTGTTACTAACGGAGGAATTAGAAAAGAAATAATAGAAAAAACATACGATCCGAGAAAACCACAAGGAAGAAAAAAGTGAAAACCATGGGAACTAAAAATCTTAGGAATACAAATTTGTAAAACAGGAATGAGAGTAAACCATTTGGAGTGCTTCATCAGATAACCCGTGCGTCATTTATTTTAGTATTTGTCGTTCCCGGTCAGGAACTGAACTAGAAATCTATCGGAGCAACATTTATTTAGGGACAAATGTAGTGTGTGTGTGTGTGTGTGTGTGTGTGTGTGTGTGTATATATATATATATACATATATATATTTATATATATAACTAAATTTGTGAAACAGAAGACCACATTTATTCTTTGTTAATTTATTTAATCTTCGTATATCTGGATGGATCGTGTATAACTTAACTAGGCCAAAACTGCATGGATCCTGTAGAACCAAGCCAATATAGCTCTATAAAAAGATGGCATGGATCGTGTAGTTTACCTAGCACAAAACTGGAGTCCGGGATGCGATGTCGTGGGGAGGTGTCGGCGACGAAGAGGTTCGGTAGAGCCCATCAAACTTGGTTGCCCGGCGTTGTACCCAGGTGTCAACACCACCAAGAGCTTCAATGTGTCACTGCGAGATCCATGGGGGAAAAATTGTAAAAACCATGGGAAATGAAAACACGGGAATTTCTTAGGAATACAAGTATGGAACACAGGACAGAGAGACAACACATTTGGAGTACTGCGAGATCAAAGGAAGGGTGGGGCAACGGTGTGTCGGGAATGGAAGCCAGTGTTTCCATTTATACTCATCATGGCTGAAATAGGGTTACGCTAATAGGCGGGACTGACATTGGAGGCGCAGGTAGTGAAAATTGAATTGTCAAAATCTCAAATGTGGCGCTCCAAGTAGAATGATAAAATTTTCGTGGGAGTGGATAATTTGACGCAAGTCGTGCCCTCGTGCACGCATCCAATCGTGATTAATTACATCTCATGTCGCGTCGATTCCTGCACATGGCTGGTGCGTGTAGCTAGAGGGGTAGACTTCGTCGTAGGACAAATTGCTCGCTTCTTAATTCATCTTTGTTGCCATGCATGGAGATCAAAATCTAAAAGCAGTCATCTGCTAGCTAGTGGGACATTCCAAAAAAATACAAAAAAAATATGAATTGCCAAATGTATACGTATGTGCTAATGCAAACGATATGCAAATACAGCCAAGTGCACGAAAGGACAATGGTAAACAATCAGCATTTTGTAACATTAATCACAATGAAACGATAACATGTAGTATATACTACTACATAATAAAAATACATTTTCCCATGCGCCAACTACAAATGAAAAAATTGAGTGAAAGAACACAAAAGAGGAGAAACGCAGCCTCAACCACGATCTCAATGGAGTTTCAACCAAGAGTTATTGATTGTCGCAACACAACAAATTCTTCGCTAGAAATTGAACAACAGTTATCTCGCTCCTTTTTTCAGAAAGGAGTTGTTTTTCGATACTATATAGGACGCATTGTTCTTGAACAAAAAAGACATTTATCATTAAAATAGAAGCAACACATATATTACAAACAAGAACTAAGAAAGCACATAGAAGACAAGAAAAAGAAAAACTACAAATACTACTTTACTCGGAGTTGGAGGAGATCTCCTCCACCTCCTCCTCCACCGCTGCTGCCACCGCCGCCTCCTCCGCTGCTGCCGCCGCCGCCTCCTCCGCTGCCGCCGCTGCTGCCGCCTCCTCCGGCAATTTAGTCCAAAGCTTCCGGGCGACGGTTCGTAGAAGATGCTTGTGGACATCCACCACAGCCACCTCCCTGATCGTCTCGTAGAGGACGTTGAGACGACCGACCACAAACCCTAACCTGAAGCAGTAGTGGTCGGCGGTGTCCATGCTGGTGCAGACGGGAAGTTTCCCAAGACCCAGACGCTCACACGAGCGAGATGTATCGGAAAATACATCCCGCGCCAATATGTTGAGCTTTTTGCTCACCCGACGGTTCGGAATGGTGCTCGGTGGCCTCCTTCAGGCGCCGATCGAGTTCATCGAAGCGGTGTTCGACGAGGCGGACAGTCTCCTGAACCCAAACGGGATGAGGAGGTGTGGGCGCCGCGGGTGGAGAAGGGGACGGAGGAGGTGCGGGCACCGCCTCCATTTCCACCAGCATTGGCTGCGATGGAAACAGAGAAGAAGGAGGTTCGAAGGACGTCGACAGCCTGGAGCGCTTCGATGCGGGGCTACCCATTTGTGCGGCGACGGAGTTGCGGAGAAAGAGTGAGAGGTGGTCGGCGATGGTGCGGCAGGGAAGGAAGACAAGTATGGAGGCTACGATCGATGGAGATGGAGTGGAGCGGCGTAGATGCAAGAGGACGGTTGTGCCTTTATAGCGGGTCCTCGTCCCGTGCAAGTGGAGATGATTGGACGCTTCGAAAATTGCACTTTCGAAGTAATCCAACCCGCGGTTGGCTTCCATCTTCGTTTCACACGAAGTTTTTTAATTTGACATGCAAAGGGTCCAGGATATGTAGTGGCCCACGTGGCATACTTTGTAGGTCCGTCCGGCGGTGTTTCAGTTTTTCAGTTCCAGTTTTTAATTTTGACACGCAAAGGGCCCATCGGCCCAAGGTATATGCAATGTTCCAGTTTTTTTTCAGTTTGTCACGCAAAATACCTCGATCATGTTTCATGACGTTACGTGTTTTCTCTTATTTTTTGAAAGATCATCATATATATATATATATATATATATATATATCACAAACCCTCATTCATGTTTTCTCAGTTTGACATGCAAAAGACCTCGATCATGCATGTTTGATGACGTTAGGTGTTTTCTAATTTTGTTGAAAGATCGTCATATTTGAGACTCGTTGATCATGTTTGGGGTGTAGCAAGCATGCATGGACAAGTAACATATGCACTTGAAAACCTCGCGACGATCATGTTTGATGACAACATTATTACTTGTTTTCTCTGTTTTTTGTTGAAACATCGTCATATATAGTTTGAGGCTCGTTGATCATGTTTGGGGCGTGACAACTAACATGTTTTATATATATATATATATATATATATATATATATATATATATATATATATATATAGCTTGGCTCGTTGATCCTATGTTTGGGGAGTAGGGTAGCATGCATGGACAACTATAACTTGCATGTGAGAGAGACGTCGATGATCATATGTACTCCCCCCGTCTCCATGACCTTGTCGCTTTGTCATAGTTCATTTTTAACTACAAAAGCGGCATCAAAAGAGCTTGTTTATTGGCTCATGGACAAGGAAAATTCTTTGTACCTAGTACAAAAAGTATATGTTGGCCGGCGTTGCCGTTCGTACGCGAAGGATGCAGCCATGTAGTTGCTCTTGCAGGTGTATGGTAATTACGTGAGCGTTTGGTAGGGTCATGTGGTTACTCCACGATGCACCCTAAACCCACTGTTGAATCATACACTCCAGTGACATTTGACAAAGTGCTCAGTCATCAACTATGTTTGGTTTGACGTCGAAGTTCGATTGGAGATAGATCATCCATTTGTTTATGTCTTGGATCATCCAAATTAACGTTTGGTTGGATGGACTAGACGATCTAATTTTTTGTTGGTAGGTTGGATGAAACTTAATTGGATTATTGAATCATCAAAGTTGATAACTTCATAATATTATTCGTGCGCATGATGATGGATCGTGCACGCCGAGTACTGAGTTATTCGGATCGCCGAGCAAAGTTCGGACGTGGAGTTCGTGTGCCTGTGCGCGCTGCAAGATTCGGTGCGCTCGCGTACGTGGCAATCATCAGGGCAAGGTGGTATAGTCATGGGAACCGTGCAGTGCGCCTTTGGCTGTAAGATTTGGAGTGTGAATGTACGTGGCAACCATCTGGGCACGGTCGCACAGAGACGGTTGTGCGGAAGGGACGCGGTGAATTCGATATTGGTGTTTGGGAAGACGGTATTTTTGGAGTTTTAGACCATCTGCAGCGGTTTCCTCTAAAACGTACTCTATCCCTCTATACTTCAAGTATATTCTCTATACTTCAAGCATTTCACTTTGGACACTAACTCTATACTTCCAGTAATCTACTCTATATTTCTAGTCCAGTAAGCTTTACAGTGAACCACTGCGGATGGTCTTGGAGAAATCAGCAATACCGTGGCATTTGAGATTACTACGGTATTTTTTTACAGAATGGTGTTTGTCAAGCAAACAGTCCTATGTGTTGCAAAATCGTGGTATTACAAAACTGTGTTATTGAAATACGTACTTTGGTATTGCCAGGTCATTTTAAAAATTGTGGTTTCCAAAACATTAGTATTGAAAAACTATGCTCCCAAACACAGCCTAAAGCTTTACCGTGAACCACTGCGGATGGTCTTAAAGGCAGGCCCGGCTCTGGGGCTAGGCGGGCGGAAATAAATTTTCTGTGGCCCTGCCGCACAACGACGCGCATTCGCCCCCGCCCCGCACGACGTCCCATGGAAATCTCGCTGAGATCCTTGTCTTCGCTTTGGTGGGTTTGTTGTCTGGACACCGAAGGATGGAAATCTCGCATGTCCCGCTCCTACGATTATGCGATTTTGATCGGACGGCGTTCTAGGCAGGGGCGTACGCACGATGTTGTGCGTTAGGGTCGCATAAAATTTGTGGGCTACTGCCTAGGGCCATGCCGGTGGTTGGGGGTGGTGGGGCGGGCACGATGACAGCTGGTAAAGATAAATGAAATAAAATTAATTAAGTGTGTAGCTTTTTATTTTCGTAATTTTTTGAAATATAATTCTACTTCGTACGTCCTACTAATGTTAGTTCCATGCTTTGTCAAAAACGTCAAATAAAAGAATAAGGAGGGAGTATTTATTAGTTACAGTATAATATTACTAATGTGTTAATTTTCCATATGCATGGTTTTCGATAAAAGGAGGAGTTTTTCGTAACTACATGTATTGTAGGACACGTTATTCATGAACATAAAATTAAAGACATTTTTCATTAATATAAAAACAAGACATATATTACAAACAAGAAAAAAACACATAGAAAACAAAAGAAAAAACTACTACTCATCCTACTCTACTCGGAGGAGGACTTGTCCACCTCCGTCGCCGCCTCCGCCTCCGCATTCGCCACCTGCGCCTCCGCATCCGCCGCTGGCGCCTTCGCCGCAACCGCCGGCGGAGCATCCTCCAACACGAGATCGAACTTCTTCCGGCTGACGGCATTCACGAGTTGCTCGCGAAACCCCTCCCTGGCATCCTCACCGATCGTCTCATAGAGGCAGTCGAGATGAGCGGCAACAAAGCCTAACCCTAAGATGTAGTAGGCGGCAGAGTCCATGCTGGCGTGGTGGGGAAGGACACCAGGTCCCAGTCGGCGACAAGAGTGAGCTGTATTGTGAAATACATCCTGCGCCATATTGTCGAGCACTTTTGCTTGCAGGTCGGGGGCAAACAGGCTGCCGGTGAACTCCTTAAGCTTGCCGTCAAGTTTGTCAATGCTTTCCTCGATGAGGCGGACAGTCTCATCATAGTCGGATGGATGAGGTGCGGGCACCACAGGCGGAGACAGGAGTGGAGGAGGTGCGGGCGCCACCTCCAGTTGCACTGGCCTTGGCGGCAACGGAAACGGAGAAGGATGTTTGTAGGACGTCGATGACCTAGAACGCTTCAGTGCGGGGCTACCCATTTGTGCGGCGATGGAGGTGCGAACAATGAGAGAGAGGTGGTCGACGGTGGTGCGGCGGAGAAGCAAGAGATGTTTGGAGGCTAAAATCGATCGAGAGGTGCGGCGGAGAAGAAGAGGAAGGTGTGCCTTTATAGCGGGTCGTCATCTAAGCGTGTGACTGGAGATGATCGGATGCTTCAAAAATTGTGCTTTTGAATTGACGGTCAGAGTTACTCCAAACCGCTGTTCGCCTCCTCTCGGTTATCGAAACGGCTCAACATGTCCCATCGGCTAGTTTTTTAATTTAACACACAAAGGTGCGGACGTTGACGTGAACGCACGTGGCAATCTACCCAGAGTCCATATCTTTTTTTTTAAGGATCTGACCGCTGCCGATCGAGAGTCCATATCGAACTGATAATTGTCGTGATCATGGATGATGGTGCACATGAATGTAATGCATGTGAAAGAGACTCACAATCAAACATGTTTAGTCATGTGTTGAGGATTTTTGTGCCCCCTTGTTGTGGAACATGTTAATTGGATGACGTTGCGGATCAGATGTGGCGTACGTGTTTTCACAAGTGTGTTCATTTGTTCCTAAAATCAGAACACGTAGCGGCTAGCGCCTACGCCTGTTGTATCTTCAAAAGACGAGTACAACAATACATAATGGCAGCATGTGATCGATTAATTTGATGAACCACGTACGTACGTAAAGAGCGTTGTGTGCTTCTTAGACGATGGTAGTCCACATTCTATCCTCGTACCATCGAGGGAACATCCTTGTGTCAAATTTGTTATCTCTATTGATGACAGGATAATATTCTTCATTAGTGTGGTACTTAAACTGCCATATACAGTATGTTGAGAGCATACACACATGCATGGTAGAGAATATGATAAATATAGAAATATATATACATGGTAGGAAATATTATTCTATTCTTGGAATACATGTTTGGGACGTAGCATATGTACGTCTAACATACATGTGAAAGACCTCGATCATGTTTGCTGATGTTACGTGTTCTCTTTTTTGTTGAGAGATCGTCATGTTTGAGGCTCGTTGATCATGTTTGGGGCGTAGCATGCATGGACAACTAAAATGCATGTGAAAGACCTTGATACATGTGAAATAGCATGCATGTTTTCAAAAGTAAGATATAGTGTTTCCTCAAGAAAAAATAATTTTATGAGAGATTGGGCACACAAGCACAAAAGCTAGAACTTGAGCGATGCCCCTACAAATTCCATATGCCGGGATGATCAACGGCAGCCGACCCGCAAACTCGGTGGTAGGATCAGTAGTCGCCGAAGAGCAACTTGCGGCCGACCTCGAAGGAGACGAAGGTGTTGATGCACACATAGCTGATGTGCTCATCGGAGAGATTGTACGTGTCCCAGTTTCTCATACTCACCCTGTAAGGCTTCTCCATGTCGGCGCCCATCACGGCGCTCGCAATGTCCTTCTGCCCCGCAAGGCAGAGGCTCGGGCGATCCGTCACCTTCGCCGCGAGCTCGACTAGGTCCATCGTTTTGGCCACCTACAGCAGCCAGTCCTTCCAAAGTCTGTCGGCGTCACCCTCCACGTCGACGCTAACGAAGCGGTAGTCGGAATCGCCGAGGAAAACTTCCAGCTCGTCGGGGAAGTTGTCAGCGTGGATGACCTGGAAGATGAGGCAGCAGTGGCCGACGCAGAGCTGCAGAACAGCGACGGGATTCTAGACGGCAGAGTAGTTGGGGCGCCACTCGACGTCGAGCCCAACGACGAGCTTGTGAAGGCGACGACGGTGGACGGAGAGGACCTCGTCGAGCCAGTCCTCAATGGCCTTGCCAGAGGACGTCACGGTGGTGGTGATCACGTATTCTTCGAACGTCACGTTGTACACCTGAGTCCCCACCATTGGGTCTCTCTCCTTGTCGTCCCTACGGTTGTCGTATGCGGTGGTGTGGCGCAACTCTCTCTCTTATGCAAAACCTTCGTCTACAGCTTTAGTTTTGATTTTAATTGGAAACGGGCCTGGATATATAACTGATGCAGTACGATATGAGCGGAGGAGTTTCCGAATTTGACGGGCCCGAGCCCGGAGTAAAGAGAGTAATGAAGATTTTTGAATCTCATATACTCTTTCTAATTTTTAATTCTTATCGTTATGACCACAAGTTGCGTTGTCTCGACCTAACACCACGTACAACAACAACATCATCTCTCAGGAGCCCACCCACTGGATATGTCGGGTGGGCCACGAGATACCCTGGGTCTAGTCACCATAGAGTAGCTAGTGTGAATACATGCTGCAGAGATCAGCAGAATCGGGAACTGGCCAATGAAGATGGATGTCAGCAGTGTTATGGTTCATGTATCAAAACACACACCATCCTTTTTCTTCTTCTCCTTTTTCTTATAAGTTCGTATTATTTTCTACCAATCTTCTAAGAGCATCTCCAACCCCGTTTGCTATTTTTACATTGCTATTCTTTCAAATAGCAAATATGCTATGCACTTTTAGCACCTCATTCTATGAGCATCTCCAACCCGTTTGCTATATGATGTGCTATATTAAAAATTTTCATATTTTATTAATATGTAATAATTATTTTAAAATTCAAATAACATTGTTCCAACAGCTATATTGTAACGTTTGTGTTTCTAATGGCTATTTTTCAATTTTTATATTTCTAATGACTATTTTTCAACGGTTGTATTTCCAACGGTTATTTATCAACAACTATTTTGCAACAGAAACAACAATAATGTAGCAGAAATTGGGGATAGCAAACCGGATAGCATTTGCTACTAGTAGCACACCGAGAGCTCCATATAGCAAATGGCTAAAAGTAGCAATCCTAATAGCAAACTGGTTAGAGATGATTTTTTCTGTAAATTTGCTAAATAATAGGAAAGCACACCATATAGCTAATGGCTAAAAAAGAATCTCCAACCCATTAGCTATATGATGTGATATCCTATTATTTAGCAAATCTAGAGCAAAAATCATCTCTAACGGGTTTGCTATTTGGATTGCTACTTTTAGCCATTTGCTATATGGAGCTCTCGGTGTGCTACTAATAGCAATTGTTATCCGGTTTGCTATTCCCGATTTCTGGTACATTATCATCGTTCCGTTGCATAATAGTCGTTGAAAATTAGCCGTTGGAAATACATCCGTTGAAAAATAGTCGTTAGAAATATAACCATTGAAAAATAGCCGTTATAAATACAACCGTTACATATAGCCATTGCAACAATGTTATTTGAATTTTAAATAATTTTTATATACAAATAAAATATGAAAAAAAAATTAATATAGCACATCATATAGCAAACGGGTTTGAGATGCTCATGGAATGAGATGCTAAATGTGGATAGCATATTTGTCATTTGAAAGAATAGCAAACCAAAAATAACAAAGGGGTTGGAGATGCTCTAACCCTCCTTTATTTGAAGTTGTACGGTTGGATCAGGATACGTGGCCGGCGTACACTTTATGGCACACTAGTGAAAGTAAAACACCCGATACATTTTATGACACACTTGTGAAAGTAAAATATCTGATACATTTTATTATTATGGAAGTCTATAACTAAGACTCAATCCAAATCGGGCAAAAATTTCGAGGACCCTGAATTCTAGTTTGTTTTTGCAAGCCATCCGAATCAAGTCTTTTTTGTCTTCACCCTTTTGCAATGACGCCCACGATCATCTAATCTGGGCTAAAGTTGATACGTACTCCAGAAACTGCTGTTGGGTTTTTTGTTATTTACTGCGTGCTTTTCTATTTGATTACTCATTATGTTGGATCCGTGTAGGGTTTGAACACAGAGTGGGCTTCTTCCTGCTGGTCCTATCAGATAAACTAGTAGGTGATAGTCACTTTCTGGATCTCCAGCTCAGTAGAGTTGGACGCGGAAATATATTCCATTCTAAAAGATAAAAGAGATAAATAGTCTACTAGTTTATCGTCAGAACAGCAACATTAGAACTATTTTTGCAAAACAATGAACAGAAATATAAAGTTCATTACCTTAAGACGATACATTACAAACAGGAATAAAGAAAAACTAAAACTACCAACAAGAAAAGATAAACAACACAACTAAGAACAAGAAAAAAACTACTTCTCCTCCTCCTCGCTCCACCTACTTCTCCTTCTCCTCCTCCTCCTTGGGCTCCTGGCTGGGCGGGGGCGCCTCCCGTGGCGGAGACGAGAAGCCCAATTTCCTGGACGTCGCCGCCACAAGGTTGTTGCGGCCGGCGATGGCAAGCTCGTCCGCCAGTGTCTCACAGAGGACGTCGAGACGACCGGCCAAGTGCGTCATGCCGAAGACGTAGTGGCCCATTGTCCCCATGGCAGCATACTCTTGAAGGGGACCAAGCCCAAGGCGACGCATGGAGAGCGATGGATTGTCAAATACATAGTGCGCCATTTTCTGGAGAGCCCACTCCTTGTCCGGGGGGAGTCCGGTCGGGGACGCTTCCCCTTGGCGTCCTTCGGCGAGCTTGGCGGCGGCGTTGTCTTGTCAGCCATGGTGTTCTTGGCGCGTTTTTGGGAAGAGAGGAAGAGTGGTTGTGCGGAGAAGACGGTGGCGTGCCTGGGTGATCTTATAGCGTAGTAGCAGCCTGGATGGGGTGCTCATCCTCTGCAGTACTGCAGGTGCAGTAGAGGTGGCTGACATATGGGTCCCATACCATGTGGGGCCCTCATGTCATCCATCTCTACTGCACCTGTAGTACTGTAGGGGATTTGAACCCACCTGGTTGTTCGTCTCTCGACGCGCGCAGTAGTGGTGATGGGACGCGGAGCCATTCCAATTGAATTCAAAGATGCGCATGCTCTACGCGTGTTTAAGGCGCCTCGGTGACTGCCGCTCACGTAAGCTCGGTGTGCCCGGTCGCATCAGCCGCCTGTACAAATGGCTACGGCTTGAACGAAGGACCAAACCTTATGCGGCAAACAGCAACGTATAATACTTCCTCCGCCCCAACTCAACTCTATTTCTGTTTTGGTCGAACTAATTACCTTTGACCAATGATTTATATGGAATTTATTAACATCAATAACACGTAGTACTAGATTGTATATTATAGAAATATTTTCATGGTGAATCTAAAAGTAAAATTCTTGTATTGTTAAAACAGATCAAAATTGCGTAAATCTCAAAGACAGATTTGACGAAACATAAGACTTCCCTTTGAAAAAGTTTTATACTTTATATTAGTTTTACATATGTAATATGCACATAGGATATATGACTAAATAGTTTTGCAAAAAAACATGGAGGATAAATATGTATATCCCATATGCTACTACTACGTAAATTAGGGGTGGGCAAATAAACCGAGACCGAAAAACCGAAACCGATAAAACCAAGACCGGAACCGAAAACACTGAAATATTGGGTATCAATACTTTGCGGGTAGCAAATATAAATAAATGAAAAATAAATGTCGGGTTCGGGTACCACTGTCGGGTAACTGAAATAACCGAATAGCCGATCCATCAAATAATAAGTTAAATTATGTGTGCTAAACTATGAACAATTCAAATTTAGATATTTTATTTTCAAGTTGTGATGTGTAAAGTTGTTGGATTTAAAAGTTTATTTTTTATTTTTCATTTGTCAATTTATAATAAATGACCTCATGGGATTAAATTTATCAATCATATTAAATTTGTGCAAACATGACATGGATATAATGTATAATTCGGATATATCGGGTAGGACCGAAGACCGAACCAGAATTTTGGTACCCAAAATGTTCAGGTACCTAATATTATTACAACAATTCGGTAGTGATTTCAAGAAACCGAATTTCAAAAAAGATTGAAATACCCGAACCAAAAATATCGGGTAGACCGAATGCACACCCCTTAACGTAAATCGATCAAAAATAATTAGCTAGTTTGAGGATGATTGATGTTGAGCTTGCAAGCTTGATGAGCACCGTCATTGTTTTGAGCAGCGATTAATTTATGGCATCATCAAATCTGGAGTAATTTTTCTAGATCATTTAGGGCCGAAAAATTAGTTAACACGCTATATATGAGGAGAAAGATTAGGATATGCTACCTATTGCTTGTGTTGAATAACCCTTGCCGTGGACAACATATATCCGACACTTCATTCTGGTCGCCAGGATCATTCTGCCCTAGGGATGAAAATGGTACGGTAAATTCCCGAACCGTCCGATGGCATTTTCGAAAATTTCTGATGTGATTACCAATTTCGACAATTTCCAAATTTTTTGATCCGATTACCATTTTTATCGCACATTGAAATTTGGTAAATGGAATGGAAACGATTTAGACTGATTTCCGTCCGAATCGTCGGAATACCGTATTTTAATGGAAAATTTCTGAATAATAACCGAATACTTTCCAAATAATAGGTTGGGTCTAATGGGCTGACATGTACTCTCTCCGTCCCTTGGAATAGAGGATTTTTAAAGGAAACTTCAAAGGAGTTCATTCCTACATTGTGCTGATGTCACAGGTGTTTGGAACACATGAATCATATTTCCTCTCCTGTAGAAAGACTTCCTTTCATATGTAAAATGGAGGAATAAAATAATCTAGGCCAAGTTCTTTGTGGTCTGCTGTTTGGCTATGGAGGGAATATATAGGGTGCTAAAAGTCAAATTACTTAACCTAATGATTTGCATGGAATAATTATTTCTTATTTTGAAACAAGGGAATAATTATTTCTGAGCTACTGTAATGCAATGGACGTTTTGATGTTAGAAATATAGGAATGAAGTTGTTTATGAAGCAAACTGGTAGTTCATTTTGGCAAGAAGTTATGACTTTGATTTATGTATTACAAATAATGATAGTTAAGATTCTATAGAATTTTGTTTATAGTTGCTTTAACATTATTCCTATGTTTTCATTCCTGCATTCCAAACATCTTGAATTCTCCATTCCTCTGATTTTGATTCCCGTGGTTTTCTCACTTTTTTCGTTCCTCCATTTTGTCGATTCCTATGTTTTTTCCAATTCATGTGATTTGGATTCCTACGTTCCAAATGGGGCCGTAGTAAATATCGCTTTGTAGTTTATTTTTGAATTACAAAGCGACAAGTATTTAGAGACGGAGGGTGTAATAAGCTCAATTCTTTAATTTTTTTATTCAGGCACCAATTTGAATAAGGAGTTGTCAAAGGTAATAATCTCAATTCCGACTGTTTTCATTTCTATTCTGCCCCAAGTCATTTGGGGCAGCAAGCGGAGGACCTTGATGATCAGGATAAGGACCAGGCAAGAAATCATTGGTAAAAGGTAAGTTTGACCATAGCTCAAAATAGAGTTGAGTTGGGGCGGAGGGAGGAGTACTTTTTACAGACCGCTTTGTAGGCCCGCTGCGGGCGATCTCCTGCCTGCTACCAACTCCAACGGCTAAAGTAGCATACAACTACACTTTAGAAGTCGTAACCCCAGTTTCGCAAGTAGCATTCCAAATGGTGCACTTTAGAAGCCATAACCATCACTGCGCGCGTCTCATCATCTTCTCCGCGCGTACTAATAAAGACACACCATCCTATTCTCTGCAACACACACAGGCCATCCTCTTCTCCGCGCGTACTCTTCCTCTTCATCTCCGTCGCGTGCGCCCTCGTTGGTTCCCTTCGAAGCCCATGGAGTTCCCCTTGCCGCACGATATTGCGGTAATGATTGCGGGGTGGGTCGCCGCAACCTCCCCGCAGCCCATGGACGACCTCTCCAGTCTGCGCGCCACCTACAAGGCAATGCACGCGGCGTGCCGTCATCGCGCTGTGGGCAGGCACGTGGCTCTGGAGCGGGAGAGCATCTGGAAGTATAACTGGCGCTACGCCCGCCTCATGGAGCGCCTGGCAATCGTCGGCAACCCTCATGCGTGCTACATCAGTGGGTTCGACCTCGTCTTCCTGCACGGTCGCGCGCAGCCAGGCACCCAGTTCCTTGCCCGGGTGGCCGCGAATGGCCACATGGTGGCGGCCTAGGTCCTTGGCATGCTCTGCTAGGACGCCGACCATGGGACAGCGAAGCCTTCGAGTATATCTGGCATGTCGAATGTGAGGCCCACGTCGGCTAGAATGCGGTCGGGTGCGTCGCCATGAAGTGGACCAACAAGGATTGCTGCTGGTGTCGGCGTAAAGTTATGAATAGTATCGATGATGTCGCTTGGAGGTTCGTGGGCAGGCCTCGTCTAGAAGCGCCGCTGGTGGCGATGCCCAGCATTGATGATGACGATTGGGACGGCTCAGTAGGGGAGAACCAGGGAATTGCCTGTTGCGGCAGGCCTACGTAGGAGGAGTGGAGAGTCTTCTGCACAGGGAACTGTAGGATTAAGCACGAGCATGACCTGTTTTGTCGTCTGGTGTTGTACTATATGGTTTATATTCCCTCCATTCCCATTTGGATGCACCGCTAGTTCTCCCAATGACAATTTAAAGAGAACAAAGGGAGTATATAAAATAGACTTGTACTAGTATATGTGTTTCCCCTATGCTCACTCGTCTCTGATGAATGTTGCACTTGTTGTGTTTCCCCTATGCGCGCTCGTCTTATGTTTAGCCCCATTTGCATCAAAGGAAACTCATTGGATAGTTTAAAGAAATGGATTCTTCCAGAAATGAATACATTCAATCATACAGTAGTTTGTAACGAAGGAAATCAGTGTTCCTTCTCTCTGTTCATTGTCTCCACTTTTCATTCCAGTCGTCGCTATTCGACAGAACTAGCTGTTACATAAAACCCAATAAACACAAAATAAACTAATCGACACATCTAGTCCCCAGCACTTCCCTTGAAGCAGTGGTAATAACTTATGGCTGCGTATAGGAGTAGTGGTAATGATTACACTGTGTATAGGGGCATAGGGCCAGTCGTATGTTGGAGTTCTACCTATCTTTTTTCTAACATTTTTCTCGTCCTTTCTTTTCTTTTCTCTCTGTTGATTGTCTCCACTTTTCTTTCCAGTCGTCGCTACCTATTAGTACTGTATACTACTTTACTGACCGCTTTGTAGGCCCTGCTGCGGGCGATCTCCTAGCACCTCTAGCAGCTAAAGTATCGTACAAGAAACTTTACAAATGAGCTTACTCGAACTTTTCGATCTTGAGCTCATCAAGCTGGCAATACTCAACTTCATCCTCAAACTTTCAATCAAAACTAAGTTTGGTCCTTCAACTTTCAAATGGGTCAATTATTTAGTCCATCAACTTCAAAAAACCGTTTCACTTTCATCCTTACTCTGAGTTGGACATTGACACATTGGCATGTCACATAAGATAGTTAATGTGTTTTTAATTCTGTTAATTTGTGATAGAAGTTTGTTTTATTTAAATGTTTAATGTATGCATCATTATATGCATGTAAACTCTTTCTCATGTTGAAGCAAGCAGGCAAGAGTTTAAGAAACGATTTGAATGGACCCCTTAGTTGGATAGTTGGGAAGTACAACCGTCGAATGAAAACAAACGGTGGTTGCATCCTTTACTGCACGCATGCAACAAAATGTTGCTACATCAGGCGATCCATGTCCAGGCAGGTATGCTCCGATTCCTGTCCTCCAACTCCATCTAGGCTTTCGATGACGCAGGCGGTTCACCACTAGACTGTTGAAAGGATAAGCACACACACATGTAACAATCATTGTTGACTTCGTCGGTCTAACGTCATTGTTTGACTGTGTAGGCCTACGTTTAGTCATTAACGCTAGCTTCTGAATCTATGTACTGCGAAAGGGTTTTGTTTTGGTTTCACACTACACTAGCTAGCCTATATAAAGTGTATTTGTGTTCCCTGATGAATACACAACAAACATTCTCCATACAGAATGAAACTTGCATGCCGCTTTCTTCTGCCAGAGGTTCGAAGGAAACTACACGGCTGGCTAGGTACACGTACGGTACGGGTGTGCCGATGTACCTTTACCCCCCGTACGTCGTCCATCCCCGATGGTTGTTGGGAAGAGCCTTACAGGCATGTTGTGATTCCAGTACTCTTACTCCATCTCTAGGTTTTTGATGATGCAGGCGGTTCACCACCAGGCAACCCAAAAAAGGTTGAGCGCCATGCAAAATTTTTGATGAAAAACTGACTGCGGCCCGCTAACTGCGGCCTGCTGACGCATCCATCTCTAGTTTTTTGATGACATTCCCGCTGACGTGTCATCATATTATTTGTTGTGAAGGTATGGTAGTTAAACTAAGCATTAATAAAGGGACCAATGACATTTTGACACATCAGCGAGATGACGCATGGGAGGACAGAACGGGAGGGACACAGCTTGCAGCCAGTTTGTCATCAAGAAATTTGCATGCCGCTCATCACCGAGACTTTGCTGGTTTGTCTGGGGGTGCACTGCATGCGTCATCGAAAACATGGATGTAGTTAGAGGACAGGAATCAGAACATACCTGCAGGGGTCTTCCAACCACCACTGGGGACACGCGACAGGGGTTAAGGTACACACCGGCACACCCGGACCGTACATATGTGCTTGTGAAGATGAACGGCGTTTCGGCTGTGGAAGCACCTGCATGGCTTCCGTTGGAAGGTGACCGATTCACGGAAGATGTGCGAGGTCGACTACACCAACATCCAGGTACGTCACTGTCTGCTGCCACCGTTTTCCATTGCGCCGCCGCTGCATGGTGTTCACCTGCCGCTACTCATCATCCTTTCACAGGTTCACCACCACACTGTAGAAAGGATAAGCACGCACACATGTAACAGTCATTGTTTACTGCGTTGGTCTAACGTCATTGTTTGACTGCGTAGGCCTACGTTTAGTCATTAACGCTAGCTTTTGAAACTGTGTAGTGTGAAAGGGTTTTGTTTTTGTTTCACACTACACTAGCTAGCCTATATAAAGTGTATCTGTGTTCCCTGATGAATACACAACAAACATTCTCCATACAGAATGAAACTTGTATGCCGCTTTCTTCTGCCGGAGGTTCGAAGGAAACTACACAGCTGGTCGGGTACACGTACGGTACGGGTGTGCTGGTGTACCTTAACCCCACGTACATCGTCCGTCCCTAGTGGTTATTGGGAAGAGCCTTACAGGTATGCTCTGATTCCAGTCCTCTTACTCCATCTCTAGGTTTTTGATGACGCAGGCGGTTCACCACCAGGCGAACCAAAAAAGGTTGAGCGGCATGCAAGTTTTTTGATGAGAAACTGAATGTGGCCCACTGACTGCGGCCTGCTGATGCATCCATCTCTGGTTTTTTGATGGCACTCCTGCTGACGTGTCATCATCTTATTTGTTGTGAAGGTATGGTAGTTAAACTAAGCATTAATAAAGGGACCAATAACATTTTGACACATCAGCGGGATGATGCATGGGAGGACAGAACGGGAGGTACACGACTTGTATACTCCCATTAAGTGCTTCCATGCGTTCTCCATCAGCATCATATACTTTGCAAAAAGATCAGAAGACCACCTTGTGTAAGCATCATATACATACGAGAGGTATGTACGTAGTAGAGCTCACCCGGAGGCTTCTATAGCTGAGGAATATATTATGGAAGAGTGTATGACATTTTGTAGCCAGTTTTTAGATAACATCAGCACCAAGCTTAATAGGCCAAAACGTCATGAAGCTGCAGCTAGGAATGAACCTTCTCTCGAGTCTAATATATTTACAGAAGTTGATAATTCTAAAAAAGGGTTTAAATAGGGCGAACTTACTATGGTGGAACTACATAACATCAGGCATTATATTATTTCTAATGTTGAAGAGGCCGCTCCATGGATCAAGTACGTATAACACTCAGATGTTCTATACTATATTAATGGATCATGCTTATTGTAGATGGTTATTTTAAATTTGTACCATAATGCAATGATCGCGTTCCATGGCGATAGATGCTAATGCAACGAACTAGTGAATCGTGGCAACAAATTCTAATGCAACGATTGTGTTCTGCGGCGATAGATGCTAATGCCACAAACTATTGAATCGTGGCAACAGATCCTAATGCAACGATCGGGTTCCGTGGCGATAGATGCTAATGCCATGAACTAGTGAATCGGGGCAACATATTCTAATGCAACGATCGGGTTTCTTGGTGATAGTGCTAATGCCACGAACTAGTGAATCGTGACAACAAATTCTAATGCAACGATCGGGTTCCATGGCGATAGATGCTAACGCCACGAACTATTGAATTGTAGCAACATATCCTAGTGCAACGATCGTGTTTTATAGCGATAGATGATAATGCCATGAACTAGTGAATCGTAGCAACAGATTCTAATGCAACTATCGGGTTTCGTGGTGACAGATGCTAACTCCACGAACTATTGAATGTAGCAACAGATCCTAATGCAACGATCGGGTTCCATGGCGATAGATGCTAACGCCAGAACTAGTGAATTGTGCCAACAGATCCTAGTGCAACGATCGTGTTCAATGGCGAAAGATGCTAATGCCACGAACTAGTGAATCGTGGCAACAGATTTGTGGTGATAGATCCTAATGCCACAAACTAGTGAATCGTGGCAACAGATCCTAATGCAACGATCGTATTCCATGGCGATAGATGCTAATGCAACAAACTTGTGAATTGTGGCAACAGATTCGTGGCAATAGATCCTAATGCCACGAACTAGTGAATCGTGGCAACAGATCCTAATGCAACGATCGTGTTCCGTGGCGACAGATGTTAATTCCACAAACTAGTTAATCATGGCAACAGATTTTTGGCCATAGATCCTAATGCCACAAACTAGTGAATCGTGACAACCGATCCTAGTGCAATGATCGTGTTCCGTGGAGATAGATGCTAATGCCACGACCTAGAGAATCGTGGCAACAAACTCGTGGCGATAGATCCTAATGCCATGAACTAGTGAATCGTGGAAACAGATCCTAATGCAACGAACGTATTCTGTGGTGATAGATGCTAATGCCACAAACTAGTGAATGTTGCAACAAATCCTAGTGCAACGATCGTGTTCTGTGGCGATAGATGCTAACGCCACGAACTAGTAAATCATGGAAACAGATTTGTGGCGATAGATCCTAATGCCACAAACTAGTGAATCGTGGCAACAGATCCTAATGCAACGATCGTGTTCCGTGGCGATAGATGCTAATGCCACAAACTAGTGAATCATGGCAACAGATTTGTGGCGATACATCCTAATGCCACAACTAGTGAATCGTGGCAACAAATCCTAATGCAATGATCGTGTTCCGTGGCGACGATGCTAATGCCATGAACTAGTGAATCGTGGCAAAAGACCAAGCTTACTGCAACAATTTAGTATTCGTTGCAGTACCATCATTACAACAGGTAGGAATCCTTGTAGTTTTAGTACGGAGATCTTGGTACGTTTTATTGCTGCCAGGGTGGATTGAATATTTGGATAAGTGAGCCTCATCCAAAATATTTTCCCGCAGGTCCATGTCCTGGGGTACCACTATTCGATCCTTGTTTGTCTCCCACGAAACATTTCATTTCTCCACTTTTAAGTCTCCTCTGAATATGAGACATTCCCTTGTTTTTCTTCTAAGCATCTACAATCTTCTCTCTAATTGTATGTATGAGAACAAGGTTATAAAAAGCTCCATAAGGAATCACACGTAGACTTGGTTCATCTTCTTCCATAGGATCGATGGTCAAATTTCGAACGTGAGACTTTTGACTAAGTGCGTCGGCAACCATATTGGCCTTGTCGGGATGATAATGAATCTCAAGTACATAGTCTTTGATTAACTCTAACCATCTCCGTTGTATCATATTTAATTCCTTCTGAATGAATATGTACTTCAACTTTTTATGATCTGTGTAGAGATGAACTAGATTTCCCATTAAGTAGTGCCTCCAGATCTTCAGTGCAAGAACTACAGCTGCAAACTCTAAATCATGTGTCGGATAGTTGTGTTCATGATTTCGGAGTTTCCTTGATCCATATGCAATTACTCTTCCATCTTGCATAAGTACGCAGCCCAATCCGATGCCGGATGCATCACAATAAACATGCTAATGCCATGAACTAGTGAATCATGGAAACAGATCCTAATGCAACGACCTAGAGAATCATGGCAACAAACTCGTGGCGAAAGATCCTAATGCCATGAACTAGTGAATCGTGGAAACAGATCCTAATGCAACGATAGTATTCTATGGTGATAGATGCTAATGCCACAAACTAGTGAATGTTGCAACAAATCCTAGTGCAACGATCGTGTTCTGTGGCGATAGATGCTAACGCCACGAACTAGTAAATCATGGAAACAGATTTGTGGCGATAGATCCTAATGCCACAAACTAGTGAATCGTGGCAACAGATCCTAATGCAACGATCGTGTTCCGTGGCGATAGATGCTAATGCCACAAACTAGTGAATCATGGCAACAGATTCGTGGTGATACATCCTAATGCCACAACTAGTGAATCGTGGCAACAAATCCTAATGCAATGATCGTGTTCCGTGGCGACGATGCTAATGCCATGAACTAGTGAATCGTGGCAAAAGACCAAGCTTACTGCAACAATTTAGTATTCGTTGCAGTACCATCATTACAACAGGTAGGAATCCTTGTAGTTTTAGTACGGAGATCTTGGTACGTTTTATTGCTGCCAGGGTGGATTGAATATTTGGATAAGTGAGCCTCATCCAAAATATTTTCCCGCAGGTCCATGTCCTGGGGTACCACTATTCGATCCTTGTTTGTCTCCCACGAAACATTTCATTTCTCCACTTTTAAGTCTCCTCTGAATATGAGACATTCCCTTGTTTTTCTTCTAAGCATCTACAATCTTCTCTCTAATTGTATGTATGAGAACAAGGTTATAAAAAGCTCCATAAGGAATCACACGTAGACTTGGTTCATCTTCTTCCATAGGATCGATGGTCAAATTTCGAACGTGAGACTTTTGACTAAGTGCGTCGGCAACCACATTGGCCTTGTCGGGATGATAATGAATCTCTAGTACATAGTCTTTGATTAACTCTAACCATCTCCGTTGTATCATATTTAATTCCTTCTGAATGAATATGTACTTCAACTTTTTATGATCTGTGTAGAGATGAACTAGATTTCCCATTAAGTAGTGCCTCCGCATCTTCAGTGCAAGAACTACAGCTGCGAACTCTAAATCATGTGTCGGATAGTTGTGTTCATGATTTCGGAGTTTCCTTGATCCATATGCAATTACTCTTCCATCTTGCATAAGTACGCAGCCCAATCCGATGCCGGATGCATCACAATAAACATCAAAAGATTTCGTCGTATCGGGTTGAGCCAAGATTGGGGCTGTTGTGAGATGCTTCACTAGAGTTTTGAAGGCTTCCTCACATGATTCGATCCATACATACTTGCTGCCGATCATTAATAATTCTGTCATAGGCTTTGCAATTTTTGAGAAACTTGGAACAAATCTCTGATAATAGCCTGCTAAATCCAAGAAACTACGGACTTCATGTATAGAGGTGGGAGATTGCCATTTCAGCACTTGTACCACTTTACTCGGATCCACAACTATGCCTTCCGCTGAAATAATATTACCATGGAACGGAACATGATTAATCCAGAACTCACATTTACTGAATTTGGCATATAGCTTGTGATCACGCAGTCGTTGAAGCACGATCTTGAGATGTTTGGTATGTTCCTCTTCTGACCTGGAGTAGACCAAAATATCGTCGATGAACACCACGACGAACTTGTCTATCTCTGGAATGAATACTGAATTCATCAAGTACATGAAATGTCCTGGGGCATTTGTGAGACCAAAAGACATAAACAAATACTCATGAAGTCCATATCTAGTTGAGAATGCCGTCTTCGGTATATCCTCTAGTCGTATCTTAATCTGATGATAACCAGACCGAAGATCCATTTTAGAGAATACCTTAGAACCCACTAATTGATCGAAGAGCAGATCAATACGTGGTAGTGGATACTTGTTCTTCATAGTCACGGCATTAAGCGAACGGTAATCCACTCATAGTAGCAATGTTTTGTCCTTCTTTTTGACAAAGAGAGCCGAGCATCCCCAAGTTAATGAGCTCGGGCGAATGAAACCTTTACACAATAAAACATTCAGCTGCTCCTTTAATTCAGCTAACTCCTTGGGTGCCATTCTATATGGTCGTCGAGAGATAGGTGTAGTTCCCGGTATTAATTCAATCTTGAATTCCACATGTCGGTCGGGCGGCATACCTGGCAGATCATCAGGGAATACATCTGGGAAATCACAGACCACTAGAATGTCTTCCAACGTACTTGTTCCAGAATGATTCACTGCTGCATTTTCTTGAACCATGTTCTCAAGAATTAAGGTGTGTTGGCCGTGAGTTGAAGAGTTGAGATCAACGGTGCGAGGACTGATGTTTAGAACAACTTCGTGGTTGCTTAACCACGACATTCCCAATATTACATCAATCTTTTGACCTTCAAATATGGTAAGATTAGTGGTATATATTCTACCACCCAGACATAATGGCGCTCGAGAGATAACATCACCTGCGGTAATATTACCTCCGGGTGAAGATAGAAGATAGCAATGTTTTGTGGTACTGGTTGGAAGTTGGTGCTTGAACACAAAGGATTGACTTATAAAATTATGTGTAGCACTGGAACCAAAGAGAATCAATATAGGTATATGGTTCAGAGTGAACATTCCCGCTAACATGGGTTCTCCTTCCGATACACCCTCAATGGTAGTATAGTGGACACTGCCAAGCTTTGATTTCTTTTGCTGCTGATTGGGAAACTGACTTGAATGTAGAAATGATGACTGGCTGCAGCTTTGATTTCTCTCCGGACAAGATCTAGTAAAGTGACCCACAAGACCACAAGTGAAGCACGGATATTTAGTCGGTTCAACGCTGACTTGTGGATGAAAACTGGGTATCTCTGGCTGTGGTTGGGATGGATAAGAATTTATGTGCTGCTGCTGTGGGGTTGATTCAAAACTGGATGAGCGCAGCGAGCGACTTTGATATGGTGGTCGAACAGGTGGCTGCCATTCTTGACCGGATGACGAATGATATACCAGCCGATATTTTTGAGCGACACGACTAGTGTTATTATGCGGAATAATCTGCTTTCTCTTCTCTGCGCGAAGGTAGAGATCTTTCTTTTCTTGTAGGATAGTGGCATTGACTAACTCGTTGTACTTGCCGTGATTGAATAATGCCAAACTAACTCAAAGTTTGACATGTAGACCTCTGAAAAAATGATCATGCCTCAACTTCTCTATATTCACATAGTCGGGCGCATATTGTGTCAAATGGTTGAACTCCTTAAAATACTCATGGACACTCATGTCCCCTTGCTTGAGTTCAACGAATTCCTCATACTTGGTCTTTATAATCCGTGTCTGAATATGACGAGCACGGAAAGCCTCACGGAACAAGCTCCGGCGAGTTGCACTATATTCTGCCCACCAAGCTCCGGCAGCTCCATGGAGTTGTTGAGCAGTGAACAATGTCTTCTGATACTCGTCACAGGGAAACACACAAAATTTGGATTCCATTACACGAAGCCAATGATCTGATTCTAATGGTTCAGTTGCTTCCGTGAAGATTGGTGGTTGCGTTGCCAAGAAATTTAAATAAATGTTTCGAGGTGGAATAACGTGCTGCGTTTGATGAATTAGGCCTTTCTGCACAAAAGCTTGAAGTAACTTAGTGATTTCTTGGTGAGATTCGAACATTTGTGACATGACATCCACCAATACCGTTTGATGAGTAGTTTTAGGCTCGATCTTCCGGAAGGTAAGTCAATTGGGGTGGAGAACTCGACGTTGATGATCTGCGGCACTCGAGCAGGTCGAATACCCCTGCAATCACTACACCACTGCTCCATTGGTTATCAACCGTGCGGCACACACTTGACCTCGCCAAGAAGGCTAATCCCTGCAAGTGAACCAAGAACACAAGCAAGAACGTAGAAGACACGATCTGAAATTGAGATGTTGGGGTCTCACAAACCGTAGAATGGTGAAATTGTTATTCTAAACAAAACCCACCGAATATGACCTGCGGCTGCAGTACATAAAGGCTAGGTCTCGGCCAAAACACCATTAGACGTGTCCCTAATGGACTCATACAGGATACAAGGCCCAAAGGCCCGATTCGGTGGCGCAGCACCGGACATAAATTTAGACCCGACTTGTTTCGACGATTCCCAATGACCTCGGAGGAATTTTTAGGTGCGACCAGAGCCATTGGAAATTTTATCTTAGCCTATTTCCGTGCATATGTTGAACGTCAAAAATGGAGTCCGTATGCATCCTGGGCGTCCGTTTTAAGGTGGACTGCTCCTGGACTCCGAGTTGAACTCAAGACCGGGTTGTAAACTGATTCCATCAACTTGTGGACGTCCCAGTAGGTTCTCCATGTTCCCAAGGTCTCTTCCCTTCACTTGTTGATCATCTCCATTGTTCCTAATAACAATTAAATAATAACATAGAAATCTATCCTCAAACTCACATGCAAAGGAAGTTAGGAACGAATTCTCCTGTTGATTTATTAACCATTCTCGTGCTCTTGTGATTGGTCCTCGTAGCAGTGTGCATCTCCGCTGTTGTGATATGCTCATCATCCTCCCCCTCTTGAATTGGAGTCGTCCTCGACTCAAGTTCATCTTCTTCTCCCAAGTACGGTCGCAAATCTGAAATTTTGAATGTAGGACTAACCCCAAAATCGGGAGGCAATTCAAGCTTATATGATTATTATTAATCTTTTCAACAATCTTAAAAGGACCAGCAGCTCGTGGTATAGGTTTAGATTTTCTCAAGTCAGTGAATCGCTCTTTTCTCAAATGTAACCAAACCAAATCACCTGGTTCAAGTATTACTTCCTTTCTACCTTTACTACCTGCAATCCTATACTTCTCATTCATCTTTTCAATATTTTTCTTTCTAGTTTCATGCATCTTAAGAATGAATTCAGATTGTTGTGTTGCATCAATGGTAGTAAATCAATAGGAGCACGGGGATTGAAACCATACACTATCTGGAATGGACTTACCTTTGTCTTGGAGTGAATGGATCTGTTGTATGAAAATTCTATATGTGGTAAACACTCCTCCCACGACTTCAGATTTGTTTTCAAGACAGCCAGCAACATATTGGATAAAGTACGATTAACAACCTCGGTTTGTACATCCGTTTGTGGGTGACATGTAGTTGAAAACAGCAACTTGGTTCCCAATTTATACCTCAAAGTTCTACAAAAATGACTTAAAAACTTTGCATCACGATTAGAAACAATGGTATTTGGCACACCATGTAAACAAACAATTTTCGTTATAAATAAGTCAGCAATGTGTAAGGCATTATCATTCTTATGACAAGCTATAAAGGGTGCCATTTTGGAGAAACGATTGACAATTACAAAAATACTATCCCTCCCCCTCTTAGTCCTAGGAAATCCCAAAACAAAGTCCATATAAATATCCTCCCAAGGTAGACTAGGAACAGGAAGAGGCATATAAAGACCACGTGGGTTAAGGCGAGACTTAGCTTTATTGCATGTAGTGCATCGTGACACGTAGCGCTCGACATCACGCCTCATCTTTGGCCAAAAGAAGTGTGTGGACAGCACGTCTTCAGTTTTCTTCACTCCAAAATGTCCCATCAAACCTCCTCCATGTGCTTCCTGCAAAAGTAATAGACGAACAGAGCTAGTTGGAACGCATAGCTTGTTAGCACGACAGAGGAGACCCTCTCGCAGCACATATTTAGTCCAAGTTCTTTCTTCCCTACAATTTTCAAAAGCATATTTGAAGTCCAAATCAGTATGATATATTGCTTTTATTGTCTCCAAACCAAAGGTTTTATGATCAAGTTGGGACAGCATGGTATAACGCCTAGATAATACATCGGAAAATACATTTTCCTTCCCTTTCTTATGCTTAATGATTAGGGAAATGACTCTATGAACTAAATCCATTTAGCATGTCATTTATTCAGATTGGTTGACACTTAAGATACTTCAATGATTCATGATCGGAATGTATGACAAACTCCTTAGACCAAAGATAATGTTGCCAAGTTTGTAATACTCGAACTAAGGCATACAATTCCTTATCATAAGTGGAATAATTTGGAGAAGGACCATGAAGTTTTTCACTAAAGAAAGCAATGGGTTTACCTCCTTGTATGAAAACGCCTCCAATACCAATGCTGCTTGCATTGCATTCTAGCTCATAGGTCTTGTCAAAATCAGGAAGTTGTAGCAATGGTGCTTGTGTAAGCTTCAATTTGAGAGCATCAAAAGCTTGTTGCTGCTGTTCGCCCCATCGAAACGGCACTACCTTCTTCGTTAGCTCATCTAGAAGTGCTGCAATTGTGCTGAAATCCCGCACAAAACACTGATAAAAACCTGCAAGACCAAGAAAAATACGAACCTGCGTAATGGTTGTTGGGGCTGGCCAGCTGGTGATTGCTTCAATTTTTCCCTCATCTATCTCAATTCCCTGCGAGGAAACGACATAGCCAAGAAACGAGACTCGATTGGTGTAAAAGACGCACTTTTCGAGGTTACCAAACAAACGTGCATCTCTCAAAATAGTAAAAACAACACATAAATGATCAAGATGTTCATCATATGACTTGCTGAAAATGAGGATATCATCGAAGTAAACCACCACAAATTGTCCAATGAAAGCACGTAAAACCTCGTTCATTAATCGCACAAAGGTGTTGGGTGCATTAGTTAACCCAAAAGTCATGACTAACCACTCATAAAGTCCAAACTTGGTTTTAAAAGCAGTTTTCCATTCATCTACTAGTGCCCTTCAAATTTGGTGGTAACCACTACGCAAGTCATTTTTTGTGAAGATGATAGCACCACTCAATTCATCAAGTGTGTCATCTAAACGAGGAATAGGATAACGATATCGAATGGTGATGTTATTAATCGCTCGACAGTCAACACACATGCGCCAACTACCATCTTTCTTAGGAACCAAATGAACAGGAACGGAACAAGGGCTAAGGCTTTCACGAATGTACCCTCGGTCCAAAAGATCTTGAACTTGTCGCTGAATTTCCTTAGTTTCCTCTGGATTCGCCCTGTATGATGCACGATTTGGCAAACTTGCTCCTGGAATCAAATCGATCTTGTGTTCAATGCCTCTCATGGGTGGTAAACCAGGGGGTATCTCGGAGGGAAACACATCCTCAAACTCCTGCAAAAGGTTAGCAACAGTGGGGGGCAATGCAATAGACAATTCATGAAGTGAAAACATGACTTCTTTGCATACTAAAGCATAGCACATCACCTTAGCATCGAATAAATCAGCAAGGTTAGATTTAGTTGCGAGCAACGATGGTGATTTTAACTTAATGACTTGCTGTTTTTCATATTCTAGTTTTGTTGCTCTGCCATCACGAGTTTTACTCTTCTCAAAATTCACAATTTCAGCATGAGTAATGGGGAGCAAAGTGATTTTCTTTCCCTTACGCATGACAGTTTATTTCTTAGTTCTAACATGATGAATAGCATATGTATCAAATTCCCATGGACGACCCAATAAAAGAGAACAATCATCCTTAGGAACGACATTGAAATCAGCAAAATCATGGTAAGAAGCAATTGAAAAATGTATTCTCATTGTTTGTTTTACCGCAACCTTCCCACTGTTGTTGAACCAATGAATGTGGTATGGATGAGGGTGTGCTCTTGTTGTCAAACCAAGTTTCTTGACGACCTCCATTGATGAGGACATAACAACAGCAGAGACGCGCATTGAACTGCAAGGACCAATCACAAGAGCACGGGCACGGTTATTAAATCAGCAGGTGAATTCGTTCTTAACTTCTTTTGCATGTGAGTTTGAGAATAGATTGCTATGTGATGATTTCATTGTTATTAGGAATAATGGAAAAGATCAACAAGTGAAGGAAGGCGGCCTTGGGAGCGTGGAGAACCACCTGGGACGTCCACAAGTAGATGGAAACAGTTTACAACTCGGACTCGAGTTCAACTCGGAGTCCAGGAGCAGTCCACCTTAAAACAGACGCCCAGGAGGCATACGGACTCCGTTTTTGACGTTCTACATATGCACGGAAAGAGGAGAAGATAAACTTTCCAATGGTTCTGGTCCCACCTCAAAATTCCTCCGGAGTCATTGAGAATCGTCGAAACAAGTCGAGTCCAGATTTCTGTCCGGTGCTGCACCACCGAATCGGGCCTTTGGGCCTTGTATCCCGTAAGAGTCCATTAGGGACGCGTCTAATCGTGTTTTGGTCGAACCCTAGCCTATAAATACTGCAGCCGCCGGTCATATTCGGTGGGTTTTACTTAGATCAATAAAATCGCCGTTCTACGGTTTGTGAGACCCCAATTTCGCGATTTCCGATCGTGTCTTCTACGTTCTTGCTCGTGTTCTCGACTGCACTTGCAGGGATTAGCCTTCTTGGCGAGGTCAAGCGTGTGCAGCACGGTTGATAACCAACGGAGCCGTGGTGTAGTGATTGCAGGGGTACTCGAACCGCTCGAGTGCCGCGGGTCATCAACGTCGAGTTCTCCACCCCAATCGACATACCTTTCGGAAGATCGGGTCTAACCCTACTCATCAATTGGTATCAGATTTCCAGGTTGCCCGTGAGGTATCTTTGTTTTCCTTCCTTCCATTAGATCGATTTTGTTTCGTACCTAGAGTCCACAAAAAAGCCACAAAAAAAAATTAGATCGTTTTTACCGCTTCCCAGACTATAGTGCCTGCAGTTTCGTTTTTCAGTTTGCATTGTTGAGTTTGCATTCGTGTGGTTGAGTCTTGTTGCTGGTTTAGCTTTGTGTTTTTTTTATCCTAGTTATCGTGTTTCGTCCTTGTTTTCTTGCTATTCGACACCTATTCCACCATCCCTAAATAACAAACCGATCCGCCACGTTCATCGGTTTGCCCTAGCTAGCCGCCTTGCGTGAACTCCCGCATCGCCAGCCCTAGATTAGGTGACAAATCTTTGTGCCATTCATCCTTGAATCATCACACACCACCCCATTAGTTGCTGCGCAAATTCCCGATCGTTTTCGTATCCGTTTGCGAGTTCTGTTCTCAAACCGAGTTGGAATCAACATCCAAAAAAACGTAACTCGGACAACCTACCTTAAAACGGCCATAACTTTCGCATACGAACTCGAAATCGGGCGAATTTTTTTTTTCAAATTCATCTACGCGAAATTTCGCATCCGATTTTCCGCCGCGTAGCCGCGTTCGGCGAAATTAGATTGCCCAAATTCCCCTCGGAAGATAGGCTATCCGGCCTCCGAAGTTTCAGCACAAATTTTAAGGAACCTTCTTGATTTTCTATAGGCCGCATATTACATCCAATTGAGCTGCAAATTTGTGTGCTTCCTATATTTGTGCTACTGAGTAAAGAAAAAGTATCAAAAAAATATTACAAAAAAGAAAAAAAAATAGTGAAGAGCACGCATATTAAAGCAATTGGCCTATACCACTTGGTGCTGTTTGTTTGGTTATATCATTCTGTCTTTCTTTTGCCTTGATACTTCCTTGTGTTGTGCTAGGCTCTAGGGCACTCAGTTGACCAGCAACAGTTTTCTACATTGAATACTTATTCAACTTTGTTTAGCTGTTAACGATTTTCTGCTTATTAGCCACCATATTGTGCCATCCAAGCTCCACCTTTCTCTTGAGCATAACAGGTACCTTTGCAATCACCACACGGTTCATTGGTTCGTCTCACCGTCCACACCACCTGCTGTGTCGGTAAGAACACTTGTAAGAGCGTGGTAAGACGCTTGAGCGAGAGAGATTGTTTTTCTTCCACCTTCCACATTGTCACTGTAGTTGATAGGGATAACATTTTTTTTTGTTGTCTTTTGTTTCCTACTAACAATGGCAGGAGAAGAAAATAATGACGAATGTGTTCAACATGTTGAGTTACGTGATATGTTCGCCAAATACAACGCATCAACGGAGGAGTCATTGGCGAACTTGACTCGCAAACTGGATGACCTTGCTCTTCGGATGAATACTTTTGAGGCTCGGTTGCCTCTCGCTGGAAGACAAGAAGACAATGCTTATGATGAACTGGAAGATCACAGTAATCAGCCAAGACTGCCACTTTATCGTCGAGGTATGGGAGGTAATAATCATAACAATTATAACCGCCCTCCTGATGATCCTTTTGCTAAAGTGAAATTTACTATACCCTCTTTTTCTGGTGCTTATGATGCTGAGGCTTATCTTGATTGGGAGATGACAGTAGAGCAAAAATTTAATTCTCATCTTGTTCCTGAACAACATAGAGTTCGTCAAGCCACTAGTGAGTTTAAGGACTTTGCTATCATATGGTGGAATGAAGTTGTTAAAACTAGAACTGATCCTCCAACATGGGATAGATTAAAGTAAGCTATGCGTGTTCGATTTGTTCCTCCATCTTTTCAGCGGGACCTTCGCAAAAAATTGCAGCGTTTAGACCAAGGTAACATGTCCGTAGAGGAGTATTATCAAGAGTTACAAAAGGGTATGCTGCGTTGTGGGGTTGTGGAGGACATGGATGATAAAATAGCTCGTTTTTATGGGGGGTTGAGGCGTGAAATTCAGGACATTGTTGATTACAAAGAATATGATACTGTTAACAGATTGTTTCAGCTTGCTATGTTGGCAGAAAAAGAATTGCAGGGCCGACAACAACAGCAACAATGCACGAGGAGCAACTTCACGCCGCGTGCAGCAACTACACCATCCAAAACAGCACCATCTTCGGCCCCCCGTGCAGCGACTACACCACCCAATGGCGGCCAACGAACTATACCTGCTGCTCCACCTTCTCGCGTGCCGGAAGGCAGCAAGGCGACATCATTCAAGCCTTCGTCGTCCACTCCTTCTACGGGTCGTACTTCCGACATTAAGTGTCACCGCTGCCAGGGACTTGGTCATATGATGAGAGATTGCCCGAGCAAACGAGCATACATAGCACGCGACGATGGCGGGTATGATAGTACTTCGGATGTTGAAGATGAATATTCTCTTGCTACTGACTTTACAGATCCAAATGACGAACACACCGAAGAAGAGGTACTTGGTGCAGCGGCGACGGAGAACTATAGGAGCATCATTGTGCAGCGTGCCTTGAGCTCCAAAGTGGAGACCGACGACAAGCTACAACGACACAACCTCTTCCACATGTTTCTCGTCGTCAAGGACTGTCGTGTACACACTATAATTGATGGAGGTAGCTGCAATAACTTGGTAAACACGGACGTCGTCAAGAAACTCGGTTTGACAACAAGAGCACACCCTCATCCGTACCACATTCAATGGTTCAACAACAGCGGTAAGGTTCGGGTAACACAAACAGCGAGAATCCATTTTTCAATTGGTTCATACCATGATTTTGCTGATTTTGATGTTGTTCCTATGGATGCTTGTTCTCTTTTATTGGGTCGTCCTTGGGAATTTGATACAGATGCTATTAATCATGGTAGAACCAATAAATATACTCTCATGCATAAGGGAAAGAAAATCACTTTGCTCCCCATGACTCCTGCTGAAATTGTGCATTTTGAGAAGAGTAAAAGTCGTGAGGGCAAAGCAACTAAATTAGAATCTGAAAAACAGCAAGTTATTAAGTTAAAATCACCATCATTGCTCGCAACTAAATCTGAACTCACTGATTTATTCGATGCTAAGGGGATGTGCTATGCTTTAGTTTGCAAAGAAGCCATGTTTTCACTTCATGAATTGTCTATTGCATTGCCCCCTGCTGTTGCTAACTTTTTGCAGGAGTTTGAGGATGTGTTTCCCTCCGAGATACCCCCTGGTTTACCACCGATGAGAGGCATTGAACACAAGATCGATTTGATTCCAGGAGCAAGTTTGCCAAATCGTGCAGCATACAGGGCGAATCCACAAGAAACTAAGGAAATTCAGCGACAAGTCCAAGATCTTTTAGACCGCGGGTACATTCGTGAAAGCCTTAGCCCTTGTTCCGTTCCTGTTCTTTTGGTTCCTAAGAAAGATGGTAGTTGGCGCATGTGTGTTGATTGTCGAGCGATTAATAACATCACCATTCGATATCGTTATCCTATTCCTCGATTAGATGACATGCTTGATGAATTGAGTGGTGCTATCATCTTCACAAAAATTGACTTGCGTAGTGGTTACCACCAAATTAGAATGGCACTAGGAGATGAATGGAAAACTGCATTTAAAACCAAGTTTGGACTTTATGAGTGGTTAGTCATGCCTTTTGGTTTAACTAATGCACCCAGCACCTTTATGCGATTAATGAACGAGGTTTTACGTGCTTTCATTGGACAATTTGTGGTGGTTTACTTCGATGATATCCTCATTTACAGCAAGTCATATGATGAACATCTTGATCATTTACGTGCTGTTTTTACTGTTTTGAGAGATGCACGTTTGTTTGGTAACCTCGAAAAGTGCGTTTTTTGCACCAATCGAGTCTCGTTTCTTGGCTATGTCGTTTCCTCGCAGGGAATTGAGATGGATGAGGCAAAAATTGAAGCAATCACCAGCTGGCCAGCCCCAACTACCGTCACACAGGTTCGTAGTTTTCTTGGTCTTGCAGGTTTTTATCGGCGCTTTGTGCGGGATTTCAGCACCATTGCAGCACCTCTACATGAGCTAACGAAGAAGGGAGTTCCATTTCGATGGGGCGAACAGCAGCAACAAGCTTTTGATGTTCTCAAATCGAAGCTTACACAAGCACCATTACTACAACTTCCTGATTTTGACAAGACCTTTGAGCTAGAATGCGATGCAAGCGGCATTGGTATTGGAGGCGTTCTCATACAAGGAGGTAAACCCGTTGCTTTCTTTAGTGAAAAACTTCATGGTCCTTCTCTGAATTACTCCACTTATGATAAGGAATTGTATGCTTTAGTCCGTGTATTACAAACTTGGCAACATTATCTTTGGTCTAAGGAGTTTGTCATACATTCCGATCATGAATCATTGAAGTATCTTAAGTGTCAAACCAATTTGAATAAACGACATGCTAAATGGATTGAGTTCATAGAGTCGTTTCCATACATCATTAAGCATAAGAAAGGGAAGGAAAATATCATTGCCGATGCATTATCTAGGCGTTATACCATGCTGTCCCAACTTGATCATAAAATCTTTGGTTTGGAAACAATTAAAGCATTATATCCTACTGATTTGGACTTCAAAGTTGCTTTTGAAAATTGTAGAGAAGGAAGAACTTGGAATAAATATGTGCTGCGAGAGGGTCTCCTCTATCGTGCTAACAAGCTATGCGTTCCAGCTAGCTCCGTTCGTCTATTGCTTTTGCAGGAAGCACATGGAGGAGGTTTGATGGGACATTTTGGAGTGAAGAAAACTGAAGACGTGCTGTCCACACACTTCTTTTGGCCAAAGATGAGGCGTGATGTCGAGCGCTACGTGTCACGATGCACTACTTGCAACAAAGCTAAGTCTCGTCTTAACCCACATGGTCTTTATATGCCTCTTCCTGTTCCTAGTGTACCTTGGGAGGATATTTCTATGGACTTTGTTTTGGGATTGCCTAGGACTAAGAGGGGGAGGGATATTATTTTTGTAGTTGTTGATCGTTTTTCCAAAATGGCACACTTTATACCTTGTCATAAGAATGATAATGCCTCACACATTGCTGATTTATTTATGACGGAAATTGTTCGTTTACATGGTGTGCCAAATACCATTGTTTCTGATCGTGATGCAAAATTTTTAAGTCATTTTTGGAGAACTTTGTGGTATAAATTGGGAACCAAGTTGCTGTTTTCAACTACATGTCACCCACAAACGGATGGACAGACCGAGGTAGTTAATCGTACTTTATCCACTATGTTACGGGCTGTCTTGAAAACAAATTTGAAGTTGTGGGAGGAGTGTTTACCACATATAGAATTTGCTTACAACAGATCCGTTCACTCCACGACAAAGGTAAGTCCATTCCAGGTAGTGTATGGTTTCAATCCCCGTGCTCCTATTGATTTACTACCTTTGCCTCCTTCTGAAACTATAAATTTGAATGCTACACAACGATCTGAATTCATTCTTAAGATGCATGAAACTACAAAGAAAAATATTGAAATGATGAATGAGAAGTATAGGATTGCAGGTAGTAAAGGTAGAAAAGAAGTAAAACTTGAACCGGGCGATTTGGTGTGGTTACATTTGAGAAAAGAGCGATTTACCGACTTGAGAAAATCTAAACTTATGCCACGAGCTGCTGGTCCTTTTAAGATCGTTGAAAAGATTAATGATAATGCATATAAGCTTGAATTGCCTCCCGATTTTGGGGTTAGTCCTACATTTAACATTTCAGATTTGCGACCGTACTTGGGAGAAGAAGATGAACTTGAGTCGAGGACGACTCCAATTCAAGAGGGGGAGGATGATGAGGACATAACAACAGCAGAGACGCGCATTGAACTGCAAGGACCAATCACAAGAGCACGGGCACGGTTATTAAATCAGCAGGTGAATTCGTTCTTAACTTCTTTTGCATGTGAGTTTGAGAATAGATTGCTATGTGATGATTTAATTGTTATTAGGAATAATGGAAAAGATCAACAAGTGAAGGAAGGCGGCCTTGGGAGCGTGGAGAACCACCTGGGACGTCCACAAGTAGATGGAAACAGTTTACAACTCGGACTCGAGTTCAACTCGGAGTCCAGGAGCAGTCCACCTTAAAACAGACGCCCAGGAGGCATACGGACTCCGTTTTTGACGTTCTACATATGCACGGAAAGAGGAGAAGATAAACTTTCCAATGGTTCTGGTCCCGCCTCAAAATTCCTCCGGAGTCATTGGGAATCGTCGAAACAAGTGGAGTCCAGATTTCTGTCCGGTGCTGCGCCACCGAATCGGGCCTTTGGGCCTTGTATCCCGTAAGAGTCCATTAGAGACGCGTCTAATCGTGTTTTGGTCGAACCCTAGCCTATAAATACTGCAGCCGCCGGTCATATTCGGTGGGTTTTGCTTAGATCAATAAAATCGCCGTTCTACGGTTTGTGAGACCCCAATTTCGCGATTTCCGATCGTGTCTTCTACGTTCTTGCTCGTGTTCTCGATTGCACTTGCAGGGATTAGCCTTCTTGGCGAGGTCAAGCGTGTGCAGCACGGTTGATAACCAACGGAGCCGTGGTGTAGTGATTGCAGGGGTACTCGAACCGCTCGAGTGCCGCGGATCATCAACATCGAGTTCTCCACCCCAATCGACATACCTTTCGGAAGATCGGGCCTAACCCTACTCATCATCCATGTTCACCAAGTTATTGCAGTTACCTCCATCAATTACAGTGTGTACACGGCAGTCCTTGACGACGAGAAACATGTGGAAGAGGTTGTGTTGACGTAGCTTGTCGTCGGTCTCCACTTTGGAGCTCAATGCACGCTGCACAATGATGCTCCTATAGTTCTCCGTCGCCGCTGTACCAAGTACCTCTTCTTCGGTGTGTTCGACATTTGGATCTGTAAAGTCAGTAGCAAAAGAATATTCATTTTCAACATCCGAAGTACTATCATACCCACCATCGTCGCGTCGTTTGCTCGAGCAATCTCTCATTATATGACCAAGTCCCTGGCAGCGGTGACACCTAATGTCGGAAGTACGACTCATAGAAGGAGTGGACGACGAAGGCTTGAATGATTTTGCCTTGATGCCTTCCGGCATGCGAGAAGGTGGAGTAGCTGGTATAGTTCGTTGGCCGCCATTGGATGGTGTAGTCTCTGCACGGGGGATCGAAGATGGTGCTATTTTGGATGGTGTGGGCGTCGAACGCGGCATGAAGTTGCTCCTTGTGTGTTGTTGCTGTTGTTGTCGGTCCTGCAATTCTTTTTTTGCCAACATATCAAGCTGAAACAATCTGTTAACAGTATCACATTCCTTGTAATCAAGAATGTCCTAAATTTCACGCCTCAACCCCCCATGAAAATGAGCTATTTTATCATCCATTTCTTCTACTACCCCATAACACAGCATACCCTTTTGTAACTCTTGATAATACTCCTCTACGGACTTATTACCTTGGTCTAAGCGCTGCAATTTTTTGCGAAGGTCCCGCTGAAAAGATGGAGGAACAAATCGAACACACATAGCTTCCATTAATATATTCCATGTTGGAGGATCAGTTCTAGTTTTAACAAGTTCATTCCACCATATGATAGCAAAGTCCTTAAACTTACTAGTGGCTTGACGAACTCTATGTTGTTCAGTAACAAGATGGGCGTTAAGTTGTTGCTATACTGTCCTCTTCCAATCAAGATAAGCCTCAACATCATAAGCACCAGAAAAAGAGGGTATAGTAAATTTCACTTTAGCAAAAGGATCATCAGGAGGACGATTATAATTGTTATGATTATTACCTCCCATACCTCGACGATAAAGTGGCAGTCTTGGCTCATTGTTATGATCTTCCATATCATCATAAGGATTGTCTTCATGTCTTCCAGCGAGAGGCAACCGAGCCTCAAAAGTATTCATCCGAAGAGCAAGGTCATCAAGTTGGCGAGTCAAGTTTGCCAATGACTCCTTCGTTGATGCATTGTTGACGAACATATCTGTCATCTTCATCATATCACGTAACTCAGCATGTTGAACACATTCGTCATCATTGTCTTCTCCTGCCAGTGTTAGTATGAAACAAAAGACAACAAAAATTTGTTATCCCTGTCAACTACAGTGATAATGTGAAATATGGAAGAAAACAATCTCTCTCGCTCAAGCGTCTTACCACGCTCTTACAAGTGTTCTTACAAACACAACAAGTGGTGTGGATGGTGAGATGAACCAATGAAGTGTGGAGTGATTGCAAAGGTACCTATTATGCTCAAGAGAAAGGTGGAGCTTGGATGGCCTATTATGGTGGCCAATAAGCAGAAAATCGTTAACAGGTAAACAAAGTTGAATAAGTATTAAATGTAGGAAACTGTTGCTGGTCAACCAAGTACCCTAGGGCCTAACACAACACAAGGAAGTATCATGGAAAAAGAAAGATAGAATGATATAGCCAACAAAACAGCACCATGTGGTATAGGCCAATTGCTTTAATATGCGTGCTCTGCACTAATTTGTTTTTCATTTTTTGTAATATTTTTTTGATATTTTTTATTTACTCGGGAGCACGAAGATAGGAAGAACACAAATTTGCAGCTCAATTGGATGTAATATGCGACCTATAGAAAATCAAGAAGATTCTTTAAAATTGGTGCTGAAACTTCGGAGGACGGATAGCCTATCTTCTGAGTGGAATTTGGGCAATCTAATTTCGTCGAACGCGGCTACGCGTAGGAAAATCAGATGCGAAATTTTGCATAGATCAATTTGAAAAAAAATCACGTGATTTTGAGTTCGTATGCGAAAGTAATGGCCGTTTTAAGGCAGACTATCCGAGTTACGATTTTTGGATGTTAATTCCAACTCTGTTTGAGAACAGAACCCACAATCGGATATGAAACGATAGGGAATTTGCACAGCAACTAATAGGATGGTGTGTGATGATTCAAGGATGAGTGGCACAATGGTTTGTCAACTAATCTAGGGCTAGCGATGCGGGAGTTCACGCAAGGCGGCTAGCTAGGGCGAACCGATGAACGCAGTGGATCGGTTTGTTGTTTAGGGATTGTGGAATAGGTGTCGAACAGCGAGAAAACAAGGACGAAACATGATAACTAGGACCCAAAACACAAAGTTAAACCAGCAACAAGACTCGACCACACGCATGCAAACTCAACAATGCAAACTGAAAAACGAAACTGCACACACTATAGTCTAGGAAGCGATAAAAATGATCTAATTCTTTTTGTGGCTTTTCTATGGACTCTAGGTACGAAACAAAATCGATTTAATGGAAGGAAAACAAAGATACCTCACGTGCAACCTAGAAATCTGATACCAATTGATGAGTAGTTTTAGGCCCGATCTTCCAAGAGGTAAGTCGATTGGGGTGAAGAACTCGACGTTGATGATCCATGGCACTCGAGCAGGTCAAATAACCCTGCAATCACTACACCACTGCTCTGTTGGTTATCAACCGTGTGACACATGCTTCAACTTGCCAAGAAGGCTAATCCCTGCAAGTGAACCAAGAACACAGGCAAGAACATAGGAGACACAATCTGAAATTGAGATGTTGGGGTCTCACAAACCATAGAACAGCGAAATTGTTATTCTAAGAAAAACACACCGAATATGACCAGCGGCTGCAGTATTTAAAAGCTAGGGTTCAGCCAAAACACTATTAGATGCGTCCCTAATGGACTCGTAAGGGATACAAGGCCCAAAGGCCCAATTCGGTGGCGCAGCACCGGATATAAATCTGGACTTGACTTGTTTCGACAATTCCCAATGACTATGGAGGAATTATTAAGTGGGACCAGAGACATTGGAAATTTTATCTTATCCTCTTTACGTGCATACGTGGAACGTCGAAAACGGAGTCCATATGCATCTTGGGCGTCCATTTTAAGGTGGACTGCTCCTAGACTCCGAGTTGAACTCAAGTCCGAGTTGTAAACTGGTTCCATCAACTTGTCGACGTCCCAGCAGGTTATCCATGTTCCCAAGGTCTCTTCCCTTCACTTGTTGATCTTATCCATTGTTCCTAATAACAATTAAATCATCACATAACAATCTATTCTCAAACTCACATGCAAAGGAAGTTAGGAACAAATTCACCTTCTGATTTATTTACTGTGCTCGTGCTCTTGTGATTGGTCCTTGCAGTTCAATGTGCATCTCTGCTGTTGTGATGTCCTCATCACCGTTGATGGTGGCGCCTGCTGTGGATTCAAATCATCACCGTCTCGATGAGAACTTCCGACCTTACTCAATGAGCAAGTACGAACCATACTGCACAAATAAAGTTGTGATGAGTCAATGTTTGATCTCAGCAATAAGTGAAGATAAGGAAAACATGAACACGTCAAGAAATTTGTGAAAGTATAACAATATTCATGTTTACGCAAATTTTCAAACTTATGCTTCACTGATGAACTGTTCTGCCAGAATTGACCAGTCTGGAGTTATTCGAGAATTTTATCCAGTTAGAGGCACAATCATGCTTTGAGGTGAACAAAAAAATTGTAGTTCACTTCCTGGGCTTTCCATAATATATTTATATGATTCAATTTCATTTCTGGTTAATGAGATATGAATTTCCTAAATTGACAATGTTCCCAGATTTTCTGAGAAATTTTGACAGCACCTCCTTTGTATATGGCTGTTTTGTCCACAGTCTTTCATATACAAAATATCCAAATTTGCCAAAACTGTAAATTACAACATTGTCACACATCTCATCTAGTTTCCAGAAATATATCATATGCCCCCATTCGATGTTGCTACAGATAGTTATGATCAAATTGGTGTGAAGTACAGAAACTATTCCAGTTTCTGTCCAGTTTTAACAGGTTTTTGAATTTTCAAATTTTAGCTATGATCCATGAATATTCTGCTCTGGTGATGATCCTAAATTATTTAGAAGACTCTCGTATATTTCCATCCATGTTTGGAACACCTTCATGGGATAATTGTACCAGGAGATATGACTTTTCAAACAGGAGCTAAGTTTCTGTCAGAATAACACAGGAAAGATCAGAGGTTTACAGTTTTGGCTCAAATTTCATTTTTATCATTTCAAGATAGGAATCTGCGTTGGATATTAACTTGACAGTTGTGTTGTGAGCTACACCTTCGGCATGGATTTTAACTGTCGATGTGCCGATAACCCGAATGCAATGCCGGTACTACGTCCTCGCCAAATAAAAATCCTAAGCCGGTATTCCGGCATACGTCTCAACGGTGGCGCTAATGACGTTCACTCGCAAATGTTTTCTACTCGATCTACGAATAACACAGTTAGTGTGCCTGTAACTACACACAATTTACAGATCAATCATATGGTGCCGTACGGCACAGCCCGCACAGGCGATCAATTCACAATAATGTATATGAAAGTAAAAACATTCATCCCGTATCATTCAATACGGGCCGCCCCGAGCTAAGCCACATCTTGAGGTACATTACTGGGTTTTCTACAACCTGACGGGGTCCCACGTCTTTGCATAATGCTGCACCAGTATGGGGCGCATCGGGTTATGTCCACCCGACGGGGGCTCCCACTAACTTTGAAGCACGCTGGGGTACTGCGTGTCATATGTTCTCAGAAACATGGAAAGTTTCAAAGACTCATATTGACATTTATGTGCCAAGCCACGGAAACAATCACATGCTACCTCTCGCATGGTGAGCTTACAGCAATTGATCCGCTTGCGGTGGCGTACCTTACCTCTTACCTGACGTCGGAGTGTCGTTACAAAATATAATAACACATAAGTTAGCTTGCCACCTTAAGTAACTAATACTATAATAGACCTTATGTGGGCATAATAACTAATCCTCACTTGACTACTTCATAGTTTTCAAAAATAAGTTCTTTTCAAGCGTGCTATTCCAAATACAGCTCTGATACCAAGCTATGGGGACCGGGGTCCACACATTCCAGGAATCGCATTGGCTGGTGCCGTGCGATGCGGCACCCAACAACACACAAGAAAAGCCTTACAAAATAACCAACACAAATATTTTATTTCACAAGATAATTCTCTTTTACAACATAATATACAACACAATGGAATACTTTATACTCACACTCTCAACTAACTATGCATAAGAGAAGCTATACATGCCCGCGGACACTTCTCACTAGCAACACGAAGAAGAGAGCAGCAACAAGGTTTCCGTGAGAGATACATCTCGACAAGATTGAGGTCTCATGGACAACCACAACATGAGCATAAGCTATACCTGCAAAAACCACAATAGAGCAACCGTGAGCTTGACGCTCAGCAAGACTTAACCGTCTCACCTAAGGCATGAAACTCTACATGTTGGAAACTCTAAAATACGGAAGCTGAATTTGAATAAAGGACACGCCTACATGTAAATCCTTACATTCATTTTTAGCATCAAATTAAGGCTTCATAGAAAGTAAATTTAGTTTGCACTACAACTACTGCATACAAGTTTGCAATACAATTATATTTCAAGAAGTATTAGATTCCAATAAACCATGTTCATTTCACACTACGTCAAGACTCAGTGTCCATGTATGCTCAAATAACCGCGAGCGACGGTGAAGGCAACCAGTAGACACCCGGATTGCATGACACGTATGCCCATACTCGGAGTTGCAATGGCACACTCTACTGATGTCACACGCAACCACCTTTCCCAAGACTAGCCCATATCAAAAGAGTTTGATTGACCCGAACAGCGAGCTCCCTCAAGGTGCACCTCCCCTGTGAGATGTCCATGAGCGAGTTGACTCCCACTGTACTAACAGCCGATAGCTTAAGCCGATTGAAAAGGTTCCAACATAGGATCCTCAAGGTACATCGGTTTCCTGGGTCCCATATTGCCAGTATGCACCCGGTACAATTCAAACTTGTCCAATAGGGTGAGGCACGAGACGGGATTTAATCAACACAGGCAGGACTACGCAGCCAGGACCATGTTCTGTTGCATCCTATGCTCCTCCCCGATCTCCAATTTACCTCACAATTAAACTCATATTTCCTATCCAGTGTAAACCAAGTGCTAGTCTCGCGAGACGGTTCCAACCTCTCGACTTCTACCATTTCTTCCAACTAGACATTAAGCATAACATATTGAAGCGTGGATTATTAATCTACCCAAACCACTCTCTGAATTACTCTGGTCGTGCAATTGGGTTTCATTGCACAAGACCTAATGCACAATACATCCCATCCATGTAGTGTATAGAAATGAAAACTTTACAAAATTTCTTAAATGCAAATAGGGGCTTGCCTGAATGAGAATCTGGGTCTATGTTAGTCTCCGGGAGATGGAGTTCCAAGGCCTCTGGCTCCTCCTCGACCTCAGTTACTACATGATATGCATATACTATATATGAATGACCTTGAAAAAAAATGTTTAAGGCCACAAGCTAATATTATGTGATCATTATAAGATAATTATCTTAATTGGCTTTGGATCTTTTATGGTAGATACTAGGGACTATAATGGGGACTCTTGCAAAGAACAGTAGATGATCAAAGAAATTTGTTGTCTCTAAAATTATGGCAAGCAATAACTTTCCCAAAATTTTAGAAGAGAAACTGTAGCTTTAACATAGCTATCAGTTGACAATCATGATAGAGGAGGTTGTCCTGGTTGTATCAAAATTGGTTTCACAATTTTCTAAGCATATATGAGTGAGATATTGAATTTCAAAGTTGCGAAGAATTCTTGGAATTATTTTATAATTGAAATTAGACTTTTAGTTATTATCTAGGTTTGGAACTGAATTTGGTGTAGAAGATTATGTCAATTAAATCTGAAACTTTTACTGGAATTGGTAAATGTCAAAAATAATGTTTAGGTCAAATTAGGGACATAACAAGAAAACTGAACATTTGTAATAATTCAACGATTGAAAACGGCAATTGAATTATACAGAAAGTTATACAGGTTTTTTACCAAACCACTTGTACAATTTGAAAGGGCAGAGCATAAGGGTTATACAGAATTTTATTTGAGATTTTTAGAGCATGGATTCTAGGAGAATTTGAATTTAGAAATTTGAATCCATTTATGCTTACAGTTCTGTTACATAAATGAACAGCAGATAGGAATTTTAAATTTGGTTAAGTTATACAGGCTCAATGGCTCCCAAACATTTTCTGAAAACCGAGAACTGGACAAAGTATTTTATGAGAATTTTGGCGATTTTTCCAGTGGTGAGTTTAGCTGGAAAAAATCTATTTGTGTTTGGAGAGATTGCATTCTCCATAATCGAGAAATGATTTTCACCGAACCTAATTGATACTATCAGAAACTAGAGCTCAAGAGCTTCCAAACAAAATTTGTTTCAAGATTTTTGGAGCAGTATACAGAGAGATATTCATTTTATAATTTTGAATAATTTCTGGAATTATTTGGTTTAGTTTTGAATTCAATTTTTTACGCCCGGGTCCCACTAGGTGACGTGGCTCCTTCTGGTTCAAGCAACACGGTGATCCACACCATTTTCCGCGCAGCCACACTGAATCAGTGCTGCAAAGTGATCCCCAGCCCTTTAACAGACGCGGACGAGCGGGTCCCCATGGCCTTCGTCTTCCTCACAGCAGCTGGCGCGCGACGGCGGCGCGCGCGGCTGGGGCTCGCCGACGACCTTGCCGCTGGCCTCTCCCGTGCGGCGATCTTATCCAAACTTGCTGCCTGGAGGTTTTCCACCACGCTGAACACGTCGTTGGTGTTCCTGGGGCTTGCCGACGGCTGGAACCGGCGGTGCGACAGTGGCAGCGGCGACGACAGCTCGGGCAGGTTAGAACTCTCTCATCTCTAGCTCAGATGCCTTGGTTTCTTGTCCAAAAGCTTTCTTGTACCTTGAGGATCAAGAACCAGGAATAGGGAAGGAGAGAAACAGCCGGGAACTATGACCTCAACCTGAACTGTGGCTTTTTCACCGGCGGCGACCTAAACTCGGCTATCTCGGTCAACACTCGATTGTTTTCAAATCTTTTTTATCCAAAGTTTTCACAGGGAAATAGGTAATTTATCCATTAACTATGGTCAAGAATTATGAGACATAGAAAATGAATAAATCCCTGACCTAGAGACATAGGTATGAACTATCATCGGGAAAATTGAAATAAGAACGCTACAAGTCATGGCATGGATTGAAACTTTGTGAGCATGCTTAAGGCGCGATAACACACCTTTCTCTTGTAGAAGCCGGGGCCTGTAGAGTCATCCTCCGGCTTGTCGACGGTAGAGCAGGGGCGGTTCTTGGCGGCTTCTGCCGCGGTCGTCAGAAAACTGCGGAATACCGCACAATCGGGTGAGGAAACACCGAACCAAAAGGTTAAGAAGGTGTGCAAGCAAGTTGTGAACGACTTTGCTAGAGAACTCACGATCGATCCTTGGCTAGATGGCAAGCTATTGTCGGAGTTCTGAGGTGAGGTCGGCGGCGCGCGAGCGGGGGAGAAAACGCGAAAAGGAAACGGAAGACTGAGGAAACCGGCTTGAGGCGCTGGCTACGGCTGCGGCTTAAGTGCGTGCGGCAAGCAGGCAGGCAGGCACCTCGCTGGAGCTGCATGTCGTGCGCTGTTGAGCGGAGAACCACCGCAGCAGAGGTCGGCAACGCCTCTATTCGGCTGTACTCATCCAGTGACAGGTGGACCCCATGGTCATACTCACACCCATAGCACATTTGTAAATTCAATTAAAAATATAAGATCAGCTATAATAATCATGAAATTTTGTGGGTATGGCAAATGAAATATGCTGAACACAATTATGTGTTCAGATCTTATGTTCAAACACGGTTGAACAAATTAAAAAATTCAGATTTGAATTTGACTTGAATTTGCTAAGCGTCTCAAATAAAATAACAAATGGAATTCATAAATCTTGAAACTTTGCAGGAAGGCTATTTGGAATATTATGACGCCATGGAAAATGTATAGCATCATATTTGAATCTTTTTGACAGGGCCTAAATGTACAGTAGTAATATTCAAGTTTTGAAATAATTTGAATATATTTAGTACTGCACATTGATTTGCCCTAGCAATTTCCATTCAATAAATTCCAAAATTTGCCGAAAGGTCACTTGAATTATCCTAAGGTCATCTGTGAAGTCCATTTTCCATGTTAAAAAAATTTAAGTATGAGTGAAAGAAAGATTTTTGATGAGATCAAGTTCATGTGCACAACCATAATTGTTCTCCACTATGGTTGATAACAAATTGGTAACTGAACTTTATATTAAGAAAAAAATGGAATTTTACACTCGATGTGTTAATCCACTTAGTGTAGCACCCTCATTTTCATGCATCATGCATTGCATAAGTTCATATACATGTTTAACATTGATCTACATAAAAAGGAACAAGTTTAAAATGAGTTAGAAGCAAAACAACACTTAAAAGTCTCTAAAAGTACGGACTTGTGTGGTATGTACCTCGGACTAGTCTAGTTTCCCTCCTTGTTGCCCTCTGGACTTGTCCGTTTTTGTTGCAGACTAGTCCAGTTGAGTTTCTGTTCCATTCCGGACTTGTCCGTTATTGGGTACTGACTGGTCTAATATTTGGTCCGCTTTTTGAATAAGTTACCGAATCCCCGGACTTGTCCGATCCATGCCGAACTTGACCATTTTCCTCTCTGGACAAGACCGGACTTGTCTGGACCTCCTACCAGACTTATCCGTTTTCGTCTCTGTCCAACATCGCACAAGTCTGGCCCCCTTCAGCGGACTTGTCCGGTGTGCCCGACTTGGATTAATATTTTCCTCCACGACCTGTGTCTGGGTATTTATCTTAATTGGGTCGAAGGACGTCATGCTTAACCCCTGTGGAGCCCATGCGGTACACCTACACGGCCTCCGCCCACCTTAGACTCGAATTCCATCAAACCCTACCACCCCCACCTCAATATAAACAACCTCACCCCTTGACTTACATCCTTTTGCCTCAATTGGAAGTCCACAAACCCTAGTTCGTGGAGAGCCGCCATCAAGGAGGGAGAAGAAGAAGAGGAAACGAAAGAGGATCAAGTAATCAAGATCTCCACCCAGTTTTTGTTCTTCATCGCCAACCCTCCATCAATTCTTCATCATCAAACCTAGCTCGTCAAGATTCAAGTTCCCTCTTCAATTCTTGATCCACGGAGTTCTAAACACGTGGTACACCTTCTACCTTCTCTTTCCCACGTGAATTCAATCCCAATTCCTCCAATTCTCGTAGATCAAGAAAACCCTAACTCGCTGGTTCTGGCTAGAGCGGACTAGTCCGGCCCTGGTACCTGACTCATCTGGCCTCTGAATTTGAATTGTGCTGAATTAATTCCAAATTGACTCGAAACAATTCCAAAACTATCTAAAGTATTTAATAACCATTATAACAAGTTAGTAAATATTAATAACAACTCATTAACTAGTTTTACTTCATAATTGCATTAATCATGCATGTCATGTCATATTTAGTAATATATGAGCATTTATTGATTGTGATTCTTGTCTTGTATGTTTATTGTGCGGATTAGACAGATTTGCGCTAGAGGGTGCTGCAGAGGACCTCCAGCACCAGGAATTTGAAGCTTTTGACCCAAAGCAAGCCCAAGATCAAGGCAAGTGTCCTTGATCGTATTGATCCTGCTTTTACAATAAATGTTATGTTTTCAAAATTGCATGCTTATGTCAATTTGATGGGAAATCATATGATAGGATGTTTACTATCTTTGTTAACCACCCTTGTCACCTGAAATACATGGTAGAGAGTCGGAAAGGGCTTTTTAAGTTTGCTTCACTCAATCAATTGGGATGAAAAACAACTATACTATTTAATTATGCATTAATGAGATTATGGTTAATATGAATTGGATAATATGATACGGTAATGGAAGATCCAAGCAAGCTTGGTAAGTGGATGGGTTGGAAGACATGGTGGTTGTTTGCTTTAGATGTAAGGACCGGTTCATGCGAGAATAAGCCAGGACAACAGTGCCACCACGAGGCCAAGTATGGTAGCGGCGTAGCTGATTCATTAGGGCATTGATAGTACTGTGCGGATCATTCGGCGCACCAGGGAAGGGGAGTCGGATTGGGTTTGGATTTATGGCGGAACTCCTGGGATCCGAATGGCACAAGAGGGGCCCTTGATTTAAGATATGCTTAGTTGGAGACATCGCCACCTGTAAAACCTCAACGGGTCCGTACATGCTAGTAGTCCCTTTGTAAAGGCTATTTTGTAATCTCTTGGCCATACACCTACGGAAGTGTAATTGGCATAAGGGAGGTATCTTTAGTCGCCGTTGGGTGATGAAACCACAAACATGTGGGTAAAGTGGTACAAACTCTGCAGAGTATTAAAACTTTCATGATAGTCATGCTTTCAGTTAAGAGCACCTGGATGACCTACATGATTAGAGGGAACTTGGGATTTGGGATGGTTATGGTTGGTAATATGGTTATGGCTGGTTATGGATCGAGTTATGGCATTCGAAAAGGATAATTGTAATGGTGATGGAAATGGAATATGGACTTATACTATGATAATCATTGTGGTTTATGATGGGTATACTTCACATACATATAATATATTGCTTTTCAAATGTTTTAATGTACTTTTCAGCACTTAGCCATTATTATATTCATCATTTGTATCAGCTACATGCCATACTTTCCACACTTGCAGAGTACGACATGTACTCACCTTTGCAATTCCCCCCACCAACAGTTGCAAGTCAGATTTGGGAGTATAACGGTGATAATGCGGAGTTATAGGCCGTGTCTGCCATCAACTTTTCCTGTGGTGTTGATTGGAGCTGTGCTACCCTTATGCTTATTTGCTTAGCTGCATAGTTGCTTTATTTAGTTTATTTCGCTGCATTAGTTCAAACTTGTCATTAATATTCATTAGAGCTTGTATTTGAGGTATTCCGCATTCTGTAGTAAAAGTGCTTAAATAATCTTGTTTTGCGGTAATTTTCTATATATCATTTTGTGAATGCACTCGTGTATGTGTGTTGAACGTCATGGGCACACATATGCGTTCACTTGGTTCATTTTCGGAACCGGGTGTCACACTTAGCATGAGAATTCATAATTAATATGATCATTAGTAACTAACTTGGGATATGTATATGTACATTAGAAGCATAGGAGGAGTCTCTACCTAACTCTTAGCCTAGTCCCTCTAATACCTCATCTATCCCCTTAGGATAGAATGCTCTTGTGTGTGTCACACTACCTCGACTTATCATTTAACCAATCATGCTAGAGCCCTACCTAGACCAACCTAAGCCATTCCACTTGATGATTGTTTTACTTCCATCTAGCCTTCCTTTGGGAAAATGTAAATGACACCCTTTGGGAATACTCTTGAAAGGGGAAATGCTACATCGATAGTTTTTGTGCGCTTGCGGAAGTTCGATTGAGAATCGGCAACCTCCAACTTTAGCGGCAGGGAGCCAGGGAGGATCAAATTCTGCTGCTCCTCGTCCTACCAGCCAAGCAGCGGCCTCACTGGTGCTATGTCCACCATGCGGGCAGGAGGCAAGTCTATGGCCATTAGAGCCAGAGTTAAGAGCCTTCAAGGCAGGAAAAGCTCGGGTCCTCAAGGAGGAAGACGAAGGCTCGAACGTTAGGGTGTGAGTAAGGGAGGAACCACCTTTTGCCCACCAAGGTTTCCTTTTAAACAACTTGGCAATTTTCAAGCTCATCGTGCAGGTTGCATGGGCCCGAAACTCGCTACTCAACCCACAACATCTGTCAGTACCCGTGTACCGTGTACCCCTTGGTACTGCAAAAAGAGCCATGTAGTTCCTATGTCCAAACAGACGTCTTGAGAGAATACACGTACCCCAATATCGGGTCTGCCTACCTCCATATCTTGGCTCTGGTACTGCCACGTGTCCAGAAGAGCTGGACCTGCCTCCCATGGTTGGGTAGCTCCGGTGCTGCCATGTGTCTTGCAGAGCCAGACCTTGCCACCCTCCTAAGGGAAGCTCCAACACTGCCACGTGTCCAATAGCATCGAACCTATCCCCCAGTAGTGGGAGGCTCTGGAGCTGCCATGTGTCAACACCCGGACCTAAGACTGCAAGGGGAAGACAGTGGGATCTCCAGCGGTGCGGACAGTCAAGGGCCATCAATTGGCCATTACAAGACTTGGTTATTGTGTCATTAATGCTATATCAATGACACACAATTAGAGAAATATCAAGACTAGTAACACTGCTATTAAGGCACATTATTACACTATTAACCACCCATAACACTACATATCGTGTATATGGTGGTTTATTACACCCAGGGCCACTTGTCGGGCTAGGCACATACTATAACTTCCAGTCCTTGGCATATAAAAGGGTTGACTGCATAGTAGAAGGATGATTGATGTCATACGCACTCAAGCTCAGGCTCATATATACTCATACAATACACAACCCCCCCCCCCCCCCCCCCCCCCCGTGAAGTAGGGTATTATGCTCAGGCGGCCCAAACCACGTAAAACCCTCAGTGTTCACCTCTTGTATCGATCTTGACTCGCGCCCCAACCGAATACAAACCTCGGTAATACTGGGGGAAGTGTCCTTGTCCACACTTTGACATTTGGCGCGCCAGGTAGGGGGCCTGCCTTTGATGTTCTACACGTTAACGGTCGTAGCATCATGATCCGACAACCCCAAGGTGCCCCCCTGTCGACGTTGTACATGTTGGCAGTGGACGCAGTCGAAGCTTCAGGCTCCGACAACCCCCAGGGGCCAGCTATCAATGTTCTAAGCGTTGACAGTGGGCACCGTCGAAGCAACAAGTGTAAAAGCCCGCTTTTCTGGAGAACAAAAATGCAAAAATGCGAACTTAAAAATTTTGACAGTGGACATGGAAATCCAAACACACATGAACCATATGAGTTAACCAATGTTCACTAAAAATAGGGACTTGTTAAAATTTTACATATAGAACATGTTTGCTAATGTATATTGGAACTTAAGGTGTAAAATCTTTAATTTCCAAGTATTCACATTTTCAATGAAATATTAAAGGAGAAAATAAAACAAAATAGAGAGAAAAAATGAATTATTCCAACCCTAAAATAGGACATTAAAAAAAATTCAAATCTAAGGCTGTAAATTTTTCCATGACCTTCTAATATTCCAAATAGACTCTCGGTAAAGTTTCAAAATTTTTGAAGCATGTTTTCCATTTATTGGACACGTACTAAGAGTTTAATCACAGTTGACTTCAAATTTAAACTTTGTACTTAACCTTGTCCAAATCAACTCCAAATTTTTCCGTAGGTACCTTATGGTTCAAAAAGGTTAACTTCAAAGTTTCGTGATTTTTGAACCTAATCTACTATTTATTTTATTAATTCAAGTATCACCACATGAATTCAAATTCAAACCTGAGTAAAAATTCAACTTGCTCAGTTCTGAAATATGATTGCACCATAAAATCCATCACATTTTATTTAGTCATTGGGCCAAAGTTGAATATTTTTGAAGCATGTTGCTAGCTCCATTTGAAATTGGGAAGGAGAATAAGGGGGGAGAGTGTTGTGCGCCCCACCTGTAAGTCTCTCCCAGGTTGAACTGCCTCTGCCTATCGGTTATAGGGCGACACCGCATCATGCATGTTGCCAGCGCTGCTTCAATCGAGAGGTAGAAAATGAACTTCCCTTCTTCTACCTCACGCCCGCTCGACCGCACCGCCAAAGTGCTCCTGCGCCCACTCCTGCTCGCCTCTCCTCTCCCGGCCTGCGCCCCCTCCCCCCTTGCCGTGCCGCTCCACCGCTCGCCCTGGCCGCCTTCCAGCCGCGGTGTCGCCCCGCGGCCGGAGCCGCACCACCCCGCCAGCCGCAGCGCGCCATGCCTAGCCTCCGACCCGCGCTTCCCTCCGGCCGCCACGACGCGCCGCTCACGCCGCGCTCGGCCGCCCACGACCCTGCGTTCTGCCCGCACCGGTTTGCCCTCTCCCTGTCGTGCCCCATCGCCACTACGCGCTTGGCCGCCCATGGTGCCACCTGGCTCTGCTGAAGCTGCGCTGCGCTCCTCTCCCGGCCGCTTGCAGCGCTGCCCCACGCCAGTGCCGGCTCGCCCCCTCCCCTTCGCGCCGCTCCACCTCCTCACCAGTGCTGCCCCACGCGTCACTCGCCAGGACGCATCGCGTTGTGCTCCGCTGGCCCGCACTGCACACCGCTCCTCCGACGCGCCACCACGCGCCTCTGTTTCTGACGGCCGCCGGGTTACCCGCCCTTGCTCAGTCCGGCGGCGAGACTCCTTGCTGCCCACCGTGCCATCCCTGCTTGCGCTCGCCGCCCTCGGTACATCGTCGCAATGTTCCGCGCCGTGGCTATGTCCTTGAAGCAAGGAGAATGTTTTGTGTGATGGATGAAATTCAGGAACATGCCTTTGATCCAATGGTATCAACAACTGATCCAAGGTTAGCTCTGATTTGTGCAAAGATTAGTTGAATAGTGTTGCAGCCAAGGTGTTTGATGAAATGTTCATGAGGAAAGAACCAACTTTGTTGATGTTTAGAATGGTCTGTTATGCAGGGGTAGAATGATGTGTCAATCGACCAAGATATGTGCCAAGATGCTCTTTGAATGGTGATGAAGTGACGGAATCGAGTACACACCCAAGACATTCGGTGAAATGCCTACAAGGTGAGCCTTGCCCTAAAATTCCTTGCTTGATGTCACCGAAGTTCGTTCGTCGCGACCACTAATGGTACTCATGTGTCGTCAAGCCGTACGTCCATTCCCCGCATTGATATCATTCCTATAGGAGTCCCCAAGTTGACCTCCTTTTTCGTTTATATCGTTGGCTTGTCCGTGCATGCTCGTGATGCTCCACCATGAGTCGCGTCGACGTCGTTGACCACATGACGTTGTTGTGACGTTCTGAGCCGTCATCATGCCTTGGCATAAAGATAAAGGATGTTTGTAATGTGTGTGGTGTTGAAACACAAGGACGACTCATTAGACAATAGAGGTCAAGCCAAATTAGGTTTTAGTCACCGTGAGAGTGATAGAGTCTAGTTATAGACAAGGTGATCGATAAAATGCCTTCCAGGTCAAACCAAGGTGGTTGGTGATCACCGATGATCTGTGGTTGAGTAATGTGAGAACGTTGCGACCGACAAGGAAAACTAGACAAAGGGAAACCTGGGACAAGAGTTTCTTGATCGTGTCTACGATGATTCCTAACCGTCCGCAGAATTGCTCAACTAGGTGTGCCGTTTCATCGATGACAGGTTTGTCGAGTCGCTTGCCGACGATCGAGTCGACATCACTAACCTTGTGATTCGTAAGGTGGTGTTCAGGATTCCGCTTACCACCATGGATGAGTACAGGTCGATGTGAACGTCGACGAGATGATCTTCTCGAGATGGCAAAACACGTCGTCGCTACATAGAAATGCATTATGTTCAAGTTCCAGGAGTTCACTGAGCTCATATGGACAATCTTGCAAAGGACACTACAATAGTGTCATGTAAGAACTTGGACGATTCTTGCAAAGATAATCGTAGCAACTAATTTACCTAAAGGTCCATTGAATGTTGTTTTGGTACTCATGTCAGGTTAACAGTGCTTGTGATGACTCTTTGAGTCCAAGCAATGCCGATCTCACTTCTTTTCCAAGTATCGCTAGGGTTTCACATCGATTCATCCTAATTCAGAACCCTGCGACCACACTGGTCACTTAATTAGGTTTACGCTGTAATGAGTTTGTGTAACTTCATTGGTCGCCTTCTGAGTCGTGACCTCTTGTTGCACAGTTCACTCATGCCTTAAGCTTTCAATGTCCCCCCTTGATTCTTTAGTCATTCTTACACTACTAGTATAACACTTCCACACCACTCAACTTTATCGTCCTTGAGTGGCATAGCATCGAGTGTTTAGTGCCAGGTCGCAATGTGTGCTTACATTGCACCTTTCAATTCACATCTCGATACTACTATGACCACTTGACTCCATCTTTTGTTTATCCACACAACAGAGGCGTACCTCTTCCTTCTAGTTAGTCTCACCAGTCTTAGAGTTGTTTAACTTGTTTAATCTAAAGTATATTACATTATGTACTTATATGCATATCATGTCGGTAGGAACGTGATGGTAGGTGATTGATGAGGAGCTTCACTTGGAGGATAAGGCTATGGTGTTCCAGCTTGAAGTTCCATGGCGGACTCTTCGAATGAAGAAAAAGCCAACAAAAACTGACATTGATATAGAGTCGCAAACTATGGCAAGCCCCGGTTTGCATTTAAGTTCCTTACAGTGTTTTGCAGTTTTATTTCACCTTACATCTTCAGATGATTGTGCATTACGTTTAAGGTGTTTGACATCCACTTGCATGGCCCACAAATCCTATGGAGTCTTGGGTAGGTCTACGGCCCACTGAGTAGATATTGCTATGCTTATGCTCATAGGAATTTGATAGAAGTCGAGTAGTTGGAATCTACTCACGAGATAAGAATTTTATCACACGGGGGGATCTGGAATCAGAAAATGGCTTATGAATATGAAATCGAGACCGGTTAGAGATGAGAAGGAAGCGACAAGAGGTGGTCTTGGTCGCATAGCTCTGATCGTGTCAATTGAGGACCGTTTCATGTGCGGCCCTGCTGGACAAGCTTTAATTGTACCGGTTACATACTGGAGAAATGGGCTCCAGTAAACTGATGTAGCTTGATACTAGTTTATCGAGGCATTCCGTTCCATTTTATAGGCGTGGGTTGAGGGCAGCAAGGTGTAAATCAGCTGGTGGGCATGTCAGAGTACGCCCCACGCAGTGACCTCCTGCTCGTGACGAATCGACCGGTTTGACATTCAAGTGTTTAGTGAAAGGTGGCCATATATGACTAGTACTGAAATGTTATGTAGGTACTGCTGTAAGCACTTGCTGGCATTTCTGAAAGTGCGTATGTGTCGTGTTGTTCGGGTGTGTCCTAATTGCAATCACCGTCCCTCGCGGTAATATAGTACCACTTGTCCACTGCGCCGTGACGTAGTAAATACTGAAGAAGTCAGATGAATATGATATATTGAATTATAATTGCTTTGCAACCTTGTATGACTAAGAGATAGTACAATTAAAAGTTTACATTTTCCCCATACTTTACCTGTAATAGCATTATGTGATGTGGGCATGTCATATCATCGGCAAAGCGTTTCTTGTATGATTGTGGAGTCCATAATGTGCCGTGCCTGAAGAATGTCATGTGCTACTTAAAACATGACTATAAGGATCCACTTGTAGGCGAGTCTTTTATGCTATTCCTTACCTATGCTTAGTATTCACCCTGCATATGTCTAGTGAGACGGGTTAGTCTTGCTGAGCCTTATGCTCACGTTTGCACGTTAACAATTTTTACAGGTATTGCACATGAGATCTCGAGGTATCGATATAAATCTCATGTGAACCACGCCGCTGCTAAATGTTCTTCTTGTTGCTAATGAGAAGCGTCCTATGTCATGGACGTCTTCTCTCCTGCTTAGTTAAGTGAGATTATGAGTATGTATTTTCCGCTGCGTGTGTACCTCTGTTGTACACTCTTTCGTAAAATTTTCTTATTATGAAATAAAAACTTTACATATTTTGGTATCCTTTTTGTGTGTGCTGTTAGGTGCCGCATTGCACGGTGCCACCCAATGAGATCCTCGGATGTGTGGACTCCTGTCCCCACAACAAGCTTCAACAACTCCAGGGTCCCATCATCGACGTAACAAAGGGTCCTTGGAGATTTTGAAAGCAAGCCTCCGAACTACGAGCTATCATACTGGCTACAAGTTTGGAGCAATAAAGTTTTCAAGACATTGTCTAAATCATCATGGTAGATGTCCTCAATCCAGTGAACATCTACCAGGGGGCCAACAATATAAAGGGCAATGCACTGAAGACACAAAACTAGATTCGAAAGGATTTCATTCATTCAAAATCAGAGACTTACAAGGGGAACGTACAAAGAGAAATGTCTTAACTACTAGAGTTCCAAACATAGAATGAAGTAACTTTCTCGGCGACTTCTTGGACGCTAGCCTTGTCAACTCCCTCCTCCTCGACGATAGGTCATTCGAACACAAAAGCTAGAGACATTGAGGAGTCTCGGCTTCGGAAGCATGTCAACACATACTCTGTGACACTATGGGATAGAGATTTCCATTCAGCCTCAATCTCGTCGACGAACACATCTCCCAGAGCCTCCAGCTTTGTGCTGGCAGAGTTGAGTGCCACTAAGGCCTTGTCCATCTCTAGCTCTGGATTAGCCTGTCAAACTGAGCTAAATCCAAAAGGAAGCAGAGCTTCATTCACCCGCCCGATGAAGTCCCAGACTTGCTGGGAATCAATTGCTCTCGCGCTTCGAGGCTCCTCCAGCGGCCTCCATGCAGAAGAAAGCTCTTTAGATCCCTCCTTCGAGAAGTGCTCGACCTCCTTGGCATGATGTTAGATCCGTTCAACCAACAACTTTTCTTAGTCGGTAATATTCTTCTCTCTAAGGTGAATGCGGCCTCTCCTATCCGCAAGGTTTTTCTTCTTCTTCACCTTCATCTTTTCCTCTCTAGCAGAGACAACACTTTCTCTTTTGATGACATCTTGACCTACTCGCCACAACTGGTGCTTCTCTTGTTCGCACCAAGACTTGAATTCTTCCACGCAGTCAGCTAAGTCTTGCTTGCCGCGCGCCACCTTCTGGGAGAGCTCATCCTCCCTCTACTGGATCTTATCATCTTTCTCTTGGAGGTCAACCTCCTTATTATCGAGTTCATCCCGACCCTTGATGAGATCTTCCGCCAACATTTCGAGACTCTCCGAGCGGCTGTCAGCCATTTCAAAGGGCCTTTGTACATGCTCGTACATCTCCTGAGTCTTCTTGTCGAGGGCCTTTATAACGACCTCTCGTTCATTTAGCGCCTTGTTCAGATGCGACTGCCGAGTCTCGTCAGCTTTGTCTCGAAGAATCGTTTTTGGCGCCAATGCCCTAGAATGGCGCGCTCTGCTTCAAGAGACCTCTGCTCGTAGTTGAAGGCAAGCTGGACCCGTTGGAGGTTGCAGCAGGCGTTGTCAATTGATAGCTCCAAAGGAATTGGCTCTGGGCCTGGTTGGGGGCCGTCCTCCGGTTCCTCCAAGTCTTCTGGCATGGTCATTGGAGTCCATTGCACGAGCATGGACTCCAACATCTCGACGTCATCATGGCTAGTCTCCGGCAATTCATCCATCTCTGGTGTGGGTGAGGAGGGTCCCGTAGCAGGATCGTCTACCTTTGGAGTTGATGAGAAGGGTCCCGCAGTTGGAACTTCATCTATTGGCGCAGAAGTCGAAGGTCCTGCAACCGGATCCCCTTGTGCAGGATCAGGCATGGACACCTCTGGTGTTGCCACCTTTGGAGCTGGCGTCGGGACATTCATTGGAGCTTCATTGATTTCTGGCTTTGATGCCAGAACCTCCGTAGCTGGCTCCGAGACAGCTGGAGCTTGCTCAGGCATTTCTTTCTCGTGGTCTGGCACTACCATGGGATCTTAGATCGTCGGTGCTGAAGTCGTCTCCACGACAGCCGACACTGCAGCTATCATGTCGTTCGTCACAACAATAGGAGGGGACGGAGTAGTAGCAGGAGCTTAAGATGGTGCAGTCAACAGAGCTGCAATAGGCACCGTAGTTGCAGTTCTTATTCTCGACACTCTGGAAGCATAGAATAGAGAATTCAAGAAAAAGCAAGAAACAAAATCAAGACATAAGCTAAGGATGCGACACTTACCTATGGATGTTGCCACTCTAGTCTGCAAAGATTTTCTTCTTCGGACGCTTGGAGATAGAGACCGCCATCGTAGGTATGGCGGAAGCTCCAGGCTCTGTGCCAGGCATTGAGGTAGCCGCCACCACTGCCTCAGCTGGTACCTCCATCATCGGGAGATTAGCTGCGGACCTAGAGCCCTATGCTGGCACCGGGGCCTGAGTCGACTTGCCGACCTAGTGCCCTTAGTGGACACTAGATCTGAAGGATATGCCGGAGCTCGAGGCACAACCAGCACCGACTTTAATCGAGGCTGAGGGGTTGCTTCTCTCGAAGCATCCCTCACATAGCTCCCGTCTCTTCTACCCAGCATCTGCTTGTGGCTCAGGGTGACGACGGGATCTTTCCCCATGCCTCGACTTGAGGTCAACTCCTTGGAAGATGGAGGTGCGGGACCTTTGCCTTTGCCGCTGACTGCCGCAGGTACAAAGCATTCATGAGAATAAGGAGATCCACAAATCACGATCCCTACTGGAGGGATTGTCCTATGCCTCTCCATAAGACCTAATTCCTGAAGCATTGGCATCTTCCTCTGCTGCTCTCTCGTGAACTCTGAAACCATGTTCAGGGGTAGAAACTCCGCCATAGGTGTTAGATTGTCGGGATGCCAACAACAATCCTGTATGGATCCATTTCTCCACTGAATGCCATGCTGGCCATTCCCTTGCCTTTAGTGAAGACCAACGGTTGGTTCGAAAATTTGTAATCACCATCAGGGGAGTCACTCCTTCTTCCACGCACTCCCAGATCCTTGACAAGATCAGTTATACTCCTCCAACATCTTCAGGACAACCTCCCAGGCGTCAGTGTCAACCGAGGGGAGGCTGTCAGGCAGCTCTAACATGTCATGGCAATCCAACTAGATGATCACCCAATCCTTCTTCCAGCCATCCCACTTCCCGGAAGGGAACTTCTTCAAGTACTTAAATGGCAAGTTCTTGCGCTTCACAAAGTAGTAGAAGTTGAGCATCTCATTCCCTTTTCCGGTTGTGTGGAACTTGAAGAAGGTCCAGAAGAGCTCGATGCAGGGCGGCACACCCACCCACATCTCGCAGAAGTGGACGAATGTAACCACTAGCAAGAAGGAGTGGGGGGCGAGGTGGTGGAGCTACAGGCCGTAGAAGTCTAGCAACATTAGCAAGAAGCTGGAGAACGGCAGGATGAGCCCCATCATGGCGAACGCTGAGAAGTACACAATCTCACCGGCGCTTTACTTCTTGAAGGGTGGCTTGACAAGGTGAATCGAGTTTTTGAAGGAATCGCTCGACCACCCCATGTAGGTGCAGACTCTCGAAAACTCGTCATTGCTCTTGATCTAGCTGTGAGGAAGACCCAAGTCCACCACCGCAAAGTGGATCAGAAGTGGAAGAAGGGTTGCAAGGGCGAAGAGCTCTAAACGCAAGATCAAATGACAGTGTAAGGAGTTCCCTTCCCGTGCAGACTTTATCCCTTTAGTAAGCCTCCGCAACGCATGGATGGAAACTACCGCCAGACACGAATCAAGAATGACCTTGTCAGTGACAAGGGGGCCCAGGTCCACTTTGTTAAAAAGTTGCACCAAGTGAACTGTTGTCATGATGGGAAGTTGGAAGCTCGAGGGCGGCAGCCTGACAGGGCCACAAAGGTTACGTTGGGAACTGATATGAATTTTGTATTGGGAACTGGTGACCTTTAATTGCATGAGATCCGCATGCTATGATCCCACTCATCCAATCAAGAAGGGCCATGTGGTCATGGCATAACTATGTTCCATCGTTTCAACTGTCTAGGACAAGAATTTGAAGCGGCAACGCAGGAGTCAATGGTGGCCCCACCTACAGTAGCATAACCTTTCCATGAGGTGGGCCCGGGGGTCACTATTGGTACCCTATTTACCGGGTACCCCTTGGTACTGCAAATAGAGCCATGGAGTTCCTATGTCCATGTGGCGGACGTCTGGAAAGAATACACGTCCCACAGTATCGGATCTGCCTCCATCCATAGGGTGACTCCAGTACTGCCACGTGTATAGAAGACACAAACCTGCGTCCCTCGGTTGGGTTGCTCCAGTGCTGCCATGTTCTTGCAGAGCCAGACCTTGCCTCCCTCCCGAGGGAAGCTCTGTCACTGCCACGTGACCAATTGCACCAGACCTATCCCCCAATAGAGGGAAGCTTCGGAGCTGCCATGTGTCAACACCCGAACCTAAGACTGGGACAGGAGAACAGCGAGATATCCAACGGTGCGGACATTCAAGGGCCATCAATTGGCCATTACAAGACCTGGTTAACACATCATTAATGCTATATTAGTGACACATAATTAGAGGAATATCAAGACAAGTAACGCTGCTGTTAAGACACGTTATCACACTATTAGCCACCCATAACACTGTAGATGTGTATAGGGTGGTTTATTATAGCTGGGGCCACTTGTCAGGCTAGGCACATACTATAACATCCAGTCCTTGGCATATAAAAGGGTTGCGATGCACGGTAGAAGGACGGCTGATCTCATACGCACTCAAGCTCAGGCTCATATACCCTCATACAATACACAAACTCCCCATGGAGTAGGGTATTATCCTCAGGAGGCCCGAACCACGTAAAACCCTCGGTGTTCACCTCTTGTCTCGATCTTGACTCGCACCCCAATCGAATACAAACCTCCGCGGACTACTTCTTAGTAGTACCGGGGGAAGTGTCCTAGTCCACACTTTGACAGCATCCACGAAAGTGGGGCCCAAGTCCCTTATTAGAAAGATTGGCCCGAGTGGGCCCCCACCTGAGAAGGCAACTCGGCAGTTCCAATAAAGGCAGAGCAAGAGCGGCAGAAGCGGAGCAGCCAAATTGGGAACCGCCGTGATAAAGAATCTACAACAAGTACAGATCACGTCGCCACATCCCCTCAACCAAAATGGGACGCATGGCCACAATGGCAAAGACTTGCACCGCTTTGACTCACGAAGACGAAATCGAAAGGCAGCGCGAGAAAGCAAGGATAGGGTCCACCCTCGGGCTCATCACCTCCCCCGGGGTGGACCCAAGGGCCACTGTCAGTACCAGACAGACCGGGTACCCTCACTCACATTCTAAAAGCACCTAAGTGCCCTGCCTCCAAGATGAGGTCAGGACATATAGTGCCACGTGTTCAGAAGGGCCGGACCCGCCCTACCTCAGGTATGGGATCCATCACTTCCACATGCACCTCAAGATGGGGTCCAGCTAACACGAAGATACGGGCTCCCAAGCGGCCACGTGTCCAGCGGGATGGGACCACAACCCCCCCCCCCCCCCCCCCCCCCCCCCCCGTAGGAGTGGGCCTTGGTGCTGCAATATTGTGGTCAGTGGCACTAGATTGGCCACCTCCCGCGAAGGCGAGCTCCAGCTCAACCATTTGTCCCGCAGTCCCGAATCTCCGGCTCTCCTCAGGGGCAGGTTTCGGGGCTGCCACATGGGCCACTGTACGGGACCCGACCTCCCCCGTAGAGGCTAGCTCCCGTGCTGCCGCATGTCCTGCAACTTGTCCTGGATGGTGGGTTGCGGCAGTAAAGGTGTAGTGCCCCTTGTCTAAATCGGGCATTGAAGACACATGCATTCCCCAAATGCATGATGCGACACATGCCTACTGTAAGGTAGTTCTATGACCAATTGCATCACAGCGAAGATGCCACAGGTCTACCATGCACCGCCGAGTGGGTAGATTACAGCGATGGGACAGTTGGACGGGACATCCCCTGCCATCATCAACGACTATGCATGGGCTGCTGGCAACCGAAGGCGACAAGAAGGCGGGTCTTCAAGCCACTGTTAGAGGAAGCTTATGCAAAAATTCTTAGATCTTTAGTATAAGGTTGCCATGGGGCCACCTGTTGAGCCCTGGATCCCACTTGTAAGGCATCCGACCTTGTCTATAAAAGACCAAAACGCCACCATTGCGAGCATCTTAACTCATACACGCTCAACACACGCATTCACACCCAGGAGAGCACACTCTCTAGTAATATAGCTCACACCATGGAGTAGTGTATTACGCACCGGCGGCCTGAACCACGTAAAACCATCGTCTCACCATCTTTCATACGCGCAATCTATCCCTAGGACTAAGCCCTTCCGATCCAGAAACTTAACGGGTTGCTCACATAGCAGGTCTGGGGAAGTGTCGCAATAATACTTTGACACTTGCATTTTGCACCCGGAGTAATATGTAAAGAGGATTCCTTGCTATCAACATGAAGAATGGAAGACTCAAGTTACTATTCTCGCTAAGGACATTGTGGTTACCCCACATTTTGCGCCCACTTGGAGATCCACTAGGGAGCGAGCTATTGATGATGTTGCTTGGTATACACCCACCAAGCCGTGTTACTCCTACCGTGAGCATCTTGGAGGTACTAGCTTTGCGCTACCCCGAAGTCGCAAGAGTGGAACGAGAGAAATCATTGGACCACAAGAAGACTTCAATCCGACCCTCACGCCATTGGCAGGTCTCGAGGATGCTGGAGGAAATACGCTACCTCCGTAAGAGATTGTACGTCATGGAGAGGCAAGAGGAGATCCGTGCCAACGTGGGGACCAATGATGTGGCATTTTCACCAACACCTACATGAACGTCCAACTCACCTTGGTGTGCGCCTGTGTATGACTCGCCACCTCCGTCGCCTTCACCGAATCAAGGCCAAAATAGCCATGGCTCTTATGATTAAGTTAGGTCTCCTATTGAGAAGTTTTCAAAGAATATTGCATTGTAATAGCTATAATTAGTGGTGTGCTGAATTTTCTATGGTGTGTGCTTGGTGTGAGTTGTGGGACGCTTTGGCGATTGTCCACATCCGCACATAGAAGAGAGATGTGGGATGTTTCGGCACTTGTACACATCCTCATATAGGTTTATATTAATAAAGGAGTTGTGAAGACTCATATACCTTGATGCATATAGTTGGGGATTTTGTCTATCTCCCTCCTTTCTATATCGTTCAACCTCTACGTCAATGGAGGATGGAGACAACCATAAGATTTACTGTTTCAGACAAGGCTACATGGAAGATTAGGACGAATATAGTATGTCCTAAAATAAGGGGGGTAGATTTTCTTGAAAATCTCATCGTTCTGGATTCACAAGAACTGTACATAATACATGGAATGGACTGGTTACTAAAGCATAATAGAGTAAGTTAGTGTGCTACAAGGATGGTGCAACTGACAAATGATGAGGGAGTCATCATTGAATTTGAGGCATCACGATACCCATCGAAGGACACGTTTAATTGGAACCCACTATAGAATGTGAAGCATATTACCGACGATTCATCAAGCACTTCTCCAAAATAGCAAAGCCCGTGACTAAATTACTAATGAAGGGTAAATATTTTCAAATGGACTCAGGCTTTTGAGGACAGCTTTGAGGAGTTAAAAAAGAGGTTGACCACTGCACCGGTGTTGATATTTCCATACCTGGGCAAAAGCTTTGAGAAGGAAGAGGAGGAGGAAGGAGAAGAGGAAGGAAGAAGAATGAGAAACTAGCATGAGAAACCACTGACAGTGTAGACTATGCTATGCTAAATGTTGTATAGGATTTGGTAGAAGTCAAGTAGTTGGAATCTACTCCCATGGATAGGAATTTTCAGACGTGATTGGTTCAAAGAAATGGAGTAGTCATCTGAATATGAGAATGGGAAGGGGCGTAGGATGCAACAAGACGTCGTCTTGGGTGCGTAGCCCTGCTTGTGTCGGTTAATGACCTATCCGTATGTTGCCCTGCTAAGCAATTTTGAACTGTACTAGAGTCAGACTGGATATATGGGGTCCAGGAAACCGATGTACCTTGGGAACCCTTTGTTGAGACTTTTTCGATCGCCTAAGGCTTTCGGCTGCAGCACAGTAGACGGAAACTCGCTCACGACATCTTCACAGCAAAAAGGTGCACCGTGAGTGGGAATACTATCCTAGACGATTGAATCGATTCAACTTGGGCGGAACTTGAGAAAGGTGGCTGCGTACGACGTCTGTGGAGTGCACCTACGTGACTTCCTGTTCAGGCGTACGTGTCGTGTATTCCGTGTATCTTTGATTCGAATCACCGTTACTCACGGTTATGAGTACCATTTGTTCACTGAGTTGTGACGTAGTTAATACTTGCACTTGAGATGAGAATTAATTACTGCTGTTATGAACATTATATTATCACTGTGTTGCTATGTTGTATGTATTAGTATTGTGCACACTTAATTTGTTTTCCACCTTGGGCATGCAGCGTTGTAATGAAGCGTTTCTTGTTTGATTGTGGAGTTACGATGTTGCCCGCGCAAAGTTTAAGGTGCTGCTAATATATCTGAAAATAAGGACCCAGATTTAGGCGAGTCCATTATGCAAATCTGCCATCATATGTTTATGGTTTTACCCTAATGTAGAGTTTAATGTTTAGGTGAGACGGTTAAGTCTCGCTTAGCCATCGTGCTCACGGTTGCTATATAAGTTGTTTTGCAGGTACTAACCTCTATGCCTATGATAATGGTTGTCCGATGAGACTCAGAACTCTCCGAGCGGTATACTCATGGGGAACCATGCCGCTTCTGTTTGATATCCGTGGCTAGTGAAGAGCATCTGTGGGCTGGTCGACTTCTATTTTACTTATTAGACTTGAGTACGAGAGTTGTAATCTTATCTACCGATGTAGTTTATTTTCATATAAACTATTTGTTAACTGAAAATCTTTGTAAATTTCAGCAAATGATTTATGTAATATGTGTTCCTTTACATGTGTGCCGTTGGGTGCCGCATCGCACGGCACCACCCAATGCGATTCCTGGAATGTGTGGGGACCCGGTCCTCACAGCCTTGTATTAGAGCCGCATTGGAAATAACACATTAAATAAGGATTGTATTATGAGAAAAACTAAGGACACGAAGAGGATACGGTACTAGGCCCACATAAGAACTATATTAGCATAGGTTATTAAGGTGGCCAAACTAACTTATGTGTTATTATATTCTGTAACAACGCTCCGACGTCAGGTAAGAGGTAAGGTACACCACTGCAAGCGGATCAATTGCAGTAAGCTCACCATGTGAGAGATAGCATGTGATTGTTTCTGTGGCTTAGAACGGAAAGTCAATATGAGTCTCAGAAATTATCTATGTTTATGAGAACATATGACACGCGGTACCGTAGCGTCCTTCAAAATTTGTGGGAGCCCCCGTCGGGTGGGACATAACCCGATGCGCCCCCTACTCGTGCAGCATTATGCAAAGACGTGGGACCCAGTCGGGTGGTTGAAAATCCGGTCATGTACCTCGAGACGTGGCTTAGTTCGGGGCGGCACATATGGAATGATATGGGATGAATGTTTTTACTTTCATTTAAACTATTGTGACTGCCTGAAATAATCGCCCGTGCGGGCTGTGCTGTACAGCACCATAATGAGTGTCCCGTAAATTGTGTGTCTTATGCAGCACAGGCTACGTGATCATATTGCACTTAGAAATCGTTTGCGAGTGAACGTCATTAAGGCCACCGTTGAGACGTATGCCGGAACACCGGCTTAGAATTTTCAGTTTTGTGAGGCACATAGTACCGACATGTATTCCATTGTTGCATTAACCAACTTTCTGTAAAATGGAAATGATAATAAGTAAATATACTTATATTAGCTGCCGAGTTCTGATTTTGAACTATGTTTTGAAATTTGGAGTAGGTTTTGAAGTCGCCGATTCAAAAACAGAGTGTTCTCTTTTCTGCCAGAAACAAGGCCTGACTTTGAGAAACCATATCTCCCATAATAAAACTCCAATGAATGTGTATCTTACATGGATGAAAATTTTGGGAAGTCCATTAAAACTGTTATGTTCAACTCCAGAGCTGAATTCCCCTCTATCATATTCAAAATTTCAAAGTTCCAAAGACTGCCAAACTGGACAAAAACTGGAACCCTCTCTGGACTCCTTACTGTTTTGACCATATCTCCCTCTAGAAAAATCGAACAGGATCGTACAAGACATTTATGGAATCCTTGTAATATATTTTACAATTTTGTAAGTTGTAGCTTTTGTAAATTCTGCTGTTTTATATCTGGAAGTTGTGGCCCAAAATAAGCATAAACAAAGGAGATGCTGTCAACATTTCCAGAAAAACTGTCAGGTTTACAATGTCATATCTCCTCAACCAGAAAAGATCTGGATGAAAACCAATAATTTTTGGAAAGGCCATGAAGTGTACTACAACTTTGTAGTTCACCTCAAGATCTGATTCTTCCATTTACTGGGTTAAATTTGTTTTTTTAGTACAAGATGGTCAGGTTTCTTCAGAAACTTCATCGGTATGGCATAATTTGGTCTTGTTATGAATCTGGTCCTCGATTTCACTTCGAGAAGTGTCGTATCAGACCAGGTATCGATACTCAACCATTTACCAGTGGAATTGATGGTTTGACCCACTCAAACTTCTTTTTTTTTATGACCATGTTTGTATTATATTGAAGATAAGAGAGTGTATTCGCACGATAATGCGCATAACGTCCTGTCGCGACCAACAATAGTCACAATTAACATAAATCCATGGAGTTCATTATTTTGGAGCTCACTATTGTAAAAGTAGTCCAGGGATGATGTATTGTGTATAAAGTTTATACTTTATCAATATATGTTACCGTTATGCAAGTTTGGTTATCAATACACACACTATTGTTTTCATCATAGTGTGATCTTGCAATATCACGTCTCATGTTGGATTAATGACTGTAACTGCAGAATGGTGCGCGCTCGCACAACATATGAGGTTGGTGGTTCAAGTCAGGGAGGGGATGACTCCCGAGAGCCGGAACAACCGGAACAACAGCCACCTCCGTCTCCGATTATATTGGCGGGTGATATCACAGCTATGGTGGGTTCGCGTTACGAGCAGACCGAGGTGTTGCGAACCCTCGTGCAGAATACGTCCTATTCGGGGGGACGTCAAACCGAAGGAAATCGTCATCCTCAGCAAGCAACATATTAGGAATTCTTGGCGACTGGACCCCCCATGTTAAGTGGTGACGGTGAACCTCTAGATGCGGTCCATTGGCTCTGCACCAATGAAGCTATGTTCAGACTGCTACATTGCAGTGATCATATGAAGGTTTTATATGCAGCAAAACAACTACATGGCATCGCTGGTGCTTGGTGGGCGAACCACATTGCCTCCTTGGCTGCCGGACAGCAAGCCACATGGACATAGTTCCGGGAGGCATTCCACGCCTATCATGTTCCTCCCGCCATTATGAGAAGGAATCTTCCAAAATTTCTTAATTTGAAGCAAGGAGGAATGAGTGCTCAAGAATACTCCAAAGTCTTTATTAATCTTGGCAATATGCGCCGGAGTATGTGAGTACGGAGGATCAGAAGCGAGAGTATTTCTATCGGAGTCTAAGCCCATGTTGAAAGACAGGCTTGCATTGTTCAATCACGGCTCATTCATCGCTATGCTTAATGCCGCGATTACACAAGAGGACGCCACATGTGAGCGGATCGCTGAGGAGTCAAAGAAGAGACTTCTCATGCAGGACAGCACACATAATGTTCCTCAAAATTACCGTGTGGTATACCGATCACCGTCCAGTCAGAGATGGCAGCCGGCTGTACAACCGAGTTTATATCAAATTCATCAGCTTGGAGAATCAGGTTTCCGACCATCAGTACAGCAGCAGCAGGAAAAGTCCCAATTTATTCCATGGGCATCTGTCTCACCGCAAGTTGCAGAATTATTCAAGCCTCAAATCAGCGGGACATTGAATCAGTGTAAGTGTCTCACATGTGATTGTGTTGGGCACTATACCAAGGATTTCGTAGAGAAGATGTTGAGCAGCAGGCAAGTACCAGTACAACGGTGTATCCAGCCCCGTATTCAACCAAAGAGGGCAGCACTGCAAACCGGAAGTGTTCAACATATAGCGATCGAAGGTGTTCTGGAGGGAGCACCGGTGTTAGCGGGCATGTTTGCTATCAAAGACATACCCGTCCTCATACTCTTCGATTCCGGTGCTACCCACAATTTAATCAGTAAATCATATGTGGATCAGCACCAATTATCCATCAATACTCCCAAGAATAGTTATCTTATAAGTTCACCGGGTGGAAGTATCCCTGCTAGTCAGATTGTTCCCTAGCAGCTCTATGTTTGGGAGGCAAGATATATCCAATGTTGCTGCTTATATTGGATGGCCAGAAGATCGACGTAATATTGGGGATATCATGGTTGAACCAACACAGTGCCGTTCTTAATATCGGTACCCGGACTGTCCAAATTGACTCTCCGATGCACGGACAACACGAACTGGTTTTGGACAGCATGGAGCGGGACAGTTCAGCTGTATATAACACTGAAGCAACTAAACTTGACAATATTCTTGTGGTCCGTGAGTATCCCGATGTGTTTCCCGATGACTTACCAGGCATGCCGCTCGAACATGACGTCGAGTTCAAGATTGAACTTGTACCGAGAACCACACTGATCTCTCGAAGACTGTATCGAATGGCGCCTAATGAGATAGCTGAATTAAAGGAGCATTTGAAATACCTTTTGGACAATGGTTTTATTTGCCCAAGCTCGTCACCTTGGGGCTGCTCGATGCTGTTCGTTAAGAAGAAGGATGAAACATTGTGGTTATGCATGGATTATCGACCGCTCAATGCCGTGACTACAAAGAACAAGTACCCTCTGTCCTGCATCGACATTCTTTTTGATCAACTTCTTGGTGCGGGAGTGTTCTAAAGATGTATCTTCGGTCTGGATATCATCAAATCAAAATCCGACCGGAGGATATACCGAAGACGGCATTCTTGACACGATATGGATTATACAAGTATCTTGTCATGTCTTTTAGTCTCAACAACGCTCCGGCTCACTTTATGTAACTCATCAACTCTGTATTCATGCTGGAGTTGGACAAGTTCGTCGTGGTCTTCATCGGCGACATATTGGTTTATTCCAAGTCAGAGGAAGAACATGTTGAACATCTGCAAATTTTTTTTGCAACGGTTGAGAGACCATAAGCTCTATGCAAAATTCAGCAAGTGTGAATTTTGAATCAGCCAAGTACCATTCTTGGGACACATTATTTTAGCCGAGGGCATTGCCGTTTACCCATGTAAAATTGTTCAAGTGCCGAAATGGCAATCTCATAAGTCCGTACATGAAGTACGATGTTTACTCTAGCGGGATATTATCGGAGGTTCATCCCAAGCTTCTCAAAAATCGCTAAACCGATGACGGAGCTGCTGAAGAAGGACACCAAATATATTTGGAGTTCAGCTTGTGAATAAGGGTTCAAGACATTAGTGCAGCACCTTACAACAGCCCTGGTACTTGCTCAGCCGAACACGACAAAACCGTTCAACATTTATTGTGATGCATCCGGCATTGAACTTGGTTGTGTTCTTATGCAAGGAGGACATATGGTCGTAAATGGATCTCGACAACTCCGAAACCACGAGCTGCACTATCCGACTCATGACCTTGAGCTCGCTGCCGTGGTATTGGCATTGAAAATGTGGATGCATAACTTGCTTGGAAATCTTGTACACCTCTACACTAACCACAAGTGTTTGAAATATATTTTCACGCAGAAGGAGCTGAATATGAGACAACGAAGGTGGTTAGAGCTGATCAAAGATTACGAAATTGAAATTCACTACCACCCCGGCAAAGTGAATGTGGTTGCTGACAGGCTTAGTCAGAAAGCCCATGTCCACAACATCACCATGGTTGAAATGGAAGTTGAGGATCCATGTCTATATGTGATTCCATATGGAGCTCTCGATAATCTTGCTCTCATTCCCACAATCCGAGAGGAAATTTTTGAAGCCCAAAAGAAAGACAAGGGCATGTCACACATACGGGAAAGTGCGGACATCGGGGAGGTAAAATGCTTGCGGAAAGATAATCACGGTACATTATGGTTCAAGGACCGGATAATTGTACCCCGGGATGTTAAGCTCTGGAAGAAAATATTAGATGAAGCTCACATGTCAAAATTTTCTATTCATACGGGCAGCAATAAATGTATCAAGATTTGAAGAAAATGTTTTGGTGGACACAGATGAAGAGAGAAATAGCAAAGTATTTATCCGAATGTGATACGTGTCCGGCGAGTGAAGGCTGACCATATGTGGAAAGCGGGACAGCTTGAATGTAGCCTTGAGGGGGGGTGTGAATAGGCTTTTTGAACATTTGTCAGAACCTGAAACACTTAGCAACCTGATCAAACACAGAGAAATCGGACTAGTCCGGTAGGGTGCGGACAAGTCAGTGTGTGCGGACTAGATCAATCAAGTTTGATCGATGATTTCAATCCAAGTACTATATGCAGCGGAAATTTAGTTGTAACTGGAGTGTATTGCTTCAGTAAAACTAGATATGGCACAAGTTAACTTTAGTTTCAAAGTTTTAATGTAAGTTGAACAAGATCGAGCAAACCCTAGATTGCAATGAATAATACGAACAAAAGTAAAGACACAATGAATTTATACTGTGGTTTGATTCCACAAAGTAAATCTACATCCACGTTGAGGAGTCCACGGAGGACCGGATTTTCACCAACCCTACCCTCGTCGAATCTCAACGGAGCCTGATTCTCTTCCACTAATCACAAAGGTGGTAAATTACTGAATGTGGACTAGAGGGGGGGGGTGAATAGGCCTTTATGAATTTTAGTTAGAACCTGCATTACTTAGCAACTTGATCAAATACCAAGAAATCGGACTAGTCCGCTAGAGTGCAGACTAGTTCAGTGCGTGTGGACTACATCGATCAAGTTTGGTCGATTATCGCGATCCTAGACTCTATGCAGCGGAAATATACTCATAATTAGAGTGTAATACTTTTATGAAACTGGATGTTGCACAATTTAAGCTTATATTCAATGTTTTAATATAATATGAACAAGATCAAGTAAAACCCTAGATATAAATGAAAAGTAAGAACAAAATGCACAAAGTGAAGACACAAGATTTTTATCCCGTTGTTCGGTTCCCACAAAGGAAACCTACATCAACATTGAGGAGCCCACAAAAGGAACGGGTCTTCACCAACCCTAACCTCGTCGAATCGCCATGAAGGCCAATTCTCTTTCACTATCATAAGGGTAAATCACCAAGTTCAAGGGGCCTTCTCACAAGTTGAGGGCTCCCCAAGATTACAAATCAAACACCACCAATAACAAACTCTTAAGATCAACGATGAAACAACAGGAGTGTGTTAGGGATCAAACTCAAGAGCTCAAACGTGTGAATCGTGTCTCTCCTTTGATCCAAGATGAGTCCTCAAGGATTTGATATTTCTTACGTTGGATTGCATGGAGAGATGTGTTTTCTAAGCTCTTGGAGGGTGTGACGGCGGTGGGAGTCGAGAGAGTTGAATGTAGGGCCGTGCACATGTATTTATATGGTGTTTCCAAAAGTTACTATTAGGGTTTCAAGGGTCTGAACTAGTCCGTGGTGGAGTCCGGATTAGTCCGGTGTGCGGCGTGTAGGAAACCCTAAGTTCTTAGGAAGATCAGACTTGTCTGACTTAGGGCGGACTAGTCCAATTTAGGCTTTGGAAAGGATCAGACTAGTCCGGTTATTTTCAGACAAGTCCAGTTGTTGTGAACTCCTTAGTGAAATGGGGACAAGTCCGCATTGGAGGACTTGTCTGATTTTAGTCAGAGAGGTTATCAAACTAGTTCGGATATTATCGGACTTGTCTGATGTTTGTGCAAATATGTGAATTGTTGAGGACTAGTCCACACTGGGGAGGACTAGTCCGATCTTAGTCAGAAAGATATCGAACTAGTCCGTAGTGATATCGTACTAGTCTGGTCTGTGTAAACTCGAACTGTGCAGACAAGTCTGCACTGGGAGGACTTGTCCGATTTTTAACACAGGGGTTATCGGACTAGTCCGGATATTATCGGACTAGTCTGGACCTGTATAAATTAGTGCAGTGAGTGAGTTTTCTTGTGATTAAACTCCTGGAGTATGTTTCTCCAACACACTCCATACACAATGATCTAATCTATTTAGCTCTTGAGCTCTTTTCTAAATAGATCCTCATTCTCCTTTCTTTTTGTGCTTTCTTCATAATTTCTTTTAAGACATGCGCTCATCTCAACAATTTGTTTAGGATCTCATTTGTTTGCCATAAATCAACCAAAACCCACAAGGGATTCCTGGATGCACTTTCAATCTCCCCCTTTTCGGTGATTGATGACAACCAATTGAGATTTCACAAAATATGATAGAAATACATAATTTTCATAAAGTGTGCACATATGAGTTAGGTATAAGTGAAGCAATGAAAACATAGGTCATATGTGCACTTTTTATGGTGGGGTGTAAAACTACCTGAGTGTGAGCAATAATCGTGATGAGATTGAAGTGATTGACATCAAAATACCAATATCAAGCATATATGTCAATTTCAAGGCAAAACACAAATTTCATAACATAAGCAAAGTCATTTCATCACACCGCAGTACCAAAGATAGAGATAACAGTATTAAAGTTTTAAAACCCAAGAGAGACACAAAAAGATATACAAATGAATCTCTCATCTCTCAACCTACAGCTAGGACAAGTGGCTCACCCTAAATCTCTCCCCCTTTGGCATCAAGACACCAAAAAGAAGGAGAGGAGGGATCTAGTGGCTCATTCCTTGCTGTCGGTTCTCTCCTCATCTTCATCTTCTTCTTCCGGTTGTGGAGGAGGAGGAGCAGATCCACTCGAAGTGCCCCGAATGCCAAAGTAGGCAAGCTTGGAGGGAGTCAAAGGTCCAAGCTCAGTAAAATCAGAGGCTAAATCTTCATAGATGACTGGGGATCCAATAGACTCGTTCTCCAGCTTCTAGCAAATATGCTTGACATTTTCTTTGACATATCCCATATCTGCCTTCCTCGCCTTGTTCATCTTGTAAGTATTCACTTCGGCCTTCTTGCATGAGGCAAAGATTGCTGCCAAGTACTTCAAGATTCCACTAGGAGACCCTTTTTGGGGAGCGGCCCTAGTGGCGGGAGCAGTCCTCTCATCTTCTCTAGCTCTCCTCGGAGCTTCTTCACTGGATGTAGGGGATGGAGCAGCACGGACGGTGGCTTGGGGAGGCTTCTGGGGCCCCAAAGGAGTGTGCTCCACATCCCTCACGAACTCGATCCCTGTGACCTTCTCAATCATGAACATCATGTAGGGGGCATAGCCACAGGATCTGTTCGGCATGCAGTAGATGTTGATCATATCATTCCAGATATAGTCAAGGATGAAAATATTCCTGTTCTTGCTTATCACTTTCATCAAGGTCTTCAAGTAACGTTGGACACTTCCTGCATCCCCATCTTTTGGTGCTAATGTCTTCCTCGGCACCCTGTTGATAACCATGAAAAAGGGCTTCATGTTCTTGGTTGAGGGAGGGTTGTACATCAGGGTAGTGTAATTGAGGAAGTCCATTTTATCCTTTCCCAAGACATCGATGTTGTGCATAGTCAACTCATTGTCGTTGGTGTCTTCTAGGTGAAGGAGTCTTGCAAAATCATCATAAGTGATAGTGTACTTGGATCCATGAGTCATCCAAGTCACCCTTTCCTCCTCATCACTGGCAAAGAAACAAGTGGCATAGAACTGAGCAATGATCTCATCATTCAAGTTAAATCTGAAGGCAAACAACTCCTTTAGTCCATGCCTCTCCACTGCATTTATATCCTAATCAAATGTTGAATAGCTCTTCCTCTCAAAGTGATTCCAGTCGATCCACTGTTTGCGGACCAGCAGAGTCTTCATGGTAAGGTAAACCGAGCTGTAGAAGTTTGCATGAAAATTGCTCCAAAACGTAGCATCGGAAGCCTTCTTGGGTCTGTCGTAGCAATCAATAAATCTGAGTTTGGAAGCCGTATCGCATCCCTTGCCGTTGAACTTCTCCTCGGAGGGATCTCTGTTTCACTGCTTCGGAGCATGCATCTTGAGTCGGCCGACGGGGCCCAGAGCAATTCCCTTTCCTTTGCCCTTCACTTGGTGAAGAGCCGCCGAGCTACAGCCAGCTGCGTCCCTGGCCTTGGACGCAGGTTTCTTGGCGAGCACCTTGCGTCGCACCTGAGGTGGAGAAGGTGCAGGCTCGGAGGGACGTTCCTTCCTCTTTTGAGCGCAAGACTCTGAAGCGTGCGACAACAAGTCTTGTTCCATCTCAGCTTCAAAGTTGGAGATGTTGTCGTTTGACATTGTCCTGAGAGAGCATTGCATAATGTATGGATAAGAATTGATGGCAAGGAGTTGCATTGAGGAATGAGAAATCAGGGTTGAGTTCATTTAAAAATCGGACTTGTCCAGTGTACAGGTACGAACTAGTCCGGTGGACAGGCTTGTCCGTACATGGGCCGGACTAGTCCGTTGTTCATCAGCTCAAACTCTAACTAGATGTCAAATGGTGATTCCCAATGCAAAACTAGTTCAAGATAAATGTAATACAGGAAGGAGGCATGTATTAACCGAGAGGAACTAGGCTATTTATTCAACAATGAAGAAAATCACGATTTCTAGGGTTTGGGAGAAAATTTTACCGAAAATCCTTGATTCTTGGAGATGGAGGGGTTCAAGGTGCGGACAAGTCTGTGGTCTTCAATCCCTATGCAATGGATATCGTTTTCCGCCCAAACTTGGAGGGATTCGATGGAGAACGGAGGAAAACGCCTTGGGAGCACTCAAGCGAGGAGAGAGAGCGCGGGGCAAGCTGTGAGGATGAAGAAAATTAGGTTTTGGCGGCGCCTAGTGTTATGGAGTCAAAATATCGGACTAGTCCGGATTACCGAACACTCTGCGGACTAGTATGCAGTTTGCGGACTAGTCCGGATAACCACATACTAGTCCGTGGTCACCAAAACAGATTAGTTTAGCCCATTCGTATATATTCGACAGATTAGTTTAGCCCATTCGTATATATTCGAAGGTTCTTATAAAAAACATGGGGGCCAAAAATATCAAGTAATCTTGATGAATATGATCAGTAGGCATACAACAATCAATCAATGACCATAATTTATCAAGATCAAGTAATTGGAATAGTTTTTCGGTGAAAATTTGAGAGAGATGATGTCCACAACACAATCAACACATTTTGAAGAATACATACAGGTATGCAATTTTTCAAGCCACATTCTGAGCATCAAGGATATTGAGTTCATTTTAGAGCTCCCAAAAACGTTTTTCATCAAGTGGCTTGGTAAATATATCGGCTAGTTGTTTTTCGGTGTTGACATGGGAAATAGCTATGTCTCCTTTCATTGAGTGGTCTCTCAAAAAGTCGTGCCGGATGTCTATATGTTTGGTCCTAGAGTGCTCAACTGGGTTATGGGCAATCTTAATAGCGCTCTCATTATCACAAAGGAGTGGTATACGACTCATATTGTAACCGTAATCCCTTAGAGTTTGTCGCATCCAAAGGAGTTGTGCGCAACAACTCCTGATTGCAACATACTCCGCTCCTGCCGCGGATAAGGAAATGGAGTTTTATTTCATGGAGGACCAAGAAACTAGGGATCTACCTAGAAATTGGCATGTACCGGAGGTACTTTTTGTATCCACTTTGCATCCGGCATAATCTGCATCGGAGTATCCAATGATATTGAACTTGGAACATTTAGGATACCAAAGGCCTAGGTTGGGTGTATGAACTAAATACCGCAAGATTCTTTTTACGGCTGTCAAACGACACTGTTTTGGATTGTCTTGAAAACTTGCACACAAACACACACTCAACATAATGTCTAGCCTAGAAGCACATAAGTAAAGTAGAGATTTAATCATGGAGCGATATACCTTTTGATCCATGCTTGGTCCGTCTTCATTGAGATCCAAGTGTCCATTTGTTGCCATGGGAGTCTTTATAGGCTTCGCCTTGTCCATTCCAATGTTCTTAGGTATGTCTTGAGTATACTTAGTTTGGCTTATGAATATCCCCTTCTTTTGTTGCCTCACTTGGAATCCAAAGAAGTATTTCAGCTCTCCCGTCATAGACATTTCAAACCTATCTATCTTAATTTTAATAAATTACTCACAGAATGATTTGTTAGTTGAACCAAAAATGATATCATCAACATAAATTTGGCAAACAAAAATATCATTATCAAAGTGCTTCATGAATAATGTATAATCAGCGTTGCCAATTTTAAAACCATTTTGAATTAAGAAATCTCTAAGGCACTCATACCAAGCTCTAGGAGCTTGTTTATGGCCTTAGAGAGCCTTATGCAATTTAAAGATGTGGTCGAGGAACTCTTCATCTTCAAATCCCAGGGGTTGCTCCATATACACCTCATCCTTGATTGGTCCATTGAAGAAGCTGCTTTTCACATCCATTTGATAGAGCTTGAAATCATGGTGAGTAGCATATGCAAGTAATATTCTAATAGATTCAAGCCTAGCTACGGGAGCAATGGTTTCATCGAAATCCAAACCTTCGACTTGTGAATAACCTTTGGCTACAAGTCGCGCCTTGTTCCTTGTCACCACCCCGTGTTCATCTTGTTTGTTGCGGAAGACCCATTTGGTGCTGACGACGTTGAAGTTGTTAAGTTCTTCTTGCATCGCCACCACCCAATCCGGATCCTTCAACGCATCCTCAATCCCGCGTGGTTCCAAAAAGGATACAAAAGAGTAAGGTTCACAAAAATTAGCAATTCTAGATCTAGTAGTCACTCCCTTTTGGATGCCCCCGATTATGTTGTCGACGAGGTGGTCTCTTTAGACGCATAGGTGGACTCTTGGGTGTGGCACTTGTGGTCTCGAGTCTTCATGATCATCTTCTACTCCCCCCAGATGGTTGCCCTCATTGACTTTTTGATCATCTTTGTTTACTTGATGTTGATCTTGCATGGAAGCTCCCCCTTGATCAATTACCTCCACTTGTGATTCATCTTCTTCATTTGCATTTCGAGGTGGCACTTGTGGTCGAATATCGCCCAACGCCATTCTTCTCAATGCTTGACATGAAGCTTCTTCTCTATCTAGCACACATGGATCAACTTGCTCTTCCTGAGAGCCGTTAGTTTCATCGAACACTACATCACGTGCTAGTTCAACAAGTCCAGAGGTCTTGTTTAAGACACGATAGGCGTAAGAGTTTGAATCATAACCAAGCAAGAAACCTTCATCGGACTTCGAAGCGAACTTTGTAGTCCTAGGCTTCTTGTTCAAAATATAGCACTTAGAACCAAAAACTCAAAAGTACAAAATATTAGGCTTGTTACCGGTGAGTAGCTCATATGATGTCTTCTTGAGTAGTCGATGAAGATAGAGTCGGTTTATGGCGTAGCAAGCGGTGTTGACCGCCTCTGCCAAAAACCAATCCGAGGTCTTGTATTCATCGAGCATTGTTCTCACCATCTCTATGAGGGTTCGGTTCTTCCTTTCGGCAACTCCATTTTGTTGAGGGGAATAAGGTGCTTAAAACTCATGCTTTATCCCTTCTTCGTCTAGGAAATCCTCAACTTGAGTGTTCTTGAACTCCGTGCCGTTGTCACTTCGTGTTTTTGATCCTCAATGAGAACTCATTTTGGGCACGCTTGAGAAATTTCTTGAGGGTTCCTTGAGTTTTTGTCTTGTCATGCAAGAAGAAAACCCAAGTGAAGCGCGAAAAGTCATCAACAATTACTAAGCCATATTTTTTACCGTCGATGCTTATGTAAGCAATTGGACCAAATAAGTCCATATGAAGTAGCTCGAGCGGTCTTGTTGTAGTCATGACGTTCTTCACGGGATGAGGTGCTCCTACTTGCTTCTCGGCTTGGCACGCGCTACAAGGCCTGTCTTTCTCAAAAACAACATCCTTTAAACCTCGGATGTGATCGCCCTTACAGAGTTTTTGAAGATTCCTCATGCCAACATGTGCTAGGCACCTATGCCACAGTCGACCCATGTTGGTCTTTGCAATCAAGCATGTGTCACGTTCGGCTTTATCTTTGTTGAAGTCAACAAGATAAAGCTTTCCCTTCAACACACCCTTCAATGCAACCGAGTCATCACTCCTTCTAGAGACGGTCACACCCTCAATAATAAACAAGCAATTATAACCTTTGTCACATAATTGAGATATGGACAGCAGGTTATAATCTAAGGAATCGACATGTAAAACGTGAAAAAGAGTATGTTGAGATGATATTGCAATTTTACCGGCACCGACCACCCTTCCTTGACTATCGTCTCCAAAATACATGCCCTCGCTTGGATCTTCATTCTCTTTGTACTCAATGAACATCATTCTTTCTCAGGTCATATGGTTGGTGCATCCACTGTCTAGCACCCATTTCGATCCATCGGAGGAATAGGCCTACAAAAAAAAATCATGCCTTGGTTTTAGGTACACAAGCATGCTTGTGTCCTTTGAGGTTAGTTACAAGAGATTTGGGCACCCACACATGAGACTTGGTGTTCCCATTGCTTGGCCCAACATAATGAGCATAAACTTTACCAAAACATTTCATAAGGACATATGATGCATCGAAAGTTCTAAACAATAGTTGTTTTTGGTCATGAACATAACTAGTCTGGGAAACCGGACTTGTCCAGAGGATCGGACTTGTCCGTGTAGGGACCGGACTAGTCCGGTTAGTATCATTGGTCTTTCTAGCTTGAGAGGAGTTTCGCCTCACAAAGGCAATGCACTCCTTGTTATTCTTATGGTTTCTAGCGTTTTACTTTTCACCATAGGAATACCCAATGCCAAATTTAACAATAGGAGGACTTGTGGCCAAGTATGCACTACGTGCATATTTGACCTTCTTCTTGTCAAATATGCGACATTGGGAAGGGTGCTTGTCCTTTGTAGAGGTAGACTTGTCTTTCAAGCTAGTGTGAGTTTTAAGGGGTTGAGAGGGCGAGCTTGAAGAGGATGATGGGTCACTTTGTTTGAGTGACTCAACTTGCACTTCAAGGATCTTGTTAACTTTGGTTAAGTTAACAAGTTCTTCCTTGATGATTGCATTTGAGTCGCTTAACTTCAAGCAAGCTTCTTTGCTTGAAGCTAACTCAAGTTAAAATTATTTGCTTCACTCATTTTCAAGTTCAAGGAGCTCATTGATCTTGTTATACTCCACCTTTTGTAGGATGATCATATCTTCTCGACGATCAATCAGCCCCTCCCTATCAACAAGTTTATCCATCAAGAATTCATCTTGGCAGCAGTTTTCTTGTCTAAGCCAGCTAGCATGTCCTCATCATCACTATAGTTGTCACTATCACTATCAATAGAACGCGAAGAGGTAGATTTTGTTGTTACCTTTCGTTTACCATCCTTCTCCATGAGTCATGTGTCCTTGCCCTTCCATGCGCTAATATTTGGGAAGAGGATGGACTTCTTAGTTGTCTTCTCGATGGCTATGCTAGCCATCTCCTCTTCCTCTTCGGATGAGGACTCATCATTTGAGTCCCACTCCTTTCCTAGGTGCGCTTATCCAGCTTGCTTCTTCTTCTTCAAGAATTTCTTGGGTTGAGGTTTTTTTTCCTTGGTCTTCTTCTTGTTTTCTTCATACGGGCAATCAACTATAAAGTGGTCCTATTCACCACAGTTATAGCATGCTCGCCTCAACTTTGATCTTTACTTCTCTTTGTATTTTCCTATACTTGATTTTCCCCCTTCTCTTTTATTCATCATTTTCTTTAATCTCTTCATATAGAGGATCATGTCCTCTTCGTCAATATCGTTGCTCTCGTCATCGCTCTCCTCTGCTCGTTGAGCTTCTCGAGATTCTTTTGGCAAGGGCTTGCAAGTAGATTTTAGGGTGACCCCTTTCTTCTTTGCAAAAGTGAGGTTGGAAATCTCCTTGACATGTTTAGCTTGATTCTCCATCATCTCAAAGTTGATGATCTTTTCAAGTAGCTCGTCCGGGGTCATTTTCTTGTACTCAGGGCTTTCTCTAATCATCGAGCATAGGGTAGCATTGCGAGGCATGAAAGCTCTAAGGATGAGCTTCACTACCTCGTGATCATTCCACTTCTTACATATGTATGCTCGAACCTTGTTGACGAGAGTCTTTAACCAGTTGTACATGTCCTGTGGTGACACATCTTCTTCTATGGCGAATCTTTCCAATTCGTCTTCAATCATTTCGATCTTCGCCTCTCGCACATGACGATCGCCTTCATGTGCAGTTTGCAATGTGTCCCAAATTTCCTTTACAATCTCGAGTCCATCCACCTTGGTGAACTAGTTCCGACTTAGTTAAGATGTGATGACTGCTGCAGCTTGAGCATTCCAATGAATTGCTTGCTCTTGGCTTGGTGTAAGCTCTTCATCGTCGTCCAGGATATCTATCACTGCACACACAATATGCAACAAGCAGGGATTGAGTGAGATTAAGTGCATTTTCATGTTTTGCCTCCACATTGAGTAATCATTCCCATCAAAGTGTGGGGCTTTTCCTAAAGGAATAGATATATAATGGCTATGTTAGAATTTAAGAGATCGTAGTTGAAAGGATATTGGGAGTAGTCGGTGTGACTACTCCCCTTCTTGTTGTCTTCGGTCTTCACATCCCCTTTGGAGAGGGCTTTCTTCCTTAGGAGCTCCTTGAGTTCAAGCGTCTCCTCATCGTCATCCTTGAAGTCCTGAATGGCATCGAGGAGCTTCTCCAATTTTTGAGCTTTTTCATCTTCAACCTTCTCTTGGTTGAGATGCTCGTGCGCATCCTTCATGTCCGACATATTCTCTTCAAGCGATTAGTCTCTTGCGAAAAGTCGTGCGCTAATACCAATTGAATGTGGCCTAGAGGGGGGGGGGTGAATAGGCCTTTTTGATTAGAGTGTAATACTTGTATGAAATTGGATATTGCACAAGTTAACCTTATATTCAATGTTTTAACGTAATATGAACAAGATCAAGTAAAACCCTAGATATCAATGAAAAGTAAGAACAAAATACACAAAGTGAAGACACAAGATTTTTATCCCGTGATTCGGTTCCCACAAAGGCAACCTACATCCACGTTGAGGAGCCCTCAAAAGGATCGGGTCTTCACCAACCCTAACCTCGACGAATCGCCACGAAGGCCAATTCTCTTTCAATATCACAAGGGTAAATCACCAAGTTCAGGGGGCCTTGTCACAAGTTTAGGGCTCCCCAAGATTATAAATCAAACACCACCGAGAACACACTCTTAAGATCAACAGTGAAACAACAGGTGTGTGTTAGATATCAAACCCAAGAGGTCAAACGTGTGAATTGTGTCTCTCCTTTGATCCAAGATGAATCCTCAATAATTTGATCTTTCTTACGTTGGATTGCATGGAGAGATGTGTTTTCTAAGCTCTTGGAGGGTGTGATGGCGCTGGGAGTCGAGAGAGTTGAAAGTAGGGTCGTGACCATCTATTTATATGGTGTTTCCAAAAGTTATCGTTAGGGTTTCGAGTGTCCGGACTAGTTTGTGGTGGAGTCCAGACTAGTCCGGTGTGCGGCATGTAGGAAACCCTAAGTTCTCAGGAAGATCAGAGTTGTCCTACTTAGGGAAGATGAGTACGATTTAGGCTCTGGAAAGGTTCGGACTACTCCGGTTATTTTCAGACAAGTCCGGTTGTGGTGATCTTCTTAGTGAATTGGGGACAAGTTTGCATTTGTAGGACTTGTCCGATTTTAGTCATCAAGGTTATCGGACTAGTCCGGATATTATCGGACTTGTCTGATGTTTGTGCAAAGATGTGAAGTGTTGAGTACTAGTCCGCACTAGGGAGGACTAGTCCGATCATTGTGAGAAAGATATCGGACTAGTCCGTGGTGATATCAGACTAGTCCGGTCCATGTAGACATGGACTGTGCAAACAAGTCCGCACTGGGAGGACTTGTTTGATTTTGAACAGAGGGGTTATCGGACTAGTCCGGATTTTATCTGACTAGTTTGGACCTGTATAAATTAGTGCAATGAGTGAGTTTTCTTGTGATTAATCTCTTGGGGTTTGTTTCTCCAACACACTCCATACACAATGATCTAATCTATTCAGCTCTGGAGCTCTTTTTTAAATAGATCCTCATTCTCCTTTCTTTTTGCGCTTTCTTCATAATTTCTTTTAAGACCTGTCCTCATATCAACAATTTGGTTAGGATCTCAATTGTTTGTCATAAATCAACCAAAACCCACAAGGGATGCCTAGATGCACTTTCAATAACCGTATTCAATGGGCTTTCTCACAAGTTGAGGGATCCCCAAGATTTACAATTTGAAAAACCACCAAACACACTTGAAAGATATGCAATAAAATAGTGAGAGTGTGTGAGAGATTCAAACCCAAGAGCTCAAGACGTGAAGAACGTGTCTATCCTTTCATCTATGGTTAGTCCTCAAGGATTTGATCTTTCTTGTGTTGGAGTGTGTGCAGGGACGTTTTTTCTAGGATCTTGGAAGGTGTGACGGCGTAGGGGGTCGAGAGAGATCAGGGCCATGCACCTCTGTTTATATGAGAGTTTCCAAAGTTTACCGTTAGTGTTTACAAAGTCAGGACTAGACCGTGATGGACTCCGGACTAGTCCGGTGTGCAGCGTGTGGAAAACCCTAAGTGTTCAGGGATATCGGACTTGTCCGAAAACATGCAGACTAGTCCGATCTGGGCACTGAAGATATTTGGACTAGTCCAACACATATCTGACTAGTCCGGCGTGTTGAATCCCTTAGTGAATTGAGGACAAGTCCGCACTTGGAGGAGTTGTTCGATTTTAGTTAGAGAGGTTATCAGACTAGTCCGGATAATATCGAACTAGTTCGTAGTTGTGAAATTTTGAGGGGCTAAGGACAAGTCCGAAATTGGGGAACTTGTCCGAAGTTGGTCAGTTAGGATTTAAGACTAGTTCGTGGAATATCGGCCTTGTCCGATGTTGATCAGAGGTGTTATAGGAATAGTCCGGACATTATCGGACTTCTCCGTTACGGACAAGTCCACACTAGGAGGACTTGTTCGATCCTGGACAGAGAGATTATCGGACTGGTCTGGGGTGTATCGGATTACTCCGACCCTGTGTAAATTTGTGCAGTGAGACTGTTTTCTTTTGCTTGAGCTCTTGGGTGTGTTTTTCCAACATGCTCCATACATAAAGAGTATTCTATTCATCTCTTGAGCTCTTTTTGACTTGATTCCTCACTATCTTTTCTTTTTGCTATTTTTTAATAATTTCATTAAAACCTGCACTCATCTCAACAGTTTAGTTAGGATCTCATTTGTTTGTCAAAAATCAACCAAAACCCACAAGGGATGCCTAAATGCACTTTTAATCTCCCCCTTTTTGGTGATTATTGACAACCGATTGAGATTTCACAAATATGATAAAAATTCAGATTTTCATAAAGTGTGCACATATGAGCTTGGAACAAATTAAGCAATGAAAACTTATGACATATGTGCACTTATTATGGTGGGGTGCAAAACTAAGTGTGTGTAAGCAATATTCGTGATGAGAATTTATCATCACAGACTTCATAAACATAACTTAGAAGCATAATAAGAGTCTTACAGGACTAAAAACAGTCTTACACCACCAAAAGTATAACAGAGATCAAAATACACAAAAGAAGCTCTCATCTCTCATCTTACGGCTACAACCTAATGACTCCCACTCAAGCTCTCCCCATTTGGCATCAAGGCACCAAAAAATAAAGGGAGGAGGGATCTAGAAGTCCCCGCATGCTCATTCCTCGCTGTTGGTCCTCTGGTTGTCTTCATTGTCATTAGCCTAAGAAGGTGGAGGATGAGAACAACTCTTCATGCCCCCAACGCCAAAATAGGCAAGCTCGAAAGGAGATAAAGGTGGAAGCTCTGAGATGACAAAAGGAGAGTCCTCAGAAATGACAGGAGATCTAATAGGCTCAATCTCGTAGCTTTTGACAAATGGCCTTGATATTGTCCTTCATGTATCGTATTTCCTCTTTTCTTGCCTTCTTCATCTTATGGACCTTCACCTAAGTCTTGCAGCAAGAACCAAAGATGGCGGCCAAGTACTTCATTATTCCACTAGGATACCCTTTTTGAGGAGGAGCCCTAGTGTTGGGGGCTGTCCTCGCATCTCCTTGAGCTCTCCTCGGAGCCTCTTCACTTGACACAGGAGATGCAACAACTGGGAGAGTGTCTTGGGGAGGCTTCTGGGGCCTTAGAGGAGTATGCTCTACATCCTTTACAAACTCAATACCTATGACTTTCTGAATCATAAACATCAAGTATGGTGCATAGCCACAGAAGTGGTTTGGTGTGCAGGAGATGTTCACCATATCATTCCAAATATAGTCAAAAACATCAAAACTTCCTATCCTTGCTGATCACATTAATCAATGTCCTTAAATAGCCTTGGTCACTCCCTGCATCTCCGTCTTTTGGAGCAATAGTATTCTGGAGCACTCTATTTAGAACCATGAAGAATGACTTCATGTTCTTTGTGGAAAGGGGATTGACTTTAAGGCGAGTGTCACAGAGGAACTTCATCTTGTCCTTCTCCAAGACATCGATATTGTGGATCATGAGCTCATTGATGTTAGTGTCCTCAAGGTGCAGCAGTCTCGCAAAATCATCATAAGACACTGTGTACATGGATCCATGAGTCATGCAAGTCACCCATTCCTCTTCATCATTGGAAAAATAGCAAGTAGCACAAAACTGAGCAATAACTTCATCATTCCAGTTGTATCTGAAGGCAAACAAATCCTTTAGACAATGTCTCTCCACAGCAAGTATCACTTCATCAAAGGCTAGGCAACTCTTTCTCTCAAACTGCACCGAATCAATCCATTGGCTCCAGACCACCGGAGTCTTCATCGTGAGATACGCAGAATATAGTAGTCCGAGTGGAAGTTGCTCCAGAACCTTGCATTAGTTGCCTTCCTGGAACTGCTGTAATAGTCAATCGTCCTGAGTTTTGAAGCCACATCGCTTCCTTTGCCATTGAATCTTTCTTCAGTAATGTCTTTGTTCCTCTGCCTTGGAGCACTCATCTTGAGAGAGTCAATCGAGACAGGCAATCCCATTGCCTTTCCCTTTGGATTGGCGATGAGCCGCTGAGCAAGAGCCAATAAATTATTGAGCTTTTGAAGCTAGCTTCTTTGCTGCAACCTTCCATCGCATCCTAAGTGGGGTGGGTGACGGTTCGACGGCACGCTCTTGCCACTTCTTGCTTTGCCCGGTCGAAGAATGAGGCAAAGAGTCTTGTTCCATCTCAGCCGCAAAGTCGGAAATCTCAATGTTGGAGCTCGACATGGTCCAGACAAGAGGATTATACAATACATGGATGAGGATTGATGGCAGGGAAATGCATTGAGTAGTTGGAATTTAGGGTTGAGTTCAGTCAAAAGTCGAACTTGTCCGGTGCTCAAGTGCATACTAGTATGGGGTATCGTACTTTTCCATATTAAGACCGGACTAGTCCGGTGTTCAATTGCTCAAACACTAACTAGCAAATCAATGTTGTTTCTCAATGCAAAAGTAGCTCAAGGTAGATGTAAAACAACAAGGAGTCATGTATTAACTAGTGGAGCTAAGCTATTTAGTCCATAACAAAGGAAATTCAAGGTTCTAGGGTTTTGGATAAAGTTTACCAAAATATTTTTATTCTTAAAGTTGGAGGAGTTGTTGTTGCGGACTAGTATGTGAACCTCAATCCCCTTGCGATGAAGAACGTTTTCCACGAGGAATTGAAGATATTTGGTGGAGTAATCACCAAATCACCTTGGGGGCGCTCGAGTGAGGAGAGAGAATGTGAGGAACGTTGTGAGGATGAAGGAGATTTGGGTTTGGCGGCCCTAGGGTTATGGAATCAAAAAATCAGAGTAGTCCGTGGTCAACCTGACTAGTCCGGACTACCGGATCTCTGTGAACTACTCTGCAGTGTGCGGACTAGTCCGTTGTCACCAGAACAGGAGCATTTAGCCCATTAGTATATATTCAAAAGTGCTTACAAAGAAAATAGGGGGCAAAAAACACAAATAATCTTGGTGAATATGATTAGTAAAGATACAACAATCAAGCTATGACCATAATCCACCAAAATCAAGTAATTAACATAGTTTTTTAGAGAAAATAGAGAGAGATGATTTTCATAACACAATGAGTATATTTTGAAGATGGCATACAGGTATGCAAACTTTCAAGCCATGTTCCAAGCATCAAGGATATTTAGTTCATTTCAGAGCTCACAAAAGCATTTTTCAACAAGTGGATTGGTAAAGATATCGGCTAGTTGTTTTTCGGTGTTAACATGGTAAATGGTTATGTCGCCGTTCATTGAATGATCTCTCAAAAAGTGATGTCGGATGTCTATGTCTTTGGTCCTAGAGTGTACAATAGGGTTATGGGCAATTTTAATAGCACTCTTATTATCACAAATGAGTGGAATATGGTTCATATTGTAACCGTAATCCCTTAGAGTTTGTCGCATCCAAAGGAGTTGTGCACAACAACTCCTGGCTACAACATACTCCGCTTCGGTCGTGGATATGGCAACGGAGTTTTGTTTCTTGGAGGACCAAGAAACTAGGGATCTACTTAGGACTTGACATGTACCGGAGGTACTTTTACTATCTACTTTACATCCAACATAATCTGCATCGGAGTATCAAATGAGATTGAACATGGAACCTTTAGGATACCAAAGGCCTAGGTTGAATGTAGGAACTAAATATCACAAGATGCTTTTTATGGTTGTCAAATGACACTCCTTAGGAATGGCTTGAAATCTTGCACGCAAACATACACTCAAAATAATATCAGGCCTAGATGCACATAAGTAAAGTAAGAAACCAATCATGGAGTGATATACCTTTTGATCCACATTTGGTCCATCTTCGTTGAGATACAAGTGTCAATTTGTTGCCATGGGAGTCTTTATAGGCTTTGCCTTGTCCATTCGAAACTTCTTGAGTATGTCTTGAGTATACTTGGTTTGGCTTATGAACGTCCCTTCCTTTTGTTGCTTCACTTGGAATCCCAAGAAATATTTCAATTCACCTATCATAGACATCTCGAATCTATTTTTCATAATTTTACTAAATTCTTGACAATAGGATTTGTTAGTTGAACCAAGTAGAATATCATCAACATAACTTTGAAAGACAAATAGATCATTGTCAAAATGCTTAGTAAACAACATGTAATCAGCTTACCAATCTTAAATCCATTTTCAATCAAAAAATCTCTAAGACACTCATACCAAGCTCTAGGAGCTTGTTTGATGCCGTAGAGAGCCTTACGTAGTTTTAACACATGATCGGGGAACTCTTGATCTTCGAATCCCGAGGTTGCTCCACGTACACATCCTCCTTGATTGGTCCATTGAGGACGGTGCTTTTCACATCCATTTGATAGATCATGAAATCATGGTGAGTAGCATATGCAAGTAATATTCTAATCGATTCAAGCCTAGCTACGGAAGCAAAAGTTTCGTCGAAATCCAAACCTTTTACTTGTAAATACCCTTTGGCCACAAGTCTTGCCTTGTTCCTTGTTTCCACCCCGTGTTCGTCTTGCTTGTTGAGGAAGACCCATTTAGTGTCGAGGATGTTGAACTAGGGTCTTTTGACAAGTTTCCACACCTCGTTCCATTTGAGGTTGTTCAGTTCTTCTTGCAACGCCACCACCCAATCTGGATCTTTCAAAGCATCCTCAATCCTTTGTGGTTCCAAAGAGGATACGAAAGAGTAACGTTCACAAAAATTTGCAATACGAGATCTAGTGGTTACTCCCTTTTGGATGTCATCGATTATATTGTCGACGGGGTGATCTCTTTGGATGCATTGATGTACTATTGGATGTGGCACTTGTGGTCTTGAATCTTCATGATCATATTCTTCTCCCCCTAGATGGTTGCCCTCATTTATTTGTTGATCATCTTGATCTTCATGAGGTTGATCTTGTGTAGAATCTCCCCATTGATCATTTACCTCCACTTGTGGTTCATCTTCTTCATTCACATTTTGAGGTGGCGCTTGTGGTCGAACATCGCCCAACGCCATCCTTCTCAATGCATGACATGGAGCTTCTTCTCTATCTAGCACAAATTGATCAACTTGCTCTTCTTGAGAGCTATTAGTTTCATCAAACACTACGTCACGTGCTACTTCAACAAGTCCGGAGACCTTGTTGAAGACACGATAGGCGTAAGAGTTTGAATCATAACCCAACAAAAAAACTTTATCGGACTTTAAAGCGAACTTTGAAGTCCTAGGCTTCCTATTCAAAATATAACATTTAGAACCCAAAACACGAAAATAGGAAATATTCGGCTTGTTACAGGTGAGTAGTTCATATGACGTTTTCTTGAGTATGCGATGAAGATAGAGTCGGATAATGGCACGACAAGCGGTGTTAATCGCTTCTGCCCAAAACCAATCCGAGGTCTAGTACTCATCGAGCATTGTCCTCACCATCTCTATGAGGGTTTGGTTCATCATTTCGGCTACTCCGTTTTGTTGAGGGTAATACGGTTCTGAAAATTCATGTTTTATCCCCTCCTCACCTAGGTATTCCTGAACCAGGGTGTTCTTGAACTCGGTGCCATTGCCACTTCGTATATTCTTGATCTTCAATAAAAATTCATTTTGGGCACGATTGAGAAAGTTCTTGAGATTTCCTTGAGTTTCTGTCTTATCATGCAAAAAGAAAACCCACGTAAAATGCAAAAAATCATAAACAATTACAAAACCGTATTTGTTACCGCTGATGCTTATGTAAGCAAGTGGACCAAATAGATCCATGTGAAGTAGCTCGAGCGGTCTCGTTGTTATCATGACATTCTTCGTGGGATGGGGTGCTACTACTTGCTTTCCGGCTTGGCACGCACTACAAGGCCTGTCTTTCTCAAAAAAAACATCCTTCAAACCTCGGATGTGATCGCCCTAAGGGAGTTTTTGAAGATTCGTCACACCGACATGTGCTAGCCGTCTATGCCACAACCAATCCATGTTGGTCTTTGCAATCAAGCATGTGTCAAGTTCGTCTTTATCTTTGTTGAAGTCAACTAGATAAAACTTTCCCTTTAACACACTCTTGAATGCAACCAAGTTATCACTCCTTCTAGAGACAGTCACATCCTCATTAGTGAACAACCAATTATAACCCTTGTCACATAATTGAGATATGGACAGAAGGTTATAATCTATGGAATTGACATGTAAAACATGAGAAAGAGTGTGTTGAGGCAAAATCGCAATTTTACTGGTACCGAGGACCCTTCCTTAACTGTTGTCTCCAAAATAGATGCCTTCACTTGAATCTTCATTTTCTTCATATTCAACAAACATCCTTCTTTCTCTGGTCATGTGGTTTTTGCATCCACTATCTAGCACCCATTTCGATCCATCAGAGGAATAGGCCTGCAAAAACAAATTACGCCTTGGTTTTTGGTACTCAAGCTTGCTTGGGTCCTTTGAGGTTAGTTACAAGTGATCTGGGCACCCACACATGATACTTGGTGTTCCCATGGCGTGGCCCAACATGTTTAGCATACACTATACCAAATTTACTTTTCATGAGAACATATTATGCGTCAATGGTTCTAAACAATAGTTGTTGTTCATATGTGTCAACATTTTTGGACTTATCAGCATTATTAGGATTTCTAGCTTAAAAGGAGTTTCCCCTGACGAAAGCAATGTGTTCCTTATTATTCTCGTGGCTTCTAGCATTTTGCTTTTCACCATAAGAATACCCAATGCCATATTTGACATTAGGAGGTCTAGTGGCCAAGTATGCACTGTGCATTGACCTTCTCCTTGTCAAATATGCCACTTCGGGAAGGATGCTCGTTCTTTGTCAAGTTTGACTTCTCCTTCAAGTTAGTGTCTATTTTAGCACATGCACAAGTAATAGTAGTTTCAGATTTTAAGTGTTGAGAAGGTAAGCTTGAAGAAGATGAAGGGTCACTTTGCTTGAGTGACTCAACTTGTACCTCAAGGATCTTGTTAACTTTGGTTAAGTTACCAAGTTCATCCTTGTTTATAAGGATCCTTGAAGATTCCTTGCTTGAAGCTAACTCAAGTTCTAGTGACTTGTTTTGCTCCTTTTCAAGTTCAAGGAGCTTTTTGATCTTAAGATATTCCTCCATTTGAAGGATGATCATATCTTCTTGGCAATCAACTAGCTCTTCCTTATCAACAAGCTTATCAATCACAAATTTCATTTTTGCAGAAATTTTCATATCTAAGCCAACAATCATATCTTCATCATCACTAGAAGTATCACTATCGCTAGAAAAACAATGCAAAGAGGAAGATTTAGTTGTTACCTTTCTTTTACCTTCCCTCGCCATTAGACCTATGTTGTCGTGGTCCTTCCATGCGCCCATGGTTGGGAAGAGGGTGGATTTCTTGGTTGTCTTCTTGATGGCTATGCTAGCCATCTCCTCTTCCTCTTCGGATGAGGACTCATCATTGGAGTCTCACTCCTTTCCTAGGTGCGCCTGTCCAATTTGCTTTTTCTATTTGAACATCTTCTTGAGTTGAGGCTTTGTATACTTGGTCTTCTTCTTGTTTTCTTCATAAGGACAATCAACTATAAAGTGATTGTATTCACTACATTTATAGCAAGGGAGCCTCAATTTTGGTCTTTATTTGTCTTTGTTTCTTCCTTCATTTGATCTACCACCTTGTCTTCTTTTCATCATCTTCTTGAATTTCTTCATAAATATGATCATATCTTCTTCATCGATGTCACTGCTTTCATTGTCGCTGTCATCTTCTTCTTGAGCTTCTCGAGTCTCTTTTGACATTGGCTTGCAAGTGGACTTCAAAGCGACTCCTTTCTTCTTTGCCGAGGTAAGGTCGGCAATCTCTTTGACATGCTTTGCTTGTTTCTCCATCATCTCAAAATTGATAATCTTTCCAAGCAATTCATCCGGGGTCGTTTTCTGATACCTGGGGCTTTCTCTAATCATCGAGCATAGAGTTACGTTGCGAGACATGAAGGCTCAGAGAATTAGCTTCACCACCTCATGATCATTCCACTTCTTGCTTCCATATGCTCGAACTTTATTGATGAGATTGTTCAATCGATTGTACATATCTTGCGGTGACTCATCTTATTCTATGGTGAATCTTCCCAATTCGCCTTCGATCATTTCAATTTTAGCCTCTCGCACATGACGATCGCCTTCATGTGCGGTTTGTAGCGTATCCCATATTTCCTTAGCAATTTCGAGTCCATCCACCTTGGTGAACTCGTCTCAGCTCAATGATGATGTTATGATAGCTTCAGCTTGAGCGTTCCTATGGATAGCTTGTTCTTAGTTTAGTGTGAGCTCTTCATCGTCATCCAGGATATATATCCCTGTACACACTATATGCCACAAGCTGGAATTAAGTGAGATGAGATGCATTTTCATATTTTGCCTCCACATAGAATAATCGTTGCCTTCAAAGAAAGGAGCTTTTTCTAGATGAATAGACAAGTAATAATTATTGTTTGAATTTAATCGATTATAGTTAAAATGATATCGGGAGTAGCCGGTGTGACTACTCCCCTTCTTCTTCTTATCATCATCGATCTTTATCTTCCCTTTGGAGAGTGCCTTCTTCCTTAGGAGCGCCTTGAGTTCAAGCGTCTCCTCATCATCATCCTCAAAATGTTGGATGGTGTTGTAAGACCTATGTGTGCTGAATACATTGGCTTGTAATGAATACACTTGTCTTTGATGATAAAAGTTTTTTAGATATCACCAAAACACCTTTTTATCAAGGTCTGACTCTAGCTCCGAGCTATAGCAAGGTCCGACCATAGGTCTGACTTGTTTTGGGTAGCTCCGGCTACGTTAGATGCTAGGTCCGGCTTCTTGGTAAGGTCCGACTGGCTTTGGTTAGCTCCGGGGAGCTTTATCTTTAGCTCCGGCATGTCTTTATTAGCTTCGGCATATATTTGACAGCTCCGGCATGCTTTTGCTAAGCTCCGACTTACTTTGTCTAGCTCCGGTATTGGGTTGACTAGTTTTGACTAGTGTTTGGTAAGCTCCGGCAGGTGCTTCATTGTACTAGTTTTGGTAAGCTCCGGCGCTAGGTTCTACTAGCTTTTGTTAGCTCCGGCTCAAGCTCCGGGTTGCTCCGGCAAGGTCCGAAACATGACCGCAGTGCTTCTGCTTTTCATTTGCAATACTTGCTTTACATTGTTGGAAATATTGCTTAGTATTCATTTACTATGTTTTTGGTGCATTTTGGATGATATAGCTGATATCGTTATGCTATGCTTTGTAACATGCTTATGTGAGGTTCTCATGTAGGGTGTTGTGTTCGGAACTAACTTGAGTCAAGTCGAGGACTTGGGCTCGTATGGATTGGTTGTTTATTCATGTGCAGGTGTTGCTTGAGTTCAGTTCATGGCTGGTGACGGGATCCATTGGACTAGTCTCAGGGAGGAGATGAGGTTCCAACAACCAAGTTCGGGAGGAACTGTGGTTGAGCTGATCAGGAGGTCACACAGGATGTTTGAATCAAGGGCAGTGCATATGAAGGTTACTGAACGTCGAAGGAAGGAGTTCGCACGTATGCAAGCGGTGCATGACGTGGCAACATGGTTCCGAAGATGGAATAAGGAAGGAAAGAGTCGGAAGGATCGGATCGTACCGGTTGATGAGTTTGGCTGCGGCGGAGTCGGTTATGGCTCGGTATGGAAAGTATCAAGTTGGTTATGTTAGGATTTCGTGTGTGTCACGAATTTGAGTTGTTTAGGAATATGGGATACGTTCCTAAGGTGTTTGGTAGTCTTAAGATTGCTTCTATCTGCGTATAGAAGAATCTTGAGCAGTTATGGAAAGTTAGGATTCGTGATCTGAGTAGGATTGGAGTCCTAGTTGATATTGGGTTGGCCTAAGGGCTGGTTATATAAGCAAGGGAGCCTAGAGCTCGTGGTAGACGACTTCGGGGGCTGTTCCTCTTGTGTTCTAATGAATAAAATTCATAGTTTGAAGGAACTTTTGTACCTTGTTCGTCCGACTTGTTCCAGACAAGTTTTACTCGTCGAGTTTCTGGACAGCACTACCTTTCGTCGGTGGTTTTATCATAACTCGAGTTTTACAGATCCAATTGACGTGATTCTTTTTCGGTTGTCTTCACAATTTGATTATCTATCATATATAATAATTTCACGGTCATTGGATTTGTGGTTTATGATCTACACGAGTTTTTTTTGCAGTGTTCCAGAACTTATTTTCCTCGGGTAGGGCAGTTTAACCTGTGTTTGATCTTTCGATCATAACTTGAGTTTTTCTCGACGGATTTGAATGATTCTTTTTATGTTGTCTTCGTGACATGATTATCTCTGATATCTATCACTTTTTTCACGGTGAAACACGCTTAGATTAGTCTCATACACGATTTCTTTAACAGATCGTTTTTCTGCCAAAGAGGTTGGGGTTTAATTGTTTCCGCTGCGTAAGATTTTTAAATCTACCATTCACCCCCCCTATGGTAGTTTTTCACGTGCTATTCGATCCTACAATTGGTATCAGAGCCACGGTGCTCTAATCTTTGAGATTTGCACGTGTTTTTGACTAATCATTATGGAGAAGTACTCCGCCAAACCTTGTGTGTTTGCTGGTATTGATTTTCAGGTTTGGAAGGCACGCATGGAGGCTTTCATCCAGGCACAAGGCTTTGCAATATGGGAGAAGGTGTATAAGCCTTATGAAGTGCCACCTAATGATCAAGTCACGGCCACAAACCTACGGGACGTCGACAACAACAACAAAGCACGAAACTTGATCATCCAAGGACTCACTCAAAGCGACTTTGATCGTGTCGCGCACCTCCGATCAGCATACGATGTTTGGAGAGCTCTCTGTGATTATCATGAAGGCTCCAACACAATCAAAAAGGTAAAACAAGATATGTTCAAAAAGGAATATATGCGTTTTGAGATGCAACCAGGTGAGTCTATTGATGACCTCTTTGCTCGCTTTAATAAAATTCTCAGCAACTTACGTAGTGTCAATGTTAATTTTTCTGATGCTGAGAATGCTAGGCAACTTCTTAGTGCATTAGACATGTCAATTTGGGAGATGAAAGTTACATCTATTCGTGAATAAACTGTCATGAGTTCTCTTACATTAGATGTACTTTATTCTAAACTAAAAACTCATGAAATTGACATCCTAGCTCGTAAGAACCCAAATAAGTCTATTGCATTTGTTTCACAACGTGATATGTCTAGCTCCGGCCAATCATCATCTTGCAATACTCTTGCTTTGTTGTCCTCACTAACCCTGGAGCAGATCGAAGAATTTCCAGAAGAGGAGTTGGCACTCATCTCTACTAGATTCTCAAAAGCATTGCAAAATGTGAGAACTAGAAGGAGAGGAAGCTCCGGACCTCAACGCTGTTTTGAATGTGGTAAAACAGGACACTTTCGTACAGAATGCCCTAACCTTTCAGGTCCGACCACCCGGGAAGAAAAACAAAGCAAGGTCCGAACCCCCTTTGGAAATTCCAACAAGAAGAAGAAATGTACCATAGGACGCAAGATGATCAACAACTTCATCACCGCGCTTCAGGAGCTCCGTTCAAGTGACATTGACTTTGAAAGTGATGAAGAGAATGATGACCTGGCCAACATATGCTTCATGGCGGGCAGAGCAAGATCAAGATCAAGTCAGGAGGAAGCAGAACACAACAGTGACGATGATGAGTTATGTTCAACCTGTAATGAAATGTGTGATGCTATTTCTCGTGCCACTATTATTGTCAAGAAAAAAGGACAAAAAGCTTAGGGACAATGCTGCTAAAATTGAGTCACTAGAATCTGAAATTAATCGTTTGAAATCCTTAATTCCTAGTGATGATTCTTGTTCCTCATGTGACTTAATATATGAACAATTCTCCTCTCTAAGAAGTGCACATTCCTCCACTCTAGACAGACTTGATGAAGAAATTGAAAAGAACAAAAAGCTTGCCGCACTTTCTGATAAAAACTTAAAAGATGTTTCTTCTTCTACAGATGATTTGCATTGTTCTGCATGTGAAAATCTTGATAAGAAACTAAAAGACGCAATGAATGAAATTTCCATTTTGAACAATGCTTTACGATCTCATGAAGTTAAAAATTGTTCCAATTGCAAACTAAAAGGAAAAACTTCATGTGCAAACTGCCTAGACTTGTCTAAGAAACTTGATGACATGAATAGGACACTAGATCGGTTTTGTAATGGGAATAAGAATCTAAACTTGCTGCTGAATTCTTCCAAGTCTTGCAAAGATAAAACTGGTTTAGGTTTTGATTCTCATGTTTATGCTAAGGCACATCCACCTAAAATTGTAAAGTCATTAGGAAGTGGTTTGATTCAAACAGTTCCTAAACAAAAATAAGTGGTTTTCAAATCTGCAGGAGTGCTTTCTAATTTTGTTTCTAATGTTGGGTGCTCATCGAGACATGATTACAAAATTAAGTTTCATTGTACCTACTGTGGTAGAGATGGTCATGTCATAGATTTTTGTTATAGACTAGCTAAACAATAGAAAAGGGAAAGAATGTCTGCTAGATCTCATAACTTTCATGGTAAACCGAAAATTAGAAACATGCAACGTGCTTTAATGAGTCAGAAATTTGAAAAGTTAGCTTCTGGAACTTTTGGCAAGAAATCTACAAAGGCAGCTCCGGTAGTTCTGATAGCTCCGAGAGCTCCTGGATCTTCTGTTGTTCCCTCCGGAGCTTCAGTTTTTGCCTCCGGACCTTCTGCTTTTACCTCCGGAGCTACTGGTTTTCACTCTAAACAAGTAACAACTTCTAAATCAACTGTTAAGAACAGAAAACCTCAATCTTTGACTCATAAACCTGCTGTTTTATCTCAGCTTTCGCGTGTTTTTCCTGCTGCACGTCGTGTGACTCAGTACTGGATACCTAAATGCCTTTTGACTAACCCCTGTATTGAGTCATCGACGTATTGTGCTTCTATGTAGGTTACACGCTTGAGGAAGGAGAATATTTGGATTGTGGATTCAGGTTGCTCACGCCACATGACCGGTAACAAAGATTGGTTCTCCTCCCTCTCTTTTGTGTCAAGTGTAGAAAATGTTACTTTTGCAGATAATTCTTCAACTCCTATAATTGCTAAGGGTTCGGTTAGAGTAAATGATCACTACACTTTGAAGGATGTGGCACTTGTCAAAAATTTGAAATACAACTTGCTTTCTATTTCACAATTGCTAGATGCAAATCTATAAATTATTTTCAATAAAAATTGCTGCAAAGTTGTAAGTTCAAATAGTGAGCTTATTTTTAACATGTCTCGGTTTGGAAGAGTTTTTAAAGCTGATTTTGATATGTCTTCCTCTAAGCATAGGTGTCTAGTTGCTAATGATTCAAAGGACTTATATTTTTGGCATCGTAGACTTGGTCACGTAGGCTTTGATCACCTAACGCGTGTTAGTGCTCTTGATCGCATACGTGGGCTGCCTAAGCTTAAAGGGGACCAAGAAATTGTGTGATCTTCTTGTAGACATGCTAAGATGGTTGCAGGTTCACATACTCCTCTCACAATGATCATGACAACTGAACCATGTCAACTTTAGCATCTTGACACCGTAGGACCTTCACGTGTTCAATCCTTCGGAGGTAAATGGTATGTTCTTGTTATCATTGATGATTATTCTAGATACTCTTGGGTTTACTTTATGGCGTCTAAGAATGAAGTTTTTAGTCACTTTAGAACTTTATTTCTTAGATTATCAATTGATCACCCAGGATCATTAAAAGCAATTAGAAGTGATAATGGAACTGAATTTAAAAATCAATCTTTTGATCACTTTTGTGCTAAAAATAGAATAGATCTTGAATTATCTTCACCATTTGTACCTCAACAAAACGGTGTTGTAGAAAGAAAGAATAGAACCTTAGTTGAGATGGTTAGGACTATGCTTGATGAATATCAAACTCCTAGGAAATTTTGGGCTGACGCGTTAGCAACCGCTTGTTATGTCTCAAATCGTGTTTTCTTGCGTGCTAAGCTAGGTAAAACACTATATGAGCTCCGGTTTGGACATAGGCCTAGTGTTACACACTTTCGGGTCTTTGGTTGCAAATGCTTTGTTAAGAAACATGGTAATCTTGATAAATTTAAATCTAGATCCATTGATGGCATGTTTCTTGATTATCCATCTCATACTAGAGGCTACCGTGTGCTTTTACTTGACACAAACAAAATTGTGGAGACTTGTGAAGTGTCTTTTGATGAAGCTAGCCCAAATACTAGCTCTGGTGTTGCAGGACCAGATCCGTATCCTCAGGGGGAGGGTATTTTCGAAGATGAAGAAGAGCCGGTGATACTTCCTGGTAGTTCCGAAGTTGACACGTGTCCAACTCCGGACATTGAACAAGCTCCGGCTATCACCTATGCTGGTCCTGATCGTCCACAAGTCACAAGCTCATCAATCTACGATGAACCTAATGAAGAAGAAGCTTGTGAGACATATGTTCCCCTACGGTTTTACAAAGATCATCCCCCACAACAGATGATTGGAAGCTTGCACGAACGAGTCACACGGTCCAGGTTTTGCGATCCAAACTCTCATGCTCATTCTGCTTTTGTTGCTTCTTTTGAACCCAAAGATATATCACACGCACTCACTAATGAATCTTGGATTATTGCCATGCAAGAAGAGTTAGAAAATTTTGAAAGAAACAATGTTTGGAAACATGTACCTCCACCTCAAGGTCTCACTTTAATTGAAACTAAGTGGGTATTTAAAAATAAACAAAGTGAGGATGGGGTTGTGGTTAGGAATAAGGCTAGGTTGGTTGCTCAAGGTTTCACTCAAATTAAAGGCCTAGATTTTGATGAAACTTTTGCTCCTGTCGCTAGATTAGAAGCCATAAGATTTTTTTTTAGCTTTTGCAGCATCTAAAGGTTTTAAGCTCTTTCAAATGGATGTTAAAAGTGCTTTTCTTAATGGCTACATAGATGAGGAGGTTTATGTCAAACAACCACCAGGTTTTGAAAATCCAGATTTTCCTAATCATGTTTACAAACTGTCCAAAGCCTTATACGGTCTCAAACAAGCCCCTAGAGCATGGTATGATAGGTTAAAAACATTCTTACTTGAAAAGGGGTTTACCATGGGCAAGGTTGATAAAACTCTTTTTGTGCTTAAACATGACAATGACTCATTATTCGTTCAAATGTATGTGGATGATATTATCTTTGGTTGTGCTTCTCATGATCTTGTGTCCAAGTTTTCAGCAATGATGAGTTCCGAATTTGAAATGAGTATGATGGGTGAACTCACTTACTTTTTGGGGCTGCAAATCAAGCAAACCAAGGAGGGTACCTTTGTGCATCAAACGAAGTATGCCAAAGACCTCCTAAGGCGCTTCAACATGGACAAAAGCAAGCCTCTTCGGACACCAATGGGAACAGCAACAACACTTGAACTTGATGAAGATGGTGAATCCGTGGATCAAAAAGAATATAGAAGCATGATCGGATCACTTTTGTACCTCACGGCATCAAGACCGGACATACAATTCAGCGTATGTCTTTGTGCACGGTTTCAAGCTTCCCCACGTGTTTCACATCGTCAAGCCTTCAAAAGGATTCTCAGGTACTTACATGGAACCCAAGAATTTGGCATTTTTCTTCCTTCTTCCTCAACTGTTACTTTGAAAGCTTTTTCGGATGCTGATTTTGGGGGTTGTAGGATTGATAGGAAAAGTACTTCTGGTGCTTGTCATTTTCTTGGTAATTCTCTTGTTGCTTGGTCCTCTAGAAAACAAAATTCAGTTGCACAATCCACAGCCAAATCTGAATATGTAGCTGCTGCTAGTGCTTGCTCACAAATTCTTTGGATTGTTCAAACACTTAAGGACTATGGGGTGGATCTAGATAGTGTTCCACTATTTTGTGATAACACTAGCGCTATTTGCATTGCCAAAAACCCCGTGCAACATTCTAGAACTAAGAACATTGATATTAGGTATCACTTTCTCCGAGATAATGTTGAAAAAGGAAACATTGTGCTTCACCATGTAGATACCGAACATCAATTGGCTGACATTTTTACAAAACCTTTGGATTTCACTCGTTTTTGTTTCATTCGTAGTGAAATAGGGGTTATGCATCCTCATGGCTTAAATTGAAGGGGAGTTTTTGAAACTTGGGAAGTCTATGTGAGAATCTGAAATAAAAATAATATGAGCATAATATTTCATACATATATGACTTTGTGATTCCTTTTACATGCTGAAAGTTCTTAATACATTACTCATGTTATACATTTTGTAGTTTTTGCCATGTCTAGTAATTGGAATAATTACTTACACTAAAACTGGTCATGGTTGAACTTTCTTGCTATTTTGAACTGGTTACATGTTCACAAGTGCATTTAATCATAAATAATTAATCAAGTAATCAACTCACATGTTGAGTTTTTATGAACAAATATAAATTGAGGAAACATCAAGAGAATATGGATGCATCGCACTTCTTCTTTTGAGATGGCTTGTCATTGCACTTATATATGAACTTGGAAGAAGTTGTGTGTGACTAAAACCATGTCCTTATGCTTATGATTGTCAAATGACATAGGCTTGGCTTGGTTGGTTAGAATAAGGCAGATGCGCATATAATCTGTTGCAAATATCATATGATCTAAATTTATGCTTTGAAAAATAATAAAATGCAGCAACTAGTGTCATGCTTTCAAGTTTTGAAATAGTTAAGTTTGTGAGATCATGACTTGCTTAAATTCAAAATTACATTTGATCTCTAGCATGGCTTACACTACTTTATGTATTTCATTGATGTGATAATGTAAGGTACTTGATAGTATGACTTGGATGCGCTTTGTTTATATGTATATGTTATAATATGCTCATAACAACTAAAGGGGGAGAGATAGGAATGAAGAGAAAAAGAATATGTGCATAAGGAGAGATAATAAAGGGGGAGAGATAATATGGGATAATTTCATTTTACTTTTGATTTACAAAAGGGGGAGAAATTTTCTTCAAAACTTTTATGTGAATAAGCCTATGTTCGGATTTTAAATGGTGTTGCCAATGCATTCATCAAGGGGGAGATTGTAAGACCTATGTGTGCTGAATACATTGGCTTGTAGTGAATACACTTGGCTTTGATGATAAAAGTTTTTTAGATATCACCAAAACACCTTTTTATCAAGGTCCGACTCTAGCTCCGATCTATATCAAGGTGCGACCATAGGTCCGACTTGTTTTGGGTAGCTCCGGCTACGTTAGATGCTAGGTCCGACTTCTTGGTAAGGTCCGACTAGCTTTGGTTAGCTCCGGGGAGCTTTATCTTTAGCTCTGGCATGTCTTTATTAGCTTCGGCATATATTTGATAGCTCCGGCATGCTTTTGCTAAGCTCCGACGTACTTTGTCTAGCTCCGGTTTTAAATTGACTAGTTTTGACTAGTGTTTGGTAAGCTCCGGCAGGTGCTTCATTGTACTAGTTTTGGTAAGCTCCGGCGCTAGGTTCTACTAGCTTTTGTTAGCTCCGGCTCAAGCTTCGGGTTGCTCTGGCAAGGTCCGGAACTTGACCGAAGTGCTTCTGCTTTTCATTTGCAATACTTGCTTTACATTGTTGGAAAGATTGCTTAGTATTCATTTACTAAGTTTTTGGTGCATTTTGGATGATATATCTGATATCGTTATGCTATGCTTTGCAAAATGCTTATGTGAGGTTCTCATGTAGGGTGTTGTGTTCGGAACTAACTTGAGTCAAGTCGAGGACTTGGGCTCGTATGGATTGGTTGTTTATTCATGTGCAGGTGTTGCTTTAGTTCAAGTCATTGCTGGTGACGGGATCCATTGGACTAGTCTCATGGAGGAGATGAGGTTCCAACAACCAAGTTTGGGAGGAAATGTGGTTGAGCTGATCAGGAGGCCACGCAGGATGTTTGAATCAAGGGCGGTGCATATGAAGGTTACTGAACGTCGAAGGAAGGAGTTCACACGTATGCATGTGGTGCATGACGTGGCAACATGGTTCCGAAGATGGAATAAGGAAGGAAAGATCTGGTCGGAAGGATCGGATCGTACCGGTTGATGACTTTGGCTGCGGCGGAGTCGGTTATGGCTCGGTATGGAAAGTATCGAGTTGGTTATGTTAGGATTTCGTGTGTGTCACGAATTTGAGTTGTTTAGGAATATGGGATACGTTTCTAAGGTATTTGGGAGTCTTAAGATTGCTTCTATCTGCGTATAGAAGAATCTTGAGCAGTTATGGAAAGTTACGATTCGTGATCTGAGTAGGATTGGAGTCCTAGTTGATATTGGGTTGGCCTAAGGGCTGGTTATATAAGCAAGGGAGCCCAGAGCTCGTGGTAGACGACTTCGGGGGCTGTTCCTCTTGTGTTCTATTGAATAAAATTCATAGTTTGAAGGAACTTTTGTGCCTTGTTCGTCCGACTTGTTCCAGACAAGTTTTACTCGTCGAGTTTCTGGACAGCACTACCTTTTGTCGGTGGTTTTATCATAACTCGAGTTTTACAGATCCAATTAACGTGATTCTTTTTCGATTGTCTTCACAATGTGATTATCTATCATATATCAAAATTTCACGGTCATTGGATGTAGTTTATGATCTACACGAGTTTTTTTTGCAGTGTTCCAGAACTGTTTTTCCTCGGGTAGGGCAGTTTAACCCGTGTTTGATCTTTCGATCATAACTTGAGTTTTTCTTGACGGATTTGAATGATTATTTTTGTGTTTTCTTCGTGACTTGATTATCTCTGATATCTATCACTTTTTTCACGGTGAAACACGCTTAGATTAGTCTCATACACGATTTCTTTAACAGATCGTTTTTCTGCCAAAGAGGTTGGGGTTTAATTGTTTCCGCTGCGTAAGATTTTTAAATCTACCATTCACCCCCCCCTCTGGTAGTTTTTCACGTGCTCTTCGATCCTACAATTGGTATCAGAGCCACGGTGCTCTAATCTTTGAGATTTGCACGTGTTTTTTGACTAATCATTATGGAGAAGTACTCCGCCAAACCTTGTGTGTTTGCTGGTACTGATTTTCAGGTTTGGAAGGCACGCATGGAGGCTTTCATCCAGGCACAAGGCTTTGCAATATGAGAGAAGGTTTATAAGCCTTATGAAGTGCCACCTAATGATCAAGTCACGGCCACAAACCTACGGGACGTTGACAACAACAACAAAGCACGAAACTTGATCATCCAAGGACTCACTCAAAGCGACTCTGATCGTGTCGCGCACCTCCGATCAGCATACGATGTTTGGAGAGCTCTCTGTGATTATCATGAAGGCTCCAACACAATCAAAGAGGTAAAAAAAGATATGTTCAAAAAGGAATATATGCGTTTTAAGATGCAACCAGGTGAGTCTATCGATGACCTCTTTGCTTGCTTTAATAAAATTCTCAGCAACTTACGTAGTGTCAATGTTAATTTTTCTGATGCTGAGAATGCTAGGCAACTTCTTAGTGCATTAGACATGTCAATTTGGGAGATGAAAGTTACATCTATTAGTGAATCAACTGTCATGAGTTCTCTTACATTAGATGTACTTTATTCTAAACTAAAAACTCATGAAATTGACATCCTAGCACGTAAGAACCCAAAAAAGTCTATTGCATTTGTTTCATAACGTGATATGTCTAGCTCCGGCCAATCATCATCTTGCAATACTCTTGCTTTGTTGTCCTCACTAACCCTGGAGCAGATCGAAGAATTTCCAGAAGAGGAGTTGGCACTCATCTCTACTAGATTCTCAAAAGCATTGCAAAATGTGAGAACTAGAAGGATATGAAGCTCCAGACCTCAACGCTGTTTTGAATGTGGTAAAATAGGACACTTTCGTACAGAATGCCCTAACCTTTCAGGTCCGACCACCCGGGGAGAAAAACAAAGCAAGGTCCGGACCCCCTCTGGAAATTCCAACAAGAAGAAGAAAGGTACCATAGGACGCAAGATGATCAACAACTTCATCACCGCGCTTCAGGAGCTCAGTTCAAGTGACATTGACTTTGAAAGTGATGAAGAGAATGATGACCTGGCCAACATATGCTTCATGGCAGGCAAAGCAAGATCAAGATCAAGTCAGGAGGAAGCAGAAAACAACAGTGACGATGATGAGGTATGTTCAACCTGTAATGAAATGTGTGATGCTATTTCTCGTGCCATTGTTATTGTCAAGAAAAAGGACAAAAAGCTTAGGGACAATGCTGCTAAAATCGAGTCACTAGAATCTGAATTTAATCGTTTGAAATCCTTCATTCCTAGTGATGATTCTTGTTCCTCATGTGACTTAATATAAGAACAATTGTCCTCTCCAAGAAGTGCACATTCCTCCACTCTAGACAGGCTTGATGAAGAAATTGAAAAGAACAAAAAGCTTGCTGCACTTTGTGATAAAAACATAAAAGATGTTTCTTGTTCTACAGATGATTTGCATTGTTCTGCATGTGAAAATCTTGATAAGAAACTAAAAGATGCAATGAATGAAATTTCCATTCTGAACAATGCTTTACGATCTCATGAAGTTAAAAATTCTTCCAATTGCAAACTAAAAGGAAAAACTTCATGTGCAAACTGGCTAGACTTGTCTAAGAAACTTGATGACATGAATAGGAAACTAGGTCGGTTTTGTAATGGGAATAAGAATCTAAACTTGCTGCTGAATTCTTCCAAGTCTTGCAATGATAAAACTGGTTTAGGTTTTGATTCTCATGTTTATGCTAAGGCACATCCACCTAAAATTGTAAAGTCATTAGGAAGTGGTTTGATTCAAACAGTTCCTAAACAAAAAGAAGTGGTTTTCAAATCTGCAGGAGTGCTTTCTAATTCTGTTTCTAATGTTGGGTGCTCATCGAGACATGATTACAAAATTAAGTTTCATTGCACCTACTGTTGTAGAGATGGTCATTTCATAGATTTTTGTTATAGACTAGCTAAACAACAGAAAAGGGAAAGAATGTCTGCTAGATCTCATAACTTTCATGCTAAACCGAAAATTAAAAATATGCAACCTGCTTTAATGAGTCAGAAATTTGAAAAGTTAGCTTCTGTAACTTTTGGCATGAAATCTACAAAGGCAGCTCTGATAGTTCTGATAGCTCCGAGAGCTCCTGGATCTTCTGTTGTTCCCTCCGGAGCTTGAGTTTTTGACTCCGGACCTTCTGCTTTTACCTCCGGAGCTACTGGTTTTCACTCTAAACAAGTAACAACTTCTAAATCAACTGTTAAGAACAGAAAACCTCAATCTTTGACTCATAAACCTGCTGTTTTATCTCAGCTTTCGCGTGTTTTTCCTGCTGCACGTCGTGTGACTCAGTACTGGATACCTAAATGCCTTTTGACTAACCCCAGTATTGAGTCATCGACGTATTGTGCTTCTATGTAGGTTACACGCTTGAGGAAGGAGAATATTATGATTGTGGATTCAGGTTGCTCACGCCACATGACCGGTAACAAAGATTGGTTCTCCTCCCTCTCTTTTGTGTCAAGTGTAGAAAATGTTACTTTTGCCGATAATTCTTCAACTCCTATAATTGCTAAGGGTTCGGTTAGAGTAAATGATCACTACACTTTGAAGGATGTGGCACTTGTCAAAAATTTGAAATACAACTTGCTTTCTGTTTCACAATTGCTATATGCAAATCTAGAAATTATTTTCAATAAAAATTGTTGCAAAGTTGTAAGTTCAAATAGTGAGCTTATTTTTAACATGTCTCTGTTTGGAAGAGTTTTTAAAGCTGATTTTGATATGTCTTCCTCTAAGCATAGGTGTCTAGTTGCTAATGATTCAAAGGACTTATATTTTTGACATTGTAGACTTGGTCACGTAGGCTTTGATCACCTAACGCGTGTTAGTGCTCTTGATCGCATACGTGGGCTGCCTAAGCTTAAAGGGGACAAAGAAATTGTGTGCTCTTCTTGTAGACATGCTAAGATGGTTGCAGGTTCACATACTCCTCTCACAATGATCATGACAACTGAACCATGTCAACTTTTGCATCTTGACACCGTAGGACCTTCACGTGTTCAATCCTTCGGAGGTAAATGGTATGTTCTTGTTATCGTTGATGATTATTCTAGATACTCTTGGGTTTACTTTATGGCGTCTAAGAATGAAGTTTTTACTCACTTTAGAACTTTATTTCTTAGATTATCAATTGATATCCCATGATCGTTAAAAGCAATTAGAAGTGATAATGGAACTGAATTTAAAAATAAATCTTTTGATCACTTTTGTGCTGAAAATAGAATAGATCATCAATTCTCTTCACCATTTGTACCTCAACAAAACGGTGTTGTAGAAAGAAAGAATAGAACCTTAGTTGAGATGGCTAGGACTATGCTTGATGAATATCAAACTCCTAGGAAATTTTGGGCTGATGCGTTAGCAACCGCTTGTTATGTCTCAAATCATATTTTCTTGCGTGCTAAGCTAGGTAAAACACTATATGAGCTCCGATTTTGACATAGGCCTAGTGTTACACACTTTCGGGTCTTTGGTTGCAAATGCTTTGTTAAGAAACATGGTAATCTTGATAAATGTGAACCTAGATCCATTGATGGCATGTTTCTTGGTTATCCATCTCATACTAGAGGCTACCGTGTGCTTTTACTTGACACAAACAAAGTTGTGGAGACTTGTGAAGTGTCTTTTGATGAAGCTAGCCCAGATACTAGCTCTGGTGTTGCAGGACCAGATCCGTATCCTCAGGGGGAGGGTATTTTCGAAGATGAAGAAGAGCCGGTGATACTGCCTGGTTGTTCCGAAGTTGACACGTGTCCAGCTCCGGACATTCAACAAGCTCCGGCTATCACCTATGCCGGTCCTGATCGTCCACAAGTCACAAGCTCATCAATCTATGATGAACCTAATGAAGAAGAAGCTTGTGAGACATATGTTCCCCTACGGTTTTACAAAGATCATCCCCCACAACAGATGATTGGAAGCTTGCACGAACGAGTCACACGGTCCATGTTTTGCGATCCAAACTCTCATGCTCATTCTGCTTTTGTTGCTTCTTTTGAACCCAAAGATATATCACACGCACTCACTAATGAATCTTGGATTATTGCCATGAAAGAAGAGTTAGAAAATTTTGAAAGAAACAATGTTTGGAAACTTGTACCTCCACCTCAAGTCTCACTTTAATTGAAACTAAATGGGTATTTAAAAATAAACAAAGTGAGGATGGGGTTGTGGTTAGGAATAAGGCTAGGTTGGTTGCTCAAGGTTTCACTCAAATTGAAGGTCTAGATTTTGATGAAACTTTTTCTCCTGTCGCTAGATTAGATGCCATAAGAATTTTGTTAGCTTTTGCAACATCTAAAGGTTTTAAGCCATTTCAAATGGATGTTAAAAGTGCTTTTCTTAATGGCTACATAGATGAGGAGGTTTATGTCAAACAACCACCGGGTTTTGAAAATCCAGATTTTCCTAATCATGTTTACAAACTGTCCAATGCCTTATACGCTCTCAAATAAGCCCCTAGAGCATGGTATGATCGGTTAAAAACATTCTTACTTGAAAAGGGGTTTACCATGGGCAAGGTTGATAAAACTCTTTTTGTGCTTAAACATGGCAATGATTCATTATTCGTTCAAGTGTATGTGGATGATATTATCTTTGGTTGTGCTTCTCATGATCTTGTGTCCAAGTTTTCAGCAATGATGAGTTCCGAATTTGAAATGAGTATGATGGGTGAACTCACTTACTTTTTGGGGCTGCAAATCAAGCAAACCAAAGAGGGTGCCTTTGTGCATCAAACGAAGTATACCAAAGACATCCTAAGGCGCTTCAACATGGACAAAACAAAGCCTCTTCGGACAAAAATGGGAACAGCAACAACACTTGAACTTGATGAAGATGGTGAATCCATGGATCAAAAAGAATATAGAAGCATGATCGGATCACTTTTGTACCTCACGGCATCAAGACCGGACATACAATTCAGCGTATGTCTTTGTGCACGGTTTCAAGCTTCCCCACGTGTTTCACATCGTCAAGCCGTCAAAAGGATTCTCAGGTACTTACATGGAACCCAAGAATTTGGCATTTTTCTTCCTTCTTCCTCAACTGTTACTTTGAAAGCTTTTTCGGAAGCTGATTTTGGGGGTTGTAGGATTGATAGGAAAAGTACTTCCGGTGCTTGTCATTTTCTTGGTAATTCTCTTGTTGCTTGGTCCTCTAGAAAACAAAATTCAGTTGCACAATCCACAACCGAATCTGAATATGTAGCTGCTGCTAGTGCTTGCTCACAAATTCTTTGGATTGTTCAAACACTTAAGGACTATGGGGTGGATCTAGATAGTGTTCCACTTTTTTGTGATAACACTAGTGCTATTTGCATTGCCAAAAACCCCGTGCAACATTCTAGAACTAAGCACATTGATATTAGGTATCACTTTCTCTGAGATAATGTTGAAAAAGGAAACATTGTGCTTCACCATGTAGATACCGAACATCAATTGGCTGACATTTTTACAAAACTTTTGGATTTCACTCGTTTTTGATTCATTCGTAGTGAAATAGGGGTTATGCATCCTCATGGCATAAATTGAGGGGGAGTTTTTGAAACTTGGGAAGTCTATGTGAGAATCTGAAATAAAAATAATATGAGCATAATATTTAATACATATATAACTTTGTGATTCCTTTTACATGCTGAAAGTTCTTACTACATTACTCGTGTTATGCATTTTGTAGTTTTTGCCATGTCTAGTAATTGGAATAATTACATACACTAAAACTGGTCATGGTCGAACTTTCTTGCTATTTTGAACTGGTTACATGTTCACAAGTGCTTTTAATCATAAAGAATTAATCAAGTATTCAACTCACATGTTGAGTTTTTATGAACAAATATAAATTGAGGAAAGATCAAGAGAATATGCATGCATCGCACTTCTTCTTTTGAGATGGCTTGTCATTGCACTTAGATATGAACTTGGAAGAAGTTGTGTATGACTAAAACCATGTCCTTAAGCTTCTGATTGTCAAATGACATAGGCTTGGCTTGGTTGGTTAGAATAAGGCAGATGCGCATATAATCTCTTGCAAATATCATATGATCTAAATTTATGCTTTGAAAAATAATAAAATGCAGCAACTAGTGTCATGCTTTCAGGTTTTGAAATAGTTAAGTTTGTGAGATCATGACTTGCTTAAATTGAAAATTACATTTGATCTCTAGCATGGCTTACACTACTTTATGTATTTCATTGATGTGATAATGTAGGGTACTTGATAGTATGACTTGGATGCGCTTTGTTTATATGTATATGTTATAATATGCTCAAAACAACTAAAGGGGGAGTGATAATTTGTTTATATGCTCATGACTTGCTGAATACATTGTCAAAGGGGGAGAGATAGGAATGAAGATAAAGAAAATATGTGCATAGGGAGAGATAATAAAGGGAGAGAGATAATATGGGATAATTTCATTTTACTTTTGATTTACAAAAGGGGGAGAAATTTTCTTCAAAACTTTTATGTGAATAAGCCTATGTTCGGATTTTAAATGGTGTTGCCAATGCATTCATCAAGGGGGAGATTGTAAGACCTATGTGTGCTGAATACATTGGCTTGTAGTGAATACACTTGGCTTTGATGATAAAAGTTTTTTAGATATCACCAAAACACCTTTTTATCAAGGTCCGACTCTAGCTCCGATCTATATCAAGGTGCGACCATAGGTCCGACTTGTTTTGGGTAGCTCCGGCTACGTTAGATGCTAGGTCCGACTTCTTGGTAAGGTCCGACTAGCTTTGGTTAGCTCTGGGGAGCTTTATCTTTAGCTCCTGCATGTCTTTATTAGCTTCGGCATATATTTGATAGCTCCGGCATGCTTTTGCTAAGCTCCGACGTACTTTGTCTAGCTCCGGTTTTGGATTGACTAGTTTTGACTAGTGTTTGGTAAGCTCCGGCAGGTGCTTCATTGTACTAGTTTTGGTAAGCTCCGGCGCTAGGTTCTACTAGCTTTTGTTAGCTCCGGCTCAAGCTTCGGGTTGCTCTGGCAAGGTCCGGAACTTGACCGAAGTGCTTCTGCTTTTCATTTGCAATACTTGCTTTACATTGTTGGAAAGATTGCTTAGTATTCATTTACTAAGTTTTTGGTGCATTTTGGATGATATATCTGATATCGTTATGCTATGCTTTGCAAAATGCTTATGTGAGGTTCTCATGTAGGGTGTTGTGTTCGGAACTAACTTGAGTCAAGTCGAGGACTTGGGCTCGTATGGATTGGTTATTTATTCATGTGCAGGTGTTGCTTTAGTTCAAGTCATTGCTGGTGACGGGATCCATTGGACTAGTCTCATGGAGGAGATGAGGTTCCAACAACCAAGTTCGGGAGGAAATGTGGTTGAGCTGATCAGGAGGCCACGCAGGATGTTTGAATCAAGGGCAGTGCATATGAAGGTTACTGAACGTCGAAGGAAGGAGTTCGCACGTATGCATGCGGTACATGACGTGGCAACATGGTTCCAAAGATGGAATAAGGAATGAACGATCTGGTCGGAAGGATCGGATCGTACTGGTTGATGACTTTGGCTGCGGCGGAGTCGGTTATGGCTCGGTATGGAAAGTATCGAGTTGGTTATGTTAGAATTTCGTGTGTGTCACAAATTTGAGTTGTTTAGGAATATGGGATACGTTTCTAAGGTGTTTGGGAGTCTTAATATTGCTTCTATCTGCGTATAGAAGAATCTTGAGCAGTTATGGAAAGTTAGGATTCGTGATCTGAGTATGATTGGAGTCCTAGTTGATATTGGGTTGGCCTAAGGGCTGGTTATATAATCAAGGGAGCCCAGAGCTCGTGATAGACGACTTCGGGGGCTGTTCCTCTTGTGTTCTATTGAATAAAATTCATAGTTTGAAGGAACTTTTGTGCCTTGTTCGTCCAACTTGTTCCAGACAAGTTTTACTCATCGAGTTTCTGGACAGCACTACCTTTCGTCGGTGGTTTTATCATAACTCGAGTTTTACAGATCCAATTGACGTGATTCTCTTTCGGTTGTCTTCACAACTTGATTATCTATCATATATCAAAATTTCACGGTCATCGGATTTGTGGTTTATAATCTACATGAGTGTTTTTGCAGTGTTCCAGAACTGTTTTTTCCTCGGGTAGGGCAGTTTAACCTGTGTTTGATCTTTCGAACATAACTTGAGTTTTTCTAGACGGATTTGAATGATTCTTTTTGTGTTGTCTTCATGACTTGATTATCTCTGATATCTATCGCTTTTGTCACAGTGAAACACGCTTAGACTAGTCTCATACACGATTTCTTTAACAGATCGTTTTTCTGCCAAAGAGGTTGGGGTTTAATTGTTTCCGCTGCGTAAGATTTTTAAATCTACCATTCACCCCCCCTCTGGTAGTTTTTCACGTTCTATTCGATCCTACAGGTGTCGAGTAGCTTCTCCAACATTTGAGTCTTTTCATCTTCAACTTTCTCTTGGTTGAAGTTCTTGTGCACGTTCTTAATGTCCGACATTTTCTCTTTGAGCGATTAGTCTCTTTTGAAGAGTCTTGCTCTAATACCAATTGAATGTAGCCTAGAGGGGGGTGAATAGGCTTTTCGATCTTTTGTCGGAACCTAAAACACTTAGCAAGCTGATCAAACACAATGAAATCAGACTAGTCTGGTAGGGTGCGGACTAGTCTGTTGTGTGAGGACTAGATCGATCAAGTCTGATCGATGATTTTGATCCAAGTACTGTATGCATCAGAAATTGGGTTGTAACTGGAGTGTATTCCTTCAATGAACCTAGATATGGCACAAGTTAACTTTAGTTTCAAAGTTTTAATGTAAGTTGAACAAGATTGAGCAAACCCTAGATTGCGATGAATAGTAAGAACAAAAGTAAAGACACAATGATTTTATTTTGTGGTTCGATTCCACAGAGGAAATCTGCATCCACATTGAGGAATCCACGTAGGACCGGGTCTTCACCAACCCTACCCTCGTTGAATCGCCAAGGAGGCCGATTCTCTTTCACTAATCACAAAGGGGGTAAATAATCGTGTTCAAGGGGCCTTCTCACAAGTTGAGGGCTCCCGAAGATTTACAATTCGAAACGCCACATAACACACTCAAAAAATATGCAATAAAATAGTGAGAGTGTGTGAGAGATTCAAACCCAAAAGCTCAAGACGTGAAGAACATGTCCCTCCTTTGATCTATGGTTAATACTCAAGGATTTGATGTTTCTTGCGTTGGATTGTGTGGAGAGACGTGTTTTCTGGGCTCTTGGAAGGTGTGACGGCGCAGGGGGTCGAGAGAGATCATAGTAGGGCCATGCACCTCTATTTATATGAGGGTTTTCAAAGGCTACCATTAGGGAGACTAGTCCGTGGTGGACTCTGGACTAGTCCGGAGTGCAGCGTGTGAAAAACCCTAAGTGTTCAGGAATATCGGACTTGTCTAGAAACATGCGGACTAGTCCGATCTGGGCACTGGAGATATTCGGACTAGTCCAGCACATATCCTACTATTCCGGCGTGGTGAATCCCTTAGTGAATTGAGGACATGTCCGTACTTGGAGGAGTTGTCTGATTTTAGTCAGAGAGGTTATTGGACTAGTCCGGATAATATCGGACTAGTCCGGTGTCGTGAAATTTTGAGGGGCTAAGGACAATTCCAAAATTGGGGAACTTGTACAATGTTGGTCAGTGAGGATTTCGGACTAGTTTGTGGAATATCAGACTTGTCCCATGTTGATCAGAGGTGTTATCGGACTAGTCCAGACTTTATCGGACTAGTCTGTTGCGGACAAGTCCGCAATGGGAGCACTTGTCCGATCCTGAACATAGAGATTATCGGACTAATCCGGGGTGCATCGGACTAGTCTGACCCTGTGTAAATTTGTGCAGTAAGAGTGTTTTCTTTTGTTTGAGCTCTTGGATATGTTTCTCCAACACACTTCATACACAAAGAGTATTCTATTCATCTGTTGAGCTCTTTTTAACTTGATTCCTCACTCTCATTTCTTTTTGCGCTTTCTTCATAACTTCATTAAAACCTACGCTCATCTCAATAATTTAGTTAGGATCTCATTTGTTTGTCATAAATCAACCATAACCCACTAGGGATGCCTAGATGCACTTTCACATCTACAACCGCTAGATATTCCGGAATGGAAATGGGAGGATGTGAGTATGGACTTCATCGTTGGATTACCACTCACATTCCAGAAGCATGATTCGATTTGGGTGATAGTCGACCGACTAACCAAATCAGCACACTTCATTCCGCTTAATGTTGGATTTGTTGCTAAACAATATGCGGAGTTGTACATTGCATGGATCTTATGCTTACATGGTGTTCCGTAGACCATAATTTCAGATCAAGGTGCACTGTTCGTTGCTCGATTCTAGGAGCAGCTGCACGCCTCGTTGGGTACTAAGCTGATTAGAAGCTCTGCATATCACCCACAGACCGATAGACAAATTGAGAGGGTGAACCTAGTCATTGAAGACATGTTGCGTGCATGTGCCATCCACCACGGTAAAAATTGGAATGATCATTTACCGTTAGCAGAATTCCCGTAAAACAATGGTTGTCAACCGAGTATCAAGGTGGCACCATACGAAGCTCACTACAGCCGGAAATGTCGCACACCGCTGAATTGGTGTGAGTCGGGCGAGAGGGTGTCGTTCGGGATTGATCTAGTCAACGAAGCCGAGGAACAAGTTCGGATCATTCAAACAAATCTAAGAGTGGCTCAATATGGACAGAATAATTATGTGGAGCAGGCGGCGTCACCCACTGCAATTTGATATCGGAGATCACGTATACCTCCGCGTGTCTCCGATGAAAGGAATTCATCGGTTTGGAGTAAAAGGGAAGCTCGCTCCCCGATTTATTGGTCCGTTTGCTATCAGGGAGAAGTGCGGACCTGTGGATTATCAATTGGAATTACCGGCATATCTCGCTGGTATACACGACATTTTCCACATGTCTCAACTCTGGAAATGTCTCAAGTTTACAGCTGCAGTCAACACGGATGAGATTGGCGAATTGCAACCGGATCTCACATACGCCAAACATCCGGTTCAGATTCTCGATGAGAAGGCTCGAACAACACGGAACCGCATGCTATGGTTTTATAAAGTGTTATCGAGCAACCATACCGCTGAAGAAGCGACATGGAAATCCGAAGAATATCTTCGCTCCAACTATCTGGATTTCTTATCAACTCATATCCGGTAATTTCTCTCCTACTTTCGTCTCTTCATTGTAATCTCGGGACAAGATTCTTTTAAGGGAGGAGCAATGTTAAAGCACTAATTTTCATAATACAAACTTTAGTTAGAAGGACTATAATTTTTGAATGATAAAAAGAAATAAAAAGGAAATGAGAAAAACAAAGTAATTCAAACTCCAAAAGAGGGAATTCAAAAATATAAACTTAACTACCGTTCAAATGAGTTTAACATCAAGATTTAAGTTGACTATTGGATTTAAAATATTTCAAATAGTATCCCTGCAAACTTCCATAATTTTTGAAGCAAGTTTGCTATTCAATTCAACAGCTACATTGAATTCAACTCAAATTCAAATTCAAGTTTTAATTCGAATGCAACTTGGGCAAATCAACAATTTGATTTAATAATCAAATTCTCCACATTCAATTTGTCCTTCCCACAAATATCTAGCAATTTTTGGACTGAAATAGGTGCTGGAATTGAATGAGCAGAGTTGTGGATGAGGGAGAGCAAGTGGGACCCACCTATCATGCTTACAGTGCTCTGTTCTTTTCATCCCAGAGCAACACCTCACGGCATGCAAATTGCCAGAGAGTTACTTGCTTCTCTGCTTGCCTCCAGCTGTATACAGCATCACCAGGGCTCCTCCTTATCCCCCTCCAAGCCCCATAGTCGAGCACATTCCCTGGCGCAAGATTTTGCTCCCCGGTGAGTTTTTCCCCATCCACTCGAAATCCAGCAAGGATCATCGGTATTGATCGGTTTTCTTCACAGCCTATCATTCCTCAACAGCTTGCGCAGCTGTTTTAACCATTTTCTTGCTCAGTTGGAGCCTCTCCGACGAGGAACGTGAAGAATTCCGGCCGCCATCCTCTGTTTTTCAAGTGCCGCCCGTCGGTGGACCGTCGCCCCCTTGATACAAGCAACTTCTCACCTCCGTCCTTGAAGCAAAAAGGTTCGCCTATTCATATACTAGCTGCTGGTAAAATTTGAGCTCATGCCATGGACATAGCCCACGTATTTTCATTTCTTCCGGCGAGCTTCGTGCATGAACTTAGCTAGGTCTCTGATTAAATTCGCATTCTACGTGTAACAATTCTTCGTGCACGTGAGGCTTTATCTTCTACACATCCAGGTGCTTTACCTCGAAGAAGAATCATTGAGTTTCATCGAGTAATTAATCTGGACTTCGAGTTTTTCTCCTCCGCTTTTGAAAACGCGCGGTTCACCATCGAGCTCATAATTTTAGGCCCTTCCACCTATTTTAAACCTTCTATTCATCCTCAGCATGATCCCAGGAAGATTTTTGATTGATTCCCGAGCAGTTTGAGCAAGGTTTTGGCAGTTTTGACCTCGCCAGAACCCTAGTTCCGCCCGCTGCCATCTCACCTCCCTCTCCGGCCATCTATCGCCGGCGCCATTTAGGGCAAGTCGTTCTCCGTTCAATTTTAGGCCCTGGCGGCCAGTTCCAAGCCCCTCCCCCCCCCCCCCCCCCCCCCCCCCCCGCCCCGTGCTCTAGTGCGTTTTGCGGCGAGGCGCCGCTGCCTGCCACCGTCGGGCGCTGCCGGCGAGAGGAAGAAGATGACTCGGGGTGGGGCCCGGCTGTCAGCCAGAGAAGGATTTTCCTCAGGATCTTTTGTGGCTTTGGGATCCGATGTGGCTGAGGGTAGGAACCGTGTGGCCCCGTGTGGCTTAAGTCTGACTGGTCAATTTTAAACCCGTGGGCCCCCCTTTCTTTATTTAAACTTTCCCATTTAAATTTAATTTCAGATTTGATTTCAATTTTAAAAATCAATATCTCCTAGAATCCTTGTCAAAAAATTCTAAATAAATTTTGTTAGAACCAGGATGATCCAATCTGTATGAAAATCATTAATTTGTCCTCAATAATTCATGAAGCAAGATGCTATTGAAATTAATTCCTGATGCTCTATTAATTCAAAAATTCCCAAACTTGGCCAAATAATTCCCAATAAGTCCGTAATGTTCCAGTAGAAGTTTCATGTCCATTTGAGTTGATTTGAATAGCCAAATTTTGTTTCCAGTCTCTATGTACCTGAAAATTCCAAAATGTCAAGAAACATTTCAGCAAATTGTCTAAACTTCTAAATTCTATATCTCACACTATAAAGCTTATAAAAATGTGCAATATATTTTTTTAGAACCAGGACAACCCCCTATGTATGATACAACCACTGTTAGCCATGATACCACTCCAAAATTTGAATGAAAATCCATAGAATTGGAAACACATATGGAATGGTTGTGACCACATACAACCTTTGCTAGGACTCAAATGTTGCACACTTTCTACATATCACCCATTGAAGCTATTGTTAAACTTTCACCTTCATTGGACCTCTATAGCATCAGCAGTCCTTTTATATATGTCTATGTGCATATAAACTCTAAATCAAATGTGGAGTTAATTTTCTTCCATTTCACACATATATTCCTTTATTCCTGTAGATAACAACAACAGGAACTCCATTCTCAATCACTTAGTTCCTGTACTAAACTTGTTACAACAGAATTAAATATTATGCTATCTCATGCTTATATATGCACTTGCATTTCGATAGTTCACTTGACGTCGAAACTCGACTAGGTGCATTACTTTGAGGAGAAGGCCAGGGTGTCCACTTGAAGTCCTTGGTAGAGTCTCCAGAGGAAGGCCACTGACCATTGACATTTAATCGAGTCGCAAGCTAAGGAAAACCCAGGTTTGCATTTAAGCGCTATTACGAAATTTTGATTTGTATGACCTATGTCTAGGGTGAGTTATGTGCATTAGGTCTAAGGTGATTGAAAATACACTTGCATGAACAGATCACCCCATCAGTATTTGGGTATTGTTAAGTCATCGTGTAGACTATGCTATGCTAAATGTTGAATAGGATTCAGTAGAAGTCGCATAGTTGGAATCTACTCGCATGGCTAGGACTTTTTCACACGGGATTGGTTCAAAGAAATGGAGTAGTAATCTGAATATGAGACCGGTCAGGGGCGTAGGATGCAGCAAGACGTGGTCTTGGATGCGTAGCCCTGCCTGTGTCGGTTAAGGACCGATCCGTATGCTGTCCTGCTGAGCAAGTTTGAACTGTACCGGAGTGTCATACTGGATATATGGGGTCAAGGAAACCGATATAACTTGGGAAGCCTTTGTTGAGACTTTTTCGATCGCCTCTGGGTTATGGCCGCAGCACAGTAGACGAAAAGTCGCTCACGACATCTTTACAACGGAAAGGTGCACCGTGAGTGGGAATACTATCCTAGACGATTGAATCGATTCAACTTGGACGAAACTTGAGAAAGGTGGCTGTGTACGACGTCTGTGGAGTGCACCTACGTGACTTCCAGTATGGGTGTATGTGTCGTGTATTACGGGTATCTTTGATTCGAATCACCATCCCTCGCGGTTATGACTACCACTTGTTCACTGAGTAGTGATGTAGTTAATACTTGCACTTCAGATGAGAATTAATTACTCCCATCATGAACATTATATTATCATTGTATTTCTATATTGTATGTATTAGAGTTGTGCGCACTTAATTTATTTTTCACCTTGGGCATGCAGCATCGTGATGAAGCATTTCTTGTTTGATTGTGGAGTTATGATGTTGCCCGCACAAGGTTTACATTGCTGCTAATAAATCTGAAAATAAGGATCCACATTTAGGCAAGTCCATTATGCAAATCTGCCATCATATGTTTATGTGTTTACCCTCATGTAGAGTTTCATGTTTAGGTGAGATGGTTAAGTTTTGCTGAGCCTTCGTGCTTACGGTTGCTATATAAGTTGTTTTGCAGGTACTAACCTCTATGCTTATGATTATGGTTGTCTGATAAGACTTGGAACTCTTCGAGTGGTATACTCATGGGGAACCATGCCGCTGTTGTTTGATATTCGTGGCTAGTGAGGAGCATCCATGGGCTGGATGACTTCTCTTTATCTTTTTAGACTTGAGTACGAGAGTTTTAATCTTATCTTCCACTCTTGTTTATTTTTATATAAACTATTTGTGAACTAAATATCTTCATAAATTTCAGCAAATGATTTAACTAATACGTGTTCCTTTACATCTGTCCGTTGGGTGCAGCATCGCACGGTACCACCCAATGCGATTCCTGGAAAGTGTGGACCTGGTCCTCATAGGTGCCATACCTCCGACTGACGACGTGGCCTCACATGTTTCGGACACACCTGCCATAGAGGTTTGGTGGGAGCGTCAACCCAGCCGAGTTCCTACAGATCTACACCACGACGCTCCTTGCTGCAGGAGCGAATGAGCTCGTCCTGGCGAACTCTTTCCCCATCGCCCTGATCAGCGTAGCCCGGTCATGGCTGATGAACCAGCCCGATGGGTCCATAACCTCCTGGGATGAGCTCTATCGAAAGTTCATGACGAACGAGCGAGTGCCGGGACATAAAGGGATGCGCTGAGAGATACCAAGAGCGGGCACAACAAAAGCAGCGTCCTGACGGAGCCCCCTTCTGCCAGTGGGAGGGCAACCAGAAGGTCGACTGCAAAGTCGATGATGAAGAGGAAATGGAGTACTAGAAGTAGGAAAGGACCATGAAGGTGGTCCACCAATATGAGGACTTCGATGCCAGCAGCGACCACGAGCGTCGCAAGACTCTCTATGTCATCTTCGGGGGGTCTTGTGATCCCGCGTGTCGGAACGCGACCAAGATGTGACACCCGGTTTCGGAAATGAACCAAGTGAACGCATATGTGTGCCCAGGACGTTCAACACACATACACGAGTGCATTCACAAAAGGATATACAGAAAGTTACCATTGAACAAGAGTAGTGAAGTACTTTTATTACACAATTCATATTATCGCCGGGTACAAGCTCTAATGAATATTAATGACAAGTTTGAACGAATGCAGTGAAAATAAACTAAACTGAGCAAACTAAGCAACTAGGCAAACAGGGTATAGCGCAGCTCCAACACTCCACAGGCAAAGCTGATAGTAGACACGGCCTAGTACTCCGCATTAACATCGTAATACTCCCAATCATGACCTGCAACTGTTGGTGGGAGAATCGCAAGGGTGAGTACATGTCGTACCCAGCAAGTGTGGAAAGTATGATATTTAGCTGATTCAAATGACGAATATAATAATGGCTAAGTGCTGAAAAGTACATCAAAACATTTGAAAAGCAACATATTATATGTATGTGAAATAAACCCATCGTAAACCATATAATCATCATAATACCAGTCCATGTTCATTACCATCATCCATATTTCAAATAACCATAATCAATATCAGAATTTAATTCATAACCAACCATAACCATATCACTAACCAAAACCATTACAAAATCATCCCAATACCAAGTTCCCTTCTAATCATGTGAGGGTCCAGGTTGCTCATAATCGGGATCACGGCTAGCATGATAGTTTTAAGACACACATTGTAGAGATTGTACCACTTTACCCACGTGTTTGTGATTTCATCACCTTTTGATGACCATAGAATCTCAATTATGCCGTCTCACACTTCCTTAGATGTGTGGCCAAGAGATCACAAAATATCTTTTACAAAGGGATTACTAGCCTATTTAGACCCCACTAAGGTTTCACCGGTGGCGATGCCTCCGACTGAGCACTTCTTCAACCAAGGGCCCCCTCTTAAGCCATTCGGATCCCAGGGTAGTCCCACCAATCATGAACAAACCCAATCCGACTACACCTTCCCTGAGCATCCTTAATGGTCCAAATAGCACTGGCAAAATCCTAATTAATCACCTACGCCGCACCCATACTTGCCCTCGTGGTGGCACTATAAATCCTGGATGGTTGCTCCACGAACTGGTCCTTAGATCTAAAGCAAGCAAAACCACCATAACATCCAACCCATCCACATACCAGGCTTGCCTAGATCACCCATTACCATATCATATTAACCAGTTCATATTAATCATAATCTCATAAATGCATAATTAATGGTATAGTTGTTTTCCCATCCTAATTAATTAAGCGTAGCAAAAAGGTAAAAAGCCCTTCCCGACTCTCTACCATGTATTCGAGGTGACAAGGGTGGTTAAACAACGCTAGTGAACTTCCTATCATAGGATTTCTTATCAAATTGACACAAGCATGCAGTTTTGAAAACAAAACATTTATTTCGAACAGGATCAATATGTTCAAGGACACTTGCCTTGCTATTGGGATTGGTTCAGATCAAAGCCTTCAAACTCTCAGTGCTGGATATCCTCTGCAACACTCGCAAATCCGTCTAATCCGCACAATAAATATACAAGACAAGAATTACAATTAGCAAGTGCACAAATATTACTCAATATGACTTGACATACATGATTAATGCATATGGGAGGCAAAACTAGTTAATGAGTTGCTTTTAATGTTTACTAACTAGTTCTAATATTTATTTACAAGTTTGATCAGTTTTAGAAATGATTCAAAACAATTTTGAATTAATTCAGCAGGAAACAGTTTGCAAAATTGGACAAGTCCGTTGCTGGGCCGTACTAGTCCGCCTTTTGCAGGAACAGCGAATTAGAGTTTTCAAGATTGACGTGAATTTTGGGAAACGGGGTTGAATTCACGTGAGAAATAGAGAGTAGAAGGTATACCAGGTGTTTAGAACTCCAATGGATCAAGGGTTTTGGAGGCAACACTTGGATCTTAAAGGTCTAGAGTTGATGAAGAACTTAATGGTGGATTGTTGACGAAGAATGCGAAGTTGATGGAGATCTTGATCCTCTTTGGTTTCCTCCTCTTCTTCTTCTTTCTCTAGATCTCCTTCTCCCTCCTTGGTGGTGGCTTTTCACGAGCTAGGGTTTGGGTGAGGTGAAAAAGTGGCAAATAGATGTCAAACCAAGGGGTGGGGTTGTATATATAAAGGTGGAGGCTAGGGTTAAATGGATTTCGAGTTTTAGATGAGCAGGGGTAGGTTTAGAGTCCCTCATGGGCTCTAAAAGAGTTAGGCACGACGTCCCTAGGCCCACATAATTTAAAACCCAAGAAACAAGTCGTGAAACAAAATATCAACTCGGAGTTGCGATTTATTGGACAAGTACGCAAAAGGGCCGGACTAGTCCGAAGTTGGACAGAGAGATATCGGGTAAGTCCAGACTAGACATCGGATGAGTCTGACTTTAGTCCGAGGGGAAATTGGACATGTCTAGCCAAAAATCAGACAAGTCCGACTTTAGTCATAGGGGAACACGGACAAGTCCACTGGAATACTGAACAAGTATGGACAAGTCTATTGACTTAGCAATTTTCAAGGGATTGAAACACCGGACTAGTCCGTACTTGACCGGACAAGTCCAAAAGTGTCCAGAGAGAAAAAACAGACTAGTCTGCAGCAAAACGGACAAGTCTGAGCGAGGTCAGAGAGAAATCGGTCTAGTCCGCACCAAGACCGGACTAGTCCGCACTTCCAAGAATTCTTAAGGGCGGTTTTACTCTAAATTCATTTTAAACTTATTTCTTTTTGTGTGGAATAATATTAAACATGTATTAGAATGTATGCAATGCATGATGGATGAAAATGAGGGTGTTACAAACCTACCTCCCTTAAAATGAATTTCGCCCACGAGATTCGACGTGGAAGAGAAGAGATAGGGAAATTCATTCTTCAGATAATCCTCCAACTCCCATGTTGCTTCCGATTATGTGTGATGCTTCCATCGAAATTTAAACCATCTAATAATCTCGTTCCTTTTGACCCCCTCCTTGGTTTCCATGATTTTGACCGGTTGCTCGGCATAAGTCAAATCTGCCTCTAACTCCAATTCTTCCATTCGCACTTGTTCTTCCGGTACCCTTAAACACTTATTGAGTTGGGAAACATGAAACGCATCATGGATATCTGAAAGATGAGATGGCATCTCCAACTTATACGCTACTCCTCCTCTTTATTCCAAAATCCTGAATGGCCCAATGTATCGAGGTGCTAACTTGCCTTTTATGTTAAACCTCTTATGACCTCTCATTGGTGACACCTTGAGGTAGATGAAATCTCCCACTTCGATGGCTTGTTTTCTTCTCCTATTGTCTGCTAGCCTTTTTGTCTTGATTGAGCAGCCCTCAAATTTTCAAAAAATACCTGAACTTGTTTTTCAGCTTCTCTCAACATGTTAGGTCCGAATACTTGATTCTCCCCTGTCTCGTTTCAGAACAAAGGCGTTCTACACTTCCTTCCATAATGTGCTTCATAGGGTGACATTTTCAAACTTGCTTGGTAACTATCATTGTATGAGAATTCCGCGTATGGCAAGCTCTTGTCCCAACTATTCCCATGCTTCAAGGCACAAGCTCTCAACATATCCTCTAAAATTTTATTGGTTATATCAGTTTGTCCATCCCTTTGAGGGTTGTACGTTGAGCTAAAATTCAACCTTGTTCCCAACGCTTGATGCAATTTCTGCCAAAACTTAGAGGTAAATTGAGATTCTCTATTGGATACTATCTTCCTTTGAACTCCATGTAAACATACTATCCTTCCCATATACCGTTCATCCAATTTCCCTCCAATGAAGGTTGTCTTGACGGGAATAAAGTGAGCTGATTTCGTTAACTGATCCACAATTACCCATATTGAGTCATAATCGGACTGGGTACGCGGCAAACCAACTATAAAGTCCATGCTGATTTCTTCTCACTTCCATTCTGGAATCTTTAATGGTTGCAATAATCCGGCTGGCCAATGTTGTTCTGCCTTGACTTGTTGGCACACATCACACAAAGATACATATTCAGCTATGTCTTTCTTCATGCTAGCCAACCAATAGCATGTCTTCATGTCCTTGTACATCTTCGTACAACCGGGGTGAATTGAGTATGGCGAGACATGTGTCTCCATTAATATTGTTTCCCGAATGTGCTTCACATTAGGGAGGACAATCCTTTTTTCCGAGCCATAAGGTACCATGTTCATCCTCATCAAATCTGAATTCTCTCCCTTCTTTGGTTCTTTCCTTGATCTCTTAGATTTCCTCATCCTTCATTTTGACCTCTCAAATTTCTTACTCCAAGGTCGAATTTAACTTCATTATCCCCATATCATTGATAAATCCGAGTTTCAATCATTCAAACTCCTTACATAACTGGGATGGCAGCCCTTGAATCGTGAGTTGGTGACTTACTCCTTTTCCACTGAAGGCATCAGCCACTACATTAGCCTTTCCCGGGTGATAATTGATTCCCAAATCGTAATCCTTGATGAGCTCCAACCATCTTCGTTGCCTCAAAGTCAGGTCTGTTTGTGTGAATATGTACTTGAGACTCTTATGATCAATATAAGTTCCACACCTATGTCAAAGGATATAATGTCTCCAAATCTTCAATGCGTGTACCACAACTGCAAGTTCCAAATCATGTGTTGGGTAATTCTGCTCATGTTTCTCCAATTTTCTCGATGCATATGCAACCACATGACCTTCTTGCTTAAGCACACATCCAAGTCCTTGTCTCGATGCATCACAATAGATATCAAAACTCTTGCTCATATCCAGCACTACATAAACTTGGGTTGTTGTTAACCTTTTCTTCAACTCCTCGAAACTCTCTTGGCAAGCTCGAGTCCATTGAAACGCTTTCCCCTTCATTAGCAACCCCATCATTGTCTTGGCTATTTTGGAAATGTCCTTGATGAATCGATAGTAATATCCAGACATTCCAAGAAAAATCCTTATTTCCTTTACGTTTTGTGGTGGTTCCCACTTTAACACGTCCTTCACTTTTCCGGGGTCGACCGATACTCCTCCTCCTGAGATGATATGACCCAAAAATGACACCTCTTTCAACCAAAACCGGCACTTGCTAAACTTTGCGTACAATTGATATTCTCTTAATTTTTGCAATGTGAGTCTCAAGTGTTTCTCGTGTTCCTTCTCATCCTTCGAGTAGATCATAATGTCAATAATGAACACCAAAATGAACTTATCCAAGTACTCAATGAAGACCCTATTCATGAAATACATAAAGTAGGCAGGCGCATTTGTCAATCCAAAGGACATCATGGTGTACTCATAGTATCCATACTGTGTCCTAAAAGTTGTCTTGGCTATGTCTGATGGTCTAATCTTCATTTGAATGTATCCCGAGAGAAGACACAAGCACCCTTCATCTGATCAAATAAGTCTTCTATGTGAGGCAAGGTATACTTGTTCTTCATGGTCACCTCATTGAGAGCATGGTAATCCACACACATCCTTTGCGATCCATCCTTCTTGTCCACAAATAGAACGGGTGCTCCCCAAGGTGAAGAGCTTGGGTGGATAAAACCCTTCTCTAGTATCTCTTGAATCTGCTTCTTGAGCTCCACTAATTCCCTAGGAGGCATCCTATATGGCCTCTTAGCTATAGTGTAGTTCCAGGTATAAATCAATAACAAACTCAATGTCTCGGTCAGGTGGCATAACTGGCAACTCATCCGGAAATACATCCGAAAATTCACAAACCACTGGAATCTCCTCAATTGCGGCACCGTCCATGTGGTTCATTTCCAATTGCTTCGGTGCATGTTGAGATGCTTCAAATTCTATGGTGATCCCTTCCTCATTGGTCAACTTCACTGTCTTTGTGGCACATTCAATGACTCCATTGTGCTTCCTCAACCAGTCCATACCAATTATAATGTCCAATCCTTGATAATCCAAAACAATGAGGTTGACAAATGAAAGTGCATCTAGGACTCCCTTGTGGGTTTTGGATGATTTATGACAAGCAATTGGGATCCTAATTCTTTTGTTGAGATGAATGCAGAAAAATTGATGAAAGATGAGCAAAGTGCCAAAAAGAGGAAATTGAGAAGGAAAATGGATTTGAGCTCAAGGAGAAGAAACTAGTTGTTTAGTATGTGTGGAGTGTGTTAAGGAAACACACCCAAGAGCTCAATCTTATTTAATCATACACACACATGCACAAAGCCATACAGGACCGGACTAGTCCGATGTCCACCGGACTAGTCCGATATCACATTCTGCACAAGATCGGACAAGTCCGGTCATCACCGGACTAGTCCGATAATTCTTCTGTTCCACTTCGGACTAGTCCTCCCCAGTGCGGACTAGTCCTCAACACAATGCACAGGTCACTAGATCGGACAAGTCCGGTCTCCACCGGACTAGTCCGATATCCTTTCTGATCCACTTCGGACAAGTCCGGTGTTTACACGGACTAGTCCGATATACACGCTGATCTAAACCGGACAAGTCCTCCAAGTGCGGACTTGTCATCCTAAACACTAAAGGTTTCACAGGTCCGGACCAGTCCGATGACAATCGGACTAGTCCGAAGTTTTCCAGCAGTGAAATCGGACAAGTCCGTTTTCAAACGGACTAGTCCGATATTCCTGGACACTTAGGGTTTGCTTCTCACAGCACACCGGACTAGTCCGGACACCACCACGGACTAGTCCGAATTTTCTGAACCCTAACGGTAACTTCCAGAAACCCCTTATAAATAGAGGTGCACGGCCCACTTTGAAACACTCTCGAACCCTAGCGCCGTCACACCTCCCAAGAGCCTCAAAAACTAACTCTCTCCACAAAACCAAGTGCTAAATTGATCACTACATTGAAGATCACTTGTAGATCATTGGAGAGGGCACTTGATACGCGATTGAGCTCTTGGTTTGAATCTCTAACACACTCTTGCATCTCAGTTTGTATACTTTGAAGTGTGTTATTGGTGGTCTTGAATCTTGTAATCAAGGGAGCGCTCAACTTGTGAGATCGCCCCTTAAACTCGGTGATTTACCCCTGTGTGATTAGTTGAAGAGGATTGGCCTTCGTGGCGATCCGAACGAGGGAAGGGTTAGTGAAGACCCGGCCCTTTTGTGGGCTCCTCAACGTGGACGTAGGCTGCCTTCGTGGTAACCGAACCACGGGATAAATCTTGTGTCTTTCAATTGTGTTCTTTATTCTAGTTGATTAACATAATCTAGGGTTTGATTAGATTTGTTGAATACAAAGTTGATAGTTGAAATAAAGTCATATTCTTAATAGAATCTGTTACACAACTATTGAACTGATCACAAAGTTTATATTTCCGCTGCAAAAGTCAACAAACAATCAAATTGACCTAACTTGATCAACCTAGCCCGTAAAATCCGGACTAGTCCGCACTTTACCGGACTAGTCCGTTATATCTGGTTTTTGATCTCGTTGTTGAAGTGTTACAGGAACCGATAAAATTCAAGAAGGCCTATTCACCCCCCCTCTAGGCCAACATTCAATTGGTATCAGAGCGAGGTTCTTCAAGAAAGAGTGCAACCGCTCGAAGAGATCATGTCGGACATGAAGGAAGTCCAAAAGATCAACAACCAGGAAGAGATGAACAATGACAAGCATCAAAAGCTTGAGAAGTATCTCGAAGCCATTCAAGACTTTGACGATGATGATGAGGAGACATTGGAGCTGAAAGCTCTCCTTAGAAAGAAAGCGCTTTCCAAAGGCAAAGCCAAAGTTGAAGAAAAGAAGAAGGGGAGTAGTCACACCGACTACTCCCGATATCCTTTTAATTATGACCGTTTAAATTCTAACAGCAATCACTATCTATCCATTCCCCTTGGAAAAGCCCCACACTTCGATGGGAGTGACTACTCTATGTGGAGGCAAAACATGAAGATGCACTTGATTTCCCTTAACCCAAGTTTATGGCATATTGTGTGCACAGGAATCAATATCCCAGATGACGACGAAGAGCTCACGCCAAGTCAAGAGCAAGCCATCCACAGGAATGCACAAGCCGCAGCCGTCATCACCTCATCTCTAAGTCGAGATGAATTCACAAAGGTGGACGGATTAGAGATTGCCAAAGAAATCTGGGATACCTTACAAACAGCGCATGAAGGTGACAGACATGTGAGGGAAGCCAAGATTGAAATGATTGAGGGCGAACTAGGAAGGTTCGCGATTGAGGAAGATGAGTCACCCCAGGACATGTACAACAGACTGAAGACTCTCGTGAACAAGGTTCGATCATATGGGAGCAGAAAGTGGAATGATCACGAGGTTGTAAAGCTCATCCTTAGAGCTTTCATGCCTCGCAATGTTACGCTTTGCTCTATGATCCGAGAGAGTCCGGGGTACAAGAAAATGACTCCTGATGAACTGCTTGGCAAGATCATTAACTTTGAGATGATGGAGAAGCAAGCCAAGCACGTAAAAGAAATAGCCGACCTCACATCGGCCAAGAAGAAGGGAGTTGCCCTAAAGTCCTCACTCAAGCCTTTATCCAAAGAAGCAAGAGAAGCACAGCTTGAGGAGGACAGCGATGATGAAAGCAGCGAGCTAGATGAAGAAGATATGATTTTGTTCATGAAGAAGTTTAAGAGAATTATGAAGAAAAGACAAGGAACAAAATCAAATGAAGCAAAATACAAAGAAAGGACGAAGCCAAAGATGAGGCGGGCGTGCTATAACTGTGGTGAATACAACCACTTTATAGTCGACTGCCCGTATGAGGACAATAAGAAGAAGAACAAAGAGTCCAAGCCTCAAGCAAAGAAGTTCTTCAAGAAGAAGAAACAAGCTGAACAAGCACACATTGGAAAGGAATGGGACTCAAACGATGAGTCTTCATCGTCCGATGAAGAAGAATTGGCTAGCATAGCCATCGAGAGCGTGTCCAAGAAACCCACACTCTTTCCCACGCTCGGTGCAAAGAAGGCAAATGGGACTTGCCTCATGGCTAAGGAAGGTAAACGCAAGGTAAATATCAAAACTCCTTCCTTACATTCTTATTCAAGTGATGATGATTTAGATAGTGATGAAGATATGCTAGCTGGCTTAGATAGAAAAACTGCTGCAAAAATAAAATTCTTGCTTAACCAACTTGTTGAGAAGGAAGAGCTAATCGATCGTCAAGAAGACATGATTATCTCCCAAAAGGAGAAGCATGTGGAACTTGACAATCTTCTAGTTCATGAAAAGGAAAGAAGCCACTCACTAGAGCTTGAGCTAGCTTCAAGCAAGAAAACTTGCGTGGAGCTAACCAACTCAAATGTAGCAATCAAGGACCAACTTGATGACCTGATCGAGGTCAACAAGATCCTTGAAGTGCAAATTGAGTCACTCAAGCTTAGTGAACCCTCCTCCTCTTCAAGCCTACCTTCTCAATCCTCTTCAAGTAATAATACTCATATCTGCAAATGTGAAAAGATAAACCCCAGGTTGAAAGAAAAGTCCACCTCCACAAAGGACAAAAACCCTACCCAATGTGTAATATTTGACAAGGAAAGGATCAACTATGCACGTAGTGCATATTTGGTCCAAAGACCTCCAAATGTCAAGTATGGCATTGGTTATTCCTATGATGGAAAGCAAAGAGCTGGAAATCATAAGAATAACAAGGGAAAGATTACCTTTGTGAAAGGAGGACCCTCACAACCCGGCAGCACGAAAACTAAAAATTTGAACTCTCATGAAAACCGGACTAGTCCGGTTGTGGTCCGGACAAGTCCGGTCATCCGGACAAGTCCGGTCACACAGACTAGTCCGACCAATAATCAGCAACAACTCCTGTTTAAAACCTTCGATGCTTCATATGTATTAATGAGAAACAATATTGGTAAAGTGTATGCTTATTATGCTGGGCCACGCCATGGGAACACAAAATCCCATGTGTGGGTGCCCAAATGTATTGTCACTAACCTCCAAGGACCCAAGCAAGCTTGGGTACCTAAAACCAAGGCGTAACTTGTTTCTGCAGGCCTACTCCTCCGGTGGATCCAAATGGGTGCTAGACAGTGGATGCACAAACCACATGACCGGAGAAAGGAGGATGTTTGTGGAGTATGAAGTGAACGAGGACCCAAATGAAGGGATCTACTTTGGAGACAACAGTCAAGGGAGGGTCCTCGGTACCGGTAAAATAGCCATATCCTCTGAACATACTCTTTCACATGTTTTGCACGTTGAATCTTTAGATTATAACCTGCTGTCCATATCTCAATTGTGCGACAAGGGTTATAATTGCCTGTTTACTAACGAGGGTGTGATCGTCTCAAGAAGGAGCGATGGTTCTAGTGCATTCAAGGGTATGTTGAAGGGAAAGCTTTACCTTGTTGACTTCAACAAGGATAAAGCCGAACTCGACACATGCTTGATTGCAAAGACCAACATGGGTTGGCTGTGGCATAGACGGCTGGCACATGTTGGTATGAGGAACCTTCAAAAACTCCTCAAGGGTGATCACATCCGAGGTTTGAAAGATGTTGTGTTTGAGAAAAACAGGCCATGTAGCGCGTGCCAAGCAGGGAAACAAGTTGGAGCACAGCATCCTGCGAAGAACATCATGACCACAACAAGACCGCTCGAACTACTTCATATGGACTTGTTTGGTCCAATTGCTTACATAAGCATCGGCGGTAACAAGTATGGTTTAGTTGTTGTTGATGATTTTTCCCGCTTCACTTGGGTGTTCTTTTTGCATGAAAAATCAGAAACACAAGGGACACTCAAGAAGTTCTTCAAGCGAGCACAAAACGAATTTTCATTACAAATCAAGAGTATTCGGAGTGACAATGGCACGGAGTTCAAAAACATACAAGTGGAGGAGTACCTTGATGAAGAAGGAATCAAGCACGAATTTTCAGCACCATACTCCCCACAACAAAATGGAGTTGCCGAAAGGAAGAACCGCACGCTCATAGAAATGGCAAGAACTATGCTCGATGAATACAAGACTTCGGACCGATTTTGGGCGGAAGCAATCAACACAGCTTGCCACGCCACAAATCGCCTCTATCTTCATCGACTACTAAAGAAGACCCCCTATGAGCTACTCACCGGTAACAAACCGAACATTTCATATTTTCGAGTTTTTGGTTCTCCTTGCTATATTTTAAACAAGAAGCCCAGGACTTCAAAGTTCGCTTCGAAGTCCGATGAAGGTTTCTTGCTTGGCTATGATTCGAACACTTACGCCTATCGTGTCTTCAACAAGTCCTCCGGACTTGTTGAAGTGGCACGTGACGTAGTGTTCGATGAAACTAATGGCTCCCAAAAGGAGCAAGTTGATCAATGTGAGTTAGGTAAAGAAGAAGCCCCCTATCAAGCATTGAAGAAAATGGCTCTAGGCGAAGTACGACCACAAGAGTCAACGTCACAAATACAAGATGAAAGTGAACCACAAGATGAAATCAACCATCAAGGGGGAGCCTCAATACAAGATCAACCACAGGAGTACGAACGTAATGAACAAATCAACGAGGACAACAACTCAGGGGGAGAAGAAGATGATCACCAACACACGACTCCCCAAGTACCACACCCAAGAGTACACCAATGCATTCAAAGGGATCACCCGATCGACAACATCATCGGCGACATCCAAAAGGGAGTAACCACTAGATCTCGCATAGCAAATTTTTGTGAACATTACTCGTTTGTCTCCTTTTTGGAACCCCGCAGGACTGAGGATGCATTGAAGGATCCGGACTGGGTAGTGGCGATGCAAGAAGAGTTGAATAATTTCAAGAGAAACGAGGTCTGGGAACTTGTGGCAAGACCCAATGCAAATGTTGTAGGCACCAAGTGGGTCTTCCGCAACAAGCAAGACGAACACGGTGTGGTAACAAGAAACAAGGCACGACTTGTGGCCAAAGGTTACTCACAAGTCGAAGGTTTGGATTTCGATGAAACTTTTGCTCCAGTAGCTAGGCTTGAATCAATTAGAATATTACTTGCATATGCTACTCACCATGATTTCAAGCTGTATCAAATGGACGTGAAGAGCGCCTTCCTCAACGGACCGATCAAGGAGGAGGTGTACGTGGAGCAACCACCCGGGTTTGAAGACGAAGAGTTCCCCGATCACGTGTATAAACTGCGTAAGGCTCTCTATGGCCTCAAACAAGCTCCTAGAGCTTGGTATGAGTGCCTTAGAGATTTTTTAATAGATAATGGTTTTCAAATTGGCAAAGTAGACTATACGTTATTCACAAAAAATCTGGATAATGATCTTTTTATTTGCCAAATATATGTTGATGATATAATTTTTGGGTCAACTAACCAATCCTTCTGTGAAGAGTTTAGCAAAATTATGACAGAGAGATTCGAAATGTCGATGATGGGAGAATTGAAGTACTTCTTGGGATTCCAAGTGCGACAACAAAGGGAAGGAACTTTTATAAGCCAAACCAAGTACACGCAGGACATCCTCAAGAAGTTTGGCATGGACAAAGCAAAGCCAATAAAGACTCCCATGGCAACGAATGGGCACTTGGACCTCAATGAAGATGGAACGAGCGTCGACCAAAAGGTATATCGCTCCATGATTGGATCTTTACTATATCTATGTGCATCTAGGCCAGACATCATGTTGAGTGTTTGCTTGTGTGCAAGATTTCAAGCCAACCCCAAGGAATGTCATTTGACAGCCGTTAAGAGAATCTTAAGATATTTAGTTCATACACCCAACCTTGGTCTTTGGTACCCAAAAGGCTCAAAATTCAATCTCATTGGGTATTCCGATGCAGATTATGCCGGGTGCAAAGTAGATAGAAAAAGTACTTCCGGCACTTGCCAATTTCTAGGAAGATCCTTAGTTTCTTGGTCATCCAAGAAACAGAATTCCATTGCATTATCCACAGCCGAAGCGGAGTATGTTGCAGCCGGGAGTTGTTGTGCACAACTTCTTTGGATGCGACAAACTCTAAGGGATTATGGTTACAATATGAACCATATTCCTCTCCTTTGTGATAATGAGAGTGCCATTAAAATAGCACACAATCCAGTTGAGCACTCTAGAACAAAACATATAGACATAAGACACCACTTCTTGAGAGACCATTCCATGAAAGGAGACATATCCATCTCTCATGTCAACACCCAAAAACAATTAGCCGACATATTCACCAAGCCACTTGATGAAAAACGCTTTTGTGAACTCCGAAATGAGCTAAATGTTCTTGATTCTCGGAGTGTGGCTTGAAAAGTTGCATACCTGTATGTTTCTTCAAAATTTTGATTGAATTGTGAAAATCATCCCTCTTCTCTTTTCTCTCGAAAACTATGTCAATTATTAGATCTTGATGAATTTTGATCATAGTATAATTGTTGTTTGCTTACTGGTCAAATTCATCAAGATTATTTGAATTGTTTTGTCTCTCTAATCTCTAATATTGGACCTTCAAATATATATGAATGGGCTTTGTTTTTCTCTCCTGGTGACCACGGACAAGTCCGTGGTTACCCGGACTAGTCCGCCCATTGCAGACTTGTCCGCAGAGTGCCGGTTAGGCCGGACTAGTCCGACAGACCACGGACTAGTCCGATATAAGTCTCTGGACGACTTCGGACTAGTCCGGTCATGTCCGGACTTGTCCGATTTTTCGTGTCCTTAACCCTAGCCGCCACCAAACCCTAATTCATTCACTCTCACACTCGCCCCAAGCATTCTCTCTCTTGCGCTCGAGCTCCCAAGGCAAATACTCGATTCCTCCGTCGAAAAGCCTCAAACTTGGGCGGAGATCAAGCTTGAAGACTCGGGGATTGAAGTTAGCGGACAAGTCCGGCCTCCAACCCCCAAAATCTCAAGCCTCCTTCGATTCCTTGGTAAATTTTCTTCAAACCCTAAGAAATCGCAAATTTCTCCATTGCTTATCGTTTGGCCTAGCATTCTTCACTAGCTACATGCCCATTAGATGTACTACGTGTATGCTAGACTATTTTTGGCTTAGGGATCAAATTTTACTCAATCTGTTAGGTTTTTGCGGATGAACACCGGACTAGTCCGGTCCAGGTACGGACAAGTCCGGTCCACCGGACTAGTCCGTGCCTGTGCACCGGACAAGTCCGTTGTTTCTGAACCAAAACCTAATTCCTTCATTCCCTAATGCCTTCCATTGCCATATTATCTCACCAATGCCTTGTATAACCTGTATTTTACCTTGATCACTCATTCTCAGGTCATGTCGAGCTCTGACTACGAAATGTCCGATTTTGAGTCCGAGGTGGCACCTCGGCCCTCGGCGGGTCTTGGCAAGAAACGCCAAGAGAAACCCTCCGAGCCAGCTCCCTCTCCTCCCCAAGTCAGAAGGAAAGTGTGTGTGAAGAAAGCTGCATCGAAGGCCGGCACCTCCTCAAGTGGCCTTCGACAAACCAAAGGAAAGGGCAAAGGAGTTGCCACAGGGCCAGTTGGGCCCCTCAAGCTGCATGCCCCCAGAGAAGGGGCCCGGGACCCAAATGAAGAGAAGTTCACTGGCAAGGGCAGCGAGGTGGCTGCTAAGCTGAGAGAGGTAGACTGCTATGCAAGATCCAAGCAAGCAGCAGATGGCAGATTTTGGTCCAATTTTCACTCGGACTTCTACAAATTGGTCTATTTGCCTATGAAGACCCCAGTGGTGCGCAGTCAATGGATTGACTGGGCCCACCTGGAGAAGAAGAAGTGTGCAGCCTTTGATGAGGTTATTGCAGCTGCTGAGAAACACGGACTGAAGGACTTGTTTGCCTTCAGATATAACTGGAATGATGAAGTGATTGCACAGTTTTATGCAACATGCCACTTCTCCAGTGAAGACGAGGAAAGTGTGACTTGGATGACTCATGGATCCAAGTACTCAATTACCCAAGAAGAGTTTGCCAGTTTGCTGCACCTTGAGTATGGAGGACATGACCACCTCATTATCCACAACATAGGGGTCATTGAGAGGGACAGGATGAAGTTCATGTATGAGCCCAACTCCAAGTATGTCCCTCCCTCTACCAAGAATCTGAAGCCTTTCTTTGTTGTGCTCAATAGAGTCCTCCGGAAGACAATAGCCCCCAAGGATGGGGATGCAGGGAGTGTACAAGGCTACCTCCGGACCCTGATGAGGGTCATATGCAAGGACAGAAAGTTTGATGTGGCTGACTATATCTGGAATGATATGGTCAATATCTCAAGCACCCCCAACCGATCCTGTGGCTATGCCCCCTACTTGATGTTTATGATCGAGAAGGTCACAGGGATCGAGTTCGTGAAGGATGTGGAGCACACTCCACTGAGGCCTCAGAAGCCTCAGCCAGTACTTGTCCAAGCTCCTCCATCGCCGGCCTCAAGCCCCGAGGCACCGGCAAGACAAGAAGAAGCTGCTAGGGAAGCCCCTAAGAAAGGATCCGCCAGTGGGATCCTGAAGTACTTGGTGTCTCTTCTCTCCTCCTGCAAGAAAACTGAAGTGAAGCTTCATAAGCTCAACCAGAAGAGGAAAGAAGACATGAGGTACATAAAAGCAAATGTGAAGCAGCTGAGTGAGAAACTGGAGATCAACCCAATAGGGTCTCCAGTCATTTCTGAAGACTCTGATCTGGACGTCACTGAACTCAGCCCCTTGACTTCATCCGAGCTTGCCTATTTTGGCATTGGGGGCTCGAGCAGCTCCGTTCCTCCTCCTCCCTCTCAACCTCGCCAAGAAGAAAGCGATGAAGATGATGAAGACAATGAGAGGACTGACAGCGAAGAGTGAAGCCCTAGGACCTCCCTCTCTCTCTTTTTGGTGTCTTGATGCCAAAGGGGGAGAGATTGAGGGGGAGCTTCTAGACTTAGCTTTAGCTGCGTAGAATGCGAGGAGAGAGTCTCCATGTATCTTCTATTTGTGATTGTAATTGTTTAACGCTATTTTCATATCATGTTTGGTCCTATGTTAAATTGCTCAGTTAATTTGCAAGTGTGTGATGAAATCTGAATTTTTGCTCCTGAAATGCTATATTCACTTGATATTGGTTGATCAATGCAAATTCTGTCATTCTTGATGCATTCATGCTCTTAGTATGCATCCCACCATAAAGAATGCACATATGAATGATTCTCTTGTTGCTTGATGCATTTTTGAGTCATATGTGCACACTTTATGAAAAATCTCATTTTATACCTCATTTTGTGAAATCTCAATTGGTTGTCATCAATCACCAAAAAGGGGGAGATTGAAAGTGCATCTAGGACTCCCTTGTGGGTTTTGGATGATTTATGACAAGCAATTGGGATCCTAATTCTTTTGTTGAGATGAATGCAGAAAAATTGATGAAAGATGAGCAAAGTGCCAAAAAGAGGAAATTGAGAAGGAAAATGGATTTGAGCTCAAGGAGAAGAAACTAGTTGTTTAGTATGTGTGGAGTGTGTTAAGGAAACACACCCAAGAGCTCAATCTTATTTAATCATACACACACATGCACAAAGCCATACAGGACCGGACTAGTCCGATGTCCACCGGACTAGTCCGATATCACATTCTGCACAAGATCGGACAAGTCCGGTCATCACCGGACTAGTCCGATAATTCTTCTGTTCCACTTCGGACTAGTCCTCCCCAGTGCGGACTAGTCCTCAACACAATGCACAGGTCACTAGATCGGACAAGTCCGGTCTCCACCGGACTAGTCCGATATCCTTTCTGATCCACTTCGGACAAGTCCGGTGTTTACACGGACTAGTCCGATATACACGCTGATCTAAACCGGACAAGTCCTCCAAGTGCGGACTTGTCATCCTAAACACTAAAGGTTTCACAGGTCCGGACCAGTCCGATGACAATCGGACTAGTCCGAAGTTTTCCAGCAGTGAAATCGGACAAGTCCGTTTTCAAACGGACTAGTCCGATATTCCTGGACACTTAGGGTTTGCTTCTCACAGCACACCGGACTAGTCCGGACACCACCACGGACTAGTCCGAATTTTCTGAACCCTAACGGTAACTTCCAGAAACCCCTTATAAATAGAGGTGCACGGCCCACTTTGAAACACTCTCGAACCCTAGCGCCGTCACACCTCCCAAGAGCCTCAAAAACTAACTCTCTCCACAAAACCAAGTGCTAAATTGATCACTACATTGAAGATCACTTGTAGATCATTGGAGAGGGCACTTGATACGCGATTGAGCTCTTGGTTTGAATCTCTAACACACTCTTGCATCTCAGTTTGTATACTTTGAAGTGTGTTATTGGTGGTCTTGAATCTTGTAATCAAGGGAGCGCTCAACTTGTGAGATCGCCCCTTAAACTCGGTGATTTACCCCTGTGTGATTAGTTGAAGAGGATTGGCCTTCGTGGCGATCCGAACGAGGGAAGGGTTAGTGAAGACCCGGCCCTTTTGTGGGCTCCTCAACGTGGACGTAGGCTGCCTTCGTGGTAACCGAACCACGGGATAAATCTTGTGTCTTTCAATTGTGTTCTTTATTCTAGTTGATTAACATAATCTAGGGTTTGATTAGATTTGTTGAATACAAAGTTGATAGTTGAAATAAAGTCATATTCTTAATAGAATCTGTTACACAACTATTGAACTGATCACAAAGTTTATATTTCCGCTGCAAAAGTCAACAAACAATCAAATTGACCTAACTTGATCAACCTAGCCCGTAAAATCCGGACTAGTCCGCACTTTACCGGACTAGTCCGTTATATCTGGTTTTTGATCTCGTTGTTGAAGTGTTACAGGAACCGATAAAATTCAAGAAGGCCTATTCACCCCCCCTCTAGGCCAACATTCAACAAAGAAGTCTACCCCCTTATTCTAAGGCTTACTTTTGGACATACTATATTAGTCCTCATCTCTCCTCCAGGAGACTTAACCAATAGAGTAAACTTGATATGAGAGATAGGCAAACTATACTTGGCAACATATTTCGATGCAATGAATGAATGCGATGCTCCATAATCAAATAACATAGTCGTTGGGTTGGAGTTTGCGAGAAATATACCAATCACCATCTGAAGAAAAGCAGGAGATAATAATTTAGAAGGTGTCCCCAACTATATGCATCAAGGGATACGAAATTAAGCAACTAGATATACTAGCCTATGTGGACATGGCAATGCTAAAGCATACCAAAGTCCTCTATTAAGCACACAAGCAAACAATATATAGCAAACAACACACCAAAAAAAACACATCGATTCCTGAGTGCTCCTATGTGCTCTAAAGTGTCCATTCTATCTAGGCTGCGTCCTACGGTCAACCTGGCTCTGATACCAATTTGTGACACCCGGTTCTGAAAACGAACCAAGTGAACGCATATGTGTGCCCAGGACGTTCAACACACATATACGAGTGCATTCACAAAAGGATATACAAAAAATTACCACAGAACAAGATTAATTAAGTACTTTTATTACACAATTCATATTATCGTCGAGTACAAGCTCTAATGAAAATTAATGACAAGTTTGAACTAATGTAGCGGAAATAAAGTAAACTGAGCAAACTAAGCAACTAGGCAAACAGGGTATAGCGCAGCTCCAAGACTCCACAGGCAATGTTGATGGTAGACACGGCCTAGTACTCTGCATTAACATCGTTGTACCCCCAGTCCGGACCTGCAACTGTTGGTGGGGGAATTGCAAGGGTGAGTACATGTCTGTAACACCCTGATTTTCAAGTTTTTGGCAAATTAAAAATTTAAATGGGAACTTAGAGTTAATAATAGGAAGAAATTTTTTTATAAAGAAAAATATAAAATATATGCATCTAATATTGCATCTAGCATTTTGCATTCATCCTCATGTATTGAAAATTTATTACCAAAATAAATATGCTAAAAGAAATTTATTTACCAGAGTAAGTACAATAAAAGGAATTAAATTGGCATATCGAATATGGAAGAAAAGAGATAAAAAGAAAAGAAAAAGAACTAAATTGTCTATGCACATGCATTCACATTTAGATATAAACTGAGTAACTAGATCTGTTAAAATCAAATTAGAAATTTTATATAATAGAAAAGTAAATGAAAAAGAAAATTATAGAAGAAGATGAATAATAATAATAATAAAAGATGGAGAAGTATAAATATATAACAGAAATAATAAATAATACAAAAATAGAAAAACAAAGAAATAATTGATAAAAATTGAAGAAATAGTAAATAACAACTAATTAAGGAAAATAAAGAAATGACAAACCAATATTGTGAATAGAAAACAAAACAATAAGAAAGAATAAAAACTGTCAACTCTCAAATCATACACCCTTAGCCGCACCACCAGGGAAAATTATTAAAAAAAGGACATAAAGATAACCAATATAAATATATATATTAAAAAATAAAAAATAAATAAAAAGAAGAAATAAGAGAAACCAAAAACAAAAGTCACTGTGGCTATCTATGGCCGCACACACAGGCCACACGTAGGAAGCTAACAGCACCAAAGAAAAAAAAGGAAATAAAATAAGAAAAGAAAAAGGAAACAAAAAAAGAGAAAAGTCAACTCAGGAAGACCCAACCGCTGGCCAGGATCGAGTCCCTTTGTAAAGGCTATTTTGTGATCTCTTGGCCATACACCAAAGGAAGTGTAATTGGTGTAAGGGAGGTTCTTTAGTCGCTGACGGGTGATGAAATCACAAATACGTGGGTAAAGTGGTACAAACTCTGCAGAGTGTTAAAATTATCATGATAGCCGTGCTCCCAGTGAAGAGCACTTGGATGACCTACATGATTAGAGGGAAATTGGGATTTGATATGGTTGTGGTTGGTGTTATGGTTATGGCTGGTTATGGATTTATTTCTAGTACTGAATATGGTTATTGGCAATGGTGAAATCTGGTTTAATGATGATGGATATGAAATATGGACTTATCTATAATAATCATTGTGGGATATGATGGGTTTACTTCACATACATATGATATATTGATTTTCAAATGTTTTACTGTACTTTTCAGCACTTAGCCATTATTACATTCGTCATTTGAATCAGCCACATGTCATACTTTCCCACACCTGTTGAGTACGACATGTACTGACCCTTGCAATCCCCCCCACCAACAGTTGCAGGTCAGGTTGTGAGTTTAATGGCGATAATGCCGAGTTCTAGGCCGTGTCTACCGTCAGCTTTGCATGTGGTGTTGCATGGAACTGCGCTATCCCTTTTGCTTAGTTTGCTTAATCAGAGTATTTCCGCTGCATTAGTCAAACTTGTCATTAATCTTCATTAGAGCTTATATTCGAGAATATTTTGAATTGTGTAATAAAAGTACTTATTTAATAATTTGAGCCGTGGTAATTGTCTGTATATCTTTTGTGAATGCACTCGTGTATGTGTGTTGAACATCCTGCGCACACATATGCGTTAGCTTGGTTCATTTTTCGGAACCGGGCGTCTCAATGTCGTACTCAGCAAGTGTGGAAAGTATGACATGTAGCTGATTCAAATGACAAATATAATAAAGGATAAGTGCTGAAAAGTACATCAAAACATTTTAAAAGCAACATATTATATGTATGTGAAATAAACCCATTGTAAACCATATAATCATCATAACACCAGTCCATATTCATTACCATCATCCATATTCCAAATTTCTCATTACCAATAACCATAATCCATACCAGAATTTAATTCATAACCAGCCATAACCATATCATTAACAAAAACCATTACCAAACCATCCCAATACCAAGTTTCCTTCTAATCATGTCAGGGTCCAGGTTGCTCATAACCAGGAGCATGACTATCATGATAGTTTTAAGACACACTGTGTAGAGGCTGTACCACTTTACCCGTGTGTTTGCGATTCCATCACCTTTCAATGACTATAAAATATCAATTATGTTGTCTCACACTTCCCTAGGTGTGTGGCCAAGAGATCACAAAATAACTTTTACTAAGGGATTACTAGCCTATTTAGACCCCACTGAGGTTTCCTTTGTGGCGATGCCTCCAACTTAGCACATCTTCAACCAAGGGCCCCCTATTGAGCCATTCGCATCCCAGGGTAGTCCCACCAACCGTCAACAAACCCAATGCGACTACCCCTTCCCCGAGCATTCTTAATGGTCCAAATAGCACTGGCAAAGCCCTAATTAATCACCTACGCGGCACCCATAACTGGCCTTGTGGTGGCACTGTAAATCCCGGATGGTCGCTCCACGAACAAGTCCTTAGATCTAAAGCAAGCAAAACCACCATAACATACAACCCATCCATATACCAGGCTTGCTTAGATCACCCATTACCATATCATATGAGATTAATGCCATATACCTTATGTGTGCATTTATGAGATTAATGCCAGGCTTGCATTCCCAACCCATTACCATATACCAGGCTTGCATTTATGAGATTAATGCATAATTAATGGTATAGTTGTTTTCCCATCAAATTTTATTAAGCGTAGAAAAAAGGTAAAAATCCCTTCTCGACTCTCTACCATGTATTCCAGGTGACAAGGGTGGTTAAACAACGCTAGTAAACTTCCTATGATAGGATTTGCTATCAAATTGACACACGCATGCAGTTTTGAAAACAAAACATTTATATCAAATAGGATCAATATGTTCAAGTACACTTGCCTTGCTCTTGGGATTGATTCAGGTGAAAGCCTTCAAGCTCTTGTTGCTGGAGATCCTCCGCAGCAATCGCAAATCCATGTAATCCGCACAATAAACATACCAGACAAGAATTACAATCAAAAAGTGCACAAATATTACTCGATATGACACGACAGGCATGATTAATGGAAATGCGAGGCAAAACTAGTTAATGAGTTGCTTTTAATGTTTACTAACTAGTTCTAATGGTTATTTACAAGTTTGAACATGTTTGGAATTGATTCGAAACAATTTAAAATTAATTCACCAGGAAACAGATCTCAAAATCGGTCAAGTCCACTGTAGGGCCGGACTAGTCCTCCCTTCGCAAGAACAATGAACTAGGGTTTTCTAGGTTGACGTGAATTTTGGGAAACAGGGTCGAATTCATGTGATAAATAGAGAGTAGAAGGTATACCAGGTGTTTAGAACTCCAATGGATCAAGGGTTTTTGGAGGCAACACTTGGATCTTGAAGGTCTAGGATTGATGAAGAACTTGATGGTGGATTGTTGACAAAGAACGCGAAGTTGACGAAGAACCGCTCCACCACAAGTGGAAGGAGACGTCGATTAGCTTCGATGCCTCCAACTGCCCCGAGAACATGACAGGAGTTGGGATTCTGCATCTCCTGGTCGCCCCCACCATTGCCAACGTCAAGATCCATTTTGTCTTGATAGATGGTGGGGCCAGCCTCAACCTCATCAGTCATTCAGCTTCCGACCAGCTGTAGATCCCGGTGTCCAAGCTCACCCCCTCGAGGCCATTCTCGGGTGTGGGGCAAGGGAACATCATCCTGTACGGCAACATCAACCTATTGGGTGAACTTTGGGACACTCGACAACTACAGGACTAAGAGCATCCTGTTCGACGTCGCATGTGTTAGCCTCCCCTTCAACGCCATTATCTGCAGGCCAACCCTGTACCGATTCATGGTCGTAGCCCACTATGGCTACCTTATCCTGTAGATGCCGACCCCCTACGGCGTCCTCAAAGTCCGCGGAGACCACACTATTGTGGTGTTAGCCTTGGAGAAGCTCCAATCCCTCATAGCAGACCCAGCACCAGCTGAGGGTGGTGCTGGACCGCGTTAGCCTCCGCCAAGCTCGCGTCAGCACGGCTCATTCGCAGCATCTCGTCTGCAGTCTTTTCACAGCACCGACACCCCCTGTCAAATATGTCAAGAACAGTTCCGACTCTGCTCAGACCCTTCGCAAGGCGTTGGGCCAAGGCACAAAGTACGAACTCCTACTCATCGCCCCACTGGGAGCCATCAATGACAAGTTGCCCGACAACCATCACAACTACCATCGGAGCTTTGGGCACCTTGTATATATTAGCTTAATAGGACAATCTGAAGGTGCTCATAGTGTCTAGGAGCGGCATTTAGGACAACCAAGATCCGGGAGGGACAGGTCCAGAGTGCACAGTTAGCTTAGCTTGGTCCCGAACCCTAAGCCAGTGTACCCTGCCTCCCTCAGCATCCAAAACCAAGCAGTTGCCGTCTTTTGTGAAAGTATGTCTCCTCTTATGAATAAAGATATAAAAGAATCATTGTCTTTCTTCATACTTCCCTAAACAATGTTCATTTAAATTATGCACTAAATTTTATGGTAAACCATGCTAGACTCGTTTACTGTATATTCCTTTCATATATAGGGTTGAACACTTTGTATCTCTCAACCTTGCTAGAGTTGTGCAATCCTACTGCAGGAAAGCTTGCTTGATGTACCTGCGGTGTGTGAAGGGCACTCACGGCTGCTGTAATCCTTGGAGTTCTATGAAGCCAGATGGCCTCCCAGGAAAGGCTTAGGCCAAGCTAGAGGTCCAGGGCGTGAATTGCTTAGTCTGGTCATGTACCCTAAGAATGCACATCTTGCCTCTCAACGCCGTGGTCGAGTGCTGGGGGCCGAAAGGATTGCATCCTAAGGATGGCGGGAGCTGAGAATCGAAGCACTAAAGCATTGAATTACTCAAGCATCGTGTGTGAACTCATGACAGTAAGACATGAAAAAGCTAAGGAAGAGAGACAGGTAAAACTGACGAGCAAACTAGTGAATCCTTTAACATGTGTAGGACAGCCAGCTCTGGCACCTCCCAAGGGGCCTGCCACCGACGTCCCAGCATGTTGAGGACAGCAACAAGCGTAGATAAGTGAGTACACTCTCCTTCCTCGCTTTTGTTGATAACAGGATTCTCTTGTGATAGCCTATACACCAGGGGCCTGCAGTCGACAAATCTTCCAAGATGGTGGATGACCCCGAAGCATCCAGCTCCAACGCCTCCAATGGGGCCTGCGGTCGACAAATCTGCGACGATGGTGGGTGACCCCGGAGCACCAAGCACTGGCACCTCCCAGGGGGCCTACCGTTGACGAACCTACAATGATGGTGGGCGACGTCGGAGCATCCAGCTCTAGCATCACCCAAGGGGCCTGCCGCCGATGTCTCAGCATGTTGACGATGGCAACAAACACGGATAAGTGAGTACACTCTGCTGCCTCACTCTTGTTGCTAACAGGTTTGTTTTGTGATAGCTTGTACACCAGGAGCCAACGGTCGGTGTCTCTGCGACGATGCTGGGCGACGCTAGAGCATCCAGCTCCGGCACCTCCCAGTGGGCCTGTCGTCGACAAACCTACGATGATGGATGGTGACGCTAGAGCAGTCAACTCCGACACAACCCAAGGGGCCAACCGTCAACAAATATACGATGATGGTGGCTGACGCCGGTGCAGCCAGCTCTGGCACCACCCAAGGGGCTTGCCGTCGACATCCCAACATGTTGACGATAGCAACAAGCGCTGATAAGTGAGTAAAATCTCATGCCCTGCTCTTGTTGCTAACAAGTTCTCTTGTGATTGCCTATACACCAGGAGCCTGCCATCGACGAATCTTCAACGATGGTGTACGACGCTGGAGCATCTAGCTCCGGCACCTCCAAGGGGGTCTACCATCAACGAATCTGCAATAATGGTGGGCGACACCAGAGCACCCAACTCTGGCACCTCCCAAAGGGCCTGCCGTCGACAAACCTATGATGATGGTGGGCAACGACAGAGCAGTCAACTCCGACACCACCCAAGGGTCCTGCCGTCGACAAATCTACGATGCTAGTGGGCGATGCTAGTGCAGTCAGCTTTGGCACCACCCAAGGGGCCTATCGTCGATGTCCCAACATCTTGACGACAACATCAAGCACTGATAAGTGAGTAAACTCTCCTGCCCTGCTCTTTTTGCTAATTGGTTCTCTTTGTATAGCCTGTACACCAGGGGCCTATCGTCGATGAATCTTCGACGATGGTGGGTGACACCGGAGCACCCAGCTCCGACACCTCCCAGAGGGCCTACTGTCGATGTCTCTACGATGGTGGCGAGCAACGCCAGGGCATCCAGCTCTGGCACCTCCCATTGGGCCTGCCGCTGATGTCACTACGAGATGGAGGGCGACCACGGAATAGCCACCTTCGGCACCTCCCTGTGGGCCTGCCTGCGATAAATCTACGACGGTGGTGGGCAACGCCAAAGCATCCAGCTCCGACATCACCCAAGGGGCCTGCCATCGACATCAACACTCAGACAAAGTTCAGCGCCCCTGGAAGGACCACACTGAGGTCAACCACTCATGCTACCCCACTCCGCTGGGGGCCAGTTGAAGACATCCTGCACTCAAGTGCTAGGCGTACCCAGCAACCATGACACGCCTACTAAGGTGCCTCTAATGGGGAACCATAGGCAGGACATAACCTAACGACAGATTGGCCATGCCAGCTGTGCAAACGTTGGTTCCTCAAAAGCTAACAATATCAAGAAAAGCTCGCCAAGCCCTTTCGCAGCTAAAGACTTATGGTAACATATTGAGAAGAACAAGAAAAAAATTAAAGTCAAATTCATTGAAGAATATTTACTAAGGGGCGAACCCCTATTACAAGGATGGGCCACCATCCTCAATCCCTGGCAAATTGCGCGATGACATGTTTGGCGGCATTCTTGACCTGTGCCACTGCCGTCTCCTCGCGCTCTTCAACAGGACCTTCAAAAACTATCTCCGGTGGCCGATAAGGATACTGGCTACGGTAGCACACTAGTACATGGGATGCCACCGTCTCCTCCACCGACCTACACTCGGCTTCCAGACGCTGACCCAGCTGTCGATCCTGTAGATTGAGCTCCTGGGCGCTGCGCTCTGTCGTGTGCTCTTGTGCTTGGACGTTGATATCATGAATGAGAAGTTATTGACACGCAGCTAAGTGCTTCGCCAGATCCTGCGCAAAATTGCTCTCCCGGAGCTCAAGATCTTCAAGGCGGGACTACAGCCTATCCCGATCTGCCTCAGCCCGAGCCATCATCTCCAGGGCCGCCACCTCTTGCTCGGTGACAGCAGTCTCCCACTTAGTAACAGCAGCTTCGCGGAGAACCAGGGCCTCTCGACCCTCTTCAAGGGCGTGTAGGCGGGCGACAGTCGTGTCATTGGCTACCTTGGCATCGGCCAGAATCTTCTGGGATATTGGGTCCATGGCCTTCCCCAAGCGATGCCTCAGCTCCAGCTCCTTGCACTCCTTCTGGTACTTTGCCTTCGCCTCGGTGGTCTTGGACCTCAGATGGTCCTCCTAGCCTTGGAGGTGCTCACCCTCAGCATACAATTTCTCCCACTCCACGAAGAGAGCCCCTGCGCCCGACGGAGGTTGGATTGCACCAGGAGGATGCTGGACTGCGTCGAGTCCATGATGTCGGAGAGGCGCTCTGGCTGCAGTGATGTTGTGGAAGGGCGGCCGACGATCATCTCGAGGACCTCTTCTTCCCGTAGCGGTGAAGGTGAGGCCACCACTACAAGAGACCTTGTCCCCGGAGACTAAGTAGGACTTACGGTTCTACCAGAAGCGGTAGTGTCATAGTTGCCCAAGGAGCCGCCCGCAGGATCAGCACCAGCAGAGGCCAATCCCTCAACCCCCTGAGCCGGCTCCGACATTACCTCTGGTGCACTGGCCGAAGGTGCCTCCAGCACGATAGCCGGATATGCAGCCGAAGATGCTTCACTTCCCGCGTGGGGTATGGACGCCGGAGAAGAGCTCTCTTGAGCAGGGTTGGCTGCCTACTCCGCCGGTACAGCAGTAGCCTCCTGGGCCAACTTCGCAACGCCCCGGTATATTACCTCTGGTGGTGTGACACTCGGTTCCGAAAAATGAACCAAGCTAACGCATATGTGTGCCCAGGATGTTCAACACACATACACCAGTGCATTCACAAAAGAGTATACAAAAAATTACCACAAGACAAAATTAATTAACCAAGTTTTATTACACAAACCATATTATCCTCGAATACAACCTCTAATGAATATTTATGATAAGTTCAACTAATGCAGCGGAGATAAACTAATTAAGCAGACTAAGCAACTAAGCAAACTAAATAGCTAGGCAACATAAGCAATAGGGTATAGCGCAGCTCCAATCAACACCACAGGCAAAGCTGATGGTAGACACGGCCTAGAACTCCGCGTTATCACCATTAAACTCCCAATCCTGACCTGCAACAGTTCGGGGGGATTGCATGAGTGAGTACATGTCGTACTCAGCAAGTGTGGAAAGTATGACATGTGGCTGATTCAAATGACGACAATAATAATGGCAAAGTGCTGAAAAGTACATTAAAACATTTGAAAAGCAATATATTATATGTATGTGAAGTAAACCCATCATAATCATAAGTAATATCATAATACCAATCTAAATTCACTACCATCATCAATAATTCTAGATTTCACCATTGCCAATAACCATATTCAATACCAGAAATAAATCCATAACCAACCATAACCATCCCAAATACCATCCCAATACTAAGTTCCCTCTAATCATGAAAGATGTCCAGGTGCTCATAACCAGGAGCACGGCTATCATGATAGTTTTATTAGACACACTCTGCAGAGGTTGTACTGCCTTACCCATGTGTTTGTGATTTCATCACCTTCCGATGACTAGAACCTCTATTATGCTGTCTCACACTTCTGTTGTTGTGTGGCCAAGAGAAAACAAAATAGCCTTTTCAAAGGTATTACTAGCCTATTTAGACCCCACCTGGGTTTCACCGGTGGCGATGTCTCCCGCAGAGCACATCTTCAGCCAAGGGCCCCCTCTTGAGCCATTCGGATCCCAGGGTAGTCCCACCAATCATCAACAAACCCAATCCGACTACCCCTTCCCCGAGCATCCATAATGGTCCAAATAGCACCGGCAAAGCCCTAATTAATCAGCGACTCCGCACCCATACTTGGCCTCATGGTGGCACTGTAGTCCTAGCTTATTCTCGTATGATCCGGTCCTTAGATCTAAAGCAAGCAAACCACCATACATCCAACCCATCCACATACTAGGCTTGCTTAGATCACCCATTACCACATCATATTTAACCAATACATGTTAACCATAATCTCATAATATATCATTAATGTGTAGTATTGTTTTCCCATCCTAGTTGATTAAGCAAAGCAAAAAGGTAAAAGCCCTTCCCGACTCTCTACCATATATTCCAGGTGACAAGGGTGGTCAAACAACGCTAGTAAACTTCCTACCATAGGATTCCCATCAAATGGACACAAGCATGCAATTGGCAAACAAAACATTTATTTTAAAAACAAGATCAATATGCTTCAAGGACACTTGCCTTGCTCTTGCTGTTTATTAGTGTCGAAGCCTTCAAACTCTTGGCTCTAAAGATCCTCCGCGGCACTTTCTAGCGCAAATCCATCTAATCCACACAATAAACATACAAGACAAGAATCACAATCAAAGAGTGCACAAATATTACTCAATATGTCATGACATGCATGATTGATGCAAATGCAAGGTAGAACTTGTCAATAGATTGCTTTTAATGATAACTAACTAGTTCTAATAGATTTTAACAAGTTTATACAGGTTTGGAGTTGATTAGATAAGTTTTTAGAATTAATTCAACAAAATTTAGCCAGGAAGACCAGACTAGTCCGCTAGGGACCGGACAAGTCCACACTTGGCGAGATCAGCAAATTAGGGTTTTCTAGATCGATGTAAATTTGGAGATTAGAGGTTGAATTCACGTAAGGAAAAGATAATAGAAGGTATACCAGGTGTTTAGAACTCCAATGAATCAAGAAACGTGGAGGTAACACTAGGATCTTGGTGATCTAGGGTTGGTGATGAACTTGGAGATGAATTGGTGACGAAGAACGAAAGCTTGATGGATATCTTGATCCTCTTTCATTTCCTCCTCTTCTTCTTCTTGCTTGGGATCTCCTCCTCCTTCCTTGGTGGTGGATCTCCACGAACTAGTGTTTGGGTGGGGTGGAAAGTGGCAAGTAGATGTCAAACCAAGGGGTGGGGTTCACGACATCCCTAGGCCCACTTAACGTGAAACCCAAGAAACAAGTCATAAAAAAAAGATCAACTCAGAGTCGCAAAATATCGAACAAGTCCGAAATGGACCGGACTAGTCCGAAGTTGTCCAGAGAGAAAAAATCAGATAATTCTGGCCTAAAATCGGACAAGTCCGACTTTAGTTAGAGAGGAAAATGGACAAGTCCGCTGGAACACTGCACTAGTCCGAAAAAGTCCAGGGACTTAGCAAGGATTCATTGAATATCGGAATAGTCCGCACAAAATCGGACAAGTTCGAAAGTTTCCAGAGGCAAAATCGGACTAGTCCGTAGCAAAAACGGACAAGTCTATTTTTAGTCAGAGAGAAATCGGACTAGTCCTCAGTAAAATTGGACTAGTCTGCACTTTCCTTTGTTTTAAGTGCAGTTTTAATCCAAATCAATTTTAAATGCTTCAAATCAATTTTAAACTCGTTCCTCTTGTTGTGGGTTTGTGTTAAACATGTATATGAGTGCATGTAAGGCATGATGCATGAAAATGAGGGTGTTAAAAACCTACCCCCCTTAAAATGAATCTCGCCCTTGAGATTCAACGCGGTAGCGAAAAGATAGGGAAAGTCCATCTTGAGATCATCCTCCAATTCTTACGTTGCTTCTTTTTCTGTGTGGTGCTTCCATTGAACTTTACACCATCTAATAACCTTGTTCCTTGTGACCCTCTCCTTAGTTTCCAAGAGTTTGTTCGGTTGCTCGGCATAAGTCAAATCTTTCTTTAGCTCCAGTTCTTCCATTGGCACTTGTTCTTCCGGTACTCTCAAGCACTTCTTGAGCTGGGAAACATGAAAGACATCATGGACATCCGAAAGATGAGCTGGCATCTCCAACTTATACGCTACTTCTCCTCTTTTGTCCAAAATCATGAGTGGTCTAATATAACGAGGTGCGAGCTTGCCCCTTATGTTAAACCTCTTATGACCTATGATGAGTAGGACCTATGATGAGTAGGTTTAGGCCCGATCTTCCGAAAGGTATGTCGATTGGGGTGGAGAACTCGACGATGATGATCCATGGCACTCGAGCGGTTCGAGTACCCCTGCAATCACTACACCACGGCTCCGTTGGTTATCAACCGTGCTGCACACGCTTGACCTCGCCAAGAAGTCTAATCCCTCCAAGTACAACCGAGAACACGAGCAAGAACGTCGAAGACACGATCGGAAATCGCGAAGTTGGGGTCTCACAAACCGTAGAATGGCGATATTATTGATCTAAGCAAAACCCACCGAATATGACCGGCGGATGCAGTATTTATAGGATAGGGTTCGACCAAAACACGATTAGACGCGTCCCTAATGGACTCTTACGGGATACAAGGCCCAAAGGCCCGATTCGGTGGCGCAGCACCGGACAGAAATCTGGACTCGACTTGTTTCGACGATTCCCAATGACTCCGACGGAATTTTGATGTGGGACCAGAACCATTGGAAAGTTTATCTTCTCCTCTTTCCGAGCATATGTAGAACGTCAAAAACAGAGCCCGTATTCCTCCTGGGCGTCCGTTTTAAGGTGGACTGCTCCTGGACTCCGAGTTGAACTCGAGTCCGAGTTGTAAACTGTTTCCATCAACTTGTGGACGTCCCAGCTGGTTCTCCACACTCCCAAGGCCTCTTTCCTTCACTTGTTGATCTTCTCCATTATTCCTAATAACAATTAAATCATCACATAGCAATCTATTCTCAAACTCACTTGCAAAAGAAGTTAGGAACGAATTCACCTGCTGATTTAGTAACCGTGCTCGTGCTCTTGTGATTGGTCCTTGCAGTTCAATGTGCGTCTCCGTTGTTGTGATTTCCTCATCATCCTCCCCCTCTTGAATTGGAGTTGTCCTCGACTCAAGTTCATCTTCTTCTCCCAAGTACGGTCGCAAATCTGAAATGTTAAATGTAGGACTAACCCCAAAATTGGGAGGCAATTCAAGCTTATATGCATTATCATTAATCTTTTCAACGATCTTAAAAGGACCAGCAGCTCATGGCATAAGTTTAGATTTTCTCAAGTCGGAAAATCGCTCTTTTCTCAAATATAACCACACCAAATCACCCGGTTCAAGTTTTACTTCTTTTCTACCTTTACTACCTGCAATCCTATACTTCTCATTCATCATTTCAATATTTTTCTTTGTAGTTTCATGCATCTTAAGAATGAATTCAGATCGATGTGTAGCATCCAAATTTATAGTTTCAGAAGGAGGCAAAGGTAGTAAATCAATAGGAGCACAGGGATTGAAACCGTACACCACCTGGAATGGACTTACCTTTGTCGTAGAGTGAACGGATCTGTTGTAAGCAAATTCTATATGTGGTAAATAATCCTCCCACAACTTCAAATTTGTTTTCAAGACAGCCCGCAATATAGTGGATAAAGTACGATTAACTACCTCGGTTTGTCCATCCGTTTGTGGGTGACATGTAGTTGAAAACAGCAACTTGGTTCCCAATTTATACCACAAAGTTCTCCAAAAATGACTTAAAAATTTTGCATCACGATCAGAAACAATGGTATTTGGCACACCATGTAAACGAACAATTTCCGTCATAAATAAATCTGCAATGTGTGAGGCATTATCATTCTTATGACAAGGTGTAAAGTGTGCCATTTTGGAAAAACGATCAACAACTACAAAAATACTATCCCTCCCCCTCTTAGTTCTAGGCAATCCCAAAACAAAGTCCATAGAAATATCCTCCCAAGGTACACTAGGAACAGGAAGAGGCATATAAAGACCATGTGGGTTAAGGCGAGACTTAGCTTTGTTGCAAGTAGTGCATCGTGACACATAGCGCTCGACATCACGCCTCATCTTTGGCCAAAAGAAGTGTGTGGACAGCACGTCTTCAGTTTTCTTCACTCCAAAATGTCCCATCAAACCTCCTCCATGTGCTTCCTGCAAAAGCAATAGACGAACGGAGCTAGCTGGAACACATAGCTTGTTAGCACGATAGAGGAGACCCTCTCGCAACACATATTTATTCCAAGTTCTTCCTTCTCTACAATTTTCAAAAGCATCTTTGAAGTCCAAATCATTAGTATGTAATGCTTTAATTGTTTCCAAACCAAAGATTTTATGATCAAGTTGGTACAGCATGGTATAACGCCTAGATAATGCATCGGCAATGATATTTTCCTTCCCTTTCTTATGCTTAATGATGTATGGAAACGACTCTATGAACTCAATCCATTTAGCATGTCGTTTATTCAGATTGGTTTGACACTTAAGATACTTCAATGATTCATGATCGGAATGTATGACAAACTCCTTAGACCAAAGATAATGTTGCCAAGTTTGTAATACACGCACTAAGGCATACAATTCCTTATCATAAGTAGAATAATTCAGAGAAGGACCATGATGTTTTTCACTAAAGAAAGCAACGGGTTTACCTCCTTGTATGAGAACGCCTCCAATACCGATGCCGCTTGCATCGCATTCTAGCTCAAAGGTCTTGTCAAAATCTGGAAGTTGTAGCAACAGTGCTTGTGTAAGCTTCGATTTGAGAGCATCAAAAGCTTGCTGCTGCTGTTCGCCCCATCGAAATGGAACTCCCTTCTTCGTTAGCTCATGTAGAGGTGCTGCAATGGTGATGAAATCCCGCACAAAGCGCCGATAAAAACCTGCAAGACCCAGAAAACTACGAACCTGTGTGACGGTTGTTGGGGCTGGCCAGCTGGTGATTCCTTCAATTTTTGCCTCATCCATCTCAATTCCCTGCGAGGAAACGACATAGCCAAGAAACAAGACTCGATTGGTGCAAAAGACGCACTTTTCGGGGTTACCAAACAAACGTGCATCTCTCAAAACAGTAAAAACAGCACGTAAATGATCAAGATGTTCATCATATGACTTGCTGTAAATGAGGATATCATCGAAGTAAACCACCACAAATTGTCCAATGAAAGCACGTAAAACCTCGTTCATTAATCACATAAAGGTGCTGGGTGCATTAGTTAAACCAAAAGGCATTACTAACCACTCATAAAGTCCAAACTTGGTTTTAAATGCAGTTTTCCATGCATCTCCTAGTGCCATTCTAATTTGGTGGTAACCACTATGCAAGTCAATTTTTGTGAAGATGATAGCACCACTCAATTCATCAAGCATGTCATCTAATCGAGGAATAGGATAACGATAGCGAATGGTGATGTTATTAATTGCTCGACAATCAACACACATGCGCCAACTACCATCTTTCTTAGGAACCAAAAGAACAGGTACGGAACAAGGGCTAAGGCTTTCACGAATGTACCCGCGGTCCAAAAGATCTTGGACTTGCCGCTGAATTTCCTTAGTTTCTTGTGGATTCGCCCTGTATGTTGCACGATTTGGCAAACTTGCTCCTGGAATCAAATCGATCTTGTGTTCAATGCCTCTCATCGGTGGTAAACCAGGGGGTATCTCGGAGGGAAACACATCCTCAAACTCCTGCAAAAGGTTAGCAACAGCAGGGGGCAATGCAATAGACAATTCATGAAGTGAAAACATGGCTTCTTTGCAATCTAAAGCATAGCACATCCCCTTAGCATCGAATAAATCAGCAAGTTCAGATTTAGTTGCGAGCAACGATGGTGATTTTAACTTAATAACTTGCTGTTTTTCAGATTCTAATTTTGTTGCTTTGCCATCACGAATTTTACTCTTCTCAAAATGCACAATTTCAGCAGGAGTCATGGGGAGCAAAGTGATTTTCTTTCCCTTATGCATGAGAGTATATTTATTAGTTCTACCATGATGAATAGCGTCTGTATCAAATTCCCAAGGACGACCCAATAAAAGAGAACAAGCATCCATAGGAACAACATCAAAATCAGCAAAATCATGGGATGAACCAATTGAAAAATTTATTCTCGCTGTTTGTGTTACCCGAACCTTACCGCTGTTGTTGAACCATTGAATGTGGTACGGATGAGGGTGTGCTCTTGTTGTCAAACCGAGTTTCTTGACGACGTCCGTGTTCACCAAGTTATTGCAGCTACCTCCATCAATTATAGTGTGTACACGACAGTCCTTGATGACGAGAAACATGTGGAAGAGGTTGTGTTGTTGTAGCTTGTCGTCGGTCTCCACTTTGGAGCTCAAGGCACGCTGCACAATGATGCTCCTATAGTTCTCCGACGCCGCTGTACCATGTACCTCTTCTTCGGTGTGTTCATCATTTGGATCTGTAAAGTCAGTAGCAAGAGAATATTCATCTTCAACATCCGAAGTACTATCATACCCGCCATCGTCGCGTGCTATGTATGCTCGTTTGCTCGGGCAATCTCTCATCATATGACCAAGTCCCGGGCAGCGGTGACACTTGATGTCGGAAGTACGACCCGTAGAAGGAGTGGACGAAGAAGGCTTGAATGATGTCGCCTTGCTACCTTTCGGCACGCGAGAAGGTGGAGCAGCAGGTATAGTTCGTTGGCCGCCATTGGGTGGTATAGTCACTGCATGTGGGGTCGAAGATGGTGCTGTTTTGGATGGTGTAGTTGCTGCCGCGGCGTGAAGTTGCTCCTCGTGCGATGTTGCTGTTGTTGTCGACCTGAAATTCTTTTTCTGCCAACATAGCAAGCTGAAACAATCTGTTAACAGTATCATATTCCTTGTAATCAACAATGTCCTGAATTTCACGGCTCAACCCCCCATAAAAACGAGCTATTTTATCATCTTTGTCCTCTACTACCCCACAACGCAGCATACCTTTTTGTAACTCTTGATAATACTCCTCCACGAACATGTTACCTTGGTCTAAACGCTGCAATTTTTTGCGAAGGTCCCGCTGAAAAGATGGAGGAACAAATCGAACGTGCATAGCTTCCTTTAATCTATCCCATGTTGGAGGGTCAGTTCTAGTTTTAACAAGTTCATTCCACCATATGATGGCAAAGTCCTTAAACTCACTAGTGGCTTGACGGACTCTATGTTGTTCAGGAACAAGATGGGAACTAAATTTTTGGCTCTACTGCCATCTCCCAATCAAGATAAGCCTTAGCATCATAAGCACCAGAAAAAGAGGGTATTGTAAATTTCACTTTAGCAAAAGGATCATCAGGAGGACGATTATAATAATTGTTATGATTATTACCTCCCATACCTCGATGATAAAGTGGCAGTCTTGGCTGATTATTGTGATCTTCCAGTTCATCATAAGCATTGTCTTCTTGTCTTCCAGCGAGAGGCAACCGAGCCTCAAAAGTATTCATCCGAAGAGCAAGGTCATCCAGTTGGCGAGTCAAGTTTGCCAATGACTCCTCCGTTGCTATGTTGTATTTGGCGAACATATCCGTCATGGTCTTCATCATATCACGTAACTCAGTATGTTGAACACATTCGTCATCATTGTCTTCTCCTGCCATTGTTAGTAGGAAACAAAAGACAACAAAAAATATATTTTATCCCTATCAACTACAGTGACAATGTGGAAGGTGGAAGAAAACAATCTCTCTCACTCAAGCGTCTTACCACGCTCTTACAAGTGTTCTTACCAACACAGCAGGTGGTGTGGACGGTGAGATGAACCAATGAAGCATGGGGTGATTGCAAAGGTACCTGTTATGCTCAAGAGAAAGGTGGAGCTTGGATGTCACAATATGGTGGCTAATAAGCAGAAAATCGCTAACAGCTAAACAAAGTTGAATAAGTATTCAATGTAGGAAACTGTTGCTGGTCAACCGAGTGCCCTAGAGCCTAGCACAACAAAAGGAAGTATCAAGGCAAAAGAAAGACAGAATGATAGAGCCAACAAAACAGCACCAAGTGGTATAGGCCAATTGCTTTAATATGCGTGCTCTTCACTATTTTTTTTCTTTTTTGTAATATTTTTTTTATATTTTTTCTTTACTCAGGAGCACGAATATATGAAGCACACAAATTTTCAGTTCAATTGGATGTAATATGCGGCCTACAGAAAATCAAGAAGATTCTTTAAAATTCGTGCTGAAACTTTGGAGGTCGGATAGCCTATCTTCCGAGGGGAATTTGGGCAATCTTATTTCGCCGAACGCGGCTACGCAGCGGAAAATCAGATGTGAAATTTCACGTAGATGAATTTGAAAAATAAAATCGCCCGATTTCGAGTTCGTATGCGAAAGTTATGGCCGTTTTAATGTAGGCTGTCCGAGTTACAATTTTGTTGGATGTTGATTCCAACTCGGTTTGAGAACAGAACTCGCAATCGGATACGAAAATGATCGGGAATTTGCACAGCAACTAATGGGGTGGTGTGTGATGATTCAAGGATGAATGGCACAAAGGTTTGTCACCTAATCTAGGGTTGGCGATGCGGGAGTTCACGCAAGGCGGCTAGCTAGGGCAAACCGATGAACGTGGCGGATCGGTTTGTTATTTAGAAATTGTGGAATAGGTGTCGAATAGCAAGAAAACAAGGACAAAACACGATAACTAGGACCCAAGACACAAAGCTAAACCAGCAACAAGACTCGACCACACGAATTCAAACTCAACAATGCAAACCGAAAAACGAAACTGCAGGCACTATAGTCTCGGAAGCTGTAAAAAACGATCTAATTTTTTTGTGGCTTTTCTGTGGACTGTAGGTACGAAACAAAATTGATCTAATGAAAGGAAAACAAAGATACCTCACGGGCAACCTGGAAATCTGATACCGATTGATGAGTAGGTTTAGGCCCGATCTTCCGAAAGTTATGTCGATTGGGGTGGAGAACTCGACATTGATGATCCGCGGCACTCGAGCAGTTTGAGTACCCCTGCAATCACTACACCACGGATCCGTTAGTTATCAACCGTGCTGCACACGCTTGTCCTCGCCAAGAAGGCTAATCCCTGCAAGTGCAACCGATAACACGAGCGAGAACGTCGAAGACACGATTGGAAATCGCGAAGTTGGGGTCTCACAATCCGTAGAACGGTGATATTATTGATCTAAGCAAAACACGATTAGTCGCGTCCCTAATGGACTCTTACGGGATACAAAGCCCAAAGGCCCGATTCGGTGGCGCAGCACCAGACGGAAATCTTGACTCGACTTGTTTCGACGATTCCCAATGACTCCGGAAGTATTTTGATGTGGGACCAGAACCATTGGAAAGATTATCTTCTCCTCTTACCGTGCATATGTAGAATGTCATAAACGGAGTTCGTATGCCTCCTGGGCGTCTGTTTTAAAGTGGACTGCTCCTGGACTCCGAGTTGAACTCGAGTCCGAGTTGTAAACTGTTTCCATCAACTTGTGGACGTCCCAGCTGGTTCTCCACGCTCCCATGGCCTCTTTCCTTCACTTGTTGATCTTCTCCATTATTCCTAATAACAATTAAATCATCACATAGCAATCTATTCTCAAAATCACATGCAAAAGAAGTTAGGAACGAATTCACCTGCTGATTTAATAACCGAGCTCGTGCTCTTGTGATTGGTCCTTGCAGTTCAATGCGCGTCTCCGCTGTTGTGATGTCCTCATCAACCTCTTCAATTTTCTTGATGCATAGGCTACTACTTGACCTTCGTGCATTAATACACATCCAAGTCCCTGTCTCGATGGGTCGCAATAAATATCAAAACTCTTCCTCACATCTGGCAGTACCAAAACTGGGGCTGTTGTCAACCTCTTCTTCAACACCTCAAAACTTTCTTGACAAGCTTGAGTACATTGGAACGCCTTTCCCTTCATTAGCAACTCCGTCATAGGCTTGGCTATCTTGGAAAAGTCCTTGATGAATCTACGGTAATATCCAGCCATCCCAAGAAAACTCCTGATCTCCTTTACATTTTGTGGTGGTTCCCACTTCAACACGTCTCTCACTTTTCCAGGGGCAACTGATACTCCTCCTCCTGAGATTATATGACCCAAAAACGACACATCTCTCAACCAAAACTGGCACTTGTTGATCTTGGCATATAATTGATGCTCCCTCAATTTCTGCAACGTGAGACTCAAGTGTTCCTCATGTTCTTTCTCATTCTTCGAGTAGATCATAATGTCATCAATAAACACCACAACGAATCTATCCAAGTACTCCATGAAGACCTTATTCATGAGGTACATAAAGTAGGCAGGTGCATTTGTCATTCCAAAAGACATCACGGTGTACTCATAAGATCCATAGTGCGTCCTAAAAGCTGTCATGGGTATGTCCGATGGTCTAATCTTGATTTGAAAGTATCCCGACCTCAAATCAATCGTAGAGAAGATACAAGCACCCTTCATCTGATCAAACCAAATCTTCTATGTGTGGCAAGGTGTACTTGTTCTTGATTGTTACCTCGTCGAGAGCTCGGTAATCCACACACATCCTTTGGGTTCCATCCTACATGTCCACAAACATCACCGGCGCTCCTCAAGGTGAAGAATTAGGGTGAATAAAACCTTTCTCTAGTTGCTCTTGAATTTGTTTCTTGAGCTCCGCTAATTCCAAAGGAGGCATCCTATGCGGCCTCTTAGCTATAGGTGCAGTTCCAGGTATTAAATCAATAACAAACTCAATGTCTCGATCAGGTTGCATACCTGGCAACTCGTCAGGGAAAACATCCAAAAATTCACACACCACCAGAATCTCCTCAATTGTGGCACCGTCCATATGATTCAACTCCAATTGCTTTAGTGCGGTTTGAGATGCTTCAAATTCTACGGTGATCCCTTCTTCATTGGTCAACTTCACCGTCTTCGTGGCACACTCAATAACTCCATTCTGCTTCCTCAACCATTCCATACCATGTATAATGTCCAATCCTTGAGAATTCAAGACTATAAGATTGGCAAAGAAGTCTACTTTGATGCAATGAATGAATGCAATGCTCCAGAATCAAATAACATAGTCGCGGGGTTGGAGTTGGCGAGAAACATACCAATGACCACGTCATCCGCTTGTTGAGCATCCTCCGTAGAGACATGGTTCACGTTGCCACGAGCAAAATTCTGCTGTCCACGGTTCCCTTGTGGTTGTCCTCCATTGGGTCTTGGGTTTTTCCTCGGCGCATTGCTTCCTTGACCAAGGCCTGACTTAGGACTTTGATGCGCAAAGTGTCCAACTTCTCCACAAGTATAACACTTCCTAACTCCACCAGAATTATTGGGACGTGCCTGGTTTTGAGCACTTGCAGCAGGAAAATTAGCACGAGGCGCATAAGGCATTGGAGGCCTAGGTGCTTGCATGACAGGGCGCTGCTGCACAAACTGAGTTGGTCGTGGTGCATAACCAGGGCGTTGAGCATGTATGGAAGAGCTGTAGTAAGGCGCATTGGGCAGCGCAAAGCGAGGGCGCACATTACTCCCTTGTTGCTGTCCTTGATAGGGTGCCTTCCTCTCTTTGTCTTGCTCCATCTCACGGACCTTGTTCTCAACCACAATTGCTTTGTCCACAAGCTTCTGAAAATTTGCATAATCACAATTGAGTAGTTGCACTTTGATTTCATTGTTCAAGCCTATTATGAACAAATATTGCTTCTGGCTGTCCCGGCTAACATCCTCAGGCGCATACCTTGAGAGTTGAGTGAACTTATTGAGATATTCACTCACGCTTGATCTTCCTTACCTTAAGTTCTCAAATTCTTGCCTGTTCAAGATCATAAAACCTTCCTACACATAATGAGAACGGAAACTCTCCTTGAATTCCGCCAAGGTAATTCTCTCTTGGTTCTCTTGAGCATTGCAATAAGCATCCCACCAATCCGCAACTGCTCCAACGTGTTGATGAGAAGCAAATAGCACCTTCTCCCGGTCATTGCATTGGACAATAGCTAACTTCTTCTCCACGGACTTGAGCCAATCGTCCGCATCCATAGGGTCAGCAGCTTGAGCAAAGTTTGGCGGCCTAGTCCTCATAAACTCTCCCAACCGTTTATGAGGGGGCGGGGGTGGCGGTGGAGTCATGTGGGGCTGATTGTTGATATTGCCAGCCTGCAGCTGTCCCATAGTTTGTATCATGGTCTGCATGAGCTGGTTTTGCATAGCCAATAGCTGCTCAATGTTGATAGCTCCCTAAGTAGATCCTTATCCAATGTTGTTCTGAGGTACTCCATGGTTCTCCTCCTCATCATTGCCATCCCTCTTGTTGCGAGTCCTCCTCATCAGTGTCCATTCTATCTAGGCTGCATCCTACGGTCAACCTGTGGCTCTAATACCATTCTATGACACCCGGTTCCGAAAAATGAACCAAGCTAATGCATATGTGTGCCCAGGATGTTCAACACACATACACGAGTGCATTCACAAAAGAGTATACAGAAAATTACCACAAGACAAGATTAATTAACCAAGTTTTATTACAAAAACCATATTATCCTCGAATACAACCTCTAATGAATATTTATAATAAGTTCAACTAATGCAGCGGAGATAAACTAATTAAGCAGACTAAGCAACAAAGGAAACTAAACAGCTAGGCATCATCAGCAATAGGCTATAGCGCAGCTCGAGTCAACAACACAGGCAAAGATGACGGTAGACACGGCCTAGAACTCCGCATTATCACCATTAAACTCCCAATCCTGATCTGCAACTGTTGGGGGGGATTGCAAGAGTGAGTACATGTCGTACTCAGCAAGTGTGGAAAGTATGACATGTGGCTGATTCGAATGACGACAATAATAATGGCAAAGTGCTAAAAAGTACATTAAAACATTTGAAAAGCAATATATTATATGTATGTGAAGTAAACCCATCATAATCATAAGTAATATCATAATACCAATCTAAATTCACTACCATCATCAATAATTCCAGATTTCACCATTGCCAATAACCATATTCAATACCAGAAATAAATCCATAACCAACAATAACCATCCCAAATACAATCCCAATACTAAGTTCCCTCTAATCATGGAAGTTGTCCAGGTGCTCATAACTGGGAGCACGGCTATCATGATAGTTTTATTAGACACACTCTGCAGAGGTTGTATCGCTTTACCCACGTGTTCGTGATTTCATCACCTTTCGATGACTAGAACCTCTATTATGCCGTCTCACACTTCTATCGGCGTGTGGCCAAGAGATCACAAAATATCATTTTCAAAGGGATTACTAGCCTGTTTAGACCCCACTGAGGTTTCACCGGTGGCGATGTCTCCCGCAGAGCACAAATTCAACCAAGGGCACCCTCTTGAGCCATTCGGATCCCAGGGTAGTCCCACCAATCATCAACAAACCCAATCTGACTACCCCTTCCCCGAGCACCCATAATGGTCCAAATATCACTGGCAAAGCCCTAATTAATCAGCTATGCCACACCCATACATGGCCTCGTGGTGGCACTGTAGTCCTGGCTTATTCTCGCATGAACCGGTCCTTGGATCTAAAGCAAGCAAACCACCATACATCCAACCCATCCACATACCAGGCTTGCTTAGATCACCCATTACCATATCATATTTAACCGGTTCATGTTAACCATAATCTCATAATACATCATTAATGTGTAGTATTGTTTTCCCGTCCCAGTTGATTAAGCGAAGCAAAAAGGTAAAAGCCCTTCCCGACTCTCTACCATATATTCCAGGTGACAAGGGTGGTCAAACAACGCTAGTAAACTTCCTATCATAGGATTCCCATCAAATTGACACAAGCATGCAATTTGCAAACATAACATTTATTTTAAAAACAGGATCAATATGCTTCAAGGACACTTGCCTTGCTCTTGTTGTTGATTAGGGTCAAAGCCTTCAAACTCTTGGTTCTGTAGATCCTCTGCGGCACTTTCTAGTGCAAATCCATCTAATCCAAACAATAAACATACAAGACAAGAAACACAATAAAAGTGTGCACAAATATTACTCAATATGTCATGACATGCATGATTGATGCAAATGCAAGGTAGAACTCGTCAATAGATTGCTTTTAATGATCACTAACTAGTTCTAATAGCTTTTAACAAGTTTATACAGGTTTGGAGTTGATTAGGTCAGTTTTCAGAATTAATTCAACACAATTTAGCGAGGAAGAGCGGACTAGTCCGCTAGGGACCGGACAAGTCCGCACTTTGAGAGATCAGCAGATTAGGGTTTTCTACATCGACGTAAATTTGGAGATTACGGGTTGAATTCACGTAAGGAAAAGACAATATAAGGTATACCAGGTGTTTAGAACTCCACTGAATCAATAAACTTGGAGGTAACACTTGGATATTGGTGATCTAGGGTTGGTGATGAACATGGAGATGAATTGGTGACGAAGAACGAAAGCTTGATGGAGATCTTGATCCTCTTTCGTTTCCTCCTCTTCTTCTTCTTGCTTGGGATCTCCTCCTCCTTCCTTGTTGGTGGCTCTCCACGAACTGGGGTTTGGGTGGGGTGGAAAAGTGGCAAATAGATGTCAAACCAAGGGGTGGGGTTGTTTATATAGAGGTGGAGGCTAGGGTTAGATGGATTTCGAGTTTGGGATGAGTAGAGGCCCGTTTAGAGTCCCTCATGGGCTCTAAAAGAGTTAGGCACGACATCCCTAGGCCCACTTAATGTGAAACCCAAGAAACAAGTCGTAAAACAAAAGATCAACTAGGAGTCGCAAAATATCGGACAAGTCCGAAAAGGACCGAACTAGTCCGAAGTTGTCCAGAGACAAAATCGGACAAGTCTGGCCTAAAATCGGACAAGTATGACTTTAGTCAGAGAGAAAACCGGACAAGTACACTGGAACACCGGACTAGTCTGGAAAAGTCCAGGGACTTAGCAAATTTTTAAGGATTCATGGAATATCGGACTAGTCAGCATAAAATCAGACAAGTCCGAAAGTTTCCAGAGGCAAAATCTAACTAGTCCGCAGCAAAAAGTGACAAGTTCATTTTTAGTTAGAGAGAAATCGGACTAGTCCTCAGTAAAATCGGACTAGTCCGCACTTTCCTGCGTTTTAAGTGTGGTTTTGATCCAAATAGATTTTAAAGTCGTTCCTCTTGTCGTGGGTTAATGTTAAACATGTATATGAGTGTATGTATGGCATGATGCATGAAAATGAGGGTCTTACAGGTGGTAAAGCCATCACAACAAATAATGTGGCCCTGCAAATCAAAACCAAGGCCTGATCAATCAACAAAAGTAGGCAGGATTGTGACACAAGCAATGGAGAGGATGCCTTACTGACGTCCCCGAAAACTGCAGCGGCCCTTGACTTTCGACGGCCCCGAAGCTCTGGGCTTTGCTGGCAATGCCACAGGCGGGGTCAATCCAATCGAACCTCTACTGTAACCACCGGCGATGTTGCCACCCTGCATCGGCGTGCCCCCTCCAACTTTGACGCTGCCACTCCCGGAGCCTCCGCTTGATCTGTTGCCGATGTCAGCCCGTGGTCTCTTGGCCTGGGGCTCTGCGAGAGTAGCGCTTCTGGAGCCCTCTCCGGCACCTTGGACCGCACCAGTAGCGGGGACACTCACCGGTGTGACGACAGCAGGTGATAGCATAGTCGCCGCTCGCTAGGCTGAAGAACCACCAACACCCGATGCTAGAGAGGGTCGCTCTATCGGACAAGGAGTAGGAGTAGGGACCGCCCGCGGTGGCAGCCTTAGTGGATAATGAGGGCATTTGTCCTTTGCAACCTCAACCACCGACGACTTCTCCTTCCCCGTGTTGGGGACCGGTGCCTTCCCCTTGCCTGCGCCAAGGACCGGCGCCTTGCCCTTTTCTCTGACAGAGTGTGTGTCCTCAGCCCTTGAAGCTTCAGAGCCTGGAGTAGGTGCGGACATCTATGGAGGGTCGACGATGGCCAACCCACAGCTCTCGTCACCAACCTGCCACGATGCAAGACCGAGCGCGTCCAGGTTTTGCATCTCCTTCCGATCATTCATGCGAAGGTCCCGATTCATGCAAAGCGGTGGACAAGACCACGGGAAGATGAAGACATCATGCGACAACAGATCGTCGCACACCTTGGACATTACGTCAAACAGCTCTTGCGGGGTCATCTCTGTGTCGCAACCCCTCAGCAACCTGGTGCCATCCTGAAGCCTGAAGTACAACCATGCACGACGACAACGGTGCAGGAGGGGGGCCAGGCATCCATGCACCAAGTCCGCCATCACTGCCAGCTTTGACAGACTGTTGTTTGCCAGGAATTGCATCCACTCCATCACCATAGTATACGCTAGATCTAGCTCTGGACGTTTCTCCCAGGCTGTATTCTTAAACGCCAGCCAGCCGGTGGGCAGGACATACGATCGTGGGCGTCGGCGTGTAAGATCACCCAGTCGCTCCTCCAGTCAGGCCATTTTGTCGAGGAGTGCGGAGTGATGTACATGAAGAAGTGGTAGGCCCGGTGCTGGAAGTAGTAGGTCCCAAAAAAGCTTGTATTGCTCTTCTTCCTGGTCTGCCTCAGCACGAAGAACTGCCGGAACACCGGCACGCAAGGGTGCACCCCGACAAACATCTCGCAGAAATGCGAGAACACCGCTGCCGCCACCAGAGACTGTAGGATCGAAGAGCACGTGAAAAGATAACAGGGGGGGTGAATGGTAGATTTAAAAATCTTACACAGCGAAAACAATTAAATTCCAACCCCTTTGGTAGAAAAACGATCTGTTAGAAATTGTGTGTGAGACTAATATAAACGTGTTTCATTGTGAAAAAAGTGATATATATCAGAGAGAATCAAGTCACGAAGACAACACAAAAAGAATCACTCAAATCCGTCGAGAACAACTCAAGTTATGATCAAAAGATCAAACAAAGGTCAATCTGCACTACTCGAGAAAAAACAGTTGTGGAATGCTGCAAAGAAACTCATGCACATCATAGACCACAAATCCAATGACCGTGAAATTTTGAAAGATGATAGATAATCATGTTGTGAAGACAATCCAAAAAGAATCATGTCAATTGGATCTGTAAAACTCGAGTTATAATAAAACCACCGACGAAAGGTAGTGCTGTCCAGAAACTCGACGAGTAAAACTTGTCTGGAACAAGTCTTACGAACAAGGCACAAAAGTTCCTTCAAACTACGAATTTTATTCAATAGAACACATGATGAACAGCCCCAAAGTCGTGCACCACGAGCTCTGGGCTCCCTTGGTTATATAAGCACCTCGAAAGCCAACTCAACTCAGATCAGGAACCTAATCCTACTCTGTTCACGAATCGTATCTTTCCATAGCTGCTTAGGATTCTTCTATACGCAGATAGAAGCAATCTTAAGACTTCCAAACACCTTAGGAACGTATCACACATTCCTAAACAACTCAAAGTCGTGACTCACACGAAATCCTATCATAACCAACTCAAATCTTTTCATATTTGAGTCAAACCCGACTCAGCCGCAGCCTGAGTCCATAACCTAGTCGGTTGGACCTTTCCGACCAACTCTTTACGTCCACGTCTTTTCATCACTTCTCGGAACCATGTAGCCACGTCCATGCACTCCTTGCACTTGTGCAAACATCTTCCAATGACGTCCACGATACTTTCACATGCATTGTTCTTGATTCAATCATGTTGCGCAACCTCCTGATCAGCTCAACCACAATTTCTCCTGAATTTGGTTGTTGGAACTTCATCTCCTCCCTGAGACTAGTCCAATGGATCCCATCACCAGCCATGTTCTCAACTCAAGCAACACCTGCACATGAATAAACAACCAATCCATATGAGCCCAAGTCCTCGACTTGACTCAAGTTAGTTCCGAACAAAACATCTTACGTGAGAACCTCACATAAGCATGTTGCAAAGCCACAGTAACACAATATCATCCTTGTCAACCAAAAACGCACCAAAGTCTTAGCAAATGAATACTAAGCAATCTTTCCAGAGATGTAAAGCAAGTGGGAAACATTGCAAATGAAAAACAGAAGTATTGCGGTCATGTTTCGGACCTTGCCAGAGCAACCCGGACCTTGAGCCGGAGCTAACAAAAGCTAGTAGAACCTAGCGCCGGAACATACCAATACTAGTATAACCAAGCTCCCGCCGGAGCTTACAAAACTAGCAGGACTTTAATAAAAAGGTTTTTTGGTGATATTCAAAACTTTTATCGTCAAAGCAATTGTATTCACTACAAGCCAATGTATTCAACACACATAGGTCTTACAATCTCCCCCTTGATGAATGCATTGGCAACACCATTTAAAATCCGAACATTGGCTTATTCACATAAAAGTTTTGAAGGCAATTTCTCCTCCTTTGTAAATAAAAAGTAAAATGAGAATAAAATCCAAAAATTATCACATATTATCTCTCCCCCTTTATTACCTCTCCTTATGCACATATTCTCTTTCTCTTCATGCTTATCTCTCCCCCTTTGACAATGTATTTAGCAAGACATGAACATATAAACAAATTATCTCTCCCCCTTTAGTTGTTATGAGCATATTATAATATATACATATAAACAAAGCTCATCCAAGTCATACTATCAACTACCTTACATTATCACATAAATGAAATACATAAAGTAGTGTAATTTTCAATTTAAGTATGTCATGATCTCACAAACTTAACTATTTCAAAACCTGAAAGCATGACACTAGTTGCTGCATTTTATTATTTCTCAAAGCATAAATTTAGATCATATGATATTTGCAACAGATTATATGCGCATCTGACTTATTCTAACCAACCAAGCCAAGCCTATGTCATTTGACAATCAGAAGCTTAAGGACATGGTTTTAGTCATACACAACTTCTTCCAAGTTCATATCTAAGTGCAATGATAAGCCATCTCAAAAGAAGAAGTGCGATGCATGCATATTCTCTTGATCGTTTCTCAATTTATATTTGTTCATAAAAACTCAACATGTGAGTTGATTACTTGATTAATTCTTAGTTATTAAAAGCACTTTTGAACATGTAACAAGTTCAAAACTGCAAGAAAGATCGACCATGACCAGTTTTAGTGTAAGTAAATATTCCTAATAGACATGGCAAAAACTACAAAATGTATAACGTGTGTAATGTAGTAAGAACTTTCAGCATGTAAAAGGAATCACAGAGTCATATATGTATGAAATACTATGCTCATATTATTTTAATTTCAGATTCACACATAGACTTCCCAAGTTTCAAAACTCCCCCTCAATTTAAGCCATGAGGATGCATAACCCCTATTTTACTACGAATATAACAAAAACGAGTGAAATCCAAAGGTTTTGTAAAAATGTCAGCCAATTGTTGTTCGGTATCTACATGGTGAAGCACAATGTTTTCTTTTTCAACATTATCTCAGAGAAAGTGATACCTAATGTCAATGTGCTTAGTTCTAGAATGTTGCACGGGGTTTTTAGCAATGCAAATGGCACTAGTGTTATCACAGAACAGTGGAACACTATCTAGATCAACCCCATAGTCCTTAAGTATTTGAACAATCCAAAGAATTTGTGAGCAAGCACTAGTAACAGCTACATATTCAGATTCGGCTGTGGATTGTGCAACTGAATTTTGTTTTCTAGAGGACCAAGAACCAAGAGAATTACCAAGAAAATGAAAAGCACCAGAAGTACTTTTCCTATCAAACCTACAACCCCCAAAAGCAACATCCGAAAAAGCTTTCAAAGTAACGGTTGAGGAAGAAGGAAGAAAAATTCCAAATTCTTGAGTTCCATGTAAGTACCCGAGAATCCTTTTGACAGCTTGACGATGTGAAGCACGTGGGGAGGCTTAAAACTGTGCACAAAGACATACGCTGAATTGTATGTCCGGTCTTTATGCCGTGAGGTACAAAAGTGATCCGATCATGCTTCTATATTTTGTTTGATCCACGGGTTCACCATTTCATCAAGTTCAAGTGTTGTTGCTGTTCCCATTGGTGTCCGAAGAGGCTTGCTTTTGTCCATGTTGAAGCGCCTTAGGAGGTCTTTTGTATACTTCGTTTGATGCACAAAGGTACCCTCCTTGGTTTGCTTGATTTGCAGCCCCAAAAAGTAAGTGAGTTCACCCATCATACTCATTTCAAATTCGGAACTCATCATTGCTGAAAACATGGACACAAGATCATGAGAAGCACAACCAAAGATAATATCATCCACATACACTTGAATGAATAATGAGTCATTGCCATGCTTAAGCACAAAAAGAGTTTTATCAACCTTGCCCATGGTAAACCCTTTTTCAAGTAAGAATGTTTTTAACCTATCATACCATGCTCTAGGGGCTTGTTTGAGACTGTACACGGCTTTGGACAGTTTGTAAACATGATTAGGAAAATCTGGATTTTCAAAACCCGGTGGTTGATTCAAATAAACCTCCTCATCTATGTAGCCATTAAGAAAAGCACTTTTAACATCCATTTGATATAGCTTAAAACCAATAGATGCAGCAAAAGCTAACAAAATTCTTATGGCTTTTAATCTAGCAACAGGAGCAAAAGTTTCATCAAAATCTAGACCTTCAACTTGAGCGAAACCTTGAGCAACCAACCTAGCCTTATTCCTAACCACAACCCCATCCTCACTTTAGTTCCAATTAAAGTGTGATCTTGAGGTGGGGGTACAAGTTTCCAAACATTATTTCTTTCAAAATTTTCTAACTCTTCTTGCATGGCAAGAATCCAAGATTCATTAGTGAGTGCGTGTGATATATATTTGGGTTCAAAAGAAGCAACAAAAGCAGAATGATCATAAGAGTTTGGATCGCAAAACTTGGACTGTGTGACTCATTTGTGCAAGCTTCCAATCATCTGTTGTGGGGGATGATCTTTGTAAAACCATAGGGGAACAGATGTCTCACAAGCTTATTCTTCTTCATGTTCATCACAAATCGATGAGATTGTGACTTGAGGATGATTTGAATCAGCATTGATGGTTGTTGGTGCTGGTTGAGAATTAACATCCGGAGCTGAACCAAAGTCTTTAGCTGCTAAATTTTCGGGCAGCAGCTCCAATTCTTCCTCATCTTCAATGAAAATTCTCCCCCTTGCGGGTATGGATCTGGTCCTGCAATGTTTGAGCTAGTACCTGGGCTAGCTTCGTCAAAGACACATCACAAGTCTCCACAATTTTGTTAGTGTCAAGTAAAAGCACACGGTAGCCTCTAGTATGAGATGGATAACCAAGAAACATGCCATCAATGGATCTAGGTTCAAATTTATCAAGATTACCATGTTTCTTAACAAAGAATTTGCAACCAAAGACCCGAAAGTGTGTAACACTAGGCCTATGTCCAAACCAGAGCTCATATGGTGTTTTACCTTGCTTAGCATGCAAGAAAACACGATTTGAGACATAACAAGCGGTTGCTAACGCATCAGCCCAAAATTTCCTTGGAGTTTGATATTCATCAAGCATAGTCCTATCCATCTCAACTAAGGTTCTTTTCTTTCTTTGTACAACACCGTTTTGTTGAGGTACATATGGTGAAGAAAATTGATGATCTATTCTATTTTTAGCACAAAAGTGATCAAAAGATTGATTTTTAAATTCATTTCCATTATCACTTCTAATTGCTTTTAAAGATCCTGGGTAATCAATTGATAATCTAAGAAATAAAGTTCTAAAGTGACTAAAAACTTCATTCTTAGACGCCATAAAGTAAACCCAAGAGTATCTAGAATAATCATCAACAATCACAAGTACATACCATTTACCTCCGAAGGATTGAACACGTGAAGGTCCTACGGTGTCAAGATACAAAAGTTGACATGGTTCAGTTGTCATGATCATTGTGAGAGGAGTATGTGAACCTGCAACCATCTTAGCATGTCTACAAGAAGAGCACACAATTTCTGTGTCCCCTTTAAGCTTAGGCAGCCCACGTATGCGATCAAGAGCACTAACACGCATTAGGTGATCAAAGCCTACGTGATCAAGTCAATGATGCCAAAAATATAGGTCCTTTGAATCATTAGCAACTAGACACCTATGCTTAGAGGAAGACATATCAAAATCAGCTTTAAAAACTCTTCCAACCGAGACATGCTGAGAATCTTATTAAGCGAGCAAAAAGGTCATCAATAGACTCACCGGGTTGCATCTCGAAGCGCATGTATTCTTTCTTGAACATGTCTTGACTTACCTCTTTGATTGTGTTGGATCCTTCGTGGTAGTCACAAAGTGCTTTCCACACATCGTATGGAGATCGGAGGTGTGCGACACGGTCGAAGTCGCTTTGTGTTAATCCTTGTATGATCATGTTTCAAGCCCTGTTGTTGTTGTCGACATCTCTCAGATTTGTAGCTGTAACTTGATCGTTTGATGGCACTTCGTAAGGCTTGTATACCTTCTGTCATACTGCAAAGGCTTGTGCCTGGATGAAAGCCTCCATGCGTGCCTTCCAAATCTGAAAATAGATACGAGCAAACACACAATGTTTGGCAGAATACTTCTCCATGATGACTAGTCAAAAACACGCGCAAATCACAAAGATGAGAGCACTGTGGCTCTGATACCAATTGTAGGATCGAAAAAGCACATGAAAAGCTAACCGGGGGGGGGGGGGGTGAATGGTAGATTTAAAAATCTTATGCAGCGGAAACAATTAAATTCCAACCCCTTCGGCAGAAAAACGATCTGTTAAAGAAAATATGTGTGAGACTAATATAAACGTGTTTCATTGTGAAAAAAGTGATAGATATCAGAGATAATCAAGTCACGAAGAAAACACAAAAAGAATCACTCAAATCCATCGAGAACAACTCAAGTTATGATCAAAAGATCAAACAAAGGTCAATCTGCCCTACTCGAGAAAAAACAGTTCTGGAATGCTGCAAAGAAACTCGTGCAGATCAGAGACCACAAATCCAATGACCGTGAAATTTTGACAGATGATAGATAATCAAGTTGTGAAGACAATCCAAAAAGAATCACATCAATTGGATCTGTAAAAATCGAGTTATAATAAAACCACCGACGAAAGGTAGTGCTGTCCAGAAACTCGACGAGTAAAACTTGTCTGGAACAAGTCTTACGAACAAGCACAAAAGTTCCTTCAAACTACGAATTTTATTCAATAGAACACAAGATGAACAGCACCAAAGTCGTGCACCACGAGCTCTGGGCTCCCTTGGTTATATAAGCACCTCGAAAGCCAACTCAACTCAGATCAGGAACCTAATCCTACTCTGTTCACGAATCGTAACTTTCCATAACTACTTAGGATTCTTCTATACACAGATAGAAGCAATCTTAAGACTTCCAAACACCTTAGGAACGTATCCCACATTCCTAAACAACTCAAAGTCGTGACTCACACGAAATCCTATCATAACCAACCCAAATCTTTCCATATTTGAGTCAAACCCGACTCAGCCACAGTCTGAGTCCACAACCTAGTCGGTTGGACCTTTCCGACCAACTCTTTACGTCCACATATTTTCATCACGTCTCGGAACTATGTAGCCACGTCCATGCACTCCTTGCACATGTGCAAACATCTTCCAATGACGTCCACGATACTTTCACATGCATTGTTCTTGATTCAATCATGTTGCGCAACCTCCTGATCAGCTCAACCACAATTTCTCCTGAATTTGGTTGTTGGAACTTCATCTCCTCCCTGAGACTATTCCAATGGATCCCATCACCAGCCATGCTCTGAACTCAAGCAACACCTGCACATGAATAAACAACCAATCCATACGAGCCCAAGTCCTCGACTTGACTCAAGTTAGTTCCGAACACAACACCTTACGTGAGAACCTTACATAAGCATGTTGCAAAACCACAGTAACACGATATCATCCTTGTCCACCAAAAACGCACCAAAGACTTAGCAAATGAATACTAAGCAATCTTTCCAAAGATGTAAAGCAAGTTTGAAATATTGCAAATGAAAAATAGAAGCATTGCGGTCAAGTTCCGGACTTTGCCAGAGCAACCCGGACCTTGAGCTAGAGCTAACAAAAGCTAGTAGAACCCAGCGCCAGAACTTACCAAAAGTAGTATAACCAAGCTCCCGCCGGAGCTTACAAAACTAGTAGGACCTTAATAAAAAGGTGTTTTGGTGATATTCAAAACTATTATCATCAAAGCAAGTGTATTCACTACAAGCCAATGTATTCAGCACACATAGGTCCTACAGAGACTTCGGCGACAGGTGATGAAGCTAGAGCCCATGAACCTCTAGAAGCATCACTTGAAAGGAGGAAATGGGAGGTACGAATCCAGAGTACGCATAAGAAGACGATCTCTTTCTCCCCCAACACATGAGGCAGGGAGCCGGGACGGATGAAATCCCGCTGCTTCTCATCCTCCCAGCCAAAAATCCACCTCACAGATGAGACGTCCTCCATCCGAGAAGGAGGCAAGGCTGAGTCCATTGGAGCAGGTGTTGAGAACCTTAAAGTTGAGGCAGGAGTGGGCGCTCAAGGAAAAAGACGAAGGCTTGAACATTGGAGAGTGCGTATGGAAGGAACCACCATTACCCACCAAGGTACCACTTTTAAAGCACCCTGACCGCGTTTGAGCACACCGTGCAATTTTGGCAGGGTCAGAACCAGCGTCCACTGCCACGACACCCAAGGTAAGCGGGCCCAGGTCCCCAATCAGAGAAACTGGCCCACGCAGTACTCTGCTTGAGAAGACAACCCGGTGGTTCCCATAAAGACGGAAGTGAAAGCAGCAGAAGTGCAGCAGGCGCATTGGAAACAGTCTCGATAATGTCGCAACAAGCATAGATCTTGTTGCCATGACCCCTCAACTAGAGGGGGACGTGTGGCCACGACGACTAAGGCCTGAACCACTTCGGCTGATCAAGACAAAACTAAAAGGCAGCACGGGAAAGCGGGGATAGGGCTCCACCATCGGGCTCGTCGCCTCCACCTAGGGTGGACCCTGTGGCCGCTGTCGGTACTCGGCATATTGGGTACCCTCGCGCAGAAGCTAGAGCCACCTAAGTGCCCTTCCTTCATACAGAGCCAGGGCCCAAGGACGCCATGCGTTCAGATGGCCTGGACCCATCTACCTCAGATGTGGGGCCCGGGGTACCCTCAACAGACCCCGAAGAAGGCTTCAGCTCCCCCTTACAGACGAGCTCCCAGGCAGTTACATGTCCAGCAGGTAAGGATCCCTCTCCCCGTGAGATAGGACTCCGATGCTGCCACGTGGTCTGAGGCATTAGACAGGCACCTCCCGTATAGGTGGGCTCTGGCGCTGCCACGTGTCTCGCAGCCTTAGAGGCCCCGCTCTACTAAGGAATGGACTCCACGGCTGCCTCGTGGATCGAAGAGCCAGGTCTGGCCACCCCCGCGAGGGTAAGCTCCAGAGCTGCGATGTGGTACACAAGGTGGAACTCAACTTGCTCCGCAGAGGTGAGCTCCCGAGCTGCGACACAGTCCAACCACTTGCCCTGGGCGGAGAGTTGCGGGAGTTAAGCGGGCAGTGCGCCTTGTCCCTGTCAAGGATTGAAGATATGCGCCTTCCCCAGATGCATGGTGCGGCACACGCCTTATCGGTACCCTGGAGATAGGGTACCCTCTCACACAAGATGAAGACATCAAGGCACGTCCGGAGCTGCCACATGTCCCGTACGAGCCAAGGCCTTTGACTGACTCAAGATTGAGCTGCGGTGCTGCCACGTAAGCCTTGAAGATGGTACTTGGCCCCTCCGGTGTGACGGGCTCCTGAGACGCCACGTGTAGAGACGGGACCTCACCCAGCCTTGGGGGAGCGCCCACAGAACAACCATGTGGCATGGAGCGCAAGGAGAAGCACTCCCCAAGGGAAAGGGCCCAGAGCTGCCACATCCCTTGGTGAGCCCCAGAGCAGCCACATGTCACGGAGGACAAGGTTTGACCTCGCCAATGGAGATCTGCCCTGACGCTGCCACGTGTCCTGCAGCTCGCCTCTGACGGTAAGATGCGGGAGTCAAGGGATGGTGCGCCCTGCTCAAGCCAAACATTGAAGACGCACACCCACCTCCGACGACCAACGTCGAACATGCCAATGGTCAGAGACCGCTATGACCAATCGCGCCACAATGAAGGCACCGCAGGTCTATCCCACTTGGCCAAGTGGGTAGCTTGTGGCAACAAGACAGGTTGACTTGACACCATCTGCCACCGTCAGCAAGAGCGTGTGGGTTACTGACAAGAGAGGAGACAAGACGGCGAGTCTTCACTACCCCGGTCAGGCAAGCTTACGGAAGAAGCCTTAGATCCTTAGCATAAGATCGTCCCGGGACCACCTATTGGGCCCTGGCACCCCAATTGTAAGGCGTCTGACCTTGTCTATAAAAGGCCCGAACCGCCACACATCACATACACACATACTAGCAATACCATCTACCGTGGAGTAGGGTGTTACGCTCGTTGTGGCCCAAACCATGTAAAAAGCACCATCTCATATTCTCATCCGCTAGAACACTTTATTGAGGCCTAAGCCCCACCGAACAAAGAACGTCCGCGGGCTGCTCCTTAGCAGATCCGGGGGAAGTGTTGCATTAACACTTTGACATTTGGCGCGCAGGGTAGGGGGCTTTTTCCCTCAAAAAAGTTGTAGCACATTTCACCATCATGGTGTTCATCAATCCTTCGAGTAGCAGCAAGATCGAGCTTCAAAAGGTCGACCAGCATGTCGACAAAGACGTGGAGATGGACTTCTAAAGGTCAGAATGCACCGTGGAAACGATCCACCAGATTGTGAACATCGACCCCAACAGCGACCATGAGCGTCGCAAAGCACTCTACGTCATCTGTGGAGGATCTTGGGAACCCACATCTAGGAATGCGGTCAAGACCCTGCGCCGGGCAATGGCTTAGACATCATCTACACATGCCTTGGCGCCGCATCACAGATGGATTGAGACGCCAATTAGCTTCGACGCCTCCGACTGCCTCGAGAACATGGTGGGAGCCGGGCAGCTGCCCCTCCTTGTCGCCCCCACCATCGCCAACGTAAGGTTCTACCACGTTCTGGTAGATGGTGGAGCTGGCCTCAACCTCATCAGCCGTGCAACCTTCGACAAGCTGAAGATCCCCATGTTCAAGCTCGCCCCGTCGAGACCATTCGTGGGGGTAGGACCGGAGAGTGTTATCCCATACGGCTGCATCCACCTCCGGTTGACCCTTGGGATACCCTAGAACTTTAGGATGGAGAATATCCTATTCGACGTCGCGGAGGTTAGCCTCCCCTACCACGCCATTATTGGCAGGCCAACCCTGTACCGATTTATGGTTGTAGCCCATTACTGCTCCCTCGTCCTCAAGATGCCGACATCCTCCAGCGTCCTCAAGATCTGCGGAGATCCTGCTACTGTGGTGATGGCTTTGGAGAAGCACCAAGTGCTGGCAACAGCCTCAACACGTGTCCTTAGCAATGTTGGGTCTGAAAGTGCATCTAGGACTCCCTTGTGGGTTTTGGATGATTTATGACAAGCAATTGGGATCCTAATTCTTTTGTTGAGATGAATGCAGAAAAATTGATGAAAGATGAGCAAAGTGCCAAAAAGAGGAAATTGAGAAGGAAAATGGATTTGAGCTCAAGGAGAAGAAACTAGTAGTTTAGTATGTGTGGAGTGTGTTAAGGAAACACACCCAAGAGCTCAATCTTATTTAATCACACCACACATGCACAAAGCTATACAGGACCGGACTAGTCCGATGTCCACCGGACTAGTCCGATATCACATTCTGCACAAGATCGGAAAGTCCGGTCATCACCGGACTAGTCCGATAATTCTTCTGCTCCACTTCGGACTAGTCCTCCCCAGTGCGGACTAGTCCTCAACACAATGCACAAGTCACTAGATCGGACAAGTCCGGTCTCCACCGGACTAGTCCGATATCCTTTCTGATCCACTTCGGACAAGTCCGGTGTTTACACGGACTAGTCCGATATACACACTGATCTAAATCGGACAAGTCCTCCAAGTGCGGACTTGTCATCCTAAACACTAAAGGTTTCACAGGTCCGGACCAGTCCGATGACAATCGGACTAGTCCGAAGTTTTCCAGCAGTGAAATCGGACAAGTCCGTTTTCAAACGGACTAGTCCGATATTCCTGGACACTTAGGGTTTGCTTCTCACAGCACACCGGACTAGTCCGGTCACCACCACGGACTAGTCCGAATTTTCTGAACCCTAACGGTAACTTCCAGAAACCCCTTATAAATAGAGGTGCACGGCCCACTTTCAAACTCTCTCGAACCCTAGCGCCGTCACACCTCCCAAGAGCCTCAAAAACTACTTCTCTCCACAAAACCAAGTGCTAAATTGATCACTACATTGAAGATCACTTGTAGATCATTGGAGAGGGCACTTGATACGCGATTGAGCTCTTGGTTTGAATCTCTAACACACTCTTGCATCTCAGTTTGTATATTTTGAAGTGTGTTATTGGTGGTCTTGAATCTTGTAATCAAGGGAGCACTCAACTTGTGAGTTCGCCCCTTAAACTCGGTGATTTACCCCTGTGTGATTAGTGGAAGAGGATTGGCCTTCGTGGCGATCCGAACGAGGGAAGGGTTAGTGAAGACCCGGCCCTTTTGTGGGCTCCTCAACGTGGACGTAGGCTGCCTTCGTGGTAACCGAACCACGGGATAAATCTTGTGTCTTTCATTTGTGTTCTTTATTCTAGTTGATCAACATTATCTAGGGTTTGATTAGATTTGTTGAATACAAAGTTAATAGTTGAAATAAAGTCATATTCTTAATAGAATCTGTTACACAACTATTGAACTGATCACAAAGTTTATATTTCCGCTGCAAAAGTCAACAAACAATCAAATTGACCTAACTTGATCAACCTAGCCCGTAAAATCCGGACTAGTCCGCACTTTACCGGACTAGTCCGTTATATCTGTTTTTGATCTCGTTGTTGAAGTGTTACAGGAACCGATAAAATTCAAGAAGGCCTATTCACCCCCCCTCTAGGCCAACATTCAATTGGTATCAGAGCAAGGTTCTTCAAGAAAGAGTGCAACCGCTCGAAGAGATCATGTCGGACATGAAGGAAGTCCAAAAGATCAACAACCAGGAAGAGATGAACAATGACAAGCATCAAAAGCTTGAGAAGTATCTCGAAGCCATTCAAGACTTTGACGATGATGATGAGGAAACATTGGAGCTGAAAGCTCTCCTTAGAAAGAAAGCGCTTTCCAAAGGGAAAGCCAAAGTTGAAGAAAAGAAGAAGGGGAGTAGTCACACCGACTACTCCCGATATCCTTTTAATTATGACCGTTTAAATTCTAACAGCAATCACTATCTATCCATTCCCCTTGGAAAAGCCCCACACTTCGATGGGAGTGACTACTCTATGTGGAGGCAAAACATGAAGATGCACTTGATTTCCCTTAACCCAAGTTTATGGCATATTGTGTGCACAGGAATCAATATCCCAGATGACGACGAAGAGCTCACGCCAAGTCAAGAGCAAGCCATCCACAGGAATGCACAAGCCGCAGCCGTCATCACCTCATCTCTAAGTCGAGATGAATTCACAAAGGTGGACGGATTAGAAATTGCCAAAGAAATCTGGGATACCCTACAAACAGCGCATGAAGGTGACAGACATGTGAGGGAAGCCAAGATTGAAATGATTGAGGGCGAACTAGGAAGGTTCGCGATTGAGGAAGATGAGTCACCCCAGGACATGTACAACAGACTGAAGACTCTCGTGAACAAGGTTCGATCATATGGGAGCAGAAAGTGGAATGATCACGAGGTTGTAAAGCTCATCCTTAGAGCTTTCATGCCTCGCAATGTTACACTTTGCTCTATGATCCGAGAGAGTCCGGGGTACAAGAAAATGACTCCTGATGAACTGCTTGGCAAGATCATTAACTTTGAGATGATGGAGAAGCAAGCCAAGCACGTAAAAGAAATAGCCGACCTCACATCGGCCAAGAAGAAGGGAGTTGCCCTAAAGTCCTCACTCAAGCCTTTATCCAAAGAAGCAAGAGAAGCACAGCTTGAGGAGGACAGCGATGATGAAAGCAGCGAGCTAGATGAAGAAGATATGATTTTGTTCATGAAGAAGTTTAAGAGAATTATGAAGAAAAGACAAGGAACAAAATCAAATGAAGCAAAATACAAAGAAAGGACGAAGCCAAAGATGAGGCGGGCGTGCTATAACTGTGGTGAATACAACCACTTTATAGTCGACTGCCCGTATGAGGACAATAAGAAGAAGAACAAAGAGTCCAAGCCTCAAGCAAAGAAGTTCTTCAAGAAGAAGAAACAAGCTGAACAAGCACACATTGGAAAGGAATGGGACTCAAACGATGAGTCTTCATCGTCCGATGAAGAAGAATTGGCTAGCATAGCCATCGAGAGCGTGTCCAAGAAACCCACACTCTTTCCCACGCTCGGTGCAAAGAAGGCAAATGGGACTTGCCTCATGGCTAAGGAAGGTAAACGCAAGGTAAATATCAAAACTCCTTCCTTACATTCTTATTCAAGTGATGATGATTTAGATAGTGATGAAGATATGCTAGCTGGCTTAGATAGAAAAACTGCTGCAAAAATGAAATTCTTGCTTAACCAACTTGTTGAGAAGGAAGAGCTAATCGATCGTCAAGAAGACATGATTATCTCCCAAAAGGAGAAGCATGTGGAACTTGACAATCTTCTAGTTCATGAAAAGGAAAGAAGCCACTCACTAGAGCTTGAGCTAGCTTCAAGCAAGAAAACTTGCTTGGAGCTAACCAACTCAAATGTAGCAATCAAGGACCAACTTGATGACCTGATCGAGGTCAACAAGATCCTTGAAGTGCAAATTGAGTCACTCAAGCTCAGTGAACCCTCCTCCTCTTCAAGCCTACCTTCTCAATCCACTTCAAGTAATAATACTCATATCTGCAAATGTGAAAAGATAAACACCAGGTTGAAAGAAAAGTCCACCTCCACAAAGGACAAAAACCCTACCCAATGTGTAATATTTGACAAGGAAAGGATCAACTATGCACGTAGTGCATATTTGGTCCAAAGACCTCCAAATGTCAAGTATGGCATTGGTTATTCCTATGATGGAAAGCAAAGAGCTGGAAATCATAAGAATAACAAGGGAAAGATTACCTTTGTGAAAGGAGGACCCTCACAACCCGGCAGTACGAAAACTAAAAATCTGAACTCTCATGAAAACCGGACTAGTCCGGTTGTGGTCCGGACAAGTCCGGTCATCCGGACAAGTCCGGTCACACAGACTAGTCCGACCAATAATCAGCAACAACTCCTGTTTAAAACCTTCGATGCTTCATATGTATTAATGAGAAACAATATTGGTAAAGTATATGCTTATTATGCTGGGCCACGCCATGGGAACACAAAATCCCATGTGTGGGTGCCCAAATGTATTGTCACTAACCTCCAAGGACCCAAGCAAGCTTGGGTACCTAAAACCAAGGCGTAACTTGTTTCTGCAGGCCTACTCCTCCGGTGGATCCAAATGGGTGCTAGACAGTGGATGCACAAACCACATGACCGGAGAAAGGAGGATGTTTGTGGAGTATGAAGTGAACGAGGACCCAAATGAAGGGATCTACTTTGGAGACAACAGTCAAGGGAGGGTCCTCGGTACCGGTAAAATAGCCATATCCGCTGAACATACTCTTTCACATGTTTTGCACGTTGAATCTTTAGATTATAACCTGCTGTCCATATCTCAATTGTGCGACAAGGGTTATAATTGCCTGTTTACTAACGAGGGTGTGATCGTCTCAAGAAGGAGCGATGGTTCTATTGCATTCAAGGGTATGTTGAAGGGAAAGCTTTACCTTGTTGACTTCAACAAGGATAAAGCCGAACTCGACACATGCTTGATTGCAAAGACCAACATGGGTTGGCTGTGGCATAGACGGCTGGCACATGTTGGTATGAGGAACCTTCAAAAACTCCTCAAGGGCGATCACATCCGAGGTTTGAAAGATGTTGTGTTTGAGAAAAACAGGCCATGTAGCGCGTGCCAAGCAGGGAAACAAGTTGGAGCACAGCATCCTGCGAAGAACATCATGACCACAACAAGACCGCTCGAACTACTTCATATGGACTTGTTTGGTCCAATTGCTTACATAAGCATCGGCGGTAACAAGTATGGTTTAGTTGTTGTTGATGATTTTTCCCGCTTCACTTGGGTGTTCTTTTTGCATGAAAAATCAGAAACACAAGGGACACTCAAGAAGTTCTTCAAGCGAGCACAAAACGAATTTTCATTACAAATCAAGAGTATCCGGAGTGACAATGGCACGGAGTTCAAAAACATACAAGTGGAGGAGTACCTTGATGAAGAAGGAATCAAGCACGAATTTTCAGCACCATACTCCCCACAACAAAATGGAGTTGCCGAAAGGAAGAACCGCACGCTCATAGAAATGGCAAGAACTATGCTCAATGAATACAAGACTTCGGACCGATTTTGGGCGGAAGCAATCAACACAGCTTGCCACGCCACAAATCGCCTCTATCTTCATCGACTACTAAAGAAGACCCCCTATGAGCTACTCACCGGTAACAAACCGAACATTTCATATTTTCGAGTTTTTGGTTCTCCTTGCTATATTTTAAACAAGAAGCCCAGGACTTCAAAGTTCGCTTCGAAGTCCGATGAAGGTTTCTTGCTTGGCTATGATTCGAACACTTACGCCTATCGTGTCTTCAACAAGTCCTCCGGACTTGTTGAAGTGGCACGTGACGTAGTGTTCGATGAAACTAATGGCTCCCAAAAGGAGCAAGTTGATCAATGTGAATTAGGTAAAGAAGAAGCCCCCTATCAAGCATTGAAGAGAATGGCTCTAGGCGAAGTACGACCACAAGAGTCAACGTCTCAAATACAAGATGAAAGTGAACCACAAGATGAAATCAACCATCAAGGGGGAGCCTCAATACAAGATCAACCACAGGAGTACGAACGTAATGAACAAATCAACGAGGACAACAACTCAGGGGGAGAAGAAGATGATCACCAACACACGACTCCCCAAGTACCACACCCAAGAGTACACCAATGCATTCAAAGGGATCACCCGATCGACAACATCATCGGCGACATCCAAAAGGGAGTAACCACTAGATCTCGCATAGCAAATTTTTGTGAACATTACTCGTTTGTCTCCTTTTTGGAACCCCGCAGGACTGAGGATGCATTGAAGGATCCGGACTGGGTAGTGGCGATGCAAGAAGAATTGAACAATTTCAAGAGAAACGAGGTCTGGGAACTTGTGGCAAGACCCAATGCAAATGTTGTAGGCACCAAGTGGGTCTTCCGCAACAAGCAAGACGAACACGGTGTGGTAACAAGAAACAAGGCACGACTTGTGGCCAAAGGTTACTCACAAGTCGAAGGTTTGGATTTCGATGAAACTTTTGCTCCAGTAGCTAGGCTTGAATCAATTAGAATATTACTTGCATATGCTACTCACCATGATTTCAAGCTGTATCAAATGGACGTGAAAAGCGCCTTCCTCAACGGACCGATCAAGGAGGAGGTGTACGTGGAGCAACCACCCGGGTTTGAAGACGAAGAGTTCCCCGATCACGTGTATAAACTGCGTAAGGCTCTCTATGGCCTCAAACAAGCTCCTAGAGCTTGGTATGAGTGCCTTAGAGATTTTTTAATAGATAATGGTTTTCAAATTGGCAAAGTTGACTATACGTTATTCACAAAAAATCTGGATAATGATCTTTTTATTTGCCAAATATATGTTGATGATATAATTTTTGGGTCAACTAACCAATCCTTCTGTGAAGAGTTTAGCAAAATTATGACAGAGAGATTCGAAATGTCGATGATGGGAGAATTGAAGTACTTCTTGGGATTCCAAGTGCGACAACAAAGGGAAGGAACTTTTATAAGCCAAACCAAGTACACGCAGGACATCCTCAAGAAGTTTGGCATGGACAAAGCAAAGCCGATAAAGACTCCCATGGCAACGAATGGGCACTTGGACCTCAATGAAGATGGAACGAGCGTCGACCAAAAGGTATATCGCTCCATGATTGGATCTTTACTATATTTATGTGCATCTAGGCCAGACATCATGTTGAGTGTTTGCTTGTGTGCAAGATTTCAAGCCAACCCCAAGGAATGTCATTTGACAGCCGTTAAGAGAATCTTAAGATATTTAGTTCATACACCCAACCTTGGTCTTTGGTACCCAAAAGGCTCAAAATTCAATCTCATTGGGTATTCCGATGCAGATTATGCCGGGTGCAAAGTAGATAGAAAAAGTACTTCCGGCACTTGCCAATTTCTAGGAAGATCCTTAGTTTCTTGGTCATCCAAGAAACAGAATTCCATTGCATTATCCACAGCCGAAGCGGAGTATGTTGCAGCCGGGAGTTGTTGTGCACAACTTCTTTGGATGCGACAAACTCTAAGGAATTATGGTTACAATATGAACCATATTCCTCTCCTTTGTGATAATGAGAGTGCCATTAAAATAGCACACAATCCAGTTGAGCACTCTAGAACAAAACATATAGACATAAGACACCACTTCTTGAGAGACCATTCCATGAAAGGAGACATATCCATCTCTCATGTCAACACCCAAAAACAATTAGCCGACATATTCACCAAGCCACTTGATGAAAAACGCTTTTGTGAACTCCGAAATGAGCTAAATGTTCTTGATTCTCGGAGTGTGGCTTGAAAGGTTGCATACCTGTATGTTTCTTCAAAATTTTGATTGAATTGTGAAAATCATCCCTCTTCACTTTTCTCTCGAAAACTATGTCAATTATTAGATCTTGATGAATTTTGATCATAGTATGATTGTTGTTTGCTTACTGGTCAAATTCATCAAGATTATTTGAATTGTTTTGTCTCTCTAATCTCTAATATTGAACCTTCAAATATATATGAATGGGCTATGCTTTTCTCTCCTGGTGACCACGGACAAGTCCGTGGTTACCCGGACTAGTCCGCCCATTGCAGACTTGTCCGCAGAGTGCCGGTTAGGCCGGACTAGTCCGACAGACCACGGACTAGTCCGATATAAGTCTCTGGACGACTTCGGACTAGTCCGGTCATGTCCGGACTTGTCCGATTTTTCGTGTCCTTAACCCTAGCCGCCACCAAACCCTAATTCATTCACTCTCACACTCGCCCCAAGCATTCTCTCTCTTGCGCTCGAGCTCCCAAGGCAAATACTCGATTCCTCCGTCGAAAAGCCTCAAACTTGGGCGGAGATCAAGCTTGAAGACTCGGGGATTGAAGTTAGCGGACAAGTCCGGCCTCCAACCCCCAAAATCTCAAGCCTCCTTCGATTTCTTGGTAAATTTTCTTCAAACCCTAAGAAATCGCAAATTTCTCCATTGCTTATCGTTTGGCCTAGCATTCTTCACTAGTTACATGTCCAATAGATGTACTACGTGTATGCTAGACTATTTTTGGCTTAGGGATCAAATTTTACCCAATCTGTTAGGTTTTTGCGGATGAACACCGGACTAGTCCGGTCCAGGTACGGACAAGTCCGGTCCACCGGACTAGTCCGTGCCTGTGCACCGGACAAGTCCGTTGTTTCTGAACCAAAACCTAATTCCTTCATTCCCTAATGCCTTCCATTGCCATATTATCTCACCAATACCTTGTATAACCTGTATTTTACCTTGATCACTCATTCTCAGATCATGTCGAGCTCTGACTACGAAATGTCCGATTTTGAGTCCGAGGTGGCACCTCGGCCCTCGGCGGGTCTTGGCAAGAAACGCCAAGAGAAACCCTCCGAGCCAGCTCCCTCACCTCCCCAAGTCAGAAGGAAAGTGTGTGTGAAGAAAGCTGCATCGAAGGCCGGCACCTCCTCAAGTGGCCCTCGACAAACCAAAGGAAAGGGCAAAGGAATTGCCACAGGGCCAGTTGGGCCCCTCAAGCTGCATGCCCCCAGAGAAGGGGCCCGGGACCCAAATGAAGAGAAGTTCACTGGCAAAGGCAGCGAGGTGGCTGCTAAGCTGAGAGGGGTAGACTGCTATGCAAGATCCAAGCAAGCAGCAGATGGCAGATTTTGGTCCAATTTCCACTCGGACTTCTACAAATTGGTCTATTTGCCTATGAAGACCCCAGTGGTGCGCAGTCAATGGATTGACTGGGCCCACCTGGAGAAGAAGAAGTGTGCAGCCTTTGATGAGGTTATTGCAGCTGCTGAGAAACACGGACTGAAGGACTTGTTTGCCTTCAGATATAACTGGAATGATGAAGTGATTGCACAGTTTTATGCAACGTGCCACTTCTCCAGTGAAGACGAGGAAAGTGAGACTTGGATGACTCATGGATCCAAGTACTCAATTACTCAAGAAGAGTTTGCCAGTTTGCTGCACCTTGAGTCTGGAGGACATGACCACCTCATTATCCACAACATAGGGGTCATTGAGAGGGACAGGATGAAGTACATGTATGAGCCCAACTCCAAGTATGTCCCTCCCTCTACCAAGAATATGAAGCCTTTCTTTGTTGTGCTCAATAGAGTCCTCCGGAAGACAATAGCCCCCAAGGATGGGGATGCAGGGAGTGTACAAGGCTACCTCCGGACCCTGATGAGGGTCATAAGCAAGGACAGAAAGTTTGATGTGGCTGACTATATCTGGAATGATATGGTCAATATCTCAAGCACCCCCAACCGATCCTGTGGCTATGCCCCCTACTTGATGTTTATGATCGAGAAGGTCACAGGGATCGAGTTCGTGAAGGATGTGGAGCACACTCCACTGAGGCCTCAGAAGCCTCAGCCAGTAATTGTCCAAGCTCCTCCATCGCCGGCCTCAAGCCCCGAGGCACCGGCAAGACAAGAAGAAGTTGCTAGGGAAGCCCCTAAGAAAGGATCCGCCAGTGGGATCCTGAAGTACTTGGTGTCTCTTCTCTCCTCCTGCAAGAAAACTGAAGTGAAGCTTCATAAGCTCAACCAGAAGAGGAAAGAAGACATGAGGTACATAAAAGCAAATGTGAAGCAGCTGAGTGAGAAACTGGAGATCAACCCAATAGGGTCTCCAGTCATTTCTGAAGACTCTGATCTGGACGTCACTGAACTCAGCCCCTTGACTACATCCGAGCTTGCCTATTTTGGCATTGGGGGCTCGAGCAGCTCCGTTCCTCCTCCTCCCTCTCAACCTCGCCAAGAAGAAAGCGATGAAGATGATGAAGACGATGAGAGGACTGACAGCGAAGAGTGAAGCCCTAGGACCTCCCTCTCTCTCTTTTTGGTGTCTTGATGCCAAAGGGGGAGAGATTGAGGGGGAGCTTCTAGACTTAGCTTTAGCTGCGTAGAATGCGAGGAGAGAGTCTCCATGTATCTTCTATTTGTGATTGTAATTGTTTAACGCTCATATCATGTTTGGTCCTATGTTAAATTGCTCAGTTAATTTGCAAGTGTGTGATGAAATCTGAATTTTTGCTCCTGAAATGCTATATTCACTTGATATTGGTTGATCAATGCAAATTCTGTCATTCTTAATGCATTCATGCTCTTAGTATGCATCCCACCATAAAGAATGCACATATGAATGATTCTCTTGTTGCTTGATGCATTTTTGAGTCATATGTGCACACTTTATGAAAAATCTCATTTTATACCTCATTTTGTGAAATCTCAATTGGTTGTCATCAATCACCAAAAAGGGGGAGATTGAAAGTGCATCTAGGACTCCCTTGTGGGTTTTGGATGATTTATGACAAGCAATTGGGATCCTAATTCTTTTGTTGAGATGAATGCAGAAAAATTGATGAAAGATGAGCAAAGTGCCAAAAAGAGGAAATTGAGAAGGAAAATGGATTTGAGCTCAAGGAGAAGAAACTAGTAGTTTAGTATGTGTGGAGTGTGTTAAGGAAACACACCCAAGAGCTCAATCTTATTTAATCACACCACACATGCACAAAGCTATACAGGACCGGACTAGTCCGATGTCCACCGGACTAGTCCGATATCACATTCTGCACAAGATCGGACAAGTCCGGTCATCACCGGACTAGTCCGATAATTCTTCTGCTCCACTTCGGACTAGTCCTCCCCAGTGCGGACTAGTCCTCAACACAATGCACAAGTCACTAGATCGGACAAGTCCGGTCTCCACCGGACTAGTCCGATATCCTTTCTGATCCACTTCGGACAAGTCCGGTGTTTACACGGACTAGTCCGATATACACACTGATCTAAATCGGACAAGTCCTCCAAGTGCGGACTTGTCATCCTAAACACTAAAGGTTTCACAGGTCCGGACCAGTCCGATGACAATCGGACTAGTCCGAAGTTTTCCAGCAGTGAAATCGGACAAGTCCGTTTTCAAACGGACTAGTCCGATATTCCTGGACACTTAGGGTTTGCTTCTCACAGCACACCGGACTAGTCCGGTCACCACCACGGACTAGTCCGAATTTTCTGAACCCTAACGGTAACTTCCAGAAACCCCTTATAAATAGAGGTGCACGGCCCACTTTCAAACTCTCTCGAACCCTAGCGCCGTCACACCTCCCAAGAGCCTCAAAAACTACTTCTCTCCACAAAACCAAGTGCTAAATTGATCACTACATTGAAGATCACTTGTAGATCATTGGAGAGGGCACTTGATACGCGATTGAGCTCTTGGTTTGAATCTCTAACACACTCTTGCATCTCAGTTTGTATATTTTGAAGTGTGTTATTGGTGGTCTTGAATCTTGTAATCAAGGGAGCACTCAACTTGTGAGTTCGCCCCTTAAACTCGGTGATTTACCCCTGTGTGATTAGTGGAAGAGGATTGGCCTTCGTGGCGATCCGAACGAGGGAAGGGTTAGTGAAGACCCGGCCCTTTTGTGGGCTCCTCAACGTGGACGTAGGCTGCCTTCGTGGTAACCGAACCACGGGATAAATCTTGTGTCTTTCATTTGTGTTCTTTATTCTAGTTGATCAACATTATCTAGGGTTTGATTAGATTTGTTGAATACAAAGTTAATAGTTGAAATAAAGTCATATTCTTAATAGAATCTGTTACACAACTATTGAACTGATCACAAAGTTTATATTTCCGCTGCAAAAGTCAACAAACAATCAAATTGACCTAACTTGATCAACCTAGCCCGTAAAATCCGGACTAGTCCGCACTTTACCGGACTAGTCCGTTATATCTGTTTTTGATCTCGTTGTTGAAGTGTTACAGGAACCGATAAAATTCAAGAAGGCCTATTCACCCCCCCTCTAGGCCAACATTCAGGGTCGAGTAAGCCCTCGCCAGACCCACGCGCGCGCAGTTACGCCATTGCACAACTAGTGCAGCCCTTCGACGACGACAACGTACCCATCAAGACAATATACATTGGCACTGATGCTGCTCATACCACCCGTGTCATAGGGGGTCGGGGTAGTGAGCAGGAATCGGCGCTTACTACTTTCCTTCGAGCTAACATTGACGACAGAGGTGCTAGAAGGACTTGGACCTCTTCCATGTGCCACACGCCGACAACTCCATCGTCGACGCCTTGTCAACCATGTCGTCCACAGGAGCCCTAATCCTTGAAGGGGTCTTCGGCAGGAGGTTAGTTCAGCTAATTGCATGTCCTGCGGGGCCTAACGAAAAAGCGAGCCCAGCATCACGAGCTGGCGACCACGGCGGCCCTGCAACCATGGGTCCCCCTGAGGATTTTGTGCGCCATCAGGGATCCCATATTACTCGGCGCCCAAGATCCAGAAGCTCAGGAGAGTCCCGATGCGTGGATCACGGAGATCCTCGACTATCTGATAGAAAACATCCTCATAGAGGATCCAATATCCACTGAGAGGATAATGAGGATGGCGAAGCCCTAGACGCTAGTAGAAGGTGACCTCTGCTGGCGTGGTGCCAACAGCGTGCTTCTATGGTGCGTAACTCGGGAGGAAGGCTGCGAATTGCACGCAGGGATCCACGAAAGGGAGTGCGAGAATCACGTAGCTTCTTGCACGCTGGTTGGCAAAGCCTTCCGGCATGGCTTCTATTGGCCAACAGCACTACAAGACATCGTCAAGCTGGTCAAGAAATGCAAGTCGTGCCAGTTCCACGCCAAGCAGGTTCACACTCTGGCGTAGATGCTGCAAATGATCCCGCCCGCCTAGCCTTTCGGGGTCTGGGGGTTGGATATCCTGGGACCCTTCTCTAGGGCAATCGGAGGGTACCAGTTCCTCTAAGACGTTGTAGTCAAGTTCACCAAATGGCTCGAGGCAGCCCAAGTGATCAACATCAACAAGGAGTCCACATTCAAGTTCATCAAGTCGATCGTCTGCAGGTTTGGGGTCCCGAACAGGATCATCACTGACAACAGGACCTAGTTCACCAGTGCAGCTTTCCAGGACGACTGTGAAGATGGTTGACGACTCCTAAGGTATACTAACAAATCATCCCCGGCAATAGTGCCAGAAATGCTTTTTGGTATTACTTACGCACCATTAACTAAACATATCAAACTGATGTGTCAGAAATGCTTGTTAATGGTTCTATTTGATCATAGAGTGAATTCCGCAAGCGCACAGAGATATCATTGTAGCATTCCGCCTTAAGAGTATTCCCAGTGTCATTTATTTGATCCCAAAAGAAGGCGGGGTAGAGATACAACAATCATCAAGTGGAAAGGGTAGAAAGGTCTAGGTAAGAATCTAGTAAGGATGGAAAAAATAATAGTTGAGGTAGTGTGACAAACACAAGATCTTTCAAGTCTAAGGGGGATAAGAGGATCCTAGAGGTTAGTTAAGGTTGAGAGTTATGGAGGTACTCCCTACTATGCTCTAATGTACATATACATAGTCTAAACTAATTATGCATAAGCTAGATCAATAGTGAATACATATGTTATGTAGTTATACACATCGGGCATGGGCTTACCCCTAGCCATACTACGGAGACTCCTGCCAAGAGCCTATGGCATAGCCGAACGTGGAGGATTACAAAGGACAAATATGGCTGTCACCACCTACTGCCTACCTCTTCAATCCGTGGGTCTACGAGACATTCAATGCTACTTAGCTATCCTAGCACCATGCTAGCATATTAAGTAATTACCTTAAGAGCCTAGGCACAATCCAACCTAAGGCAATGAATTGAATCATCATTGAATCAATGTTGATACACAACATAATTATCCATACTAACCTAGTTATGTTATAATTAACTAGACCATAGTAGGAATCTATAGGTTCTATGATAATGAGATATGTTCATGATGAAATAGTCATAGAAGCTATACCTTCCACAAACATGGACTCCACAATCAAACAAGAAACTCTTTGCCCAAGTATATGTCTAAATAGAGACTAAAGATACTTTCTTTATTATGCATAAAGTCACAAATACAATAAAGAATACATGAGCCATACCTTTCCCAATGTAGGATTGGAAAGAGAGAGACTCCTTACTCCTTTCCCAATTTGGACTTGGGACTAGAGACTCTCCTCTCTACAACCTAACTCCTCAGATACTTCTGTTTTTGGGCCATTTGATCCATTGGATGCCACGTGTCATCCCCTGATTGGTGGGATGATATTTTATAGGATTGGTCCCTCTACATTTCCTCATTTCCTTCATAAAATGCTGCATAACATATTTCTCAAAGTCCAAGTGGAATTGGGTTAGATAGAAAGGTGATGTGTGCCAGAAATGACAAATCCTTAACATAATTGAGTTGAAATGACGGATGAACTTAGTATATAACAGCCGTCAACAAAGATCTCAGCGTCCAAGTTTCTTATGCATCCGTGGCTCATCCAAAGACCAATGGCCAAATAAAAAGGGCCAAATGCTTATTGACGGCTCCTAAGGTATATTAAAAAATCATCCCCGACAATAGTTCCAGAAATGCTTTTTGGTATTACTTACGCACCATTAAGTAAACATATCCAACTGATGTGTCAGAAATGCTTGTTAACGGTTCTATTGGATCACATAGTGAATTCCGCAAGCGCACGGAGATATCATTGTAGCATTTCCCCTTAAGAGTATTCCCAAGGGTGTCATTTATTTGATCTCAAAGGAAGGCGGGGTAGAGATATAACAATCATCAAGTGGAAAGGCTAGAAAGGTCTAGGTAAGAATCTAGTAAGGACGAATAAAATAATAGTGGAGGTAGTGTGACACACACAAAAGCTTTCAAGTCTAAGGGGGATAAGAGGATCCTAGTGGTTAGTTAATGTTGAGAGTTATGGAGGTACTCCTACTATGCTCTAATGTACATATACATAGTCTAAACTAATTATTCATAAGCTAGATCAATAGTGAATACATATGTTATGTGGTTCAACACATCGGGCACGGGCTTACCCCTAGCAATACTAGGGTGACTCCCACCATGAGCCTGTGGCATAGCCAAACATGGAGGATTACAAAAGACAGATAGGATTGTCACCACCTACTGCCTACCTCTTAAATCCGTGGATCTACGAGACATTCAATGCTACTTAGCTATCATAGCACCATGCTAGCACATTAAATAATTACGTTAAGAGCCTAGGCACAATCCATCCTAAGGCAATGAATTGAATCATCATTGAACCAATGTTGATACACAACATCATTATCCATACTATCCTAGTTATGTTATAATTAACTAGACTATAGTGGTAGTCTATAGGTTCTATAATAATGAGATATGTTCATGATGAAATAGTCATAGAAGCTATACCTTCCACATACATGGGCTCCACAATCAAACAAGAAACACTTTGCCCATGTATATGTATAAATAGAGACTAAAGATACTATCTTTATTATGCATAAAGTCACAAATACATGAAGGAATAGATGAGCCATACCTTTCCTAATGTAGGATTGGGAAGAGAGAGACTCCTTACTCCTTTCCCGATTTGGACTTGCGACTAGATACTCTTCTCTCTACAACCTAACTCCTCTAAGACTATGGATGATAGTGTATACAATATAGATAAAGCTCAAGTGGTGTGTGTTGAAGTGAGGTGTAGGGGGTCCTATTTATACTAGTGTTGTGGTCAGTTCCCGCAACCAAAAGCGCGTGATCAGTCACCATTGACTCCTTCAAAGTAGGAGGAGCCAACACGCGTCGTTTAACCGTGTTTGGCGCCAGGAAGAGGTCGGCCGAACCACCAAACACAGAGTGCTTCCTCCAGGTGGCTGCCAGGTTGGCCCCCTTGATTCATATGGGTGATACACCGTTGGATCTCCTGGGATACTTCTGTTTCTGGGCCATTTGATCCATGGGATGCCACGTGTCATCGCCTGATTCGTGGGATGATATTTTATAGGATTGATCCCTCTACATTTCCTCATTTCCTACATAAAATGCTACATACACATATTTCTCCAAGTCCAAGTGGAATTGGGTTAGATAGAAAGGTGATGTGTGCAAGAAAAGACAAATCCTTCACATAATTGAGTTAAACTGACGGATGAAATTAGTATATAACAGCCGTCAACAAAGATCTCAGCGTCAAGTTTGTTATGCATCTGTGGCTCATCCAAAGAGCAATGGCCAAATCAAAAGGGCCAAATGCTTATTGACGGCTCCTAAGGTATATTAACAAATCATCCCCGGCAATAGTGCCAGAAATGCTTTTTGGTATTACTTACACACTATTAACTAAACATATCCAACTGATGTGTCATAAATGCTTGTTAACGGTTCTATTGGATCACATAGTGAATTCCCCAAGCGCACGGAGATATCATTGTAGCATTTACCCTTAAGAGTATTCCCAAGGGTGTCATTTATTTGATCCCAAAGGAAGGCGGGGTAGAGATATAACAATCATCAAGTGGAAAGGGTAGAAAGGTCTAGGTAAGAATCTAGTAAGGATGGACAAAATAATAGTGGAGGTAGTGTGACACACACAAAAGCTTTCAAGTCTAAGGGGGATAAGAGGATCCTAGAGGTTAGATAAGGTTGAGAGTTATGGAGGTACTCCTACTATGCTCTAGTATTCATATACATAGTCTAAACTAATTATTCATAAGCTAGATCAATAGTGAATACATATGTTATGTGGTTCAACACATCGGGCACGGGCTTACCCCTAGCAATACTAGGGTGACTCCCACCAAGAGCCTGTGGCATAGCCGAACGTGGAGGATTACAAAAGACAGATAGGATTGTCACCACCTACTGCCTACCTCTTAAATCCGTGGATCTACGAGACATTCAATGCTACTTAGCTATCATAGCACCATGCTAGCACATTAAATAATTATGTTAAGAGCCTAGGCACAATCCATCCTAAGGCAATGAATTGAATCATCATTGAACCAATGTTGATACACAACATCATTATCCATACTAACCTAGTTATGTTATAATTAACTGGACTATAGTGGTAGTCTATAGGTTCTATAATAATGAGATATGTTCATGATGAAATAGTCATAGAAGCTATACCTTCCACATACATGGGCTCCACAATCAAACAAGAAACACTTTGCCCATGTATATGTATAAATAGAGACTAAAGATACTATCTTTATTATGCATAAAGTCACAAATACATGAAGGAATAGATGAGCCATACCTTTCCTAATGTAGGATTGGGAAGAGAGAGACTCCTTACTCCTTTCCCGATTTGGACTTGCGACTAGATACTCTCCTCTCTACAACCTAACTCCTCTAAGACTATGGATGATAGTGTATACAATATAGATAAAGCTCAAGTGGTGTGTGTTGAAGTGAGGTGTAGGGGGTCCTATTTATACTAGTGTTGTGGTCAGTTCCCGCAACCAAAAGCGCGTGATCAGTCACCATTGACTCCTTCAAAGTAGGAGGAGCCAACACGCGTCGTTTGACCGTGTTTGGCGCGAGGAAGAGGTCGACCGAACCACCAAACACGGAGTGCTTCCTCCAGGTGGCTGCCAGGTTGGCCCCCTTGATTCATATGGGTGATACACCGTTGGATCTCCTGGGATACTTCTGTTTCTGGGCCATTTGATCCATGGGATGCCACGTGTCATCGCCTGATTCGTGGGATGATATTTTATAGGATTGATCCCTCTACATTTCCTCATTTCCTACATAAAATGCTACATACACATATTTCTCCAAGTCCAAGTGGAATTGGGTTAGATAGAAAGGTGATGTGTGCAAGAAAAGACAAATCCTTCACATAATTGAGTTAAATTGACGGATGAAATTAGTATATAACAGCCGTCAACAAAGATCTCAGCGTCAAGTTTGTTATGCATCTGTGGCTCATCCAAAGAGCAATGGCCAAATCAAAAGGGTCAAATGCTTATTGACGGCTCCTAAGGTATATTAACAAATCATCCCCGGCAATAGTGCCAGAAATGCTTTTTGGTATTACTTACACACTATTAACTAAACATATCCAACTGATGTGTCATAAATGCTTGTTAACGGTTCTATTGGATCACATAGTGAATTCCCCAAGCGCACGGAGATATCATTGTAGCATTTCCCCTTAAGAGTATTCCCAAGGGTGTCATTTATTTGATCCCAAAGGAAGGCGGGGTAGAGATATAACAATCATCAAGTGGAAAGGGTAGAAAGGTCTAGGTAAGAATATAGTAAGGATGGATAAAATAATAGTGGAGGTAGTGTGACACACACAAAAGCTATCAAGTCTAAGGGGGATAAGAGGATCCTAGAGGTTAGATAAGGTTGAGAGTTATGGAGGTAATCCTACTATGCTCTAGTATTCATATACATAGTCTAAACTAATTATTCATAAGCTAGATCAATAGTGAATACATATGTTATGTGGTTCAACACATCGGGCATGGGCTTACCCCTAGCAATACTAGGGTGACTCCCACCAAGAGCCTGTGGCATAGCCGAACATGGAGGATTACAAAAGACAGATAGGGTGGTCACCACCTGCTGCCTACCTCTTAAATCCGTGGCTCTACGAGACATTCAGTGCTACTTATCTATCCTAGCACCATGCTAGCACATTAAATAATTACATTAAGATCCTAGGAACAATCCATCCTAAGGCAATGAATTGAATCATCATTGAACCAATGTTGATACACAACATCATTATCCATACTAACCTAGTTATGTTATAATTAACTAGACTATAGTGGGGGTCTATAGGTTCTATGATAATGAGATATGTTCATGATGAAATAGTCATAGAAGCTATTCCTTCCACATACATGGACTCCACAATCAAACAAGAAACGCTTTGCCCAAGTATATGTATAAATAGAGACTAAAGGTACTATCTTTATTATGCATAAAGTCACAAATACAAGAAGGAATACATGAGCCATACCTTTCCTAATGTAGGATTGGGAAGAGAGAGACTCCTTACTCCTTTCCCGATTTGGACTTGCGACTAGATACTCTCCTCTCTACAACCTAACTCCTCTAAGACTATGGATGATAGTGTATACAATAGAGATGAAGCTCAAGTGGTGTGTGTTGAAGTGAGGTGTAGGGGGTCCTATTTATACTAGTTTTGTGGTCGGTTCCCGCCACCAAAAGCGCGTGATCAGTCACCATTGAATCCTTCAAGCTAGGAGGAGCCAACACACGTCTTTTGACCGTGTTTGGCGCCAGGAAGAGGTCGGCCGAACCAGGGGTTCGGCCGACCTGATCAGCACTCCAAACGCGGAGTGCTTCCTCTAGATGGCTGCCAGGTGGGCCCCCTTGATGTATATGGGTGATACACCATTGGATCTCCTGGGATACTTCTGTTTCTGGGCCATTTGATCCATGGGATGCAACGTGTCATTGCCTTATTCGTGGGATGATATTTTATAGGATTGATCCCTCTACATTTCCTCATTTCCTGCATAAAATGCTGCATACACATATTTCTCCAAGACCAAGTGGAATTGGGTTAGATAGAAAGGTGATGTGTGCAAGAAATGACAAATCCTTCACATAATTGAGTTAAATTGACAGATGAAATTAGTATGTAACACCCGTCAACAAAGATCTCAGCGTCCAAGTTTGTTATGCATCCGTGGCTCATCAAAAGAGAAATGACCAAATCAAAAGGGCCAAATGCTTATTGACGGCTCCTAAGGTATATTAACAAATCATCCCCGGCAATAGTGCCAGAAATGCTTTTTGGTATTACTTACACACCATTAACTAAACATATCCAACTGATGTGTCAGAAATGCTTGTTAACGGTTCTATTGGATCACATAGTGAATTCCGCAAGCGCACGGAGATATCATTGTAGCATTTCCCCTTAAGAGTATTCCCAAGGGTGTCATTTATTTGATCCCAAAGGAAGGCAGGGTAGAGATATAACAATCATCAAGTGGAAAGGGTAGAAAGGTGTAGGTAAGAATCTAGTAAGGATGGATAAAATAATAGTGTAGGTAGTGTGACACACACAAAAGCTTTCAAGTCTAAGGGGGATAAGAGGATCCTAGAGGTTAGTTAAGGTTGAGAGTTATGGAGGTACTCCTACTATGCTCTAATGTACATATACATAGTCTAAAGTAATTATTCATAAGCTAGATCAATAGTGAATACATATGTTATGTGGTTCAACACATCGGGCACGGGCTTACCCCTAGATATACTAGGGTGACTCCCACCAAGAGCCTGTGGCATAGCCGAACGTGGAGGATTACAAAAGACAGATAGGGTTGTCACCACCTACTGCCTACCTCTTAAATCCATGGCTCTACGAGACATTCAATGCTACTTAGCTATCCTAGCACCATGCTAGCACATTAAATAATTACCTTAAGAGCCTAGGCACAATCCATCCTAAGGCAATAAATTGAATCATCATTGAACCAATGTTGATACACAACATCATTATCCATACTAACCTAGTTATATTATAATTAACTAGACTATAGTGGGGGTCTATAGGTTCTATGATAATGAGATATGTTCATGATGAAATAGTCATAGAAGCTATACCTTCCACATACATGGACTCCACAATCAAACAAGAAACGCTTTGCCCAAGTATATGTATAAATAGAGACTAAAGATACTATCTTTATTATGCATAAAGTAACAAATACAAGAAGGAATACATGAGCCATACCTTTCCTAATGTAGGATTGGGAAGAGAGAGACTCCTTACTCCTTTCTCGATTTGGACTTGCGACTAGATACTCTCCTCTCTACAACCTAACTCCTCTAAGACTATGGATGATAGTGTATACAATAGAGATGAAGCTCAAGTGGTGTGTGTTGAAGTGAGGTGTAGGGGGTCCTATTTATACTAGTGTTGTGGTCGGTTGCCGCCACCAAAAGTGCGTGATCACTCACCATTGACTCCTTCAAGCTAGGAGGAGCCATGACCCATCGTTTGACCGTGTTTGTCGCCAGGAAGAGGTCGGCCGAACCAGGCGTTTGGCCAACCTGGTCAGCACTCCATACGCGGAGGCTTCCTCTAGGTGGCTGCCAGGTGGGCCCCCATGATGTATATGGGTGATACACCGTTGGATCTCCTGGGATGCTTCTGTTTCTGGACCATTTGATCCATGGGATGCCACGTGTCATCGCCAGATTCGTGGGATGATATTTTATAGGATTGATCCCTCTACATTTCCTCATTTCCTACATAAAATGTTGTATACACATATTTCTCCAAGTCCAAGTGGAATTGGGTTAGATAGAAAGGTGATGTGTGCAAGAAATGACAAATCCTTCACATAATTGAGTTAAATTGACGGATGAAATTTGTATATCATAGCCGTCAACAAAGATCTCAGCGTCCAAGTTTTGTTATGCATCCGTGGCTCATCCAAAGAGCATTGGCCAAATCAAAAGGGCCAACACTTAGATACTCAGGGGCCTCAAGACACGCACGTATAACAGCTTGGATAAGCATGGTGCCAAGTGGGTCGACGAACTCCCCTGCGCACTATGGGCAATCCGGACATCACCCAGCCGTGCCATCGGAGAAACCCCTTTCTTCCTGGTGTATGGGGCCGAGGCCGTCCTCGCCCCATAGATATCAGTGGGCTCACTACGAGTCCGAGCATTCGATGAAGCCTCATAGGATCAGCTTTGATTAGAATATGTGGACCTCTTCAACAAATCAAGGTTGCACACCACCATCCGAAATGCACGCTACCGACAGGCACTAAGGCGCTACCATGAGCGGTTCGTGCAGAGTAGAGAGCTCTAGATAGGTGACCTGGTGTCGTGGTGCATACTTTCTTAAGAAGGGTCACACAAACTCTCCCCCAGCTAGGAGGGCCCCTTCCGAGTAACTCAAGTATCCCGCTCCGGGTGTGTCCACTTAGCCACAAAAGAAGGATATCCCCTTCGCAACCCTTGGAACATATAGCACCTCCATAAGTTCTATCCCTAAGCATAAATAGTAGGATAGTGTAGGGTGTCATGGTGCCAAGGAACGACAGTTAGGACAACCAAGCTCTGGGGGGGGGGGGGGGACAGGTCCAGAGTGTTTAGCCGTTTAGCTTGGTCCTATACCCTAAGCATGAACACTCTGCCTCCCCTCCCAATGGAGTTGGTCATTGACTTAATGTAAAGCCAATCCACTCCTGTGAAAACCAATGAGAAGAATTCACTGTCTTATCATATGCTTTCTCTTATGTTCACTTAAATTACCTATTAATTTTGTGATCAATCAAGCTAGTCTCGTCTTTCGTATATTGTGTTCATATACTTGGTGATATTTTTTCTAGATCGCCCCTAGTAGAGTTATGCAACCCTACCGCAGGTGGACATGTTTGAGGTACCTGCAAGGTGTCTTGGAACCTCACAACTGCCCCCTTACTTGGGGTCCTGTGGTGCCAAATGGTCCCCCACAAAAGGACAAGGATGATCTAATGGACCAGAGCGTGCAACCTGCTTAGCCTGGTCCTATACCCTAAGCGTGCGCGCTTTTGCCTCCTAGTGCTGCGGCTAGGTGCCGAGGGCCAAGACGCTCACACCCTGAATAAGAAGAAAGTCGAATCCCGAGCGTTAATGTACTGATTTACCCAAACCCTGTGTGCCATCCCAGGACTGTAAGACATGACAATACTCAAGAATAGGGAAAGATCACCAACGAGCAAAACAATATGCACCCCTGTTATGTGTGCAGTACATACAAAGCAGGTTGCGACAGAATGGTTAGCTCTGTCACAACCTAAGGGTCCTACCATCGATGTCTCAATGACGATGGTGGACGACGCTGGAGCACCCAGCTCCCGCACCTCCAAAGGGGCCTGTCGTCGTCGCCTCAATGACATTTGTGGTTGACGCCGGAGCATCCAGCTCCAGTGCCTCACAGGGGGCCTGCTGTCGACATCCCAACATGTTAACGCCAGCAAAAAACACGGATAAATGAGTAAACTCTCCTACCTCGCTCTTGTCGCTAACAAAATTCACTTGTGATAGGCTGTGCACTAGAGGCCCGCCGTCGACAAGTCTACAACAATGGTGGACGATGCCAGAGCATACAGCTCCATCACCTCCCAGGTGACTTGCCATCGACGTACCTACGTAGATAATGTGCGACGTTGGAGTATACAGCTCTGGCACCTCCTAGGGGGCCTGCCGTCGATGTACCTACAAAGATGGTGGGCGATGTCGGAGGATCCAGCTCTGGCACCTCCCAAGGGGCCTCCCATCAATGACACAACGACCATGCGGTGGATGACGTCGGAGGATCCAGCTCTGACGCCTCGCAAGGGGCATGTCATCCACGTCACAACACGTTAATACCAGCAATAAGTGTGGACAAATGAGTAAACTCTCCTACCTCGCTCTTGTCGCTAACAGGATTCTCTTGCGATAGCGTGTGTGCCAGGGGCCCGCCATGGACAACTCTACGATGCTGGTGGACGACAGCGAAGAATACAAGTCTGACACCTCCCAGAGGGCCTACCGCGACGTACCTACGCAGATGGCAAGCGACGCCAAAGCATACAGCTCTGCACCTCCCAGGGGGCCTGCCGTAGACGTACCTACGAAGATGGCGGGCAATGCTGGAGCATCTAGCTTCGACACCTCCCAGGGGGCTTGTCGTCAACGACTCAATGACGATGCGGTGGATGATGCTGGAGTATCTAGCTCTGGCGCCTCGCAGGGGGCCTGTCGTCAATGTCACAGCACGTTAATGCCAGCAACAAGCGCAAACAAATCAGTAAACTCTCCTACCTCGCTCTTATCGCTAACATGATTCTCTTGCGATAGCCTGTGCACCAGGGGCCCGCTGTCGACGACTCTACAACGATAATGATGGACGCCGGAGCATCCAGCTCTGGCACCTCCCAGGAGGCCTGCCGTCGATGTACCTACAAAGATGGTGGGTGACACCTGGGCATCTAGCTCTTACACCTCCCAGGGGGCCTGCCGTCGACGTACCTGTGAAGATGGTGGGCAACGTCGAGCATACAACTCCGGCACATTCCAGGGGGCCTACCGTCGATGAACCTACAAAGATGGTGAGCCATGTCAAAGCATACAGCTTTGGCAACTACCAGGGGGCCTGCCGTCGATGTTTCTACGAAGATGGTGGTCCACGCCAGAGCAACCAGCTCCGGCACCTCCCAGGGGGCCCACCGTTGACGACTCTACGATAATTGTGGGCGACACCGGAGCATCCAGCTCTGGCACCTCCCAGGGATCCTGCCATTGACGTCCAAGCACGTCAATGAGAGCAACAAGCGCGGACAAGTGAGTACACTCTCCTACCCTGCTCTTGCTGCTAACAAGGTTCCCTTGTGGTATCCTATGCATCAGGGGCCTACCGTCGATGACCGTACAATGATGATGGACGACGCTAGAGCATCTAGCTCTGGCACCTTCCAAGGGGGCTGCCGTCGATGGCATCACAACGAGGGAGGGCGACGTCGGAGCAGCCAGCTCCCGCACCCCCCGAGGGCCTGCCGTTGATGGCAACACTCAGGAAAAGCCTGGTGCTCCCGAAAGGGGCACTCTGAGAACAATAACTCATGCTCCCCCACTCTGTTGGGGCCCAATCGAAGTCATCCCGTAGTCAAGTGGCAGGCGTACCCAACAATCTGGCCACCGCTACCAAGGGCCCTCTAAGGGTGGTTCCATAGGCAGGACGTCAACTAGTGACAAACCGGGCGTGTCAACTGTGCAAGCGTTGGTCCCTAAAAGGCTAACATCATCAACAAAGGCTCTTAAAGACCTTACAAAAGAGAAGGAATTGGGGCAACAATTTGAAAGCACACGACAAGCCAAAAAGCAAAACAACTTGGATTTAAATTCATAAACAGTTATTTACACAAGGGGGCATCCTCGGATACAAAAAACTTTTTGCCTGGGTGCCGCCAGTCCCAACCCCGTTGGAACGAAGAGGCCTCCTGCTTCGCAAGGTCCTGTACTTCGGGTCTCACTTCTTCCTCTCGCTCATCAAATTGTCCTTTCTCCACCTGCTCCAGCGGGATCATCCACTACCGGAATCGCGATAATAGACGACGGCCAGAAACTGTCGTCTATAAGGTCTATACCGTTGTTTATAAGTTATAGACGACAGTATACACTTATAGACGACGGTTTTCGGCCGTCTATGATTATTTGTCGTCTATAACATTATAGACGACGGTTACCGTCGTCAATAAACTAATTAACAACGGCCGTATTTAACTGTCGTCAATAAGCTAGCTCTATCCACGTGGCACTGTGGAGACCTTATAGACAACAGTTATGCCGTTACCGTCGTCTATAAAGACAATGATTGACGACGGCCAGCGAAAATCCATCGTCTATACCGACAATTATAGATGACGGCCAGGGTGAAACCGTCATCAATAAGGGTCCTTATAGACGACGGCTATGGTAATACTGTCGTCTATAAGTCTTGCTTTAAAAAAAATGGAAAACAGATATTATACAGGCAGACTGAACAGACAGCGGATACTATACAGACAACAGATCAAGCCAGAATCCATACACAAATTGCAATACCACCACTGATCCCCTAACATAGAAAGCTATCACCAGTTCTCGCCACCATCTGGCTGCAATACAATGTTGGGGCTGCTTTTATTTTCTTTGATGTTTGCATTCGTACCGCCATCGTAAGTAACTGCAGGTGCAGAGTCATCTTCCGTGTCCTGTTTTCAGAACTGGCATTACAGAATTAATGAGAGAAAAACTGAAGTGCACAAAAGAATCGTTAGATTGAATAATAAGAGCTGATTCAGTTTGAACACTCCATACAGTAATATTTCCCAGAATGTATGTAGTAGCATTTTATCAGTGTGTATTCAGAATGTATGTATATTATAACAATCAGTTTGTATTCACATCAGGTATTCAGAATTCTGACTATAATATAACACTCACTCCATCATCTGATTGTTATAATATAGTCCAAAATATGACAATATTCTTGTGTGAATATGACTACACACAAGAATGCTGTTGTCACTTTCCCAGTAAGGCGTTCACTGTATTTTAACTGCTGTAGTTAGTGTTACAAAGAGCGCTGAAAATAATAACTTAAATACAACCTAATAATAACTTAAATACTGCTAAAAAACATGTATGGGTTACCAAAAAGAAGACTAGATCATCTTTCAAAACAAACAGCATTGTGTACTCGGTTTTTTTTCAAGTAGTTTTGCTCCCCCTTTTAACCCTAATTCCCTATACAACAATGCAGGAGACTGGCATTCCATTACATTAGAGATGAAAGGATGCAAGTAGATTTCAAATCGGATGACCTGACTATCACACGCTACCCTGTCCGCTGCTGTCGGTGTTCAGAAAGTCGTCCTCCGGCAGTCGTCCAAGCGTCGGAATCTGGGGCGAAGGAGTTTGAGCCTCCATGATATGAAAGTGTGGTTAGACAAGTTATAAGTATAAAAATGCATATTTTACTAAATTTGAACAAGTTTAACAAGTTTCAGTTATTCTGAAAAATTTTGTGTCTGTGCTCCTGTCGTCGGCACCAGTGGCAGCTCTGTCGACGGCGGCGCCTACTGCGGAAAGACAGTCTGCTATCCTGCGCTCATAGCCTGCAAATACAAATCGAATTATTATAGCTGTCATCTGTATATTAAAAATGTTAAGTACAACAATCCAAACATACTAGGAAGGCAGCTTGCCACTGTAGTATCTACGAGTTTTGATACTCGTCTCTAGCCCTAAGCGCCGCTGCTTGCATCTCGTCCCATGACCTGAGCTCTTCTTGCATCCTCTGGATCTCCTCCCAAACGATTTGGAGCTCCAGATCTCGGCTCGTATGGCTGCTGTTGGACCCACCTTGCTGCGATGAAGAGGCTCTCAAGGAAGCCCGCGCCTGCCTCCATCGAAGAAGGCCAACCTGCACAACGAAGTAAGATTATTAAATTTTGTAACTCAAAGTTTGTGACAGTAAAATAAAATTAACAAAACTCACCGTCCGTGAGGTTTCCCGCCACCGATTGCATACGCGGCTTCGAGGACAATTGGTGTGCTCTGCCAATCGAACTCTTCGCCTTGAAGCCTCTGCGCCTCCTGCTTGTACTTTCTCTGGAAATATAGATATAACATTATTGAAACTATTAAAGAGAATTCAATTAAGTTAACAAAGTAACATTATTGAAATAACTCACCAACGCCTGACTTGCCATCTGAGAAGACAGCTGGTCAAGTTGCGACGGGTCACTTCCCAAGTGACCCCTCTTCCACACCTCGATAGGTGACGGCTCCTGACCCCTCTCGCGCTCCTATCGATACGTGTTAGCACAGTGAAAGATTATAAAATTACTTAAATAGAATTCAAGTCACACTTACCATCCGTTTAGCGAGACGTATGTAGCCGTCCCCACCCATATGGTGTTTTCCGTCTGTCCCTCTACTCTCTCGATGGGTTTTAGACACGCCCTGGAAGCATTGGATCCCCCAACGAGCACACAAGTCACGGTACACATTGGGACGGCTGTCAAGGCACGCTACACTGACTTACACACATTTATTATTAAAAGAAAGCATTGATCACAATCATATAATGAAGTAATGTAAAATAAACACTTTACCTCTACGTACTGCGCCTCCGTCAAGTACTTGTCGGCCCCTTCCGTGTACTTCCCCGGCGGACCCTCCTCTGGATGCACCTTGAAATATGCCTTCGTAGCTTGAATGCGAGCCATCGATAGTGTCTGAGTCATGAGCTTCCTGGCGCAGTTATGGAAGATGAGACGAGCGTGAGCCGTCTGCTCGGCCTCGTTCTCCAAACGGTACCGTGCCTGGAAGAACAAATATACAAGTAAATGTATTTAATTTATAATAAATATGTATTACACAAATATTTGTTCGTACTTACCATAAAGTCGTGCCACACAGCCTCCTGGTGGTTCTCGTAAGCAAGGTCCTGGGCTGTAGCATAATGGTCCCAAGATGTGACATCGTGTCCTTTCACTACACCGAGCTCAACACCATCATGGAGGTCAAGCCCTTACCATCCAAGAACTGGATCCTCCTCAGGGCAGGCTTATACTCCTCTAGCAACCCCTGGGGTACTTCCCAGGTGGTAGGGTCGGAGCCTGGACTGTCAGACGGCATCTTCAGCGAGGGATGTGGGTCTGTCCTCACAATGGCCCAGTCTTCCCTCCAGTCGCTCCATATGCCCCCTTTGAATGAGGCAATGTAACCCTAGGAGGTCTTGTCCCGACGGTGAAGTAGTAGGCCCCCACATGGGTTACTGACAAGAGAGGAGGCAAGACAGCGAGTCTCCACTGCCCTGGTCAGTTAAGCTTACGGAAGAAGCCTTAGATCTTTAGGACAATATCGTCCCGGGACCACCTGTCGGGCCCGAGACCCCACTTGTAAGGCATCCGGCCTTGTCTATAAAAGTCCCGTATTGACACTGTTACAACGACCAAACATTAAACACATCACACGCACACACATACTAGCAATACCATCCACCGTGGAGTAGGGTGTTACGAATGACGTAAAAACCACCGTCTCATATTCTCATTTGCTAGAACACTTGATTGAGGCCTAAGCTCCACCTAACAAAGAACCTCCCCGAGCTGCTCCTTAGCAGATCCGGGGAAAGTGTCGCATTAACACTTTGACACGCCTAATGTCAGATACTGCTATGACCAGTCGCATCGCAGTGAAGACACCGCATGCCTATCCCACTCCGCCAAGTGGGTACCTTACAGCGAAAGAGACAGTTGGACAGGACACCCCCTGCCATTGTCAGCAACGACACATGGGCCACTTGCGACTCAGGCGTCAAGGTGGTGAGTCTTCAAAGCCATAGTTAGAGGAAGCTTATGCAAGAATCCTTAGATCATTAGGATAATATCGCCCCGGGACAACCTGTCGGGCCCAGACCCAACCTGTAAGTCATTCGTCCTTGTCTATAAAAGGCTGGACTGCCACCGTTACAAAGGACCGAGAATCCAATCCCCGATACACACACGCATTCACACACATTAGCAATAATATCCATCGTGGAGTAGGGTGCACTACAGTGTTCCCGAGGCCAGGCCATCGCAAATAAGGTTGAAACCATCACAAATAATGTTGAAACCATCGTTTATTAATCGAACATTCGCAAATGGTCGTGTTTCCTATAGTGGTGTTACGCTCCCTACGGCCTGAACCACGTAAAAACCACCGTCTCATACACTCTCATACGCGCGAACACTCGATTGAGGCCTAAGCCCCGCCGAACAAGAACCTCTGCGGGCTGCAACTTACCAAATATGAGAGAAGTGTCGCTTTAACACTTCGACAGTAATCAGTAGTAGTAAGTTAATAACATGTATTACACCATATTTGCCTCATTCATGCATATCATGGCATATTGTTTAGTATATGAGCATTTATTGACTGCAATGTTTGTTTCGCATACTTGTCAGGCAAAATGGAAAAAAACGCTCAAGAGGGTACTTACGAGGACCTTCAACACCAGAAATTTGAAGCTCTCGACTCAAACATGCCGTCGGAGAAAGACAAGTGCCCTTGAACATTTTGATCCTGTTTTTGAAATGTTTTATATCGAACTTTCTTGCTTATGTCAATTTCACGGGAAAACCTATGAATAGGAGTTTATTAGACTTGTATGTTCTACCTTGCTGCTCAGGATGTAATATAGAGAGTCGGGAAAGGTATTTTTCATTTTTGCCGAGCTATATGTGAGACCTATGCATGCTGAATACATTGGAAATTAGAATAAAAGTGAAGGTTTACATTCAAAGTTTTGAGCTTACACCGATACACCATGATACAACCCAATACACACTTTCCGAACTTTTAAATGTGTTTTTGGGAGTAACATTGCTGTCGATGGTTTTAGATTGTCCGAACTTTTTCTCACGTGAGTTGCACGTGTTTCACGCTTTGGACTGTCCAAACTTTTTCTCACGTGAGTTGCACGTGTTTCACACTTTGGACTGCACGAACTTTCACTAAAATGAGCTGCATGTGAGTCGATGTGGTGGGAGTGTTTTCGGGAGTAACATTTACTCTTTATTTCGTTAAGACTTCCTGAACTTTCGGTCACGTGTTTTGCACGTGAATTTGAGATTGGAATGTCCGACCTTTTGCCTTTACATTGCAGCGCTGCTTTTGGTCTATTCGTTAATTTTATTTGCTGGAGTAATTGTGCGACGGATATGTTTTTAGCTTGCAATGTTTCAAACTTGCTTTTTATCTTATGGAATGTTTGCTTAGTATTCTCTTACTATGTTTTTGATTTTTTATGGCTGATTATGGAAGTTAAACATTGCTATGGTTTGCAACATGCTTATGTGAGGTGCTCACGTAAGGTGTTGTGTTTTTCGGACTAACAAGAGTCAAGTAGAGGACTTGGGCTTACAAATATTGGTTGTTTATTCACGTGCAGGTGTTACTTGAGGTCAAGACATGGCTGGTGACGCGATCCATTGAACTAGTCTTGGGGAGAAGTTGAGGTTCAACAACAAAGTCTGAGAGGAACTATGGTTGAGATGATCGGGAGGTCACACAACATTTTTGAGTCAAGAACAATGCATATGAAGGTATTGTGGACGTCGTTGGAATGTGTTTGCACGTATGCAAGGGGTGCATGGACGTGGCTATATTGTTTCAAAGTGTGATGAAGAGAAGCGGACGTGAAGATACGGTCAGAGAGGTCCAACCGGCTTGATTATGCCTCAGGCTGCGGTTGAGATGGTTATGGTTCGTTTATAGAAAGTTTTGAGATGTCAACAACAATAACAAGGCTCGCAACTTGATCATACAAGGATTGACTCAAAGGGACTTCGATCGTGTTGCACAACGCCGATCAGCGTACGATGTGTGGAAGGTGCTTTACGACTACCACAAACGATCCAACATGATCAAGGAGGTAAGGCAAGATATGTTCATGAAATAATACATGCACATTGAGATGCAACCAGGTGCGTCCATCAACGATTTATTTGCTAGTTTTAGTAAAATTCTTAGTAACATGCGTAGTGTCGTTGTTAATTTTGCAGATGCTGAAAATGCTAGACAGTTGTTAAGTGCATAAGGCATGTCGATATGGGAGATGAAAATTACATCTATTCATGAATCTACTGTCATGAGTACAATCACTTTAGATGTTTTACATTCTAAATTGAAAACTCATGAACTTGACATAATTTCACGTAAGAACCCCTACAAGTCTCTTGCATCTGTTTCACAACGTTACATGATTAGCTCCAGCCAATATTCATCATGTGGTACACTTGTTTTGTTGTCCTCTCTAACCCTTGAATAGATTGAAGAGTTTCTAGCGGAGGAGGTAGCACTTCTTTCTACTCGGTTCTCAAAAGCATTGCAAAATGTGAGAACTCGAAGAGGAGGGAGTGGTGGATCTCAATGATGCTTCGATGCGGTGAGTTTGGACATTTTCATACAAATTGGCCTAACCTTTCAGGTTGTACTCCCTGTAATGAGATGAAAAAAATTCAAGTTGTCCTCTTCAAAAAATAACAAGAAGATGGGTTTTACAGGTCACCAATTGGTAAACAGTTTTCTCTCCACACTTCAAGAACTTGGCTCGGACGATGTGGACATTAGAAGTGATGAAGATGAAGAGAATTTGGCAAATATGTGCTTAATGGTGGGCACTCCAGATAAAGTATGGACGAGGCAGAACACAACAGCGACGATGAAGAGGTATGTCCCACTTGCGAAGAAATGTGTGATGCTATTTCTTGTGCCACTGTTATACTTAAAAAATGACAAAAAATGTAGGATCAATGCTGTTAAAATTTAATTACTATAATCTTAAATTAATCGTTTGAAATCTTTTATTCCTAGTGACGATTCTTGTTCCTCATGTGAGCTTATATATGAACCATCGTCCTCTTTAAGAAGTGCGCAAACCTCCATATTTGATAAATTTAAGCTAGAAATTGAAAAGAACAAAAAACTTGCTGCACTTAATGATAAAAAACATGAAACATGCTAGTTGTTCAACAATTGATTTTCATTGTTCTAACTGTGATGATCTTAATAAGAAATTGCATGATGGTATGAATGGAATTTCTGTTTTGAAAAATTCTTTATGTTCTCATGAAGTTAAATATTGTTCTAATTGCAAGTTAAAAGGAAAATTTTCATGTGAAAACTATCTAGACTTGTCTAATAAACTTGATGACTTGCATAGAACACTAGAGCGATTTTGTAGTTGGAATAAAAATCCAAACATGCTGTTGAATTCCTCTAAGACTTGCAATGATAAAACTGGTTTAGGTTTTGATTCTCATGCTCATGCTAAGGCACATCCACCTATGGTTGTTAACTCACTAGGAAGCGGTTTGATTAAAATTGTTCCTAAACGAAAATAAGTGGTTTTCAAATCCGCAGGAGTGTTGTCTGGTTCTGTTTCTAATAAATATGTTGCTTGCTCATCTAGACATGAACATAAGGTTAAATATTATTGTACCTAATATGGTAGAGATGGTCAAGTCATAGATTTTTTTTATAGACTAGCTATACAACAGAAAAAAGGAAAGAATGCTAGCTAGATCTCATAACAATCATGCAAAACTTGCTCCTGATGCTGTACTGAATGTTAGGAATTTGTAACCTGTTGTAATGAATCATAAACATGCAAAGTTTGCTCCCAAACCTACTGCTTTTCATGCTACACACGTAACACCTCGTAGGTCAGTTTTTGGGTACAAAAATCCTCAAACTTTTGCTCACAAACCTGCTATTTTATCTTATATTTCATGTGCTATTCCTGTTGGACGTCGTGTGACTTAGTACTGGATTCCTAAATACCTTTTGACAAACAAAAGTATTGAGTCATCCACGTATTGTGCTTCTATGTTGGTTACCCGCTTGAGGAAGAAGAACAATTGGATTGTGGGTTCAGGTTGCTCATGCCACATGACCCATAACAAAGAATGGTTCTCCTTCCTCTCTTTTGTGTCACGTGTAGAAAATGTTACTTTTGTCGATAATTCTTCAACTCATATAATTGCTAAGAGTTATATTAAAGTAAATAATCACTACACTTTTAAGGATATGTCACTTGTTAAAATTTTGAAATACAATTTGCTTTCCTTTCAAAATTACTAAATGAAAATCTAGAAGTTAACTTCACTAAAAAGTGCTGCAAGTTTGTATATTCAAATGGTGATTTTATTTTTAACATGTCTCGGTTAGGAAGAGTTTTAAAACAGATTTTGATATGTCATCCTCTAAGCATAGGTGTCTAGTTTCTAATGATTCAAAGGAATTATATTTTTGGCATCGTAGACTTGGTCACGTAGCCTTTGATCATCTCACGCATGTTAGTGGTCTTGATTGCATACGTAGGTTGCCTAAGCTTAAAGAGGACAACAATATTGTGTGCTCTTCTTATAGACATGCTAAGATGGTTGCAGTTTCACATCCTCCTCTCACAATGACCATGATAACTGAACCGAGACAACTTTTGCACCTTGACACCGTAGGTCCTTCACGTGTTCAATCTCGGAGGTAAATGGTATGTGCTTGTAATTGTTGATTACTTTTTCTGGATACTCATGGGTTTACTTTATGGCATCTTAGAATGAAGCTTTTAGTCACTTTAGAAGCTTAGTTCATAGACTTTCACTTCATTACCCAAGATCTTTAATAGCAATAAGAAATGATAATGGAACTAAATTTAGAAACCAAACATTTGATCACTGTCAGTACCATGGATACTAGGTACTAATTGTTACCACGATTAAAAGTACGGAGTTCAACATATTCGAGTTGAAGACATCCGAAGGCTCCATGTGTCCCGCTGCACTGGACCTGCCTCCCTCGGTTGGGTAGCTCTGGCGCTGCCACGTGCAGTGTAGGTCCAGACCTGACTCCCTTCATAAGGAAGCTCCAGTCATGCCATGTGTCCATTGACCCCGGACCTAACCCCTGTTAGAGGGAAGCTCTGGTGGTGCCATGTGTTTAGCAGCTCTGGACGTACCTCCCCACAGAGGGAAGCTCCAAAGCTGCCACGTGTGAAGCCTCTGAACCCAAGCCTGCAACGGGAAGACTGTTGGATCTCTAATGGCACAGGTGTTCAAGGGGCTATTAAAACGGCCGTTACAAGACCTGGTTAACATGTCGTAAATACTATATTAATGACCCGCGATCAGAGGACCGTCAATACCATTAACACTATAATTAAGATGTGTCATTACACTGTTAATCATCCATAACAGCAGTAGATCGTGCATAGGGTGTTCAATATAGCTGGGGCCACCTGTCGGGCCAGGTGAACCATGTAGTGGACAATCCTTAGCATATAAAAGGGTTGTGCCGCATGGTATAGAGGGTTGCACTCAAGATCACACTCTCATACAATCAACAATTACCCCGCGGGGTAGAGTATTGCTCTCAGGCGGCCCGAACCACGTTAAAATCCTCTGTGTCACCGTCCTGCTCTTGATCTTACGCGCGCCCCAACCAAATACAAAGCTCCGAGGACTACGCTTTTCTAGTACCGTGGGAAGTGATGTTTACACACTTCAACATTTGGCGCGCCAGGTAGGGGGCGCTCTAGATTTCGAGATGGTGAATTCCGCCACAGCATCGTCCAACGGCCATGCTGAGCAGCTTGCTGGAGGAAATATCTCCAACGAGCAGCAGCCAGCCAACGCTATTGTCCCGGTGGGTGTTGTTCTACCACCACCTCCACCATCACAACAAGATAGTGTTTTTGCATCGGGCACTGCATCGACGAACAACCCTGAGAACCCGCAAAACGCAACATGGACTCTTCTCCAGCGTCCTCTAGCGCCCAAAGCTCCCCAGGGCGTGGTGGAGCGATGGCGTACTGATGTGGATAATTTGGTTGTAGTTGCAGCCAATGCATCAGTAACCAAGGTTTTCCCCCAGTTGGGCAGGCACCTTCAAGGAATAGGACCTTGTTTGGTATACTTGGTCCTTAAGCGTCACAGCACAGGAGATGTGCGCCCTCCCAACAAGTTACATCATTGCCCTTTAGGGCATGCCACACTCATACAACATCGAGGCTCTCAACGCATGATCTTCGGTCGAAGGCCGACCGCTGGTACATGAGGCAAGATGGTCGCATCCACACGGAGCACAATCGCGAGAGGCGAGAAGCTCGGGAAAACTGTTCTCCTTTGGGAGTGGGGGGTGGCTATTCAGCCCTTGGCATGCATCTTTGCATGGCTACCTGGCCACCCAATTTCTGGCCTCATCTGTCGGAGAAATACGACAGAACAGTCAACCCCGTCGAATTTCTTCAAATTTACTCCACCGCCATCCTTGCGGCTAGAGGCAATGAGGTCGTGATGGCCAACTACTTCCCAATGGCTCTAACCGCGACAGCGTGGTCCTGGTTCATGAGTCTTCGTCCTAACTCCATCTATAGCTTGGGGCAACTATGCCGCCAGTTCACTTCCAACTTCGAGAGCTCTTACACCCAACCAGGTACAGAGTTGGACTTATTTGCCGTACAATAGAAGGCGGGAGAATCGCTTCGATCATTCATCCAGCAAGTTTTTTCAGGTACGGGACACTATTCCTTCAATCTCCAATGCCTCTATTCTTGTCGCATTTCGACATGGAGTTAGATACAAGAAGATGTTTAAGAAGCTGGCAACCAAAGATGCCAGCAGCGTCACAGAGCTCTTCAGCCTAGCCGATCAATATGCTAGGGTTGCGGAGGGCCGGGAGATGCAATCCAAACCAGCTGCAAAGGCTTGCAAATATACCTCCAAGGATGAAGCTACTTCGTCAGGCGAAGGAAAGAAGAAGAAGTCCAACAGCAGGAAAAAGTCGTCGTCTTGCACACCTACTACTACTGCTGTAGCTGCAGCTCCTGGTGGTCGGGGTCCACGCCCCGAAAAATGACCCCAACCGTCAACTGAGGAATGTGAAAGTGAGAAGATGTGGTGTACGATCAACAAGACGATTACCCATGACCTCAAAGACTATAATGACGTCCGCCAACAGGAAGGGAAACAGAAGGTCGGAGAAGATCCGCCAGAACAGGAGCTTGGCTTCAGGGGTGCCAATAAGTCACTGAAGGCTATTTACACAACATTGAATGACGACCCCGACATTTCCGACAATGAACATAGGAAGACTGTCACAATGATATATGGAGGGACCAAAGATATTACCTCCCGGCGTATCCTCGAGATGATGTGTCGGGAGATGGCTGTCGTAGCTCCCACCGCCAAGGCAGAACCTCATCAGAAGTGGATGGACACTGCCATAACCTTTGATCCCTCGGATTGCCCGAAGAACATGACCGAAGCTGGTCAGTTATCATTGATGGTTTCTCCTACCATCCACAACATCTATCTCTACCATGTACTGGTGGATGGGGGAGTGGCGCTTAACGTCCTCAACTATGCAGCGTTTGTGAAGCTCCAGCTTAGCCTCTTGGACCTTTATCCCTCGCATCCTTTCTCCAGGGTTGGTCCGGAGCTATCACTCCTCTCAGATCAATTATAGGTTCGAGAAGTTGGTCTTCGAAGTAGCACACATCAGCCTTTCCTTCAAAGCCATCCTAGGCAGGCCAACCCTGCATAAGTTCATGGCCGTAGCTCATTACGACTATTTGGTGCTGAAGATGCCGACTCCTTCAGGCGTCCTTCGAATCTGTGGGGATTGTACTGCAGGAGTCACAGCGCTCGAAGAACTCCATGCGCTCGCAACAGCGCAGGAAGATGGATATGGCAACGTGCAATCTTATCAACCTCCAAGCTCTCATAAACGAGGCTCAACCTGTGCACCACCCGTGCAACCAAGCAGCGATACTGACATTCCCATCAAAGTTGTCCAAATCTGTTCCGATGCTGCCCAGACCACCCGTATATCGTGAGGTTTGAATAACTAATAGGAACTCGCGCTCATGACTTTCCTCCAAGCGAATGTTGAAGTGTTTGCATGGCAACCATCACAGATGCCTGGGATCCCTAGGGAGGTGATTGAGCCCCAAAAGCAATCAGTCGAGTGCTAGAATTTCATCAGACAAGAGATCAAGAAGCTGCATGAAGCTAGTTTCATCCGAGAGGTCCACCGTCCGCAGTGGCTGGCAAACCCAGTTGTTGTACCAAAGGTCGGTGGGAAGCTTCGGATGTGCATCAACTACACCAACTTGAATAAGGCATGCCCAAAAGACCCATTTCTATTACCTAGAATAGACCAGATAGTAGATTCCACCTCCGAGTGCAAACTACTGTCTTTCCTAGATGCATATTCGGGATATCATCAGATTCAAATGTATATGGAAGATGAAGAGAATACTGCCTTCATAACAGTAGATGGGTTGTATTGTTATACTTCTACGCCTTTCGGTCTCAAAAACACTTCTTCAACTTTTGTGCGAGCCATGCACAAGAAATTTGGAGAGCTCATTAGGGACTTGGTGGAAGCCTACGTTGATGACATCGTTGTGAAGGTGAAGAACGATGAATCTCTCCTTGACAACCTGCAAGCCATCTTTGACAAGCTGCGCATAAAGAGCACCAAGCTAAACCCGGACAATGTGTCTTTGGGGTTAGCTCCAGGAAGCTCATTGGATTCTTGGTGACTCACCGAGGAATTGAGGCAAATACTGCGAAGATCAAGGCTATTGAAGAGATGCGACCCCAAGCCTGTGTTAAGGATGTCCAAAATCTAACTGGATGTCTAGCTGCGCTCAGCCGATTCAGCTCAAGGCTGGTTGAGTGGGCGCTTCACTTCTTTAAACTATGGAGGAAGCTCGAGCCATTCCATTGGTTCGAAGAAGTAGAAAAGGCATTCCGGGCGCTCAAGCAGCTTCTCACCACAAAACCAATCTTGGTAGCTTCGGATCCTAGTGAGCCGCTTTTTCATTACATTTTGGCAACTTTGGAGGTTGTCAGCATGGTCCTGGTTGTAGACATACCGGAACCATTTTCAGTTCAAGAGTCCAGATACCCTCGATAGGTTCCGGAGCTACCTGAAGGCAAGTCTAGGTCCCAGCCCTCAGGCGCGGATCCTAAAGGAAAGCTGCCCGAGGATAAACCTCTCTCATCCGAGAGAGTTCTCATGGTTGATCAAGAAGAAGATCCAGACCACTCTGAGAGCGTCTGGGAAGCTCAAGAAGAAGGTTCAGACCCCTCTGGGAGGGTCCGGGTTGATGAAGAAGAAGCTCTGGGACCTTCCGGGAAGGTCCGGACTATCCAGCGACCAGTGTACTTCATTAGCGAAGTACTACATGACACCAGGACTCGGTACATTGAGGTGCATAAACTGATGTATGCAGTTCTTATGTCCTCAAGAAAACTTCTTCACTACTTCCAAGCCCACAAAATATCAGTGGTAACTTCTTATCCACTACGTGTTATATTGCATAACCCCAACTCTACGGGAAATATTGCAAAGTGGGCAGTGGAGCTGATAGAATTCAATCTCGAATTCTTGCCTCAACATGCAATCAAGAGTCAGGCATTGGCTCACTTCGTGGCGGAGTGGACCCCTTCTTCATCAAATCCAGGGGGCCACAGTGAGAAGCTGCCGGAACCCAAGGTCCCGGTCTTCACCGAGCGTCACTGGACTCACTACTTCAACGAATCCATGCAGAAGTAGGGGCTCAGAGCTAGAATGCTTCTCCTCGCTCTGACCGGGGAGAAGGTCAAGTACATAGTACACCTTGACTTCAAGGTAACCAACAACATGGCGGAGTATGAAGCTCTCATCTACGGACTCAAGGTGGCGCTATCATATGGCATCAATGTGAGACCTATGTGTGCTGAATACATTGGCTTGGACGATAAAAGTTTTGAATACTCCCAAAACATCTTTGTATTAGGCTCCGACTCATGTTCTGGTTAGCTTTGGCAAGGTTCGAAGCTTGATTGCAATTGCTCTGCTTTTATCTCGCAATGTTTCAAACATGCATTACACTTATGGAAAAGTGTGCTTAGTATTCGCTCACTAAGTTTTGGTGTGTTTTGGTGGTTATGTATATGTCATTTTGCTATGGTTTGCAACATGCTAATGTGAGGTGCTCACGTAAGATGTTGTAGTTTCGGATCTAACGAGAGCCAAGTCGAGGACTTGTGCTCGGAAGTATTGGTTGTTTATTCATGTGCAGGTGTTGCTTGAGTGCAAGACATGGCTGGTGATGGAAGCCACTGAACTAGTCTTAGGGAGAAGATGAGGTTCAACAACCAAGTTCGGGAGGAACTATGGTTGAGTTGATCGGGAGGTTGTGCAGCATGTTTGAATCATGAACAATGCATATGAAGGTATCATGGACGTAGTTGGAAGATGTTTTCACGTATGCAAGGAGTGCATGGACGTGTCTGTATGGTTTTGAGGTGTGATGAATAGATGTGGACGTAAATAATTGGTCGGAAAAGTCCAACCGACTAGGTTATGGACTCAGGTTGCGGCTTTCATGTCCTGAAACACGAATTTGGGTTGTTTTAGGAATGTGGGATACATTCCTAATGTGTTTGAAAGTCTTAATATTGCTTCTATCTGCGTGTAGAAGAGTCTTGAGCAGTTATGGAATGTTTCGATTCGTGAATTGAGTAGGATTATAGTGCTAGTTAGGTTTCGGTTGGTCTAAGGGCTGGTTATACAAGCAAGGGAGGTCATGTCTCATGGTAGAAGACGTTGGGGCTGTTCCTCTTGTGTTCTATCGAATAAATATAGTAGTTTAAAGTAACTTTTGTGCCTCGTTCGTCCGACTTGTTTCAGACAAGTTTTTCTCGTCGAGTTTTCTGCACAGCACTACCTTTCTTCAGTGTTTTTATCATAACACGAGTTTTACAGATCCAATTGATGTGATTCTTTTTGGGTTGTATTCACAACTTGAGTATATATCATTTGTCAAAATTTAACAGTCATTGGATTTGCGGTTTTTGATCTACACAAGTTTCATTGCAGTATTCCATATTTGTTTTTTACTTGGTAGAACAGATTGACCTTTGTTTTGTCTTTCGATCGTAACTTGAGTTTCTCTCGACGGATTTGAGTGACTCTTGTTGTGTCGTCCTCGTGAATTGATTCTCTATGATATATATCAACTTTTTTGATGGTGAAACATGTTTAGATTAGTCTCACACATGATTTCTTTAACAGACTGTTTTCTGTCGAGTGGTGTTTTCGTTGCTTCCGCTGAAATGTTTTAATCTACCATTAACCCCCCCCCCACCTGGTAACTTTACACGTGCTCTTCAATCCTACAATTGGTATCAGAGCCACGGTGCTGTAATCTTTGTAATTTGCACGTGTTTTTGACTAATCATCATGGAGTAATACTACGCCAAACCTTGTGTGTTTAATGGTATTGATTTTCAGGTTTTGAAGGCACATATGGAAGCTTTCATCAAGGCACGAGGCTTTGCAATATGGGAGAAGGCACATACAAAGTGCCGTCAACCGATCAAGTTACAGCTACAAATCTGAGAGATGTCGACAACAACAACAATGCTCGGAACTTGATCATACAAGGATCAACTCAAAGCGACTTTGACCGTGTTGTACACCTCCGATCTGCATATGATGTGTGGAAAGCCCTATTGTGACTACCACGAAGGATCCAACACGATCAATGAGGTAAGGCAAGACATGTTCAAGAAAGAATACATGCGCTTTGAGATGCAACCCGGTGAGTCCATTGATGATCTCTTTGCTTGCTTTAATAAAATTCTCAGCAACTTGCATATCGTCAATGTTAATTTTTTCACATACTGAGAATGCTAGGCAATTACTAAGTGCATTAGACATGTCAATTTGGGATATGAAAGTTACATCTATTCGTGAATCTACTATCATGAGTACACTTACTTTAGTTGTACTATATTCTAAATTGAAAACTCATGAAATTGACATAACCTCACTTAAGGACCCCAACAAGTCTCTTGCATTTGTTTCTAAATGTGATATGCCTAGCTCCGACCAATCTACATCTTTTGGTACACTTGCTTTGTTGTTCTCTATAATTTTTGAACAGATTGAGGAGTTTCCACAGGAGGAGCTAATACTTCTCTCTACTAGGTTCTCAAAAGCATTGCAATATGTGAGAACTAGAAGGAGAGGAAGCTTCGTACCTCAACGATGTTTCGAATGTGGTAAGACAGGACATTTTCGTTCAGTTTGCCCTAGCCTTTCATGTCCTACTTTCTGGGATGAAAAGCAAACAAGGATGAAGCACTCCTCTGCAAAATATACGAAGAAAAAGAAGGGTTTTACAGGACGTCAACTAGTGAGCAATTTTATCTCCGCACTTCAAGAACATGGCTCAAGCTATGTGGACATTGAAAGTAACGAAGCTGAAGATGATTTGGCAAACTTGTGCTTCATGGCAGGCAAGTCAAGATCAAGTATGGAGGAGGCTAAACACAACTGCGACAATGAAGAGATATGTCCTACTTGGGAAGAAATGTGTGATGCTATTTCTTGTGCCACTGCTATAGTTAATAAAAAAGACAAAAAGCTTGGGGACAATGCTGCTAAAATTGAGTCACTAGAATCTAAAATTAATCATTTGAAATCCTTGATTCCTAGTAATGATTCTTGTTCCTCATGTGATTTAATATGAAAAATTGTCCTCATTAAGAAGTACGCACACCTCCACACTTGATAAAATTGAGTTAAAAATTGAAAAGAACAAAGAGCTTGCTGCACTTAGTGATAAAAACATGAAAGATGCTAGTTGTTCTACAATTGATTTGCATTGTTCTACGTGTGATGATTTTGATAAGAAACTACAAGATGCTATGAATGAAATTTCTATATTGAACAATGCTTTACGTTCCAATGAAGTTAAATATTGTTCCAATTGCAAGTTAAAAGAAAAATCTTCATTTGAAAATCGCCGTGATCTGTCCAATAAACTTGATGGCATGCATAGGACATTAGATCGGTTTTGTAATGGGAATAAGAACCTAAACTTGCAGCTGAATTCTTCCAAGTCTTGCAATGATAAAATCTGGTTTAGGTTTTTATTCTCATGCTCGTGCTATGGCACATCCACCTAAAATTGTAAAGTCATTAGGAAGTGGTTCGATTCAAATAGTTTCTAAACAAAAAGAAGTAGTTTTCAAATCTGCTGGAGTGTTGTCTCATTCAGTTTCAAATAAAAATGTTGCTTGCTCCTCTAGACATAAACAAAAAGTTAAATTTCATTGTACCTACTGTGGTAGAGATGGTCATGTCATAGATTTTTGTTATAGACTAGCTAAACAACAGAAAAAGGAAAGAATGATTGCTAGATCTCATAACTTTCATGCAAAATTTGTTGCACTTGCTAAACCAAATGATAGGAACATGCAATCTGTTGTAATGAATCGAAAACATGCAAAGTTTTCTTCCAAACCTACTGTTTTTCGTGCTACACATGTAACATCTCGTAGGACAGTAGTTGGGTTTAAAACTCCTCAAGCTTTGGCTCATAAACCTGCTGTTTTACCTCAGCTTTCACGTGTTATTCCTACTGGATGTCGTGCGACTCAGTACTGGATTCCTAAATGCTCTTTGACTAACCCCAATATTGAGTCATCGACGTATTGTTCTTCTATGTAGGTTACACACTTGAGGAAGGAGACCATTTGGATTGTGGATTCAGGTTGCTCACGCCACATGACCGGTAACAAAGAATGGTTCTCCTCCCTCTCATTTGTGTCATGTGTAGAGAATTTTACTTTTGCCAATAATTCTTCAACTCCTATAATTGCTAAGGGTTCGTTTAGAGTAAATGATCACTATACTTTGAAGGATGTGGCACTTGATAAAAATTTGAAATACAACTTTCTTTCTGTTTCACAACTGCTAGATGAAAATCTGGAAATTATTTTCACTAAAAATTGCTGCAAAGTTGCAAATTCAAACAGTGAGCTTATTTTTAACATGTCACTGTTTGCAAGAGTTTTGAAAGATGATTTTGATATGTCTTCCTCTAAGCATAGGTGTCTAGTTTCTAATGATTCAAAGGACTTATATTTTCGGCATCGTAGACTTGGTCACGTAGGCTTTCATCATCTCACGCGTGTTAGTGCTCTTGATCGCATACGTGGGCTGCCTAAGCATAAAGGGGACAAAGAAATTGTGTGCTCTTCTTGTAGACATGCTAAGATAGTTGCAGGTTCACATACTCATCTCACAATGATCCTGACAACTGAACCGGGTCAACTTTTGCACCTTGACACCATAGGACCTTCACGTGTTCAATCCTTTGGAGGTAAATGGTATGTTCTTGTGATTGTTGATAATTATTCTAGATACTCTCGGGTTTACTTTATTGAATCTAAGAATGAAGCTTTTAGTCACTTTAGAACTTTATTTCTTATATTATCAATTGATCACCCAAGATCTTTAATATTAATTAGAAGTGATAACGGAACCAAATTTAAAAATCAATCTTTTGATCACTTTTGTGCTGAAAGTGGAACAGATCATCAATTTTCTTTACCATATGTACCTCAACAAGACGGTGTTGTAAAAATAAAGAACAAAACCTTAGTTCAAATGGCTAGGACTATGCTTCATGAATATCAAACTCCTAGGAAATTATGGGTTGATGCAATTGCAACTGCCTGTTATGTCTCAAATCGTGTTTTCTTGCGCGCTAAGCCAGGTAAAACATCATATGAGCTCTGGTTTGGACATAGGCCTAGTGTTACACATTTTCGGGTCTTTGGTTGCAGATTCTTTGTTAAGAAACATGGTAATCTTTATAAATTTGAACCTAAATCCATTGATGGCATGTTTCTTGGTTATCCATCTCATACTATAGGCTATCTTGTGCTTTTACTTGACACTATCAAAATTTTGGATACTTGTGATGTGTCTTTTGATGAAGCTAGCTCAGGTACTAGCTCAAACATTGCAGGTCCGGATACATATCCGCAGGGGGAGAGCATTTTCGTTGAAGATGAGGAAGAAGTGGTGCTGCTGCCTGAAAATTCAGCAGCTAATGACATTGTTCCAGCTCCTGATTTTTATTCACAACCAGCACCGATGACCACCATTGCTGGTCCAGAACCTTCTCAAGTCACAAGCTTATCTATTTGTGATGAACATGGAGAAGAAGAAGTTTGTGAAGTGTCCACTCCCCTCCAGGTTCTCAAAAGTCATCCCCCACAACAAATTATTGGAAGCTTGCACGAACAAGTCACACAGTCCATGTTTTGCGATCCAAACTCTCATGCTCATTCCCCTTTTGTTGCTTCTTTTGAACCAAAAGATATATCACATGCACTCACTAATGAATCCTGGATTATTGCCATGCAAGAAGAGTTAGAAAATTTTGAATGAAATAATGTTTGGAAACTTGTAGCTCCACCTCAAGTTCACACTTTAATTGGAATGAAATGGGTGTTTAAAAATAAAAAATTTGAGGATGTGGTTGTGGTTAGGAATAAGGCTAGGTTGGTTGCTCAAGGTTTCACTCAAGTTGAAGGTCTAGATTTTGATGAAACTTTTGTTCTTGTTGCTAGATTAGAAGCCATAAGAATTTTGTTAGATTTTACTGCATCTAAGGGTTTTAAGCCATATCAAATGGATGTTAAAAGTGCTTTTATTAATGGCTACATAGATGAGGAGGTTTATGTCAAACAACCACCGGGTTTTGAAACTCTAGATTTTCCTAATCATGTTTACAAACTGTCCAAAGCCTTGAACGATCTCAAACAAGCCCCTAGAGCATGGTATGATAGGTTAAAAACATTATTACTTGAAAAGGGGTTTACTATAGGCAAGGTTGATAAAACTCTTTTTGTGCTTAAGCATGGCAATGACTCATTCGTTCAAGTGTATTTGGATGATATTATCTTTGGTTGTACTTCTCATGATCTTGTGTGCAAGTTTTCAGCTATGATGAGTTCATAATTTTAGATGAGTATGATGGGAGAACTCACGTACTTTTTGGGGCTGCAAATCAAGCAAACCAAGGAGGGTAAATTTGTGCATCAAATGAAGTATACAAAAGGTTAGCAGTAGCAGGTGGCAAGACAATGGATGTATCCTCAATGGAATATAAAGCATGTTTGCACACTAAAGCACAGCATGTTCCATTAGAGGCATATAAATCTTCAATATCAGATTTAGTTGCAAGCAAAATAGGATTTTTCAACTTAATAAGTTGCTGAATTTAAGAATTGAAAACACCCTTTTTCTTAGGATTATTCTTTTTCCCCTGCTCAAATTGCACAATTTCAGTGGGACTCACGGGAAGCAACACAATTTTCTTGCCCTTATGCATGAGCGTATACTTATTAGATCCACCATGGTGAATAGCATCAGTTTCAAATTCCCAAGGACGTCTGAACAAAAGAGAACAAGAATCCATAGGTACCACATAAAAATCAGCAAAATCATGATAAGAACCAATAGAGAAATGTATCCTTGCTGCTTGTGTTGCCTTTACCTTACCAGTGTTGTTAAACTGTTGAATGTGATAAGGGTGGGGATGCTCCCTTGTGGTCAAGACAAGCTTCTTGACCACCTCAACGTTCACCAGATTGTTGCAGCTACCACAATCAATGATGGTATGTACACGGCAGTCTTGATGATGAGAAACATGTTTAAAAGGTTGTGACGTTTGCGGTTGTCGTCTTCTCGAATCGTGGCACTCAAAGCTCGCTACACAATCAAAGTCCTATAGTTGTTGGTCGCAGATGTACCAAGAACCTCCTCAGCACAATCATCCGAACTTCAAATGTTAGTTGCAATAATACTTTCATCTTCAATATCAGAAGCACTAACATACCCACCATCAGCAGTGGCAATGATTGCCCGTTTGCTGGGGCAATCTCGTTGCATATGGCCAGGTCCCTGGCAGCGGTGGCACTTGATGTCGGAGGTGCGACTTGTCGAAGTGTTGGGTGCAACCGCCTTTGCTGCAACACCTTGAGGCATCTGGGACTTGCTGTTATCTTGTCCCTATGATGTAGAAGGTGCAGTGGTGCTGCGTACAACATCGGTGGAGGGTGGTGTAGAAGCACGTACACTTGAGGAGGGCACTGCTTTGGACGATGGCATTGCAAACTCTCGTGGCGTGAAGGTGTTGTTCCTCCGCTGCTGTTGGCGACCCTGCACTTCTTTTTCTACTAACATAGCAAGTTGAAATAAATGTTGAATAGAATGATATTCCTTGTAGTCAACTATGTCCTGGATCTCACGCCGCGAGCCCCCATAAAACCTAACAATTTGTTCTTCTTGATCCTCAACTACCCCACAACGAAGCATACCTTTCTGCAACTCTTGGTAGTACTCTTGAACAGTCATGTCACCCTGATCAAAGCACTGCAATTTCTTAAGAAGATCACGTCTATATGAAGGAGGAACAAACCTAGCGCGCATCTCTTCTTTTAATGCAGCCCATGTTTGTGGTGCATTACGTGTATTGACAAGTTTATTCCACCAAATTATAGAAAATTCATTAAACTCCCTAGTGGCTTGTCTAACTCTATGTCGCTCAGGAACAAGATGAGAGCTAAATTTTTGTTCTACCGTCATCTCCCAATCCAAGTAAGTCCCAGCATCATAAGATCCATAATATGGTGGAATATAAAACTTAATCTTAGCGTAAGGATTATTATCTTGTTCAGGAGCATGACTACGAGGTCTACCTCCCAAACCTTAACGATTTTGTCGAGGACGACGGTGCTGCTGTGCATCAACCTCATCATTATTGAAGTCATCCTCTATGTCGTAGTGAGCATGTGCATCAGCATCAATGATGATAGAGGGTGTAGCTTGTTGGGGAGGACGAGTGTCCATCCCGCCCAACCATGTGGTGAGACCAGCAAGACTTGCATGGAGCCTCTGAAAGGTGGCTGTTGTAGTGGTCTGGTAATTGTTGAAAGCTCCGGTCATCGCCCGCATCATGTCCCTTAGTTCCATATGGTACACGCACTCATCATCACCTGGAGGTGTAGAAGCAGAGGACTTATCCATAGGCTTCTTTCCTGTCATTGTTAGTACAAAACAGAAACAAAGAAAAAAAAGATCATGGATAACCCTATTACTACGCTCTCTAAAGTGGAAGTGGAAAATCGATCAGTAAGATGTGTCTTACCCCACTCTTAAAAGTTTCTTACCAGCACTGTAGGTGGCCAAAGTGACTGGTGTGAAGCAAATAGAGAGTGGGTGTGATTGCAGAGGTTACCTGTTTTGCTCGAGAGATGGTGGAGCTTGGAAGGCTCAAATGCAGTATGTGTATATGGCACACAAGTTAGTAAAAGATAGCAATGATGAATAGGTGTCTAAAGAATTCCACCTAGCTGCTGGCCTAAGAATGTATTAGAATAGTTATGGCAACAAGCAAGGACAAGGAAACAACAAGGATAATATCAGCAAGTATCCATCACACACAGGAACCGCACAACTAGAAAACCCCTTAGCCTCCTGTTTCTGTCTTGAAGCACTAGTAGAAATCAAAAAAAAAAAATTCTCTTTATTTTTTTTTATATTTTTTCTCAACTACAGGCACAAGAATAGCAACAGCACCAAGTATTAGCTCAAACTGATGAAAGATGTGATCGGTACAAATTCAGGAGGGATTGAAAAAACTGGTGCCGGAACTTCGGGGTTCGAAACCAGGGTCTTTTTAATTTTTTTAATTATTTTGAAAATGCCGTGTCTGGCATAGCCGGTGTATCGTATGTGGATTTTTTCGAGACCTTTCCGGAAAAAAATGCGCCTCAATCGGAGTTCCGAGCGAAAAGTTATGCCCGTTTTAAGAAGGATACCCCGAATTAGGTTTTGGTGGTGCTAGAAACTGCAATAGAAACAAATAGGTGGATGGAATTTTTTTTAGATTGGTTTTTTGTAGATGGCAGCGGATGGAAGAAACGAAGCTGAACCAAAACAAATCTAAACCAGCAACCAGACTCATCCCAGGACACGAACTCAGAACTATGGACTTCAAAACTAAATTGTGCAAAAGGCTGAGCGGGGATTGTAGGTCAAGGAAAGTAAAAAAATTTTGTGGCTTTTTGTGGACGATAGGACTGAAACAAAATAAATCTAAAGGGCACACAGGTATACCTCATGGTGAACCTGGAAATCTGATAACAATTTATAGGAGGATGAGTCCCGATCTTCCGAGGGGTATGGTAAACTTGATTGGGTGGAGATCTCGACGTTGATGATCCAAGGCTCTGAATGAACGAAACCCCGCAATCAGTACACCACTGTCCGTTGGTTATCACCCGTGTCACACGAATGACCTCGCCACGAAGGCTTATCCCTGCAAGCGTAATCAAGAACACCAGGAAGAACAGAGAAGTTGCAATCAAAAGTGAATTGATCACTAATTTGGGGTCTCACAACTGATGATCGGCGACACTGTTCAATGACAGATTGTATCTAAGCAAAACCCAACCCTAATGTGGTGACAGCTGCTGTATAAAAAAGAGTTTAGGGGCGTGCAAGACCCCTGGACGCAACCCTAATGGGCTTCCACAAGATACACGGGCCAGCAGCACAAAAGACGGTGGCGCAGCACCAGACAGATTTTGGATGCCCACTTGTTTTGCTGATTCCCGTAAACTCAGAAGGAACTTTGAGATGGGGCTGGTTCCATTGGAAGCTTTATGAAATCATGGTTCCAACCGATTATATGTGTCTGGGACGTCAGTTTTGGTGAAGGCAGCTCCTGGAACCCGAGGTGGAGTCGAAGTCGAGTTGTACTTGGTTTCCTCCTTGGTGCACATCCTATCTCCTCCTCCTTGATTCCTTGGACTCCTCCAAGCCCTTGCTGGTACTCTCCATTGTTCCTAATCAATAAAACATACATGGAAACACGCGTAAGTTCTGAAAAACAATTGACAAGGTTAGAACGAACCTGGAGATCCAATTGTCGTTGACGTGCTCTAGTGATCGGTCCTTGCATTGTATGCAAAGGAGAGATGTCCTCATCATATATTTGGGTTCAAAAGAAGCAACAAAAGCAGAATGTGTATGAGAGTTTGGATCGCAAAACCTGGACCGTCGGACTCATTCGTGCAAGCTTCCAATAATTTGTTGTGGGGGATGACTTTTGAGAACCTGGAGGGGAGTGGACACTTAACAAGCTTCTTCTTCTTCATGTTCGTCACAAATCGATGAGCTTGTGACTTGAGGAGAATCGGGACCAGCAATGGTTGTCGTCGGTGATGGCTATGAATCAAAATCAGAAGCTGGAACAATGTCATTAGTTGCTGAATATTCGAGTAGCAGCTCCACCTCTTCCTCGTCTTCAACGAAAATGCTTTCCCCCTTCGGATATGGATCTGGACCTGCAATGTTTGAGCTAGTACCTACGCTAGCTTCATCAAAATACACCTCACAAGTCTCCACAATTTTGTTATTGTCAAGTAAAAGCACACGGTAGCCTCTAGTATGAGATGGATAACCAAGAAACATGCCATTAATGGATGTAGGTTCAAATTTATCAAGATTACCATGTTTCTTAAATAAACATTTGCAACTAGAGACCCGAAAGTGTGTGACACTAGGCCTATGTCCAAACCAGAGCTCATATGGTGTTTTACCTAGCTTAGCACGCAAGAAAACACGATTTGAGACTTAGAAGGTGGTTGCAATCGCATCATCCAAAAATTTCCTAGGGGTTTGATATTCATCAAGCATAGTCCTAGCCATCTCAACTAAAATGTTTTGTTGTTTCTTTCTACAACACCGTTTTGTTGAGGTACATATGGTGAAGAAAATCGAGGATCTATTTCATTTTCAGCACAAAAGTGATCAAAAGATTGATTTTTAAATTCAGTTCTGTTATCACTTCAAAATGATTTTAAAGATCCTGGGTGATCAATTGATAATCTAAGAAATAAAGTTATAATGTGACTAAAAGCTTTATTGTGAGATGCCATAAAGTGAACCTAAGAGTATCTAGAATAATCATAAACAATCACAAGAACATACCATTTACCTCCGAATGATTGAACGCATGAAGGTGCTACGGTGTCAAGGTGCAAAAGTTGACCCGGTTCAGTTGTCATGATCATTGTGAGAGGAGTATGTGAACCTGCAACCATCTTAGCATGTCTACAAGAAGAGCACACAATTTCTTTGTCCCCTTTAAGCTTAGGCAGCCGACGTATGCGATCAAGAGCACTAACACGCGTTAGATGATCAAAGCCTACGTGACCAAGTCTACGATGCCAAAAATATAAGTCCTAATCATTAGCAACTAGACACCTATGCTTAGAGGAAGACATATTATAATCATCTTTCAAAACTCTTCCAAATCGAGACATGTTAAAAGTAAGCTCACTATTTGAACCTACAACTTTGTAGCAGTTTTTATTGAAAATATTTTCTAGATTTTCATCTAGCAATTGTGAAACAGAAAGCAAGTTGTATTACAAATTTTTGACAAGTGCCACATCCTTCAAAGTGTAGTGATCATTTACTCTAGCAGAATCCTTAGCAATTATAGGAGTTGAAGAATTATCGGCAAAAGTAACATTCTCTACACGTGACACAAAAGAGAGGGAGGAGAACCACTACCGGTCATGTGGCATGAGCAACCTGAATCCACAATCCAAAAGTTCTCCTTCCTCAAGCGTGTAACCTACATAGAAGCACAACACATCGATGAGTCAATACTGGGGTTAGTCAAAAGGCATTTAGGAATCCAGTACTGAGTCACGACGTCCAGCAGGAATAACACGCGAAAGCTGAGACAAAACATTAGGTTTATGAGCCAAAGTTTGAGGATTTTTGTACCCAACTACTGTCCTACGAGATGTTACATGTGTAGCACAAAAAACAGTAGGATTGGAAGCAACCTTTGCATGTTTTTGACTCATTACAGCAGATTGCATGTTCCTATCATTCGGTTTAGCAAGTGCAGCAAATTTTGGATGGAAGTTATGAGATCTAGCAATCATTATTTTCCTTTTTCTGTTGTTTAGCTAGTCTATAACAAAAATCTATGACATGACCATATCTACCATAGTAGGTACAATGAAATTTAACTTTGTGTTCATGTCTAGATGAGCAAGCAACATTTTTATTTGAAACCGAATGAGACAAAACTCCTGCAGATTTGAAAACCACTTCTTTTTGTATAGGAACTGTTTGAATCAAACCACTTCCTAATGACTTTACAATTTTAGTTGGATGTGCCTTAGCATCAATTTTTATCATTGAAAGACTTGGAAGAATTCAGCAGCAAGTTTAGGTTCTTATTCCCATTACAAAACTGATCTAATGTCCTATGCATGTCTTCAAGTTTATTGGACAGATCAAGGCAATTTTCACATGAAGTTTTTCCTTTTAATTTGCAATTGAAACAATATTTAACTTCATGAGAACGTAAAGCATTGTTCAATATAGAAATTTCATTCATAGCATCTTGTAGTTTCTTATCATGATCATCACACGTAGAACAATGAAAATTAATTGTAGAACAGCTAGCATCTTTCAAGTTTTTATCATTAAGTGCATCAAGCTCTCTGTTATTTTCATTTCTAATTGAAGTTTATCAAGTGTGGAGGTGTGCGCACTTCTTAATGAGGACAATTGTTCATATATTAAATCACATGAGGGACATGCATCATCACTGGGAATCAAAGTTTTAAACTGTTGATTTCAGATTCTAGTGATTAAATTTTAGCAGCACTATCCCTAAGCTTTTTGTCCTTTTTCTTAACTACAATAGTGGCACGAGATATAGCATCACACATTTCTTCGCAAATAGGACATACCTCTTCATTGTTAATGTTGTGTTTTGCATCCTCCATACTTGATTTTGATTTGCCCGCCATGAAGCACAAGATTGCCAAATCATATTCATCTTCGTCACTTCCAATGTCCACATCGCTTGAGCCAAGTTCTTGAAGTGCGGAGATAAAACTGCTCACCAATTGACGTCCTGTAAAACCCTTATTTTTTCTTCTTATCGTTTGCAGAGGAGTGCTTCGTCCTTGTTTGCTTTCCATCTCGAGAAGTAGGACCTGAAACGTTAGGGCAATCTGAACGAAAATGTCCTGTCTTACCGCATTTGATGCGTCGTTGAGGTCCGACACTTCCTCTCTTTCTAGTTCTCACATTTTGCAATGCTTTTGATAACCTAGTAGAGAGAAGTACTAGCTCCTCCTCTGGAAACTCCTCAATCTGTTGAAGGGTTAGAGAGGACAGAAAAGCAAGTGTACCACAAGATGAAGATTGGTCGGAGCTAGGCATATCATGTTGAGAAACAAATGCAAGAGACTTGTTGGGGTTCTTACGTGATATAATGTCAATTTCATGAGTTTTTAACTTGGAATAAAGCACATCTAAAGTAAGTGTACTCATGACAGTAGATTTACAAATAGATGTAACTTTCATCTCCCAAATTGACATGTATAATGCACTTAATAATTACCTACTATTCTCAACATCTGAAAAATTAATATTGATGCTACGCAAGTTGCTGAGAATTTTATTAAAGCGAGCAAAGAGATCGTCGATGGACTGACCTGGTTGCATCTCAAAGCGAATATACTCCTTTTTGAATATGTCTTGCCTTATCTCCTTGATCTTGTTGGATCCTTCATGGTACGCAGAGTGCTTTCCACACATCATATGCAGATTAGAGGTGTGCAAAACGGTCGAAGTTGCTTTGAGTTAATCCTTGGGTGATCAAGTTCCGAGCCTTGTTGTTGTTATCGACATCTCTCAGATTTGTAGCTGTAACTTGATCATTTGACGGCACATTGTAAGGCTTGTATGCCTTCCAAACATGAAAATCAATACCACTAAAGACATAAGGTTTTGCGGAGTATTTCTCCATGATGATTAGTCAAAACACGTGCAAATCACAAAGATTAGAGCACCGTGGCTTTTATACCAATTGTAGGATCGAAGAGCACGTGAAAAGCTACCAGAGGGGGGTGAATGGTAGATTACAAAATCTTACGTAGCGGAAACAATTAAATCCCAACCCCTTCGGTAGAAAAATGATCTGTTAAAGAAATCATGTGGGAGACTAATCTAAACATGTTTCACCATGAAAAAAATGATATATATCAGGGATAATCAAGTCATGAAGACGACACAACAATAATCACTCAAATCCGTTGAGTGAAACTCAAGTTATGATTGAAAGATCGAACAAAGGTCAATCTGTCCTACCCTAGAAAAACAATTCTGGAACGCTGCAAAGAAATTAGTGTAGACCAGAAACCACAAATCTAATTACCGTGAAATTCTAAAATATGATATATAATCAGGTCGTGAAGACAACACAAAAAGAATCACATCAATTGGATCTATAAAACTCGAGTTATGATGAAGCCACCGAAGAAAGGTAGTGCTGTGCAGAAAACTCGACAAGAAAAACTTGTCTGGAACAAGTCGAACGAACAAGGCACAAAAGTTCCTTTAAAAATATGATCTTTATTCAATAAAACACAAGTGGAACAGCCCCAAAGTCGTATACCACGATGGCCTCCCTTGCTTATATAACCAGCCCTTAGGCCATCCCAACTCAAACTAGAACTCTAATTCTACTCCGTTCACGAATCAAAACTTTCCATAACTGCTTAGGACTCTTCTATACGCAGATAGAAGCAATCTTAAGACTTCCAAACACCTTAGGAACGTATCCCACATTACTAAAACAACTCAAATTCGTGACCCACATAAAATCCTATCATAACCAACTCAAATCTTTCCATATTTGTGTCAAACAAGACCCAGCCGCAGCTTCAGTCCATAACCTAATCGGTTGGACCTTTCCGACCAATTCTTTACGTCCACATCTTTTCATCATGTCTCGGAACCATGCAGCCACGTCCATGCACTCCTTGCACACTTGCATACATCTTCCAACGACGTCCACGATACCGACATTATATGCATTGTTCTTGATTCAAACATGTTTCGCAATTTCTCGATCAACTCAACCACAATTCCACCCGAACTTGGTTGTTGAACCTCATGTTCTCCCTAAGTCTACTTCAATGGATCCCGTCACCAGCCATGTCTTGAACTCAAGCAACACCTGCACATGAATAAACAACCAATACTTTCTAGCACAAGTCCTCGACTTGACACTCGTTAGTTCTAAAACTACAACATCTTACGTGAAAACTTCACATAAGCATGTTGCAAACCATAGCAAAATGATATCAACCATATCAACCAAAAAGCACAAAAAACTTAGCAAATGAATACTAAGCAATCTTTCCAACAATGTAAAGCAAGTTCAAAACATTCCACAGTAAAACTAGGAACATTGCGATCAAGCTCCGAATCTTGCCAAAACTAACCGGAGCTTGAGCCGGAGCTTACCAAAGCTAGTACAACCTAGCCCCGGAGCTACAAAAACATGTTGGAGCTAACTAACATAAGTTGGACCTAGCAAAAACATATCGGAGCTTAACAAAGACATGGCTGAGCTATCAAAGACATGCCAGAGCTAAAAAGATTTTATGGCAGCATTCAAAACTTTATTGTCAAAGCCAATGTTTTCAGCACACATAGGTCTCACAAAAGGAAACATTGTGCTTCGCCATGTAGATACTGAACAACAATTTGCTGACATTTTTACAAAACCTTTGGATTTTACTCGTTTTTGTTTCATTCGTAGTGAAATAGGGGTTATGCATCCTCATGGCCTACATTGAGGTGGAGTTTTGAAACATGGAAAGTCTATGTGTGAATCTGAAATAAAATAATATGAGCATAGTATTTCATACATATATGACTTCGTGATTCCATTTACATGCTGAAAGTTCTTACTACATTACTCGTGCTATACATTTCGTAGTTTTTGCCATGTCTAGTAATTGGAATAATTATTTACACTAAATCTGGTCATGGTCGAACGTTCTTGCTGTTTTGAACTTGTTGCATGCTCACAAGTGCTTTTAATCATAAAGAATTAATCAAGTAATCAACTCACATGTTGAGTTTTATGAACAAATATAAATTGAGAAAAAGTCAAGAGAATATGCATGCATCACACTTCTTCTTTCGAGATGGCTTATCATTGCACTTAGATATGAACTTGGAAGAAGTTGTGTATGACTAAAATCATGTCCTTAAGCTTCAGATTGTCAAATGACATAGGCTTGGCTTGGTTGGTTAGAATAAGGCAGATGCAGCATATAATCTCTTGCAAATGTCATATGTTAAAAATTTGTGCTTAAAAGAAAAAATTGCAGCAACAAGTGTCATGCTTTCAGGTTTTGAAATAGTTAAGTCTGTGATATCATGACTTGCTTAAATTGAAAATTATATTTGATCTATAGCATGGGTTACACTACTTTATGTATTTCATTGTTGTGATAGTGTAAGTTACTTGATAGTATGACTTGGATTAGCTTTGTTTTATATGTATATGTTATAATATGCTCATAAAAACTAAAATTTCTCTTTTGAACCTTGTTGAATACATTGTCAATGGGGGAGAAATTGATCACACGTTGCACATATTCATAAGTGTTTTTGGCACGATTGCATCATTCTTCTCAGGGGAGAAGTACGCAAGGGGGAGAAATATGTATAAAGGAGAGAAATTGTTTCTATCTCTTTTGGTTTTCAAAAGGAGAGAAATTATTTTCAAAACTTTTCATGTGGATAAACAAAATGTTCAGATTTTAAATGGTGTTGCCAACGCATTCATCAAGGGGGAGATTGTGACACCTATGTGTGCTGAATACATTGGCTTTGACGATAAAAGTTCTGAATACTCCCAAAACATCTTTCTATTAAGCTCCGACTCATGTTCTGGTTAGCTTTGGAAAGATTCAAAGCTTGATTGCAATTGTTCTGCTTTTTTCTTGCAATGTTATGACCTTGCTTTACACTTATGGAAAGTGTGCTTAGTATTCTTTTACTAAGTTTTTGGTGTATTTTTGTGGTTATGGTAGATATCATTTTGCTATGGTTTGCAACATGCTTATGTGAGGTGCTCACGTAAGATGGTGTTGTTTCGGAACTAACGAGAGTCAAGTCGAGGACTTGTGCTAGGAAGTATTGGTTGTTTATTCATGTGCAGGTCTTGCTTGAATTAAAGACATTGCTGGTGACGGGAGCCATTGAACTAGTCTTAGGGAGAAGATGAGGTTCAACAACCAAGCTTGGGAGGAATTATGGTTGAGTTGATCGGGAGGTTGTGCAACATGTTTGAATCAAGAATAATGCATATGAAGGTATCGTGGACGTCGTTGGAAGATGTTTGCACATGTGCAAGGAGTGCATGGATGTGGCTACATGGTTCCGAGGCGTGATGAAGAGATATGGACGTAAAAAATTGGTCGGAAAGGTCTAACCGACTAGGTTATGCACTCAGGTTGCGGCTGAGTCGTGTTTGACTCAAATATGGAATGTTTTGAGTTGGTTATGATAGGATTTCGTGTGGGTCACGAATTTGAGTTGTTTTAGTACTGTGGGATATGTTCCTAATTTTTTTGGAAGTCTTAAGATTGCTTCTATCTGCGTATAGAAGAGTCTTGAGCAGTCATAGAAAGTTTCGATTCGTGAATTGAGTAGGATTAGAGTCCTCGTTAGGTTTGGGTTGGCCTAAGGGCTGGTTATATAAGCAAGGGACGCTAGAGCTCATGGTAGACGACTTTGGGGTTGTTCCTCTTATGTTCTAATGAATAATGATCGTAGTTTAAAGGAACTTTTGTGCCTTGTTGGTCCAACTTGTTCCAGACAAGTTTTTCTCATCTAGTTTTCTGCACAACACTACCTTTATTTGGTGTTTTTATCATAACTCGAGTTTTACAGATCAAATTGACGTGATTCTTTTTGGGTTGTCTTTCACAACTTGATTATCTATCATCTATCAAAATTTAATGGTCATTGGATTTGCGGTTTTCGATCTACACGAGTTTCTTTGCAGTATTGTAGATCTGTTTTTTACTCGGTAGAACAAATTGACCTTTATTTGTTCTTTTGATCGTAACATGAATTTGTCTCGACGGATTTGGGTGGTTCTTGTTGTGTCGTCTTCGTGACTTGATTCTTTCTGATATCTATCACCTTTGTCATGGTGAAACATGTTTAGATTAGTCTCACACATGATTTCTTTAACAGACTATTTTCCGCCGAGTGGTGTTTTTGTTGCTTCCGCTGAAAAGTTTTAATCTACCATTCACCCCCCTCTGGTAGCTTTACACGTGCTCTTGGATCCTACAATCAAGCAGTTGCTGGTGAAGGGTGACTCACAACTCATCATCAAGCAAGTCAAAGGTGAATGATGTTGCAACAATCAACTCGTTGCTTACCTTCTTGAAGTCCAAAAGCTGCAAAAGGACTTCCACGTCCTAGACCTCTGCCATGTCTAGTGTCTCAACAACGCTGATGCTGATAAACACTCGACGAAAGCTTCAACCGGAGCTCAAGCTCCCGGGGGAGTTTTTGTCAAAAGATTTTCAGGACCCACCGCACAGCATACCGAACAGAGCGAGGGGGGTGAGACAAGCACCCGGAAGCTAGCCGTCCCGGTGGCCCTGTTACCATGGCGCCCACCAAGGATCGTAGGTGCTGCAGAAAGCTCCGAGCAACCCAACATACAAGATCCAGAAGCTCAAGTCAGCTCCGATGCATGGATCTAGGAGACCCGTAGCTATTTGGAAGACAATATCCTTCCTAAAGACGGTGCTTCCGCTGACCGAAGTGTCAGATTGGCTAAACGGTACACGTTGGTAGAAGGGGATCTCTACCAACGTGGTGCCAATAGCATTCTAGGATGAAGGCCACGAGCTCCTCGCGGAAATCCATGGAGGCGAGTGTGGGAACCATGCATCTTCCCGCACGTTGGTTGGTAAAGCCTTCCAGCATTGCTTTTACTTGCCTGCAGCACTTCAGGATGCAGTTGAGCTGGTGAAAAGTGTGAAGTGTGCCAGTTCCATGCGAAACTGATTCACACAAATGCCCAATCACTGCAAATGATACCTCCTACATGGCCATTCACTGCATGGGGGATGGACATTTTATGACCTTTCCCAAAAGTCGTCGGAGGTTAAAGGTTCCTGTAGGTCGCCATGAACAAGTTCTCTAAGTTGACAGAAGCTACTCTAGTTGTGGCAATTAACAAGAAATCTACTATCAAGTTCTTGAGGTCCATAGTTTGTAGATTTGGAGTTCCGAACCGAGTCATAATTGACAACAGAACCTAGTTCAAAAGTGCAGCATTCCAAGGGTATTGTGAAGATCTCAGCATACAAGTCAGCTACGCATCAGTAGCTCACCCAGCAAGTAATGGCCAAGCTGAAAGAGCAACTGCAGAGATACTAAAAGGACTCCAGACACGCACATATGGGTCCCTAAAGAAACATGGAGCCAACTGGATAGAGGAGCTTCTGTCTGCACTATGGGCAAGCAGGTCCTAACCAGTCAACTGGAGAGACAACCTTCTTCTTGGTGTACGGAGCTGAAGTAGTCCTTCCTGCGAAGATCTTCATGGGCTCACTCCGGGTCCAGACCTTCGACGAAGCCACGCAGGACAAGCTCCAGCGTGAAGACCTAGACCTCGTCTACGATGGAAGGTGCCAAGCAGCTGTTTGGAACGCATGATACCGCCAGTCGCTCCGGCACTATCAACAAAGGTTCATGCGCAACCAGCATCTTGAAGAATGCAATCTGGTGCCGCGGAGAATACTGACTCGAGAACAAATGAACAAACTCTCCCCAGGCTGGGAAGGTCCCTTCCGAGTTATCAAAGTTTCTGCCCCGAATGCGTTCGCTTTGCAACAGAGGATGGGACCCCACTTCCCAGTCCATGGAATATCGATCACCTCCGTAAGTTTTATGCTTAGTTTCATGGAGGTGAGTCTGTACTTACACATATTGTAAATTATAGAGTCTATGGACAAAGTCGGGTAGGTTCTAGACAGAAAGCACACTTAACTTGGTCATTGTACTTTAAATGTAGCGTACTTACCCTGGGAGAACAAGATGAGTAGCACACTTAGCTTTGTTATGTACTCTGAGTGTGTCCTTGTCTCCCCTGTAATTCAGACCTACAATGAAAAACATTTTTGTGTGAAAGCAGACTCCATGTGCATTAATTTTGTACAGGCTCCTTTCTTTTATATCTTTTCCTTCTTGTCTGTAATGAAGTTGTGCATTTCTTTTTGAAATTTACTCTAGGTGATTCATGTGGTGTATAATTTATATTGTTGATCTTCATTTGAATCTTAGCATTGCTAGATGGTCTACTCGCTTGACAACCAAAGCCAATAACGGGTCCGGAGTGTGCTATCGACTTAGATTGGTCAGGTACCTTAAGTACGCCACTCTACCTATATCCTGGCAGGTCCTAGTAGGGCAGGTCCAGAAGGCATTCAGATCTAAATAGATTGTATCAATATAGTTGTTATCATGTTGAATTACTTTGGATCTAAAATTCAAATAAGAACAGTAAGCCGCAAAAAAATTATAGACAAGAGGATGAACTTTACCGCATTTATTGTCTTTAGTGCATAGGAAAAATGAAAAACTCATGGCGATGGTGGACGATGCCGGAGCTTCTAAGATCCGACAACTCCCAGGGGGCCCGCCATCGACGTTTTATACGTTGAAAGTTGGCAGCATCTTCCTCCTCAGCAACGGGTCCTTTGACTACCGGATTTAGAGATAGTTGGGGGTCCCGGCTTTTGAAACACATCTTCACTTATTCAGCGATGTTCTTGGCCAGGGACTTCCCCTCCGTCTCTAGTTAGTCGATGATGATGTCACCCATTGCTTCAAGTTTGTTGTCAGCAGAACTCAACGACACCTTCGCCTTGTACATATCTGGCTTCGGGTCAGCCGGACGTACCAGACTGAAGCCATGTGGCACCAAAGCTTTGTTAGCTCGCCTCAGGAAGTCCCATACTCGCTAGGAATCAGTTTCCCTCAAGCTCCTTAATTCTTCCAGCGACATTCTAGCAGCCTCGAGCTCCGAGCCCTCCCGGGCGAAGTGCTCGACCTCCTTAGCATGCGGTTGGATCCTTTCGACCACATGCTTTTCACGGTCAGCAAACTCCGTCTCCAAGAGGTGGATGCAGTTCCTACGGTCCTCTAGGTCCCTCTCCCTACCCTTAACTCTTTCCTCCCAAGTGGAGACTCGATTTCTCTCTTGGAGACAATCACCTCCACAAGCCAGATCCAGTGTTCTCTTCTTCGCACCACAACTTGAACTATTCGGCGCGATTAGCCAGGTTCTTCCCGCCTAGGGAGAGTTTTTTGGAGAGTTCATCCTACCACTTCAAGGGGTTCCCCTCTTTTTCTCGGAGCTCTTCCTCCTTTTCGTCGAGGGCTTCCCGACGCTTGAGGAGTACCTTGTTTAACTCGTCGAGGCTGTCCGAGCGGTTATCAGCTGCCTCATTTGTATCCTTGGCATGCTCGAATTTCTCTCGGGTCTTCTCGTCGAGGGCCTTGATGGCGGCCTCTCGCTCATTCAATAAGTTGTCCCACTGTGTCAGCTAGACCTTGCACTTGTGAATCAACTCCCGCTGGTCCGCAAGCCTTGATTGCATCAACTTGGTCTCGAAGTAAAGCCTGTTGTGCCAACGCCTCAGGGTGTGGCGCTCTTCTTCATGGACCTTGCTATCATGGTCGAAGGAAAGTTGGACTTTACAGAAACTGGAGCAGGCATTGTCTATAGACAATGCCAAAGGAATTCACTTTGAACAAGCCTGGATCTCCTCTGCCGGCTCTAGCGGGTCTTCCAAGATGACTAAGCGGCCCCGAGGCGCGAGCTCCCTCTCCAGCAACTCCACGTTGGCTGGACCGATCGTTAGAAGCTCCTCCACCTACATAGCAATCGGAGCCGATGAGGAAGGTCCCCCTGTCGGATCTTCAATTGTTGGATCGGTGACTGGAGGACCCGCAGTTGCCTCTTTTGGGTGCTCCAGCTCGGACATGGACACCTTCGGGGTAATCACCTCCGAGGCTGGCAATGTAGCTTCATCCGGAGCTCCCACCACCTCCGGCTCAAACGGTGGAACTTGAACTACCTCCTGCTCAGATGTTGGAGGTTCAATTACTTCTGGCTCAAGTGCTGGAGCTTCTACCATCCCCGACTCAGATGTCGGAGCCTCAACCGCTGGCTCTAAAACCGCTGGCGCTTCTTCACGAGTCTCTTTCCCATGGCTCGGCGCTACCACATGAACTTTTTGCATTGTCGCTGGACTTGTTTCCATGACAGCTGGTGCCAGAGCTGTCGTGTCCTCAGCCACCACTGGGGGAGATGCAGGTGTCAAAGAAGGTGCCTCTGCCTGCACAACCTCAGTTCCTGCAGCAGGCGGCGGAGCTTTAGTTTTCTTTTGTGATACCCTAGAAAAAAAGATCAAAAAATTGAAAACATGGTAAAGATAAAAATAGCATCTCAAGGTGAGAAGACAATGCTTACCTTGGGAGACTTCCGCTCTAGTTGCCACGGAAATTCTTCTTCTGTGGTCTAGAGTCAAACATCAATGGACCTGGTGAGGCAGAGACTTCAGACCTAGGCCAGGAGCTTGCCGCAGGAGTTGGAGTCGCCTCAACCAGAAGTTCCCTCGGCTGGGAACGACCCTGGAACTTGAGCACGTAGCCAACACTATGGTCGGCATTGATTTGCCGGAGCTAGTGCCCCTCGTGGACGCCGGCTCTAAAGAAGGTTTGGCCGCCGATGCTCAGCTTGGTTAGGGGGAAGATGCAGCTGTAGATGGAGCCGACCTAATGGAGATTCTACCAGCGTGTCTCAGCTTCCTATTTCAGCTGGAAGATTCGGCTAGCTCCTTGCCCTTGCATTTGCTGGCGTCGTCGACCCTCTGACTTGGAGCAGAGGGAGCCCTCCTTTTCGAAGCTCTGGGAATAGAAATAAGGAAGATCCCGTGCTTCTCCACCAAGCCGAGGTTCTCCAACTCTAACATCCCCTTTCGAAGCTCCCTCATAAACTCAAGAACCATGTTCAGAGGGAGGAAGTCCACTAGTGGAGTAAGGGGGTCCTGGGTAATGGCTCCGTTATGAAGCTCCTGGAAATGGAGCTTCAACGCATTATCATCCAAATTAGTCAGAAGACCAATTTTGATCCGGTTGTGATCCATCTTGCTAGTGAAAGCCCAGGCCGACCACTCCCTCTTCTTCAGCAGAGCCACCTGTTGACTAGGAAGTTACCAAAGACCATCTGAGGGGTCACTCCACCCCCACGCATTGCCGGATCTAAGTCAGGATGGGTTTGTATGCTTTAGACAATTTCGGAGCTACATTCCAGGCATTGGTGTCAACATTGTGGAGGCTATTAGGAAACTCCATCCGGTCATTACGAGCCACCGTGATGACCACCCAATCCTTCTTCTAGTTTTCCCACTTTCCGCAGAGGAAGGTCTTCAAGTACTTGAAGGGAGAGTTCTCGCGCTTCACGAAGTAGTAGAAGCCGATCAACTCATTCCCCTTCCCAGTAGTGTGGACCGTGAAGAAGGTTCGGAAGAGCTAGATGCTTGGCGGCACACTCACCCACATCTCGCATAAGTGGATGAAAGTTGCCACTAGCAAGAATGAGTGAGGGATGACGTGATGAATCTGGAGCCCGTAGAAGTGCAACAACATCAGGAGGAAGCTTGAAAAAGGTGGGATCAGCCCCACCATGGCATACGTCGAGAAGTAGACGATCTCTCCAGAGCTTTCCTTCTTGAAGGGAAGCTTGCCAAGGCAGATTGAGTTGTTGAAGGAGGCGCTGGACCACCCCATGTATGTACGGACCCTTGTCAAATCATCATAGTACATGATCTCGCTGCGGGGAAGATCCAACTCCATCACAACAAAGCAGAGCATAAGTTGGAAAAGCTATGCAAGGGTGGAGGTTCTGAGTGCAATTTCGATTGAAGGCGTAAAGAATACTCCAACTGTGCAAATTTTCCTTCTTAAGTAAGCCTCCGCCACACTTGGATGGAAACCATGTCGGGATCAAGATCTCATTTCAAAAGTTTACCCTTTCAATGACAAGCGGGCTCGGGTCCACTATGGTGAAAAAGTCGCACTAGGTGAACCGTTGTCATGATGGGAAATAGGAAACCCAAGGGCAGTGGCCTAACAGGACTGCAGAGATTGCACCCGAAGCCGATACAATTTTTGTATTGGAAACCGGCGACCTTCAATTGCGTAAGATCCGCACGCCAGGATGTCACCCTCCATATAAAGAGGAGCCACGTGGTGATGGTTTAACTACAGACCATCACCCGACGGCCCATAAAAAAGACCTTTGAAGCTGCAATGTGGGGATCGATGATGGCCCCACCTCGGGTATCGAAATATCTCCCATAGGTGTGCCCGGGGGCCAATGTCGGTACCCTGGATACTAGATACCCATTGTTACCGTGAATAAAACTATGTAGTTCCACCTATCCGAGTTGAAGACTTCCGAAGGCTCCACGTTATTACACTGTTAATCACCCATAACACCAGTAGATCGTGTATAGGGTTTTCAATACAGTCGGGGCCACCTGTTGGGCCAGGCGAACCATGTAACGACCAGTCCTTAGTGTATAAAAGGGTTGTACCGCACGACAGAGAGGGATCAACTCAAGCTCACACGCGCACAACGCATACACTCTCATACATTCAACAAACACCCTGTGGAGTAGGGTATTACGCTCAGGCGGCCCGAACCACATAAAAATCCTTTATGTCACCGTCTCAATCTTGATCTTATGCTTGTCCCAACCGAATACAAACCTCCGCGGACTATGCTTTAGTAGTACCGGGGGAAGTGTCGTTTACACACTTCGACAATCACTTTTGTGCCAAAAATGAAATTGATCATCAATTTTCTTCACCATATGTACCTCAACAAAATTGTGTTGTAGAGAGAAAGAACAAAAACTTAGTTGAGATGGCCTTGATGAATATAAAACTCCTAGAAACTTTTTGGCAGATGCGATTGCAACAGCTTGTTATGTTTCAAACCATGTTTTCTTGAGAGCTAAGTAAGGAAAAACACCATATGAGCTTCGGTTTGGACATAGGCCTGGTGTTACACATTTTAAGGACTTCGGGTGCAAATGCTTTGTTAAGAAACATGGTAATCCCGATAAATTTGATGTTAGATCTCTTGATGGCATGTTTCTTGGTTATCCATCTCATACTAGAGGCTATCGTGTGCTTTTACTTCACACTAACCAAATTTGTGAGACTTGTGAAGATTCTTTTGATGAAGATATCCCAAGTACTAGCTCTACTATTGCTGGTCAAGATGAATATCCGCAGGGGGGGAGTATTTTCATTGAAGATGAAGAAGGAGTGGAGCTGCTATGCGAAATTCAAGAAGTAATCCATGACATTCCAGCTCTTGATCTCGCCCAACAACCAGCACCAAAAACCACTATAGCTGATCCAGATCTTCCACGAGCCACAAGTTCTTCGATTTGTGATGAACATGAAGAAGAAGGAGCTTGTGAAGTGTCTACTCCCCTTCGCATCTTCAAAAGTCATCCTTCACAATAAATTATTGGAAGCTTGCACGAACGGGTCACACAGTCCAGGTTTTGCATTCCAATCTGTCACGCTCATTATGCTTTTGTTGCTTCTTTGAACACAAAGATATATCACACGCAGTCACTAATGATTCTTGGATTATTGACCTGCTAGTAGAGTTAAATTTTTTTTGAAAGAAATAATGTTTGTGTCGGTACCCTGCATACCGGGTACCCCCGCATACAAAGAATACAAGATGCTGGGTCCCACCTCCATGAGGGGAGGTACCCAGAGGCTACCACGTCTCCCGCAGCTTTGGACCTACCTCCTTTCTAAGGGTGGCTCTGGTGCTGCCACGTGTCCTGCAACTCCGGATCTGCTTCCCTGCTAAGGGTGACTTTGGTGCTGCCACGTGTCCTGCAGCTCCGGACATGCCTCCCTGGTAAGGGTGGCTCTGGTGTTGCCACGTGTCTCGTGGCTCCAAACCCAACCTCCCTTGCTGAGGAGAGGTTCAGTGCTGCCACGCGTCCCACAGCTCCAGACCCAACCTCCCCGCTGAGGAGAGGTCCAGTGTTGCCACGCGTCCCACGGCTCCGGACTCAGCCTCTCTACTGAGGATAGGTCCGGTGCTGCCACACGTCCCGCAGCTCATAAAGGCGGCTTCAAGATACCATTAATGTGTCATCAAGAAACCTTAGTGGACCATGAAGACCCATCAAGACCCATAAACGTGTCATCAAAGCATGCTAATGCGCTTTCATGAATAATTAATTCAGGGCCACCTGTCGGGCCCCGGTCATAATGTAAGCCGGCGGCCCTTGGCATACAAAAGGACTGAGCAACCACCGACTTAGACATGTCTCTCACATCTAGCTCATACGCATCATACGCTCACTATGAGCTGAGTACGTACAATACAACACAACCGCCCGTGGATGTAGGGTATTATGCCTGCCGGCGGCCTGAACCAGGTAAATTCTTCGTGTTCATCTAGCTCATAGTTCCAGGAAATTCGCCCCTGCCTAAATACGAACCTCTGCGGACTGCTCCTTATCAATATGGGGGGAAGTGTTGCAAAAAGACTTCATCATTTGGCGCGCCAGGAAGGGGAGCACTTTTTTGGATTTACGAGCCTCACCACGATGGTGAACCCTCAGTCCATCACTAGCTCCTCTCGACCCTCCCACCATGAAGGGAGCAAGGAGGATGGCGCCACCTCCCAATCCATAGCGGTCTGACCTGGCGGACACACGCTCTGTGTTCCGGTGGCTACTGCTATCACCATTCGACGACTTTCTACCGCCACCTCCGCAAGTTGGAGGTTCAAAGTGTATAGTCTGCTCAGTCTGGTCTTGCACCCTAAGCCAGTGCCATGTGACCCTAAGCTTGTACAATTTGCCTCATGGCTACTTTCGCCACCACGGCGACTATCTGCGACCATGACAACAATGATGTCACCAGGTACCTGTGAAGTATCCGGTCTCCTTGGTTATTTTCTTGCTCGAAGTTCCATGGCGCTGAACGGTGACTCCCGTAAAACGCTAATGCCAATAGAGGTTCGGAGTGTGCTGTCTGCTTAGCCTAGTCCTGCAACCTAAGTATGCGCACTCTACCTTTCTTGCAGCTAAATAATAGGGGTTCGGAGTGTGCTACCTGCTTAGCCTTGTCTTGCACCTAAAGTCGTGCCCTGTGACCCTAAGATATCACACTCTTGCTCCCCAGCACCGTGGTTCAGTACCAGGGACTAAAAGGCGCATGCTCCTGGACAAAGCAATAACAAAAATCTGAATACTATCACCATTTTCACATAACTATGCTTAAATATTATGCATATTGTTCCCTCTTTTGCTCTGTTACATCTTTCTGTTCGCCCACAGTGGAAGTTGTGCTATCCTGCTGCAGACAGACAGCATGTAGTACCTGTGATGTGTTTGGGTATTTCTGGTAGTTTTCTTATTTGGGATTTCGTACTCGCTGAATGGCCTGCTCGCCTAAAACCAATGCCAATGACAGGTCCCGAGTCGGCTATAGACTTAGCATGGTCAAGCACCCTAATTACGCCACTCTACCTATTCTAGTATTTCGTCAAAGTAAGGCGGGTCTGGACACCACACGTTCCTGGGTGAGGCGGCAACTAGTACCTCGATACTATCGCACCAAATTACTCAGGCCCCATAGACCGACTAATGATTGCAAGCCACAACAAAACTAAGGGCAGGAAGGTTGTAACTAATGAGCATTATTACTATTTTTGTTGTCACTCTTGTGCAGGACTTTACCCTTCTTCGGGCTCTACCATCGGACCTCAAACTCCAGCACTGGCACCTTCCAAGGGGGCCCACCATCGACATTCTTAGTGTCGATAGTGGACGCCCCCGTGTCTTTACAATGTTTTGGCACCTCCAAGAGATCCTGCCGTCAACATTGATGATGGTGACGCCACTTCCGGAATTGTCACCTCTGTCGAGGTGGGCCCAGGGGCCACTATCACTACCCTACATACCGAGTACCCCCACATACAACGAAGACAAGACGCTGGGTCCCACCTCCCAGCAAGGGAGGTACCCAGGGGCTACCACGTCTCTCGCAGCTTCAGACCTGCCTCCTTTGTGAAGATGGCTTTGGTGCCACAACATGTCCCGCAGCTCCGGACTTGCCTCCGTGCTAAGGGTGGCTCTGGTGCTGCCACATGTCCAGCAGCTCTTAACCTGGCTCCCTAATAAGGGTGGCTCCAGTGCTGCCACGTGTCCCGCAGCTCTGGACCCAACCTCCCCCGCAGAGGAGAGGTTCGGTGCCGCCATATGTCCCACGGATCCGGACCCAACATCCCCGCCGAGGAGAGGCCTTGTGCTGCAACGCGACCTACGGCTTCGGACTCAGTCTCTATAATGAGGACAGGCTGGTGCTGCCACACGTGCCGCGGCTCATGAAGGCGGCTTCAAGACACCATTAATGTGTCATCAATAAACCTTAGTGCACCATGAAGACCTATAAACGTGTCATCAAAGCACATTAATGCACTTTCATGAATAATTAACCAGGGGCCACCTATCTGACCCCGTTCATAATGTAAGCTGCTGGCCCATGGCATATAAAAGGATCGAGCAGCCACCAACTTAGACATGTCTCTCACATCTCACTCATACGCAGCTCATGCTCACTATGGGCTGCGTAGAAACAATACAACACAACTCCCGTGGATGTAGGGTATTACACCTCCCGGCGACCTTAACCACATAAATCCTTCGTGTTCATCCAGATCGTAGTTCCAGGAAATTCGCCCCTGCCAAAATACGAACATCCGCGGACTTTCCTTAGTAGTACTGGGAGAAGTGTCACAAATAAATATCAATAGTTTGGAAAATTCTACCTCCACCTCAAGGTCACCGTTTAATTGGAACAAAATGGTACCATGGGCAAGGTTCATAAAACTTTTTTTTGTGCTTAATCATGGCAATGACTCACTATTCGCTCAAGTGTATGTGGATGATATTATCTTTGGTTGTGCTTCTCATGATCTTGTGTCCAAGTTTTCAGCTATGATGAGTTCGGAATTTGAGATGTGTATGATGGGAGAACTTACATACTTTTTGGAGCTGCAAATCAAGCAAACCATCTAGGGAACTTTTGTGCATCATACTAAGTATATGAAGGACCTCCTTAAGAACTTTAAAAAGGACAAATGAAAGCCTCTTAGGACACCTGAACTTGATGAAGATGGTGAACCCGTGGATCAAAAGGATTATAGAAGCATGATTGAGTCACTTTTGTACCTCACGGCTTCAAGACCGTACATACAATTCAGAGTATGTCTTTGTGCATGATTTCAAGCTTCCCCACGTGCTTCACATCGTCAAGCTGTCAAAAGAATTCTCAGGTACTTACATAGAACTCAAGAATTCTGCATTTTTCTTTCTTGTTCTTCAACCGTTACTCTGAAAGCATTTTCGAATGCTGATTTCGGGGGTTGTAGGATTGATAGGAAAAGTACTTCAGGTGCTTCTCATTTTCTTGGTAATTCACTAGTTGCTTGGTCTTCAAGAAAAAAAGTTCAGTTGCACAATCCATAGCCAAATCTGAATATGTAGCTACTGCTAGCGCTTGCTCACAAATTCTTTGGATTGTTCAAACAGTTAAGAACTATGGGGTTGATCTAGATAGTGTTCCACTATTTTGTGATAACACTAGCGCCATTTGCATTGCTAAAAACCTCGTACAACATTCTAGAACAAAGCACACTGATATTAGGTATCACTCTCTTTGTGATAATGATGAAAAAGGAAACATTGTGCTACATCATGTAGATACCGAAAAACAATTGGCTGCCATTTTTACAAAATCTTTGGTTTTCACTCTTTTTTTGTTTCACTCGTATTTAAATGGGCATTATGCATCCTCGTGCCTTAAATTGAGGGGGAGTTTCAAAACTTGGGAAGTCTATGTGTCAATCTAAAATTAAAATAATATGAGCTTTGTGTTTCATACATTTATTACTTTGTGTTTCTTTTACATGTTGAAAGTTCTTACTACATTACTCGTGTTATATATTTTGTAGTTTTTGCCATGACTAGTAATTGAATAATTACATACACTAAATCTGGTAATGATCAAACTTTCTTGCTATTTTGAACTTTTTGCATGCTCACAAGTGCTCTTAGTAATGAAAAATTAATCAATCAATTATCCACATATTGAGCTTTTATGTTCAAATAAAAAGTTGATTAAAGATCAAGAAAATATGCATGCATCATACTTCTTCTTTTGAAATTGCTTATCATTGCACTTAGATACGAACTTGGAAGGAGTTGTGTATGATTAAAAATATGTCCTTAAGCTTCTGATTATATAATGACATAGGCTTTGCTTGGTAGGTTAGAATAAGGTTGATGCGGCATATAATCTCTTTTGAAAATTATAATATTTAAATTTATATTGAAAAGAAAATAAAAATGCAACAACAAGCGTCATGCTTTCAGGTTTTTGAAATAGTTAAGTTTGTGAGATCATGACTTGCTTAAAATGAAAAATTACACTTTATCTCTAGCATTGCTAACACTACTTTATGTATCTCATTGATGTGATGGTGTAAGTTACTTAATAATATGACTTGGATGAGCTTGGATTTATATGTATATGTTATAGTATGTTCATAACAAATGAAATTCTCTTTTGAACCTTGTTGAATACATTATAAAAGGGGGAGAAATATGTCATACATTGCACATTCACAAGTTTTTACACGTTCTTCTCAGGGGCAGAATTTGTTTTTGAAATTTATTTCTTATTTGATTTTTTATTTGAAAAGGGGAAGAAAATCTTTTTCAAAACTACTTATGTGAATGAGCCAATGTTCGAATTCTAATTGGTGTTGCCAATGCATTCATCAAGGGGGAGATTGTGAGACCTATGTGTGTTGAATACATTGGCAATTAGAATAGAAGTAAAGGTTTATATTAAAAGTTTTGAGCTTACACCGATACATCATGATACACCCCGATACACACTGTCTGAACTTTTCAATGTGTTTTTGGGAGTAACATTACCCTCGATAGTTTCTGATTGTCCAAACTTTTTCTCACCTGAGTTGCACATATTTCACGCTTCAGACTGTCTGAACATTTTCTCACATGAGTTGCACGTGTTTCACCTCTTCGGACTGTCCAAAGTTTCACTCACATGAGCTGCATGTGAGTCGACGTGGTGGGAGTGTTTTCGGGAGTAACATTTACTCTATACATGGTTAGGACCGTCTGAACTTTCGATCACGTGTTTTGCATGAGAATTTCGGATTGGAATGTCCGATCTTTTGCCTTTACATTGCAGTTTTGGTCTATTCATTAATTTTATTTGCTGAAATAATTGTGCGTCGGATCTGTTTTTAGCTTGCAATGTTTCAAACTTTCTTTTTGGCTTATGGAATGTTTGCTTAGTACTCGCTTACTATGTTTTTGATGTGTTTTTGATGTGTTATGACTGTTTTGATGCTCCCCCTGTTTTACCTCATTCCAGCAATAATTCCCTGCATGCACTATTTCTCCAATGACAAGTGAAAATAGGTTAAATAGAAAGGTGATGTGTGCATAAAATGACAATTCCTTCACATAATTGAGTTATATTGACGGGTGAAATCGGTATATAACAGCCGTCAACAAACTGTCCCAAGGTTATCCTTTGCTCGCCCCGAGCAAAGTCAAGTCTATAGATTGATAATCAGGAGTTGCTATAATGTTCTATTTTTCACAGGTACCATGTGCACAACAAAATACTCTACCTAGTATTGCAAAAATTGGTATGGTACTTCATCCATCTCAAGTCATTATGGGGCTTATGCCTTCTCCTATTCATGGGTGGTTGGAAGATAGAACAAAAAATGGAGCACACATACCCTAGAAATAAAGTTCCACTCAAATTCCAGAGAATTCAATTTAGATTTTAAGTACCTCAATTTGATTCTCTCGGTCCCTCCTGTATGTGTAGTGGAAATATTTCCTCACCAAGGCATTTTGCCTAAACTTATCCTACCTCTAAATAGGGCTTGTATGTGGAGCTTGGTAGGGAATATAGTAGGCATATTTGCAACACATAATATTGCCATGTCAAAAAAGCAAGCCTTAGGAGAAATCAATTCAAAACTTTTTGATTCCAGACTTGTGCATGTGTGGTGGAACGAAGTGGATGTGGATATTTGTGATGACTCCTTTTTGAGTGGACTCTCTTATTTTGCAAGGATGAACATGGCTAATTTGCTCCCTTTTTCTCACTTATTGATGTAAGCATGCATTTTCTTTTTCTTGTAGCCATGTCTTCTACTCCCTTTTTATGCAATAAAGTTATAGAGAGTACTAAGCATGAAAGGTATGTAGTTTCTCTTTTTATTGTGGAATGGTGGTATGAAGTGAATTTTCTCACTTCTAGTGTACAAATATAGCATATCCATGTGAAGTCTGGAATTCAAAAAGTAATGAATGAAATCTCACATAGGTCTATACTAGTTTGACAAAGCTCGACATGAAGACAAATAGAATATGCATAAGGTCTATCGATGTAATGTATCATATGGCTTTGGTAGGTGTTGGTACCCTGCGTAAGGGGTACCCTCGCACACAGGATGAAGACATCAAGTCACATTCGGAGTCGCCACGTGTCCCATAGGCACCAAGGCCTTTGCCTCCCACAAGATAGAGTTGCAATGCTATCACGTAAGCCTTGAAGATGGGACTTGGCCCCTTCGGATTGACGGGCTCCCGAGATACCACGTGCAGGGACGAGACCTCACCCAACCTCGGGGGAGAATCCCGGTGCAGCCACGTGGCACGGAGCACCGGGTCCAGCACCCCCGACGTAGAAGGGCCCAGAGCTGCCACGTTCCTTGGTGAGGCCCAGAGCTGCCACGCACCACGGAGGACCAGGGATGGCCTCTCGAGCAGAGCTCAGCCCCGACGTTGCAATGTGTCCCGCGGCTCGCCTTGGACGATAAGATGCGGGAGTCAAGGGATGGTTCGCCCTACTCAAGTCGAACTTTCAAGGCGCGCACCCACCTCCAGCGCCCAACATGGAGCACGCCAACGGTCAGAGACCGTTATGACAATCGCGTCACAGTGAAGACGACACAGGTCTATCCCACTTGGCCAAGTGGGTAGCATGCGACAACAAGATAGGCCGACGGGACACCTTCTACCACCGTCAGCAACAGCGCGTGGGCCACTGACAAGAGAGGACACAAGACGGCGAGTCTTCACTACCTTGGTCAGGCAATATTATGCGAGAATCCTTAGATCTTTAGGATAAGATCACCCCGAGGCATCCTGTCAAGCCCCGGGACCCCACTTGTAAGGCGTCCGGCCTTGTTTATAAAAGGCCCAAACCACCACCGTTACAAAGCATCACCAACGTCACACACACACATACACAAATACTAGCAATACCATTCATCGTGGAGTAGGGTGTTACGCTCCTTGCGGCTTGAACCATGTAAAAAACCATTGTCTCATATTCTCATCCTCTAGAACACTTGATTGAGGCCTAAGCCTCGCCGAACAAAGAACCTCCGCAGACTACTCCTTAGCAGATCCAGAGGAAGTGTCGCACTAACACTAAAGGATCCTGATTGCTAATGCACTGAATTACCCAAATCCCGCATACCAGCCCAGGACTGTAAGACATGACAATACATAAGAATAGGAAAAGATCACCGGCGAGTGAAACAATATGCTCCCTTGTTATGTGTGCAGGACATACAAAGCAGGTTGCGGCAGAACGGCCAGCTCCGGCACCCCACCAGGGGCCTGCTATCGACGTCTCAACGACGATGGTGGGCGACGCCAGAGCACCCAGCTCCGGCACCTCCCAAGGGGTCTGTCATCGATGCCTCAACGACGATAGTGGATGACGCCAGAGCATCCAGCTCCGGCGCCTGGCAGGGGGCCTGCCGTTGACATCCCAGCATGTTAACACCAGCAACAAGCATGAACAAATGAGTAAACTCTCATACCTCGCTCATGTCCCTAATAGGGTTCTCTTTCGATAGTCAATGCACTAGGGGCCCGTCGTCAACGACTCTATGATGATGGTGGACGATGCTAGAGCATACAACTCTGGCACCTCCCAAGGGTCCTACGGTCGAAGTTTCTATGAACATGGTGGGTGACGCTAGAGCATCGAGCTCCAGCACCTCCCAGGAGGCCTACCATCGACGACTTCACAACGATGGTGGACAACGCCAAAGCAACCAGCCCTGGCACCTCCCAGGGGGCCTACCGTTGGCAACTATACGATGATGGTGGGCAACGCCAGAGCAGCCAACTCCAGCACCTCCCAAGGGGCCTGCTGTTGACGACTCTACGATGATGGTGGGCAACTCTAGAGCATCTAGCTCTGGCACCTCCCAGGTGGCCTGCTGTCGATGTTTCTACGAAGATGGTGGGAGATGCCAGAGAATCCAGCTTCGGCACCTCCCGATAGACCTACCATCGACGACTCAACGACGATGGTGGATGACATAGGAGCGTCAAACTCCGGCGCCTCAGAAGGGGCCAGCCGTCGACTTCCCAGAATGTTAACGCTAGCAACAAGCACAGACAAATGAGTAAACTCTCCTACCTCACTCTTGTCACTAACAGGATTCTCTTGCGATAGCCTGTGCACGAGGGGCCCACCGTCGATGACTCTACGACGATGGTGGACGACTCCGGAGCATCCAGCTCTGGCACCTCCCAGGGGGCCTACCGTCGACGTATCTACGAAGATGGTAGATGACGCAGGAGCATCTACCTCCGGCACCTCCCAAGGGGCCTGCCGTTGACGTATCTGCAAAGATGGTGGACGACGCCGGAGTATCCAGCTCTGGCACCTCCCATGGGGCCTGCCGTCAACGTCACAGCACGTCAATGACAGCACCAAGCGAGGACAAGTGGGTACACTCTCCTGTCCAGCTCTTGCTGCTAACAAGGTTCGCTTCTGATATCCTGTGCACGAGAGGCCCGCATTCAACGACTTCATGATGATGGTGGATGATGCCAGAGCACCCAGCTCTGGCACCCCGCAGGGGGCCTACCGTCGACGACTTCACAAGACGGAGGACGGCGCCAGAGCAGCCAGGTCCAGCACCTCCTAGGGACCTGCCATCGACGACAACACTCAGGAAAAGCCTGAGGCTCCCGAAATGGGCACGTCGAGACCAATCACTCATGCTCCCCCACTCTGTCGGGGGACAGTCGAGGACATCCTGCTGTCAAGTGGCAGGCGTACCGAACAACCTGGCCACGCCTACCAAGGGGCCTCTGAGGGGGGGGGGGGGGGGGGGGGTTCCATAGGAAGGATGTCAGCTAGCGACAAACCGACCGTGTCAACTGTGCAAACATTCGTCCCTAAAAGGCTAATGGCATCAACAAAGGCTCTTCGAGACATCACAAAGAGAAGGAATTGGGGCAACAATTTGAAAGCACATGACAATCCAACAAGCAAAACAACATGAATCCAAATTCATTGACAACTAGTTTACACAAGGGGGTCATTCCCGGACACAAAAAACATTCCACTTGGGTGCCACCAGTCTCAATCCTGCTGGAAGGAAGGGGCCACCTGCCTGGCAAGGTCCTGGACTTCGGCTCTCGCCTATTCCACTCGCTCATCAAGGGGACCTTTCTCCACCGGCTCCAGTAGGATCATCGGGTACCAGCTCCGGAAACACACCGAGACATGGGAGGCCACCAACTCAACCAACTCCCTTCCTTCAACCTCGAGCACCCTTGCAAGGACGGTGTTCACTGACACCAACGACGATTAGCTAGGCCACCTCCGGAGATGGCTCCCCGCGTAGCATGGGACCAAGACCAAGGGGTTCCAGCACTGGCCCAGTACGGGCCAAGAAGTCCCGCAACCCTTTGGTCTCCACAGTGCGGGAGGCCTAGAGGCTCTTTGCCTCCCTCCATGTAGTCTCCTCCCGGTCATCGAGCTCCCAAGAACGACGCTCCAGGTCGTCATCTTGGCGCTGGATGGCCAGCTCCAAGTCCTGCAATGCTCGACATTTCTCCTCAAGGCTCTGGGAGATCACCTTCTCCTTCACCACCAAGTCCCATTCTGCGTCAGCAACGACAACTTCGCGGCAGACCAACTCTAGCCGCTAAGCCTTGCACAGCTTCAGGCGGGCGTGGGCGGCAGCATGGGCCTCAAAGCCTTCACCTCAAGCTCCTTGTTTTGGCGTCGACCAGCTTCACCAAGTGCCGCTCCTCCGCAAGCTGATCCCACTCTCGGGCGAAAGTAGTCTGCGTCTGGCGCAAGATGGTCTGGGCTGTAGCAAAAGCATCGGCGAGAGGGATTGGCTCGAATGTCGCCACCGATGACTGCCCCTCTACCCCTCCTGCCGACGCTACGGCAGACACCAGCTTTCGGGGACCAGATGCTTTCTCGGTCGGAGTCCCAGGAACCACCGCGTCGCTTCCCAGTGCCGAAGTCTCCTCCTCCGCTCTAAGGGCATCGCCGGCTGCCGGTGGCGAGTCGCAACGTTGCACGCCAATTACGTCAGGCGTTGGAGCCATTTCAATGACAGGCGAGTCAGCCCCACCAAGGGAGGCAGCCACGACCAAGGTAGCCCCCACCTTGTCAGGCACCTCCTTGCCTGACACTTCCTTGTCGGGTACCTCCTCGCCAAGCACCTCCTTGCTTGGCACTTCCACGCTTGGAGGAACTTTTGCCACACCTGCCTCGACAGACGGGGGTGCAGAGTCATTAATGAGACATAAGGTCAACGCACCTTCGATCATAGGATGCGACGCGGCAGACCCCATTCTAGCTCCGGAAGGGCAGGGGCTATCAAGCCCGCCCCTGGAAGCACCAAGGGCACCAAGTCGGCTGATGATGCACTGGAAAACCGAGATAAAGCTACGTCAAGAATGAAAATGAAAAGTAGAGAAATAGCAGAGGGGAGAAGCTACGACTTACCGACAAGTTGGGCCACTCCAATGACACTGGCCCCCCACCCCGCACGATAGATCAAGGTCGATGGGACCCGTCAACAAGGCCGGCACCACCGTCTCTGGTACCGACCCCTGATCAACCCGCGTCGGCGTGGTCATCTGCGCAGGCCCCTCGGCTCCTCCTTCAGAAACAGGGCCATTGTTGGAATCGAAGACTAAGTCAACGACAGAAGCTTCAGCCCCTGCGGCTCCCTCGTGACGGGAGATGGGAATACAGTTGTAACACCCTCATTTTCATGCATCATGCATTGCATATATTCTAATACATGTTTAACAGTAATCCACATAAAAAGGAACAAGGTTAAAATAAATTAGAGCAAAACCGCACATAGGAATTCTTGGAAGTGCAGACTACTCCGATTTTCGTGCAGACTGGTCCGATTCTCTCTTACATCCATCGAACTTGTCCATTTTGCTGTGGACTAGTCAGTATTTCCCTATGGACACTTTCAGACTTGTCCGGTCCTGTGCAGACTAGTCTGGTGTTCCAATTCCTTAAAAATTTGCTAAGTCCATGGATTTGTCCCGACTTGTCCAGTGTTCCAGCGGACTTGTCTGTTTTCCTCTCTGACTATAGTCGGACTTGTCCGATTTTTGGCTAGACATGTCTGTTTCCCCCTTTGGATAACTTCAAACTTGTCCGATGTCCAGTTCGGAATTGTCTTATTTCTCTTTATCCAAATTCGGATTAGTCCGGCCCTTTTCGGACTTGTCCGATAAATCGCGACTCCGAGTTGATATTGGAGATGTTGTGCCTAACTCTTTTGGAGCCCATGTGAGTCCCTAAAACCGACCCATACTCATCTCAAACTCGAAATCCACTTGACCCTGGCCTCCACCTCTATATAAACAACACCACCCCTTGACCTGACATCTATTTTCCACTTTTCAACCACACCGAAACCCTACCTCGTGGATAGCCGCCACTAAGGAGGGAGAAGGAGACCTATAGCAAGAAGAAGAAGAGGAGGAAATGAAAGAGGATCAAGATCTCCATCAACTTCGCATTATTCATTAACAATTCACCTCCAAGTTCATCATCAACCCTAGATCGTCAAGATCTAAGTGTTGCCTCCAAAACTCTTGATTCATTGGAGTTCTAAACACTTGGCATACCTTCTACTTCCTTTTTTCTCACGTGAATTCAATCTCGAATCTCAAGATTCACATTGATATAGAAACCCTAGTTTGCTAGTTCTGCGAAGTGCGGACTTGTCCGGTCCCTAGCGGACTAGTCCTATTTTCCTGGTTAAATTATGATGAAATAATTCTAAAATTACACTGAATCAAATCAAAACCTGTATTAACTTGTTAAAAGCTATTAATACTAGTAAGTGATAATTAAAAACAACTCATTAACAAGTTCCACCTCGCATTTGCATTAATCATGCATATCATGTCATATTGAGTAACGTTTGTGCACCCTTTGATTGTGTTTCTTGTCTTGTATGTTTATTGTGTGGGTTAGACTTATTTGTGCTAAATAGTGCCACGGAGGATCTCGAGCACCAAGAGTTTGAAGGCTTTGACCCGAACCAATCCCAAGAGCAAGGCAAGTGTCCTTGAAGCATATTGATCCTGTTTGAAATGAATATTTTGTTTACAAAACTGCATGCTTGTGTCAATTTGATGGGAACCCTATGGTAGGAAGTTTACAAGATTTGTTGACCATCCTGGTCGCCTGGAGTTCATGGTACAGAGTTGGGATGGGCTTTTTACCTTTTTGCTTCGCTTAACTAATTGGATGGGAAAACAACTATACCACTTAACTTAATTATGCATTTATGAGACTTGATTAACATGAACTCGTTAATATGATATCGTAATGGGTGATCTAAGCAAGCCTGGTATGTGGATGGGTTGGAAGATATGCTGGTTGCTTGATTTAGATCCAAGGATCGATTCATGCGAGAATAAGCCATGACAACAGTGCCATCACGAGGCCAAGTAGCTGATTAATCAGGGTTTTGCTAGTGCAATTTTGACCATTAAGGATGCTCGGGGAAGGGGTAGTCGGATTGGGTTTGTTGACGACTGGTGGGACTACCCTGGGGTCCGAATGGCTCAAGAGGGGACCCTTGGTTGAAGATGTGCTCAGTTGGAGGCATCGCAACCGGTGAAACCTCAGTGGTGTCTAAATAGGCTAGCAATCGCTTTGTAGAGGCTATTTTGTAATCTCTTGGGCATACACTGAAGGAAGTGTAATTGGCATAAGGGAGGTTCTTCAGTCGCCGAAGGGTGATGAAATCACAAACACGTGGGTAAAGTGGTACAAACTCTACAGAGTCTAATAAAACTATCATGATAGTCGTGCTCCCGGTTATGAGCACCTGGATGACCAACATTATTAGAGGGAAATTGGAATATGGGATAGTTATGGTTGGTAATGGTTATGAATGGTTTATGGCTTATGTTTATGGATATGAATTTGATTTATGGTGTCTGGACATGGATAATGATGATGATAGCAATAATTGGATGTGATTTCATAATATGTCAATATGTTGGATATGATGGGATTATTTCACATACATATATTATGTTGCTTTTCAAATGTTTTAATGTACTTTTCAACACTTAGCCATTATTATATTCATCATTTGAATCAGCTACATGCCATACTTTCAACACTTGCTGGGTACGACATGTACTCACCCTTGCAATTCCCCCACCAATAGTTGCAGGTTAGGATTGGGAGTATAACGATGATAACGTGGAGTTCTAGGCCGTTTCTACCGTCGGCTTTCCCTGTGGAGTGTTGGAGCTGCACAATACCCTATTTTCTTATGGTGTTTAGTTGCTTAGTTTGCTTAATTAGTTTAATTCTGCTGCATTAGTTGAAACCTGTTAATAATATTCATTTGAGGATGTTCTAAATTGTGTTATAGAAGTGCTTAATTAATATTGTTCTGTTGTAATTTTCTGTATATCCTTTTGTGATTGCACTCGTATTTTTGTGTTGAACGTCCTCGGCACACATATGCGTTCACTTAGTTCTTTTTCGGAGCCGGGTGTCACAAATTGGTATCAGAGCCACAGGTTGACTGTAGGACGCAACCTAGATAGAATGTACACTTTAGAGCACATCAGGGCACTCAGGAATCGATGTGTTTTTGTTTGGTGTGCTGATAGCTATATATTTTTTTCTTGTGTGCTTAATAGAGGATTTTGGGATGCTTTAGCATTGCCATGTCCACATAGGCTAGTTTAGTTAGTTGCTTAGTTTCATATCCCTTGATGCATATAGTTGGGGACGTTTTCTAAATTATTATCTCTTTCTTTTCTTCAGATGGTGAGGCCTCACAACCAGAGGGATGGTAATGATGATGAGGATAACAATGGAGCACCTCAGAACTATAATGGACAAGGACATGCTCATGAAGCTATCAACATTGAGCAATTATTCTATGCAAAACTAGCTCATGCAGACCATTATATAGACTATAGGACAGCTGCAGGCTGGCAACATAAAAAATCAGCCCCACGTGCCTCCGCCGCCACACCCAGTGTCTCATAACCGGTGGGGAGAGTTCATGAGGACTAGGCAAACAACCTTTGCTCAAGCCGCTGACCATATGGATGCTGATGATTGGCTCAAGTTTGTGGAGAAGAAGCTAGCTATTGTCCAATGCAGTGACTGGGAGAAGGTTCTATTTCCTTCTCATCAACTAGTTGGAGCATCCGGGCTTGGAGGGATGGCCTCGGACAACTTCTCTTGCTTCTTTCGTCATTCCTTCTTTGGCGGCTTGGTGGACTTGGGCCTTTGAGGAGGCCCGGACTTCTTTGTCTTCTTGGGGTGTCGGCGTGGACGATAAGACGGGTTCTCCACATAGATCAATTTCCTCATGAATGCAATGAGCAGGTCCACCTTTGGAGGTATGATTTTGACCTTTTTAATGTGTTTAACATTCAGCCCATACTTGATACGGATCAAGGAGCATTTCTCCAACTTTGGGCGAAAGCTAAACTTCTCCTCCTTGCCATTGAATGGAAGTGGATTTCTCCAGCTCCCACATCTGTGCGAGCCTTCGCGGTGCTAAGGAATGGTCGCCCAAGGATGAGCGACATATCCTTCTCAACCTCCATGTTGAGCACCACGAACCCACGGGTATGAAGCAATTCCGAATTTTCACTGGAACATGTTCAGCAATACCCACTGGATAACGAGTTGAAGAGTCAGCCAATTGGAGTTGCATTGGTGTTGTACTAAGCTCCGTGAAGGTCAGTTGATCGAAACCACCTTGGGCATCACACCCGCACTTGCTCGAAGGTCACAAAGGGCATTATCCAAGTGTTGAGCCCCAATTGAACATGATATTGTAGGACATCTAGGGTCTATCAGCCAGTTGCCTTCCCGTAGAGAAATCATATTTGCAATTTCTACAGTACGTTCAGGCTGTCGTGGCATCTTGCGACTCTCTATTGATGGAATAGCAGCTGCCAGTTGAGCCAGCTAAGTCTCCAACATCTTGTTGAAGCTCAATTGATTCTTGAAGGCTGAGGATAGTCCTTCAATCTTTGCATTAATGCTCTCTAGGGTTTTGTCAATAGCCGATAGTTTCTTGGATAGAGCATCATTGATCACGAGCAGGCTAATGGGAAGCTCTCTTGAGTTGGGCTGATTTCCATTATTGCAATTGTTGTTGTACCGTCCATGAACTAAAGGTTGTGATTGGCCCCACCCTTGATCTCTTGGACGACAGCCATAGTTGTTCCCATTGTTGGCTATGTATTGAGCATCTTCATGGGTTTCTGGGTAGACAGTGCCCAAATTGCCCGTGTTGCCATAGACTTCACATGTGATGTGAGAGTCTAAGGCATAGGCATTGTCACACAACTCACCATTGGCATGACCATCTATATTTTTCATTAGGAGGTCCAATTTGGCAACAATCATGTCCACCTTCCTCCAGGTGTGCATGACTCGTCGGCGGGTATGGAGATGCTCGTTGCTCCGTCCCATGTTTGGCACCATCTTTTCAATCAATCCTTTGGCTTTGGGCATCATCCATGAGAAGAAGGAACCTCGAGCAGAAACATCAATACGGTCACGGACGAAAGGGATCATCCCATTGTAGAAGTTTTAGATAATTGGCCATTCATCCATCCCATCGTGGGGACAGACCAGGATGTACTCCTGAAGCCTATCCCAAGCCTAGGGAATAGACTCCTTAGCGTAACAGAAAGAACTTGGCGAGGAATGCCGTAGAACACTTCTCCCAAGTGTCGACAGTACTTCGGTTCATGTAGAACCACTGCCTTGCCCTCCAAAGAAGGGAGAATGGAAACAGCCTAGGACATACCGCATCAAGAGACACATAATTGATCTTAAAAGTGTTGTAGATCTCAAGGAACCATTGCAGGTTAGCACTTGCATCCTCGTTAGCCTTCCCACAAAATGGGTTTGCTTGCACCATAGTGATTAGACCTATCTTGATCTCAAAATTAATGTCTCCCGTGTCAATAGTGGCCCCAATAGGCACATTGTTAGCAAAGGGAGCCGAAAACTCACGAAGGGTCTTTTGGGCCGTTGGTGTTTCAGTTGTTGGTGCAGTTGCGCTGGCTTGCTTTGTTGCACAAATCTTCTGAGGAGTAACGACACGAGGACTGTCTCTCAAAAGGGATTCGGGATCTTCAACAATGTTTTCCAGCAAGCGGAAACTAGACATACACTACCCCGTTTTCACAGAAAATGCAAAAATAAGAAGGGTTATCCAACTAAAACCTACCCAGGGTCCTATCCTATTCATTCAATCATCCAATACTTCAGCAGCCTTCCCCGGCAACAACGCCAAATATGTTTCTTGATAATTCTTAAGTATCACAGGTGAAAGTGCGCAAGCGCACAAAAACTATTGATGTAGCATTTCTGCTTTAAAGTGTATTCCCAAAGGGTGTCATTTATATTCTCCCAAAGAAAGGCTAGCTGGAAGCAAAGCAATCATAAAATGGAGAGGATAGGTTGGTCCACGTAGGGTTCTATCAAGGACGGGTAAGTGATAATTGGAGGTAGTGTTAAACACACAAAAGCATTCTATCCTAGAGGGGTCAATGAGGCAAAGAAGGACTAGGCTAAGAGTTTGGTAGATACTCCTACTGTGCTTCTAATATACATATACATAGCCTAAGTTAGTTAATAATGATCATATCAATTATGAATTCTTATGCTAAGTTGATTAACACATCGAGCACGGGTTTTACCCATAGCAACACTTGGATGACTCCCGCTGAGAGCCTGTAGCATAGCCGAACTTGGAGGATTACAAAGAACATATAGGGCTGTCACCACCTATTGCCTGTTGACGGTCCTTAAGTTCCATATTTAGATTGTCAATTAACCTCATAATGTGCACAAAAGAGAAACACATCGTAGTGTTACAGTTAAAAACTAACCAATTCCACAAGTTTCGGTATTTATTTGTATGCAGGTGAATTTAGACCCAAAATACCATGACATGCAGGGAGTAATCAATAAAATTGGATTTCGACAAATCAGGTAACACCACGTGTCATAACATGGATCAAATGGCTCAGAAGCTGAATTATCTGGGGCCATCCAATGGTGTAGCACCCATATCAAGGGATAGGACCCACCTGGCAGAGACCTAGATAAAGAACAGCTCCAACGGAGCTGAGACTAGGTCGGCCGACCTCCCTAGTCCGCAGACTAGGGAGTGGCACCAAACCCGGTCAAATGCGACGTGTTGGCTCCTACCGGCTTGAAGAAGTCAATGGTGACTTATTCGCTCGCATTTGGTGCTGGGAATCGACCCTTCCACCTATAAGTAGCACCCCACACCTCACATCACACGCACACACCAAAAGTTGAGAATAGAATACCACTCCTGAGGTTTAGAGTAGTCTTAGAGGCTGCCAAGTATAAGGAAAGTGTGGTGAGAGCCTAGGAGAAGGAGGCTTGGGCTTGTCAAGTCCCTCTTCTACACTTGTACCTCTACAATTGTGTTATTCAAATCAAGTAAGCCCTTTGTGAATTTGTATCAAGTTTGATTTCCAATTCAAGGTAGTTTGCACAAGTAGTTACTTGTAGGTTCACTGCTTTCATTTATTAGAGGCTCTAGTTGTAGCTTTGTGTTCGAAACAACTAGAGTTGTTATTTAGAATGTAAGCATGGTGCTTAAGTTAGAGGTTACTAGTAAATATCTCGTAGACCCACAGATTGAAGAGGTAGGCAGTATGTGGTGTCAGACCTACCTGTCCTTAGTAATCCTCCATGTTCGGCTATGCCATAGGCTCTTGGCGGGAGTTGTCCTAGTGTTGCTAGGGGCAAACCCATGCCTAGAGCAAGCAACTACCGCAAATTCCATTGAATTAGAATCAATACATTGAATTTCTCTCTCTTCCTTGCCTACCAAATACCTTTAAGTCCCTGGTGAATTAGTTCATAAGATTAGCACATACGTTCCTTGGATTCGATACCCATGGGAATACTCTTAAGGGGAAGTGCTACACGACAGTTTCCGTGCACTTGCGGATTTTTATCTGTGACGTAAGAAACGCCAGCAAGCATTTCTGGCGCTGTTGCGGGTGAACGATTGCTGTTAATCTTCGAACCTTGCTCACCCTCATATCTATCTTTTTATCTTATATTTCCTTTTCTTATCACCAACACATATATGGAGCAGCCCACCATTATTTCTTATTCTAATCCAAAGGGCAAGTTCTGTGAGCCTTCGCCTTCGGCGGAACCTATTCGTTCTACTAGCTATGAACTTCGACTTGACTTTATAGCCATGTTTCGGGAACGATCCTTCTTAGGAATGGATTGTGAAAACCCCTACCACCATCTACGAGAGTTCGAGCAATTGTGCTCATGCCTTCTAATGAATAGTATAACACAAGAAACTCCCAAATGGAAGTTCTTTCCCTTTTCTGTCAAAGAAAAAGCAAACAGTGGTACGACCATAACATTGGGAAGACAAATGGAAATTGGAATGAATTACGAGACATATTTTGTCTTGCTTTCTTTCCATTTGCCTGAATTATTTCCTTGCAAAAGGAAGTACTATGCTTCCAACATATGGAAAAGGAGTATATAGGTGCAGCTTGGGATTGGTTTTCTCTTTTGAGAAATTCTGGCCCAGATTTTGCCCATCCCTGATCCGTCGCTTTTGCAACACTTCTATATGGGATTTAACAAAGAGTATTCCCTAAAACTCGACATTACAAAGAAGATAGATGGACAAAAATTACGAATGAAGAAGATATTCAGCCCTCGATGATTCCCTTTTACTTCGAGGAAGAGATATTTGAAGACTTTTGAAATACCTCGAAGTACTGTTGCCATAGGAAACCATCTTTGCCACTAACTCCACCTGATCAACCTGATGGAGTGTTCGTACAATAGACGGTCAAGGAGTTAACCTATATTCTAAGCAGGGAATGGACTGCGGAAGTTGAGCAGTCACCCAAAATCCTTCGGATGACCTCACCATTGGCAACAATTCTATGCTTTATTAGAAGGACACCAATGAAGGTCCTATATAACCCCACCGTTGGAGCAAATCGCATTTTCGATTCTTGTGCTCTCGCGATTCTAGGCGATGTGCCATTGGCACCAACATGTAAATCCTTCCGTTATTCTTTTGGAAACATCCTTGAAGGGTGCGGGATTTTGAAACAGGTTTCTATAAGACACAAAGATATTTAGGCTATCTTAGACTTCCATGTAAACAAAATCTGAGATTTTGATATTATGATTGGGATTCCCATTGTGAAATTTCTCTTGGAAATTCCTTTGAAAGGAAACCTCAATGTCAAACTTGGAGGGAGAAAATTATCTAATCCTATCCTGCGTTCCAAGAACACATCCACAAAATCTCCCATCCAAGATGAGCCAATAGAGGAGGTTAGGACTCTTCGATTCATAGCACCCCCCTATAATTGAAGGAGAAGAAGATTTCATCCAAGAGGAGGATGAATTTCAAGAGGCAATTGAATTGCCAAAGGAATAGTTCTTTCCACAACCTCCTATTGAGTTAAAAATTTTACCTCCAGCCCCACGTTATGACTTTCTAAATGGCGATTTGGAAGCCCCTGTCGTCATAAGTGGCAAGCTTTCTATTGATGAGACACTCAAACTCATTGCCATGTTAGAAAAGAATAGAACAGTTTTTGGCTATTCGCTAGAGGATCTCAAGGGGATTAGTCCAGCGTTATGTACCCATCGCATTTCTATTCACCCCAAGAGTGTCTACTCAACGGAACCTCAAAGGCGATTGAATAGTGCGATGCGGGAAGTTGTCAAGAAGGATGTCTTGAAACTTCTACATGCCGGGATTATCTACCCTGCTCCTCATAGTGAATGAGTCAACCCAAATCAAGTAGTGCTTAAGAAGAGAGGTATGACGGTCGTTCAAAATGAGAGGAATGAGTTAATTCCTCAATGATCTGTCACGGGTTGGAGGATGTGTATTGACTACTGGAAAATTAACAAGGCTATAAGGAAGGATCATTTTCCACTACCCTTTATCGATGAGACGATAAGGCAGTTGGCAAAACACTCCTACTTCTGTTTCCTTGATGGGTATTCGAGTTATCATCAAATCCCAATCCATCCCAACGATCAAAGTAAGACCACATTCACATGTCCTTATGGAACTTATGCCTACCGCCGTATGTCTTTTGGACTGTGTAACGCGTCTGTCCCTTTTTAAATATGCATGATGTCTATCTTTTCCGACATGATTGAGAAGATCATGGAAGTTTTCATGGACGATCTCTGTCTATGGGAAATCTTTTGATCATTGTTTGGAAAACTTAGACAAGGTCTTACAATGATGCCAAGAGAAGGACCTCGTGCTTAATTGGGAAAAGTGCCATTTAATAGTCCGTGAAGGCATAATTCTTGGACAATTAGTGTCCGAGATAGGGGTAGAGGTGGACAAAGCAAAGATTGAAGTCATTGGAAAACTTCCACATCCTATCAACGTTAAGGGAATCCACATCTTTTTAGGTCATGCTAGGTACTATCAGCGATTCATCAAAGATTTCTCAAAAGACGCTAGGCCCCTAACTAACCTATTTGCTAAGGAAGCTCCCTTTGGTTTCGAAGATGAAAGTCTTAAATCACTTGAGAAACTCAAAAAGGCACTCATCTCAGCTCCAATCATCCAACCTCATGATTGGATGCTGCCATTCAAAATTATGTGTGATGCTAGTGAGTTTGCTGTTGGTGCAGTCCAAGGCCAAACCATAGATAAAAAGCATCATGCAAGAGCCTACACTAGCAAAACTCTGACAGGGGCTCAACTCAATTATGCCACAACTGAAAAAGAGCTCTTAGTTGTGGTTTTTGCTATCGATAAGTTTAGGTCCTATTTGGTGGGAGCCAAGGTCATAGTCTATACAGACCATGCTACCTTGAAGTATTTGCTCACCAAAAAGGATGCTAAACCAAGGCTAATCCGTTGGATTCTTTTACTCCAAGAGTTTGACTTAGAAATAAAGGATAAGAAAGGAGTAGAAAATTCCATGGCAGATCATCTATCACGTATGAAAGTCACTCAAACCATAGACATTCCTATCAGTGACTTCATAAGAGATGATATGCTTCTAAAGGTGACTGACTCTCACCCTTCGTATGCGGATATCATGAACTTCATGGTCAGGAGATACGTACCACCAGGGGAGAACAAAAAGAAACTCATCTAGGAGAGTCATAGACACCTTTGGGATGACCCATACCACTATCGAGATTGTGTCAATGGCCTTCTTAGAAGGCGTGTCCCATCAATTGAAAGCACCAAGATTATTTATAAATGGCATAATAGCCCCTATGGTGGCCATTACGGTGTTTATCGTACCAGACAAAGATCTTGCAGAGTGGATTCTATTGGCCTTCTATGTATAAAGACACAAAATAATTCATTCGTAGATGTTGGAAATGCCATAAGCGTGGAGGAGTTTATGCTCACAAGGCGGTGCCCCTAACGTATAATCTCCAAATGGAATTATTTGATGTGTGGGGTATTTATTTTAGGGGACCTTTCCCTGGGTCCTATTATTACGAGTATATCCTGGTGGCCGTAGATTATGTGTCAAAATAGGTAGAAGCTTTGACATGCAAAAATGGTGATTCTGAGCAAGCTAGGAAAATGTTCCATAAGATTATTTTCCCGCGCTTTGGCACTCCTCGTATGATCATAAGTGATGGATGGTCTCATTTTATAGATAAGATATTCCAGAACTTTTTAAGGGAGCTTGATGTCGAGCATACCACAAACAATTGCTCAAGCAGAAACATCTAATAAGCAAATTAAAATATTCTGCAAAAGACTGTCTTGGAAATAGGAATGGGATGGAAGCATAAGCTACCCAATGCATTGTGGGCCTACCGTACTGCCTACAAAACTCCTGTCGGCATGTTTCCTTTCCAACTTGTCTATGGGAAGACTTTTCATATTCTTGTTGAATTGGAACATAGAGCCTATTGGGCCATCAAGCGGTGGAACATGGACCTTCACGAAGCAAGAAAACACCGACTGAAGCAACTTTCCGAGCTGAAGGAGTGGAGAGATAAGGCATACCGTAGTGCCAAAATCTACAATGAAAGAACCAAAAGATGGCACAATAAGAGGATTACGCCTAAAGAATTCAAACCTGAAGATAATGTTATACCCTTCAATGTAAAATCCCACTTATTTCTAAATATGAAATTCAGTTATCAGCTAAATTCAAATTTAATAGGGTTCAAGATATGGTCATGTACATAATCTTGAACCTATTCGTTTGTTTCTTCTTCTCATGTTTAAAATTTTATTAACATGAGAAACATACTTCACCAATAATCTTAGAATAATTCAAACATCATCTCTGCAAAATTTTGGTATATTTGAATGGGGTTTGCTTGGGCAAATCAATTTATAGTACCTCATATACTCAAAGTAGCATATAGCTACTGTATACACGTGCCCTGTAAAAAATTTTCAAATCGGGCTATAAATTTTTCTATAGTCTTCTAAAATTACAAATAGGCTCCTCGCAAAGTTTCATGAAATTTGAAGTCCATTTGCTATTTTATTTGAGCCGCTCAACGAATTTGAGTCAAGTTTAAATACATATTCAAAATCTGGTCCAAATTTACTTGAACATAAAAATTTGAACTCACCATTATCTTTAGCACGTTTTTCTTGACATATCCATGAAGTTTCATGATTTTTGGAGTTCATTTACCATTTTAAAATGAATTACTAAAGTAGGCAGTGGCTTTGAGACTGACTGGTGGAGCCCACCAGTCAGCAGCCCACGTGCAGCAGAGCGACGGCGCGAGCTGCCCCTCCTCCAGATCCATACAAATATCGCTCCCTGCTCCTTCTTATCTATTCTACAGTAGTCTTCCTCCCTCTCTCACCCGGCGTTGCTGTTTCCTCGCTCCCGTGCGAAATTTCCGACCGCCAGCGCTGCGCGGCCGTTGCCGGCCAATCGGAAGGTCCTCTGGCCGAGCTCTCAACAGCAATGTTGTTCCCCACTCCCTCCTCTATCCTCTGGTTCAATCCCTTCGTCACTTCGGTGATGTTTTGGCTGGTATTTTTAAGCTAAACTAGAGCTCGCTGCTGAAGTCGCTGTGCGCCGTCTCTTTTCAACGGTGCCAAGCAGCTGCGAGCCATTTCGGTCTTCGACTCCAACTGCAAGAAGGTGCGCCCAGGCACCCTATAACTAACGGTGAAAGCCATTCCGCATTTACGTGAGTATCGAGCACATTATCCAAGTTTTACTCTCGGCCGAAGCTTATGAACTAGCAAGGTTTTTCATTCAATTCGGTTTCCACACTTAATCACTCTTCACAATTGCTAGCAAATAGTTTCTTCACTCCCTTGCGCACCACCTCGAACTGGAATCACCAAAAATGATAGACCGTAGCTCAAGAATCACGAGTTCTTCCCTCCTCTATTGAAAAATCGCCTATGTCGCCATCGACGGTTGTTTGCCGGCCGTTACACGACGATTTCACCTTACTGTCACTTCCCTCATGGTTCCAGGAGACTTCGCCAGCCTTTTTCCAAAGATTTTAAGCCACAGGGCAGCGGTTCCGACATGGACGGAACCCTATCCGCCGCCGCCGCCGATGCGCCGCCGTTTCCGGCGAGGCTCGCCGGAGCGCACCGCCCGGGCGCCGCCGGCCCGAGGAAGACGAAGGTGCGGCAGGGTCCAAACCTCAGTGAGCGTTTCCCTTGGGGTCGCGGATCTGCTGTGGCTGCAGGATTCCATGTGACTACATGGGAAAAACCGTGTGCATCCGTATGTTGCTTCGACCAGAGCATGCCACGTCAGCTGGTGTGGCCCAGGCACCATTGTTTTGAATTCAAATTAATCCAAACAATTCCAGATTATGTTCAAGCTTAGAAAATCCATAACTCTCTATAATTTATCTAAAAATATTCAAACAATTTTTTTTTGAAAGCCCTTGAGCTCTAGTTTCGGTTAGTGCCAATTAAAGTCTATGAAAATCATATTCCATTTTTGCATAAATATTTTTCTGCAAACATTCCAGTAATTTTTACAACAAATCCTTCTATTGGAAAAAATCCCCAAATTTCTCATAAAATACTTTGTCCTGTTCTTGGTTACCAGACAAAGTTTAGTAGCCATTGAACCTGTTTAACTTATTCCAATTTCAAGTTTCAATCTGCTGTTCATTAGGTAACAAAACTGTAACCAGCAATTAATTCAAATTGCTAAATTCAGATTTTCCTAGTAGCCTGGATCTAAAAATCTCCAGTAAAATCCTGAATAACTCTTATGCTCTGAACTTTCAGGTTGTACAAGTGGTTTGGTATACAAGCCTGTATAACTTTCTGTATAATTCAATTGCCTTTTTCAATCATTGACATATGTTCAGTTTCCTTGTTATGTCCCAAATTTGACCTAAACATTCTTTTAGACATTTACAAACTCCAGTAAAAGTTTCAGATTTAATTGGAATAACTTCAAATCCAAATTCAGTTCCAAACCTAAATAATAACTGAAAGTCTGAAATTTCATATCTCACTCATATATGCTTAGAAAATTGTGAAGCCAATTTTACTAGAACCAGGACAACCCCCTCTATCTTGATAGTCAACTGGTAGCTATGTTAAAGCTACAATTTCTCTTCTAAACTCTGGGAAAATTATGGCTTGCCATAATTTTAGAGACAACACAGTTCTTTGATCATCTCCTATTCTCTGCAAGAGTCTCCCTTGTAGTCCCTAATATCTACCATAAAAATCCCAAAGCCCAATGAGATCATTCACTCACTATAACCATAGTTAGAAGCTTATAAACTATATATACATTATAATTTACTAGCATTCATATATGCATGTCGTGTAGTGATTGATATTGACGAGAAGTGTCACATGGAGGAGAAGGCCAGGGTGTCCACTTGAGGTCCTTGGTGGAGTCTTCAGAGAAGGACCACTAACAATTGACATTTAATCGAGTCGCAAACTAAGCCAAGACCCGGTTTGAATTTAAGAGCTTTTCAATGTTTTCCAGTTTTATTCATTTACGTCTTCAGTTGATATTGTGCATTACGTATATGGTGTTTGATACTCCACTTGCAAATCCAAAAATCCAATGTGATGGTTGGAAAGGTTTACAACTTGACGTGTAGAACTGCCAATGCTAATGTTGTGGATATACCGGTAGAAGTCGAGTAGTTAGAATCTACTCGCAAGATAGGAATAACAGTTCATATGAGGGTGAAAGATGATAGAATGGCTCATTAAATGAATAAGAGACCGAGCAGGGGGAACAGGAGTCGACGAGATGGAGTCTCGGGCGCATAGCCCTGCCTGTGTCGCTTGAAGACCGTGCCGTATGCGGCACTGTTGGGCAAGATTGAACTGTACCAGTTGCATAATGAGATATGGGCCCAATAAACTGATGTAACTCCAGACTGTAGTGTGGAGACTCCTTGGTTTTCCTTGAATGGAGATGCGAAGGCATAAAGGTGTAAATCTTCTAGCGGGCAACTTCGACGTGTCCGTGTAGGGGACCTTTTGCTTGGGATGAAGAGGTTTGTCAACATTTGGGTGTTGGGTGAAACGTGGATGTGTATAACACGGAGAGGAGAGCACGTAGGTGCCTCACACGTTGGTGTGCGTGTCGTGCAGTCTGTGTGTGTCCTAATTGCAATCACCGTCTCTCGCGGTTATTTGAGTACCACTTGTCCGTCACTGTTGTGACGTAGTAAATACTGAAGAAGCCAGAAGAATATATTGTATTGAATTATAATTGCTTTTGCAACCATGTGTGTCTTAGATATAGCACAATTAAAAGTTTACAGTTTCCCCATACTTTAACTGTAATAGCATTATGTGCTTTGGGCATGTCATATCATCGGCGAAGGGCTTCTTGTTTAATTGTGGAGTCTATGATGTGCCGTGCCTAAAGAATGTCATTTGCTACTTAAAACATGATGATAAGGATCCACTGGTAGGGCAGTCCTTTATGCTATTCCTTACCTATGCTTAGTATTCAACCTTGCATATGTCTAGTGAGACAGGTCAGTCTTGCTGAGCCTTATGCTCAAGTTTGCACTTAACGAGTTTTTTGCAGGTTATACCGTTGATTAAGGGCCTAACGATGATGCCTTATACCCTTTAGGGTTCACGGCTGGGTGGAAGCCCAGCACGCTGCCCATATTTGTGAGTGCTGCTAGTGTAAAGTGTCCGAGGGCATGGGCAACTTTACTCATGCATAGCTAGTGCTAAGAGCATAGTATGATGTATAGACTTCTTTCCTACGTTATAAATTGTAAAACTTCCACTGTGTTTGTAAATAAAGACTTAGTATTGAATTTTATTCTCGTTCTTTTCTTGTATTTGGTGAGCCGTATCACTTAATTGAGTCTAGTTCAATGTCCTAATCTTTATTTACACCTAGCAAACTGCATTGTTAAGTGATGTATATTACGGTCTTTATCATGATTCCAGTTGGTATTGCAACTTTGGATCTTAACCATAATACTCACTCTTGCAGCATTGATCACAATCATTTTGAGGTTGAACTGGGTATTTCTGCCCATGGTGGAGATGTCTCAACTCTACCACAAGTGCCATCATCAACCAGATTGGCAGAAGTCTTAGCAACGATGGCCGAGTCTCTGCATACGTTGGTACAGCGGAGTGTACAACCTGAGACTCGACCACTTGATCAACCTCAAGTCACATATCCGGATTTCTTGGCAACTCAACCACCAGTTTTCGCAGAAGCCATGGAACCATTGGAGTCGGGTCATTGGCTCCAGGTGATTGAAGCCAAGTTTGAGTTACTCCAGTGTGACAAATATCAGAAGGCTTTATTCACCGATCAACAACTTCACGGATCCGTAGGAGCTTGGTGGTCTGAATATCTCACCACTCTCCCTGATGGTCATCGTGTGACCTGGCCAGTGTTCCGTGATACTTTCCGTGCACGTCACATATCTTATGGGATGATTAAAACCAAATTGGAGGAGTTTGTGGAGTTGAAGCAAGAAGAAATGAGTGCTTATGAATACTCCAAGGCGTTCAATCGTTTGGCTCAATATGTGCCTGAGTATGTGAATACAAAGGCGTTGAAGTGTGGTTGTGTCTTTCGAGGACTAAACGTCAAGCTTCGAGCTCGACTAGCGTTAGTCAATAACGGCAACAACAATAAGTTGGTTGATGCCGCTATTGTTCAGGAGGATGCAACTCTTCGCTATCAGGTGGAGAAGAGGAAGAGGAAGGCATCACAGGAGATTGTTAGTGATGTTCTTTAGGAGGAACGGTTGGTGTATTGCTTACCGTCTGGTCACGAGCTATGGTCGAGTGAGCAACCACAACAGATTCGGTATCATTCCTATCAAGTGGAGACTTTACCTGCACCTCAGCAAAGCGTGCAAGTGTGTCCTTGTCCTCCATTGCAGCAATATGATCTCACTCTTGCAGCCCCATCTTTGCATGCTATGCAGGGTGTCAGTCCACCCCAATTTTGTGGAAGTTAGAGGATGTATTTAGCACGGGAACGTCGCAAGGCGAAACATGGCTGTGTCCAATTGTCCTTTTCCAAAAATGCTGACCAGCACCATAAACATAAAAACAAAATTTCATCGAAGTCTGCCAGTGTTAATTATGTTGCGATCGAGGACATTCTAGAAGGAGAATCTATTTTAGCAGGCATGTTTACTTTACATGATCAACCAGTAGTCGTTCTGTTTGACTCTGCAGCTACTCATAACTTTGTGAGCAAGTCTTTTGTGCTGAAACATCATGTGCCAATTGTGACTATCTCCCATCCATTCCGTATCAGTTCACCTAGAGGCAATATTTTAGCTAATGAGGTTGTTTCTCGAGCACCTCTGTGCATGGGTGGAAGTATCTATCTAGTGAACCTCATCATCTTAGAAGGTCAGCATATTGACTTCATCTTGAGGATGTCATGGTTGACACATCATGGAGCTATCTTTGATATCAGCTCGCGGACTGTCCGACTAAATTCTTAGTTCCATGGTTACAACACTTTAAATCTTTTGGATACCGCACCAAGAACCTCAGCGGTGCATCACACAAGTCCCAAGAAGCTTGAGGATATCTCAGTAGTGTGTGAATATCCAGAAGTGTTTCCTGACGATCTTCTCGGCATGGCACCAGAACATGACGTTGAGTTCAAGATTGAACTGGCGTCAGGAACCATGCCAATATCAAGGAAGCTGTATAGGATGGCACCGAAGGAACTTGCGGAATTGAAGGAGCAGCTGAATGACATATTGAGCAAGGGTTTTATTTGCCCAAGTTCATGACCTTGGGGATGTTCCGCGTTATTTGTGAAGAAGAAGGACGAGACATTAAGGTTGTGTGTGGACTATCGTCCACTGAATGTTGTCACCATCAAGAACAAGTATCCACTACCACGTGTTGATATCTTATTCGATCAACTAGTGGGTGCTAAGGTATTTTCCAAGATGGACCTTCATTCAAGTTATCGTCAGATTAAGATTCGACTTGAGGACATTCCAATAACTGCATTCTCGACAAGGTATGGGTTGTATGAGTATCTTGTCACGTCCTTTGGGTTGACCAATGCACCGGCTCACTTCATGTATCTCATGAATTCGGTGTTTATGCCGGAGTTGAACAAGCTTGTTGTGGTCTTCATCAATGACATCCTTTTGTATTATAAATCTGAAGTGGTTCATGCTAAACACTTGCATATTGTGTTGCAACGGTTAAGGGATCACAAACTGTATGCAAAGTTCAGCATGTGTGAGTTTTGGATCAACCAAGTGCCATTTCTAGGGCACATCATCTCAGCTGCTGGTATTGTAGTTGATCCAAGCAAAATTGTACAAGTCCTGAAGTGGAAATCTCCCATGTCCGTACATGAAGTTCGTAGTTTCCTTGTCTTGGCTGGCTATTATCGGAGGTTCATTCCGAGTTTCTCAAAGATAGCTAAACCAATGACGGAACTACTGAAGAAGGGAACGAGGTATGTATAGACTAAAGAATGTGAAGAAGCATTTCAAGCTTTGGTGAAACACCTCACAACAGCACCGGTGTTGGCTCAACCGGATACAACAAAACCATTTGATGGTTATTGTGATGCATCTGACATTGGTCTTGGTTGTGTACTCATGTGGATCGCATATGGATCTCGGCAGCTTCGGAATCATGAACAACATTATCCGACTCATGATCTTGAGCTCGCTGCCGTGGTGCTCGCATTAAAGATATGGTGGCACTATCTATTAGGCAATCTAGTGCATCTCTACACTGATCACAAGAGTTTGAAATACATTTTCACCCAGAAAGACTTGAATATGCGATAACGAAGATGGTTGGAGTTAATCAAATACTATGAGATTGAGATCCACTACCCTCCTGGCAAAGCAAATGTGGTTGTAGATGCGCTGAGCCGCAAGTCTCATGTCAGTCATCTGTCGATCACTTCAATTGAAGAGGATGAGCTGAGTTTATACTTGGTTCCATATGGAGCACTCTACAATCTAGCCCTCATCCCTACCATCAGGGAAGATATTGAAGAGGCTCAGAAGGAAGACAAGGGCATGTCGCACATTTGGCGAAGAATGAAGAAGGGGGAGATGAAATGCTTTCGATGTGATGATCAGGGTACTATTTGGTTTAAAGACCGTATAGTCGTACCCAATGACATGGAGCTCCGAAAGAAGATCTTGGATCAAGCACACTTATCCAAGTACTCTATTCACCCGGGTAGCAAAAAGATGTACCAAGATCTACAGAAAAAATTCTGGTGGTCTAAGATGAAGCGAGAGATAGCAAAGTATGTATCCGAATGTGATACATGTCGGCGGGTGAAAGCCGACCATCTGAGGCAAGCCAGATAGTTGCAACCTTTGAACACACCGACATGGAAGTGGGAAGACATCCGCATGGATTTAATTGTAGGGTTACCTCTCACTTTCCGTAAGCATGATTCGATTTGGGTGATAGTTGATCGGTTGACCAAGTCAGCTCATTTTATCCCTGTTAACACCAACTATCGTGCCCCCAAGTATGCAGAGTTGTATATCACCATGATCATGTGCTTACATGGAGTGCCCCCACACTATCATTTCAGATCGTGGAGCCTTATTTGTTGCTTGATATTGGGAGCAGCTCCACACATCATTGGGTACCAAGTTGATTCAAAGCTCTGCTTATCATTCGCAGACTGACGGTCAGACAGAGAGAGTAAATCAAGTCTTTGAGTACATGCTACGAGCTTGTGCCATCCACCATGGTAAAAAATTGGGATAATCATCTACCATTGGTGGAGTTTTCATACAACAATGGTTATCATGCTAGTATCCAAATGGCGCCATATGAAGCTCTCTATGGCAGGAAGTGCCACACACTATTGAATTGGTGTGAGTCTGGTGAAAGAGTGATATATGGCATTGATCTTGTCAACGAAGCTGAAGAATGAGTGCAAGTGATCCAAGCCAATTTCAAGGCTCCTCAATCTTGACAGGAGAGTTATGGAGATAAACAATGTCGACCTCTTCACTTTGACATTGGGGATCACGTTTACATTCGTGTATCTCCAATGAAAGGAATTCATCGTTTTGGAGTGAAGGGAAAGCTGGCTCCACGATTCATCGGGCCATTAGCTATCAATGAGAAATGCGGACCTGTGTCCTATCGGGAGTTACCGGCATCTCTCTCTGGAATTCATAACGTATTCCACATATCTCAGTTGCGGAAGTGTCTCAAATCCCCAGCTGAAGTCCGCACGGATGATCTTGAAGCTCTACAACCTGATCTCACTTATTCTGAGCATCCGATCAAGATAATTGATGAGAAGACTCCCACCACAAGAAGCCACACGTTGCATTTTTACAAGGTCTTGTGGGGAAATCATACCGCTGATGAAGCGACTTGGGAAAGCGAAGATTTTCTTAGATCGAACTATCCAGACTTGTTAGCGGCATATGTTCATTAGATCTTTTTCTTTTATCCTTCCTATTGTAGTCTCGGGACGAGATTCTTTTAACGGGGGAGGAATGTAAAATCCCACTTATTTCTAAATATGAAATTCAGTTATCAGTTAAATTCAAATTTAATAGGGTTCAAGATATGGGCATGTACATAAACTTGAACCTATTCATTTCTTTATTCTTGTAATGTTTAAAATTTTATTAACATGAGAAGCGTACTCCACAAATAATCTTATAATAATTCAAATATCATCTCTGCAAAAATTTGGAATGTTTGAATGGCGTTTGCTTGGGCAAATCAATTTATAGTACCTCATATACTCAAAATAATCAAAATAGCATATAGCTACTGTATACATGTGCCCTGTCAAAAATATTCAAATCTGAGGCTATAAATTTTTCTATAGTCTTATATTATTACAAATAGGCTCCTAGCAATGTTTCATGAATTTTGAAATCAATTTGCTATTTTATTTGAGCCGCTCAACGAATTTGAGTCATGTTTAAATTCAAATTCAAAATCTGGTCCAAATTTACTTGAACATAAAGATTTGAACACACCATTATGTTCAGAAAGTTTTTCTTGACATATCCATGAAGTTTCATGATTTTTGGAGTTCATTTACTATTTTAAAATTAATTACTAAAGTGGGCAGTGGCTGTGAGGCTGACTGTTGGAGCCCACCAATCAGCAGCCCACGTGCAGCCGCAATCCAGCGCGCGCCACTGCGACGGCAAGAACCAGCGCGACGGCGCGAGATGACCCTCCTCCAGATCCTTACAAATATCGCTCCCTGCTCCTTCTTATCCATTCTACGGTAGTCTTTCTCCATCTCTCACCCGACGTTGCTGTTTCGTCGCTCCCTTGCGAAATTTCCAACCGCCAGCGCTGCGCGGCCGTTGCCAGACAACCGGAAGGTCCTCTTGCCGAGCTCTCAACAGCGAAGTTGTTCCCACTCCCTCCTTGATCCTCTGGTTCAATCCCTTTGTCATTTCATTTATGTTTTGGCCTGTATTTCGAAGCTAAACCGGAGCTCGCCGCCGAAGTCGCCGTGCGCCATCTCTTTTCCACGGTGCCAAGCTGCTGCGAGCCGTTTCGGTCTTCGACTCCAACAGCAAGAAGGTGCGCCCAGGCACCCAATAGCTAACAGTGAAAGTCATTCCACATTTACGTGAGTATCGAGCACATTATCCACGTTTTACTCTCGGCCGAAGCTTATGAACTGGCTAAGTTTTTCATTCAATTTGGTTTCCACACTTAATCGCTCTTCACAATTGCTAGCAAATAGTTTCTTCACTCCCTTGCGCACCACCTCGAACTGGAATTACAAAAAATGATAGACTGTAGCTCGAGAATCACGAGTTCTTCCCTCTGCCACTGAAAAAACGCCTCTGTCGTCGTCGATGGCTGTTTGCCGGCCGTTACACAATGATTTCACCATCCTATCACTTCTCTCATGGTTCCAGGAGACTTCCCCAGCCTTTTTCTGAAGATTTTAATCCATGGGGCAGCGGTTCCGACATGGCCGGAACCCTATCCGCCACCGCCACTGATGCGCTGCCGTTTCCGGCCGTCGGCAAGCTTCACCGACCCCACCATCATGCTCAGTTCATGATTTTACGGTTGGGCGCCCAAAACTAGGCGCTGCGGTGGCCGGGAACTCGGTTCCGCCGAGGCTCGCCGGAGCGCACCGCTGCGGGAATCGCAAGCGCCGCCCGGGCGCTGCCGGCCCGAGGAAGATGAAGGTGCGGCAGGGTCCACACGTCAGTGAGCGTTTCCCTTCGGGTCGTGGATCTGCTGTGGCTGCGGGATTCCATGTGACTACGTGGGAAAAACCGTGTGCACCTGTGTGTTGCTTCGACCAGAGCATGCCACGTCAGCTGGTGGGGCCCAGGTGCCATTGTTTTGAACTCAAATTAATTCAAACAATTCCAGATTAAGTTCAAACATAGAAAATCCATAACTCTCTGTATATTCATCCAAAAATCTTCAAACAAAACTAGTTTGAAAGCCCTTGATCTCTAGTTTCTCTTAGCGCCAATTAATATCCATGAAAATCTTTTCATTTTTGGATAAATATTTTTCTCCAAACATTCCTGGAATTTTTACGACAAATCCTTCTACTGGAAAAATCCCCACAATTCTCATAAAATACTTTGTCCTGTTCTCCGTCACCAGAAAAAGTTTGGTAGCTATTTAACCTGTTTAACTTATTCCAATTTCAAGTTTCAATCTGCTGTTCATTTAGGTAACAAAACTGTAACTAGCAATTAATTCAAGTTACTAAATTCAATTTCTCCTAGTTGCCTGGCTCTAAAAATCTCCAGTAAAATCCTGAATAACACTTATGCTCTGAACTTTCATGTTATACAAGTGGTTTGGTATACAAGCCTGTATAACTTTCTGCATAATTCAATTGTCTTTTTCAATCATTGAATTATTACAGATGTTCAGTTTCCTTGTTATGTCCCAAATTTGACCTAAACATTCTTTTAGACATTTACCAACTCCAGTAAAAGTTTCCGATTTAATTTACATAATCTTCAAATCCAAATTCAGTTCCAAACCTAAATAATAACTGAAAGTCTAATCTCAATTATAAAATACTTCTAGAAATTCTAAGCAACTTTGAAATTCCATATCTCACTCAAATATGCTTAGAAAATTGTGAAACCAATTTTACTAGAATTAGGACAACCCACTCTATCTTGATAGTCAACTGGTGGTTATGTTAAAGTTACATTTTCTCCTCTAAAATTCTGGGAAAGTTATGGTTTGCCATAATTTTAGAGACAACAAACTTCTTTGTTCATCTCCTGTTATTTGCAAAAGTCTCCCTTGTAGTCCCTAACATCTACCATAAAAATCGCAAAGCCAACTAAGATCATTCACTCACTATAACCATAGTTAGAAGCTTATGAACTGTATTTACATTACAATTTACTAGCGTTCATATATGCATGTCGTGTAGTGATCGATATTGACGAGAAGTGTCGCTTGGAGGAGAAGGCCAGGGTGTCCACTTGAAGTCCTTGGCGGAGTCTTCAGAGAAGGACCACTAACAATTGACATTTAATCGAGTTGCAAACTAAGGCAAGCCCCGGTTTGCATTTAAGAGCTTTTCAAAGTTTTCCAGTTTTATTCATTTATGCCTTTAGTTGATATTGTGCACTACGTATAAGGTGTTTGATAATCCACTTGTGTCGCTACCCTGTGTACCAGATACCCTTTGGGACTGCAAAGAGCACAAAGGAACTTCACCTGTCTGAGTTGAAGACCTCCAAAGGCCCCACGTGTCATACGAAACCTGACCTACCTCCCTTCTATGGTTAGTCCCGGTGCCGCCACGTATATCGTTAAACCGGAGCTACACCCCACACATGGGAAAGCTCCAGACTAGATACCTGTGTGGCACCCCTAGACCTAACCCCCAACAGAGGGAAGCTAAAGTATCGACACATGTGCAACAGCATCGGACCTACTCGTCCAAGACAGTAAGCTCCGGAGCTGCCACGCTTCCAACCGCCGGTCCTTCAATCTCAATAGGCAAAGTGGAGAACTTCCAACGGCTCGGACCTTCAAGGAACACTAAAGACCTCAAGACCCGATTAAGTGTCATTAATGCTATCTTAATAAGACACGATTGGAGGACCCTTAATACCAGTAATGCCACTGTCAAGGCGCGTTACCACACTATTAAGGGTAATTAAGCTCATTAATTGTGTATTAAACACCAGTAACCGCCAGGGCCACATGTCGGCCAGGCTAACGATGTAACGGCCAGTCCTTGTACTATAAAAGGACTGGCCGAGCGATACACAAAGGAGAGGGACTTCCACACTCTGCTCTGACACACGCTCACAAATGCTCAGACGCTCAATACAACAACAACACACACCCGTGGAGTAGGGTATTACGCTCAGGAGGCCCGAACCACGTAAATCCCCATGTCAACTCATCATCCTGTTCTGAATCTCTACCCGCCCAGAATCGAACTACAAACTCTGCGGGCTGCGAATGGTAGTACTGGGAGAATTGCCGGAATCAAACTGTGATAGCTGGCGCGCCAGGTAGGGGTGCCCGGGATTCAAACATGGTGAACTCTGCTGCTGGATCATCCAACAGTGACCATGCTGTGCAACCTGCTGGAGGCAATCCCTCCAACATGCAGCATCCAGCAGGTGCCGTGGCTCCAGCAGGAGTCATGCCACCGCCACAACCATCTTCTCCCGCGAATCAAGCTAGACGTCGAGACGGGGCGACTGCGTCGACCACTGCATCGGCAAACAACAACCCTGAACACGAGATTAATGCTGCTCGTTCTCTTCTCCAATGTCCACCGCCTCCAGGAGCACCCCAGGGTGCTATGGAGTAGTGGAGAGCTGATGTGGAACATCTGGTTGCAGCAGCAGCCGATGGTATCAGCAATCAAGGTCCCCCCCCCCCTCGGGGCGGGCCCCATCGTAGCATCAGACCTTGTCGTGTAGACTCGGTCCGCACGCTTCGCAACACAGGAGGCGTGCTGCATCTCAACAAGCGATGTTGCTGCGTTCTGGGGCGTGATGTACCAACACGATAACCAGGATTTTGACTCACGACCTCCGTGCGGAGCTTGATTGCCATTTCTGTCAACAGGACGGCTGCGTCCATATCGAGCGTGCTCGCGAGAGGCGAGAGGCTAGGGCCAGCCCTGCTCCCGTGGGAATAGGAGGAGGCTGTTTTGCCCTAGCCATGCACCTACGCATGGTCAGATGGCCGCAGAAGTTCCGGCCTCACCTGCTGGAGAAATTTTACGGGACTGTCAATCCCGCCAAATTTCTCCAAATTTACGCCACCGCTATCCTTGTGGCTGGGGGAAATGAGGCCGTGATGGCCAACTATTTCCCTGTGGCTTTAACTGGGACCGCCAGGTCTTGGTTCATGAGCCTTCCGCCTGACTCCATCAACAGTTGGGCGGAGTTGTGCCAACAGTTCACTACCAACTTCGGGAGTTCATATACCCGACAAGGCACGGAAATGGACCTTTTTGCTGTCAAGCAAAAAGGGGGAGAGTCCCTACGAACCTTCATCCAGAGGTTCACCCAGGTACGAAATACCATTCCTTCTATCTCAAGCGCCGCTGTTATTATGGCATTCAGACAGGGCATTCGAGACAAGAAGATGCTGGAGAAGCTGGCGACCAAGGAAGTCACCAACGTCACGGAACTCTTCAGCTTGGCAGGCAAGTGTGCCAAAGCTACGGAGGGCTGTGAAATGCACTCCCAACCACCTCCGGAAGACAACAAAAAGTACTCCAAGGGTGAAGCCGCTACCTCCGGGAGTGGCAAGAAGAAGAAAAAGTCCAACAACAAGAAAAAGCCGTCAACCGGCACACCTACAGCATCTGCTGCCGTAGCTCCGGGTGGCCGGGGGCCATGCCCCGGGAAACGACCTCGGCCGTCGTTTGAAGATGGTGGCAGCTCCAAGATGTAGTGTCCTTTACACAAGACGAACATCCACAATCTGGAAGGCTGCCGAGAGGTCCAAAGCCTTGTCGAGCGCTATAACAAGTGTCGGGAAGAAGTTCCTTTCTGTCAAAGGGAAGGAAAAAAAGTCGACAAAGCTCCGGCTGAAGAGGAGTTAGACTTTCAGGACCCCAAAAAGGTCTTGAAGGCTATCTACACCTCCGTTGACAACGACTCCAATGTCTCCGACAACGAGTGTCGGAAGACCATGAACACCATCTTTGGTGGTTCGTGGGATATCACCTCCCGCCGTGTCCTCAAGACAATGCGGCGGGACATGGCCTCTGTAGCTCCCACCTCTAGGGCGGAGCCGCAACGGAAGTGGATGGACACTACGATCACCTTCGATGCTTCGAACTGCCCTCGGAACATGATCGGAGCTGGCCAACTCCCATTGATGGTATCTCCAACCATCAACAACATCCAGCTCCACCATGTAACGGTGGACGGAGGTTCGGGTTTGAACCTCATAAGCTTCGAGGCCTTTGTCAAGCTTCAGCTCCGACCTTCGGATCTTGACCCCTCCCGACCTTTCTCTGGAGTAGGTCCGGGGGCCATCACCCCACTAGGTGCCATTACTCTCCTGGTGACCTTTGGGACCCGGGAGAATTACCGCACTGAGAAGTTGGTCTTCTACGCCATTCAATGCCATCTTGGGCAGGTCAGCCTTGTACAAATTCATGGCTACTGCTCATTATGGCTACTTGTTGTTGAAGATGCCAACACCCTTAGGCGTTCTCTAGATCCGCAGAGATCGCACCGCCGGAGTTACTGCTCTGGAAGAACTCCATGCGCTTGCTACAGTGCAAGAGGAAGAATCTGGAAAGGAGCAAGCTCTGAGAACCCTGATCATTCGTCATCGAGGCTCAACCTCCGCACCTCATGTGCAAGCAAGTGGCGACACTGACATTCCCGTGAAAGTCGTCCAAATTGGTTCCAATGCCGCTCAAACCACCCGTATATCAGGAGGTCTGAACGACAAATAGGAACTCACGCTCATCACTTTCCTTCGGGCTAATGTCAAAGTGTTTGCCTGGCAACCATCACAAATGCCTGGGATCCCTAGGGAAGTGATTGAGCACAATCTGAAGATTTATCCCGATGCTCGGTCTGTACATCAGAAGCCTCGGAAGCAATCAGTAGAGCGACAAAACTTCATACGTCAAGAAGTGAAGAAGTTGCTCGAACTTGGATTCATCCGAGAAGTCTTCCACCCAAAATGGCTGGCAAACCCAGTCGTTGTACCCAAGGCCGGCGGGAAGCTTCGGATGTGTATCGACTACACTACACTAAATAAGGTGTGTCCAAAGGATCCATTCCCACTACCTAGAATAGATCAGATAGTGGATTCCACCTCTGGGTGTGAATTACTATATTTTCTGGACCCGAATTCTGGGTATCATCAAATCAGAATGTCTAGGGAAGATGAAGAGCATACTTCCTTCGTCAAAGTAGATGGATTATATTGTTACACTACCATGCCATTCGGTGTCAAAAACGCTGCTTCACCGTTTGTGCAGGCTATGTACAAAACTTTAGGAGAGCTTATCAGAGACGTAGTGGAAGTGTACGTCGATGACATCATCGTAAAGATCAAGAACAAGGAGTCATTCCTTGACACCTTGCAAGCTGTCTTCGACAAGTTGCGAATCACACGCACGAAGCTGAACCCGGATAACTGTGTCTTCAGGGTTAGCTCTGGAATGCTTCTTGGATTCTTGGTAAACCACCGAGAAATAGAAGGAAATCCGGCGAAGATTAAACCTATTGAAGACATGCAGCCACCAGCCCGCATCTAGGACGTCCAAAAGCTGACTGGATGTTTAGCAGCTCTCAGCCGGTTCATCTCAAGACTGGCGGAATGGGCGCTACAATTCTTCAAATTATTGAGGAAGTCTGGAGCATTCCAATGGTCTGAAGAAGCAGAAAAGGCTTTCCAAGATCTAAAGTAGCTCCTTACCACCCCACCAACTTTGGTAGCTCCGAATCTTGTTGAGCCACTTCTGCTTTACATTTTGGCAACTGACGAAGTTGTCACCATGGTCCTGGTTGCGGAAAGACCAGAACCATCCCCACATCAGGAGTACAGACCCCTCCGGGAGGGTCCGGAGCTACCTGAAGGTGAGTCTGGGTCCTAGCTTCCAGACCTGGATCATCAAGGGGAGATGCCAAAGGAGCCACCTCCTTCAAGTGGAGGAGTCACTGTTGCTGAACAAGAAGATCCAAAACCGTCCGGGAAGGTCCGGGTCACTTCAGAAGAAGCTCCGGGTTCATCTGACAAGAACCTGGAGGTCACAAGAGAAGGTCCGGACCCCTCCGGGTGGGTCCGGGTTGATGAGGAGGAAGCTCCGGGCCCCTCCGGGAGGGTCCGGACTATCCAACGCACGGTGTACTTCATCAGTGAAGTACTTCATGACGCCAAGACTTTGTACCTGGAGGTGCATAAGCTGCTCTATGCATTTCTTATTGCCTCTAGGAAGCTTCACCACTACTTCAAGCTCACAAGATTTCAGTGGTAACTTCCTATCCACTGCATGCAATCTTGCATAACCCCAACTCTACTGGGAACATTGTAAAGTGGGCAGCGGAATTGGCCGAGTTCAACCTTGAATTCGTACCAAGACAAGTGATCAAGAGTCAATCATTGGCAGACTTTGTGGCGGAATGGACCCCCTCTCCATAAAATCCTGGGGGCCCTAGTGAGCAGAAGCTGGAACCTAAGGGTCCGGTCTTCACTGAGCCTCACTAGACTCTCGACTTTGACGGCTCCGTGCAGAAGCAGGGGGCCGGAGCTGGAGTCCTTCTCCTCGATCCAATCGGGGAGAAGGTCAAATACATGGTTCACCTTGACTTCAAGGCTACCAACAACATGGCAGAGTATGAAGCACTAATCTATGGGCTCAAGGTGGCACTATCATATGGTGTAAAGCAGCTATTGGTAAAGGGTGATTTGAAGCTCATTATAAAACAAGTCAAAGGTGAATGTTGCTGCAACAACACTCAACTAGTTGCATACCTACTTGAAGTCCAGAAGCTTCAGAAGGACTTCGACGTCCTGGATCTTTGCCATGTCCAGCGTCTCAACAACATGGAAGACGACGAACTCTTGACGAAAGCTTCAACCGGAGCTCCAGCTCCGAACGGAACCTTTGTCCGGAGATTATCAAGAGCAACAACTCATCCTGCCGAATTGAGCGAAGGGGGCGAGACCTGAACCTCGAAGCTGGCAGTCCCGATGGCCCTGTTACCATGGCGTCCATCAAGTGTCGTAGGTGCTGCAGGAAGCTCTACGCGCCCAGAATTGAACTACAAACTCCGCGGGCTGCGAACGGTAGTACCGGGAGAATTGCCGGAATCAAACTCCGACAGCTGGCGCGCCAGGTAGGGGTGCCCGGGATTCAAACATGGTGAACTCTGCCGCTGGATCATCCAACAGTGACCATGCTGTGCAACCTGCTGGAGGCAATCCCTCCAACATGCAGCATCCACCAGGTGCCGTGGCTCCAGCAGGAGTCATGCCACCGCCACAACCATCTTCTCCCGCGAATCAAGCTAGACGTCGAGATGGGGCGACGGCGTCGACCACTGCATCGGCATACAACAACCCTAAATAGGCGATTAATGCTGCTCGTTCTCTTCTCCAACGTCCACCGCCTCCAGGAGCACCCCAGGGTGCTATGGAGCAGTGGAGAGCTGATGTAGAACATCTGGTTGCAGCAGCAGCCGATGGCATCAGCAATCAAGCTCCCCCCCCCCCACGGGGCGGGCCCCATCGTAGCATCAGACCTTGTCGTGTAGACTCAGTCCGCACGCTTCGCAACACAGGAGGCGTGCTGCATCTCAACAAGCGACGTTGCTGCGTTCTGGGGCGTGACGTACCAACACGATAACCAGGATTTTGACTCACGACCTCCGTGCGGAGCTTGATTGCCGTTTCTGTCAACAGGACGGCCGCGTCCATATCGAGCGTGCTCGCAAGAAGCGAGAGGCTCGGGACAGCCCTGCTCCCGTGGGAATAGGAGGAGGCTGTTTTGCCCTGGCCATGCACCTACACATGGTCAGATGGCCGCAAAAGTTCCGGCCTCACCTACTGGAGAAATTTTACGGGACTGTCAATCCCGCCAAATTTCTCCAAATTTACTCCACCGCTATCCTTGTGGCTGGGGGAAATGAGGCCGTGATGGCCAACTATTTCCCTGTGGCTTTAACTGGGACCGCTAGGTCTTGGTTCATGAGCCTTCCGCCTGACTCTATCAACAGTTGGGCGGAGTTGTGCCAACAGTTCACTACCAACTTCGGGAGTTCATATATCCGACAAGGCACGGAAATGGACCTTTTTGCTGTCAAGCAAAAAGGGGGAGAGTCCCTGCGAACCTTCATCCAGAGGTTCTCCCAGGTACGAAATACCATTCCTTCTATCTCAAGCGCCGCTGTTATTATGGCATTCAGACAGGGCATTCGAGACAAGAAGATGCTAGAGAAGCTGGCGACCAAGGAAGTCACCAACGTCACGGAACTCTTCAGCTTGGCAGGCAAGTGTGCCAAAGCTACGGAGGGCTGTGAAATGCACTCCCAACCACCTCCGGAAGACAACAAAAAGTCCTCTAAGGGTGAAGCCGCTACCTCCGGGAGTGGCAAGAAGAAGAAAAAGTCCAACGATAAGAAAAAGCCGTCAACCGGCACACCTACAGCATCTGCTGCCGCAACTCTGGGTGGCCGGGGGCCATGCCCCGGGAAACGACCTCGGCTGTCGTTTGAAGACGGTGGCAGCTCCAAGATGTAGTGTCTTATACACAAGACGAACAACCACAATCTGGAAGGCTGCCGAGAGGTCCAGAGCCTTGTCGAGCACTATAACAAGTGTCGGGAAGAAGTTCCTTTCTGTCAAAGGGAAGGAAAAAAAAGTCGACAAAGCTCCGGCTGAAGAGGAGTTAGACTTTCAGGACCCCAAAAAGGTCTTGAAGGTTGTCTACACCTCCGTTGACAACGACTCCGATGTCTCCGACAACGAGCGTCGGAAGACCATGAACACCATCTTTGGTGGTTCGTGGGATATCACCTCCCGCCGTGTCCTCAAGACAATGCGGCGGGACATGGCCTCTGTAGCTCCCACCTCTAGGGCGGAGCCGCACCGGAAGTGGATGGACACTACCATCACCTTCGATGCTTCGAACTGCCCTCAGAACATGATCGGAGCTGGCCAACTCCCATTGATGGTATCTCCAACCATCAACAACATCCAGCTCCACCATGTAACGGTGGACGGAGGTTCGGGTTTGAACCTCATAAGCTTCGAGGCCTTCGTCAAGCTTCAGCTCCGACCTTCGGATCTTCACCCCTCCCGAACTTTCTCTGGAGTAGGTCCGGGGGCCATCACCCCACTAGGTGCCATTACTCTCCTGGTGACCTTTGGGACCCGGGAGAATTACCGCACTGAGAAGTTGGTCTTCGACGCCATTCAATGCCATCTTGGGCAGGACAGCCTTGTACAAATTCATGGCTACTGCTCATTATGGCTACTTGGTGTTGAAGATGCCAACACCCTTAGGCGTTCTCTAGATCCGCAGAGATCGCACCGCCGGAGTTACTGCTCTGGAAGAACTCCATGCGCTTGCTACAGTGCAAGAGGAAGAATCTGGAAAGGATCAAGCTCCGAAAACCCTGATCATTCGTCATCGAGGCTCAACCTCCGCACCTCGTGTGCAAGCAAGTGGCGACACCGACATTCCCGTCAAAGTCGTCCAAATTGGTTCCAACGCTGCTCAAACCACCCGTATATTAGGAGGTCTGAATGACAAATAGGAACTCGCGCTCATCACTTTCCTCCGGGCTAATGTCAAAGTGTTTGCCTCGCAAACATCACAAATGCCTGGGATCCCTAGGGAAGTGATTGAGCACAATTTGAAGATTTATCCCGATGCTCGGCCTGTACATCAGAAGCCTCGGAAGCAATCAGTAGAGCGACAGAACTTCATACGTCAAGAAGTGAAGAAGTTGCTCAAACTTGGATTCATCCGTGAAGTCTTCCACCCAAAATGGCTGGCAAACCCATTCGTTGTACCCAAGGCCGGCGGGAAGCTTCGGATGTGTATCGACTATACTACACTAAATAAGGTGTGTCCAAAGGATCCATTCCCACTACCTAGAATAGATCAGATAGTGGATTCCACCTCTGGGTGTGAATTACTATATTTCCTAGACGCGTATTCTGGGTATCATCAAATCAGAATGTCTAGGGAAGATGAAGAGCATACTTCCTTCGTCAAAGTAGATGGATTATATTGTTACACTGCCATGCCATTCGGTGTCAAAAACGCTGCTTCAACGTTTCTGCAGGCTATGTACAAAACTTTAGGAGAGCTTATCAGAGACGTAGTGGAAGTGTACGTCGATGACACCGTCGTAAAGATCAAGAACAAGGAGTCATTCCTTGACACCTTGCAAGCTGTCTTCGACAAGTTGCGAATCACACGCACGAAGCTGAACCCGGATAACTGTGTCTTCAGGGTTAGCTCCGGAATGCTTCTTGGATTCTTGGTAAACCACCGAGAAATAGAAGGAAATCCAGCGAAGATTAAACCTATTGAAGACATGCAGCCACCAGCCCACATCAAGGACGTCCAAAAGCTGACTGGATGTTTAGCAGCTCTCAGTCGGTTCATCACAAGACTGGCGGAACAGGCGCTACAATTCTTCAAATTATTGAGGAAGTCTGGAGCATTACAATGGTCTGAAGAAGCAAAAAGGGCTTTCCAAGATCTAAAGTAGCTCCTTACCACCCTACCAACTTTGGTAGCTCCGAATCTTGTTGAGCAACTTCTGCTTTACATTTCGGCAACTGACGAAGTTGTCACCATGGTCCTGGTTGCGGAAAGACCAGAACCATCCCCACTTCAGGAGTCCAGACCCCTCCGGGAGGGTCCGGAGCTACCTGAAGGTGAGTCTGGGTCCCAGCTTCCAGACCTGGATCCTCAAGGGGAGATGCCAAAGGAGCCACCTCCTTCAAGTGGAGGAGTCACTGTTGCTGAACAAGAAGATCCAAAACCCTCCGGGAAGGTCCGGGTCACTTCAGAAGAAGCTCCGGGTTCATCTGACAAGAACCTGGAGGTCACAAGAGAAGGTCCGGACCACTTCGGGAGGGTCCGGGTTGATGAGGAGGAAGCTCCGGGCCCCTCCGGGAGGGTCCGGACTATCCAACGCCCGGTGTACTTCATCAATGAAGTACTTCATGACACCAAGACTTTGTACCTGGAGGTGCATAAGCTGCTCTACGCAGTTCTTATTGCCTCTAGGAAGCTTCACCACTACTTCCAAGCTCACAAGATTTCAGTGGTAACTTCCTATCCACTGCGTGCAATCTTGCATAACCCCAACTCTACTGGGAACATTGTAAAGTGGGCAGCGGAATTGGCCGAGTTCATCCTTGAATTCGTCCCAAGACAAGTGATCAAGGGTCAAGCATTGGCAGACTTTGTGGCGGAATGGACCCCCTCTCCATCAAATCCTGGGGGCCCTAGTGAGCAGAAGCTGGAACCTAAGGGTCCGGTCTTCACTGAGCCTCACTAGACTCTCGACTTTGACGGCTCCATGCAGAAGCAGGGGGCCGGAGCTGAAGTCCTTCTCCTCGCTCTGACTGGGGAGAAGGTCAAATACATGGTTCACCTTGACTTCAAGGCTACCAACAACATGGTGGAGTATGAAGCACTAATCTATGGGCTCAAGGTGGCACTATCATATGGTGTCAAGCAGCTATTGGTAAAGGGTGATTCGAAGCTCATTATAAAACAAGTCAAAGGTGAATGTTGCTGCAACAACCCTCAACTAGTTGCATACCTACTTGAAGTCCAAAAGCTTCAGAAGGACTTTGACGTCCTGGATCTTTGCCATGTCCGGCGTATCAACAACGTGGAAGACGACGAACTCTTGACGAAAGCTTCAACCGGAGCTCCGGCTCCTAACGGAACCTTCGTCCAGAGATTATCAAGATCAACAACTCAGCCTGCCGAACTGAGCAAAGGGGGCGAGACCTGAACCTCGAAGTTGGCAGTCCCGATGGCCCTGTTACCATGGCGTCCATCAAGTGTCGTAGGTGTTGCAGGAAGCTCCGAGCAACCCAACACGCAAGACTCAAATGCTCAAGTTAGCTCCGGTGCATGGATCTCGGAGATCCGGAGTTACTTGAAAGACAATTTCCTTCCCGAAGACAATGTATCTGCTGACTGGATAGTCAGATTAGCTAAAAGATACACACTGGTAGAAGGGGATCTCTACCGACGTGGTGCCAACGGCGTCCTAATGCGGTGCATTACAAGGGAAGAAGGTTGCGAGCTCCTCGTGGAAATCCATGGAGGCGAGTGTGGGAACCACACGTCTTCCCGCACGTTGGTCGGTAAAGCCTTCTGGCATGGTTTTTACTGGCCTACAGCACTCCAAGAGGCAACCGAGCTAGTGAAGAAATGTGAAGCATGCATGTTCCATGCAAAGCAAATTCACACACTAGCTCAACCCTAACAAATGATACCTCCTACATGGCCATTCGCTGTGTGGGGGATGGATATCTTGGGACCTTTCCCAAGTGTCGTTGGAGGTTACAAGTTCCTGTATGTCGCTATCGACAAGTTCACCATGTGGCCGGAAGCAACTCTAGTTGTGACAATAAAGAAGCAATCAGCTAGCATCTTCTTAAAGTCCATAGTATGCAGATTTGGAGTCCCAAACAAGATCATAACTGACAATGGGACCCAATTCACAAGCTCTGCATTCCAAGGATATTGCGAAGACCTCGGCATTCAAGTCAGCTACACCTCAGTAGCTCACCCGACAAGTAATGGTCAAGATGAGAGAGCAAATGCAGAAATCCTAAAAGGAATCAAGATGCGCACATATGAGCGCATGAAAAAACATGGAGCCAACTGGACTGAAGAGCTTCCACCCACCTTGTAGGCAAACAGGACAACTTCAAACCGGTCAACTGGAGAGACACCCTTCTTCCCGGTGTACGGAGCTGAAACAGTCCTTCCTCCAAAAATCACCTTGGGCTCGCTCTGGGTCCGGACCTTTGACGATGACACACAGGACCAGCTCCGGCGTGAAGACCTTGACCTCATTGAAGAGGAAAGGTGCCGAGCAGCTATTCGGAATGTCCGATACAGCAAAGCTCTTCAGCGCTATCAACAAAGGCATGTTCACAGTCGACAGCTCGAGGAAGGCGATCTGGTGCTACAGAGAATACTAACTCGAGAAGGGTTAATCAGACTTTCCTCTAGCTGGGAAGGACCCTTCCGAGTGATTAAAGTATCACGTCCTAGATGCGTTCGCTTGGCAACCGAGGATGGGACACCGGTCCCTAATCCTTGGAACATTGAGCACCTCTGTATGTTCTACACTTAATATCATAGATGTGAGTCTGTAACTACATGTGATGTATGTTATAGCGTCATTGTACAGAGTCGGGTCGCTCCTCCGGGAGAACAGCCGGACCTTTCCTGGAAGGTCCGCAATGTTCAGGCAACACTTGTCATAGTCTCAGAACTAGATGTGTAGCTAGCTACGTTGGGTCAAACGAGAAAGAAAACACACTTAGCCCTGTTCCGTACCCTAAGAGTGTACTTGTTTCCCTTGTACCCCAGACCTATAATGAAAGACATCATTATGTGAAAATAGACTCCACGTGCATTTATTTTGTACAGGCTCAATCTTTTTTATTTTTCTCTTTCTTGTCTATAACAAAGTTGTGCAATTCTCAAGAAATTTAGCTCGAACCATTCATATATAATTCGAGTTGCATTGTTAATATCTTTCGGGTCTAACATTGTTCAATGGTCTACTTGCCTGAATGCCGCCAAGCCAATCTAGGTCCAAAGTGTGCTATCGACTTAGCCTGGTCCTGGACCCTACGTACGCCACTCTACCTACACCCTGGCAGGCCGATGTAAGGCGAGTCCAGAAACGATCGGACCTGGAGATAACAAGCTAATGCACTAGGTTGTATATAGAATTGCGTTCGACCTAAAAATTTGTTTTTGGAATAGTAAGCCGCAATTGAGTTATAGATAGGAAATGGATTTTGCTGTTTTTCTTGACTTCAATGTGCAGGAAAAATAAAGATCTCACGATGATGGTGGATGAAGCCGGAGCTATCAAAGCTCCGACACCCCCCTAAGGTGATCTGTTGCCGATAACATTGATAGTAGACGTCTCCGGAGCTACAAAGTTCTGGCAAATCCAGGGGGCCAGTCGTCAATGTGAAGAAAAGATGGTGGAAGACTCCCCAGTGGGGTCTGCTATCGATGCACCGCGTGTTGACAGTGGTTGCTACCGAAGCTACCAAGCTCCGACAACCCCACAGGACTAACTGTCGATGCTCTACATGTTGACAAGGGTCACTGCCAGAGCTACTAAGCTCCGACAACCTCAGGGGGCCCCTACTATCGATGATTTCGGACCTACAAACTACAAGTTCGAAGCACAAAAGTCTTCAAAAAAATTCTACATCCTCTTGGTACATATTCACAATCAAATTGTGTACATCTACCAGGGGGCCAAGTGGGACTAAGGTGATGAAGAAAAAAATGAAATTTATAAAATTCTTGGATTTCATTAATCTGGAGACAAGAGATTACAAAATTGAGGAAAATAAGAGAAGATACAAGCAGGAGCTACAAAGAGAAAGTCCTTGATCATACGGAAGAATGAGGCAACCTACTGCGCAACCTCCGACACACTAGCCTTGGCGGCATCTCCCTCTCCATCGATGGGGCCTTCAAGCACCGAGTCTTTTGGGAAGTGTGCATCCCGACATGTATATCACGTCAGCATGTACTCTGCGATGTTCTTCACCAGGGATTGTCCTTCAGTTTCCAACTGGTCCACGATGACATCACCCATCTTGTTGAGTTTGCTGCCCGCCAAGCCCAACGCCTTCAACGCCAGGTCCAGCTCTGGCTCCGGGTCATCCGGACGCACGGGACTAAAACCCAGCAGCATCAGCGCATCATTGGCTTTGCCCAAGAAGTCCCAAACTTGTTGGGACTCCACGGCCCTTGAGCCTCGTACCTCTTCCAAGGACCTCTTGGTCGCCGCAAGCTTCGAATCCTCTCAGGCAAGGTGCTCGACCTCTTTGGTGTTCTGCTAAATCTTTTCAGCAACCTGCCTTTCGAGTTTACCAATCTCCTCTTCCCGGAGGTGGATCTTGTTCTGGCGGTCAACCAGGTCTTTCTCCTGGCCTTGCACATTCTTCTCCCTGGCAGCAATTTCATTCTCCCTCTTGGCAAAGTCTTGTCCCTGCTGCCAGGCCTTCTTCTCCTCTATCCCGCAGCGCTCCTCCAGCTTCTTGGTCCGCTCCGCCAGGCTCTTGTCACCTAGAGTCAGCCTCTGAGTAAGCTCCTCCTCCCTCTTCACGAGGTCAACCCACAGCCCTAGGAGTTTTTTCTCATCATCTTCAAGCTTTTTCTCTCGCTCCTCAAGAGCCTCCCCGTGCTTGATGAGGCTGTTGTGGATGGCACTGAGCTTCCCTTGGCGGTCATTCGCTGCTTCATTAGCAGCCATGACCTGTTCATGGATGGCCCAGGACTAGTTGTTGAGGGATCGTACCATGCTTTCCCTCTCATCCAACAGTTGACCCCAAGACTCCAACCAAACCTTCTCCCTTTTCACTCACTCCTTGTCGTCGGCCAGCCTCGTCTACGCCATCTTGGTCTCGAATTGGAGCTGGTTGTGCCACCTCCTAAGGGTTTGGTGCTCCTCCTCGAGGGCCTTGCTATCGTGGTAAAAGGCCAACTGGACCTTACGAAGGCTGGAGCAGGTGTTGTAGATAGACAGGTACAAACGGATTGGCTCCGAACCTGCCAGGGTCTTCTCCACTGGCTCCAACGGGTTATTAGTAACAAAAATTGGGTGCCACTCTACAAGAGCAGTCCCCTAAGCTTCCACGGCACTAGGGCCGCCCTCCGGGATAGCCTCGGCCGCTGCCGAGGAAGGACCCGCAACAGAAGTTCCTACCTCCAGAGTTGGCTCCGAAGGTCCTGGCACCAGGTCATCAGCAATTGGCCCCTCGGGCGGAGGAACAGTCGCTTCGTCTTGGCACCTAGGCTTAGGTGTGGATACCTCCGGAACTGTCACCTTCGGGGAAGGCGTTGAAGATTCAGCCAGAGCTCAGGCCACCTCCGGCTCCACTACTGGTGCCTCCTCCGTCGTCAGTTCAAGCTCCAGCGCTTCAACCACTACCGGCGCCTCCACGACAACCGGCTCAGGCGCTGGAACTTAATCAACCACCGGCTCCACTACCGGGGCTTCAACAACATCTGGCTTTAGGGCCAGAACTGCAGCTACCTCCGGCTCTGAGGCTGGAGCGTCCATCATCTCAGCATCCAAAACCGGAGCTTCAACCTCCGAAGCTAGTGTCGCTGGTACGTCTTCATTCCCGTGGTCCGGCGCTACCACAGGAGCTTCAGGGGATGACTCAAGGTCAAGGACCACGATAGCTGGCGCCGGAGCTGCTGTAGTCTCAGCCACCTCCTGGGGCGGCGCTGGAACTGGAGCTGGAGCCTCCATCTGTGCAACATCAGTTGTTGTTGCAGGAACCGGAGCTTCAACCCCTTTCTCGAGTACCTTGTGGATGAAGGACAAAGAAACTCAAAATATGGTCACAACAAAAACAATCAACTCAAGTAAAAAATTGAATTTACCGTGGAAGGCTTCCACTCCAGCTAGCGCGGAACCTCGTCACCGGATGCTCAGGATCGGACCTGTCGCCACTGGCGTGGTAGCTCCGGAAGGCTCCCCTCGACTGAGAAGGACCCTCGGATCTAGAGCCCTTAGCTGGCCGTGGTACCGGAGTCACATGGCCAGAGCTGGCATCCCGGGGAGACGCTATTGCTAGAGTAGGAGTCACCGACGAAGACCTCCCTCGCCGGCAAGAAGGAGCTGTTGCGGAAGGAGTAGGTCTGATGGACCTCCCGTCAGAGTGCTTCAACTTCCTCTTGTGGCTCGAGGGCTCGACCGACTCCTTGCCCTTGCCTACGGCTTCAGCTCTTGGCTTCAGGGCGGGAGCGGAGCCACCCTCTGAAGCTCCGGGGATCAGAACCCCGGAGGTTGATCGCCTCTCCACCAGGCCCAAGTCGTCCAACAGCGGCATCTTCCTACTTATCATATTCAGAGGAAGGAAGGCTGCCGGTGGAGACACATCGCCAGGGCCGATGTTCCCAGGCTGGAATTTCTTGAGATGGGTCTTCAACGCCTCACCATTAAAGTTGGTGCCCAAACCAACCTCAATGCGGTTGGTATCCATCTCACTGTTGAAGGCCCAGGCAGGTCGCCCTCTAGCCCTCAGCGGGGCCCACCTATTCGTCAAGAAGTTGTCGCAGACCATCTGGGGGGTCAGCCCACCTTCGGTACACTCCTGGATTTTGTCCAGAATGGGCCTGTACTCCCTCGACAGCTCCGGAACGTGAGTCCAAATGTCAGTGTCAACGCGGGGGAGGCCTTCAGGCAGTTCCAGCTCATCGTGTCCCTCCACGGTGATGATCACCCAGTCTTTCTTGCAGTCGTCCCACTTGCCGGAAGGAAAGGACCTCAAGTATTTGAGGGGGGAGTTTTTCCGCATTCAAAGTAGTAGAAGCCGATGAACTCATCACTCTTCCCGGTGGGGTGGACAGTGAAGAAAGTCCGGAACAACTCCACGTAAGGGGGCACACCCACCCACATCTCACAAAAGTGGACGAAATTCGCCACTAGCAAGATTGAGTGGGGGCAAGATGGTGGAGCTGTAGACCATAGAAATCTAGCAACATCAGAAAGAAAGTGGAGAAAAGGCGGGATTAAACCCGCCATGGCGTACCCAAGGAAGTACACCATATATCCGGCTCACTCCTTCTTGAAGGGAAGCTTGCTGCAGCGAATGTCATTGTCGAGGGAGTCACTGGACCAACCCAGGTAGGTCTGGACCCTAGACAACTCCTTCTTGCTCCCAATGCGGCTCTTGGGGAGTCCCAACTTCATCGCAGCACAGCGGGGTGAGAGATGAAAAGCAAGCAAAAGTTTGGAGGATTCGAGTGAAGTTCAAATGAAGGCGTAAAGAATCCCCAAATGGTGCACGCTTTCCTTCTTACGTAAGCCCCCGCAACGCTTGGATGGAAACTGTAGAGGAGCCGACGATACAGTTCAAAAACTTCACCCTGCCAATGACAAGGGGGCCCGAGGCCACCCTGATGATCAAGTCGAGGTCCTTACCCCAGGCGAACAATTGTCATCATGAGAGGCGGGAAACCCAAAGGCGGCGGCCTGACAGGGTGCGCGGAACTGATACGGTTTTGTATTGGGAACCGACGACCTTCAATTGCGTGAGATTCGCACGCCCAGATCTCACCTGCCGCATCCTGGATATGCCACACGGCGATGGTTTAACCGCGAACTACAACCAACGGCACATCCAAAGACCCTTGAACACATAGCTCAAAAACAAAAGGATGGACCCACCTCCGGCAGAACGACTTCATCCTAAAGGTCTCTCCCGGAGGTGGGCCCAGGGGGCAACTGTCGGTACCCTGTGTAACGGATACCCTTTGGGACTCCAAAGAGCACAAAGGAACTTCACCCGTCTGAGTTGAAGACCTCCGGAGGCCCCACGTGTCATACGCAACCAGATCTGCCTCCCTTCTATGGTTAGTCCAAGTGCCGCCACGTGTATCGTTAAACCGGAGATACACCCCACACATGGGAAAGCTCCGGACTAGATACCTGTGTGGCACCCCTAGACCTAACCCCAACAGAGGAAAGCTCCGGTACTGACACATGTGCAACAGCACTGGACCTACTCGTCCAAGACAGTAAGCTCCGGAGATGCCACGCGTCCAACCGCCGGACCTTCAACCTCAATAGGCAAAGTGGAGAACTTCCAACGGCTCGGACCTTCAAGGAACATTAAAGACCTCAAGACTCGATTAAGTGTCAATAATGCTATCTTAATGACACACGATCAGAGGACCCTTAATACCAGTAACGCCACTGTCAAGGCACGTTACCACACTATTAAGGGTAATTAAGCTCATTAATTCTGTATTAAACATCAGTAACCACCAGGGCCACATGTTGGGCCAGGCTAACGATGTAACATCCAGTCCTTGTACTATAAAAGGACTGGCCGAGCGATACACAAAGGAGTGGGACACAGACGCTCAATACAACAACAACACACACCCGTGGAGTAGGGTATTACACTCAGGCGGCCCGAACCACATAAATCCCCGTGTCAACTCATCATCCTATTCTGAATCTCTGCGCGCTCACAACCGAACTACAAACTCCGCGGGCTACCAACGGTAGTACCAGGAGAATTGCCGGAATCAAACTCCGACAGCTTGCATATCCACAAATCCTATGGGGGGGTTGGAAAGGATTATAGCTTGACGTGTAGAACTACCAATGCTAATGTTGCAGATATACCGGTAGAAGTTGAGTAGTTGGAATCTACTTGCAAGATAGGAATAACAGTTCATATGAGAGTGAAAAATGAAATAATGGCTCATGAAATGAATACGAGATTGGGCAGGAGGAATAGGAGTCGACGAGATGGAGTCTTGGGCGCATAGCCCTGCCTGTGTCACTTGAGGACCGTGCCGTATGCGGCACCATAGGGCAAGCTTGAACTGTACCGCTTGGATAATGGGATATGGGCCCAATAAACTGATGTAACTCTAGACTGTAGTGTGTAGACTCCTCGGTTGTCCTTGAATGGAGATGCGAAGGCATAAAGGTGTAAATCTTCTAGCAGGCAACTTCGACATGTCCATGTAGGGGACCTTATGCTCGGGATGAAGAGGTTTGTCGACATTGGTGTCTTGGGTGAAAGGTGGACGCGTATAATGCGGGGAGGAGAGCACGTAGGTGTCTCCCACGTGGGTGTGCGTGTTGTGCAGTCCGGGTGTGTCCTGATTGCAATCACTGTCCCTCGCGGCTATTTGAGTGCCACTTGTCCATCGTTGTCGTGACATAGTAAATAGTGAAGAAGCCAGAAGAATATATTCTATTGAATTATAATTGCTTTGCAACCTTGTGTGGCTTAGATATAGCACAATTAAAAGTTCACAGTTTCCCCATACTTTAACTGTAACAGCATTACGTGTCTTGGGCATGTCATATCATCGTCAAAGGGTTTCTGGATTACTTGTGGAGTCTATGATGTGCCGTGCCTAAAGAATGTCGTTTGCTACTTAAAACATGATTATAAGGATCCACTGGTAGGCGAGTCCTTTATGCTATTCCTTACCTATGCGTAGTATTCACCCTTGCATATGTCTAGTGAGACGTGTTAGTCTTACTGAGCCTTATGCCCACGTTTCCAGTTAATGAGTTTTTACAGGCTATACCATTGATCAAGGGTCTAACGACGATGCCTTATACCCTTTAGGGTTTACCGCTGAGTGGAAGACCTGCAAGCCGCTAATATCTGTGAGTGCTGCTAGTGTAAAGGGTCCGAGGGCATGGACAACTTTACTCATGCGTAGCTAGTGCTGAGAGCGTAGTATGATGTATAGAATTCTTTCCAATGTTATAAATTGTAAAACTTCCGCTGTGTTTATAAAGAAAGACTTAGTATTGTATTTTATTCTCGTTCTTTTCTTGTATACTGTTGGGTGTCGCATCGCACGACACCACCCAATGAGATGCTATGATGTCAGGATTCCAGTCCCCACGTTCAACTCTAGGGTTAAACTCTTTGGACATGGGAAGCTCAGAAGTAAACGGGAAGGACCCTTCATGGTAGTAGAAACCTCATCCCATGGGGCAATCACACTCCAAGGTGATGATGATCAGCTATTTAAAATGAATGGGCACCGACTCAAATTTTATCTTGAATCCCAGGAGGAGGAGGCAAAAAAAAGTAATTGATGTGATAAATCTTATTGCTTTTCATGCTATTTCTTTAAATTTTGTCTAAATTATTCACATCCAATTAATGGACCCATAAAATTAATCATTCATGGGGCCAATAAGCCAATCCACAAAAACTTGCCCCGAGCGGATCCTGAAAGGGTTTGGCCGAACCCTAGGTTCGACTGAAGTCTCATTTGCGCCGTCAGCGTTTGGTTTTCTCATGCGGACTGTCTCGAAGTATCCCAACAAGACTCTCGGTGTTATCGTATTTTCCCCTCTTATTTATTGATGGGATCAGAGAGGGGAACCTTGCTAAATCCATCTCCTGTTCCTACCATCAAAGTCATGGCCGATAAGAAAAGTGTGTCTCATGCCGCCTCTAGCTCAACCTTGAACCTGAGCGGAGACATCGCGTGTGGGGACCGGAATCCTGACCTCCAAGGATCTCATTGGGTGGTGCCGTGCGATGCGACACCCAACAGTATACAAGAAAAGAAGGAGAACAAATTACAATACCAAGTCTACATTGAAAAGCACAGCAGAAGTTTTCTAATACTAACGAAAGGAAAGAGAACTATACATTTTAGCTACGCTCTCGACACTAGCTATGCAAAAGCAAAGTCATCCATGCCCTGGATACTTCGCACTAGCAACACCCAATTTACGACTGCGTGCAGGGTTACCACTCAGCTGCAAACCCTGGAGGGGGTGTAGCCTTGTCATTGAACCTGTCATCAATCTTATAATCTGCAAAAACTTGTTAATTGCAAACGTGAGCATAAGGCTCAACAAGTAACCCGTCTCACTAGACATATGCAGGGGTCAATACTAAGCATAGGTAAAGTAAAACATAAGGACTCGCCTACAAGTGCATCCTTATAGTCATGTTTTAAGTAGCACCTAACATTCTTCAGGCACGACACATCATAGACTCCGAAATCAAACAAGAAACGCTTTACCGTTGATATGACATGCACAAAGCACATAATGCTATTACAGGTAAAGTATGGGGAAACTATAAACTTTTAATTGTACTATCTCTAAGCCATACAAGGTTGCAAGCAATTGTAATTCAATGCATCGTATTCTCCAGACTTCTTCAGTAGTTACTATGCCACAACACAGTGAACAAGTCGTACTCTATTACCGTGAGGGACGGTCATTGCAATCATGACATACCCGGAACATCGCGACACATACGCACTTTCGGAAATGTCAGCGAGTACATACAGCAGTACCTACGTAACACCTCAATACTAGTCGTATATGGCCACCTTTCACTAGACGCTCGAATGACGAACCCGTCGATCCGTCACGAGCAGGTCACTGCGTGGGACATACTCTGACGTGCCACTAGCTGATTTACACCTTGCTTCCCTCAACCCACGCCTATAAAATGGAACAAAAAGTCTTGACAAACTAGTATCAAGCTACGTCAGTTTACTGGAGCCCATTTCTCCAGTATGTTGCCAGTACAATTCAAGCTTGTCCAGCAGGGCCACAAACGAAATGGTCCTCAATTGACACAAGCAGGGCTACGCACATGGGACCATGTCTTGCTGCATCCTACCCACTGCTCGGTCTCAATTTCATAATCATAAACCATTTTTTGATTCCAGATCATCCCGTGTGATAAAATTCCTATCTCGCGAGTAGATTCAGGCTACTCGACTTCTACCGAATTCCTATGAGCATAAGCATAGCAGTATCTACTCAACGCGCTGTAGACCTACCCAAGACTCCATAGGATTTGTGGCCATGCAAGTGGATGTCAAACACCTTAAACATAATGCACAATCAACTGAAGACGTAAGGTGCAATAAAAACTGCAAAAAACTGTAAGGAACTTAAATGCAAACCGGGGTGTGCCTGCATGCGAGTCTGAGCCTATGTTAGTTTCTGGCAGCTGGACTTCCAAAGCTTCCGGCTGCTCCTCGATTTCAGCTACTACGTGATATGCATATACTAGGTATGAATGACATTGAAAATAATTAATATGCTTGAGGTTATGTGAATATCCTAAGATGAAAATATAATTATCTTAATTGGCTTTGGGACTATTACGGTACATACTAGTGAGTATAGTGGAGACTCTTGCAAAGAACAAAAGATGATTAAGGAAGTTTGTTGTCCTTGAAATCGATGGTAAACCATACACTTCTCTAAATTTTGGTTGAAATTTTTGGAGACCTATCATGGCTACCAGGGGTTGTATCATGTTGAGGGGGTCTCACTGGTTCTAGGAAAATTTGTTTCAACATTTTCTAAACTTCCTACAGGGAGAAACTGATTTTGCAAGTTTGGGGAAATTTCGGAAAATTGATTTTCCATTTTTCTCAATTTATAACTACATAGAGGTTTGGAATATTGATCAACCCGGTAATTGAAGTCCAATGAACTTGAAATTTTTACTGGAGATCAACTGTGTTAGTAATAGTGTTATGACCAAAACTTGGAATTTTCCAATTAACAGAACTGTAGGAATGAATTCTTTAAGCATTTTGATTTTCTGAATTATGGAGAAATTTCTATATATTTTCATACGAATCCAAGTGCACCACTTGAAAGTATCCTTTATGCTGGTTCTAACAAAATTTATTTGGAAATTTTTGGACGATTCAACTGGAGTTATATATTTTCCAAGTATAGTAAAATCCTGGAATTATTTTTAAAACAAAAACACTTAAATAATCCAGCCGGGCCCACTGGTTTAAAACCAACCGATCGCAGCAGGGCCGCACCGGGGGCTACGGGGTTAACCCGCACAGTCACACCAGATCCCTGGCCACACCAGGATCCCGCAGCGACTGACTCGTGGGGTCCACGGTCGTCGTCAACCTTGGGCTGGCGCTCGCGCACGGCGGTGCCCGAGGCGGTACCTCGCCGGCGATCTCGCCGCCGGCCAAACGGCTGCGTCAATCTCGCCAAGACTTGCCGCCTGAGGGTTTTTGGGGGCACTGAGTACGACGGTGAGGTCGGCATTGGCTGAAACGGACCGGAAACAGCCGCACGACGGTGGCGGCGGCGGTGAGGGCTCAGGTCTGCTCGAACTCACTCAACTCAAGCTCAAACAACTCGGGAACTTCTCCAAAAGCTTCCTGGGATCTCAAGGATCAAGAATCTAGACTAGGGAATAGAGGAAACGACCGCGAGATATGAGCTCGATGGTGAAGTGCAGTTTTTCAACCGGCGGCAGCGAAATCTTGAAATCTACGGTGCTCAGTTGATAACTTTTGGGTCCCTTGGGCAGGGGGTTGCATTAGGATATATAGGAGCTATATGCTAACTATATTAATGGATGATTGCAAGAATAAAACAAATTTAAGCGCGAAGCCTTGCTGTTCTATTGAAAAATCATTCGATTATCAAATAAAAACTTAAGCTATACTTCATGTCATATGCTTAAATTTGGTGAGCATAATCTATAGAGGATTGCAAACCTTTTTGCTTAAAGTGTCGATACTGGAAACGGCCTAGAACTTGAGCTCGACGGTTAGACAGTGAAGGTTCTTGGCGGCTTCCTTGACGGCGACCAGAACACTTCAAAATACCCCAAGCAGAAGCTATGTCACGATCTATGACCAAATAGAATACGTAGAGGATGTTGTGAAAAGCCTTTTATCTACTTACAGCTCGGTGAGAAATGGCTTCAATCGTCGGCGAAAACTCAACGAACAGAGGCGGCGACAATGGTGCGAAACCGAGGAGGAGTTCGACGACGACGACCAAGGGGGGTACTTATAGGGACGGAGGGACGAGGGGGCTCGCCACGGCCCAAGCAAGCAGGCAGCTCGGTGGCTTGCATGCCACGTTGCAGTGTCGAGCGCTGCCGGCATCGATCGGCGGGGAGAGCTGGATACAGAGCACCCCGTGGGTTCACTCGAGTATGTCAGGTTGACAGTGGGTCCCACCTCCTCTTATCCTCTTCCCCTCTCTGCAACATCAATTCTCCTACCAAAAATGATCCAAAAATTCTAGATTTTTGTGGGGATTCCATAGTAAATATCTGGAATTTGATTATTCAATTGGATTTCGAATTGGATCAAGTTTTAATTGAATTTCAAAATTGAATTTGAAATTGGATGAAATTCAATGGTGTCACTGATTTAAATGGCAATTGAGTTCCAAAAATTGTGAAACTTCGAGGATAAGTCAAGCAAGTCATGCTGAACATGATGGTGTGTTCAAATCTTGATGTTCAAATAAGTTGAACAGAATTCAAAATTTGAATTCTAAATATGGTCTGAATTTGCTAAGCGTCTCAAATAAAACAGCAAATGGAGTTCAAAATTTATGAAACTTTGCAGGAAGTCTATTTGGAATTTTAGGAAGCCATAGAAAAATTTATAGCCTCAGATTTGAATATTTTTGATAGGGCCAAATGTACAGTAGCATATTCTATTTGTAATTAATTTGAATATATATTTGGTACTCCATATTAATTTGACCTAGCAATCTCCATTCAAATAATTCCAAAATTTGAAGAGAGGTCAATAGAATTTCTCTAAAATTATTGGTGAAGTCCATTCCTCATGTTAATAAAATTTAAGCATGAGTGGAAGAAAAGATTTGATGAGATCAATCTCATAAGCATAGCTATAATTGGTCTCCATTAGGGTTGATAACCAACTTACAACTGAACCTCATATGAAGGAAAATGTGGGATTTTACATTCCTCCCCCCTTAAGAGAATCTCGTCCCGAGATTACAAAAGGAAGGATAAAAGGAAAAGATCTAATGAACATATGACGTTAACAAGTCCGGATAGTTTGTTCTAAGATATTCCTCGCTTTCCCACGTTGCTTCATCAGCGGTGTGGTTTCCCGACAAGACCTTGTAGAAATGCAAGGTGCGGTTTCTTGTGGTACAAGTTTTCTCATCGACTATCTGAGTTGGATGCTCAAAGTAAGTAAGATCTGACTGGAGAGCTTCCAAATCCTCCATACGGACTTCCGCTGGGGCCTGGAGAAATTTTCTCAACTGTGAAATGTGAAACACATTGTGGACCCCCGAAAGCAGCGCTGGCAGCTCTAGCCGATAGGCTACAGGTCTGCATTGCTCACTTATTGTGAATGGTCCAATGAAACATGGAGCTAGCTTCCCTTCTACTCTGAAGCGATGAATCCCTTTCATTAAGGATACACGAAGGTAAACGTGATCCCCGATATCAAAGTGAAGGGGTCGACGTCGTTTGTCTACATAGATTTTCTGACGAGACTGAGCAGCCTTGAGGTTAGCTTGAATAACTCGTACTCATTCTTCGGCTTCCTTTACCAAGTCTATACAATATATTACTCGTTCACTGGATTCACACCAGTTCAAAGGTGTGCGGCACTTCCGGCCATAAAGAGCTTCATATGGTGCCATTTGGACGCTAGTCTGATAACCATTGTTGTATGAAAACTCCGCCAATGGTAGATGATCATCCCAATTCTTACCATGGTAAATGGCACAGGCGCGGAGCATATCCTCTAGCACTTGGTTTACTCGTTCTGTTTGACCATCAGTCTGTGGATGGTAGGCTAAGCTTCGAATCAACATGTACCCAAAGATGCATGGAGATGCTCCCAAAATCAAGCAACGAACAAGGTTCCACGATCTGATATGATAGTGCGGGGTACTCTGTGTAGGCATAGGATCCTAGCAATATAGAATTCTGCATATTGTCGTGCCACATATTTCACATTGACTGGAATAAAGTGAGCCGACTTGGTGAGTCAGTCGACTATCACCCAAATCGAGTCATGCTTGCGAAAGGTGAGAGGTAATCCAATAATGAGATCCATGCTCATGTCCTCCAATTTCCAGGCCGGTATGCTTAAAGGTTCTAGCCGTCCGCTGCCTTTAGATGGTCGGCTTTCACACGTCGACACGTATCACATTCGAATACATACTTCGCTATTTCCCTCTTCATCCGAGTCCAAAAAAATTTCTTCTTCAAGTCTTGGTACAATTTGTTACTCCCCGGATGAATAGAATATTTTGACAAATGAGCTTCATCCAAAATTTTCTTCCGAAGTCCAACATTGCGGGGTACCATGATGCGGTCTTTGAACCAGATGGCACCGTCATCATCACCTCAGAAACACTTCATCTCCCCCTTTTTAATTCTTTGGCGAATATACGATATGCCCTTGTCCTCCTTCTGGGCCTCCACAATTTCTTCCCTTATGGTAGGAATGAGGGATAGATTGTAGAGCGCCCCATATGGAACCAAGTAGAGACTCGATTCTTCTTCTTCTATCAAGGTGATAGAAAGATTATTGACATGGGACTTGCGACTTAGCGCATTTGCAACTACATTTGCCTTTCTGGGATGGTAGTGGATCTCAATTTCATAATCTTTGATTAATTCCAACCATCTTCGTCGTCACATATTCAAATACTTCTGGGTGAAGATGTACTTCAAGATTTTTTGATCGGTTTAGAGATGTACTAGGTTGCCCCATACATAGTGTCTCCACATCTTTAATGCAAGTACGACGACGGCGAGCTCAAGATCATGAGTCGGATAATGCTGCTCACGGTTCCGAAGCTGCCGTGAACCATAAGCGATCTCCCTTCTGTCTTGCATTAATATGCAACCCAAACCAATCCAAGATGCATCACAATAAACATCAAATGATCTAGTTGTGTCTGGTTGGGCTAATATTGGCGCTGTTTTGAGGTGTTTTACTAATGCTTGAAAACCTTCCTCACATTCCTTGGTCCATGCATATTTCTTTCCTTTCTTCAGAAGTTCTGTCATTGGTTTATCTATCTAGGGAAAACTTGGGATGAACCTCTGGTAATATCCTGCTAAAACCAAGAAACATCGAACTTCATGCACACACTTAGGAGGCTCCCATTTGAGTACTCGCATAATCGTGCTTGGATCAACTGCAATCCCTTTAGCAGAGATGATGTTCCCTAGAAATGGCACTTGGTTGATCCAGAACTCACATTTGCTGAACTTAGTGTACAACTTGTGGTCCCGCAATTGCTAAAGCATGATGTGCAAATGTTTTGCATGTTCTTCTTTGGATTTTGAGTACACGAGGATGTCGTCAATGAAGACCACGACAAACTTGTCCAAATACGGGATGAACACCGAATTCATGAGATACATAAAATGGGCCGGTGCGTTGGTCAATCCGAAGGACATCACAAGGTACTCATACAATACATACCTCGTCAAGAATGTTGTCTTAGGTATATCCTCTGGTCAAATCCTGATCTAATGATATCCAGAGCAAATATCCATCTTTGAAAATACCCGAGCACCCACAAATTGATCAAATAGAATATCGATACAGGGTAGTGGATATTTGTTCTAGATCGTGACAATGTTTAGTGGATGATAGTCCACACATAGTCTCAATGTTTTATCCTTCTTTTCCACGAACAATGCAGAACAGCCACAAGGTGATGAACTTGGATGAATGAAACCTTTGTCCAAAAGTTCCTTCAGCTGCTCTTTCAGTCCTGCAAGTTCATTAGGTGCCATCTTATACGCCTTTCTCTAGGTTGGCACTGTTCTCGGTACAAGTTCAATCTTAAACTCGACATCCCTTTCTGGTGGCATGCCAGGAAGATCTTCAGGGAAAACATCCAAATACTCACATACTACTAGAATGTCTTCAAGTTTAAAGGCCTTGATGTTATAAGTAGTTGGAGTCACATGGATATTACTCTCAAGAGTGAGAGTTTGGGGAGAGTGGACCGGAGAATTTAGGTAGATTCTCCGAGGAACGATGTCAATAATAGCATCGTTGTATTGCAACCATGCCATCCCTAAGATGACATCTAACTTCTGATGCTCCAATATAATGAGAGAGATAGGGTATATGTTCCCACCCAGATTAAGAGGTACCCTATGGAGCATCTTATCTGCTATGACTTTTCCTCCCGGAGAACAAATCATATATGGGTTTTTTGTGGAGATGATAGGAAACTGGTATTGATTGACATAAGACTTGCTAATAAAGTTGTGGTAAGCACCGGAGTCAAAAAGGATGACTACAGGATGACCAATGAAAGAAAACATACCCGTGAGTACGGGTGCGCCTTCCGGAACATCCTCGACGGCGAGGCGGTGGGCGTTGCCAGTTCTGAGGGATGGCTTCTTGGGCTGGTTGCGGGGCTGGTTTGCTCCCTGGTACAATGACTGTCCTCCACTTTGCGGGTAGTCCTTGGCGAAATGCCCCGTACGTCCACACGTATGAGACGTGTACGGGGTCTGACCGTCACGGAATGGAGGACGGAATCTCGGTGCACGAGGTGAAGATAGAGGTGCACGCGGAATCATCCCTTTTTGGTGCTGTGGGCGAAAGCCGACGTTGTTGAACCGGCGGCCCAGAAATATCGGTGGTCGCGATGGTGGCTGACACCTCTGGCCGGATGGTGATCGATACACCATGCAGTACTTCTGAGGAGTACCCCCTCCGCTGCCCTGCGGAGCACTCCTTTTCTTCTTGTCGGAGAACAGCTCCCTAGTAGCGTCCCCCTGCACGATTGCGACATTGACCATGTTGTTGAAGCTGCCGCTGTTGAACAAGGCAAGCTTGTCTTTCATCATGGGTTTCAAATCCCGATAGAAGCATTCCCACTTCCGATGTTCAGTACTCACTTGGTCCTAAGCATATTAGGTCAAGTGGTTGAATGCCTTGGAGTACTCGTAAGTACTCCTTCCTCCTTGCTTCAGCTCCAAGAACTCTTGAAGCTTCCTCCTCATAACACCGGGAGGTATGTGATAGGCGTGAAACGCCTCCCGGAACTCCTCCCAGCTCGCGGCATAGCCAGCTGGTCGCGCGGCAAGGTAGTTTGCCCACCACGCACCAGCAGACCCTTGTAATTGTTGGGTTGCGAACAAGGTCTTCTGATGTTCGGTCACTCGTAGCAAACCGAACTTCCCGTCTATGGAGTGGATCCATTTGTCTGCTTCCAACGGTTCGTCGGCCTCAATGAAGACTGGCGGGTGCGTTGACATGAAGTCCGAGTATGAACTCGGAGAAGGCTGTCGTGGACCCGCATCTGGTCGCCCTCCTTAACGGGACGAATGCTGAACTAAAGTCCGCAATAACTCAGTTTGCTCGTCGTGCGAGCCAAGCACTGCGTCGAGAACCTCCGCTAAACATCTTGGAAGTTCAGGAGGTGGTGGTGGAGGAACTCGTTGCTGCGGTGTCGCAGCTGTCTCCTGGGTCGGAGGTTCGTCCTCACGACCACGACTTGATCCTCCCATTTCAGGCGTCGAGTGCGCACGCACCATTCTGCTTCCAAATGACTTAAAATCAGCACATGTTTTCTTTTCCATTATCCATTTCATTAATCAGTAGTGCGACTATTGACAAGGGAATAAGTGCATAAATTCACATATATTGATAAAGTACAAACTTTATACAAGATATAATATCTCATGACCAAGTTTGGAGTAGTGCACTCCAAAATGATGGACTCCCACTACGAAAGTGCATCTCTACCATACTTGGTCCCCATGAGATGTCATACACATCTTGTCATCTTAGACACACCCACTGCTGTTCTTAATATGATACAAACATGTCCACAAAATAAACACGAGCAACTACTAAACTATACGTTGCCCCGTGATGGCAGAAGTGCTGCCACATCCCACTCCAATACGTCCTACTCGATGTACTTGAGTTCCTCGGGATCTTCTTCTTCCTCTTCGTTGTTCGAAATTGGTGCCACGGGTGTGGTTGCTGGAGCAAGAGTTACTACCTCACCCACCATTGATGATGTCACGACAACTAAAGATTTCACATTAGCCTGTAGAAGAAACATCCTCAAGTCTTCCAGTTCTCTCTGTGCATTTTCGCAGCTGGCCTTTCAATCCTACGTCTCCCCTCTGGATTGATCCCTTTCTTGAGTGACCTCACTCAACTGTTCATCTAACAGTTGCACCTCGAGTTGACTCGCTTCCAACGCGCTTTCCACATGTTGCGTTTTCATGCGAGCCTCCGATCGACATTTAACAGCTCGGTGCCACTGATTCTCCCTTAAATTTAGACGTCGATTTATGGGAGCAACTGTGGCCCTGTGTGAGTCATTGGCCCCATCAAAGTGATCCCCTCGAATCAGAGCTTGCTTCGGGTCACTCATCATTTTTCCAAGGCTAGCATGCTGATCCAGGCTCTCTTGACACGCTGATGCTGCATATGACACTAAAATCATCTTGGGTACTTCTTCAGTATGTCCATATTCTGCAACCATCCAATAGGCCCACTCTTCACCGGCTCTACCATCAACTGGAAAGAGCGCGAATGGAGTGCCCACCATAGTACGGTAATGAAGTTTGCAAAACCTCATTATGGCAACACTCGCGGAAAAACACCACATGTCATCCAATTGAATTCCTTGCACATGGATGTAGAAATGAGCCCATCCAATATTCAATGGAGCAGCAGGTATATCGACATAAATGGTGCATCTTGTCACACCTCCGTCATCGATCTCCTTGCCCCAATAGTCCGGTATTTCGCGATACCCGAACCATGAATCATTCCTATCGACAAATCCGGAAAACCCTTCAGAAGAGTACACTTTGTGAACACCCATCCGTTTGGTAAGTATACTATAGAATCAGCCATCTGTGAAAAAAGATACTGGAACAATGAGAAGGTTTCCAACTCCCAATAGTTTAAGAAAATTTTAAAACTGGAGTTGTAATCACAGTCTGTTCCAGCTGACCTTCCTATATAAATTGAAAATTTTCATACAGGAAACATCATAACCAGGTGTGGGGTTGAATACAAAAGTTGTAGTACACTTTACAACCTTTCCAGATTGTACTCATACAGCTCTAGGTAAGCGAGGAAATAGAATCTATACAGGTCTAAAGTTGACCCAAATTTTCTGGAAATTTTGACAGAACCTCCCCCTTATATGTGGTGATTTCCACAATTTATACAGGTATATCATGACAATTATTGAGGTAATCACAAAATAAACATTGTATAACATCAAGTTAACAATCCAGGAGTAAGATATTTCGGCCATGAAACATTTGTTACAAAGGTATAGTTCACTAACTCGAAACTATGTGCCAACTGTTTCAAGTTCTGATCTGCCAGAACCAAGTTTGCAACCATAGGAATTAAACACAGCTACACCAAGATTCAGGCCATGGGTGCAGAATAAAGTTGATAGAGGACTTGCTAAGATTCCAGAAATGTATATATATCACCATGTCACTATTCTGGATCAAAAGCTAGAGCTATCTAAACTTGACAGATGAACTGACTGTTGTTCAACAGCAGCTCTAGTTCACTGTTTTGAGCTCGAAATTTGAATTGCCTCAAATCCGAATCAGGAAAAACTTTAAATAAAAAAACTGTAGACCTCCTTCTACCCTTTTCATATATGTATAAAAATAAGTCAGAAGATTTTTCGACAGTGTGTTATTGCAAAAATACAGAGATTGGTACTATGGTAGGGACATCTGGAGCAGTTTAAGCATACCCCAAATTTCAACAGAGTATCAAGCTTTTCTTCCTTTATGGTAAACAGAAAAGTTGTAGAGGTCCTCGTGATCTTTCCATCCATATACCATACCCCTATGTTCAATCCAAACAAAACAAGATTACAACCTGGCGAAGTTGAGCAAACTTTTAACCAGAAATCAAGAATCTTGGTGCTAACCCGATGTCGAATCGAAACTTATTTTGCGGTGTCCAAACCTACTAGCACCCGATAGTCAGACTTTCCAGAATATAATGCATCCATTTTTGTCGTTTGGGGATGGTCAAGTATCAAAGTTGATATCGACGGTACAACGTGCCTCACCAAAGAAAATTCTAACCGGTATTTCCGGATACGTTTATATGTGGCCCTAGTATCGTTCACTCGCAAATGTGTTCTACACGGGTCCCTACCGTAGTCAATGCTGCAGAAGACAAACAATCCCCTTTCACACCTTCACACCTCAAGGGCGGCACGGGGAAACACGACAGGCAGTCACAATAATATATATGAAAGTAAATGCATGCAAGCCTGGTGTGAGTCGCCCTCGAGCGAGGTCATTTCTCGAGGTACATGGCTGTAATACGTCTGTACAGCAAAGACTCCCACACGAACCAGCTTATACACGCTCGAGCATACGTGTTTCGCATGCTCCTATAGAACATGAATAGTTCTAGAGATGCATACTATCGAGTTATACACCACCCGACGGGGGCTCCCACTAACTTTGAAGCACGCTGGGGTACCGCGTGTCATAGGTTCTCAGAAACATAGAAAGCTTCAGAGATTCCTACTAACATTTCCGTGCCAATCCAGGAAAATATTTCCATGCTACCTCTCCCATGGTGAGCTTACCGCAATTGATCCGCTTACGGTGACGTACCTTACCACTTACCTGACGTCGGAGCGTCGTTACAGAATTTATAACATATAAGTTGGTTTACCACCTTTATATCTTATAATAATAATACTACTTATAAGGGCATATACTCATTCCTCACTCAAATCCTAATTTTTGAAAATATGCTCTTCTCAAGTACACTGTTCCGAAAGATTCTCTAATACCATGCCTATGGGGACCAGAATCCCAACCTCCAAGGATCTCATTGGGTGGTGCCATGTGATGCGACACCCAACAGTATACAAGAAAAGAATGAGAACAAATTACAATACCAAGTCTTTATTGAAAAGCACAGCGGAAGTTTTATAGTACTAACGAAAGGAAAGAGAACTATACATTATAGCTACGCTCTCGGCACTAGCTATGCAAAAGCAAAGTCGTCCATGCCCTGGATACTTCACATTAGCAACACCCAATTTACGGCGGCGTGTAGGGTTCCCACTCGGCTGTAAACTCTGGAGGGGGTGTAGCCTCGTCCTTGAACCGGTCATCAATCGTATAATATGCAAAATCATGTTAACTGCAAACGTGAGAATAAGGCTCAACAAGACTAACCTGTCTCACTAGACATATGCAGGGTGAATACTAAGCATAGGTAAAGTGAAGCATAAGGACTCGCCCACAACTGGATCCTTATAGTCAGGTTTTAAGTAGCACCTGACATTCTTCAGGCACGACACAACATAGACTCCGCAATCAAACAAGAAACACTTTGCCGATGATATGACATGCACAATGTACATAATGCTATTACAGGTAAAGTATGGGGAAACTATAAACTTTTAATTGTACTATCTCTATGCCACACAAGGTTGCAAGCAATTGTAATTCAATGCATCGTATTCTCCTGACTTCTTCAGTAATCACTACGTCACAACGCAGTGAACAAGTGGTACTCTATTACCGCGAGGGACGGTGATTGCATGAAGGACATACCCGGAACAACACAACACATACACACTTTTGGAATTGTCAGCGAGTACTTACAGCAGTACCTACGTAACACCTCAATACTAGTCGTATACGGCCACCTTTCACTAGACACTCGAATGTCGAACCGATCGATCCGTCACGAGCAGGGGGTCACTTCGTGGGGCGTACTCTGATGTGCCACCAACTGATTTACACCTTGCTACCCTCAACCAACGCCAATAAAACGGAACGGAATGCCTCGACAAACTAGTATCAAGCTACGTCAGTTTACTGGAGCCCATTTCTCTAGTATGTCACCGGTACAATTCAAGCTTGTCCAGCTGGGCCGCACACGAAACGGTCCTCAATCGACACAAGCAGGGCTACGCACGTGAGACCACGTCTCGCTACATCCTACCCACTGCTCGGTCTCAATTTCATAATCATAAATCATCTTTTGATTCCAGATCCTCCCGTGTGATAAAATTCCTATCTCGCGAGTAGATTCCAACTACTCGACTTCTATAGAATTCTTCTGATTATAAGCATAGCAGTATCTACTCAACGGGCCATAGACCTACCCAAGACTCCATAGAATTTGTGGCCATGCAAGTGGATGTCAAACACCTTAAACATAATGCACAATCATTTGAAGACGTAAGGTGAAATAAAACTGCAAAAACACTATAAGGAACTTAAATGCAAACTGGGGCTTGCCTGAATGCGAGTCTGAGCCTATGTTAGTCTCTGGCAGCTAGACTTCCAAAGCTTCCGGCTGCTCCTCGATTTCAGCTACTACACGATATGCATATACTAGGTATGAATGACTTTGGAAATAATTAATATGCTTGAGGTTAGGTGAATATCCTAAGATGAAAATAAGATAATTATCTTAATTGGCTTTGGGACTATTATGGTAGATACTAGTGACTATAGTGGAGACTCTTGCTAAGAACAAGAGATGATTAAGGAAGTCTGTCGTCCTTAAAAATTATGGTAAGCCATAACCTTCTCTAAATTTTGGTTGAAATTTTTGGAGACCTATCATGGCTACCAGGGGTTGTATCATGTAGAGGGGGTCTCACTACTTCTAGAAAAATTTGTTTCGCTATTTTCTAATCTTCCTACAGGGAGAAACTGATTCTGCAAGTTTGGGGAAATTTCTGAAAATTAATTTTCCATTTTTCTCAATTTATAACTACATAGAGGTTTGGAATATTGATCAACCCAGTAATTGAAGTCCAATGAACTTGAAAATTTTACTGGAGATCCATTGTATTAATGATAGTGTTCTCACTAAAATTTGGAATTTTCAAGTTAAAACAACTCTAGGAATGAATTCTTTAAGCATTTTTCTTATCTGAATTATGGAGAAATTTCTATGGACTTTCATACAAATCCAAGTGCACCACTGGAAATTATTCTTCATGTTGGTTCTAACAAAATTTATTTGGTAATTTTTGGACGATTCTACTAGAAGTTATGGATTTTCCAAATTTAGTAAAATCTTGGAATTATTTTCAAAAGGAAAACACTTAAATAATCCAGCCGGGCCCACTGGTTTAAAACCAACCAATCGCGGCAAGGACGCACCGGGGGCTACGTGGTTAACCCGCGCAGTCACACCAGATCTCTGGCCACACTCGGATCCCGCAGCGACTGACTCGTGGGGTCTATGGTCGTCTTCAACCTTGGGCTGGCACTCGTGCGCGGCGGCGCCCGTGGCGGTAGCTCGCCGGCGATCTCGCCCCCAGCCAAACGGCTGCGTCAAACTCGCCAAGACTTGCCGCCTGGGGGTTTTCGGAGGCGCTGAGCATGACGGTGAGGTCGGCATTGGCTGAAACGGACCGGAAACAACCGCGCGACGGCGACGGTGGCAGTAAGGGCTCGGGCCTCCTTGAACTCACTCAACTCAAGCTCAAACAACTCGGGAACTTCTCCAAAAGCTTCCTGGGATCTCAAGGATCAAGAATCTGGACTAGGGAAGAGAGGAAATGACCGAGAGATATGAGCTCGATGGCGAAGTGCGGTTTTTCAACCGGCGGCAGCGAAATCTTGAAATCTACGGTACTCGGTTGATAACTTTTGGGGCCCTTGGGCAGGGAGTTGCGCTAGGATATATAGGAGCTATCTGCTAACTAGATTAATGGATGATTGCAAGAATGTAACGAATTTAAGCACAAAGCCTTGCTGTTCTATTGAAAAATCATTCGGTTATCGAATAAAAACATGAGCTATACTTCATGTCATAGGCTTAAATTTGGTGAGCGTAAACTAGAGAGGATTGCGAACCTTTTTGCTTAAAGGGTTGAGACTAGAAACGTCCTAGAACTGGAGCTCGACGGTGAGACAGTGAAGGTTCTCGGCGGCTTCCTTGACGGCGACCGGAAAACTTCAAAATACCCCAAGCAGAAGCTATGTCACGATCAATGACCAAATAGAATACGTAGAGGATGTTGTGACAAGCCTTTTATTTACATACATCTCTGTGAGAAATGGCTTGAATCGTCGGCGAAAACTCAACGAATAGAGGCGGCGGTAATGGCGCGAAACTGGGGTGGAGTTTCACGGCAACGGCAAAGGGGGGATATTTATAAGGACGGAGGGACGGGGGGGGGGGGGGGGGGGGGGGGGGCTTCCCACGTCGCAAGCAAGCAGGCAGCTCGGTGGCTTGCATGCCGCACCGCGGTGTCGAGCGTTGCCAGTGTCGATCGGCAGGGAGAGCTGGATACAGAGCACCACGTGGGTTCACTCGAGTATGTCAGGCTGACAATGGGTCCCACCTCCTCTTATCCTCTTCCCCTCTCTGCAACATCAGTTCTCCTACCAAACTTGATACAAAAATTCTAGATTTTTGTGGGGAGGCCAAATTAAATATCTGGAATTTGATTCTGCAATTGGATTTCGAATTGGATCAAGTTTCAATTGAATTTCAAATTTGAATTTGAAATTGGATGAAATTCAATGGTGTCACTTATTTAAAGAGCAATTGAGTTCCAAAAATTGTGAAACTTTGAGGATAAGTCAAGCAAGTCTTGCTGGCCATGATGGTGTGTTCAAATCTTGATGTTCAAATAGGTTGAACAGAATTCAAAATTTGAATTCTAAATATGGTCCCAAGATTATAAGCATAGCTATAATTGGTCTCCATTAGGGTTGATAACCAACTTACAACTGAACCTCATATGAAGGAAAATGTGAGATTTTACGTCGCGTCGGCCAATGACAAGTCCACCCACGCTTTGGAGTCCATCATGGCATTAGATGTTGTACCTCTTGCAATGATCCCGCCATCGATGATTACTCAGTGTTGGCATAGCACCATGCCTTGTTCTGCTGCATGGTCGCTCTCCCCTCGGAGGACGCCCATTAAGTTGATGACAGTTGCACGTCGTCCGACTAAGGCTGGCCTTAACCCAGTCAAGACCAGTCTTTTTTCTTTAAAAAGACAAGCATCTCCCAAAGCTGCAACCTAATGAGGAGTTCATGTACACTCTGAAGACCAAGGACGACAACGTAGTGAGCCACCATTACAAGTCACCTACGCGTACCTCGCCTTAGCGTAGGGAAATATGGATTTTCAAAATTGGGTGGTTCCTTAACATAAACCTCTTCATCTATGTAGCCGTTAAGAAAAGCACTTTTCACATCCATTATATAATTTGAAACCTTTAGATGCAGCAAATGCTAATAAAATTCTTATGGCTTCTAATCTAGCAATAGGAGCAAAAGTTTCATAAAAATCTGGACCTTCAACTTGTGTGAAACCTTGAGCAGTCAATCTAGCTCTATACCTAACCACAACCCCACCCTCACATTGTTTATTTTTAAACACCATTTTAGTTCCAATTAATGTGTGATCATGAGGTGGAGGTAAAAGTTTCCAAACATTATTTCTTTCAAAATTTTCTAACTCTTCTTGTATTGCAATAATCCAAGATTCACTAGTGAGTGCGTGTGATATATATTTTGGTTCAAAAGAAATAACAAAAGAAGAATGAGCATGAGAGTTTGGATAAAAAAAACCCAGACCGTGTGACTCGTTTGTGCAAGCTGCCGATAATCCATTGCGGAGGACGACTTTTGAGGATTCTGAGGGGAGTAGACACTTCACAAGTTTATTCGTCCTCATGTTCATCACAAATCGAAGAGCTTGTGACTTGAGGATGATCTGGACCAGTAGTAGAAGTCATTGGTGCTGGTTGTAAATCAAAATCAGGATCTGGAACGATGTCATTAGTTGCTGAATTTTCGAGAAGCAGAACCACTTCTTTCTCATCTTAAATGAAAATACTCCCCCCCCCCCCCCCCCCGCGTGGATATGCATTTTGACTTGCAATATTAGAGCTAGTACCTGGGCTAGATTCCTAAAAAAACCCATAAGTCTCCACCATTTTGTTAGTATCAAGTAAAAGCACATGATAACCTCTAGTATGAGATGGATAACCAAGAAACATGACATCAACACATCTAGATTCAAATTTATCAAGATTACCATTCTTAAGAAAGCATTTGCATCCAAAGACCCTAAAGTGTGTGACACTATGAGACCTATGTGTGTTGAATACATTGTCTTTGACGATAAAAGTTTTGAATACTACCAAAACACCTTTTTTAACAAGGACCGACTTTAGGTTTGAGCTCTTTCAAGGTCTGACGCTAGGTCTGACAAGATTTGCTTAGCTTCAACGCTAGCTTCGACTAGCTTTGGTAAGCTCCAACGCTAGGTCCGACTAGCTTTGGTGAGTTTTGGCGCTAAGTCCTGCTAGCTTTGGTAAGCCCCGGTTCAAAGTCAGGTTAGCTTTGGCAAGGTCGAAGCTTTATCACAGTGGTTCTACTTTTAATAACTTGCAATGTTTTGAAATTGCCTTTTGGATTATGGAAAGTTTGCTTAGTATTCTTTTACTAAGTTTTTGGTGTGTTTTGGTGGTTATGACTGATATCATTTTGCTGTGGTTTGCAACATGCTTATGTGCGGTGCTCACTTAAGGTGTTGTGGTTTCAGAACTAACGAGAGTCAAGTCGAGGACTTGTGTTCAGAAGTATCGGTTTTATTCATGTGTAGGTGTTGCTTGATTTCAAGACATGGCTGGTGACGAGATCCATTGAACTGGTCTTAGGGAGAAGATGAGGTTCAACAACCATTTTCGGGAGGAATTGTGGTTGAGTGGATGGGGAGGTTGTGTAACATGTTTGAATCAAGAACAATGCATACGAAGGTATCGTGGACGTCGTTGGAAGATGTTTGCATGTGTGAAAAGGAGTGCATGGACATGGCTTCATGGTTCCGAGGCATGATGAAGAGATGTGGACGTAAAGAATTGGTCGGAAAGGTCCAACCGACTAGGTTATGGACTCAGGTTGCAGCTGGGTCGTATTTGACTCAAATATAGGAAAGTTTTGAGTTGGTTACGATAGGATTTTGTGTGGGTCACGAATTTGAGTTTTTTTAGGAATGTGGGATATGTTCCTACGGTGTTTGGAAGTCTTAAAATTGTTTCTATTTGTGTATAGAAGAGTCTTGAGCAGTTATGGAAAGTTTTGATTCGTTAATTGAGTAGGATTAGAGTCCAAGTTAGGATTGGGTTGGCCTAAGGGCAGGTTATATGAGAAAGGGAGGCCAGAGCTCATGGCACACGACTTTTGGGCTGTTCCTATTGTGATTTGATCAATAAAATTTGTAGTTTGAAGGAACTTTTGTTCCTTGTTCGTTCGACTTGTTTTTAGACAAGTTTTTCTCGTCGAGTTTCTGCACAACACCACCTTGCTTTGGTGGATTTATCATAACTCAAGTTTTATAGATCCGATTGACGGTCATTGGATATTTGGTTTTTGATCTACATAAGTTTCTTTGCAGTATTCGAGAACTGTTTTTCTCGGGTAGGACAGATTGATCATTTTTCGATCTTTCGATTGTAACTTGAGTTTCTCTCGACGAATTTTTGTCATTATTGTTGTGACGTCTTCATGACTTGATTCTCTACAATATGTACTAGTTTTGTCCTAGTTGAACACGTTTAGATTAGTCGCACACACGGTTTCTTTAACAGATCGGTTTTCTGCTGATGGATGTTTTTGTTGCTTCCGCTGAAAAGTTTTAATCTACCATTCACCCCTCCCTCTAGTAGATTTACACGCGCTCTTCGATCCTACAATTGGTATTAGTGCCATGGTGCTTTAATATTTGTTATTTGAACGTGTTTTTGACTAATCACCATGAAAAAATAGTTCGCAAAACCTTGTGTTTTAGTGGTATTGATTTTAAGGTTTGGAAAGCACGTATGGAAACTTTCATCTAGGCACAAGGCTTCGCAATATGGGAAAAGGTGTACAAGCCTTACAACATGCTGCCGAATGATCAAGTCACAGCTACAAACTTAAGAGATGCCGACAACAACAACAAAGCTCGCAACTTGATAATCCAAGGACTAACTCAGTGCGACTTCGACCATGATGCACACCTCCGATCGGCGTACGATGTGTGGAGAGCACTTTGTGACTAACACGAAGGATCCAACACGGTCAAGGAGGTAAGACATAATATGTTCAAGAAAGAATACATGTGCTTTGAGATGCAACCCTGTGAGTCCATTGTTGACCCCTTTGCTCGCTTTAATAAAATTCCCAGCAACTTGCATAGAGTCAATGTTAATTTTTCAGAAGATGAAAATGCTAGGCAATTACTAAGTGCATTAGACATGTCAATTTGGGAGATGAAAGTCACATCTATTCTTGAATCTACTGTAATGATTACACTTACATTAGATGTGCTATATTCTAAATTGAAGACTCATGAAATTGACATAATCTCACGTAAGAACCCCAACAAGTCTCTTGCATTTGTTTCTCAACGTGATATGCCTAGCTCTGGCCAATCTTCATCTAGCAATACTCTTGTTTTGCTTTCTTCACTAACCCTATAACAGATTGAAGAATTTCCAGAAGAGGAGCTAGCACTCATATCTACTCAGTTCTCAAAAGCATTGCAAAATGTGAGAACTAGAAGGAGAGGAAGCTCTGGACCTCAACAATGCTTTGAATATGGTAATATAGGACACTTGCGTACAGATTGCCCTAACCTTTTAGGTCCCTCTACCCGTGATGAAAAGCAGAATAAAGTCAAGTCCTCTTCTGGCAGCATCAACAAGAAAAAGAATAGTTTTACAAGACGCAAACAGATAAACAGTTTCATCACCGCACTTCAAGAACTCGACTCGAGTGATGTATACATTGGAAGTGAAGAAGATGAAGATGATCTGGCAAACTTGTGTTTCATGGTGGGCAAATCAAGATTAAGTATTGAGGATGCAGAACACAACAGTGACAACAAAGAGGTATGTCCTACTTGTGATGAAATGTGTGATGCTATTTCCCGTGCAACTGTTATTGTTAAGAAAAAGGACAAAAAGCTTAGGGACAATGCTGTTAAAACTGAGTCACTAGAATCTGAAATTAATCATTTGAAAACCTTGATTCATTGTGATGATTATTGTTCATCATGCGATTTAATATATGAACAATTGTCCTCCTAAAGAAGTGAACACTCCTCCACTCTTGATAAACTTGAGTTAGAGATTAAAAAGAACAAAAAGCTTGCTGCACTTGATGATAGAAACTTAAAAGATGCTTTTTGTTTTACAATTATTTGCATTATTCTACCTGTAATGATCTTGAAAATAAACTAAAAGATGCTATGAATGAAATTTCAATACTGAACAATGCTTTACATGCTCATGAAGTTAAATATTGTTCTAATTGCAAAATAAAAGGAAAAACTTCATGTGAAAACTGCCTAGAATTGTCTAAAAAACTTGATGACATGAATAGGACACTAGAGCAGTTTTTTATTGGAAACAAAAATCTAAACGTGCTACTGAATTCATCCAAATCTTGAAATGATAAAACTGGTTTAGGTTTTGATTCTCATGCTCATGCTATGAACATCCACCTAAAATTGTAAAATCGTTAGGAAGGGGTTTGACTAAAACAATTCCTAAACAAAAAGATGTGGTTTTTAAATCTGCAGGAGTATTGTCACGTTTGGGTTCAAATAAATATACTGCATGCTCATATAGACATGAATACAAAGTTAAATTTCATTGTACCTATTGTGGTAGAGATGGTCATGTCCTAGATTTTTTATAGACTAGCTAAACAACATAAAAAGGAAAGAATGTATGCTAGATCTTATAACTCTCATGCAAAATTTGTTGCACATACTAAACCGAATGTCAGGAACATGCAACCTGCTGTTATGAGTCAAAAACACTCAAAGTTTACCTCTGTACCTTCTGTTTCTGCCTCCGAAGCTACTGATTTTGTCCCTTATAGGCCAGTACTCCCTTTGTCCCCATGAACTTGTCGCTTTGTAGTTCATTTTTGAACTACAAAGCGACAAGTTCATCGGGAAGGAGGGGGTAGTTAAAAAAAAATCTCAACCTTTGACTCATAAGCCTGCTGTTTTATAACAGCTTTCGCGTGTTTTTCCTGCTGCACATCGTTTGACTCAGTACTGGATTCCTAAATGCCTTTTGACTAACCCTAGTATTTAGTCATCGATGTATTGTTCTTCTATGTATGTTACACTCTTGAGGAAGGAGAACATTTGAATTGTGGATTCAAGTTGCTCACGCCACATGACCAGTAACAAATAATGGTTCTCCTCCCTCTCTTTTGTGTCACGTATAGAGAAGGTTACTTTTGCCGATAATTCTTCAACTTCTATAATTGCTAGGGGTTCGGTTAGAGTAAATAATCACTACACTTTGAAGGATGTGGCACTTGTTATAAATTTGAAATACAACTTGCGTTCTATTTCACAACTGCTAGATGAAAATCTGGAAATTATTTTCACTAGAATTTGCTGCAAAGTTGTAAATTCAAATAGTGAGCTTATTTTTAACATGTCTCAGTTTGGAAGAGTTTTTAAAGCTGATTTTTTTATGTCTTCCTCTAAGCATAGGTGTCTAGTTTCTAATGGTTCAAAGGACTTATATTTTTGGCATCGTAGATTTGGTCACGTAGGCTTTGATCATCTAACGTGTGTTAGTACTCTTGATCGCATACGTGGGCTGTCTAAGCTTAAAGGGGACAAAGAAGTTGTGTGCTCTTCTTGTAGACATGCTAAGATGGTTGCAAGTTCACATACTCCTCTCACAACGATCATGTCAACTGAACAAGGTCAACTTTTGCACCTTAACACCATGGGACCTTCACCTGTTCAATCCTTCGGAGGTAAATGGTATGTTCTTGTGATTGTTGTTGATTATTCTAGATACTCTTGGATTTACTTTATGGCATCTAAGAATGAAACTTTTAGTCACTTTAGAACTTTATTTCTTAGATTATCAATTCATCACCAAGGATATTTAAAAAGAAATTAGATGTGATAATGGAACTGAATTTGAAAATAAATCTTTTGATCACTTTTGCGCTGAAAATGGAATAGATCATCAATTTTCTTCACCATATGTACGTCAACAAAACGGTGTTGTAGAAAGAAAGAACGGAACTTTTGTTGAGATGGCTAGGACTATGTTTGATGAATATCAAACTTTGAGGAAATTTTGGGCTGATGCGATTGCAACCGCTTGTTATGTCTCAAATCTTGTTTTAGTGCGTGCTAAGCTAGGTAAAACACCATATATGAGCTTTGGCTTGGACATAGGCCCAGTGTTACACACTTTTTGGTCTTGGGTTGCAAATGCTTTGTTAAGAAACATGGTAATCTTGATAAAATTTAGCCTAGATCCATTGATGGCATGTTTCTTGGTTATTCATCTCATACTAGAGGCTACCGTGTGCTTTTACTTGACACTAACAAAATTGTGGAGACTTGTGAGGTGTCTTATGATGAAGCTAGCCCAGGTACTAGCTCAAGCATTGCAGGTCCGGATCCATATCCTTAGGGGGGGTACTTTTCGAAGAAGAAGGAGAGTCAGTGATATTTCATGATAGTTCCGAATCTGACACGTGTCCAGCTTCAAACTTTGAACAAGCTCCGACTACCATATCTGCTGGTCCTGACCATCCACAAGCCAAAAGCTCATCAATCTGCGATGAACCTGATGAAGAAGAAGCTTGTGAGACCTCTATTACCCTAGGGATTTACATGAATCATCCTCCACAACAAATGATTGGAAATTTCCACGAATGAGTCAAACGGTCCAGGTTTTGCGATCCAAACACTCACGCTCATTCTCCTTTTGTTGCTTCTTTTGAACCCAAAGATATATCACACGCACTCACCAATGAATCTTGGATTATTGCCATGCAAGAAGAGTTAGAAAATTTCGATAGAAATAATGTTTGGAAACTTGTACCTCCACCTCAGGATCACACATTAATTGGAACTAAATGAGTGTTTAAAAATAAACAATGTGAGGATCGGGTTGTGATTAGGAATAAGGCTAGATTGGTTGCTTAAGGTTTCACACAAATTGAAGTCCTGGATTTTGATGAAACTTTTGCTCCTGTTGCTAGATTAGAAGCCATAAGAATTTTGTTAGCTTTTGCTGCATCTAAAGGTTTCAAGTTATATCAAATGGATCTAAAAAGTGCTTTTCTTAATGGCTACATAGGTGAGGAGGTTTATGTTAAGCAACCACTTGGTTTTAAAAATCCAGGTTTTCCTAATCATGTTTTCAAATTGAAAAAAGCCCTGTATGGTCTAAAACAAGCTCTTAGAGCATGGTATGATAGGTTAAAAAATTCTTACTTAAAAAGGGGTTTACAATGAGCAAGGTTGATAAAACCTTTTTTGTTCTTAAGCATGGCAATGACTCATTATTCGTTCAAGTGTATGTGGATGATATTATCTTTGGTTGTGCATCTCATGATCTCGTGTCCAAGTTTTCAACAATGATGAGTTCAGAATTGGAAATCAGTATAATGGGTGAACTCACTTACTTTTTCGAGCTGCAAATCAAGCAAACCGAGGAAGGTACCTCTGTGCATCAAACGAAGTATACAAGGGACCTTCTCAATCGATTCAACATGGACAAAAGCAAGCCTCTTCAGATACCAATAGGAACAACATCAACACTTGAACTTGATGAAGATGGTGAACCCGTGGATCAAAAAGAATATAGAAGCATGATCGGATCACTTTTGTACCTCACGGCATCAAGACCAGACATACAATTCACCATATATCTTTGTGCACGGTTTCAAGCTTCCCCACGTGCTTCACATCGTCAAGCCGTCAAAAGGACTCTTAGGTACTTACATGGAACTCAAGAATTTGGCATTTTTCTTCCTTCTTCCTCAACCGAGACTTTGAAAGCTTTTTATGATGCTGATTTTGGGGGTTGTAGGATTGATAAGAAAAGTACTTCCAGTTCTTGACATTTTCATGGTAATTCACTTGTTCCCTGGTTCTCTAGAAAACAAAACTCAGTTGCACAATCCATAGCCGAATCTGAATATGTAGCTGCTGCTAGTACTTGCTCATAAATTCTTTGGATTATTCAAACGCTTAAGGATTATGGGGTTGATCTAGATAGTGTTCCACTGTTTTGTGATAACACTTGTGTCTTTTCCATTGCTAAAAACCCCGTGCAACATTCTAGAACTAATCACATTGATATTAGGTATCACTTTCTCCGTGATAATGTTGAAAAAGGAAACATTGTGCTTCACCATGTAGATACCGAACAACAATTGGCTGACATTTTCACAAACTTTGGATTTCACTCGTTTTTGTTACATACGTGGTGAAATAGGGGTTATGCATCCTCATGCCTTAAATTGAGGAGGAGTTTTGAAACTTGGGAAGTCTACGTGTGAATCTGAACTTAAAATAATATGATCATAGTATTTCATACATATATGACTTTGTGATTCCTTTTAAATGTTGAAAGTTCTTACTACATTACTCATGTTATACATTTTGTAGTTTTTGCCATGACTAGTAACTGGAATAATTACATACACTAAATCTGGTCATGATTGAACTTTATTGCTGTTTTGAACTTGTTGCATGATCACAATGTCTTTTAATCATAATGAATTAATCGAGTAATCGACTCACATGTCGAGTTTTATGAACAAATATAAATTGAGAAAATATCAAGAGAATATGCATGCATCACACTTCTTCTTTTGAGATGGCTTATCATTGCACTTAGATATGAACATGGAAGACATTTTGTATGACTAAAACCATGTCGTTAAGCTTCTGATTGTCAAATAAAATAGGCTTGGCTTAGTTGGTTAGAATAAGGCAGATGCGCATATAATATATTGCAAATATCATAAGATTTAAATTTGTGCTTTGAAAAATAAGAAAATGAAGCAACAAGTGTCATGCTTTCATGTTTTGAAATAGTTAAGTTTGTGAGATCATGACTTGCTAAAATTGAAAATTACATTTGATCTCTAGCATGGCTTACACTACTTCATGTATCTCATTGTTGTGATAGTGTAAGTTACTTGATAGTATGTCCTCGATGAGCTTTGTTTTATATGTATATGTTATAATGTGCTCATAACAAACTAAAATTTCTCTTTTGTACCTTGCTGATTACATTGTCGAAGGGAGAGGAGTATGCAAGGGGGGAGAAATAAAAAATTTATTTCTATCCCATTTGATTTTCGAAAAGGGGGAGAATTTTTTTCAAAAGTTTTCATGTGAGTAAGGCAATGTTCGGATTTTAAGTGGTGTTGCCATTGCATTCGTCAAGGGAGAGATTGTGAGACCTATGTGTGCTGAAATCATTGGCTTTGACGATAAAAGTTTTGAATACTACCAAAACACCTTTTTTAACAAGGTCAAACTTTAGGTCTGAACTCCTGCAAGATCCGACGCTAGGTCCGACTAGCTTTAATTTTCCAAGGATCTAGGTCCAACTAGCTTTGGTAAGCTCCAGCGCTAGGTCCGACTAGCTTTGGTAAGTTCCGGCGCTAGGTCCTGCAAGCTTTGGTAAGCATCGGTCAAAGTACGGTTAGCTTTAGCAAGGTTTGGAGCTTGACCGCAGTGGTTCTGCTTTTATTAACATGCAATGTTTCAAACTTCCTTTTTGGATTATGAAAGTTTCCTTAGTATTCTTTTACTATGTGTTTGGTGTTTTTTGGTGGTTATGACTGATATTATTTTGCCGTGGTTTGCAACATGCTTACGTAAGGTGCTCACGTAAGGTGTTGTGGTTTCGGAACTAACAAGAGTCAAGTCGAGGACTTGTGCTCGGAAGTATTGGTTGTTTATTCATGTGCAGGTGTTGCTTGAGTTCAATACATGGATGGTGACGCGATCCATTGAACTAGTCTTAGGGAGAAGATGAGGTTCAACAACAAAGATCGGGAAGAATTGTGGTTGAGTTGATCGGGAGGTTGTGCAGCATGTTTGAATCAAGAACAATGCATATGAAGATATCGTGGATGTCGTTGGAAGACATTTGCACGTGTGCAAGGAGTGCATGGACGTGGATACATGGTTCCGAGGCGTGATGAAGAGATGTGGACGTAACAAATTTGTGAGAAAGGTCCAACTGACTAGGTTATGGACTCAGGATGCAGCTGAGTCGTGTTTGACTCAAACATAGAAAGTTTTGAGTTGATTACGATAGGATTTCGTATGGGTCACGAATTTGAGTTGTTTTAGGAATGTGGGATACGTTCCTAATGTGTTTGGAAGTCTTAATATTGCTTCTATCTGCATATAGAAGAGTCTTGAGCAGTTATGGAATGTTTCGATTCGTGAATTGAGTAGGATTAGAGTCCTAGTTAGGATTGGGTTGGCCTAAGGGCTGGTTATATAAGCAAGGGAGGCCAGAGCTCATGGCACATGACTTTGGGGCTGTTCCTATTGTGATTTGATCAATAAAATACATAGTTTGAAGGAACTTTTATGCATTTTTCGTTCGACTTGTTTTCAAACAGGTTTTTCTCGTCGAGTTTTTGCATAGCACTACCTTGCTTTGGTTGTTTTATCTTAACTTGAGTTTTACAGACCCGATTGACGTGATTCTTTTTAGGTTGTCTTCAAAACTTAATTTTCTATCATCTGTGAAAATTTCACGTTCATTGGATTTGCGGTTTCTGATCTACATGAGTTTCTTTGCAGTATTCTGGGACTGTTTTTCTTGGTAGGACAGATTGACCTTTGTTTGATCATTCGATTGTAACTTGAGTTTCTCTCGACAGATTTTTGTGATTCTTGTTGTGACGTATTTTTGACTTGATTCTCTACCATTTATACCAGTTTTGTCACCATTTAACACGTTTATATTAGTCGCACACACGGTTTCTTTAACAGATTGGTTTTCTGCCAATGGGTGTTTTCGTTGCTTCCGCTGAAAAGTTTTAATCTTCCATTCACCCCCCTCTGGTAGCTTTACACTTGCTCTTCGATCCTACATACACTATGCCTATGTCCAAACCGAAGCTCATATTGGGGTTTTCCTAGTTTAGATCGCAAGAAAACACGACTTTAGACATAACAAGCTGTGGTAGTTGTATCGCCCAAAATTTTCTAGGAGTTTGATATTCATCAAGCATAGTCCTAGCCAGAAGGGGGGGGGGTAAATGGTAGATTGAAACTTTTTCAGTGGATGCAACGAAAACCCCTCGGTAGAAAATCTATTTCTTAAGAATCAATGAATGCGACTAATCTAAACATGATAAATTGTCACAAAACCAGTATAGATTGTGAAGAATCGAGTCACGAAGACACGACAACAAGAATCACGAAAAACCATCGAGAACAACTCAAGTTATGATCGAAAGATCAAACAAAGATCAATTTGTTCTACCCGAGTAAAAAACTGATCTGCAACACTGCAAAGAAACTCATGTAGATCAGAAACCACAAATCCAGTAGCCATGAAATTTTCCTATATGATAGATAATCAAGTTGTGAATACAACCAAAAAAGAATCACGCCAATTGGATCTGTAAAACTAGAGTATGATGAAAATAGTGACGCAACATAGTATTGTGCAGAAACTCGACGAGAAAAACATGTTTGAAAAGAAAGCTCCTCTAAAACTATGATCTTTATTCAATAGAACACAAGAGGAAACGCCAAAAGTCGTCTCATTATGAGCTCTAGACTCCCTTTCTTTTATAACCATCCCTAAGGCCAACCCAATCCAAACTATGACTCCAATCCTACCCAGTTTCAATCGAAACTTTCCATAACTGCACAAGAGTCTTCCATACACAGATAGAAGCAATCTTAAGACATCCATACACTTAGGAACATCCTAAACATTCCTAAAGCAACTCAACTTCGTGCTCAACACGAAATCCTATGATAACCAACAAAAATCATTTGATATTCGAGTCAAAACCAACTCAGCCGCAGCCTGAGTTCATAATCTAGCCAGTTGGACCTTTTCAACCAATTTTTTACGTCCACTTCTCTTCATCACGCCTTAGAACCATGTTGCCACGTCCATACACTCCTTGCACATGTGCAAACACCTTCCAGCAACATCCACACTACCTTCATATGCGTTGTTCTCGACCCAAACATGCTGCATGACCTCCCGATCAACTCAACCAGAACTCCTCCTGTCGGTTCTCTATGTACCGCATACCCCATGATACCGCAAGAAACACCAAGGAGTTCCACCCGTCTGAGTTGATGACCTTAGCAGGCTACACGTGCTATAGAGCACTAGACCCACCACCCTCGTTTGGGTAGCTCCAGCACTGACACATGTAACACGAGGCCGGAGCTAACTCCCCCTATAGGGAAGCTCCAGTGTTACCACGTGTCCAGTGACCCCGAACCTTACCCCGAGTAGAGGAAAGCTCCGGTGCTTCCACGTGTATAGTGGCTACGGACCTGCCTCCCCACGATGGGAAGCTCCGGCTCCACCACATGTATAGTGGATCCGGATCTGCCTCCCCACGATGGGAAGCTCCGAAGCCGCCACGTGTCGAGCTCCTGAACTTGAGACAACAACGAAGAGACTGGCGGATCCCCAAAGATGCAGACATTCAAAGGACAGTTAAAGCTATAGTTACATGACCTGATTATGTGCCATTAATGCCATACTAATGACATACGATCAGAGGACTCTTAACAACAGTAAATCCACCATTAAGGCGTGTTATCACACTGTTAATTGTGCTTAATATTCACAGATCCTGTATTAGGCAATTAACTAATGCCAGGGCCACATGTTAGGCCAGGCTGATGTAACGGATAGTCTTTAGGCTATAAAAGGGTTGCACTGCACGATACATGACATCCAAGCTCAGACGCTCACAAGCACCATACATCCATACATACAACAACACAACTCATGGAGTAGGGTGTTACGCTCAGGCGGCCCCCACATAAAATCATCGTGTCATCATCTTGTTCAAAATCTCACGTGTGCCCCAACTAATCAAGAAGCTCCGCGGGGTACAATCTAGTAGACCGTTGGAAGTGTAGATCACACACTTTGAAATTTGGTGTGCCAGGTAGTGGTGGGCATTTGAGATTTCAACAAGGTGGACTCTGCCATAGGATCATCCAACGGCAATGCTAAGCAACCTGCTGGAGGGAATCCCTCCAACGTGTAATAGCCAATGGGTGCTGTTGTCCTGACAGGCGTCGTACCACCACCACCACCATCTGCTCTGGCTAACAATGTCGGACAGCAAGATGGAGTCTCGGCGTCGGTCACTGCACTTACGTGCAACAACCCTAAGAACTCGCTAATTCCTGCGTGTATTCTTCTCCAACGCCCACCATCGCCAGGCGCATCTCAAGGTGCCATGGAGTAGTGTCTTGCTGATGTGGAACATCTTGTTGTAGCTGCAACCTATGGCCTCGGCAACCAAGGTCCTCCCCCTTTGGGTCAGGCACCATCTCAGCACTAGATCATGTCTTGAAGACTTGGTCCACAGCCCTGGAGACGTTCTTTCTCTCAGCAGGTGATGTCGCTGCCCTTCGGGGCACGTTGCACCCACACTGCGTTGGGACTTTCGATGCACAATATTCGGTCGGAGCTCCACCGATGATACTGACAGCAGGACGACCGCAACCATATCTATCGTGCTCGTGAAAGGCGGGAGGCTTGTGAAAACCCTCCCCCCATGGGAGTAGGGGGCGACTGTTCAGCCCTGGCCATGCACCTGTGCATGGTCCGCTAGCCCCAGAAGTTTCAGCCTCATCTGCCGAAAAAATTCGACGGGACTATCAACCCCGCCGACTTCCTCCAGATATACTTCACCACCATTTTTGCGACGGGTGGAAAGAGGCCGTGATGGCCAACTATTTTTCGGTGGCTCTAACTAGGACAGCCAGCTCCAAGTTCATGAGTCTCCCGCCTGACTCTATCAACGGTTGGGCGGAGCTATGCCAACAGGTCACCGCAACTTTGGGAGCTCCTACACCGAACCCGACACAAAAATGGACCTGTTTGCTGTACATCAAAAGTAAGGAGAATCGCTGCATTTCTTCATCCAGCGGTTTTCATGTGTATGAAATTCCATCCCATCCATCTCCAATGCTTCAGTCATCGTGGCATTCAGACAGGCTGTCAGAGACACGAACATGTTGGAGAAGCTGGCGACAAAAGAGGTTACGAGCATCACAGAACTATTCAGCATGGCTGACAAGTGCGCTTGGGCTGCAGAAGGTCAGTAAATGAACTCCAAGCCAGCTCCGAAGTTTAACAAAAAGTCCTCCAAAGCTAAAGCCACTACCTATGGCAGTGGAAAGAAGAAGAAAAAGTCCAACGGCAAGAAGAAGCCGTCGGCCAGCACACCTACTGCTGCTGCTGCTGCAGCTCCGGGTGGCCGGGGGCCACGCCCCGAAAAGCGAGCTCGACCTCGATCAGAAGACGGCGGTGGTCCAAAGATGTTGTGTCCGATCCACAAAACGGACAAATGCAGTCTGCAAGACTGCTGAGGGGTCCAGAACCTTGTCGAGTGATACAACAAGCGCCGATAAGAAACTCCTTTCCGCCAGCAGGATGGAAAACAAAAAGTCGACCAAGCTCAAGCTAATACGGAGCTAGGTTTTCAGGACCGAAGAAGGTCCTGAAGGCTGTGTACAACACAGTCAATGATGATTCCGATATCTCCGACAATGAGCGTCGGAAGACCCTTAACACCATATATGGAGGGTCATGGGATATGACCTCCCGCCGCGTCCTCAAGACTATGCAGCGGGAGATGGTTGCCACAACTCCTACCGCCGTGGCAGAATCGCATCGAAAGTGGATGGACACTCCAATCACCTTCGATGCTACAGACTACCCCAGGAACATGATTGGGGCTGGCCAACTGCCATTGATGGTGTCTGCAACCATCAACAACGTAGAACTCTACTATATCTTGGTAGATGGAGGAGCGGCGCTCAACCACCTAAGCTATGAGGCATTCGTGAAGATCCTGCTCCGACTCTTGGACCTTCGCCCCTCACATACATTCTATGGGGTAGGTCCAGGGGCCATCAGCCCTCTTGGATCCATTACACTGCCAGTGACCTATGGGACCCGGGAGAAGTACAGAACCGAGAAGCTGGTCTTTGACGTCGCACACATCAGCTTGCCATTCAACGCCATCCTAGGCAGGCCTTCCCTGTATAGGTTAATGGCCGCAACTCACTACGGCTATCTGGTGTCGAAGATGCCAACACCTTCTGGCGTTCTCTGGATCCGCAGAGGTTGCACTGCGGAGTCACTGCACTGGAAGAACTCCATGCGCTTGTTACAGCGCAGGACGATTCTCCAGCAAAGATCTAGCTTCTCAACCTCAGAGCACTCGTCATCGAGGCTCAACCTCTGCACCACATGTGAAGCCATGCGGCGACACCGAAACTCCCGTCAAAGTCATCCAAATTTGTTCCGATGTCGCCCTGATTACCCTTATATCGGTAGGTCTTGACAACAAATAAGAACTTGCGCTCATCACTTTCCTCGAGGCGACTGTTGACGTGTTTTCCTCGCAACTGTCACAAATGCCTGGGATCCCTAGGGAGGTGATTGAGCACAGCCTGAAGATTTATCTCGACGCACGTCCAGTACACCAAAAGCCCGGAAGCAATTAGTCAAGCGGCAGAACTTCATCCGACAGTAAATCAAGAAGCTGCTTGAAGCTGGTTTCATCCGGGAGGTTCATCATCCAAAATGGCTGGCAAACCCAATCGTTGTACCCTAGGCTGGCGGGAAGCTTCGGATGTGTATCGACTACACCACCTTGAATAAGGCATGTCCAAAAGATCCATTTCCAGTACCTAGAATAGATCATAAAGTGGACTCCACCTCTGGGTGTGAGCTACTGTGTTTCCTACATGCATATTCTAGATACCATCAAATTCAAATGTCTAGGGAAGATGAAGAGCATAATGCCTTCATAACAGTAGATGGATTGTATTGTTACAATGTCGTTCCATTCGGTCTCAAAAAGGCTACTTCAACTCTTGTGCAAGCCATGCACAAAACATTTCGAGAGCTCATTAGGGACATGGTGGAGGTGTACGTCCATGACATCGTCATGAAGGTCAAGAACATGGAGTCACTCCATGATAACCTAAAAGATGTCTTCGACAAGCTGCGCGTGATGCGCACCAAGCTGAAACCGGACAGATGTGTCTTCACGGTTAGCTCTGGGAAGCTCTTTGGATTCTTGGTGGCTCACCGAGGAATTGAGGCAAACCCTGCGAAGATCAAGGCTATAGAAGATATGCAGCCCCCAGCCCGCATCAAGGATGTCTATAAACTAACTAGATGTCTAGCTGCGCTCAGTCGGTTCATCTCAAGAATAGTGGAGTGGTCACTTCCCTTCTTCAAGATATTGGGGAAGATCGGGCCTTTCCACTGGTCTGAGGAAGCAGAAAAGGTGTTCCAAGAGCTCAAGGAGCTCCTCACCACACTACCAATATTGGTAGCTTCGAAACTTGGTGAGCCTCTACCGCTTTACATTTCTGCAACTATAGAGGTTGTCAGCATGGTCCTGGTCTTGGAAAGACCAGAGCCATCTCCAGCTCAGGAGCCCAGACTCCTCCGGGAGGGTCCAGAGCTACCTGAAGGTGAGTCTAGGTCCCAGCCCCTAGGCACGGATCTTCAAAGCGAAATGCTAGAGGATCAACCTCTCTCATCTAAGGGAGTTCACACGGCCGATCAAGAAGATACGGACCCCACTAGGAGGGTTCGGATTGAACAATAAGAAGTTCCACACCCCTCCGGGAAGGTCCGGGAAGAGCAACAGGAAGGTCCGCACCCCTCCGGGAGGGTGAGGGTTAATGAAGAAGAAGCTCCGGCCCCTCCGGGAGGGTCCAGACTATCCAGCGCCCAGTATACTTCATCAGCGAAGTACTTCACGACGCCAAGACTCGGTACATTGAGGGGCATAAGCTGCTTTACGCAGTTCTTATTTCCTGAAGGAAGCTTCGTCACTAGTTCCAAGCCCAGAACATATCAGTGGTAACCTCCTATCCACTACATGCCATACTGTACAATCCCAACTCTACTGGGAACATTGCCAAGTGGGCATCAGAGTTGGCAGAATTCGATCTTGAATTCCTGTTGCGACAAGCTACCAAGAGACGAGCCTTGGCTGATTTTGTGGTGGATTGGATGCCTTCTCCATCAAATCCTTGCGGCCCCAATGAGCAGAAGTACGATTCATCGAGCCTTTCTGGACCCTCTACTTGAACGGCTCCGTGCAAAAGTAGGGGGCCTGAGCTAGAATACTTCTCCTCGCTCTGACCGGGGAGAAGGTCAAATACATGGTGCACTTTGACTTCAAGGCGACCAACAACACGGTGTAGTATGAAGCTCTCATTTACGGGCTCAAGGTGGCACTTTCATACGGTGTCAAGCAAATGCTAGAGAAGGGTGACTCTAGCTCATCATCAAGCAAGTCAAAGGTCAATGCAGTTGTAGCAATCCTTAACCCGTTGCTTATTTCCTTAAAGTCCAGAAGCTCCAGAAAGACTTCCATTTTCTGGACCATTGCCATGTCTAGCATCTCAACAATGCTGAAGCCAACAAACTCTCAACGAAGGCTTCAACCGGAGCTTCGGCTCCTAACGGAGTTTTTGTTCGGAGATTGTCAAGACCAACCGCTCAACCTACCAAACTTAGTGATGGGGGCGTGACCAGCACCTCGAAGCTGGCAGTCTCGGTGGCCCTGTTACCAAGGCATCCACCATGGGTCGTAGGTGCTATAGGAAGCTCCGAGCAACCCAGTACGCAAGACTCAGAAGCTCAAGTTAGGTCCGATGCATGGATCTCGAAGATTCGGTGCTACTTGAAAGACAGTGTCCTTCCTATAGACAGTGCATCCACTGACTAGATTGTCATGTTGGCTAAAAGATACACGCTGGTAGAAGGGGATCTCTAATGGCGCAGTGCTAATGGCGTCCTAATGTGGTGCATCACAAGGGAAGAAGGTCGCAAGCTCCTAGCGGAGATCCATGGAGGCGAGTGTGGGAACCACGTGTCTTCCCACACACTGGTCAGTAAAGCCTTTCAGCATGGTTTCTACTAGCCTACAGCATTCCAGGATGCAGTCAAGTTGGTGAAAAAGTGTGAAGAGTGCCAGATCCACGCGAAACAAATTCACACTTTGGCCCAATCACTGCAAATGATACCTCCTACATGGCCATTCACTGTGCGGGGGGGGGGGGGGGGGGGGGGGGGTGGACATTAGGACCTTTCCAAAAAGTTATCGGAGGTTACAGGTTCCTGTATTTCTCTATTGACAACTTCCCCATGTGGTCGAAAGCTAATCCAGTTGTGACTATCAACAAGCAATCAGCTATTAAGTTCTTGAAGTTCATAGTCTGTAGATTTTGAGTTCCGAATAGATTCATCACTAACAATGGAAACCAACTCACAAGTGCAGCATTCCAAGAGTATTACGAAGACCTCGACATTCAAGTTAGCTACACATCAGTAGCTCACCCGTCAAGTAATGGCCAAGCCGAGAGAGCAAATGCAGAAATATTGAAAGGACTCAAGACTCGCATATATGAGTGCCTCAAGGAACACGAAAGCAACTAGATTGAAGAGCTTCCGTCCGCACTGTGGGCGAGTAGGACAACACCTAGCCGATCAACTGGTGTACGGAGCTGAAGCGGTACATCCTTCAGAGATCATCATGGGGTGGATCTACGTCCAGAGCTTCGATGAATTCGCGCAGGACCAGCACTGGCGTGAAGACCTTGACCTCGTTGATGAGGGAAGGTGTCGAGCAGCTGTTCAGAATGCACGTTATCACCAGGCTCTTTGGCACTATCATCAAATGCATGTGCGCAACCGACAGCTTGAGGAAGCTGATCTGGTGCTGTAGAGAATACTAACTCGTGAAGGGATGGACAAACTCTCCGCCAACTAGGAAGGTCCCTTCCACGTGATCAAAGTTTCCTGTCCCGGATGCATTCACTTGGCTATAGAGGATGGGACCCCGCTTCCCAATCCTTGGAACATCGAGAACCTCTATATGTTTTATGCTTAGTTACAAGGAGGTTAGTCTGTAGCTACATGCAATGTAAGTTATAGAGTCTATACACAGAGTCAGGTAGGTCCTCCGGGAGAACATCAGGACCCTTCCGCGAGGGTTCGGCCAGTTCAAGCAACATTTAACTCGGTCTCTGTACTGAAAGTGTGGCTTACCTAGCCAGGGATAGAACAAGATGTATATGACACTTAGCTTGGTTCCGCACCCTAAGCGTGTCCTTGTCTCCCTTGTGATCTGAACCTATAATGGAAGACATTGTTGTGTGAAAGCAGACTCCACGTGCATTAATTTTGTACAGGCTTGTTTTCTTTTATTTATTCTTCTCCTTCTTGTCTATAATGAAGTTGTGCAATTCTTTTTTACCATTAGTCCAAGTTACTCATACGTTGTACAAGTTATATTATGGTTTTTTCGGATCTTAGCATTGCTAGACAGTCTACTCGCCTGAACGCTAAGCCAACACAGGTCTAGGGTGTGCTATCGACTTAGCCTGGTCCAACACCCTAAGTACGCCACTCTACCAACATTTCGATAGGTCTCAGTAGGGCGGGTCCGAAAGGCATTTGGATCTGGAAAAATTACATCAATGTACTTGTTATCATATCGAGTTTCTTTGGATCTAAAATTCAAATAAGAATAGTAAGTCACAAAAGAGTTATAGACGAAAGGATGAATTTTACGGTTTTTCTTGTCTTTGATGCACAGAAAAAATGAAAACTCATGATGATGGTGGATGATGCCGGAGATACTAAGCTCCGACATCCCTAAAGGGGTCCTGCTGTCAACGTTTCAGACGTTGAAAGTTGTCGTCGTACGAGCTAACAAGCTCTGAGAACTCCCACTGGGGCCAGCCGTCGACGTGAAGTATAATGACAATTCAAGCGAAGACGGTGAAGAAATCACCCCGAGGGGATTCGATGTCGACATATTCTATGTTGATGGTGGACATCGTCAAAGTCGGGAAGCACCGACAATCCTAGGGGGCCCACCTGATGAGTAAGTTTAGGCCTGATCTTCCGAAAGGTAATGGATAAGTCGATTGAGGTGGATACCTTAACATTGATGATCCAAGGCTCTCGAGTAGAACATGAAAAACTCCAACAATCACTACAACATCGCTCCGTTTGTTATCAACCGTGCTTCAAATGATTGACCTCGACAAAAAGGCTAATTCCTGCAAGTGCAACCGAGAACACGAGCAAGAAGAAGGTAGACACGATCTGAAATCGCGAAGTTGGGATTTCACAAACCGTAGAACGGCGATATTATTAATCTAAGAAAAACCCAATTGTTTATGGCAGCTACTATAGAGTATATATAGGTGGGAGGACGTCCAAGGGGGTGTTGGGGTCGTGGCCTAACCCTAAGACACGAAAATAATGTACATAGACTTAATACAAGGCCCAATGGCCCAATACGGTGGTGCAACACCCTGACAGATTCTGAACTCGATTTTGTTTCGACGATTGCCGTCGACCCCGAAGTCATTTTGACATGGGACCAGCGCCATGAGAAAGGTTACCCTCTCCCTTTTCCATGCATATGTAGAACGTCCAAAACGGAGTTCGTATGCGTCCTGGGCATCTGTTTTAGTGTGTACTGCTCCTGGACTCCGAGTTGGACACGATTTTGAGTTGGTGTCAGTTTCCATCTTCTTTGAACGTATCCTCCGGTCATCCACGCCCCTAAATCTTCCTCCAATTACTCCTTTAACTTCTCTATGGATCATAATCGCAATTAAGTCATTAGGTAGCATTCTATTATCAAAAAAATATAAGGAAACATATAAGAACGATCTCACCTCTGAATATAATTGGTGTGTGTGAATCCTACTGATGGCATCTTGTATGTTGAATAGAGTGTGGTGTATATGCACAGGAGTGATGTCCCCGTCATCCTCCCATTCTTGAATTGGAGTCGTCCTGGACTCTAGTTCATCTTCTATCATGTGTTGATCCAAATGTGCAACGCCATCAATTCTTCTTGTATGTATGAAAGGAGGAGGCCAAAGTGGTGGACGACTTAGTTCACCATCTCGATCTTGTCTTTCAAATAAGAGCGCACATTCACTTGAGCTAGGATCCCAAACAAATAAACATTGTATAATATTTGTATGTGCATTTATAATGTGCATGATCTCATCATTCTCCCCTTCTTTATGACAAGCCGTCCTCGGCTTGCTCGTATGTCCAGCAAAAAGTCTTGCTTTGGGTGTAGAATGAGTGTTGTCCATAATGCACAACCGTAGTGAATAATGCTTTTGTTGTCCCTGCTGCAAGGAAAAAATACTAGAAAAACTTGACAAGACATTAGTAGCGTTAGTACATTCATTTACATGACCATGTTGTTGCAGCACAAAAGGACCTTTCGCATTTGAACATATGTAAACTTTATGCACTATAAACATACCACTATGTTCATATTTGCGTATAGCATCAAAAATAATTCTACTTAACAAAGGCAATTCAGATTGGGAAAATATTCTCTTCTCTATGATATCTAGATCACAAAGAGTGTCAAATTCAAAATAACCCAAAGTATTTAGAGAAGACAACAATTTCAACTCATCCCTTTCACATGTAATTGGAATCAAATGCTTAATTTCAGCACAAGTGGATAATAAAGTATCAAATTCATTGACTTGTTCTAGGATCGGTACAATATAATTATCAGCATAGAACTCATTTTTACCATAAGAATCAGTAGGAAAATCAACTAGTGGTAAATGAGTTTTCAGAAAAGGCTCCTCAAATTGTTGCTCTCCAATAGAATGATTGAGGGAAACATTTGAAGCATTCAAAAACCTCTCAACATTGATAAGTGTAGTGCGAGGTACATTACCTTCATTCTCATATTCAGCAGAAATTGTGGGTGAAATAGGAATTGAAAGATCTGAATTTTCACAAGAGATGTTGAACACCTAATTCTCTTTTGAATTTTCTACATTTATTTGTTCATGTTCCTGCTAAAGATTAGTCTTAGGAGGAGGTACAACAAGAAAAATTTTCTCAAGTTCAATTATGTTATCTTTGCAATTAGATATATTGGCAAAAGTTTCTTGCATAAGAATTTTCATATCTTCCATGTTTATGGTTTTTCTAAATCACTTAAGTTGTTCCACAAAGTAAATGCACAATCTACTAATGCACTTGCAACATTTCTAATCTTTCTCCTCTCACACATATGACATTGTCCAAAAAATTTATCCAACTCTATTTCCCAAGCAATATATTCATCGTAACCAAAACCATTATAGGAAGGAAGAGATGAGATAATGTAATTACTTTCTATGGAAGGAGTTGTAAACATGGTCTGAATGTCAAGTGAAACCTTGGCTGATTTTTGATTCTCAGCGAGCAACTCCATCACTGACTTCATCATATCAATGATCTCAGCATATAATGCATGATTCTTGCTTTTACCAGACATTGTTAGTAGCAAACAAAAGACAACAAAATAATAAGTTATCCCTATCAACTACAAAGTATAATGGCAATGTGGAGGTTGAATCACACACTCTCAAGCATCTTACCACACTCTTACAAGTGTTCTTACCGACAATGCAAGTCGCAAATGGTGGCCGGTATGAAGAAACCAATGAAGCGTGGGATGACTGCAAACTTGTATCGATTCTGCTCAAGAGTAAAGTGTAGCTTGGAAGGCACTTTATATGCAGCAAGGATTGGCAACAATGAAATTAGATAGTAGAGTTGAATAAGTGTCAAAGTACTTGTCAAAGTTGCTGGCCTAAATGTGTTCTTAGTAGTTCAAGCTATCAAGACATGAGACAAAACTAGATGACACAAAGAATGCAAGCACTTCTGTTTTTTTTTTGTTGTTGTTGTTTTCTCCTTTTTTTGTGCGGCCTTTGTATATTGTTTTGCACTTGCCTTTTTCTTTTTTCTTCTTTTTTTTCACAATGTGCTTCAAAAGAAGAACACAATAAAAAGCAATGAAAGATATCTCGTGTGTCTGTCACAGATTTTCTGCTCAATCTTCCAAGTACAAATAGGCATACTTAGAGGCTCTAAATAAAAAACATACAATAGCAAGATTGTAGATATATCTATCCTTTTTAATTTCAATATATGTAAGAACTATTTTGGACAAGAACAATAGGAGATATTGCCCCAGAAACACAGTCTGTTCAGAAATTCTAGGTCGAGAACAGATTCAGATCTAATGCACTTTTGACCATGATAACTCCATTTTCTGGAAAACCTATGAATACAGAAGTTGTGGAAAACTTCTTTATCTTCCTAGAAGGTGCAAGAACTCTAAATTCCAAGTTCTTATGTGTGAGATATGATCAAAATACCGAACTGGACGGATATGAATCTAATCTGGACATGATGACGCGATTCAAAAAGATGAATCGACACCATGCAAAACTCAAACTAATACTAAAAACAATTTCTAAAACAGAATACGAATAACAAATGGACACAAACTCAACAAAACCAAACTGAAAACAAAAGTTGCAAAGGCTCAACGGTGGTTTGGACAAAGTAATAAACAGATCTACTAAACTGCAAGATTTTTGTTGCTTTTTCGTGGACTCTATGTATGAAAAAGAAAACTAATGTAATGGATAGATGAATTACTTAACGGGCAATCAGGAATTCTGATACCACTTGATAGAGAAGGTTTATGCCCGATCTTCCGAAAGGTAATGGATAAGTCGATTGAGGTGGAGATCTCGATGTTGATGATCCAAGGCTCTCAAGTAGAACAGGAAAAACCCCTGCAATCACTACAACACCGCTCCGTTGGTTATTAACCATGATGCAAATGATTGACCTCGCCAAGAAGGTTAATTCCTGCAAGTGCAACCAAGAACACAAGCAAGAACAAGGTAGACACAATCTGAAATCGCAAAGTTGGGGTTTCACGAACCGTCGAACGGCGATATTATTAATCTAAGCAAAATGCAATTATTTATGCCGGCTACTATGGAGTATATATAGGTGGGAGGACGTCCAAGGGGGTGTTGCGGTCGTGACCTAACCCTAAGACACGAAAAAAATGTACTTAGACTTGATACAAGGCCCAATGGCCCAATACGGTGGCGCAACACCCTGACAGATTCTGAACTCGATTTTGTTTCAACGATTGCCGTCGACTACGAAGTAATTTTGACATGGGACCAGCTCCATTGGAAAGGTTATCCTCTCTCCTTTCCGTGCATATATAGAACGTCCAAAACGGAGTTCGTATGCGTCCTGTGCGTCCGTTTTAGTGCATACTGCTTCTGGACTACGAGTTGGACACGATTTTGAGTTGGTGTCGGTTTCCATCCTCTTTGAACGTATCCTCTGGTCCTCCATGCCACTAAATCTTCCTCCAATTACTCCTTTAACTTCTCTATGGATCCTAATCACAATTAAGTCATTAGGTAACAATCTATTCTGAAAAATATGTAAGGAAACATATAAGAACGAGCTCACCTCTGAAATTAATTGGTGTGTGTGAATCCTATTGACGCATCTTGTATGTTGAATAGAGTGTTGTGTATATGCATTGGAGTGATGTCCTCTTCATCCTCCCCTTCTTGAATTGGAGTTGTCCTCGACTCAAGTTCATCTTCTCTCATGTATTGAACCAAATGTGCAACGCCATCAATTATTCTTATATGTATGAAAAGATGAGGCCAAAGTGGTGGACGACTTAGTGCACCATTTTGATCTTGTCCATCAAATAAGAGCGCACATTCACATGAGCCAGGATCCCAAAAAATACACATTGTATAATATTTGTATGTGCATTTATAATGTGCGTGATCTCATCATTCTCCCCATCTTGATGACAAGCCGTCCTCGGCTTGCTAGTATGACCAGAAAAAAGACTTGCTTTGGGTGTAGAATGAGTTTTGTCCACAATGCACAACCGCAGTGAATAATGCTTTTGTTGTCCCTTCTGCAAGGAAAAAATACTAGAAAAACTTGACAAGACATTAGTAGCGTTAGTACATTCATTTACTTGACCATGTTGTTGCCGCACAAAAGGAGCTTTCGCATTTGAACATATGTAAACTTTATTTACCATAAACATACCACTATGTTCATACATGCCTATAGCATGAAAAATAATTCTACTTAACAATGGCAATTCAGATTGGGAAAATATTCTCTTCTATACGATATATAGATCACAATGAGTGTCAAATTCAAAATGACCCAAAGTATTTAGAGAAGACAACAATTTCAGGTCATCCCTTTCACATGTAATTGGAATCAAATGCTTAATTTCAGCACAAGTGGGTAATAAAGTATCAAATTCATTGACTTGTTCTAGGATCGGTACAATATAATTATCAGCATAGAACTCATCTTTACTGTAAGAATTAGTAGGAAAATCAACTAGTGGTAAATGAGTTTTCAGAAAAGGCTCCTCAAACTGTTGCTCTCCAATAGAATGATTGAGGGAAACATTTGAAACATTCAAAACTTCTCAACATTGATAAGTGTAGTGCGAGGTACATTACCTTCATTCTCATATTGAGCTAAAACTGTGGGTGAAATAGGAATTGAAAGATCTGAATTTTCACAAGAGATGTTGAACACCTCATTATCTTTTGAATTTTCTACATTTATTTTTTCAAGTTCCTGCAAATGGTTAGTCTTAGGAGGAGGTACAACAAGAAAATTTTTCTCAAGTTCAATTATTTTATCTTTGCAATTAGATATATTGGCAAAAGTTTCTTTCATAAGATTTTTCATATCTTTCCATGTTCATGGTTTTTCTAAATCACTTAAGTTGTTCCACCATGTTAATGCACAATCTACTAATGCACTTGCAACATTTCTAATATTTCTCCCCTCACACATATGACATTGTCCAAAAATTTTGTCCAACTCTATTTCCCAAGCAATATATTCATCGTAACCGAAACCATCATAAGAAGGAAGAGATGGGAGAATGTAATTCTTTTCCATGGAAGGAGTTGTAAAGATGGTCTGAATGTCATGTGAATCCTTGGATGATTTTTGATTCTTAGCGAGAAACTCCATCGCCATCTTCATCATATTAATCATCTCAACATATAATGCATGATTCTTGCTTTTACCGGACATTGTTAGTAGCAAACAGAAGAAAACAAAAAAATATGTTATCCCTATAAACTACAAAGGATAATGGCAATGTGGAAGTGGAATCACACACTCTCAAGAATCTTACCACGCTCTTACAAGTGTTCTTACCGACAATGCACGTTGCAAACGGTGGCCAGTATGAAGAAACCAATGAAGCGTGGGATGATTGCAAACTTGTATTGTTTCTGCTCAAGAGTAAAGTGTTGCTTGGAACGCACTTTATATGTAGCAAGGATTGGCAACAATGAAATTAGATAGTAGAGTTGAATACGTGTCAAAGTACTTGTCAAAGTTGCTGGCCTAAATGTGTTCTTAGTAGTTCAAGCTAGCAAGACATGAGACAAAACTTGATGACACAAAGAATGCAGGCACTTCTGTTTTTTTGTTGTTTTTTTCTCCTTTTTTGTGCGGCTTTTGTATCTTGTTTTGCACTTGCCTTTTTATTTTTTCTTCTTTTTTTTCAGTATGTGCTGCAAAAGAAGAACACAATAAAAAGCAATCAAAGATCTCTCGTGTGTCTGTCACAGATTTTCTGCTCAATCTTCCAAGGACAAATAGGCATACATAGAGGCTCTAAATAAAAAAACATACAACAGCAAGATTATAGATATATATATCTCCTCTTTAATTTCAATATATGTAAGAACTATTTTGGAAAAGAACAGTAGGAGGTATTGCCCCCGAAACACAAACTGTTCAGAAATTCTAGGTCGAGAACAGATTCAGATCTAATGCACTTTTGACTATGATAACTTCATTTTTCTGGAAAACCTATGAATACGAAAGTTGTGGAAAACTTCCTAAGATTTCTAGAAAGTACAAGAACTCAAAATTTCAAGTTCTTATTTGTGAGATACGATCAAAATAACGAACTGGGCAGAGATGAATCTAATCTGGACATGATGATGCGATTCAAAAAGATGAATAGACACCATGCAAAACTCAAACTAATACTAAAAACACTTAAGGTATGAAAAACAAGGTTTTGTGGCTTTTTCGTGGACTCTAGGTATGAAACACAAAACTAATGTAATGGATAGATGAATTACCTAACGCGCAACCTAGAAATATGATACCACTTGATAGAGAAGGTTTATGTCCGATCATCCGAAAGGCAATGGATAAGTCAATTGAGGTGGAGATCTCGACGTTAATGATCCGAGCTCTCGATTAGAACACGAAAAACCCCAGCAATCACTACACCACTGCTCCAATTGTTATCAACCGTGCTGCACACGATTGAACTCCCCAAGAAGGCTAATTCCTACAAGTGCAACCGAAAACACAAGCAAGAACAAGGTAGACACGATCTGAAACCGCAAAGTTGGGGTTTCACAAACCGTAGAACAGGGATATTATTAATCTAAGCAAAACACAATTGTTTATGGCAGCTACAATGGAGTATATATAGGTGGAAGGACGTCCAAGGGGGTGTTGGGGTTGTGACCTAACCCTAGACACGAAATAAATGTACATAGACTTGATACAAGGCCCAATGGCCGAATACGGTGGTGCAGCACCCTGACAGATTCTGAACTCGATTTTGTTATGATGATTGCCGCCCACTCCGGATTAATTTTGACATGTGTCCAGTGCCATTGGAAAGGATATCCTCTACCCTTTCCGTGCATATGTAGACCATCCAAAACGGAGTTCGTATGCGTCCTGGGTGTCCGTTTTAGTGCGTACTGCTCCTGGACTCCGAGTTGGACACGATTTTGAGTTGGTGTCAGTTTCCATCCTCTTTGAACGTATCCTCTTGTCCTCCACGCCCCTAAATCTTCCTCCAATTACTCCTTTAACTTCTGTATGGATTCTAATCACATTTAAGTCATTAGGTAGCAATCTATTCTCATAAATATATAAGGAAACATATAAGAACGAGCTCGCATCTGAAATTAATTGGTGTGTGTGAATCCTATTGATTGCATCGTGTATGTTGAATAGAGTGTTGTGTATATGCATAGAACTGATGTCCTCATCACCGCCGTTCATGTTTCATGTGTTGACAGTGGATGCCGTCAGACCTACCAAGCTCCGACAACCCTAGAGGGCTGACCGTCGACGTTTTATGCGTTGGCAGTGGGTGCCGTAAGAACTACCAAGCTTCGAGAACCCCAGAGGGCCCGTAGTCGATGTTTAATGCGTTGATAGTGGGTGCCGTTGGACCTACCAAGCTCTGACAACCCAAGAGGGCCCGCCGTCGACGTTTCATGCGTTGACTGTTGGTGACGTCGGACCTATCAAGCTCCGACACCTCCCAGGGGGCCCGCCGAAGATTTCACAAAGGGTCCCTAAAGATGTCGGAAGTAAACTTCGGACCTAAATGCCAAACGTTCTAGCTACGAGTTTGAAGTGTCCAAGTTATCAAGACATTGTAAAACCTTTTGGTACATGTTCGCAATAAAATTGTGTACATCTACCAGGGGGCCAATAAGTTAAAGGGAAATGCATTGAAGACAAGCATAAAATGGAATTCGTTCATTCAAAGAGTGGATTTCATTCATCGGCAGTACTGGATTACATAATGATGATTACAGTAAAAGGCAAAAGAGAAAGGTTCTAGCTACCGGAGGCTCTAAGTCCTATGGAAAAAACGAGGCAACCTTCTCGGCAACTTCTTGGATGCTAGCCCAGGCAGCATTCTCTTCTTCGGCAATGGTTCCTTCGGAGACCGGATCTACAAAAAGTTGGGGGTCTCAGCTCTTGTAACATGCTAGAACATATTCGGCGACATTCTTGGCCAGTGCCTTCTCTTCCGTCTCAAGTTGGTCGATGATGACGTCATAGATCGCGTCGAGTTTTCTACTAGTAGAGCTAAGCGCCTCCAGCACCTGGTCCAGCTCTGGTGCTGGATTCTCTGAACGTACTGGACTTAAGCCAAGTGGCACCAAGTCTCTGTCGGCATGCCCCAAGAAATCCCACACCTGATGGGACTCAGTTTCCCTCAAGCTATACAACTCCTCAAGTGACATTCTGGCCTCCGCAAGCTTCGAACTCTCCCGGGCGATGGGCTCGACCTCTTTGGCATGTTGATGAATGCTTTCATCCACTTGTTTTTCACGGTCAGCGAGCTCCACCTCCCGAAGGTGGATGCGGTTCCGCCTTTTGGCCATGTCCTTCTCCCTACCCCTCACATTCCCCTCTATGGTGGCAACATCAACTTCTCTTTTAGAGAGCTCCTGTCCAACCTTCCAGTGTTTCTCCTAATCATGCTTGCACTGCTGATCAAATTTCTTGGTGCGGCCCGCCAAGTTATACTCACCCAGAGTCAGTTTCTAGGTGAGCTCCCCCCTCTCTTCAAAATATCCTAATGCATCTCCAGGGGCTTCTCTTCCATCTCATCGAGGTCTGCTCGGCGCTTGAGAAGAATCATGTTCAGTGTGTTGAGGTTGCCATGACGATCGTCAGCAGCCTCACTGCTTTTCCTGGCATACTCGAGAATCTCCTGAAACTTAGCGTCAAGGGCCCTGATGGAGGCCTCTCTTATTGTCAAGCAGCTGGCCCCAGTATTCCATACAAGCCTTCTCCTTGTTGACCCACTCCCGATGGTTGGTAAGCCTTGTCTGCGTTAGAACGAGGCCCGGCCCGTCATGTAGACGGGCCACTGCCGCCACCCCAGGTCACAATGGGCCTTCTACGCAAACAAGCCCAACCAGAGCTCCAACCAAGGTCCTGGCCCCCCTCAACCCAAAAGACTAGCCTGATAGGTTAGGTTCCCTCCACCTTATATGTTGGGCTCCCCCAGCATCAATATCCGATGTGGGATTAAACCTAACAATATCCCCTTCATCACACATCGGGTGGTACTAATCCCCTTCACACTCTTGTGGGCACTACTCCGACAGCCCGATTTCATGTGGCCCGGGAGATCTCTCCGACGGTCTGATATCGTGTATGGCCCGGGAGACGTTATAGATTTCTGACCTGGCTCTGATACCACTTGTTAGAACACAGCGCAGCCCGTCACGCAGACGGGCCCCTGCCGCCAGCCTAGGTTGCAATGGGCCTGCTATGCAAACAAGCCCAACTGGAGCTCCAATTAAGGTCCTGGCCCACCTCAACCCAAAAGACTAGCCTCATAGGTGAGGTTCCCTCCACCTTATATGTTGGGCTCCCCCAGCATCAATATCTGATGTGGGATTAAACCTAACAATCTCCCCCTTCATCACACATTGGGTGGTCCTACTCCCATTCACACTCAGGTGGACACTGCTCTGACAGCCCGATTTCATGTGGCCCGGGAGATCTCTCCGACAGTCCGATATCTGTGTGTGGACCGGGAGACGTTACAGGTTTCTGACCTCACTCTAATACAACTTGTTAAAAAGCAGCCTAGCCCGTCACGCAGAAGGGCCCCCACTGCCAGCCCAGTCACAACAGGCCTGCTATGCAAACAAGCCAAATCAGAGCTCCAACCAAGGTCCTGGCCAACCTCAACCCAAAAGACTAGCTTGATAGGTGAGGTTCCCTCCACCTTATATGTTGGGTTCCCCTAGCATTAAAATCCGATGTGGGATCGAACCTAACAATCTCCCCCTTCATCACACATCGGGTGGTCGTACTCCCTTCACACTCAGGTGGACGCTACTCCGACAGCCCGATTTCATGTGGCCTGGGAGATCTCTCTAACGGTCCGATATCCGTGTGTGGCTTGGGAGACGTTACAGGTTTCCGACCTAGCTTTGATATCACTTGTTAGAACGCGGCCCGACCCACCACGTAGATGGGCCCCTGCCGCTAGCCCAGGTTGCAACGGTCCTGCTACGCAAACAAGCCCAACCGGAGCTCCAACCAGGGTCCTGGCCCCTCTCAACCCAAAAGACTAGCCTGATAGGTGAGGTTCCGTCCACCTTATATGTTGGGCTCCCGTAACATCAATATCTGAAGTGGGATTAAACCTAACAGTCTGTGCCAGCATGGTCTTGAATTGAAGTCTGTTGCGCCAACGCCTCATGTTAGAACGTGACCTGACCCATCACACTGACGCGCCCCTGCCGCCAGCCCAGGTTGCAACAGGCTTGCTACGCAAACAAGCCCAACCAGGTTCCACCTCAACCCAAAAGACTAGCCTGATAGGTGAGGTTCCCTCCACCTTATATGTTGGGATCCCCCAGCATCAATATCAGATGTGGGATTAAACCTAACAATCTCCCGCTTATATGTTGGGCTCCCCCAGCATCAATATCTAATGTGGGATTAAACTTAACAATATCCCCTTTAATGACACATCGGGTGGTCTTACTCCCCCTCACACTCGGGTGGACACTACTCCGACAGCCCGATTTCATGTGGCCCGGGAGATCTCTCTGACGGTCCGATATTCATGTGTGAAGGGGAGTAGGACAACCCAGTGTGTGATGAAGGGGGAGATTGTTATGTTTAATCCCACATCGGGTATTGATGCTTGGGGAGCGCAACATATAAGGTGGAGGGAACCTAGCCTATCATGCTAGTCTTTTGGGTTGAGGTGTTCCAGGACTTTGGTTGGAGCTCCGGTTGGTCTTGTTATAACACAGCCCAGCCCATCACGCAGATGGGCCCCTGCTGCCAGCCCAGGTCACAACGGGCCTGCTACGCAAACATGCCCATCTAGAGCCCCAACCAAGGTCCTGGGCCACCTCAACCCAAAAGACTAGCCTTATAGGTGAGGTTCCCTCCACCTTATATGTTGGGCTCCCCCAACATCAATATCCGATGTGGGATTAAACCTAACAATGTCCCCCTTCATCACACATCAGGTGGTCCTACTCCTCTTCACACTCGGGTGGACACTACTCCGACAGCCCAATTTCATGTGGCCCCGCATATCTCTCGGACGGTCCGATATCCGTGTGTAGCCCAAGAGAAGTTACATGTTTCTAACCTAAATCTGATATTACTTGTTAGAACGCGGCTCAACCCATCATGCAAACGGGCCCCTGCTGCCAGCCCAGGTCGCAAAGGGCCTGCTACGCAAACAAGCCCCACCGGAGCTCAAACCATGGTCCTGGCCCCCCACAACCCAAAAGACTAGCCTGAGAGGTGAGGTTCCCTCCACCTTATATGTTGGGCTCCCCCACCATCAATATCCGATATGGGATGAAACCTAAAAATCTCCCCCTTCATCACACATAGGATGGTCCTACTCCCCTTCACAATCGGGTGGACACTACTCCGACAGCCCGATTGCATATGGCCCCGGAGATCTCTCCGATGGTCCAATATACGTGTGTGACCCAGGAGATGTTGTTTATATCCAACCTGGCTCTCTACCTCTTGTTAGAACATGGCCCAGCCCGTCACGAAGACGGGTCCCCGCCGCAAGCCCAGGTTGCAATGGGCCTGCTACGCAAACAGGCCCAACCAGAGCCCTAACCAAGGTCCTTGGCCACCTCAACCCAAAAGACTAGCCTTATAGGTGAGGTTCCCTCCACCTTATATGTTGGGCTCCCCCAACATCAATATCTGATGTGGGATTAAACCTAACACCTCAAGGTTTGGCGCTCTTCTTCAAGAGCCTTGCTGTCATAGTCAAAGGCGATCTGCACGTGATGGAGACTCGAGCAGGTGTTGTCAATAGACAACACCAAGGAAATAGGCTTTAGACCTGTCAGGGTCATCTCCAGTGGTTCCAAGGGGACCTCCAGTATAAAAATTGGGTCCCATGGCACAAGATTGGTCCCCTGCGGTTCTGCGGCACAAGGGACACCCTTCGGAAGCTCTTCTGCTTCTGTTGCCGCTGATGAGGGTACCATCGTGGGAACATCAACCTCGGGGGCTCACGCCTAAGGTCCCCCTCTGGATCTTCAACCGACGGCTCTACATGTGGAGGGCCCGCCCCTGATTCCTCTAGGCGTTCCCGCTCGGACATGTGCGCCTCCAGAGTAATCGCCTCTGGGGCAGATGTTGGAGCATCGTCCGGAGCCCCCACCACCGCCGGCTCAGGCGCTGGCACTTCTACTGCATCTGGCTTGGGTGTTGGAGCTTCAATGACTTCCAGCACAAGGAGCGGGACTTCGGGCACCTCTGGCTCGATCACCAGCTCTTCAACAACTTCCGGCATAGGCACCGGAGCTTCGATTGCCTCCGACTCAAATTTTGGGGCTTCCACCATCTCTTTGTCCTGTGCTGGAGCTTCAGCCGCCAGCGCTGCTGCTGCTGGCGCATCTTCACAACTGTCTCCCTCATGGTCTGGCGCTACCACGGAGCTTCTACCGTTGCTTCGAGATCTAGATCCACGACACCCGACATTGAAGCTGTCGTGACTTCAGCCACCACTTAAGGAGGCTCAGGGGTCGGAGCTGGAACTTTTGCCTACACAGCCTCAGTCGCTGTGGCGAGTGCCGGATCTTCCATGTCTTTCTTCGTCTCCCTGTAAACAAAGAATGGAAAGATTCAATACATGACAAAAATAAAAATGGCAGTTCAAGGTGTGGACATAATGCTTACCTTGGGAGGTTACCGCTCCAGCTGGCGCGAAACTTCTTCACCGGGCGATCGGAGCTACAGCCCACTGTGGTCGTTGTGGCCGGAGCTCTGGATTGCTGCACGGGACCTCCCTCGGCTAGGAAGGACCTTCGGATCTGGATCCCATGCCTGGCGCTGGGACCAGAGTTGATCAACCAAAGCTAGCGCCCCTTTAGGACGCCTGCACTGAATGAGGCGTGGACGCGGAAGATCTGCTTCGCTGAGGAGAAGGGGCAGTTGTAGTCCGAGCTGACCTCACGTGGCTCCCGTCAGCGTGCCTTAACTTCCTCTTCCGACTGGAGGATTCGGCTGGCTCCTTGCCTTTGCCCTTGCCCTTGCCAACGTCATCGACTTTGTGGCACGCAGCAGGGGTAGCTACACTCTCTGAAGCTCGATGGATTGCAACTTTGAAGATGTGACCTCTCCACCACGCATAGGTCATTCAACCGATGGAGCCAGGGCATCGCAGGAGATATAACCATTCTGGAACTTCTTGAAATGGATCTTCAAAGATTCATCATCTAAGTTGATTTTCAAACCGACATCAATTCAGTTATGATCCATCTCACTATTGAAAGCCCATGCGAGCGACTCCCTAATATTAAGCGGAGCCCACGTGTTCACCATGAAATTGCCGAAGACCATTTGGGGGGTCACTCCCCCCTCTATGGATTCTTCGATCCTTTCCAGGATGGGCTCGTACGCATTCGACAGCTCCGGAACTACATTCCAGGCGTCTGTGTTGACATTGGGAAGGCACTTGTGCAGCTCCATCCTCTCGTGCTCCTCCACAATGATGATCACCCAATACTTCTTCCAATCATTCCACTTGCCAGAGGGGATGGTCTTTAAGTACTTGAAGGGGCAATTCTTCCGCTTCACGAAGTAGAAGACGCCGATGAGCTCCGTCCCCTTGCCGGTATTGTGGACCGTGAAGAAGGTCCGAAACAGCTTGATGCAGGGAGGCACGCCCACCCACATCTCGCATAAGTGGACGAAAGTCGCCACTACCAAGAGGGAGTGGGGGCCGAGATGATAAAGCAGGAGGCTGTAGAAATCCAATAGCATCATGAGAAAGCTTGAAAAATGTGGGACCAGGCCCGACATGACGTATGCAGAGAAGTACACCATCTCTTCGGTGCGCTCCTTCTTGAAGGGGAGATTTCCGAAGCAAATGTACATGCTGCAGGAGTCGCTGGACCACCTGATGAGGACATCACAACAGCGGAGACGCTTGAACTGCAAGGACCAATCACAAGAGCATGAGCACGGTTATTAAATCAGCAGGTGAATTCGTTCCTAACTTCTTTTGCATGTGAGTTTGAGAATAGATTACTATGTGATGATTTAATTGTTATTAGGAATAATGGAGAAGATCAACATGTGAAGGAAAGGGGACATGGGAGTGTGGAGAACCAGCTGGGACGTCCACAAGTTGATGGAAACAGTTTACAACTCGGACTCGAGTTCAACTCAGAGTCCAGGAGCAGTCCACCTTAAAACGGACGCCCAGGAGGCATACGGACTACGTTTTCAACGTTCTACATATGCACGGAAATAGGAGAATATTAACTTTCCAATGGCTCTGGTCCCACCTCAAAATTCCTCCGGAGTCAATGGGAATCGTCGAAACAAGTCGAGTCCAGATTTCTGTCCGGTGCTGCGCCACAGAATTGGGCCTTTGGGCCTTGTATCCCGTAAGAGTCCATTAGGGACGCGTCTAATCGTGTTTTGGTCGAACCCTAGCCTATAAATACTGCAGCCGCCAGTCATATTCGGTGGGTTTTCCTTAGATCAATAATATCGCCGTTCTACGGTTTGTGATACTCCAACTTCACGACTTTCTGATCGTGTCTTTGACGTTCTTGCTCGTGTTCTCGGTTGCACTTGCAGGGATTAGCCTTCTTGGCGAGGTCAAGCGTGTGCAGCACAGTTGATAACCAACAGAGCCGTGGTGTAGTGATTGCAGGGGTACTCGAACCGCTCGAGTGCCGCGGATCATCAACGTCGAGTTCTCCACCCCAATCGACATACCTTTCGGAAGATCGGGCCTAAACCTACTCATCAATTGGTATCAGATTTCTAGGTTACCCGTGAGGTATCTTTGTTTTCCTTCCACTAGATATATTTTGTTTCGTACCTAGAGTCCACGGAAAAGCCAAAAAAATAATTATATCGTTTTTACCACTTCCCAGACTATAGTGCCTGCAGTTTCGTTTTTCAGTTTGCATTGTTGAGTTTGCATTCGTGTGGTCGAGTCTTGTTGCTGGTTTAGCTTTGTGCTTTTGGGTCCTAGTTATCGTGTTTCGTCTTTGTTTTCTTTCTATTCGACACCTATTCCACAATCCCTAAATAACAAACTTATCTGCCATGTTCATCGGTTTGCCCTAGCTAGCCGCCTTGCGTAAACTCCCGCATCGCCAGCCCTAGATTAGGTGACAAACCTTTGTGCCATTCATCCTTGAATCATCACACACCACCCCATTAGTTGCTGTGCAAATTTCCGATCGTTTTCGTTTCCGATTGCGAGTTCTGTTCTCAAACTGAGTTGGAATCAATATCCAATAAATCGTAACTCGGACAGCCTACCTTAAAACGGTCATAACTTTCGCATACGAACTCGAAATCGGGCGAATTTTTTTTTAAAATTCATCTACGCAAAATTTCGCATCCGATTTTCTGCGGCATAGCCGTGTTAGGCAAAAATTAGGTTGCTCAAATTCCCCTCGGAAGATAGGATATTCGGCCTCCGAAGTTTCAGCACGAATTTTAAAGAATCTTCTTGATTTTCTATAGGCCGCATATTACATCCAATTGAACTGAAAATTTGTGTGCTTCATATCTTCGTGCTCCTGAGTAAAGAAAAAATATCAAAAAAAATTACAAAAAAGAAAAAAAATAGTGAAGAGCACGCATATTAAAGCAATTGGCCTATACCACTTGGTGCTGTTTTGTTGGCTATATCATTCTGTCTTTCTTTTGCCTTGATACTTCCTTGTGTTGTGCTAGGCTCTAGGGCACTCGGTTGACCAGCAATAGTTTCCTACATTGAATACTTATTCAACTTTGTTTAGCTGTTAGCGATTTTCTGCTTATTAGCCACCATATTGTGCCATCCAAGCTCCACCACTCTCTTGAGCATAACAGGTACCTTTGCAATCCCCCACGATTCATTGGTTCATCCCACCGTCCACACCACCTGCTGTGTCGGTAAGAACACTTGTAAGAGCGTGGTAAGACGCTTGAGCGAGAGAGATTGTTTTCTTCCACCTTCCACATTATCAGTGTAGTTGATAGGGATAACATATTTTTTTTGTTGTCTTTTGTTTCCTACTAACAATGGCAGGAGAAGACAATAATGACGAATGTGTTCAACATGCTGAGTTACGTGATATGATGAAGACCATGACGGATATGTTCACCAAATACAACGCAGCAACGGAGGAGTCATTGGCGAACTTGACTCGCCAACTCGATGACCTTGCTCTTCGGATGAATACTTTTGAGACTGGAAAACAAGAAGAAAATGCTTATGATGAACTGGAAGACCACAATAATCAGCCAAGGCTGCCACTTTATCGTCGAGGTATGGGAGGTAATAATCATAACAATTATAATTGTCCTCCTGATGATCCTTTTGCTAAAGTGAAATTTACTATACCCTCTTTTTCTGGTGCTTATGATGCTGAGGCTTATCTTGATTGGGAGATGACAGTAGAGCAAAAATTTAATTCCCATCTTGTTCCTGAACAACATAGAGTTCATCAAGCCACTAGTGAGTTTAAGGACTTTGCTATCATATGGTGGAATGAACTTGTTAAAATGAGAACTGATCCGCCAACATGGGATAGATTAAAGGAAGCTATGCATTTTCAATTTGTTCCTCCATCTTTTCAGCGGGACCTTCGCAAAAAATTACAGCGCTTTGACCAAGGTAACATGTCTGTAGAGGAGTATTATCAAGAGTTACAAAAGGGTATGCTGCGTTGTGGGGTAGTAGAGGACATGGATGATAAAATAGCTCGTTTTTATGGGGGGTTGAGGCATGAAATTCAGGACATTGTTGATTACAAGGAATATGATACTGTTAACAGATTGTTTCAGCTTGCTATGTTGGCAGAAAAAGAATTGCAGGGCCGACAACAACAGCAACATCGCACGAGGAGCAACTTCACGCCGCGTGCAGCGACTACACCATCCAAAATAGCACCATCTTTGACCCCCCCGTGCAGCGACTACACCACCCAATGGCAGCCAACGAACTATACCTGCTGCTCCACCTCGCATGCCGGAAGGCAGCAAGGCGACATCATTCAAGCCTTCGTCATCCACTCCTTCTACGGGTCGTACTTCCGACATTAGGTGTCACCGCTGCCAGGGACTTGGTCATATGATGAGAGATTGTCCGAGGAAACGAGCATACATAGCACGCGACGATGGCGGGTATGATAGTACTTCGGATGTTGAAGATGAATATTCTCTTGCTACTGACTTTACAGATCCAAATGATGAATACACCGAAGAAGAGGTACTTGGTACAGCGGCGACGGAGAACTATAGAAGCATCATTGTGCAGCGTGCCTTGTGCTCCAAAGTGGAGACCGATGACAAGCTACAACGACACAACCTCTTCCACATGTTTCTCGTCATCAAGGACTGCCGTGTACACACTATAATTGATGGAGGTAGCTGCAATAACTTGGTGAACACGGACGTCGTCAAGAAACTCGGTTGGACAACAAGAGCACACCCTCATCCGTACCACATTTAATGGTTCAACAACAGCGGTAAGGTTCGGGTAACACAAACAGCGAGAATACATTTTTCAATTGGTTCATACCATGATTTTGCTGATTTTGATGTTGTTCCTATGGATGCTTGTTCTCTTTTATTGGGTCGTCCATGGGAATTTGATATAGATGCTATTCATCATGGTAGAACCAATAAATATACTCTCATGCATAAGGAAATGAAAATCACTTTGCTCCCCATGACTCCTACTGAAATTGTGCATTTTTGAGAAGAGTAAAATTCGTGATGGCAAAGCAACAAAATTAGAATCTGAAAAACAGCAAGTTATTAAGTTAAAATCACCATTGTTGCTCGCAACTAAATCTGAACTTGCTGATTTATTCGATGCTAAGGGGATGTGCTATGCTTTAGTTTGCAAAGAAGCCATGTTTTCACTTCATGAATTGTCTATTGCATTGCCCCCCTACTGCTGCTAACCTTTTGCAGGAGTCTGAGGATGTGTTTCCCTCTGAGATACCCCTGGTTTACCACCGATGAGATGCATTGAACACAAAATCGATTTGATTCCAGGAGCAAGTTTGCCAAATCGTTCAGCATACAGGGCGAATCCACATGAAACTAAGGAAATTCAGCGACAAGTCCAAGATATTTTGGACCGCGGGTACATTCATGAAAGCCTTAGCCCTTGTTCTGTTCCTGTTCTTTTGGTTCCTAAGAAAGATGGTAGTTTGCACATGTGTGTTGATTGTCGAGCGATTAGTAACATCACCATTCGATATCGTTATCCTATTCCTTGATTAGATGACATGCTTGATGAATTGAGTGGTGCTATCATCTTCACAAAAATTGACTTGCGTAGTGGTTACCACCAAATTAGAATGGCACTAGGAGATGAATGGAAAACTGCATTTAAAACCAAGTTTGGACTTTATGAGTGGTTAGTCATGCCTTTTTGTTTAACTAATGCACCCAGCACCTTTATGCGATTAATGAACGAGGTTTTACGTGCTTTCATTGGACAATTTGTGGTGGTTTACTTCGATGATATCCTCATTTACAGAAAGTCATATGATGAACATCTTGATAATTTACGTGCTGTTTTTACTGTTTTGAGAGATGCACGTTTGTTTGGTAACCTCGAAAAGTGCGTCTTTTGCACCAATCGAGTCTCGTTTCTTGGCTATGTCGTTTCCTCGCAGGGAATTGAGATGGATGAGGCCAAAATTGAAGCAATCACCAGCTGGCCAGCCCCATCAACCATCACATAGGTTCGTTGTTTTCTTGGTCTTGCAGGTTTTTATTGGCGCTTTGTGCGGGATTTCAGCACCATTGCAGCACCTCTACATGAGCTAACGAAGAAGGGAGCTCCATTTCGATGGGGCGAACAGCATCAGCAAGCTTTTGATGCTCTCAAATTGAAGTTTACACAAGCACCGTTGCTACAACTTCCTGATTTTGACAAGACCATTGAGCTAGAATGAAATGCAAGCGGCATTGGTACTGGAGGCATTCTCATACAAGGAGGTAAACCCGTTGCTTTCTTTAGTGAAAAACTTCATGGTCCTTCTCTGAATTATTCTACTTATGATAAGGAATTGTATGCCTTAGTGCGTGTATTACAAACTTGGCAACATTATCTTTGGTCTAAAGAGTTTGTCATACATTCCGATCATGAATCATTGAAGTATCTTAAGTGTCAAAACAATCTGAATAAACGACATGCTAAATGGATTGAGTTCATAGAGTCGTTTCCATACATCATTAAGCATAAGAAAGGGAAGGAAACTATCATTGCCGATGCATTATCTAGGCGTTATACCATGCTGTCCCAACTTGATCATAAAATCTTTGGTTTGGAAACAATTAAAGCATTATATCCTACTGATTTGGACTTCAAAGATGCTTTTGAAAATTGTAGAGAAGGAAGAATTTGGAATTAATATATGCTGCGAGAGGGTCTCCTCTATCGTGCTAGCAAGCTATGCGTTCCAGCTAGCTCCGTTCGTCTATTACTTTTGCAAGAAGCACATGGAGGAGGTTTGATGGGACATTTTGGTGTGAAGAAAACTGAAGACGTGATGTCGAGCGCTACGTGTCATGATGCACTACTTGCAACAAAGCTAAGTCTCACCTTAACCCACATGGTCTTTATATGCCTCTTCCTGTTCCTAGTGTACCTTGGGAGGATATTTCTATGGACTTTGTTTTGGGACTGCCTCGGACTAAGAGGGGGAGGGATAGTATTTTTGTAGTTGTTGATCGTTTTTCCAAAATGGCACACTTTATACCTTGTCATAAGAATGATAATGCCTCACACATTGCTGATTCATTTCTGACGGAAATTGTTCGTTGACATTGTGTGCCAACTACCATTGTTTCTGATCGTGATACAAAATTTTTAAGTCATTTTTGGAGAACTTTGTGGTATAAATTCGGAACAAAGTTGCTGTTTTCAACTACATGTCACCCAAAAACGGATGGACAAACCGAGGTAGTTAATCGTTCTTTATCCACTATGTTGCGGGCTGTCTTGAAAACAAATTTGAAGTTGTGGGAGGAGTGTTTACCACATATAGAATTTGCTTACAACAGATCCGTTCACTCCACGACAAAGGTAAGTCCATTTCAGGTAGTGTATGGTTTCAATCCCCGTGCTCCTATTGATTTACTACATTTGCCTCCTTCTGAAACTATAAATTTGGATGCTACACAACGATATGAATTCATTCTTAAGATGCATGAAACTACAAAGAAAAATATTGAAATGATGAATGAGAAGTATAGGATTGCAGGTAGTAAAGGTAGAAAAGAAGTAAAACTTAAACCGGGTGATTTGGTGTGCTTACATTTGAGAAAAGAGCGATTTCCCGACTTGAGAAAATCTAAACTTATGCCACGAGCTGCTGGTCCTTTTAAGATCATTGAAAAGATTAATGATAATGCATATAAGCTTGAATTGCCTCCCGATTTTGGGGTTAGTCCTACATTTAAAATTTCAGATTTGCGACCGTACTTGGGAGAAGAAGATGAACATGAGTCGAGGACAACTCCAATTCAAGAGGGGGAGGATGATGAGGACATCGCAATAGCGGAGACGCACATTGAACTACAAGGACCAATCACAAGAGCACGAGCACGGTTATTAAATCAGCAGGTGAATTCGTTCCTAACTTCTTTTGCATGTGGGTTTGAGAATAGATTGCTATGTGATGATTTAATTGTTATTAGGAATAATGGAGAAGATCAACAAGTGAAGGAAAGGGGACTTGGGAGCGTGGAGAACCAGATGGGACGTCCACAAGTTGATGGAAACAGTTTACAACTCGGACTCGAGTTCAACTCAGAGTTCAGGAGCAGTCCACCTTAAAACGGACGCCCAGGAGGCATACGGACTCCGTTTTTGACGTTCTACATATGCACAGAAAGAGGAGAAGATAAAATTTCCAATGGTTCTGGTCCCACCTCAAAATTCCTCCGGAGTCATTGGGAATCGTCGAAGCAAGTCGAGTCCAGATTTCTGTCCGGTGCTGCGCCACCGAATCGGGCCTTTGGGCCTTGTATCCCGTAAGAGTCCATTAGGGACGTGTCTAATCGTGTTTTGGTCGAACCCTAGCCTATAAATACTGTAGCCGCCGGTCATATTCGGTGGGTTTTGCTTAGATTAATAATATCGCCGTTCTATGGTTTGTGAGACCCCAACTTCGCGATTTTCTGATCGTGTCTTCGACGTTTTTGCTCGTGTTCTCGGTTGCACTTGCAGGGATTAGCCTTCTTGGTGAGGTCAAGCGTGTGAAGTAGGTTGATAACCAACGGAGCCATGGTGTAGTGATTGCAGGGGTACTCGAACCGCTCGAGTGCCACGGATCATCAACGTCGAGTTCTCCACCCCAATCGACATACCTTTCGGAAGATCGGGCCTAAACCTACTCATCACCACCCCATGTAGGTCCGGACACTAGCCATCTCTTTGGTGGTCTTGACCTTGATGCAGGGAAGACCCAAATCCATCACAGCAAAGTGGAGTGGAAGTTGGAAGTCTATGTGAAGGTTGGGAGACACTAAGCGCAAGTTTGATGGAAAGCGTAAAGAGTCCTTAAACCGTGCTGGCTTTCCTTCTTAAGTAAGCCTCGGCAACGCTTGGATGGAAATCGCAATTTGATCGAGATCACATTTTAAAAAATCTACGCTATCAATGAAAAATGGGCCCGGGTCCACTCCAGTGGAAAGGCGGAAGTTATTACCCCAGGTGAACTGTTGTCATGATGGGAAGTTGGAAGCTCGAGGGAGGCGGCCTGACAAGGCGCGCGGAACCAATATGGTTTTTGCATTGGGAACTGGCGACCTTCAATTGCATGAGATCAGCACGCGAGGATCTCACCTGCCGCATTCAAAGGAAGCCACACATCGATGGTTTAATAGAGAACCATCGCCCCAATGGCACATCAGAAGAGTTTTGAAGCTGCAACACAGGAATCGAAGATGGCCCCACCTCTGGTAGAATAACTTAACCCAAAGGGTTTCTCCCAGAGGTGGACCCGGGGGCCCTGTCGGTACCCTGTGTACCAGGTACCCCATGATACCGCAAGAAACACCGAGGAGTTCCACCCATCCGTGCTGAAGACCTCCGAAGGCTACACGTGCTATACAATACTGGACCGACCTCCCTCATTTGGGTAGCTCCAGCACTGCCACGTGTAACACGGGGAGGGAGCTAACTCCCCTTGTAGGGAAGCTCCGGTCTTGCCACGTGTCCAGTGACCCCGGACCTAACCCACAGTAAAGGGAAGCTCCAGTGCTGCCACATGTATAGTAGCTCAGGACCTGCTTCCCCACGATGGGAAGCTCTGGAGCCGCCACGTGTATAGTGCCTCTGGATCTGCCTCCCCACGATCTGAAGCTCCAGAGCCATCATGTGTCGAGCTCCCGGACCTGAGACAACAACTAAGAGACTGGCGGATCTCCAACGGTGCGGACATTCAAGGGATAGTTAAAGCTACAATTACAAGACCTGATTATGTGTTATTAATGTCATATTAATGACACACGATCAGAGGACTCTTAACAACGGTAACACCACCATTAAGGCGCGTTATCACACTGTTAGTTGTACTTAATATTCAGATATCGTGTATTAGGCAATTAACTACCGTCAGGGCCACATGTTGGGCCAGGCTGATGTAACGTCCAATCCTTAGACTATAAAAGGGTTGCACTGCACGATACATGACGAGCAAGCTCATACGCTCACAAGCGCCATGCATCCATACATACAACAACACAACCTGTGAGTAGGGTGTTGTGCTCAGGCAGCCCGAACCACGTAAAATCACTGTGTCATCATCTTGTTCATAATCTCACGCGTGCCCCAACCAATCAAGAACCTTCACGGGCTACAGTCTAGTAGTACTGGGGGAAGTGTCGATCGCACACTTCGACAACTCCCGAATTTGGTTGTTGAACCTCATCTTCTCCCGAAGACTAGTTCAATGGATCCTGTCACCAGCCATGTCATGACCTCAAGCAACACTTGCACAAGAATAAGCAACCATCCTTTGCGCGCCCAAGTCCTCGACTTGACCCTCGTTAGTTCGAAAACCACAACACCTTAAGTGAGCACCTCACATAAGCATGTTGCAAACATAGCAAGATAATGTCCACCATGATCAACCGAAACGTATCAAAAACATATTAAAAGAATACTATGAAAATATCCCCATAAGTGTAAAGCAAGGTTGAAACATTGCAAATTAAAAGCAGAATCATTGCGATCTTGAACCGAACCTTGCAAAAGCTAACCGGACCTTGTGCTGGACCTTGCCAACGCCAACAAGACCTTGCGCTGGACCTAGCCAAAGCTAATCGGACCTTGCACCGGACCTAGTCAAACTTTGTCGGACCTTGCGCCGGACCTAGCCAAAGCATGCTGGACCATGCACCGCACCTAGCCAAAACATGCCAGACTTATCGTCGAACCTTGCCAGAGCTACCCAAAACATGCAAAACCTATTATTGGACCTTGCCAGAGCTATCCAAAACATGCAAGACCTATTATTGGACCATGCCGGAGCTACCGAAGACATGTTGGACCTATTGTTGGACCTCGTTGAAAAGGGTGTTTTGACAATATTAAAAACTTTTATCGAAATAGCCAATGTATTCAGAACACATAGGTGTCACAATATCCCCCTTGATGAATGCATTGGCAACACCACTTAGAATCTGATCATTTGCTCATTGATATGAGAAGTTTTGAAAACAATTTTCTCCCCTTGATGAAAATCAAATGAGAAGATATTTCAAAAACAAATATTTCTCCCCTATACATATTTCTCCAACTTTGACAATGTATTCAGCAAGGTCATACTATCAAGACATACTATTAAGTAACTTAAACTATCACATCAATGAGATACATAAAGTAGTGTAAGCCATGCTAGAGATCAAGTGAATTTTCAATTTAAGTAAGTCATGATCTCACAAACTTAACTTTTTCAAAACCTGAAAGCACGACACTTGTTGCTGCATTTTTATTTTCTTATAAAGCACCATCTTTGATCATATGACATTTGCAAGAGATTATATGCCACATCATCCTTATTCTAACCAACCAAGCGAAGCCTATATCATTTGACAATCAAAAGCTTAAGGACACAGTTTTAGTCATACACAACTTCTTCCAAGTTCATATCTAAGTGCAATGATAAGCCATCTCAAAAGAAGAAGTGTGATGCATGCATATTCTCTTGATCTTTTCTTCACTTTTCTATTTGATAATAAAATCTCAACATTTGGATAGTTGATTGATTAATTTTTCATTATTAAAAGCACTTCTCAGCATGCAACAAGTTCAAAACAGCAGGAAAGTTCGATCATGACGACATTTAGTGTAAGTAATTATTCCATTTACTAGTCATTACAAAAACTACAAAATGTATAACATGATTAATGTAGTGAGAACTTTCAGCATGTAAAAGGAATCACAAAATCATATATGTATGAAATACTATGCTCATATTATTTTAAATTCAGATTCACACATAGACTTTTCAAGTTTCAAAACTCCCCCTCAATTTAAGCCATGAGGATGCATAACCCCTATTTTACTATGAATGTAACAAAAACGAGTGAAATCCATAGGTTTTTTGAAAATATCAGGCAATTGTTGTTCGGTATCGACATGGTGAAGCACAATGTTTCCTTTTTCAACATTATCACGGAGAAAGTGATACCTAATGTCAATATGATTTGTTCTAAAATGTTGCACGAGGTTTCTCGCAATGCAAATTGCACTAGTGTTATCACAAAACAGTGGAACATTATCTAAATCAACCCCATAGTCCTTAAGAGTTTGAACAATCCAAAGAATTTTATGAACAGGCGCTAGCAACAGCTACATATTTAGATTTGGCTGTGGGTTATGCAACTGAACTTCATTTTGTAGAGGACCAAGCAACAAGTGAATTACCAAGAAAATGACAAGCACCCAAAGTACTTTTCCTATCAATCCTACAACCCCCAAGATCAGCATCCGAAAATGCTTTCAAAGTAATGGTTAAGGACGAAGGAAGAAAAATGCAAAATTCTTGAGTTCGATGTAAATACCTGAGAATTCATTTGATGGCTTGACAATGTGAACCATGTGGGGAAGATTGAAATCGTGCACAAATACATACACTGAATTGTATGTCCGGTCTTGATGCCGTGAGGTAAAAAAGTTATCTTATTTAATTGTCATTGTTGTACCCATTTGTGTCTTATGAAGCTTGCTTTTGTCCATGTCAAAGCGCTTAAGAAGGTCTCTTGTATACTTCATTTCATGCACAAAGGTACCCTCCTTACTTTGCTTCATTTGCAGCCCCAAAAAGTATGTGAGTTCTCCAATCATACTCATCTCAAATTCTGAACTCATCATAGCTGAAAATTTGGACACAAGATCATGAGAAGCACAACAAAACATAATATCATCCACATACACTTGAACGAATAACGAGTCATTGCCATGCTTAAGCACAAAATGAGTTATTTCAACCATGCCAATGGTAAACCCCTTTTCATGTAAGAATGTTTTTACCTATCGTACCATGCCCTAGGGACTTGTTTGTGAGCGTACAAGTTTTTGGATAGTTTGTATACATGATTAGGAAAATCTATATTTTCAAATCCCGATGGTTGCTTGACATAAACCTCCTCATCCGTGTAGCAATTAAGAAAAGCACTTTAAACATCCATTTGATATAACTTTAGTGCTTTAGATGCAGCAAAAGATAACAAAATTCTTATGGCTTCTAATCTAGCAACAGGAGCAAAAGTTCCATCAAAATCTAGACCTTCAACCTAGCCTTATTCCTAACCACAACTCCATCCTCACTTTGTTTATTTTTAAACACCCATTTAGTTCCAATTAGAGTGTGACCTTGAGGTGGAGGTACAAGTTTCCAAATATTAATTTTTTCAAAATTTTCTAACTCTTCTTGCATGGCAATAATCCAAGATTCATTAGTGAGTGCGTGTGATATATATTTGGGTTCAAAAGAAACAACAAAAGCAGAATGAGCATGAGAGTTTGGATCGCAAAACCTGGACCGTGCATCTTGTTTGTGCAAGCTTCCAATGATTTCATGTGGAGGATGACTTTTGAGGATGCAGAGGGGAGTAGACACTACACAAGCTCCTACTTCTTCATGTTCATCACAGATTGAAGAGCTTGTGACTTGAGGATGATTTGTACCAGCTACAGTAGTTGTTGGTGCTGGTAGTGGCGCCAGTGTGATCAACGTTATTTGCTTCTGAATTTTTGGGCAGCATCACCACTTCTTTGTTTTCTTCGATGAAAATACACTCCCCTTGAATATATGGATCTAGACCTGTAATATAAGAGCTAGTACCTGGTCTAGCTTCATCAAAAGAAACCTCACAAGTCTCCACAATTTTGTTAGTATCAGGTAAAAACACACGGTAGCCTCTAGTATGAGGTGGATAACCAATAAACACGCCATCAACAGATCTAGGTTCAAATTTATCAAGATTACTATGTTTCTTAACAAAGAATTTACAATCAAAGACTCAAAAGTGTGTGACACTAGGCCTATGTCCAAACCGAATTTCATGTGGTGTTTTACCTAGCTTAGCACATAAGAAAACATGATTTGAGACATAACAAGTGGTTGCAATTGAATCTGCCTAAAATTTTCTAGGAGTTTGAAATTCATCAAGCATTGTCCTAGCCATCTCAACTAAGGTTATGTTCTTTCTCTCTACAACACCATTTTATTGAGGTGCATATGTTGAAGTAAATTGATGATCTATTCATATTTCAGCACAAAAGTGATCAAAAGATTGATTTTTAAATTCAATTCCATTATCACTTCTAATTGCTTTTGAAGATCCTAGGTGATCAATTGATAATCTAAGAAATAAAGTTCTAAAGACTAAAAGTTTCTTTCTTAGATGCCATAAACTAAACTCAAGAGTATCTAGAAAAATCATCAACAATCACAAGAACATATGATCTACCTCCAAAAGATTGAACATGTGAAGGACCCACAGTGTCAAGTACAAAAGTGGTCCCGCTTCAGTTGTCATGGTCATTGTGAGAGAAAAATGTGAATCTGCAACCATCTTATCATGTCTACCAGAAGAGCACACAATTTTTTGTCCCCTTTTAGCTTAGACAACCCACGTATGCGATCAAGAGCACTAAAACGTGTGAGCTGATGAAAGTCTACGTGACCATGTCTACGATGCCAAAAATATAAGTCTTTCGAATCATTAGCAACTAGACACCTATGCTTAGAGGATGACATATCAAAATCAGCTTTAAAAACTCTTCCAAACTGAGACATGTTAAAAATTAATCTACATCCTTGCAACAATTTTTAGTGATAATAATTTCCATATTTTTATCTAGCGATTGAGAAGCAGAAAGAAAGTTGTGTTTCAATTTTCTAACAAGTGCCACATCCTTCAGAGTGTAGTGAATATTTACTCTAATCGAACCCTTAGCAATTACTGGAGTTGAAGAATTATCGGAAAAAAGTAACATTCTGTACACGTGACACAAAAGAGAGGGAGGAGAACAATTCTTTGTTACCGGTCATGTGGCATGAGCAACCTGTGGGGACCGGAGTCCACACATCCGAGGATCTCATTGGGTGGTGCCGTGCGATGCGGCACCTAACAGCACACACGAAAAGAATACCAAAATATACAAAGTTTTCATTTCATAATTATATTCAGAGTTTACAAAACAGTGTACATCAGAAGTACACACGCAGCAGAATTACATACTCATATTCTCACCTATCTAAGCATAAGAGAAAACGTCCATGCCCTAGGACGCTTCTCACTAGCAACATGACGATCATTTAGCAGCGGTGTGGTTCACATGAGATTTATCTCGATAACTCGAGTCTCATGTACAACCTGAACAGCAGAAATAAAACTAATGCCTGCAAAAATCGTTAAAGCGCAAACGTGAGCATAAGGCTCAGCAAGACTTAACCGTCTCACTAGACATATGCAGGGGTAAGTACTAAGCATAGGTAAGGAATAGCATAATGGACTCACCTACAAGTGGATCTTTATAATCATGTTTTAAGTAGCAAATGACATTCTTCAGGCACGGCACATCATAGACTCCACAATCAAACAAGAAATGCTATGCCGATGATATGACATGCCCAAAGCACATAATGCTATTACAGCTAAAGTATGGGGAAACTGTAAACTTTTAATTGTACTATCTCTAAGCCAAACAAGATTGTTCAAGCAATTTGTAAACCAATATATCATATTTGTCTGACTTTATTAGTATTTACTACGTCACAACTCAGTGAACAAGTGGTACTCTATTACAGCGAGGGACGGTGATTGCAATCAGGACACACCTAGAATACATGACACATACGCCGCTCGGAAGTACCTTTCACTGTACTCCACTCCCACGTCGTATGTGGCCACCTTTCAGCCGTCATCCTGATGTCGAACCAGTTCTACCGTCCCAAAAGTAAGGTCCCAAACCGAGCCCGTCGAAGTTGCTCCTTAGAGGTTCCACCTTACGATCATCTTCCCCTGAAGAACGGCGGTATAAGTTTCGACACGAGGGTGCCCAAGTTACATCAGTTTAATGGACCCCATTAATCCATTATGTAATCGGTACTGTTCAAACTTGCTCAGTAGGGCCGGACACGAGGCGGTCCTTAACTGACACACACGGGGCTACAACCAACCTCTACATTTGTCTTACTCTTACCGGCCCATGCCCAAATGTGGTCGCAAGCATTGTCCCCCTCATCCGGGACTAGACAACCTTGCACATCCTGTCCTACAGGAACATCCCCGTCCACATCTCCAATTATTAAGAGTGAACATTTTGGTAACATATCGCGAGTAGGTTTCCCTTACTCGACTTCCCTCGCAAGTAGAATTCAACTACTTGACTTGTGATCAATAAAATGTGACCCTCTCGCGAGTAGATTCCAACTACTCGACTTCTACCGGATTTCCTATACATTGGCAAAGCAGATACTACAGGTCAAACTGTAAACCGTTCCAACCAACCCCTGGGATTTGTGGTCATGCAAGTGGAGTATCAAACACCTTATACGTAAAGCACAATATCAACTGTAGACGTAAGTGAATAAAACTTTATAAATTCTGAAAGGCTCTTAAATTCAAACCGGGGCTTGCCTTAGTTTGCACTAAGTCAAAGAGTCAGTGGCTTGATGCTTCACGAACCGGTCCTCTTCGGCTTCTTTCCGTCACGGCGTCTATAGCAATGGATATGCATATAACATATAATATACTTTAACAACTTAACTAATGAATATGCACACCTTATGTAATGTTATACTCATAAAGGAAGTATGTTTGTAATTCAAGAATTAATAAGGTGTACTGTTGGGTGTTAAATTGGATTTGGGTAGGTTAATTTGATATTACTTCATATTATAAGAATGTACATAAGAAATTTCTATAAAGTCATGGATATAAGGAAACAATACAGAATAAAATTCTTATGCATATGAGTTTTTTTTCTCTGATAATTTATCTCTGGTATACAAATGTGATGAAGAAATTCTAAAAAAAAAATCAGAGAATTTCATGGGATAAAATGATCTACAAAATTCTATCAAGCTTTCATCATTTAGGAATTTGCAGATAAAACCTGAGGTTTTATCATGTCCATAAATGGCACAGCTAGATAGTACTGATCCAAAAGAAACTACCAAAATTGGTTTAACAATTAGCTTCCTACAGGAAGATATTGAATTTACAAGTCCTCAAGAATTTCTGGATTTAATTTGTTATTTTCTGGAATTATAATTAAACTAGGCAAAGACTTTGAATTAAACCCTCTTAAACAACTTTGTTATGCCTGAAACTTTTATTGGAGCTTCTACACAACAAATTGATTGGTTGGGTAAATTTCCAGAATTTTCTGAATAGAATCCTATTTTCTATATTTTCCACAATGCATTATACTAGTTGATTTATAGAATATTCTCTAGGGCTTTTCGTGAAGTCTGGGATGGACCACTGGAAATTACAGATTCTAAGGAGAATTACAAAATTTGTTTCATCTAATTTGGAGCATCCTAGCAAAAGTTATAGCATTTCAAAATTTATGCATTTTTTTGGAATTCTTTTTTTGCATGGAAAAGGACACCCTTTAATCAACTGACACGTGGCCTTCACTGGTTGAATTCTTTCCATCCAGCCGATGCCACACAGGGGCCACAAGGTTTAATCGCGTTGCCACATGGAATCCAGGTGCCACAGAAAATCCCACAGGTTGAGTCTTCTTCTTCCCCCCCGACTCCGGCAGCCAGTGGCGGCGCCATGGCCGGAGGGCGGCCGTCGACTCGCTGGAAATCACCGCGACACCTTTCCCGAGGACTTGCCACCCGGGGGTTTTCAACCCTGAGGAACTCATTGGTGGCCTCGGTTTGTACTGAAACGGCCCGGAAAACTGCCTACACCGGCGACCGGCGGAACTCGACGATCGGTGATGGCGTTCACGGTGTACAAGGCATGGGAGAAGCTGATTTTTGTACTTGGAGCTTCGTGGTGCTGCCCTGATCATTGGCCAACACTCCTATTGGATTGAAATCGGCCGGAGGATGGGGGCACCGTGGAACCCATTCTAAGCGGCGGCGAGATTTGGAATTCTGGTTAGCCGGGGTGGCGCTATGGCTAGTTAACGACTCAGGAAGGAGCGCACGCAAGTGTAGATGCTGGGGTCGGCTGGAATTGTTAAGACACTAACCAAGGAGGAAGGGCTTCGGGTTGTAGACGGATAAGGTCGACGGCGCGCCAGAAGGAAAAACCGCGATTCCCTCCAGGAGGCTAGGTCCGGCGGCAACCTCGGTTCCGGGATGTCGCGAGGTTATGAGCGCGCACCAAAACGGGCTTTTGCTTGAGCGGGGGCTGCTGTGATTTGGGCGGCCAGGTGGAGTGACGTTGGAGAGATGTAGGAGGACGAAGAAACGCCGAGCGCTTGGTTCCTTTTTATACCCGAACGACGGAGCGGGGCTGGGTGGCGTCGTGGCCCTATGTGGCACGCATGCACGTGGCGACCATCGCGCTGGAGGTCGCGCTGGAGAGCTGCTTGCCGCCCTGCAGGTCAGCGGTGGCACGCGCACGCTCGTGAGGCGAAATAGAGCAAACAGCCTTTGGGTTTATTTTACAGGTGGGCCCCACTATGCTCTTATCCCCTTAATTCATTCATGTCTTTTTGTTACCCAAGCCTAGATGTGATAAGGACTCCAAATTCAGAAGAGAATTGGTCCTGTTATATTTGAATGGTTTGACAATTTGAATATCTGAATTGGCCAATTTGAAAATTGAATTAGATTCAAATTCATATTTATACATTTTATGTATGTATTTTAATCTTCACAATTATTGCCTTTTTAAATGGCCATGGGTTTCCAATAATGTGCTCAATAATTAGTCCATTGCACATTTGAAATTGAACACTTAATTTGAATATATTTCTATTCCACATGTAACATGTTTGGTTTCCTGCAAATTTGAATTGGATTCACATCAAATTTTTAAAATCTATATGCAGGTCATTTAATTCTTTCCCCCAATATTAATGTATATAATATCCTATGCTTTTAATTAACTAACCTTATCAAATGGAGAATATGTTTTTGTACCTTGATCATTGATTTGAATATTTTGTACATTTCCATATATACTTTTATTCACACTTGTTTGTTTTATTTCTTTTGATTTTTCCCTTGTGAGCAAAGCACATAATTTCAGGTGTTTAAATTTAAAATTCAAGACCTTAGGAAATTTGAGCTTAGCTGAATTCAAAAGGAATCCTAGGTTTTATCTAGAGCTTCACATTAACATTTTTACTCATGTCCATATGAATTTATTGGCTCTCATATGACCTTAGTCTTCAATGTACATGTTTAAAACTATTATTTCATGTGCCATACATTGGAGAAAAAAGCTTCCAAAAGTTTGGGCTTTTACACAACCTGAATCCACAATTCAAAAGTTCTCCTTCCTAAAGCGTGTAACCTACAAACAAGCACAATACGTCGATGACTTAATACTGGGGTAAGCCAAAAGGTATTTAGGAATCTAGTACTGAGTCACACAGCGTCCAGCAGGAATAACACGTGAAAGCTAAGATAAAACAGCAGGTTTATGAGCCAAATTTTGAGAATTCTTGTATCCAACTACTGACCTACGAGGTGCTACATGTGTAGCACGAGAAACAATAGGTTTGGGAGCAAACTTTGTATGTTTTTGACTCATTACAGCCGGTTGCATGTTCCTAACACTCAGTGCAGCATGTGTGGAAATTTTGCATGAGACTTATGAGATCTAGTTTGCATTCTTTCCTTTTTATGATGTTTAGCTAGTCTGTAACAAAAATCTATGACATGACCATTTCTACCACAATAGGTGCAATGAAATTTAACTTCGTGTTCATGTCTAGACGAGCAAGCAATATGTTTAGTAGAGACTAAGTGAGACAACACCACTGCAGATTTGAAAACCACTTCTTTATTTTTAGGAACTGTTTGAATTAAACCACTTCCAAATGACTTTACTATTTTAGGTGGATCTTCCTTAGCATGGTCATGAGAATCAAAACCTAAACCATTTTTATCATTGCAAGATTTAGAAGAATTTAGATGCAAGATCAAATTTTTATTCCCATTAGAAAACAGGTCTAGTGTCATCAAGTTTCTTAGATAAGTCTCGGCAGTTTTCACATTAAGTCTTTCCTTTAATTTTGCAATTAGAACAATATTTAACTTCATGAGAACATAAGGAATTGTTCAATATAGAAATCTCATTCATAGCATAGTGTAGTTTCTTATCAAGATCATCACAAGTTGAACAATGCAAACCAATTGTAGAACAGCAAGCATCATTTAAGTTTTTATCATAAAGTGTAGCAAGCTTTTTGTTCTTTTCAATTTCTATCTCAAGTTTATCAAGTGTAGAGGTGTGTGCAATTCTAAAGGAGGACAATTGTTCATATATAAGCTCACATGAGAAACAAAAATCATAACTAAGAATCAAAGATTTCATACAATTAATTTCAGATTCTAGTGATTCAATTTTAACATAAATGTCCCTTAGTTTTTTTTCTTTTTTCTCAAGTATGACTGTGGCACGAGAAATAGCATCACGCATTTCTTCGCAAGTGAGACATACCTCTTCATCGTCGTTGTTGTGTTCTGCCTCGTCCATACTTGATCTTGAGTTGCCTGCCATGAAACACATTTTTGCCAAACTCTCTTCATTTTCATCACTTCCGATTTCCACATCGCTCGAGCCCAGTTCTCGAAGTGCGGAGACAAAACTGATTACCAGTTAGCGACCTGTAAAACCCTTGTTGTTGTTGTTGTTGTTTGCAGAGGAGGACTTGAATTTTGTTTGCTTCTTGTTACGGGGAGTCGAACGTGAAAGGTTAGGGCAATTTGTACGAAAATGTCCAACTTCATCGCATTTGAAGCATTTTTGAGAACCACCACTCCCTCTTCTTGGAGTTCTCACATTTTGCAATGCTTTTCAGAATCGAGTAGAGAGAAGTGCTAGTTCCTCCTCTGGAAACTCTTCAATGTGTTCAAGGGTTAGAGAGGACATCAAAGCAAGTGTACCACAAGATGAAGATTGGCTAGAGCTAGGCATGTCACGTTGAGAAACAAATGAAAGAGACTTGTTGGGGTACTTTCGTGAGATTATGTCAATTTCATGAGTTTTCAATTTAGAATATAGAATATCTAAAGTAAGTGTACTCATGACTGTAGATTCTTGAATAGATGTAACTTTCATTTCACAAATTGACATGTCTAATGCACTTAGTAATTGTCTAGCATTCTCGGCATCTGAAAAATAAACATTGACACTACGCAAGTTGTTGAGAATTTTATTAAAGCGAGCAAATAAATCATCAATGGACTCAATTGGTTGCATCTCAAAACGCATGTACTCCTTTTTGAACATGTCTTAACTTACCTCTTTGATCGTGTTGGATCCTTCGTGGCAGTCACAAAGTGCTTTCCACACATCGTACGCAGATCAGAGGTGTGCAACACGGTCAAAGTCGCTTTTAGTTAATCATTGTATTATCCAGTTCCGAGCCTTGTTGTTGTTTTCCACGTCTTCATCATTTGGCGGCACGTAGTAAGGCTTGTACACCTTTTCCCATATTGCGAAGCCTTGCGCATTAATGAAAGCCTCGATACGTGCCTTCCAAACATGAAAATCAATGCCACTAAACACACAAGGTTGTACGAAGTGTTTCTCCATGATGATTAGTAAAAAGACATGGAAATCACAAAGATTAGAGCATCGTGGCTCTGATACCAATTGTAGGATTAAAGAGCACCTGAAAATCTACCAGAGGGGGGGAATAATAGATTAAAACTTTTTCAGCGAAAGCCAAGAAAACATCTCGACAAAAAATCTATTTGTTAAGAAACAATGAATGTGACTAATCTAAGCGGGTGAATCGTGACAAAACCAATATAGATTGTGAAGAGTTGAGTCACGAGGAAACTACAACAAGAATGACAAAAAAGCGTCAAGAAAAACTCAAGTTATGATCAAAAGGTCGAACAAAGGTTAATCTGTTTCACCCGAGTAAAAACCCAATCTGTAACACTGCAAAGGAACTCCTGTAGATCAGAAACCACAAATCCAATGACCCTAAAAATTTACAAAAGATAAATAATGAAGTTGTGAAGACAACCAAAAAAGAATCACGTCAATTGCATATGTAAAACACGAGTTATGATGAAAACACCAACACAACGCAGTGCTGTGCAGAAATTCGACGAGAAAAACATGTCTGAAAAAAGTCAAACAAACAAGACACAAAAGCTCCTCTAAAACTCTGATTCTTATTCAATAGAACAAAAGATGAACTGCCCGAAGTTGTCTCATCACGAGTTCTGACCTCCTTTGCTTTTATAACCAGCCCTAACGCCAACCAATTCCAAACTAGGACTCCAATCCTACTCAGTTTCAACCGAAACTTTCCATAACTGCTCAAGACTCTTCCATACGTAGCTAGAAGCAATCTTAAGACTTCCAAACACCTTAGTAATATCTTATACAACTACACTTCATGATCACCATGTAATCCTATCATAACCAACTCAAATCATTCCATATTTGAGTCAAAACCAACTCAACTGCAGCCGCAACCTGAGGCATAATCCAGTCGGTTGGACATTTCTGACCAATTCTTTACGTACACTTCTCTTTATCATGCCTTGGAATCATGTTCCCACTTCCATGCACTCCTTTCACATGTGCAAACTCGTTACAACAACGTCCACGATACCTTCATATGCATTGTTCTTGACCCAAACATACTGTGTGACCCCCGATCAACTCAATCACAATTCCTCCCAAACTTGGTTGTTGAACCTCATCTTCTCCCTAAGACTAGTTCAATGGATCTCGTCACCAGCCATGTTATGACCTCAAGCGACACTTGTACATGAATAAACAACCATCATTTGCGAGCCCAAGTCCTCGACTTGACTCTCGTTAGTTCGAAAACCACAACACCTTACGTGAGCACCTCACATAATCATGTTGCAAACATAGCAAGATAATATCCATCAGGATCAGCCAAAACATATCAAAAACTTAGTAAAAGAATACTAAGCAAATCTCCCCATAAGTGTATAGTGAGTTTGAAACATTAAAAATTAAAAGCAGAATTATTGCGATCTTGCGCCGGACCTTGCGCCGGACCTTGCCAATGCTAACTGGACCTTGCGCCGGACCTAGCCAAAGCTAACCGGACCTTGCGCTGGACCTAGTCAAACTTTGTCGGACCTCATGTCGGATATAGCCAAAGCATGCTGGACCTTGCACTATACCTAGCCAAAACATGCCGAACCTATGGTCGGACCTTGCCTGAGCTACGCAAAACATGCCATACTTGTTGTCGGATCTTGCTGGAGCTACCCAAAACATGTTGGACCTATTGTCGGACCTTGTTGAAAAGGGTGTTTTGGAAATATTAAATTTTTTTATTGAAATAGCCAATGTATTCAGTACACATATGTCTTACACATATGGAGAAGAAAATTTATGATCCATTCCATTTTCATGACAAAAATGATCAAATGATTGGTTTCAAATTCATTTCCATTGCCACTTCTAATTGCTTTTAAAGATTCTAGGTGGTCAAGTGAAAGTCTAAGAACCAAACCTCTAAATTGACTAAAAGCTTCATTCTTAGATGCCATAAAGTAAACCCAAGAGTATCTAGAATAGTCATAAACAATTACAAGCATATACCATTTCCCTCCAAAAGATTGAACACGTGAAGGTCCTACGTTGTCAAGGTGTAGAAGTTGCGCTGGTGCTGTTGTTATGGTAATTGTGAGTGGGGCATGTGAACCTACAACATCTTAGCATGTCTACAGGAGGAGCACACAATATCTTTGTACCCTTTAAGATTAGGTAAATCCCGTATGCGATCAAGACCACTAACACGTGTGAGGTGATCAAAGCCTACGTGACCAACTCTACAATGCCAAAAATGTAAATCTTTTGAATCATTAGCAACTAGAAACCTATGCTTAGAGGATGACATATCAAAATGAGCATTAAAAACTCTTCCAAACCGAGACATGTTAAACATAAGATCACCATTTGAATCAAGAACCTTGCAGCAGTTTTTAGTGAAACTAATTTAAAGATTTTCATGTAGTAATTGTGAAGAAGAAAGCAAGTTGTATTTCAAATTTTTAACAAGTTCCACATCTTTCAAAGTGTACCGATTATTAACTCTAACCGAACAATTAGCAATTATAGGAGTCGAAGAATTATCGACAAAAGTAACATTCTCTACACGTGATACAAAAGAGAGGGAGGAGAATCGATCTTTGTTACCAGTCTTGTGGCGTGAGCAACATGAATCCACAAGCCAATATTTCTCCTTCCTCAAGCGTGTAACCTCCAAGCACAAAACATTGATGACTCAGTACTGGAGTTAGTCAAAAGGCATTTAGGAATCCTGTACTAAGTCATCGACATGCAGCAGGAATAACACGCGAAAGCTAAGATAAAACAACATGTTTATGAGCCAATTTTTGAGATTTCTTGCATCCAACTACTGATCTACGAGGTGTGTTACGTGTAGCACAAAAAACAGTTGGTTCTGTAGTAAAGTTTGCATGTTTTTGACTCATCACAGCAGGTTGCAAGTGTCTAACATTCGGTTCAGCATGTGTAGCAAAGTTTGCTTGAGTGTTATGAGATATAGCTTGCATTTTTTGCTTCATTTCTTGTTTAGCTAGTCTATCACAAAAATCTATGATATGACCGTCTCTACCACAGTAGGTACAATGAAATTTAACCTTACGTTTATGTCTAGACGGACAAGCAACATGTTTGTTAGCAACCGAATAAGACAACACCCCTGCTGACATAAAAACCACCTCTTTTTGTTTAGAAATTGTTTGAAAACCACTTCCTAGTGACTTTACAAGCATAGGTGAATGTGCCTTAAAATGAGCACGAGAATCAAAACCTAAACCAAATTTATCATTGCAAGACTTAGATGAATTCAGGAGCTAGTTTAGGTTCTTATTTGCATTACAAAACGTCTCTAGTGTCCTATGCATGTCATCAAGTTTACTGGTTACATCAAGGCAATTCTCACATGAATTTATTCCTTTTTGTTTGCAATATTTAACTTAATGAGAACATAAAGCATTGTTCAAAAAATAAATTTCATTCATGGCATCATGTAGTTTCTATCAAGATCATCACAACTAGAACAATGCAAATCAAGTGTACAACAACTAGCATCTCTCATGTTTTTATCGTGAAGTGCAGCAAGCTTTTTGTTCTTTTCAATGTCAAGTTCAAGTTTATGAAGAGTGGAGGTGTGCGCACTTCTTAAAGAAGACAATTGTTCATATATGAGTTTAGATGAAGAACAAGAATCATCAATAGGAATCAAAGATTTTAGCTGATTAACTTCGGATTCTAGTGATTCAATTTTAACAGCACTGTCTCTAAGTTTTTTGTCATTTTGCTTAATTATTGCAGCAGCATGAAAAAGACCATCAACAAGTTCTTCATATTGGTGAGTTACCTCATCATTGTCACTGATCCCTTCGACCTCCTCCATACTTGAACTTGAGTTGCCGCCATGAAACACAAAGTTGCCAAATTGTCTTCATCTTCATCACTTCTGGAGTCCACATCGGTTGAGTTGTAGGAGTGTAGAGAGAATGTGTTCCATCACTTGCCATTTTGTGAAGTCTTATTTTTCTTGTTGTTGTTGCCAGAAGAGGACTTCAACTTATTTTTCTTTTCATCATGGGTAGTAGGACCTGAAAGGTTAGGGAAATTTCTACGAAAATGTAGTGTGTTACCACATTCAAAGCATCGTTGACAACTTGTAACACCCTCATTTTCATCCATCATGCATTGCCTACATTCTTATACATGTTTAACATTAAGCAACATAAAAAGGAACAAGTTTAAAATGAATTAGAACCAAAACAACTTTAAAAACCTGTGTAGGTGCGAACTTGTCTGGTTTGGACCCCGGACTAGTCCGGTTTTGCCCTCTGTTGACTCTTCGGAGTTGTCTGCTCTTCCCGCGGATCAGTCCGATTGAGTTTCTGTTGGTTGTCCGGACTTGTCCGTGTTCATGTACGGATTACTTCGTTCCTAGCCACTAGAACTTTTCGGAGTTGTCCGGTGGATCCCTATTTTGATACGATTTTGGGAACCTGATCAAGCCTTTGGACTTGTCCGACCTATACCGAACTTGTCTGTTTTGCTTTGTAGACAAAATTGGACTTGTTCGGACCTCAATCGGACTCGTACGGACCTCAATCGTACATGTCCATTCAAGTCTTTGTTTGATATCGGACTAGTTCGGCCCCCTAGCGGACTTGTCCGGTATGAACAATTCATATTCAATCATTTCCTCCACGACATGTTATTCGGTATTCGACTTAATTGGGCCCAACAACATTGTGTCCAACCCCTGTGGAGCCCCTGTAGGACCCCTACCTGGCCTCCACCGCCGTATCTCAAATCCATCAAACCCAACCTCTCCACCTCTATATAAACACACCACCACCCACCCCTTTCACCCGTTTGTCACAAGTGAAGAAACCTCAAACCCTAGTTCGTGGAAGCGGCCATCAAGAGAAGATCACCACAACTAGGAGAAGAGAAGGAGGAAGGTGAAGGATCAAGTAAGTTTGATCTTCATCAACTCAACATCATCGTCAATTCTCCACCAAATTCTCTGTCTTCTTTGGATCTAGAAGCCAATTCTCGAAGCCCCAACATTCGGACACTTGGATTCGTGGTAAATGTCTTAGGTGCACCTTTTCTACGTAAAATATGATCCTATGTTTACTTTAACCATGCTCTAGTATGGAATTCGTCAAAAACCCTAGGCGAACGATCTTGTTCGGCTCCAATGCGGACTAGCTGGTCGACTTTCTAGTCCAGGGTGGACTAGTCTAATCCCTGGTACAGACTTCTTTGGCCACATGAATCAGATGTTGCTGGATTGAATACAAATTGACTCAAATCAACTCGAAACCTGTTCCCACTTGTTAAAAGCCAATGTAACTAGTTAGGAAACATTGATAGAAGGTTATTAACAAGTTCCTCCTCACAATTGCGTCAATCATGCATGTCATGGCATATTGAGTAATATATGAGCATTTAATGATTGTAATGTCTGTTTTGTATTTATTCCGCACATAATAGAAGGTGTTTCTCTGAAGGGTGCTGTCGAGGACCTCCTGCACCATAACTTCGATGCTTTTGATCCTAATCAAGCTCAGGAGCATGGCAAGTGTCCTTTATCAATTTGATCTTGTTTTTTAATGTTCTGTTTGAAAAACTGCATGCTTGTGTCAAATTGATGGGAAACCCAAGATAGGAGTTTATTAATCTTGTTTGACCATCCTTGTCACTTGGGGCATGTTGTAGAGTGTCAAGAATGGCTTTTTACCTTTTTTCTTCAATCTAATTAATTGGGATGGGAAACGACTAAATGGCTTAACTATAATTTAATGAGCATGTATATGATGAAAATTGATGAATGTGCAGAATTGGTTAAGATTGGAATTGAAAGATCTAAGCAACATGGATTGTTGACTGGGTTGGATGTCATGGTGGTTTCGCTTGCTTTAGATCTAAGGATCAATTCATGGAGCAACCATCCAAGATTTACAGTTCCACCACAAGGTCAATTCTGGGTGCAGCGTAGTTGAATAATTATGTGTGATGCTGGTATTGTATGGACCATTGGATGGTGCGGGGAATGGGAGTCGAGAAGGGCTACCCTGGGAACCGCATGACACATGAGGGGGCCCGTGGGTGGGAGAATAGAGATTCGAGCCTGCTGGTAAAACCATAGTGGGTCTGTACTTGCTAATTGTCCCTTTGTAAAAGCTATTATGTGATCTCTTGGCTGCACACCAACAGAAGTGTGACAGGGCAACATAGAGGTTCTTAGTATGAGCGACCTGGACCCTCACATGATTAGTGTAAAGTTGGTAATGGGGATGGTTTCGTTATTGTTATGGGTTGAGTTGTGGTAATTAAACTCAGTTAATGATGCAGGTAAGAATTTAGTATTTGGATGGATAACTACTGATGGATGTGATATAATGGTAATTGGTGGTATTGGACAAGAATTGGTAATTCTTGGGAGATGATGGAATTATTTCACATAGACATAGTATGACGCTTTTCACATGTTTTAAAATGTACATTTTAGCAATTAGCCATTATTTATTATCATTCCTTGTTTGCGCTACATGTCATTAATTTCGCACACTTGCTGAGTACGACACGTACTGACCCTTGTAATTCCCCCACCACAAGTTTCAGGTGATTTTTGGGAGTATTCTCAGGATAATGCGGAGTACTAGGTTGTGTGTTGTCGTCGACTTGCCTGTGGTGTTGCTTAGATCCACGCATTACCCTATGCTTGGTTTGCTTAATTTACATTTTTTCCGCTGCATTAGTTTCAGACTTATTAATAATAATCATTAGAGTTTATAAATTGACCATTATTTGAATATCGTAATAAAAGTACTTGTTTAGTTAACTTGTGTTCGGGTAATTTTCTATGTATCATTTGTGATGCACTCCTGTATGTGTGTTGAACGTCCTGGGCACACATATGCACCGCACTTGGTTCATTTTCAGAATCCGGTGTTACAAATTGGTATCAGAGCCACAGGTTGACCGTAGGACGCAACCTAGATAGAATGGACACTTTAGAGCACATAGGAACACTCAGTGATTGTTTTTGTTTCTTGGTGTGCTGATTGCTATGTAATGTTTGCTTGTTGTTTCCATGCTTAGTAGACGATGGTGGGATGCTTTAGCGCTTGCCACATCCATATAGGTTAGTATAGGAAGTTGCTTAGTTTCATACTCCTCGATGGATATAGTTGCAAATTTTTTCTACCTCTGTTTTCTATCTCGTTCAACCTCTACTTCAATGGATGATGGACACAACTAGAAGATTCATTATTTCAGATGAAGCTATATGGAAGATGAGAATAAAGATAGTATGTCCAAGGGTAATTCTAAAAATAAGGGAGGGGGGTAGAATTCCTCGCCAACCATATTGTTTTGGATTCACAAGGATCAGGCATAACACTTGGTATGGATTGGCTACGACAGCAAAATGGAGTGGTCCAGTGTTCCACGAGGATAGCACAATTGACAGATGATAAGGGAGCTAGCGTTGGAGTTGATGCGTCACAATAAATGTCAAAGCTAACCAATCATCAAGGACTACTTCAACATAGTGAACTGCATGACTGAGTTGCTAATAAGGGGAAAGATTTTCAAATGGATTCTAGCTTGTTAGGACGACATTGAGTAATTGAGAAGAGATATATAATTGCACCAATATTTGTCTCACCAAACCTGAGCAAGAAGCTTGGATTTATACGATGCATCAAGAAGGTCAAGTGGTAGCCTATGCATCGAGGCAGTTCAAGAAATATGAGCATAGTTATCCTGCACATTATCTTGAACTTGCAGCCATAGTTCATGCCTTGAAGGTATAGAGACACTACATTCTTGGTCATAGGTGTGAGATTTACATGGATCACAAGAGCCTCAAGTACATATTCACGCAAACAGACCCAAATTTGAGGCAACGAAGATGGTTGGAGCTCATCAAGGATTATGATGTGGGAATCAACCATCACCCAGGGAAGGCTAATGTAGTGGCCGATGCTTTGAGTCGGAAAGGAGTAAGACACCAACTCACAGTTCGGGAATTTTGCCATCCGAGCTATGCAAGGAGTTTGAATGGTTGAATCTTGGATTTGTGAATGAGATGGGAATAATGGAATTAAATCAGAACTTAGAATAAGAAATTCAAGAAGGTCTGACTAAGGATGAGGAAATTCAAGAAATTAAGGAATGGACCCGACGAGGGAGAGAATTAAGATTTGATGAGGATGACCAAGGCACTCTATGGTCTGGGAAGAGGATTGTTGTGCCTAATATAAAGCAAATATGTGAGATGATACTTAAGGAGGCACATGACTCGCCTTACTCAATCCATCCAGGTTGTACAAAGATGTACAAGGACTTGAGGAGATGTTATTGGTGGGCTAGCATGAAAAAGGACATAGTTGAGTATGTAGCTTTGTGTGTTGTGTGCCAACGAGTCAAAGCTGAACATCAAAGGCCAGCTGGATTATTGCAGCAATTAAAGATTCCGAAATAGAAGTGGGAAGAAGTTGGTATGGACTTCATAGTTGGTTTACCTTGCACTTCGACACGTTATGATTCAATATGGGTTATTGTGGATCGATTGACGAAGTTAGATCATTTCATTCCTGTCAAAACTACCTATGGCAAAGCAAAGCTGGCAGAATTATATATGGGAAGAATAGTGTGCTTACTTGGAGTGCCCAGGAGAATAGTGTCTGATAGAGGTTCTCAATTTATCTCAAGCTTCTGGCAAAAGATGCACGAGTCGATGGGAACTCAATTGAATTTCAGTTTTGCGTATCATCCTCAAACAGATGGGCAAACCGAGAGGACAAATAAAATTTTGTGAGACATGCTAAGAGCTTGTGCGCTAAAGTATGGAGGAAGTTGGGACAAAAGCCTGCCATATGCTAAATTCTCCTACAATAATAGTTATCAAGCAAATTTGAAAATGTCACCCTATGAGGCATTGTATGGGAGAAGGTGTAGAATGCCTTCATTTTGGAATGAGACAGGAGAAACCCAAGTATTCAGACTTGATGTAATACAAGATGCCAAAAAGCAAGTTCAGATAATCCACGAGAAATGAGGGCTTCTCAATCAAGGCAAAAGGGCTATGCTGATAATAGGCGAAGAAACTTGGCCTTTGAAGTGAGAGACTTCATATATAATAAAGTGTCACCTATGCGAGGTCATAATCGGTTCAACGTCACAGGCAAGTTGGCACCTCACTATATTGGAACATTCAAGATTTTGGCCAAACATGGAGAAGTGACATATAAGTTGGAGATGCCAGCACATCTTTCTGATGTTAATGATGTGTTCGACGTTTTTGAGCTCAAACAGTGATTAAGGGTTGTTGAGTAGGTTAAGGCCGATCTTCCGAAAGGTAAGTCTATTGGGGTGGAGAACTCGATGTCGATGATCCACTTCACTCGAGCAGTACGAATACCCCTGCAATCACTACACCACTGCTCCGTTGGTTATCAACAGTGCGGCACATGCTTGACCTCACAAATAAGACTAATCCCTGCCAGTGAACCGAGATAGCAAGCAAGAACGTAGATGACACGATCTGAAATTGTGAAGTTGGGGTCTCACAAACCGTAGAACGGCAAAATTGTTATTCTAAGCAAAACCCACCGAATATGACTGGCGGCTGTAGTATTTAAATGTTAGGGTTCCACCAAAACACGATTAGACGCGTCCCTAATGGACTCATATGGGATATAAGGCCCAAAGGCCCGATTCGGTGGCACAGCACTAGAATGAAATATGGACTCGACTTGTTTCGAAGATTCCCAATGACTTCGGAAGAATTTTGAGGTGGGATCAGAGCAATTGGAAATTTTATGTTCTCCTCTTTCTGTGCAAATGTGGAACGTCGAAAACAGAGTCCGTATGCATCCCGAGCGTCCGTTTTAAGGTGGACTGCTCCTGGACTCCGAGTTGAACTCATGTCCGAGTTTTAAACTGTTTCCATCAACTTGTGGATGTCCCAGCCGGTTCTCCATGTTCCCAAGGCCTCTTCCCTTCACTTGTTGATCTTCTCCATTATTCCTAATAAAAATTAAATCATCACATATCAATATATTCTCAAACTCACATGCAAAGGAAGTTAGGAACGAATTCACCTAATGATTTATTAACCGTGCTCGTGCTCTTATGATTGGTCCTTGCAGTTCAATTTGCGTCTCCGCTGTTGTGATCCTCATCATCCTCCCCCTCTTGAATTAGAGTCGTCCTCGACTCAAGTTCATCTTCTTCTCCCAAGTACGGTCGCAAATCTGAAATGTTAAATGTAGGACTAACCCCAAAATCGGGAGGCAATTCAAGCTTATATGCATTATCATTAATCTTTTCAACAATCCTAAAAGGACCAGCAGCTCTTGGCATAAGTTTAGGTTTTGTCAACTAAGGGAACCGCTCTTTTCTCAAATGTAACCACACCAAATCACCCAGTTCAAGTTTTACTTCTTTTCTACCTTTACTACCTGCAATCCTATACTTCTCATTTATCTTTTCAATATTTTTCTTTGAAGTTTCCTGCATCTTAAGAACGAATTCAGATCGTTGTGTAGAATCCAAATTTATAGTTTCAGAAGAAGGCAAAGGTAGGAAATCAATAGGAGCACAGGGATTGAAACCATACACTACCTGGAATGGACTTACCTTTGTCGTGGAGTGAACGGATCTGTTGTAAGCAAATTCTATATGTGGTAAACACTCCTCCCACAACTTCAAATTTGTTTTCAAGATAGCCTGCAACATAGTGGATAAAGTACGATTAACTACCTCGGTCTATCCATCCGTTTTTGGGTGACATGTAGTTGAAAACACCAACTTGGTTCCCAATTTATACCACAAAGTTCTCCAAATGTGACTTAAAAATTTTGCATCACAATAAGAAACAATGGTATTTGGCACACCATGTAAACGAACAATTTCCGTCATAAATAAATCAGCAATGTGTGAGGCATTATTATTCTTATGACGAGGTATAAAGTGTGCTATTTTGGAGAAACTATCAACAACTACCAAAATACTATCCCTTCCCCTCTTAGTCCTATGCAATCCCAAAGCAAAGTTCATACAAATATCCTCCTAAGGTACACTAGGAACATGAAGAGGCATATAAAGACCATGTGGGTTAAGGCGAGACTTAGATTTATTGCAAGTAGTACATCGTGAAACGTAGCGCTCGACATCACGCCTCATCTTCGGCCAAAAGAAGTGTGTGGACAGCACATCTTCAGTTTTCTTCACTCCAAAATGTCCCATCAAACCTCCTCCATGTGCTTCTTGGAAAAGTAATAGACGAACGGAGCTAGCTGAAATGCATAGCTTGATAGCACGATAGAGGAGACCCTCTCGCAGCACATATTTATTCCAAGTTCTTCCTTCTCTACAGTTTTAAAAAGCATCTTTGAAGTCCAAATCAGTAGGATATAATGCTTTTATTGTTTCCAAACCAAAGATTTTATGATCAAGTTGGGAAAACATGGTATAACATCTAGATAATGCATCGGCAATGACATTTTCCTTCCCTTTCTTATGCTTAATGATGTATGGAAACGACTCTATGAACTCAATCCATTTAGAATGTCGTTTATTCAGATTGGTTTGACACTTAATATACTTCAATGATTCATGATCGGAATGTATTACATACTCCTTAGACCAAAGATAATGTTGCCAAGGTTATAATACTCGCACTAAGGCATACAACTCCTCATCATAAGTAGAATAATTCAGAGAAGGAACATAAAGTTTTTCACTCAAGAAAGCAACAGGTTTACCTCCTTTTATAAGAACGCCTCCAATACCAATGCCGCTTGCATCTCATTCTAGCTCAAAGCTCTTGTCAAAATCAGGAACTTGTAGCAATGGTGCTTTTGTAAGCTTCGATTTAAGAGCATCAAAAGCTTGTTGCTGCTGTTCACCCCATCAAAATAGCACTCCCTTCTTCGTTAGCTCATGTAGAGGTGCTGCAATGGTGCCAAAATCCGGCACAAAACGCCGATAAAAACCTGCAAGACCAAGAAAACTACGAACCTGCATGACGGTTGTTGGGGCTGGCCAGCTAGTGATTGCTTTAATTTTTGCCACATCCATCTCAATTCCCTGCGAGGAGACAACATAGCTAAGAAACGAGACTCGATCAGAGCAAAAGATGCACTTTTCGAGGTTACCAAACAAACGTGCATCTCTCAAAACAGTAAAAACAGCACGTAAATGATCAAGATGTTCTTCATATGACTTGCTGTAAATGAGGATATCATCGATGTAAACCACCACATATTGTCCAATGAAAGAACATAAAAAGTCGTTCATTAATCGCATAAAGGTGCTGGGTGCATTAGTTAACCCAAAAGGCATGACTAACCACTCATAAAGTTCAAATTTGGTTTTAAATGTAGTTTTCCATTCATCTCCTAGTGCCATTCTAATTGGTGGTAACCACTACGCAAGTCAATTTTTGTGAAGATTATAGCACCACTCAATTCATGAAGCATGTCATCTAAACGAGCAATAGGATAACGATACTAAATGGTGATCTTATTAATCGCTCGACAATCAACACACATGCGCCAACTACCATCTTTCTTAGGAACCAAAAGAACAGGAACGAAACAAGGGCTAAGGCTTTCACGAATGTACCCGTGGTCCAGATGATCTTGGACTTGTCGCTGAATTTCCTTAGTTTCCTCTTGATTTGCTCTGTATGCTGCATGATTTGGAAAACTTGCTCCCGGAATCAAATCGATCTTGCGTTCAATGCCTCTCATCAGTGGTAAACCAGGGGGTATCTCAGAGGGAAACACATACTCAAACTCCGACAGAAGGTTAGCAATAGCAGGGGACAATGCAATAGACAATTCATGAAGTGAAAACATGGCTTCTTTGCATTCTAAAGCATAACACATCCCCTTAGTATTGAATAAATCAGCAAGGTCAGATTTAGTTGCGAGCAACGATGGTGATTTTAACTTAATGACTTGCTATTTTTCAGATTCTAGTTTTGTTGCTTTGGCATCATGAATTTTACTCTTCTCAAAATGCACAATTTCAGCAGGAGTCATGGGGAGCAAAGTGATTTTCTTTCTCTTATGCATGAGAGTATATTTATTAGTTCTACCATGATGAATAGCATATGTATCAAATTCCCAAGGACGACCCAATAAACGAGAACAAGCATCCATAGGAACGACATGAAAATCAGCAAAATCATGGTAAGAACCAATTGAAAAATGTATTCTCGCTATTTTTGTTACCCGAACCTTACCACTGTTGTTGAACCATTGAATGTGGTATGGATGAGGGTGTGCTCTTGTTGTCAAACAAAGTTTTTTGACGACGTCCATGTTCACCAAGTTATTGCAGTTACCTCCATCAATTATAGTGTGTACACGGCAGTCCTTGACAATGAGAAACATGTCGAAGAGGTTGTGTCATTGTTGCTTGTCGTCGGTCTCCACTTTGGAGCTCAAGGCACACTACACAATGATGCTCCTATAGTTCTCCGTCGCCGCTATACCAAGTACCTCTTCTTTGTTGTGTTCATCATTTGGATCTGTAAAGTCAGTGGCAAAAGAATATTCATTTTCAACATCCGAAGTACTATCATACCCGCCATCGTCGCATGCTATGTATGCTCGTTTGCTGGGGCAATCTCTCATCATATGACCAAGTCCCTAGCAGGTGACACTTAATATCGGAAGTATGACTCATAGAAGGAGTGGACGACGAAGGCTTGAATGATGACGCCTTGATGCCCTCGGCATGCGAGAAGGTGGAGCAATAGGTGTAGTTCGTTGGCCGCCATTGGATTGTGTAGTCGCTGCACGGGGGGTCGAAGATGGTGCTGTTTTGGATGGTGTGTGCATCGAACATGGCGTGAAGTTGCTCCTTGTGCGTTGTTGCTGTTTTTGTCGGCCCTGCAATTCTTTTTCTGCCAACTTTACAAGCTGAAACAATCTATTAACAATATCATATTCCTTATAATCAACAATGTGCTTAATTTCACGCCTCAACATCGCATAAAAACGAGCTATATTATCATCCATGTCTTCTACTGCCCACAATGTAGCATACTCTTTTGTAACTGTTGATAATACTCCTCTACGGACATATTACCTTCATCTAAACGCTGTATTTTTTGTGAAGGTCCCGCTGAAAAGATGGAGGAACAAATCGAACATGCATAGCTTCCTTTAATCTATCCCATGTCGGAGGATCAGTTCTAGTTTTAACAAATTCATTCCACCATATGATAGCAAAGTCCTTAAACTCACTAGTGGCTTTACGAACTCTATGTTGTTCAGGAACAAGATGGGCATTAAATTTTTGCTCTGCTATCATCTCTCAATCAAGATAAGCCTCAACATCATAAGCACCATAAGAAGAGGTATAGTAAATTTCACTTTAGCAAAAGGATCATCAGGAGGACGATTATAATTGTTATGATTATTACCTCCCATACCTTGCCTATAAAGTGGCAGTCTTTGCTGATTGTTGTGATCTTCCATATCATCATAATGATTGTCTTCATGTCTTCTAGCGAGAGGCAACCGAGCCTCAAAATTATTCATCCGAAGAGCAAGGTCATCAAGTTGGCGAGTCAAGTTTGCCAATGACTCCTCCGTTGATGCGTTGTATTTGGTGAACATATCTGTCATGGTCTTCATCATATCAAATAACTCAGCATGTTGAACACATTCTTCATCATTGTCTTCTCCTGCCATTGTTAGTAGAAAACAAAAGAGATCAAATTTTGTTATCCCTATCAACTACATTGACAATGTGCAAGGTGGAAGAAACAATCTCTCTCGCTCAATCGTCTTACCACGCTGTTACAAGTGTTCTTACTGACACAGCAGGTGGTGTGGACGGCGAGATGAACCAATGAAGCGTGGGGTGATTGCAAAGGTACCCGTTATGCTCAAGAGAAAGGTGGAACTTGGATGGCACAATATGGTGGCTAATAAGCAGAAAATCATTAACAGGTAAACAAAGTTGAATAAGTATTCAATGTAGGAAACTGTTACTGGTCAACCAAGTGCCCTAGGGCCTAGCACAACGCAAGGAAGTATCAACGCAAAAGAAAGACAGAATGATATAGCCAACAAAACAGCACCAAGTGGTATAGGCCAATTGCTTTAATATGCGTGCTCTTCACATTTTTTTTCTTTTTTTGTAATAATTTTTTGATATTTTTTTACACAGGAGCATGAAGATAGGAAGCACACAAATTTGCAGCTCAATTGGATGGAATATGCGGCCTATAGAAAATCAAGAAGATTCTTTAAAATTTGTTATGAAATTTTGGAGGCCGGATAGCCTATCTTCCGATGAGAAATTGGGCAATCTAATTTCGCCGACCGCAGCTACGCCATGGAAAATCAAATGCAAAATTTTGCATAGATGAATTTGAAAAAAATTGCCCGATTTCGAGTTCGTATGCGAAAGTTATGGCCGTTTTAAGGTAAGCTGTCCGAGTTACGATTTTTGGATGTTGATTCCAACTCGGTTTGACAACAGAACTCGCAACCGGATATGAAAATGACCGGGAATTTGCACATCAACTAATAGGGTGGTGTGTGATGATTCAAGGATGAGTGACACAAAGGTTTGTCACCTGATATAGGGCTAGCGATGCGGGAGTTCATGCAAGGCGGCTAGCTAGGGCAAACCGATGAATGTGGTGGATTGGTTTGTAATTTAGGGATTGTGGAATAGGTGTATAACAGCAAGAAAACAATCATGAAAACACGATAACTAGGACCCAAACCACAAAGATAAACCAGCAACATGACTCGACCACACGAACACAAAATCAACAATGCAAACTGAAAAACGAAACTGCAGGAACTATAGTTTAGGAAGCGGTAAAAACGATCTAATTCTTTTTGTGGCTTTTCTGTGGACTCTAGGTATGAAAAAAATCGATCTAATGAAAGGAAAACAAAGATACCTCACGGGCAACCTGGAAATCTCATACCAATTGATGAGTAGGTTTAGGCCTGATCTTCCGAAATGTATGTCGATTGGGGTGGAGAACTCGACGTTGATGATCCGCGGCACTCGAGCAGTTCGAATACCCCTGCAATCACTACAACACTACTCCGTTGGTTATCAACCGTGCGGCACATGCATGACCTCGCCATGAAGGCTAATCCTTGCCAGTGAACCGAGAACACAATCAAAAACATAGAAGACACGGTCTGAAATTGAGAAGTTGGGGTCTCACAAACTGTAGAACGGCGAAATTATTATTCTAAGAAAAACCCACCAAATATGACCGGCGGCTGCAGTATGTAAAGTCTAGGGTTCAGCCAAAACACGATTAGATGCGTCCCTAATGGACTCATACGGGATACAAGGCCCAAAGGCCCGATTCGGTGGCGCAGCACCGGAGAGAAATTTGGACTCGAATTCTTTCAATGATTCCCAATGACTCCGAAGGAATTCTGAGGTGGGACCAGAACCATTGGAAAGTTTATCTTCTCGTATTTCCATGCATATGTGGGACGTCAAAAACAGAGTCCGTATACATCCGAGGCGTCCGTTTTAAGATGGACTGCTCCTGGACTTCGAGTTGAACTCAAGTACGAGTTGTAAACTGTTTCCATCAACTTGTGGACGTCCCAGCAGGTTCTCCTTATTTCCAAGGCCTCTTCCCTTCACTTGTTGATCTTCTCCATTGTTCCTAATAACACTTAAATCATCACATAGCAATCTATTCTCAAACTCACATGTAAAGGAAGTTAGGAACGAATTCACCTGCTGATTTATTAACCATGCTCGTGCTCTTGTGATTTGTCCTTGCAGTTCAATGTGCATCTCCGCTATTGTGATGTCCTCATCAAGGGTACCGGAAGAACAAATGCCAACGGAAGAATTGGAATTGGAGACAGATTTTACTTATGCTGAGCAACCTGTCAAAATTTTGGAAACCAAGGAAAGAGTCACAAGAAATAAGGTGATTCGATGGTGCAAAGTTCAATGGAAGCATCATACATAATCATAAGTGACTTGGGAACTAGAAGACGACCTCAAGAGAGAATTTCCCCATCTCTTCTCTTCTACGTTGTATCTCGAGGGCGAGATTTATTTAAGGGGGTAGGTTTGTTACACCCCCATTTTCATCCATCATGCATTGCATACATTCTTATACATGTTTAACATTGAGAAACATAAAAAAGAACATGTTTAAAATGAATTGGAACAAAAACAACATTTCAAAACCTGTGTTGGTGCGGACTTGTCTGGTTTGGACCCCGGAATAGCCCGATTTTGACCTCTGTTGACTCTCTGGACTTGTCCGCTGTTGCCACAGATTAGTCCAATTTAGTTTTTGTTGATTGTCCGGACTTGTCCATTTTCAAATACGGACTAGTCCGTTCCTAGCCACTAGATTCCTCTTTTGACCCGATTTTGGGAATTTGATCAAGCCTCCGGACTTGTCCGACCTATATCAGACTTGTCCATTTTTCTTTATGGACAAGATTGGACTCGTCCGGACCTCAATCGGACTTGTCCGTTCAAATCTGTATTTGATATCGGACTAGTCCGGCCCCTAGTGGACTTGTCCGATATGCCCGACTTGGATTCAATCTTTCCCTTCATGACTTGTTATTGGGTATTCGCTTTAATTGGGCCCATGAACATCATTTCCAACCTTTATGGAGCACATGTGGGACCCCTACCCGGCCTCCACCACCCTAAACTTGAAATCCATCAAACCCTACCTCTCCACCGCTATATAAAAACCCCACCGCCCACCCCTTTCACCCCTTTGTCACAATTGAAGAAACCCCAAACTCTAGTTCATGGGAGCCGCCATCAAGAGAAGATCACCGCAACTAGGATAAGAGAATGAGGAAGGAGAAAGATCAAGTAAGTCCGATTTTCCTCAACTTATCGACATCATCATCAATTCTCCACCAAATTCTCCGTCTTCTTTGGAACTAGAAGTCAATTCTCGAAGCCCCGACCTTTGGACACTTGGATTTGTGGTAAATGTCTTAGATGCAGCTTTTCTATGTAAAGTAAGATCCTATGTTAACTTTAACCATGCTCTAGTTGGGAATTCGCCAAAAACCCTAGCCGAACGGACTTGTCCAGTTTCACTGCGGACTAGTCCTGTCGACTTTCTGGTATAGGGTTGACCAGTACGGTCCCTAGTACGGACTTGTCCGGCCACATGAATTTGAAGTTGCTGAATAGAATCCAAATTGACTCAAATCAACTCGAAACTTGTTCCAACCTGTTAAAAGCCATTGTAACTAGTTAGTAAACATTAATAGCAAGTTATTAACAAGTTCCACCTCACAATTGCATCAATCATGCATGTCATGGCATATTGAGTAATATATGAGCATTTAATGATTGTAATGTCTTTTGCGAGGAATAGAAGGTGTTGCTCTAGAGGGTGTTGTCGAGGACATCCAACACCAGAATTTCAAAGCTTTTGATCCTAATCAAGCTTGGGAGCAAGGCAAGTGTCCTTGATCAATTTTATCCTATTTTTAAATGTTTTGTTTGAAAAACTGCATGCTTGTGTCAAATTGATTGGAAACCCAACATAGGAGTTTACTAGTATTGTTTGACCATCCTTGTCGCTTGGGGCATGTTGTAGAGTGTCGGGAAGGACTTTTTACCTTTTTGCTTCGCTCAAATTAATTAGGATCGGAAAAGACTCAATGGCTTAACTATGAGTTAATGATCATGTATATGGTTAAAATTGATGAATGTGGACAATTGCTAAACATAGGATTTGGGAGATCTAATCAAGCATGGATTATGGACTGGTTGGATGTTATGATGGTTTTTCTTGGTTTAGATCTAAGGACCGGTTCGTGAAGCAACCATCCAGGATTTACAGTGCCACCACAAGGCCAAGTATGGGTGCGGCATAACTGAATAATTAGGTGTGCTTCTGGTATTGTATGGACCATTGGACAGTGTGGGGAATGGGAGTCAAGAAGGGCTACCCTGGGAACAGCATGGCACATGAGGGGGCCCGTGGGTTTGATAAGAGAGATTCGAGCCTGCTAGTGAAACCATAGTGGGTCAATACATGCTAGTAGTCCCTTTGTAAAAGTGATGTTGTGATCTATTGGCCGCACACGAACAGAAGTGTGACAGGACAGCATAGAGGTTCTTAGTCACCAAAAGGTGATGAAATCACGGACATGTGGATAAAGTTGTACAAAATCTGCAGAGTGTTAAAAACTATCACGATAGCCGTGCTCCTAGTTACGAGCGACCTAGACCCTCACATGATTAGTGGGAAACTTGGTAATGGGGATGGTTTGGTTATCGTTACGGGTTGATCTGTGGTAATTGAACTCAGTTAATGATGCTGGTAAGAATTCGGTATTTGGATGGATAATTATTGATGGATGTGATGTAATGGTAATTGGTGGCATTGGACATAGAATTGGTAATTATTTGGAGATGATGGAATTATTTCACAAAAACATAGTATGATGCTTTTCACGTGTTTTAAAATGTACTTTTCAGCAATTAGCCATTATTTATTATCATTCCTTGTTTAAGCAACATGTCATTAATTTCCCACACTTGCTGAGTACGACACGCACTCACCCTTGCAATTCCCCCACCAACAGTTTCAAGTTATTTTTGGCAGTATCCTGAGGATAATGTTGTGCTTAAGGCTGTGTGCTGCCGTCAACTTGCCTGTGGTTTTGCTTGGAGCTGCGAATTCCCGTATGCTTTGTTTACTTAGTTTAGATTTTTTCCGCTGCAATAGTTTCAAACTTATTAATAATGATCATTAGAGTTTGTAAATTGAGTATTATATGAATATTGTAATAAAAGTACTTGTTTAATTAACTTGTGTTGTGGTAATTTTCTGTATATCGTGTGTGATGCAATCGTGTATGTGTGCTGAACATCCTAGGAACACAAATGCATCACACTTGATTCATTTTCGGAACCGGGTGTCACAACCATGTCTTGGAACAATGTTACCGCGTCCATGCACCCCTTGCGCACATGCAAATATCTTTCAACAATATTCACGATACCTTGATATGCATTGTTCTTGACCCAAACATGATGCGTGACCTCCCGATCAAGTCAACCACAATTCCTCCCAAACTTGGTTGTTGAAACTCATCTTCTCCCCAAGAATAGTTCAATGTATCCCGCCACCAACCATGTCTTTACCTTAAGAAACACCTACACATAAACAAACAACCAATTCTTTCAAGCACAATTCCTCGACTTTGACTCACGTTGGTCCGACAACCGCAACACCTTATGTGAGCCCCTCACACAAGCATGTTGCAAACAAAGCAAGATAATATCAACCATGATCAGCCAAAAACCACCCAAATCTTATCCAATGAATACTAAGAAAAACGTCCCATAAATATAATGCAACTTTGTAACATTGCAACTTTAAAACATAACAGTCGAACGATTATTTCATAACGTAAAAAGTTCAGACTGTCCACAACAGTCACTATGCATTATACAAAAAAAGTTTGTACTCTTCGAAGCAAGTTCTCGAAAGTTTGGACAATCCAAAGTGGGTTTCTACGATATACTCAAAACTTTGCATGTAAACGCTCCATTTAAACATAATTGCCAAAGTATTCAACACAATGGTTTCACAATCTCTTAGTAAAGGCTATTTTGTGATCTCTTGGCCACACTCCAACGGAAGTATGAGACGGCATAATTGAGATTCCTTAGTCATCGAAAGGTGATGAAACCACAAACATGTGGGTAAAGTGGTATAACCTCTGCAGAGTGTAAAACTATCATGATAGCCATGCTCCCAGTCATGAGCAACCTGATGGACCTGAGTATTATATAATGGTTGGAATCTGGAATGGGTTATGCATTTGGTTATGATTAATTGGATATGGATGGTTAAGGTTATTTATGTTGGTTGGCTATTTAATTGTCAAGGTTAGTAAATGATGGAATTGGATGGTATTTGTTGGTTATTGGGGTTATGATGGGATAGACGCACCTAGCAATTGTCAGTTGCATTTTAAATCTTGTGAATAAAATACACTTTTCTACAATGAGACATTATTATTATCCTTGTTTAAGCTGCGTGTAATACTTTCCTACACTAGTTGAGTACAACATGCCTTACCCTTGCTATACCCGCATTAATTCAACAACTGGTGATAATTTGGACAATTCTAAGGATTTTTAGAAGTACTAGGCATGTGTGTTACTGTCAAATTGCCTGTGGACCTGGAGTCTACTAGTTGCTTAGTTTTCTGCTACAGTATTCTTTAAAGTTTGTCATTTGAGACTATTTGAACTATTGTAATAAGGTACTATTACTATTTGAAACATGGTTATTATTTGGATATTGTTTGTGATGCACTCGTGTATGTGTGATGAACATCCTGGGCATACATATGTGCTTCACATGGTTCATTCTCGGACCGGGTGTCACACCATGATGAAAGAACAATTCAGGACATCGCATGAAGGACCAAAAGAAGATTCGACCAAGCCATGATGGGTTGGCCCACCCTTCTTCATTAAGGCAATGGTTTGAGCTCTCTCACCTCTTATCCCTCTATACCTGATTACTGAGTTGAATTTGATTATGCAAGATAATATCAATAAAATTAGCTCATTGGAAACTAAAATTTGGCAATCTGATATATCATATTTTGCTGGAGAATAGAATATGTATACAACTCATTTCAAATTCATTACCATGTTCTTGAACCACATATCAATTTAGGAAAACCATGTCATCTAAGTAATTGATTGTTGTGATATGTAAATGAGTGAAACATGGAAACTCTCCATGCTGGAATTGAATTTTGGTATTGCAATTTTTTAAGTCATCAGATTTTTGTCTACCTCCTCATAAGAACACAAACTCCCACAAGGGCCAAATGATGCAACCTATAGAAAACCACATGCATATGCTACTTGCATTTTCGTTGAACTTTATGAAATTCTTGACCCTATTGAGTGACTAGCATGAAATCTTTGACTAGGAGTTTCATGTGAACTCCACCATATTCTATGATTTTCAAGCAACAATTTTTTTTTGTTTGCAAAAAAAGATAGTGCCAATAAGTAGCCATGCTTCAGCCTTGCAAAAAAAAGGTGATCAATTGGGAGTCATCACCACCATCCATAATAAGTGCACAAGAATTGCAGGGACCAACCCAGAAAACAGGCCTTTTGGCCAATTAGGCGCAAATACGAGGATTCATGGGCCCACACAGGGGAGAAAACTGACTAAAATGACATGAATCACCCATACCCATGATGGGGGCTCACAAAACAACCTCCTGGAAGAAAAGCACCCCGTTTGGGACCACCAGAAAGTCAGCCAAACCGTAGGGTTTCCCGACCTGGTATTCGCGCAAAACTCGGTCAGCTTCCACGTGTTGGCTCCTCAAGGCTCCTTGATAGCGGTGCCAACTGACTCCCGTGCATATTTTGGCGCCAAACCGACCTTTGGAGGGAATAAATAGGGGGTAGAGGCTCACTCTTCTCAGCACACCAAAATCTTGACTGTAGTACTCCACTCTAATAGCGTAGCGCTTCCCAATGTTTATAAAATATTAAGAGAGTAAGAAATTGGAGGAGGAGGCTCCGGCTTGTCGGTCTTCTTCCACTTAAGGATAGGGTTTGGGCTTGTAAAACCCTCTCCACCCTTGTACCTCGACAGTTCTTTCCATCTCAAGTGAGGTAAATGATTTCTATTTGAGTTCATTTACTTAATTCAAACAAGTTATTTCTTTTGTTGCTTGTTTGTTCATTGCTCTATTCACTTAAAGGGCCTAATCTTTGCTAGAGAGGTTAGGGAAGTAATCGATAGCGTAGGTGTGGTATCTAGGCTTGATGTTACCCTTGATTATCTCATAGTCCACGGGTTGTAGAGATAGGCGGTAGGTGGTTGCAACCCTATTCGTTCCATGTAATCCTTCATGTTCGGCTAGAACGTAGGCTCTTGACGGGAGTCGCTTGGCAGACCAGGGTAACCTCGTGCCAAATACAAGTAGCTATTGATCGAATTGACTTAAATTAAAAACCCTTCTCTTTGGAAATTCACTCCACCCCTTGCCTACCGCTAAGCTTCCTTGTGTGAACTAGTTAGAAAATTGTGAGACCTATGTGTGCTGAATACATTGGCCATGACGATAAAAGTTTTGAATACTACCAAAATGCCCTTTTAACAAGGTATGATGATAGGTCCGAGCTCCTGCAAGGTCCGACGATAGGTGTAGCTTGTTTTTGGTAGCTCCATCAAGGTAAGACGTAAGGTCCGACTTATTTTGGCTAGGTACGACTTCCTTTCGCTTGGTCCAACTTCTTTGTCTAGGACCAAATTATTTTTGCGAGGTCTGACTTGCTTTAGCTAGGTTCGACATGTTTTTGCTTGCTTTGACGCTAGTTTCGACTAGCTTTGGTATGCTCCGGCGCTAGGTCCGACAAGCTTTGGTTAGCTCCGGCTCTAGATCCTTCTAGCTTTGGTGAGCTCCGGTTCAAGGTTCGGTTAGCTTTGGTAAGCTCTGTTCTAGGTCTGGTTAGCTTTGGCAAGGTCTGGTGCTTGATTGCAATTATTTTGCTTTTACCTTACAATGTTTCAAACTTGCTTTACATCTATGGAAAGTTTGCTTAGTATTATTTTACAAAGTTTTTGGTGTGTTTTGGTGGTTATGGTAGATATTATTTTGGTATGGTTTGCAACATGCTTATGTGAGGTGCTCACGTAAGGTGTTGTGATTTTTGGAACTAAAATGAGTCAATCGAGAACTTGTGCTCGGAAGTATCGGTTGTTTATTCATGTGCAAGTGCTGCCTGAGTTCAAGACATGGCTGGTTCGGGATCTATTGTACTAGTGTTAGGGAGAAGATGAGGTTCAACAACCAAGTTCGGTAGGAATTGTGGTTGAGTTCATTGGGAGGTCGCGCAACATGTTTGAATCAAGAACAAAGCATATGAAGGTATCATGTATGTTGTTGGATGTTGTTTGTACGTGTGCAAGGAGTGCATGGACATGGAAACATGGTTCCAAGGCATGATGAAGAGAAGTGGACGTAAAGAATTGGTCGGAAAAGTCCAACCGACTAGGTTATGGACTCAGGTTGCCGCTGAGTCGTGTTTAACTCAAATATGGAAACATTTTGGTTGGTTATCATAGGATTTCATGTGGTGTGGGGACCGGAATCCACACATCCGAGGATCTCATTGGGTGGTGTCGTGCGATGCGACACCCAACAGTTTACAAGAATAGAACCAGAATAAAGTACAAGACCACGTCTTTTATTTAATACACAGCGGAAGTTTTCACAATACTAGCGGATGTAAAGAAATATATACATACCATAGCTACGCTCTCAGCACTAGCTATGCAAAAAGCAAAGTTTTCCATGCCAGGGATACTTTGCACTAGCAACACTCAAACTATGGCGGCGTGCAGGGTTCCCACTCGGCTGTACACCCTGGAGGGGGTGTTGCCTCATCGTCAAACCCATCCTCAAAAGGGTAACCTGCAAAAACTCGTTAACTGCAAACGTGAGCTTAAGGCTCAGCAAGACTTAACCGTCTCACTAGACAGATGCACGGGGACACTAAACATAGGTAAGGAATAGCATAAATAACTCGCTTACAAGTGGATCCTTATAACCAAGTTTTAGGTAGCAAATGACATTCTCTGAGCACGGCACATCATGGGCTCCACAATCAAACAAGAAACGTTTTACCGATGATATGACATGCCCAAAGCACATAATGCTATTACAGCTAAAGTATGGGGAAATTGTAAATCTTTAGTTATACTATTTCTAAATCAAACAAAGTTGCAAAGTAATTATAATTCAATATCATATGACTTTCCTGACTTCTTTAGTATTTACTACGTCGCGACTGCGACAGACAAGTGGTACTCTATTACTGCGAGGGACAGTGATTGCAATCAAGACACACCCGGACAACACGACACATACGTCGTTCGGAAGTGTCAGCGAGCACACCTGTACCTACATAACACTTCAGTACTAGGCGTATATGGCCACCTTTCACAAGAAACTCAAAGGCTGAGCCCGTCTCACCTCCGCAAACAGAAGGTCTCCGCACAGAACACCTCATGTGTCTGCCGACCGATTTACACCTTACTGTCCTCAACCCACCCCTATCGATGGTGAGTTAATGGGTCTCAACACCCCAGTTATCAAGTTACATCAGTTTATTGGATTCCATATGTCCATTATATTGCCGGTACAATTCAAGCTTGTCCGAAGGGGCTGCATACGGACGGGCCTTAATCGACACAGGCAGGGCTATGCGACCGAGACTCAATTCTCGCCGCTTCCTATCCATTCCCTGCCCGGTCTCAATTTTATTATATTAAACCATTTTCTTTTCAACCAATCCTGTGAGATACATCTCTCGCGAGTAGATTCCAACTACTCGACTTCTACCGGATTTCCTATGCATTAGCAAAGCAGTTACTACAGGCCAAACTGTAACTCGTGCCAAACAAACCCCTGGGATTTTTGGTCATGCAAGAGGAGTATCATACACCCTAAACGTAATGCACAATTCATATACTATTCATCATAGTGATAAAGCAAAAGCTCATAAACGACTTAAATGCAAACCGGGGCTTGCCTTAGTTTGCGACTGAACAAATGTCAATTGTTAGGGCTTGATCTTCCTCCGGAGAACCTGCCATGGAACCTCAGTGGAAAAACCTTGGCCTTCTCCTCCAAGTGAAGCTTCTTGTCGATCACCTATCAGCACGTTCCTATCGACATGATATGCATATAAGTAATTAAGTAATTAAGTAATTTAAGAAAAGACTCCACGGGGTTGTGTAAACTCTAAGAATGAGGAGTTCAACTAGGAAGGACAAATATGCCTTTGTTGTGTGAATGAACAAAGGATGAAGTCAAGTGGTCATAGTAGTATCGAGATGTGAATTGAAAGGTGCAATGTAAGCACACATTGCAACTTGGCACTCAACACTCGACGCTATGCCACTCAAGGACGATACATCTGAATGGTGTGGAAGTGTTGGACTGGTAGGGTAAGGATGACCTAAGAGTCAAGGTGGCATAGTAGTGTCGAGATAAGCACTGAAAGGTGCAATGTAATGACACATCGCAATTTAGCACTCGACACTTGGAGCTATGTCGCCCAAAGAGTAATAAGGTAGAATGGTGAAGAAGTATTACTGGACTGTGTGATGTAAGGAAGACTAAGCGATCAAGATGGAGCATTGAAAGCTTAAGGCATGAGTGAACTGTGCAACAAGAGGTTGTGACTTAGAAGTCGACCAATGAAGTTACACAAACTCATTAAGGAGTAAACCTAATTACATGACAAGTGTGGTCGCAGGGTCCTGATAAGGATGAACCAGGGTGAAACCCTAGCGACACTTGGGAGTGAAGTGAGGTCAACATTCTTTGGACTTAAGACGTCATAACGAGACTTGTTACCCTGACGTGAGTATCGAGACAACTTTCAAAGGACCTTTAGGTAAATTAGTCGCTACGACTATCTTTACAAGCATCGTCCAAGTTCTTACATGACACTATTGCAGTGCCCTTTGCAAGATGGTCCAGATGAGCTCGGTGACTCTTGGAACTCGAATATGATGCGAGACCTTGTCGTGACTGTCAGGCTTTGCCATCACGAGAAGATCGGATTAGCGAGGTCCACATCGACCAGGACTCGTCAAAGGGGTGAGCGGAATCTCGAACACCACCTTGTGAGTCTTAAGGCTAGTGATGTCGACTCGGTTGTTGATAAGCGACTCGACGAACCTGCCGTCGAAGAAGGGGTACACCAAGTTAACCAATCCTGTGATCGGTTAGGGAACATCCTCAACACAACCAAGGAACTCTTATCCAAGGTTACCCCTGGTCTAGTTCTCCTTGTTGGTCGCAACGTTATTGCATACCTCTACTCCAAGTCATCGGTGATCACCGAACCACTTGGTTTGACCTAGAAGGCATTTCATCTAGCATCTAGGCTACACCTAGGACTCGAAGAGTCTCGCCTTGACCAAACCCTAATTTGGCTAAACGACTGTCGACCGTTGTGTCGTGGTTGCGTTTCAGCATCATGTACGTTATAGGCATCTTTCATCTTGATGCCAGGACACGATGATGGCTCGGAACGTCACGACGACGTCATATGGTCAACGACGTCGACGCGGCTCATGGTGGAGCATCACGAGCACGCACGTACATGCCAACGTGATACAAACAACAAAGGAGGTCAACTTGGGGACTCCTATAGAAATGATATTAACGCGGAACCTGGACGTACGACTTGACGACACATAAGTAACCTTAGCGATCACAACGAACGGACGTCGGTGACATCAAGCAAGGTATTTCAGTGCAAGGCTCACCTTGTATGCATTTCGCCGAACATCTTGGTGTGTACTAGAGTTCCATCACGTCATCACCATCCAAAGGGTATCTTGGCACATGTCCTTGTCGATTGCCACCCCAGAATAGACCTGCATCCATAGACCAGCGTTGAACGGCAACACACTTAGTTTCGCCTTGTAACCATTTCATCGAACACCTTGGCTGCAGCTCTGTCCCAACTAATCTTTGCACAAATCAGAGCTAACCTTGGACCAGTTGTCGATGCCGGTGTGTCAACGACGTGTTCCTGCATATTCTTCATCCCACACATCACTCGCAACACCGTTTGGACTTTGCACGTGATCAAAACGTCATGTCGATGCCATGTAAATGATGATGCCAAGTAAATGACACAAGGCAACACATCACAGCTTATGTGCGAACTTCCCAGGGACGCATGGGCGGTGGGACACTCTGTTGCAGTTTGAACATAGCAGTGGAGGGGAGCAGTGGCCGGCAGTAGGGCGACCAAGAGGTGGGCGTGGCGTGGCACAGGCTGGAGACATGGCCATGACGCACTGCAGTAGGAGCGAACAGGGCTGTCGAACAACTCGGACCAGGACGCAGCAAGGTAGGGCGAGCAGCAGGAGGGCGGCGCTCAGCCATGTCGTGGAGCAGAGGCGACCGGCGTCGAGCGGCACACAGGGGACGGCGCTGCAGGCGGGGTGAGCTGGGACGAGGGCCAGCGGCGGGCTGGGCACTAGGGAGGTGCGGCGACAGGGCGAGGGAGCGCGCGGCGCAGAGGGGGCGGCGTCGCGGCGGTCGCGAGGTGGTGCACCGCTGTGGTCAGGCGAGCGGGCGGACCGGAGCGCAGGGCCATGGGCGGTGAAGAAAGCGGGCGCGCGCAGGGAGGTGGAGCACCGGCGGACTGAGCAGGGCGAGCTCGGACGCGGCGCATGGCCGGCGCGCGGACAAGGCGCGCGGGCGTGCGGCCGAGACAGGCGGGCGGAGCCGGTGGCCGGGAGCTATGGCGGCGGCCTGGGCGCGAGCATGGCTGGGAGGTGGCGGCGCGGCGCTGGTGGCGGGATGGCGCCGTGGGAGGAGACGAGGAAGAAGCGGGGTCGGGCGCTGATAAGGACAGAGAGAGCAGCAAAGTTGGTTTTTGTGGCTGTGAGGATAGACATGACATGTGGGCCCCATTTTTCCCTTCTCCTTATCCTCTTCATTTTCAGATGCAAAATATCTCATCCATTGAGCAGCTTACCAGTGGGGCCCACCCTTTTCCTAGTACTGAGGATAAGTATGACATGTGGGTCCCACTGTCTTCTTCCTCCTCTTTTAAAATTGAAATGGGGCTAGCAGACATACTTCAAAAATATTTAACTTTGGCCCAATGACTAAATAAAATGTGGAGAATTTTATGGTGCGATCAGATTTCAAAACTGAGCAAGTTGAATTTGAACTCAGGTTTGAATTTGAATTCAAGTGGTGACACTTGACTCAAGGAAATAAATAGTAGATTAGGTTCAAAAATCCTGAAACTTTGAAGTTAACCTTTTTGAACCATAAGGGACCTCAGGAAAAATTTGGAGTTGATTTGGACAAGGTTGAGCACGAAGTTTAAATTTGAAGTCGACGTTGATTAAACTCTCAGTACGTGTCCAATAAATGGGAAATGGGCTTCAAAAATTTTGAAACTTTACCGAGAGTCTATTTGGAATATTAGAAGTTCATAGAAAAATTTACGGCATGAGATTTGAATATTTTTGGATGTCCCATTTTAGGGTTGGAATAATTCCTTTTTCTTTCCCTCTATTTTGTTTTCTTTTCTCCTTTAATTTTTCAATGAAAATGTGAAGACTTGGAAATTAAGGATTTCACACCTTAAGTTCCAAATACATTATCAACCATGTTCTATATGTAAAGTTTTAACAAGTCCCTATCTTTAGTGAACATAGTTTAACTCATATGGCTCATGTGAGTTTGGATTTCCAAGCCTATTTTCAAAATTTTTAAGTTCGCATTTTTGCGTTCTTGTTCTTCCAAAAAAAAAAACGGGCTTTTACAATCCTTCCCCCTTAAAGGAATCTCGTCCCGAGATTCTAACAGGTAGAACAACAGAACGATGAGGGAACGATCCGTAAAAGAGGGTCATTGACTAAAGAAAATGGCAATGCCCTTAAAAACTTGGGTTCTACGAAATAGTGATTATCTTCAGGCATCTTAAGAAATCCTAAAGTCTGCTTCAAGTGCTTCCAGTCTTTAGATTGATAACCTTGACAGGATGCTCGACATGACAATATCACATCGTAAAACTTTCACATCTGTCATTGACCCTTTATTGTTGTACTCTTACACTAGCATGACATCCTGTTCTGTCCTAGTCTTGATTTGAAGAATTTGCACTTGTTCTTTGCTTCTCTAGGTCACCTTGATAGTTTGAAACTTCTCTTGCATTGATTCTTGGTTGCTTGCTTGGTTTTGCATAGGTCATTTCAACTTAATGTGGTATTTCCCTTGACATGAGTTAAGATGGTTTACGAGGTTAAACAACAATCATTAACCTCGTTTGATGTTTAGTCAACCATAGGATTCCTTAGCCGTAGCATAAGAGTAGCAAGACACTCAACACTCTTATGTAATCAAAACAGCAGGAATATTGAAGATATGACGACTACAAGGTTTCTGGGTATTTTAACGTCTTCAAACAATGAACCTTTTTGCGGTGGCACATGAGGATGTAAGGATTCAGTATCCTCATATGTTTCAACACAGCAAAGAACTCAATCATATGGTAACTATAAGGTAATTAGTATAGCAAGGTTACCATATAACAACATAAGATCTTAGATAGATCCAAAGAGTTTCACGAGGTTGACAAACGAACGGTATAGTTGCAACAAACAAGGTACTTGAACCTAACAAGTCAAGGCTGGAAGTCCAAGTGTTTGTTTAGTTGCAAGTACTCAAGGCGATTTGAGTTTCAACAAGTCAAGGACAAGGACTCAACTGTGTTTTAGTCACAAGGTGTCCCTTGTGCTACTCAAGATAATGAAACAAGTCGAAGGCGTTGCGAATGATAAAGTTGATTACAACTCAAAAATGTTAGGCACTACTTAAGTATCTGAACGGGGTCACATATTCTTGCTCAAAACTCATTAGTAATTACGTTTTATGATGCATCACAAACCGGATGATGTTATGCAGACATAATGCAACTCCGCGGATAAATATGCAAGGTATGGTGCATTCAGTATTATGCTTTGAGCAAAAATAGGTAAGACAATCCAAACACAGTCAGAAGTATCCCAAATACAGGAGGATTGATTAAACTTGGGCATGAAAGGCGCTAGAAAAGACTTGCTACTTTCATATCTCGACCAAGTTCGATGGTTTCAAGGTAAAAGTATTAGCAAGGAATGGTGAGGTTCATCTTAAGGCAACGGAGTGTACAAAATGGAACAAAGTGATTGAACTTCTTGTTGATCGGAAGTTCCCTAAAGCTTGTTAATCACAACCTACAGGTAATTGTGGTTCCTTAACAATGGGTCAGGTTTTTCATCGTGTAGTTTTCTTAAAGTACTATGTCTACCCCTTAAAAGGTGCGGTAGGGTTGCCTTCAGAAGTGGCAAAGAGAGTAACCTTTGAAGAGTAAGGTTCTCCTCACTTCCGTAGGTTGCACGAAGTGGTTGACAAGGTACTGTGCTAGGCACGACCTTGGTTAGTGATCCACGTTCTTGCTAAAGAATTTCCAGCTCATACTACTCACTTATGGCTTCTCGTCTCAAAGACTGAGGCAAAGGAGTGGTTTAGCGTGAAGAATCAACTGACTCCTTTAACTCGATGATCGAGTTCCACAAGAAACGGGGTTCAAGGTAATCCATTACTTAAGCTTCGCATTGACTTAATGAGTCAAGGTTGTACTCGGTCCTACTTACTTGAGCATTGCTCCCAGCACGTTGGTGCGGTGTCGATGTACCTTGGTATGACACCTAGGTGAACGTAACACTTCAATTACTAGATGAACTCCTTCCCCCTTAAGATTCAAGCTAGGTGAGCAAGAAACTTACTCCAAGCAATATTTATGGGGAGGGTCGTCCAACTAAGGGAAGTGTCATACATGCTCAATGCACAATTAAAGTGTGAGATGCAAGGTTGTATAGTCAAAACACTAGCATGTGCATCCGAGCAAAAAGGGATTTGCCTTAGGGTAATACTCAACTCTAAAGGCAAATATTGTTGGGTCGCAACACCTGGGATGTTATGGAACTCCTCGAGTTGAACTCGAGAACCAAATCCATAAACACCCTAAAGGGTCATCACCCGATTAAATCCTGGTGGAGGATGAACAGCTTGGACGCAACTTAGATTTTGGCCAAGTAAATGGCAAAATCATATCTTGAGGTGAACAACAAAGTTAAAGTACACTTCAAGACCTTTCTAAAAAGTATTGGTTTGACTCTAGATCGTCTCTGGTTTGCAAGTTATGCAATTTTAAAGTTAGCAGATTTCTTTGCACTTTCAGCAGAATCTGCTTAAACAGTAGCAGTTTTGATCTAAAGTTTTCAGGCTGTTCTGATGGAAATCTGGAAATATTCTTATTTACAAAGTTGTAGCCAATGTAATAAGCTTTCCAGAATGTACTTACTTGTCTTCATATCAGCTCTGGCTCAAAAGACATGAATTTTTGAAGTTAGGTAAAATTTCAGTATTCAGAACTGAATTCAGTTCAGATTGACCACTCTGTATTCAAACTCGATTTGGAAAAGGTAGATGACCGATTCAGGTCTGGAGCCAATTGCAAAAATTGTAGCTGACTCTCTAAACTCTCCAACGGTTACTCGCGTGACACCATTGGATCAAAGGTCTGCGAGTTATGGATTAAATTCAGAGGTGTACAGATTGCTGTCCAGTTTGGGTATGCCTGGACAGTCTCTGCGATTATCCAAATTTCACCCATTTAGAAAAGGATTCTGGTCTGGTGTTGAACAGAAAACATGTAGAGGACTTTCAAACCTTTCTAAATAGTATTTACTTGCCCTCGTAGCATTTCTGGTTGAGAAGATACGGCATTTGCAAGTTGACAGTTTTTCTGAAAATTTGGACAGCACCTCCTTTGTTTAAGGCTGATTTTGTCCACAAATTTCAGATATACAAACATCAATATTTGCAAAAGTAATACATAGAAAACATGTTGCATACATTCTCAAGATTCCAGAAATGTAAAATACGAATCCATTCGACAATTCTACTAGGAATTATAATCGAAACAGTAACTGAATAGGTAACGGTCCATATTCTGAACTGTTTCGACACCTTAAACGATACTTCAATTTAGACTTGGTTATTGCGAGTTTTAGCCTTCGTGTTGATTAGGAAGTTGGTAGAGGACTATTTAAGCTTTCCAGGCATGTATAAACATGCATAGTTTGCATTTCTAGTTTAACAGTTATGGCTATTTAAAGTTCAAAATTTTTCTGGCTGTTTCAGATAGCATCGATATACATGTACTATCTTCAACTCTGTTTTCTAATTAGTTATAAGCTGAATTTGAGGTATCACTGAATAACAAAGTTGTAGAATAGCTTTTCCACTTTCCAGAAATGTATCATAATGGAATAGAAGAGCTTTCTTCAAGGAAATATGACAAAAGTTCAGATGCTGGTCCGTGTAATTTCAGAACAGCAGCTGCCGTGATAATGGTGCATTTTCATCACCATAATAGCATCTTTTAGCTTGGAGGTCAATAGGAAACTATTAGAAGACTTCAAAAGCTTTTCAAAAAGTATTCACTTGCCTCCAAAGCCCTCCAGGTTGAAGAGATATGGAATTTCAAAGTTAGGTCCATTCTGTTCGAAAACAGAACTCACCGGCTTCGAAACACAAGAATTTGGAAACAAACTCAAATTTTGAAACTTAGCTCAAAACTCAAGTCCGATGGCTAGAACTTGATTCACAACTAATCATTTCCTTTAGAACCAAAAAGGAATCTTAAAAGGGACTTGACGACCTTCTTATCCATAGCATATCACTATGGATCTTCAAACTTAACCAAAGTCTTACTCCGGCGAAGTCGAGCTAAACTCTCGCCAGGAGCAAAGAACTTTGGTTCACCTACTCTTGAAAAGAAACATTTTAATTTTTCCACAAGATATCAGCAACTGATACTTGGACTCAATATGAATATGAAGTCATTTCTTTTGTGGGGGATGGTCAAAGTATCATGTGGGATACTGGCGGTACTACGTGCCTTACCAAAAGAAAAGTCTAACCCGGTATATCCGGATACGTCTAGAGGTGGTCCTACTATCGATCACTCGCAAACGTATTCTACACGGGTCGCTACCGGAGTTAGTGTACCTGCAGAAGACAAACAATCCCCTTTCACACCTTCACACCTCAAGGGCGGCACGGGGAAACACGACAGGCAATCACAATAAGATATAATTAAAAGTAAATGCATACGACTCTGGTGTGAGTCGCCCTCGAGCGAAGTCATGTCTCGAGGTACATGGCTGTAAATACGTCTGTACAGCAAAGACTCCCGTACGAACCGGCTTATACACGCTCGGGCATACGTGTTTCGCATGATCCCATAGAACATGAATAGTTCTAAAGATACATACTATCGGGTTATACACCACCCGACGGGGGCTCCCACTAATTTTGTGTCACGCTGGGGTACCGCGTGTCATATGTTCTCAGAAACATGGAAAGTTTCAGAGACTCATATTGACTTTCCGTGCTAAGCCACGGAAATTTCACATACCATATCTCGTATGCAGAGTTTACCGAGATTGATCCGCTCTCGGCGGCGTACCTTACCTCTTACCTTGAAGACAAAGCGTCGTTACAGAATAATATAACAAGTTAGTTCACCACCTTTATAACTTATACTAGTAATAGTCCTTAATGGGCATATAGCTAAACCTCACTCGACTACTTCGGAGTTTTCGAAAATAGGCTCTTTTCGAGCGTGCTATTCCCAATGAAGCTCTGATACCATGTCTGTGGGGACCGGAATCCACACATCCGAGGATCTCATTGGGTGGTGTCGTGCGATGCGACACCCAACAGTTTACAAGAATAGAACCAGAATAAAGTACAAGACCACGTCTTTTATTTAATACACAGCGGAAGTTTTCACAATACTAGCGGATGTAAAGAAATATATACATACCATAGCTACGCTCTCAGCACTAGCTATGCAAAAAGCAAAGTTTTCTATGCCAGGGATACTTTGCACTAGCAACACTCAAACTATGGCGGCGTGCAGGGTTCCCACTCGGCTGTACACCCTGGAGGGGGTGTTGCCTCATCGTCAAACCCATCCTCAAAAGGGTAACCTGCAAAAACTCGTTAACTGCAAACGTGAGCTTAAGGCTCAGCAAGACTTAACCGTCTCACTAGACAGATGCACGGGGACACTAAACATAGGTAAGGAATAGCATAAATAACTCGCTTACAAGTGGATCCTTATAACCAAGTTTTAGGTAGCAAATGACATTCTCTGAGCACGGCACATCATGGGCTCCACAATCAAACAAGAAACGTTTTACCGATGATATGACATGCCCAAAGCACATAATGCTATTACAGCTAAAGTATGGGGAAATTGTAAATCTTTAGTTATACTATTTCTAAATCAAACAAAGTTGCAAAGTAATTATAATTCAATATCATATGACTTTCCTGACTTCTTTAGTATTTACTACGTCGCGACTGCGACAGACAAGTGGTACTCTATTACTGCGAGGGACAGTGATTGCAATCAAGACACACCCGGACAACACGACACATACGTCGTTCGGAAGTGTCAGCGAGCACACCTGTACCTACATAACACTTCAGTACTAGGCGTATATGGCCACCGTTCACAAGAAACTCAAAGGCTGAGCCCGTCTCACCTCCGCAAACAGAAGGTCTCCGCACAGAACACCTCATGTGTCTGCCGACCGATTTACACCTTACTGTCCTCAACCCACCCCTATCGATGGTGAGTTAATGGGTCTCAACACCCCAGTTATCAAGTTACATCAGTTTATTGGATTCCATATGTCCATTATATTGCCGGTACAATTCAAGCTTGTCCGAAGGGGCTGCATACGGACGGGCCTTAATCGACACAGGCAGGGCTATGCGACCGAGACTCAATTCTCGCCGCTTCCTATCCATTCCCTGCCCGGTCTCAATTTTATTATATTAAACCATTTTCTTTTCAACCAATCCTGTGAGATACATCTCTCGCGAGTAGATTCCAACTACTCGACTTCTACCGGATTTCCTATGCATTAGCAAAGCAGTTACTACAGGCCAAACTGTAACTCGTGCCAAACAAACCCCTGGGATTTTTGGTCATGCAAGAGGAGTATCATACACCCTAAACGTAATGCACAATTCATATACTATTCATCATAGTGATAAAGCAAAAGCTCATAAACGACTTAAATGCAAACCGGGGCTTGCCTTAGTTTGCGACTGAACAAATGTCAATTGTTAGGGCTTGATCTTCCTCCGGAGAACCTGCCATGGAACCTCAGTGGAAAAACCTTGGCCTTCTCCTCCAAGTGAAGCTTCTTGTCGATCACCTATCAGCACGTTCCTATCGACATGATATGCATATAAGTAATTAAGTAATTAAGTAATTTAAGAAAAGACTCCACGGGGTTGTGTAAACTCTAAGAATGAGGAGTTCAACTAGGAAGGACAAATATGCCTTTGTTGTGTGAATGAACAAAGGATGAAGTCAAGTGGTCATAGTAGTATCGAGATGTGAATTGAAAGGTGCAATGTAAGCACACATTGCAACTTGGCACTCAACACTCGACGCTATGCCACTCAAGGACGATACATCTGAATGGTGTGGAAGTGTTGGACTGGTAGGGTAAGGATGACCTAAGAGTCAAGGTGGCATAGTAGTGTCGAGATAAGCACTGAAAGGTGCAATGTAATGACACATCGCAATTTAGCACTCGACACTTGGAGCTATGTCGCCCAAAGAGTAATAAGGTAGAATGGTGAAGAAGTATTACTGGACTGTGTGATGTAAGGAAGACTAAGCGATCAAGATGGAGCATTGAAAGCTTAAGGCATGAGTGAACTGTGCAACAAGAGGTTGTGACTTAGAAGTCGACCAATGAAGTTACACAAACTCATTAAGGAGTAAACCTAATTACATGACAAGTGTGGTCGCAGGGTCCTGATAAGGATGAACCAGGGTGAAACCCTAGCGACACTTGGGAGTGAAGTGAGGTCAACATTCTTTGGACTTAAGACGTCATAACGAGACTTGTTACCCTGACGTGAGTATCGAGACAACTTTCAAAGGACCTTTAGGTAAATTAGTCGCTACGACTATCTTTACAAGCATCGTCCAAGTTCTTACATGACACTATTGCAGTGCCCTTTGCAAGATGGTCCAGATGAGCTCGGTGACTCTTGGAACTCGAATATGATGCGAGACCTTGTCGTGACTGTCAGGCTTTGCCATCACGAGAAGATCGTATTAGCGAGGTCCACATCGACCCGGACTCGTCAAAGGGGTGAGCGGAATCTCGAACACCACCTTGTGAGTCTTAAGGCTAGTGATGTCGACTCGGTTGTTGATAAGCGACTCGACGAACCTGCCGTCGAAGAAGGGGTACACCAAGTTAACCAATCCTGTGATCGGTTAGGGAACATCCTCAACACAACCAAGGAACTCTTATCCAAGGTTACCCCTGGTCTAGTTCTCCTTGTTGGTCGCAACGTTATTGCATACCTCTACTCCAAGTCATCGGTGATCACCGAACCACTTGGTTTGACCTAGAAGGCATTTCATCTAGCATCTAGGCTACACCTAGGACTCGAAGAGTCTCGCCTTGACCAAACCCTAATTTGGCTAAACGACTGTCGACCGTTGTGTCGTGGTTGCGTTTCAGCATCATGTACGTTATAGGCATCCTTCATCTTGATGCCAGGACACGGCTCGGAACGTCACGACGACGTCATATGGTCAACGACGTCGACGCGGCTCATGGTGGAGCATCACGAGCACGCACAGACATGCCAACGTGATACAAACAACAAAGGAGGTCAACTTGGGGACTCCTATAGAAATGATATTAACGCGGAACCTGGACGTACGACTTGACGACACATAAGTAACCTTAGCGATCACGACGAACGGACGTCGGTGACATCAAGCAAGGTATTTCAGTGCAAGGCTCACCTTGTATGCATTTCGCCGAACATCTTGGTGTGTACTAGAGTTCCATCACGTCATCACCATCCAAAGGGTATCTTGGCACATGTCCTTGTCGATTGCCACCCCAGAATAGACCTGCATCCATAGACCAGCGTTGAACGGCAACACACTTAGTTTCGCCTTGTAACCATTTCATCGAACACCTTGGCTGCAGCTCTGTCCCAACTAATCTTTGCACAAATCAGAGCTAACCTTGGACCAGTTGTCGATGCCGGTGTGTCAACGACGTGTTCCTGCATATTCTTCATCCCACACATCACTCGCAACACCGTTTGGACTTTGCACGTGATCAAAACGTCATGTCGATGCCATGTAAATGATGATGCCAAGTAAATGACACAAGGCAACACATCACAGCTTATGTGCGAACTTCCCAGGGACGCATGGGCGGTGGGACACTCTGCTGCAGTTTGAACATAGCAGTGGAGGGGAGCAGTGGCCGGCAGTAGGGCGACCAAGAGGTGGGCGTGGCGTGGCACAGGCTGGAGACATGGCCATGACGCACTGCAGTAGGAGCGAACAGGGCTGTCGAACAACTCGGACCAGGACGCACCAAGGTAGGGCGAGCAGCAGGAGGGCGGCGCTCAGCCATGTCGTGGAGCAGAGGCGACCGGCGTCGAGCGGCACACAGGGGACGGCGCTGCAGGCGGGGTGAGCTGGGACGCGGGCCAGCGGCGGGCTGGGCACTAGGGAGGTGCGGCGACAGGGCGAGGGAGCGCGCGGCGCAGAGGGGGCGGCGTCGCGGCGGTCGCGAGGTGGTGCGCCGCTGTGGTCAGGCGAGCGGGCGGACCGGAGCGCAGGGCCATGGGCGGTGAAGAAAGCGGGCGCGCGTAGGGAGGTGGAGCACCGGCGGACTGAGCAGGGCGAGCTCGGACGCGGCGCATGGCCGGCGCGCGGACAAGGCGCGCGGGCGTGCGGCCGAGACAGGCGGGCGGAGCCGGTGGCCGGGAGCTATGGCGGCGGCCTGGGCGCGAGCATGGCTGGGAGGTGGCGGCGCGGCGCTGGTGGCGGGATGGCGCCGTGGGAGGAGACGAGGAAGAAGCGGGGTCGGGCGCTGATAAGGACAGAGAGAGCAGCAAAGTTGGTTTTTGTGGCTGTGAGGATAGACATGACATGTGGGCCCCATTTTTCCCTTCCCCTTATCCTCTTCATTTTCAGATGCAAAATATCTCATCCATTGAGCAGCTTACCAGTGGGGCCCACCCTTTTCCTAGTACTGAGGATAAGTATGACATGTGGGTCCCACTGTCTTCTTCCTCCTCTTTTAAAATTGAAATGGGGCTAGCAGACATACTTCAAAAATATTTAACTTTGGCCCAATGACTAAATAAAATGTGGAGAATTTTATGGTACGATCAGATTTCAAAACTGAGCAAGTTGAATTTGAACTCAGGTTTGAATTTGAATTCAAGTGGTGACACTTGACTCAAGGAAATAAATAGTAGATTAGGTTCAAAAATCCTGAAACTTTGAAGTTAACCTTTTTGAACCATAAGGGACCTCAGGAAAAATTTGGAGTTGATTTGGACAAGGTTGAGCACGAAGTTTAAATTTGAAGTCGACGTTGATTAAACTCTCAGTACGTGTCCAATAAATGGGAAATGGGCTTCAAAAATTTTGAAACTTTACCGAGAGTCTATTTGGAATATTAGAAGTTCATAGAAAAATTTACGGCATGAGATTTGAATATTTTTGGATGTCCCATTTTAGGGTTGGAATAATTCCTTTTTCTTTCCCTCTATTTTGTTTTCTTTTCTCCTTTAATTTTTCAATGAAAATGTGAAGACTTGGAAATTAAGGATTTCACACCTTAAGTTCCAAATACATTATCAACCATGTTCTATATGTAAAGTTTTAACAAGTCCCTATCTTTAGTGAACATAGTTTAACTCATATGGCTCATGTGAGTTTGGATTTCCAAGCCTATTTTCAAAATTTTTAAGTTCGCATTTTTGCGTTCTTGTTCTTCCAAAAAAAAAAACGGGCTTTTACATGTGGGTCAAGAAGTTGAGATGTTTTAGGAATGTGAGATACGTTCCTAAGGTGTTTTCAAGTCTTAAGATTTCTTATATTTGTGTATAGAAGAGTCTTGAGCAGTTATGGAAAGTTTCAGTGGAAACTGAGTAGGATACAAGTCCTACATTGGTTTGGGTTGGCCTCATGGATGGTTATAGAAGCAAGGGAGACCAGATCTCGTGGAGTACATATTTTTGGTTGTTCCTCTTGTGTTCTATTGAATAAAGATTGTAGTTTAAAGGAACTTTTCTCGTCGAGTTTCTCCACAGCACTACCTTGCTTCGGTGGTTTAATCATAACTCAAGTTTTAAATATCCAATTGACGTTATTCTTTTTGGGTTGTCTTCAAAACTTGATTATCTATCACCTGTGAAGATTTCACGGTCATTAGATTTGTGGTTTCAGATCTGCACTAGTTTCTTTGCAGTGTTGCATAACTGTTTTTCTCTTGTAGAGCAGATTGACCTTCGTTCAATTTTCAATGATAACTTGAGTTTTTGTCAACGGATTTTAGTGATTATTGTTGTGACGTCTTCGTTACATGATTCTCCAAAATATATACTAGTTTTATCACAATTGATCACGTTTAGATAAGTTTCACAGATGACTTCTTTAACATATCAATTTTATCCCGAGGGGTTTTTGTTGCTTCTGCTCAAAAGTTGTAATCTACCATTCACCCCCCTCTGGTAGCTTTTCACGTGCTCTTCAATCCTACAATTGGTATTAGAGCCACGGTGCTCTAATATTTGTGATTTGCACATGTTTTGAATAATCATCATGGAGAAATACTCCGCCAAACCTTGTGTGTTTATTGGTATTGGTTTTCAAGTTTGAAAAGCACACATAGAGGCTTTCATCCAGGCGCAAGGGTTTGTAATATGGGAAAAGGTGTACAAGCCTTATGAAGTGCCGTCAAACAATCAAGTTATGGCTACAAATATGAGAGATGTCGACAACAACAAGGCTCGGAACTTGATTATACAAGATTAACTCAAAGCGACTTCTACTGTGTTGCTCACCTCCGATATGCATACGATGTTTGGAAAGCTCTTTGTCATTACCACAAAGGATCCAACACGATCAAGGAGGTAAGGCAGGACATATTCAAAAAGGATTACATGCGCTTTTAGTTGCAACCAGTTGAGTCCATCCACGATCTCTTTGCTCGCTTTAATAAAATTCTCAGCAACTTGCGTGGCGTCCATCAACGATCTTTGATTCCTAGTGATGATTCTTGTTCCTCGTTTGATTTAATATATGAACAATGGTCCTCTCTAAGAAGTGCACACACCTCCACACTTGATAAACTTGAGTTAGAAATTGAAAAAAACAGAGAGCATACTGTATTTATTGATAAAAACTTGAAATATGCTAGTTTTTCAACAATGGGTTTGCATCGTTCTACTTGTGATGATTATAATAAGAAACTACATGATGTTATGGATAAAATTTATGTTTTGAATAATGCTTTACGTGCTCATGAAGTTAAAAATTGTTCTAACTACAAATTAAAAGTAAAAACTTCATGTAAAAATTGACTTGATCTGTCCAATAAACTTGATATCATGCATAGGACATTAGATCGGTTTTGTAATGCAAATAAGAACCTAAACTTGCTGCTGAATTCTTCCAAGTCCTGCAATAATAAAACTGGTTTAGCTTTTGATTCTCATGCTCATGCTAAGGAACATCCACCTAAATTTGTAATGTCACTAGGAAGTTGTTTGATTCAAACAATTCCTAAACAAAAAACATGTAGTTTTCAAATCTGCAGGGGTGCTATCTTATTCAACTTCAAATAAACATGATGCTTGCTCATCTAGACATGAACACAAAGTTAAATTTCATTGTACCCACTGTGGTAGAGATGGTCATGTCATTGATTTTTGTTATAGACTAGCTAAACAACAGAGAAAGGAAAGAATGCAAGCTAGATCTCATAACTCTCATGCAACATTTGCTGCACATGCTAAACCAAATATCTAGAACATGCAACCTACTGTTATGAGTCAAAAACATGTGAAGTTTGGTCCCAAACCTACTGTTTTTCGTGCTACACATGTAACACCTCGTAAGTCAGTACTTGGGTACACAAATCCTCAAACTTTGGCTCATAAACCTGTTGTTTGTCTCCGTTGTTGCATATTTTTCCTGCTACACGTCGTGTGACTTAGTATTGGATTCCTAAATGCCTTTTGACTAACTCCAGTATTGAATCATCGACGTATTGTGCTTCTATGTAGGTTACACGTTTGTGGAAGGAGAACATTTGGATTGTGGATTTAGGTTGCTAACGCTACATGACTGGTAACAAAGATTGGTTCTCCCCCTTTCTTTTGTGTCACGTGTAGAGAATATTACTTTTGCCGATAATTCTTCAACTCCAATAATTGCTAAATATTTGGTTAGAGTAAATAATCACTAAACTTTGAAGGACGTGGCACTTTTTAAAAATTTAAAATACAACTTGCTTTCTATTTTATAATTGCCAAATGAAAATCTGGAAATTATTTTCACTAAAAATTGCTACAAGGTTGTAGATTCAAGCAATGAGCTTATTTTAACTTGTCTCGGTCTGGAAGAGTTTTTAAAGCTGATTTTGATGTGTCATACTCTAAGCATATGTGTCTAGTTGCTAATGATTCAAAGGACTTATATTTTTGGCATTGTAGACTTGGTCACGTAGGCTTTGATCATCTTACGCATGCTAGTGCACTCGATCGCATACGTGAGCTTCCTAAGCTTAATGGTGACAAGGAAAGTATGTGCTCTTCTTATAGACATGCTAAGATGGTTGTAGGTTAAAATGCCCCCTCACAATGACCATGAAAACTGAACCGGGTCAACTTTTGCACCTGGACACTGTGGGACCTTCACGTGTTCAATCCTTCGGAGCTAAATGGTATGTTTTTGTGATTGTTGATGACTATTCTAGATACTCTTGGGTTTACTTTATGGCGTCTAAGAATGAATATTTTAGTCACTTTAGAACTTTTTTTCTTAGATTATCGATTGATCACCCAGGATCTTTAAAAGCAATTAGAAGTGATAACGGAACCGAATTTAAAAATCAATCGTTTGATCACTGTTGTGCTGAAAATGGAATAGATCACCAATTTTCTTCACGTTATGTACCTCAACAAAACGATTTTGTAGAGAGAAGGAACAGAACCTTAGTTGAGATGGCTAGGACTATGCTTGATGAATATCAAACTCCTAAAAAATTTGGGCAGATGCAATTGCAACTGCTTGTTATGTCCCAAATCATGTTTTCTTGCGTGCTAAGCTAGGAAAAACACCAAATGAACTTCGGTTTGGACATGTCACACACTTTCGGATATTTGGTTCTAAATGCTTTGTTAAGAAACACGGTAATCTTGATAAATTTGAGGCTAGATCTGTTGATGGTATGTTGCTTGGTTATCCATCTCATACTAGAGGCTACTGTGTGCATTTACTTAACACTAAGAAAATTGTGGAGACTTGTTAGGTTTCTTCTGATGAATCTAGCCCTGGTACTAGCTCTAATATTGCAGGTCCAGATCCATATCTACAGGTGTAGAGTATTTTTATTGAAGAAGACGAAGAAGTGGCGCTGCTGCCCGAAAATTCAAAAGCAAGTGACATTGATCACGCTACTGATTTTGCACCACAACCAACACCAACAACTACAGCAGCTGGTACAGGGCGTCCTCAAGCCACAAGTTCTTTGACCTGTGATGAACATGAAGAACAAGGAGCTTGTGAAGTGTCTACTCCCCTCTGAAACCTCAAAAGTCATCCCCCACAATAAATCACTGGGAGCCTGCGCGAACGAGTCACACGGTCCAGGTTTTATGATCCAAATTCTCACGCTCATTCTGCTTTTATTACTTCTTTCGAACCCAAAGATATATCACACACACTCACTAATTAATGTTAGATGATTGTCAAGAAGAAGTGTTAGAAATTTTGGAAATAAATAATGTTTGGAAACATGTACCTCCACCTCAAGGTCACACTTTAATTGGAACTAAATGGGTGTTTAAAAATAATCAATGTGATGTTGGGGTTGTGGTTAGGAATAAGGCTAGGTTGGTTGCTCAAGGTTTCACACAAATTGAAGGTCTAGTTTTTGATGAAACTTTTGCTCCTGTTGCTAGATTAGAAGCCATAAGAATTTTGTTAGCTTTTGCTGCATATAAAGGTTTCAAGTTATATCAAATGGATATTAAAATTTCTTTTCTTAATGGCAACATAGACGAGGAGGTTTATGTCAAGCAACCACCGTGTTCAAAGCCTTGTACGGTCTCAAACAAGCCCCTATATCATGGTATGATATGTTAAAAACATTCTTACTTGGAAAGTGTTTACAATGGGCGAGGTGGATAAAACTCTTTTTGTGCTTAAGCATGGCAATGACTCATTATTCATTTAAGTGTATGTGGATTATATTATCTTTGGTTGTGCTTCTCGTGATCTTGTGTCCAACTTTTCAGCTATAATGAGTTCAGAATTTGAGATGAGTATGATGGGAGAACTCACGTACTTTTTGGGGCTGCAAATCAAGCAAACCAAGGAAGGTACCTTTGTGCATCAAACGAAGTATACAAGAGACCTTCTCAAGCGCTTCAACATGGACAAAAGCAAGCCTCTTCGGACATCAATGAGTACAGCCATGACACTTGAACATGATGAAGATGGTGAACCCGTGGATCAAAAAGAATATAGACGCATGATCGGATCACTTTTGTACCTCACGGCATCAAGATTGGACATACAATTCAGTGTATGTCTTTGTGCATGATTTCAATCTTCCCCACGTGCTTTACATCATGAAGTTGTCAATAGAATTCTCAGGTATATACATGGAACTCAAGAAATTTGCATTTTTCTTCCTTCTTCCTGAACCATTACTTTGAAAGCCTTTTCAGATGCTGATTTTGGGGTTGTAGGATTGATAGGAAAAGTATTTTTGGTGCTTGTCATTTTCTTGGTACTTCACTTGTTGCTTGGTCCTCTAGAAAAAAAAAGTTCAGTTGCACAATCCACAACTGAATCTGAAATGTAGCTGCTGCTAGCGCTTGCTCACAAATTCTTTGGATTGTTCAAAAACTTAAGGTCTATGGGGTTGATCTAGACTGTGTTCCACTATTTTGTGATAATACTAGTGCCATTTGCATTGCTAAAAATCTTGTGCAACATTCGAGAACAAAGCACATTATGAACAGGTATCTCTTTCTACGTGATGATGTTGAAAGTGGAAACATTGTGCTTCACCATGTAGGTACTGAACAACAATTGGCTGACATTTTTACAAAACCATTGGATTTCACTCGTTTTTGTTACATTCGTAGTGAAATAGGGGTTAAGCATCCTCATGGCTTAAATTGAGTGGGAGTTTTGAAACATGGGAAATCTATGTGTGAATTTGAATCTAAAATAATGTGAGCATAGTATTTCATACATATATGACTTTGTGATTCGTTTTACATGTTGGAAGTTCTTACTACATTACTCATATTATACATTTTGTAGTTTTTGCCATGACAAGTAATTGGAATAATTACGTACACTAAATCTGGTCATGATCGAACTTTCTTGCTATTTTGATCTTGTTGCATGCTCACAAATGCTTTTAATAGTGAAAAATTAATCAATCAACTATCCACATGTTGAGCTTTTATGTTCAAATGAAAATGAGAAAAGATCAAGAGAATATGCATGCATCAAACTTATTTTTTTGAGATAACATATCATTGCACTTAGATATGAACTTAGATATGACTAAAACCATGTCCTTGAGGTTCTGATTATCAAATGACATACGCTTAGCTTGGTGGGTTAGAAGAAGGCAGATGCAGCATATAATCTCTTGCAAATAACATATTATCTGGATTTGTACTTTGAAAATAAAAAAAATGCAGCAACAAGTGTCATGCTTTCAGGTTTTGAAAAACATAAGTTTGTGAGATCATGGCTTGCTTAAATTGAAAATTACACTTGATCTCTAGCATGGCTTACACTACTTTATGTACCTCATTGATGTGATAGTGTAAGTTACTTGATAGTATGATTTGGATGAGCTTTGTTTTATATGTATGTGTTATAATATGCTCATAACAATTCTCTTTTGAACCTTGCTGAATACATTGTCAAAGGGGGAGAAATTGATCACACATTGCACACATTCACAAGTGTTTTGGCGCGATTCCTCTCATGGGAGAATTTTTGTTTTTCTTCTCATTTTATTTCTCATTTACAAAGGGTGAGAAATATTTGTTTTCAATTTTTTTTCTCATTTGATTGTTTTCAAAACTTATCATAAGCCAATGTTCGGATTTTAAGTGGTGTTGCCAATGCATTCATCAAGGGGGAGATTGTGAGACCTATGTGTGCTGAATACATTGGCTATGACGATAAAAATTTTGAATACTGCCAAAACACCCTTTTAACAAGGTCCAACGATAGTTGCAAGGTCCGATGAGAGGTCTGGCTTGTTTTGTGTACTCCAATAAGGTTCGACGTAAGGTCCAACTTATTTTAGCTAGGTACAACTTGATTTGGCTTGGTCCGACTTCTTTGTCTAGGACCGACTTATTTTGGCTATGTCCGACTTGTTTTGGCTAGGTCTGACATGTTTTTGCTAGCTCTGGTGCTAGGATCGACTAGCTTTGCTAAGATCCGGCGCTAGGTCCGACTAGCTTTGGTTAGCTCCGGCGCTAGATCCTCCTAGCTTTGGTGAGCTCCGGTTCAAGGTTCGGTTAGCTTTGGTAAGCTCCGGTTCTAGGTCCGGTTAGCTTTGGCAAGGTCTGGTGCTTGATTGCAATTGTTCTACTTTTACCTTGCAATGTTTCGAACTTGCTTTACATCTATGGAAAGTTTGCTTGTATTATTTTACTATGTTATTTGTTTGTTTTGGTGGCTATGGTTGATATCATTTTTGTATGGTTTGCAACATGCTTATGTGAGGTGCTCACGTAAGGTGTTGTGATTTTTGGAACTAACTTAAGTCAAGTCGAGCACTTGTGCTCGGAAGCATCGGTTGTTTATTCATGTGCAGGTGTTGCTTGCGTTCAAGACAAGGCTGGTGATGGGATCCATGGAACTAGTCTTAGGGAGAAGATGAGGTTCAACAACCAAGTTTGGGAGGAATTGTGGTTGAGTTGATCGGGAGGTCGCACAATATCTTTGAATCAACAACAAAGCATATGAAGGTATGATGGACGTTGTTGGAATATGTTTGCACATGTGCAAGGAGTGCATGGATGTGACAACATGGTTCCAAGGCATGATGAAGAGAAGTGTACGTAAAGAATTGGTCGAAAAGGACCAACAAACTAGGTTATGGACTCAGACTGCAGCTGAGTCATGTTTGACTCTAATATGGAAAGATTTGAGTTGGTTATCATAGGTTTTCATGTGGGTAACAAATTTGAGTGGTTTTCGGAATGTGGGATACGTTCCTAAGGTGTTTGGAAGTCGTAAGATTGCTTCTATCTGCGTATAGAAGAGTATTGAGCAGTTATGGAAAGTTTTGGTGGAAACTGAGTAGGATACAAGTGCTAGTTTTGTTTGCGTTGGCCTCATGGCTGGTTATATAAGTCAGCGAGACCAGAGCTCGTGGATCATGGATTTTGGGCTGTTCCTCTCGTGTTTATTTAATAAAGATCGTAGTTTAAGGCAACTTTTGTTCCTTGTTGGTCTGACTTGTTTCGGACATGTTTTTCTCGTCGAGTTTCTGCACAGCACTACCTTGCTTCGATGCTTTTATCATAACTCGAGTTTTACAGATCCAATTGACGTGATTCTTTTTGGGTTGTCTTCAAAACTTGACTATATATCATCTGTGAAAATGTCACGGTCATTAGATTTGTAGTTTTAGATCTACATGAGTTTATTTGCAGGGTTGCAGAACTGTTTTTCTCTGGTAGAACAGATTGACCTTCGTTCAATCATTCAATCATAACTTGAGTTTTTCTTGACAGATTTTTGTGATTCTTGTTGTGACTTTTTCGTGACATGATTCTACAAAATCTATACTTGTTTTGTCATAATTGATCACGTTTAGATTAGTTGCACACATGACTTCTTTAATAGATCAATTTTCTGCCGAGGGGTTTTCGTTGCTTCTGCTCAAAAAGTTGTAATCTACCATTCACACCCCTCTGGTAGCTTTTCATGGCTCTTAAATACTGCAAATATAATCACATGCATTCCTTGATTTCGTACCCTTGGGGATATTCTTTAAGGGGAGTGCTACAATGATCTCCGTGAGCTTTCGGATTTTCATCTATGACGTACCAGCCATCAACACTCAAAAAGATTCTTCACATATTGAGCTTCTTTTTCTATCATCTTGTGGTTGATGATTTTTCCTAAAAGCTCATCCGGAGTCATTTTGTGGAACCCTGGGCTTTCACGGATCATGGAACACAAGGTGACATTGTGAGGCATAAACACTCTAATCATCCTCTTTACAACTTCATGGCCAGTCTACTTCTTGCTTCCATAGGCTTTGACCTTGTTGACGTGAACCTTCAGGTGATTGTACATCTCTTGGGCAGTTTTGCCATCCTCCCGAGCTCCCCCTCAATCATCTCAATTTTGGTTTCGCAAACGTAGCAATTTCCTTCATGTACTGTATTGAGGGTGTCTCGGCTTAGTGAAGAAGTGATCACCGCGACAGCTTGTGCATTGTTGTGAATAGCTTGAGCTTGCTCTAGGGTGAGTTCATCATGGGTGTCTGGTATATCTATACATGTGCACAAAATATGCCAAAGATTATGGTTTATGGAAATGAGCTGCATTTTCATATTATTGAATGTAGGCCTAGAGGGGGGTGAATAGGCCTTTTTGAATATTTGTCGGATCCTGCAGCACTCAACAACCGGTTTAATACCAGAGATATCGGACTAGTCTGGTAAAGTGCATACTATTCCGGTGTTCACGGACTAAGCTTATTAAACTTAATTGATTGGTTTGATTCTTTTATGTGTACAGCAGAAGTATAGAATCAAACAACAGTTTAACAGCTATATACTGAATTATATCACAATTAAGTTTTATGTTTAACAATTTAACGTAAGATGAACAATGTGTGTGAAACCCTAGATTAAGTTGATTAACTTGAATGATGAACAACGAAACAAGACACAAGTGTTTATCTAGTGGTTCGGCTACCATAAAAGGCCACCTACATCCACGTTGAGGAGTCCACAAAAGGACCGGGTCTTCTCCAACCCTACCCTCGTTGGATCGCCACGAAGGCCAATCCTCTTGCACTAATCACAAAGGGGTAAATAACCAAATTCAAGGGGCGATCTCACACTTTGAGAGCTCCCTTAGATTACAAAACACAATACCACCGAAAACACACTCAAAAGTTACAATTGAAATGCAGGAGTGTGTTAGAGAATTAAACCAAGAGCTCAATGTGGTGTAGCAAGTGTCTCTCCAATGATCTAGATTGAATCCTCAAAGGATTGGACGATTTTTCACTTAATTTCGTGGAGAGAGGTCGTTTTTGAGTCTCTTGGGAGGTGTGACGGCGCTAGGGTTCGAGAGTGTGTAAAAGTGGGTCGTGCACCTCTATTTATATGGGGTTTCTAAAAGTGACCGTTAGGGTTCAGAAAGTTCGGACTAGTCCGTGGTGGTCACCGGACTAGTCCGGTGTGCTGTGTGTTGCAAACCCTAAGTGTCCCGAAATATCGGACTAGTCCGGCTGAAAGCGGACTTGTCCGATTTCGCTACTGGAAATCTTCGGACTAGTCCGATTTCCATCGGACTTGTCTGTACATGTGAAACCCTAAGTGTGTTGGATGACAAGTCCGCACTTGGAGGACTTGTCCGACTTGGATCAGTGGGGTTTTTCGGACTAGTCCGTGTGAACAACGGACTTGTCCGAAGTGGATCACAAAGGATATCGGACTAGTCCGGTTGATAACGGACTTGTCTGATTTTGTGTGACTTGTGTAGTGTTTTGAGGACTAGTCCGCACTGGGGAGGACTAGTCCGATTCTAGTCAGAAAGATATTGGACTAGTCCGACAGATATCGGACTTGTCCGATCTGGTGCAGAAAGGTTTATCGGACTAGTCCGGTGTTGAACGGACTAGTCCGGTCCTGTGTAACTCTGTGCAATGTGTGTGTTTAATTATCATTGAGCTCTTGGGGTGTGTTTCCTTAACACACTCCATACACAATAATCTGCTATTCTTTTTCCTTGAGCTCATTTCCGCTTTTCTCCTCCTCATCCCTTCTTTTTGGTATTTTGCTCATTTTTCCATTTTAGGCCTGCATTCATCTCAATAAAGAGGTTAGGATCCCAATTGCTTGTCACAAATCATCCAAAACCCACCAGGGAGTCCGAGATGCACTTTCAATTATACTTCCACATTGTATAATCACTGCCATCGAAATGTGGAGGTTTCCCCATAGGGATAGAAAGATAATGATTGTTAGAATTTAAACGTTCATAATTAAAAAGATTTCTGGAGTAGTCTTGATGTCTACTCCCCTTTGGCTTCTCTCTTCCTTTTTGCCCTTTTGGCTCATGATCTTCTTCCTTAGAGGTGCCATGAGCTGACGAACTTTTTCATCATCATGCTAATATTCCTTGAGCACATCGAACATTCTAGTGTCTTGAGAATCTATGTCGCTGAGTATTTTCAAAACTCCATTTTGCTTCTCGTTGGCCATCATCTCTCCGAGCGATTAGTCTCTTGATGGAGAGTTTGGCTCTTATAGCAATTAAACGTGCCTATAGAGGGGTAAATAGGCCTTTTTAACTCTTGAAGCACTTAATTAAAACTCGTCAAATTCCCAAGATAGGACTAGTCTGGCGTGAGTGTGGACTAGTCCTGGGTTAGTCAGCAAAACGAGCAAATTAGATATTTTTGATATTTTTTTTATCTGTCGTAGCAGAACGTACTAAACCATTCTAATAACTGTAGCAAGTGTTTAAGATTAGTAATTTGCACGTGGATTACAATATTAACACAAGTTTCAAGTATGATCAAGTTTATGCCCTAGCTAGTGATGATAATGAAAAGTATGTTCCAAGAACACACAAGGCAAGCAATTTTTACCGAGGTTCCATACCACAAAAGAGATCAACGTCCTAGTTTAGGAGCTCACACAGAGTCGGGTCTTCACCAACTCTTCCCTCAGCAAGTCACCAGAAGGCCGACTTGATCTCCATTATCACAAAGGGTAATCACTAGGTTTTTGGGGATTTCTCACAATTTGAGGCCTCCGACAAGATTACAAATAAAGCAATGAACAACACACTCAAAAAGTTACACAACAATCAATAGGAGTGTGTGAGGGATCAAACCCGAGAGCTCAATGTCAATGAGATCGTCACTCTACCTTTCCCAATTGCCAAATCCCAAAGATTTCATTCTTAGGGACTTAGAATAAGTGGAGAGGAGTGTTTTTGTGCTCTTGGATGTAGCGGCAGTGCAAGGGTTCATGAGTGGGGCAAAATAAGTCAGAGATCTCCTTTTTATAAAAGTCTCGATAAAGTAACCGTTAGGATTTGCATGTCCGGAGTAGTCTGGTGTGCTAAGATTCTAATTTTAGGTTAAGTCCTGACATTACACTAAGTGTTAAATGTAAAAACCCTAGAATACTGAAGTAGTCTGTGGGACATTGGACAAGTCCCATGTCACACAAAAAGGTTTTGACTATTGAAAAATGGACTAGTTTTCAATGTGCGGACTAGTACGGTGTGACAACGGACAAGTCTGATGTCACACAGAGACATCTTTTTCGGCTAGCGTCGGATTAGTTTGTGCCGTGCGGACTAGTCCGTGGTTGGCACCGGACTAGTCTGTGGCACCGAACTAGTCCGTTATGGACCAGAGTAGTCCGTGGTTAGGATTTTTTGCACTGTCAAGTTTTTCTCTCATTATTCCCATGCGGGAATTTATGTTCTTGAGAGGATTTCCCGCACAAACTTTGAGCACGAAGAATCAAACTAAGTCTTCTTCTTCATTTTATTCTTTTTCATTCAACGTCTCATTTTCCCTTTTTGCATTTTTCATCTTTTCAACATTATAACCTGCTGTCAATCAAACAATTTTATTAGCACTTCATTTGTTTGTCATCAATCGTCCAAAACCCGCATGGGAGTTCCTAGATGCACTTACAAGCACGCCTGTCATTACAGTTTTACACTCTGCAGAAGTGGCACCGCTTTACTCATAAATTCATGATGTCATCAACCGTCGATCACTAAAGAACCTCCATTATCCCACATGTACACTACCTTTGGTGTATAGCCAAGATATCACGAATAGCCTTTACAAAGGAACTACCAGCATGAATGGATGCACTAAGATTTCAACTGGAGGCGATGACTCCCAACTGAGTACATCCACCCAAGGGCCCCTTCTTGTGTCGTTCAGATCCCAAAGAAGTCCCCCATGATCCATATTCTACACTCACCCAAATGGTCCATATAATACTTACAATACACCAAACTATTCAGCTAAGCTTTACAAATGTCAGCCATGTGATGACACTGTTGTTCTGGGTAGTTCTTCATGAACTGGCTCTTAGATTTGAAGCAAGCATACCATGATAGCATTCAATCTAATCAACAAACCCGCTTGCTTAGATCCTTAGTTCCATGTTGATAGAAATGGGGTCACCATTATCCATGTTATTAAAATTTCATCAAACAAGTTAATTAATTTTCCATAATTCCCAATTAAGCATGCTATGCCGAATACCAAATACAGTTCTGACTCTTTATTAATATCAGGTGATATGGAATTGAAAACAACACTAGTAGACCTTCACAATATGTTCTCCATCAAATTGACACAAGCATTCAAATTTGAAAAAAAAAATCAAAATAGGATGAATATGGTCAATGGTACTTGCCTTCCTACTATAGTGTATGTTGTTCGAGCGTTTCAAAGTCTCACTGCTGAAGGTTCTCGAATCTAGGCTTTTGAACATACCTTTTCAATTGTAATCACGGCATAGACAAACAAACATACACAATAAATACATTGCAAACAACACTAATCAACATGACATGGCACGAATACATGTGTAATATTGATTTACAAGTGATTGGCATTATTTGTATGCGTTTAATTTTTTATTTGTAATGATTCTATAATTATTTAAGCAAGTTTGAAATTAACAATTAATATAATAAGTTATATAAAGATTGGTGTCAAAACAGTAAATATTATTTTTTAGAATTTATTCTGATTTATTGGGAATTTTCTGGAATTTATTTGATGTTTTATAAGTTATGAGACATTAATCCTTTTTATTAAATATGAAAATAGATAAATAAATACATAAAATAAATTAGTTGAAAAATTGAATTAACATATTGATGATTGGCCCTGGTGTAAAAATCTAGGGCTCAATTTATTGATTCTGTAAATTATAGTGGTGCCTATGAAAATCAATCTTTCTTTTAATTTCAGATTTATGTTTCCAAAGACCTATGGTGCCAGTGGACCAAGGTGGCGGTGGCTGGTTCAGTGCAGCATGGACCAAGGGGCATACCCCTTCACCTTTCCTAATATAGACTGTCGACGAGGATCTAATGGTCAAAATTTATTCCGATGAAGGGGACGGCACTAGCGAGATCATGCAGTGGTGCCAATGATGGACTCGTTGGAGCTCGGCTAAATGCACTATGGTTCTCGAAGATCAACAAAAACTGACACTATGTGAGAAAGGCTCATCCGAGACAAGTCCGAACGAAGAACGAAGACGAACAAACAGTGCACCTCAGTAGTCGCGTCTCGCATTACATAGTCATCAGAGACGGGTGGCGGGCGCGATGCAGATCAGCATAAGTGCGAGACAAGCTCAAATATGGCGCGTATTCTTTCTTTGAGTCATATTATACGTGCTTTTAAGAGTCATCGAAGATGAGCAACTACCCGTCAGCCATCAGCATACATGCGAGACAAGCTCTAATATAGCGCGTCAGAGATTTATTGACTGATCCAAGACGGGCTTTAAAGAAGCTGGTATCCTTTATTTAGGTAATCCGAAATAATCATTGTTACAAATCATCACAGATTGTTTATGAAAAGGGTCTCCTATTAGGTGCCCCCCGCCCCTAATTATCTTGGTTGCCGACTGCATCCTGGAGCTAGCCAGGAATTGGCAACCGCATTGCCGATGTCAGGAACATACACATAAATGAGCACATGTATAGCTAAAAATATCACACCTTAAATTATATTGACCAATCAAATATTAACAAAGTGTCAATCGCGGTTATCAAGTATACTAATTACACAATGAATGCCCTCTATTAATCCTGATTACAAAGTAATGAATTACACACAGCACAACTGTCATCATGTAATCCTGTATACCATAATGAAAATTCTCCCAATCAATGTCTTCATTAACGATGATCCTTCGTAGCCTCTAATGCTCTGATTGAGACATCCTCAAATTCAACAAAATCACTAAAATTATATAAAGTATTATAAAATTGCAGTCACATTCGCTTAAACTGTTACATAAGGGTTCAAATATCTGAAGGCTTAGGAACAAATTGGTATACAATTGAAATAAACATAGGAACTATTAGTGAATGGAGAATCGAGCTTACATGTAGCACAGGCAGTTGTTGAGCATCAAGAGAGAAATTGTTCTCATCATAATGGACCTGGTAGTGAGCTGGTGCGCTTGTCCCCTAAAAAACAAACAATTTTACATTCCACTGATGCATAGGTACCAATTATCTTATAGGTACCTTGATTCCAGCATGACTGCAAAGGTAGAAATAAAACTCACCGGGATGGAAAATGCTAGTATCAACCACAGTTCTTGAAGTTTCAAGGGTTTGCGAATCAGAATTCATAATATACATTGATAGTCAAAACAAATACCTTACTTCTACATTAGACATAAATAAGAAAGATGAATGTGTTCAAGTACACCAACCAAGGATAACATTTCAACTTATGTGAAGGCGGCATCGTGCATATACCGATTACCGGGGTTGGGGTCGAGGCAGCAGCATGCTCCAGGGACAGGGGATGAGGCGGCGTGCTCCAGCGTGTTTGACTCTCTGATGACAAAGGTCGGGCTCGACGTCGGGGTCGAGGTTGATGGTGGCATCCCAGCATAGCTGCTGTTTTGGACTTTTCGATCCTTCCACGTGGTGAAATAATCGTGTGGCTGCTATGTTTTTCATTTGCAATGTTTCAAACTTGCTTTACACTGATGGGAAGATTTATTTAGTATTCTTTTACTATGTTTTTGATGTGTTTTGGCTGATCATGGTAATATTATCTTGCTATGTTTGCAACATGCTTATGTGAGGTGCTCACATAAGGTGTTGTGGTTATCGGACTAATGAGAGTCAAGTCAAGGACTTGTGCTTGGAAGAATTGGTTTTTTGTTCATGTGCAGGTGTTGCTTGAGGTCAAGATGTTGCTGCTGACGCGATCCATTTAACTAGTCTTAGGTAGAATATGAGGTTCAACAATCGAGTTCGGGAGGAATTGTGGTTGATTTGATCGGGAGGTCACGCAGCATGTTCGGGTCAAGAACAATGCATATGAAGTTGGTGTGGATGTTGTTGGAAGGTGTTTGCACGTGTGCAAGGAGTACATGGATGTGGAAACATGGTTCAAAGGCGTGATGAAGAGAAGTGGACGTAAAGAATTGGTCGAAAAGGTCCAACCGGCAGGATTATGTCTCAGGCTGCGGCTGAGGTGGTTATGGTTCATTATGGAAACTTTCAAGTTTGTTTTTGTTAGATTCATGTGGGTCATGAAGTTTAGTTGTTTTAGGAATGCTTGGTAAGTTCATAAGGTGTTAGGAAGTCTTAATATTGCTTCTACCTGCGTATAGAAGAGTCTTGAGCAGTTATGGAAAGTTTCGATTGAAATTGAGTAGGATTAGAGTCCTTGTTAGGATTGAGTTGGCCTTAAAGCTGGTTATAAAAGAAAGAGAGCCAGATCTAGTGGGGACAACTTTGCACTATTCCTCTTGTGTTTTGATCAATAAAATTTGTAGTTTAAATGAGATTTTGTGCCTTGTTCGTCCGACTTGTTTAAGAAAAGTTTTTCTCGTCGAGTTTCTACACAACACTACGTTGCATTGGTGTTTTATCATAACTCGAGTTTTACGGATCTAATTTACGTGATTTTTTTTGTTGTATTCACAACTTGATTATCTATAATCTATGAAAATTTCACGGTCATCGGATTTTGGTTTCTAATCTACACAAGTTTCTTTGCAGTGTTGCAGATCTGCTTTTTTACTCGGGTAGAACAGATCGACCCTTGTTCGATTTTTCGATCATAACTGGATTTTTACCCGAAGGTTATTCTTTATTCTTGTTGTGACATATTTGTGACTTGATTCTTCACAATCAATATTGGTTTTTTCACGATCGATCATGTTTAGATTAGTCGCACATATTGTTTATTAAAAGATTGATTTTCTGCCGAGGGGTTCTCTTTATTTCCGCTAAAAAGTTTAAATCTATCATTCACCCCCCTCTGGTAGCATCCTATGTGCTCTTCGATCCTACAATTGGTATCAGAACCACGGTGCTCTAATCTTTGTTATTTGCATGTGTTTTGACTAATCATCATGGAGAAATACTCTGCAAAACCTTGTGTGTTTAGTGGCATTGATTTTTAGGTTTGGAAGGCATGTACGGAGGCTTTCGTCCAGGCGGAGGGATTCACAAGATAGGAAAAGGTGTACAAGCCTTACGAAGTGCCGCCAAACAATCAAGTCACAGCTATGAACATAAGAGATGTCGACAACAACAACAAAGCACAAAACCTGATCATACAAGGATTGACTAAAAAGCGACTTCGATCAAGTTGCACACCTCCGATTCACATACGATGTTTGGAAAGCTCTATGTGATTATCATGAAGGATCCAACACTATCAAGGAGCTAAGACAATACATGTTCAAGAAAGATACATGCGCTTCGAGATGCAACACGGTGAGTCAATTGATGAACTCTTTGTTCGCTTTAATAAAATTCTCAGCAACTTGCGTAGTGTCAGCATTATTTTTTTAGAAGCTAAGAATGCTAGGAATTACTAAATGCATTAGACATGTAATTTTGGGAGATGAAAGTTACATTTATTCATGAAACCACTGTCATGATTACACTTAAATTAGATGTGCTATATTCCAAGTTAAAAACCCATGAAATTGACATAATCTCATGTAAGAATCGCAACAAGTCTCTTGCATTTGTTTCACAACGTGATATGTCTAGCTCTAGCCAATCTTCGTCAGGAGGTGCACTTGATTTGTTGTCCTCTCTAACCCTTAAATAGATTCAAGTGTTTCCATATGAGGAACTTGCACTCATATCTACTTAATTCTCAAAAGCATTGCAAAATGTGAGAACAAGAAGGAGGGGAAGTGGAGGTTCCCAATGCTGCTTTGAATGTGGTAAGACAGGACATTTTTGTATAGATTACCCTAGGTACTTCTACTCGTGATGAAAAGCAAAATAAGTTCAAGTCCTCTTCTGGCAACAACATCAACAAGAAGAATGGTTTCACTGGTTGCCAATTGGTAAACATCTTTATCTCCGCACTTCAAGAACTTGGCTCGAGCGATGTGGACATCGGAAGTGACGAAGATGATGAGAATTTGGATAATTTGTGTTTCATGGCGGGCAAATCAATATCGAGTATGGAGCAGGCAGAACACAATAGAGATGATGCAGAGGTATGTCCCACTTGCGAAGAAATGTGTGATGATTTCTCGTGCCACTATTATAACTAAAAAATGTTGTTAAAATTGAATCACTAGAATCTGAGATTAATTGTTTAAAAACTTTGATTCCTAGTGATGATTCTTGTTCCTCATGTGAGCTTATATACGAACAATTGTCCTCTTTAAGAAGTGCGCACACCTCCGCACTTGATAAACATTAACTTGAAATTGAGAGGAATAAAAAGCTTGCTACACTTAATGATAAAAACATAAAATATGCTAGTTGTTCTACAATTGATTTGCAATGTTCTACTTGTGATGATCTACATAAGAACCTACATGATGCTATGGATGAGATTTCTATTTTGAACAATGCTTTACGTTCTCATGAACTTAAATATTTTTCTAACTTCAAATTAAAAGGAAAAAAAATCATGTGAAAACTGTCTAGACATGTCTAATAAACTGGATGGCATGCATAGGATACTAGATAACTTTTGTAATAGGAATAAGAACCTAAACTTGCTGCTGAATTCTTCCAAGTCTTAGAATGATAAAACCGGTTTAGGTTTTGATTCTCATGCTCATTCTAAGGCACATCCTCCTAAAATTGTAAAGTCATTAGGATGTGGTTTGATTCAAATAGTTCCTAAACATAAAGAAGTGGTTTTTCGATCTGCAGCGGTGCTGTCTCATTCAGTTTCTACTAAACATGTTGCTTTCTCATCTAGACATGAACACAAAGTTAAATTTTATATTACCTAGTGGTAGAGATAGTCATGTCATAGATTTTTGTTATAGACTAGTTCAACAACAGAAAAAGGAAAGAATGCAAGCTAGATCTCATAACTCTCATGCAAAATTTGCTGCACATGCTGAATCAAAGGTTAGAAACATGCAACCTACTATTATGATTAAAAAACATGCAAAATTTGCTCTCAAGCCTACCATTTTTCGTGCTACACAGGTAAAACCTCGTAAGTCAGTAGTTGGGTACAAAAATCCTCAAACTTTGGCTCATAAACCTGTTGTTTTATCTTAGCTTTTGCATGTTATTCCTGTTGGACATCGTGTGACTAAGTACTAGATTCTTAAATGCCTTTTGACTAACCCCAGTATTGAGTCATTGACATATTGTGCTTCTATGTAGGTTACATGCTTGAGGAAGGAGAGCATTTAAATTGTGGATTCAGGTTGCTCACGCCACATGACCGGTAAAAAATATTGGTTCTCCACCCTCTCTTTTGTGTCACGTGTACAGAATGTTACTTTTGATGATAATTCTTCCACTCCAGTAATTGCTAAGGGTTCAGTTAGAGTAAATGATCACTACATGTTGAAGGATGTGACACTTGTTAAAAATTTGAAGTACAAGTTGCTTTCTGTTTCATAATTGGAAGATGAAAATCTGGATATTATTTTCGCTAAAAATTGCTGCAAGGTCGTGGATTCAAATAGTGAGCTTATTTTTAACATGTCTCGGTTTGGAATAGTTTTTAAAGATGAATTTTATATGCCATCCTCTAAGCATATATGTCTAGTTGCTAATGATTTGAAAGACTTATATTTTTGGCATTGTAGACTTGGTCACGTAGGCTTTGATCATCTGACGCGCGTTAGTGCTCTTGATCGCATAAGTGGGCTGCCTAAGAACAAAGGAGACAAAGAAATTGTGTGCTCTTCTTGTAGATATGCTAATATGGTTGCAGGTTCACATGCTCCTCTCACAATAACCATGACAACTGAACCGACACAACTTCTTCATCTTGACACCATAGGTCCTTCACGTGTTCAATCTTTTGGAGGTAAATAGTATGTTCTTGTGATTGTTGATGATAATATGAGGTACTCTTGGGTTTACTTTATGACATCTAAGAATGAAGCTTTTAGTCACTTTACTTTCTTAGATTGTCAATCGATCACCCAGGATCTTTAGAAGCAATTAGAAGTGATAACGGAACCGAATTAAAAAAATCAATCATTTCATCACTTTTGTTCTGAAAATGGAATAGATCATCAATTTTCTTCAAACTTTGTACCACAACAAAATGGTGTCGTAGAGAGAAATAACAGAACCTTAGTTTTGATGGCTAGGACTATGCTTGATGAATATCAAACTCCTTGTAAATTTTGGGCTGATGCAATTGCAACCGCTTGTGATGTCTCAATTCGTTTTTTCTTGTGTGCTAAGCTAGGAAAAACACTATATGAACTTCGGTTTGGACATAGGCCTAGTCTCACACACTTTCGGGTCTCTAGTTGTAAATGCTTTGTTAAGCAACATGATAATATTGATAAATATGAACCTAGATCTATTGATGACATGTTTCTCTGTAGGATCGAAGAGCACGTGAAAAGCTACAACAGGGGGTGAATGGTAGATTAAAACTTTTTCAGTGGAAGCAACGAGAAACCCCACTACAGAAAATCAATCTATTAAGAAATTGTGTTTGCAACTGATCTAAACGTGTTCAACCACAATAAAAGTAGTAGAATTTATAGATAATCAAGTCACAAGGACATGACAACAAGAATCACGAAAAACTGTCAAGAAAAACTCATGTTATGATTGAAAGATCAAACAATGGTCAATCTGTTCTACCCGAGTAAAAGCAGACCTGCAGCACTGCAAAAAAAATCGTGTAGATAAGAAACCACAGATCCAATGACAGTGACATTTTCAAAAATGATAGATTATCAAGTTTTAAAGATGACAAAAAATAATCATATAAATTGGATCTATAAAACTCGAGTTATGATAAAAACACTAACGTAACATAGTGTTGTGCAGAAACTCGACGAGAAAAACTTGTCTAAGACAAGTCAGACGAACAAGGCACAAAAGCTCCTCTAAACTATAAATTTTATTGATCAAAACACAATATGAACAGCCCAAAGTCGTCTTTCCAAGAGCTCTGGCCTCCCTTGCTTATATAACCTCCCCTAAGGCCATCTCAATGCTAACTAGGACTCTAATCCCACTTAGTTTCAACCGAAACTTTACATAACTGCTCAAGACTCTTCTATATGCAGATAGAAGCAATCATAAGACTTCCAAACACCTTGGGAGCATATCCCACATTTTTAAAAAAACTCAACTTCGTGACCCATACGAAATCTAAACAAAACATACTCGAAACTTTCCATAAACAGACAATAACTACCTCAGCCCTAGCCTGAGGCATAATCTAGCCAGTTGGACCTTTCCGACCAATTCTTTACGTTCACTTCTCTCTATCACACGTTGGAATCATGTTTCCACGTCCATGTACTCCTTGCACGCATGCAAACACCTTCCAGCAACGTCCACGATACATCATATGCATTTTTCTTGACGCAAACATGTTGCGCGACCTCCCGATCAACTCAACCACAATTCCACCCGATCTTTGTTGTTGAACCTCATCTACTCCATAAGACTAGTTCAATGGATCCCGTCACCAGCGATGTCATGACCTCAAGCAACACCTGCACATGAATAAACAATCAATTCTTTCGAGCACAAGTTCTCGTCTTGACTCTCGTTATTTCGAAAACCACAACACCTTATGTGAGCACCTCACATAAGCATGTTGCAAACATAGCAAGATAATGTCCACCATGGTCAGCCAAAATACATCAAAAACTTAGTAAAATAACACTAAGAAAATCTCCCCATAAATGTAAAGTATTTTTGAAACATTGCAAATTAAAAGCAGAATCATTGTGATCTTGCATCAGACCTTGCACCGGACCTAGCCAAAGCTAACCAGACCTTGCGTCGGACCTACCCAATGTTTGTTGAATCTCACGTCAGACCTAGCCAAAGTTTGCTGGACCTTGCACCACAAGTACCCAAAACATGTTGAACCTATCATCGACCTTGCCGGAGCTACCCAAAACATGCCTGATCTATTGTTGGACGTTGTTGTTGCTACCCAAAACATGTTGGCCCTATTGTCGGACCATGTCGGAGCTCGAACCTAGAGTCAACCTCGTTAAAAAGGGTGCTTTTGCAATATTCAAAACTTTTATCGTAATAGCCAATGTATTCATAACACATAGATCTCACATTCTTGGTTATCCATCTCATACTAGAGGCTACCGTGTGCTTTTACATGACACTAAAAACATTGTAGATACTCGTGAGGTTTCTTTTGATGAAGCAAGCCCAGGTACTAGCTCTAACATTGCAGGACCAGATCCATATCCGCAGGGGGAGAGTATTTTCATCCAAAAAGGCGAAGAAGTGGTGGTGCTGCTCGAAAACTCAAAAGTAAATGCCATTGATCATGATTCTGATTTTGCACCACAACAAGCACCAACAACTACTATAGCTGGTACAGATCATCCTCAAGACACAAGTTATTCGATATGTGATGAACATGAAGAAGAATGAGCTTGTGAAGTGTCTACTCCCCTCCGCATCCTCAAAAGTCATCCTCCTCAACAAATCATTGGAAGCTTGCAAGAACGAGTCACACAGTTCAGGTTTTGCGATCCAAACTCTCACGGTCATTCTGCTTTTGTTGCTTCTTTTGAACCCAAAGATATATCACACACACTCACTAATGAATCTTGGATTATTGCCATGCAAGAAGAGTTACAAAATTTTGAAAGAAATAATGTTTGCAAACTTGTACCTCCACCTCAAGGTCACACTTTAATTGGAACTAAATGGGTATTTGAAAATAAACAAATTGAGGATGGGGTTGTGGTTAGGAATAAGGCAAGATTGGTTGCTCAAGGTTTCACACAAGTTGAAGGTCTAGATTTTATGAAACTTTTGCTCCTATTGCTAGATTAGAAGCCATAATAATTTTGTTAGCTTTTGCTGCACCTAAAGGATTCAAGTTATATCAAATGGATGTTAAAAGTGCTTTTCTTAATGGCTACATAGATGAGGAGGTTTATGTCAAGCAACCACCTAGTTTTGAAAATCCAGCTTTTCCTAATCATTTTACAAACTTTCCAAACTCTTGTACGGTCTCAAACAAGCCCCTAGAGCATGGTATGATAGGTTAGAAACATTCTTAATTGAAAAGACATTTACCATGGGCAAGGTTGATAAAACTCTTTTTTTGCTTAAGCATGGCAATGACTCATTATTCCTTCAAGTGTATGTGGATGATATTATCTTTGGTTGTGCTTCTCATGATCTTGTGTCCAAGTTTTTAGCTATGATGAGTTTGGAATTTTAGATCAGTATCATGGGAGAACACACGTACTTTTTGAGGCTGCAAATAAAGAAAAACAAGGAGGGTACCTTTGTAAATCAAACAAAGTATACAAGAGACCTTCTTGAGCGCTTCTACATGGAAAAGAGCAAGCCTCTTCAGACACTTTATGAGGATTGTGACCTGGTCGATCGAAAAGAATATAGAAGTATAATTGGATCACTTCTGTACCACACGGAATCAAGACCGGACGTATAATTCAGTGTATGTCTTTGTGCACGATTTCAAGCTTCCCCACGTGCTTCACATCACCAAGCCATCAAAAGAATTCTTAGGTATTTACATCGAACACAAGAATTTTACATTTTTCTTCATCTTTCCTCAACCGTTACTTTGAAAGATTTTTCGAGTGTTGATTTTGGGGATTATAGGATTGATAGGAAAAGTACTTTGGATGCTTGTCATTTTCATTGTAATTCACTTGTTTCTTGGTCCTCTAAAAAACAAAATTTATTTGCACAATCCACAGCCAAATTTGAATATGTAGCCGCTGCTAGTGCTTGCTCATAAATTAGTTGGATTGTTCAAACACTTAAGGACAATGGAGTTGATCTAGATAGTGTTCCACTATTTTGTGACAACACTAGTTCCATTGCATTGCTAAAAACCCCGTGCAACATTCTAGAATAGAGCACATTGACATTAGGTATCACTTTGTCCGTGATAATGTTGAAGAAGGAAACATTGTGCTTCATCATGTAGATATCGAACAACAATTGGCTGACATTTTTACAAAACCTTTGGATTTCACTCCTTTTTATTTCATTCGTAGTGAAATAGGGGTTATGCATCCTCATGGCTTAAATTGAGGGAGATTTTTTGAAACTTGGTGAGTCTATGTGTGATTCTGAATTTAAAATAATATAAGCATAAGTATTTCATACATATATGACTTTGTGATTCCTTTTACATGCTAAAAGTTTTTTAAATTTTACTTCTGTTATACATTTGTTAGTTTTTGCCATGACTAGTAATTGGAATAATTACTTACACTAAATATGGTCATGATCAAACTTACATGATTTTTTAAACTTGTTGCATGCTCACACGTGCTTTTAATCATAAGGAATTAATGAAGTAATCAACACACATATTGAGTTTTTTGTGTACAAATGAAAAATTATGAAAAGATCACGAGAATATGCATGCATCGCACTTCTTCTTTTGAGATTTCTTATCATTGCACTTAGATATGAACTTCGAAGGAGTTGTGTGTGACTAAAACCATGTCCTTAAGCTTCTGATTGTCAAATGACATAGACTTGGCTTGGTTGGTTAGAATAAGGCTGATGCGGCATACAATCTCTTGCAAATGTCATAAGATGAATTTTGTTCCTTAAAAGAAAATATAAATGCAGCAACAAGTGTCATGCTTTTAGGTCTTGAAATAGTTAAGTTTGTGAGATCATGACTGTTGACGGCTGTTATATACCAATCTAACACATCAATATAACACAATTATGTGAAGGAATTATCAATTCTTGCACACATCACCTTTCTATTTAACCTATTTCCACTTGTACCTGGAGAAATTGGTGCATGCAGGTACTTTACACAGAATCGAAGTGAAACCAAGGGATGGATCCTATAAAATATCATCCCAGCCAATCAAGCGCCGACATGTGGCACCACATGGATCAAATGACCCACAAACAGAAGTATCCGAGGCCATCCATCGGTGTAGCACCGATATCAAGGGATGGGACCCACCTAGAAGTGACCTGTAGAAAGCACACGCGAAACAGTGCAAAGACCAGTTCGGCCGACCCCCCAAGTCGGCGGACCTGGTCCTGGTGCCAAACTTGGTCAACTTCCACGTGTTGGCTCCTCCCGGCTTGAAGAAGTCAGTGGTAACTGATTCGCGCACTTTTGGTGGTGGGAACCGACCCTTCTCCACCTATAAATAGGACCCCTCACCCCTCACTTCAACACACACCACTTGAGCATCATTCTATTGTATACCCTAGTTCTCTTAGTCCTTAGTGGAGTCAGGCTATAGGGATGAGAGCCTCTAGTCCCAAGTCTAAATTTGGAAAGGTATGACTTATGTATCTTTAATTGTATTTGTGACTTTATGCGTAATAAAGATATTATCTTTAGCCTTCTCTTATTCATATACTTGGATGAAGAGTTTCTTGTTTGACTGTGGATTCCATGTATCTGGTAGGTATAGTCTTTATGATCATGCCCTAATAAAATCATTATACTATCATCATAAACACTATAAACCCCCACTATAGTCTAATTAGCTATGATATGATCATGTTATTATGAATGACTAATGCTATGTTTCAACATTGGTTCAACAATGTTTAGGTTAGTCATTGCCTTAGGGTGGCTTGTGCTGCAGCTCCTAAGGTATTTACATAATATGCTAGCATGGTGCTAGGATAGTTAAGTAGCGTTGGATGTCTCGTAGACCCACAGATTGAAGAGGTATGCAGTAGGAGGTGATAACCCTATCTGTCCATTGTAATCCTCAATGTTCGGTTATGCCACAGGCTGTTGGCGGGAGTCATCCTAGTATTGCTAGGGGTAAACCCGTGCCCGATATGTTGAACAACTTAGCATAAGGATTCACCATTGACATGCTCATTAGTATCTAACCTAGGCTATGTATATGTATATTAGAAGCATTGTAGGATCAACTCCCCAACTCTTAGTCTAATCTTCATTAGGACTCATCTATACTTTAGAGTAGATTTCTTAGGTGTGTGTCGCTATCTAGCGCCCATTTAGCTCCACCCGAAGAATAAGCCTGTAAAAAGGAAATTATGTCTTGGTCTTAAGTATCCAAGCTTGCTTGGGTACTTTGAGGTTAGTCACAAGTGATTTAGGCACCCACAGATGATACTCGGTGTTCCCATGGCGTGTCACAACATATTTAGCATAATCTCTTCCAAGATTACTTTTCATAAGTACATATGAAGCACCAAAAGTTCTAAACAGGATTTGTTGCTCATATGCGTTAACAATGTTAAATTTATCAACATCATGAAGTTTTCAAACTTGAGAAGAGTTTCCCTTGACAAAGGCAATGCGATCCTTGTTATTCTTGTGGCTTCTAGCGTTTTGCTTTTCACCATAAGAATACCCAATTCCATATTTGACATTAGGAGGTCTTGTCATCGAGTATGCATTGCGAGCATACTTGACCTTCTCCTTGTCAAATATGCAACTTTGGGAAGGATGCTTGTCCTTTGTAAAGTTTGGCTTTTCCTTCAAGTTTGTGTCACTTTTAGTACAAGTACAAGTAATAACAGTTCCATATTTGATTTGTTGGGAAGGTGAGCTTGAAGAGGATGAAGAACCACTTTGCTTGAGTGACTCAACTTGTACCTCAAGGATCATGTTAACTTCAGTTAAGTTGGCAAGTTCATCCTTGATGGAGACATTTGAATCTTTTAACTTCAAGAAAGCTTCCTTGCTTGAAGCTAACTCCAATTCTAGTCATTTACTTCGTTCCTTTTCAAGTTTAGGAAGATTTTCAATCTCAAGATATTCCTTCTTTTGGGAGATGATCATATCTTCCTGACTATTGACTAATTTCTCCTTATCAACAATATTATCAAGTAAAACTTTCATTTGAGCAGCAGTCTTTTTATCTAAACCCCTAAGCATGTATTTATTTTCATCACTACTATCATCCTCACTAGAATTATCACCATCACTAGTAAAACAATGCGAGGAAGGAGATTTAGTTGTTACCATTCTTTTACCTTCCTTGGGCATTAGACATGTGTTGTTAGTGTCCTTCCATGCGCCCATGGTTGGGAAAAGAGTGGACTTATTGGTAGGTTTCTTGATGTCTATAGTGGCCATCTCCTCTTCTTCTTCAGATGACGACTCATCATTGGAGTCACACTCCTTCCCTAGGTTTGCTTGGCCATATTGCTTCTTGTTCTTGAATACCTTCTTTTGTTTAGGCTTGTTGTCTTTATTCTTCCTCTTGTTGTCTTCGTGTCGATAGTCAAGTTTGAAGTGATCATACTCTCCACAATTATAGCATGCACGTCTCATCTTGGGTCTTGGTTTGTCCCTATGTCTTCCTTCATTTGAGCTACCACCCTTTCTTCTTCTCATCATTTTCTTGAACTTATTCATGAACAAGATCATATCTTCTTCATCGACATAACTGCTTTCATCATCTCCATCATCTTCTTCATGAGCTTCTCGAGCATCTTTTGATGCCGACTTGCAGGTTGCTTTTAGACCAACCCCTTTCATCTTTGTCGAGGTAAGATCAGCAAGTTCCTTGATATGCTTGGATTCCTTCTCCATCATTTTGAAGTTGATGATGAACTTTGTCCGGAGTCATTTTTTGATACTTTGGACTTTCTCTAATCATAGAGCAAAGCGTCATGTTCCGGGGCATGAATGCCCTAAGAATTAGTTTCGCTACTTCATGATCTGTCCACTTCTTGCTCCCATATGCTCGGACCCTATTGACGAGAGACTTCAGTCTATTGTACATATCATGAGGTCATTCATCTTCTTCTATAGCAAATCCTCGCAATTCACCTTCACTCATCTCAATTTTAGCTTCGCGCACATGACGGACACCTTCATGTGCGGTTTTGAGAGTATCCCAGATTTCCTTGGAAATCTCGAGTCCATCCACCTTGGTGAACTCGTCTCTGCCTAACGATGAAGTGATGGTAGCTGCGGCTTGAACATTTCAATGAATGGGTTGCTCTAGACTTGGAGTTAACTCTTCATCATTATCTAGAATATCTATACATGTACATGTTATATGCCAAAGACTTGGGTTAAGAGAAATAAGATGCATTTTCATACTTTGTCTCCACATTAAATAGTCATTTCCATCAAGGTAAGGTGCTTTGCCTAAAGGAATTGATAAGTAATGACTATGGTGAGAATTTAGACGTTCATAGTTAAAAGGATATCCGAAGTAGTCTGTGTGACTACTCCCCTTCTTCTTCTCATCTTCAACCTTCTTTTTCCCTTCTGGGAAGAGGGCCTTCTTCCGCAGGATAGAATTGAGTTCTAGCATCTCATCATCATTGTCCTCACAATCCTGGATGGAATCGAAGAGTTTCTCCAATTTTTTGTTTCTTTGATCATCTCGGTTTTCCTGGTTGAGCTCCTTGTGTTCACCCTTGATGTCTGACATCATCTTTTTGAGCAGTGAGTCTCTTTTGAAGAGTTTAGCTCTGATACCAATTGAACATAGCCTAGAAGGGGGTGAATAAGCTATTTGATTCGTTGTCAATCCCTGAGACACTTACCGAATTGATCAAATGTAGGGAGGCTGGACTAGTACGATATGGTGCGGACTAGTCCGGCATACTTGGATTAAAAAGATCAAGATTGATCATTAATTTCACTTCTAGTAGCCTTTGCTGCTGAAAGCAATTGACAATTTGAATGTATTATAACAATGAAACATTATATTGCAATGATGAACTTTAATCCAATACTTCAATGTGAGTTATACAAGACTATGCAAACCCTAGATTATGATGAACGATAAACTAAAAACACGCAAGACAAGGTTTTATCACGAGGTTCAATTCCACAAAGGAATTTATATCCCCGTTGAGGAGTCCGCGGAAGATCAGGTCTTCACTAACCCTTCCCTCGTTGAATCGCCACGGAGTCCGATTCTCAACCACTAATCACACAGGGGCAAATAACTTGTTCAAGGGGCCTTCTCACAAGTTGAGGGCTCCCTAAGAATTACAGCAATGAACAACACCAAACACACTCGAAAGATGTACAATAGACAATGAGAGTGTGCGAGATATCAAACCCCAGAACTCAAGATCATGTAGAACAAGTTCTTTCCTTTGTCCAATCCCTAATCCTAAAACATTTGATCCTTTTAGGTTTAGAATGAGTGGAGAGATGTATTTTGGGCTCTTGGGAGGTGAGATGGTGCAGGGAGTCGGGAGTTAGTGTTGTATGGCCGTACACCTGTATTTATATTAGGGTTTCCAAATGTTAACGTTAGGGTTTGCAAAGTTCGCACTAGCCCATGGTGGACACCGGACTAGTCTGGTGTGCGTGTGTGCGAGAAACCTAAAGTTTTAGTCAGAGAATTTTTGTACTAGTTGGTGGATACAGAACTTGTCTGGTGTGGTGAAAAATTGTAGGGCTAAGGACAAGTCCGCACTTGGAGGACTTTTCCGATTTGAGTCATAAGAATATCAGACTAGTTCGGTTGATATCGGACTTGCATAGAGTTGTACAAATGTGAAGGGCTGCGGGCAAGTCCACACTGGGGGGACTTGCCCGTTTTTATTTAGAGAGATATCGGACTAGTTTGGTAGATATCGGACTAGTCCGCACATGGTTATTCCTGTGTAGTGAGTGTAATCGATTTCATTCAAGCTCTTGGGGTGTGTTTCTCCAACTCACTCATTACAAAATAAACATATTCTTTTCAAGTCTCGAGCCGCTTTGCTTTTGGATCCTCATTCTCCTTTCTTTTTGTGATTTCCTCTAATTTTTCTAAAACCTGTGCTCATCTCAACAATTTTGTTTGGATCCCATTTGTTTGTCATTAATCAACCAAAACCCACAAGGGATGCCTAGATGCACTTTCAAAGCTCCGGCGCTAGGTCCGACTAGCTTTGGTAAGCTCTGGCGCTAGGTCCTGCTAGCTATGGTAAGCTCTGGTTTATGGTCCGATGGTAAATTGCGTGGTACTGCTTTCACCTTGCAATGTTTCAAACTTTCTTTACACTTATGGAAGGTTTGCTTAGTATTATTTTACTATGTTTTTGATGCGTTTTGGCTGATCATGTTGGATAATGGTTTGCTACGGTTTGCAACATGCTTTTGTGAGGTGCTCACATAAGGTGTTGTGGTTTCAGAACTATTGTGAGTCAAGTCGAAGACTTGTTCTCGAAAGTATCAATTGTTTATTCATGTGCAGGTGTTGCATGAGTTCAAGACATGGCTGGTAACGGGATCCATTGAACTAGTCTTAGGGAGAAGATGAGGTTCAACAACCAAGTTTGTGAGGAATTGTGGTTGAGTTGATCGAGAGGTTGCACATCATGTTTGAATCAAGAACAATGCATATGAATGTGTCATGGATGTAACTGGAAGATGTTTGCACGTGTGCATGGAGTGCATGGACATGCACTACAAGAATCAGGCAAAGAAGATTTGGCTAACGTAGAATCGTCGGGGCCGTCGACCTTAAGTGGACTAAAATATTAGTACATGTTGTCTATGAAGTGTGTCAACATATCCGATGACCTACGACAGATTGTGAATGGTCAATTGAAAGCTAAAGAATGTAGCTTATACAATATCAATGGATACCGTTTTAGAATGGCAAGTTTAGAAGCAAATCACCCACTTGCAGCCACATCAAACAATGGAGTGTGTATAACGACTGCAGAGGGTAGTGTAGAAGTGAAGGAATAATATGGCATTCTTCAAAAAATACTTGAGTACACATTTGGCGGTACGAAAGAACTGAAGCTGGTGTTTTTCGACTGTAAATGGTTTGATCCAACATCGGGCATGCGAGTGGATGATTTTGGAATGGTGGAGGTCAACCAGAACTCGCGCTATACAGCTCGTAACAGCATTGTTGTACTTGTGCATTAAGTGGAACAAGTGTACTATTTATGTTATCCTCATCCAAGTTTGAAAAATTGGTGGATTGTATATAAAGTTAACCATGAAGTGCATCCTCGTCATTATGATGAGTACATAGACAATCAGGAAGATGATGATGGTGGTGTTTATCAAGATGATGTCGAATAAGTACAAGATATTAGGATATTTTCTAGAACAGGACTTGCATAAATTGCTAGTACTGCTCTAGAGTTAATGTCAGGAGAACAAGCCGGCCCTTTGAGAAAACATCTTCGACAATCTCAAAGGATTTTAGGAAATCAAAATAAAATTATTGAAGAAGAGAGTGAAGGATAAGAATTTGAAGAAGAGATGGTAGAAGAGAGACATTAAAATATGCATGCACGTGTGATAGAAGCAGATTTAGATGCTGATGATTTTTAGTAGATTCTAATGCTCATAATTTTTAGTTCTTATTGTACGCATTCTTTGAGATTTAAATTTTTATTGTGTACATATTTTCGTCTTTATAATTTATTGATTATTGTGTAATAATCTCCTATACTAATCATTATTTTGAAATTTGTGCAGATGTGGAAGCATTTCAAAAAAGGAAAGAAGCGAAGTGATGATACTTCTTCCTCCGCGTCTCACCACATTAGTGGTTCGATTCACACATCCTTGTTTTAGGTACTTTGTTTTTTTATAAACACTTCAATATCATAATCACCTATTTACTATCTGCTATATGTTTATTTTCATTTTCATGGCACGACCGTGAGTGTAGATAGACAGAGACAACTTATGGGGTGTGCGACATAGCAGGCACCGAGCCAGCTACCACCAGGTTCAGGAGGAGGCTTAGGTGTGTACTTGGAGGAGGCTCAAGAGAAGGGAGGAGGCTTAGGAGTAGGCACAATGGAGGAGGCTCATGAGTAGGGAGGAGGCTCAGGAGCAAAGGAGGCTCTGGCGCAGGCCTTTGGGTCGTCTTTTGATGGTGGACAGGGTGGTATTGAGGGTTAGGAGAGCGGCGAAGAGGAAGATGATCCAGAACGAGATGCAAGGTTGGCAGAGTTACAAGAGGCAACAGAGGGGCAGAGTGATTGATGCCCTTATAGGTAATTTTTTTAATTATTTGATAAGCTATCTTATACATTTGGTTTTCTTGTCAACCAACTAATGTTATTTGTACAGGGTGTGGAGGCACCTTTTATGTACTCCAAGTAAGTACGCGGGCGGTTATAAGGCCAAAGGGTACTAGGTGCTGGATCGAGATTGGGTTGGATGGCAGGGGGCATTGACACTGTGCTAACAGAGAGTTGGGAAATGCCATCTAGTTTTTCTTTCCGGGGATGGTTCTTGCAAGCGGTCAACTAATTGCCGCACATAATTGGGATCACTATGCCCCAAAACCATATGACTCTGCGGGTACATGTCAGGACAAAGTTTGGGATATTTTTCGTGTATGTTTTCATTGTATAAAATATGTTGTATCTTACTTTGGTTGATACTAATTGTTGGTTTTACGCAGAGTATATTTAAATTGGAGGAACTTGAGGTTCCAGCGTATGCAAGGTCTATTTTCGAGACGTCAGCGAGAAAGCTCACGAAGGACTCCTTCTCTGATGCACGGATCAAGGTTGTGACCGTGTATTACAAGACCATGTTGGGTCAGCCCATGACAAACAAGCGAGCATCTACCATTTATCTGCAGAAGCATGAGTACATGGAGAGTAGTGTGGATTGGATCTGTGTAGATATGGCAGCTTGGGAATGGATATGCGAATACTACGCGTCGAAGTAGTTCAAAGATATTTCCAAGAGGAACTAAAGCAACCGGAAGAGCAAGCCTGGACTAAAACGTTCTGGGGCAGATGGACATGTGCGGATGGCACAACGAATGGTATGAACTATTACAATCACTTGTAAATAGCTTCAAACAATTGCATTGATTGAATTGATGTTGTATATTGATGTTGCAGGAAGCTGAAATCAGTGTCACTCCTTATTTTATCGAGGTTTACCTAAGGGGGCACAGAGGCATAGATCCGACACGCCTGGAGCAGTTGTGTGACTAGGCGGCAACACAAAAAGTGGTAAGTGTGTTGCGTGCTCTCTATCTATGAACTGAATCTATCTTTTATGACATCCACTCGTGAACTTAATTTATTCTTGCAGACAAAATATGTTGAGTGTCTCAAGAAAAAACATGGAGATGACATAGATTATCCAAGAGCGCTGTTGGATGTGGGTAAGGGTACGAAGTCGGCGGAGGCCTACTGCATGGGAGGTATGTGTAAAGATAATGATTGTTTAAAGGTTAATTATCGTCGATTCATCACATTTGTGTTTTTTGTAGACTTGGATTAGGCGATGGTTATGTGGAGCGTGACACTTATGTGGGACGATGATCTTCTACTTCTAGTTCGAGTCGATGATGTGTTGTAGATGAGGAATTGAAAGAAAAATAAAGACAGTACGAGGAGAAGGTGGAACATCATTAACAACAAATATAGATGCAGCAGCAGATGCAGGTGTAGCAGATGCAGCAGCAGATGCAGTATTTGTATATGGTGCAAGTAACTTCTAATCTTAACAATTGAATATTTTATTCATTTAAAAATTGTTTCTACTTAAGATTTCATGAATAATTTCCTTCGTGTAGTTCTTGGGTCAAGGCAACACTAGAACTCAGTTCAATATACCACAACAGCCTCAGTTACAGATGATGTCGCAGGTAAACTAATGTTTTACTTAAGTTGGTATACTTACTACCATATTTGTGTTAAAGTCAGTAACTGAATATTTTTACTTTATGTAGTTCTTCCCTCAAGGTGGCTTTTGATCGTTGTTCGGTATGCCTCGTCCGATGCAGCCCGGGCAACAAGTTGGCTCTTCTTCATAGGTATAACCTCATTTCTTATTAACTCGACTTATAGTACAAAATACTAATCATATTTGTTAGAGTTCCCAGAGTGGTCAAGCCTATGCTCCGCATCAGGGATTCATGCCAATGTTGGCCCCTAGATTGCAGCCTTATCTAGGTGTTCTCCAATCGTTGCCCTTCGCTTTGAGGCATAGTCAACCATCAACACCTCCAGGCACCGCAGCATGTATGATTACTGAATCATTAGCTCTAATGAAAGCGTAGCTTAATTTGAACAATACTTAGCCACTTATTCAATTACATAGTTGGTAATACCTTTAAGTCAATCACACGTGTGAGTTGGGAACTTTTGAATTTTAGAAAGATTGAGACATTTGAATTGTAACTATTAATGCAAAGTTAACCTTTATTTATTTCTTCTAGGGTTCCGTCATGTAACGCCTCATGTTTGCGATGATTTCCTAAATTTGAATGCCGGAGGTGCAAGTGGTGGAGGTTCAAACAATAAATTGGAAGCGGATTAATCTTCGCAATGGTCCATTGGAGTAATTTGGATGTGAACTCGTTGTTTGACTATGTGATCGAGTAATTTAGTCTTCACAATGTTGTATGACTAAGTGAACTCATTTTATTGTGTTTTGCTTATGACTATGCGCTGTAGAAAATGTCTTTGCACTGTCGTTTTATTTGCTGTTGTGGTATGCAATATGTATGCAATGTGTTAGCATATTTATGATATGCAATGTTGTATGACTATGCAATGTTTTGTGTTGAACTGCATGGCCTGTATGGCCGAGAGGCTCCCCACCCGGGGAGGGAGCGAAAGCAAGCGCGGTTTAAAAAATGTCTGTAAGGCCGTAGGTGTAGGCCGAGCCGACGATCATAACTGCCATATGACCATCGGTTTTGCTCCCTGACCGGCGGCTATACGGCCCCCAAAGCGCACACGTGTCCTCCTGTATGGCTGTTGGTACGCTTGGGGGCCGACGCATTTAAACCAATAAAGTCGTCGGGTTTGGCGGGCCGACAGCCTTATTGCGTTAAGGTCGTCAAGCTCCCAATGTTGACGTTCATACTTGCATTTTGGATGTAAAGATGTCGGGGACCGAAGCCCGATGACTTTATAGCGTTAAAGACGTCGGGCCTGACGTCTTCAAGTTGTTAAGAACGTGATTCGACGGCTATGACCGTCGGTAGGCTGATGTTTTTAGTCTAAACTCGTCCATTATTGTAGCTTACCGACGGCTACAAGGCCGACATTTCTTTGTGTGTTTCCTGTAGTGATGGCTGCATTCTTCTAAGGCGTGATGAAGAGATGTGGACATAAAGAATTGGTCGGAAAGGTCCAACCGACTAGGTTATGGACTAATGCTGCGGCTGAGTCGGGTTTGACTCAAATATGAAAAGAATTAAGTTGGTTATGTTAGGATTTCCTGGTGAGCACGAAGTTTAGTTGTTTTTAGGAATGTTAGATATGTTCCTAAGTTGATTGGAAGTCTTAAGATTGCTTCTATCTGCGTATAAAAGAGTATTGAGTAGTTATGGAAAGTTTCGGTAGAAACTGAGTAGGATACGAGTCCTAGTTTGGTTTCGGTTGGCCTCATGGATGGTTATATAAGCATAAGAGGCCAGAGCTCATGGTGGACTGATTTTGGGCTGTTCCTCTTGTGTTCTATTGAATAAAGATCGTAGTTTAAAGGAACTTTTTTGCCTCGTTCGCCCGACTTATTTCACACAAGTTTTTCTCGTGGAGTTTCTGTACAGCACTATCTTGCTTCGGTCGTTTTATGATAACTCGAGTTTTACAGATCCAATTGACATAATTATTTATGGTTTATCTTCAAAACTTGATTATATATCATTTATGAAAATTTGATGGTCATTGTATTTGTGGTTTCTGATCTACACGAGTTTCTTTACAGTGTTGCAGATCTGTTTTTATTCGGGTAGAACAGATTGACCTTTGTTCGATCTATTGATCGTAACATGATCTTTTCACGATGGAATTTAATGATTCCTGTTGTGTCGTCTTTGTGAATTGATTCTCCACAATCTATACTGATTTTGTCACAATTTATCACGCTTATATTAGTCGCACACATGATTTCTTTAACAGATTAATTTTTTTGCCGAGGGGTTTTTGTTGCCTCCGCTAAAAAAAGTTGTAATCTACCATTCACCCCCCTCTGGTAGCTTTTCATGTGCTCTATGTTCCTAAAATTGGTATCAGAGCCACGTTGCTCAAATCTTTGAGATTTGCACGTGTTTTGAATAATCATCATGGAGAAATACTCTGCCACACCATGTGTGTTTAGTGGTATTGATTTTCAGGTTTGGAAGGCACGTATGGAAGCTTTTATCCAGGCGAAAGGCTTTGCCATATGGGAAAAGGTGTACAAGCCCTATGACGTGCCTCCAAATGATCATGCCACAGCTACGAACACGAGAGATTTCGACAACAACATTAAGGCTCAGAACTTGATCATACAAGGATTGACACAAAGTGGCTTCAATCGTGTTGCACACCTCTAATCTGGGTACGATGTTTGGAAAGCTCTATGTGATTACCCCGAAGGATCCAACACAATCAAGGAGTTAAGGCAAGACATGTTCAAAAAGGAGTACATGCACTTTGAGATGAACCTAGGTGAGTCCATCGACGACCTCTTTGCTCGCTTTAATAACATTCTCAACAACTTGCAAAGCGTCAATGTTAATTTTTTCAGATGCTGAGAATGCTAGGCAATTACTAAGTGCATTAGACATGTCAATTTGGGAAATGAAAGTCACATCTATTCGTGAATATACTGTCATGAGTACACTTACTTTATATGGTCTATATTCTAAATTCAAAACTCATGAAATTGACATAATCTCACGTAAGAACCCCAACAAGTCTCTTGCATTTGTTTCTCAATGTGACATGCCTAGCACCGACCAACTTTCATCTTGTGGAACACTTGCATTGTTGTCTTCTCTAAACCTTGAACAAATTGAAGAGTTTACAGAGGAAGAACTTGCACTCATCTCTACTCGGTTCTCAAAAGCATTGCCAAATGTGATAACTAGAAGGAGAGGGTGTGTCGGACCTCAACGATGCTTCAAATGTGGTAAGGCAAGACATATTTGCACGGATTGCACTAACCTTTTAGGTACTACTTCCCATGATGAAAAGCAAACAAAGACGAAGCACTCCTCTGTAAACAACAACAAGAAAAAGAAGGGTTTAATAGGATGCCAATTGGTGAATAGTTTTATTTCTACACTTCAAGAACTTGGCTCGAGCGATGTGGACATTCGAAGTAACGAAGATGAAGATGATTTAGAAAACATGTACTTTGTGGCAAGCATGTAAAGATCAATTATGGAGGAGGCAGAACACAACATCGACAATCGAAGAGGTATGTCCTACTTTTGAAGAAATGTGTGACGTTTTTTATCGTGCCACTATTATAGTTAAGAAAAAGGACAAAAAGCTTAGGGACAATGGTGTTAAAATTGAGTCACTAGAATCTGAAGTTAATCATTTGAAATCTTTGATTCCTAGTGGTGATTCTTGTTCTTCATGTGATTTAACATATGAACAATTGTCCTCTCTAAGAAGTGCACACACCTCCACACTTGATAAACCTGAGTTAGAGACTGAAAAGAACAATAGATTGCTGCACTTAATGATAAAAACTTGAAAGATGCTTGCTATTCTAGAATTGATTTGCATTGTTCTACTTGTGATGATCTTAATAAGAAACTACAAGGTGCTATGAATGAAATTTCTATATTGAACAGTGCTTTACGTTCTCCTGAAGTTAAATGTTGTTCCAATTGCAAACTAAAAGGAAAAACTTCATGTCAAAACTGCCTAGACTTGTCTAAGAAAGTTGATGACATGATTAGCACACTAAAGCATTTTTGTATTGGGAACAAGAACCTAAACTTGCTGCTAAATTCTTCCAAGTCTTGCAATAATAAAACTGATTTATGTTTTGATTCTCATGCTCATGATAAGGCACATCCACCTAAAATTATAAAGTCATTAGGAAGAGGTTTGATTCAAAAAGTTCCTAAACATAAACAAGTGGTTTTCAATTCTGCAGGGGTGCTGTCTCATACAACTTCTAATAAACATGTTGCTTGCTCATATAGACATGAACACAAAATTATATTTCTATGTACCTACTGTGATAGAGATGGTCATGTCATAGATTTTTGTTATGGACTAGCTAAACAACAGAAAAAGGAAAAGAATGCAAGCTAGATCACATAACTCTTATGCGGCATTTGCTGCACATGCTAAACTGAATATAAAGAACATGCAACCTGCTCTTATGAGTCAAAAACATGCAAAGTATGCTCCCAAACCTACCGTTTTTTGTAGTACACATGTAAAACCTCGTAAGTCAGTAGTTTGGTACAAAAATCATCAAACTTTGGCTCGTAAACCTGCTGTTTCGTGCTGCACATTGTGTGACTCAGTACTGGATTCCTAAATGCCTTTTGACTAACCCCAATATTGAGTCATCGACGTATTGTGACTCTATGTAGGTTACACATTTTGGGAAGGAGAACATTTGGATTCTGGATTCTGGTTGCTCAGGCCAGATGACTCGTAACAAAGATTGGTTCTCCTCCCTCTCTTTTGTTTCACGTGTAGAGAATGTTACTTTTGTCGATAATTCTATAATTCCAATAATCTCTAAAGGTTCGGTTATAGTAAATAATCACTACACTTTAAAGGATGTAGCACTTGTGAAAAACATGAAACACAACTTGCTTTCTATTTTACAATTGCTAGATGAAAATCTGGAAATTATTTTCACTAAAAATTGTTGCAAGGTTGTAGATTCAAAAAGTGAGCTTATTTTAAACATGTCTCAGTTTGGAAGAGTTTTTAAAGCTGATTTTGATATTTCATCCTCTAAGAATAGGTGTGTTGTTGCTAATGATTCAAAGGACTTATATTTTTAGCATCGTAGAATTGGTCATCTAACGTGTGTTAGTCCTCTTGATCGCATACGTGGGCTTCCTAAGCTTAAAGGTGAAAGTGCATCTAGGAATCCCTTGTGGGTTTAGGTTGATTTATGACAAGCAAATGAGATTCTAACCACATTGTTGAGATAAGCACGAGTTCTAGTGAAAGAGGGAAAAAAGCTCCAAAAATAAAGGATTATGAGGAGCAATGCGGAAAAGAGCTCAAGAACCAAGTGTAGTAGATCATTGTGTATGGAGTGTGTTAAGGAAACACACCCCAAGAGCTCAAGCACAAATAATCTCACACATTGCACAAAATTATATAGGACCGGACTAGTCTGACTGACCCCGGACTAGTCCGATATCTTTCTGTACCAGATCGGACAAGTCCTCATAATGCGGACTTGTCCACAAAGTCCAGTTTTTCACTGACCGAACTGGTCTGATATTTCTCTAACTAGAATCGGACTAGTCCTCCCCAATGCGGACTAGTCTCCCAAACACTTCACAAGTTGCACAAAATTGTACAAGTTTGATAACACCACAGACTAGTCCGATATCTTTCTGATGTCAATCAGACAAGTCCGATGTTAGCACGGACTAGTCCAAAATCTCTCTGACCTATATCAGACAAGTCCTCCAAGTGGGTACTTGTTCCCCAAATTCACCAAGGGATTCACCTATACGGACAAGTTCGATATTCATCGGACTAGTCCAAAGATTTCCATAACCAAATCGGACTAGTCCACTTTCACTTCAGACAAGTCCGATATTCGGGACACTTAGGGTTTCCTACACGCCGCACACCGGACTAGTCCGGTGCCCACCACAGACTAGTCCGTTGTCCACCACGGACTAGTCCGATTTTTTAAACCCTAACGGTAACTTTTGGGAACCCCATATAAATAGTTGTGCACGGCCCAACTTTCACATCTCTCGACACCCAGTGCCGTCACACCCTCCAAGAGCCTAGAAAACTCATCTCTCCATGCAATACAATGCAAGAAATCTTAATCCTTTGAGGATACACATTGGATCCAAGGAGAGACACGGTTCTTCACTCATTGAGCTCTTTGTTTGATTCCCTAACACAGTCCTATGGTTTTCATTGTAATCTTAAGAGTGTGTTCTTGGTGGTATTCATCTAGTAATCTTGGGGAGCCCTCAACTTGTGAGAAGGACCCTTCAATTCGGTTATTTTCCCTTTGTGATTAGTGAAAAGTATTGGCCTCCGTGGCGATCCAACGAGGGTAGGGTTGGACAAGACCAGGTCCTTTTGTGGACTCCTCAATGTGGATGTAGGTTGCCTCTGTGGAACCGAACCACAGGATAAAGAGCTTGTGTTCTTACTTTGTGCATATTGTTCTTACTCTTTATATCTATCTAGGGTTTCAATCAATCATGTTTACATTACGTTGAATCATTGAATATAAGATTACTTGTGCTACATCGTAGTTCATAGTAGTGTGACACTCCAATTACAACTACATTTCCGTTGCATAAAGTCTAGGATCGAGATAATCGATCAAACTTGATCAATCTAGTCAGCGGGCACTGGACTAGTCTGCACTCTACCGGACTAGCCAGATATCTCGGGATTTGATCAGTTTGTTAAGTGTTGCAGGTTCTGACTAAAAATCAAAATGGCCTATTCAACCCCCCCCCTCTAGGCCACATTCAATTGGTATCAGAGCAGGTTCTTCAAAAGGAGACTAATCGCTTGAAGAGAACATGTCGGACATGAAGGAAGTACACAAGAGCATCAACAAAGAGAAGGTTGAAGAAGAAAAGAACCAAAAATTAGATAGGCTCCTCGAGGCCATTCACGACTTCGAGGATGACGATGAGGAGACGCTGGAACTCAAGGCGCTCATAAGGAAGAAAACCCTCTCCAAGGGAAAAGTGAAGATCGAAGACGAGAAGAAGAACAAGGGGAGTAGTCACACTGACTACTCCTGATATCCTTTCAACTACGATCGTCTTAATTCTAGAAATAATCACTACCAATCTATTCCACTTGGAAAAGCCCCACACTTTGATGGCAATGACTACTCAATGTGGATGCAGAACATGAAAATGCACTTGATTTCTCTCAATCCAAGTTTGTGGCATATTGTATGTACATGAATAGATATCCCGGACGATGATGAAGAGCTTATACTAAGCCAAGAGCAGGCAATTCATCAGAATGCTCAAGCCACAACAGTCATTACTTCTTCGCTCAATCGGGACAAGTTCACCAAAGTGGACGGACTCGAGATTGCAATGGAATTCTGGGACACTTTACAAACTGCACATGAAGGCGATCGTCATGTGCGAGAGACGAACATCAAAATGATCAAAGGTGAATTGGGAAGAATCGGCATCGAAGAAGATGAGTCACCACAAGACATGTACAACGGGCTAAAGACGCTCATCAACAAGGTTCGAGCATACGGAAGCAAGAAGTGGAATGACCACGAGGTGGTGAAGCTCATTCTTAGAGCTTTCGTGCCTCACAATGTCACCTTGTGTTGAATGATCAGATAAAGCCCCGGGTACAAGAAAATGACCCTTGATGAGTTGCTTGGGAAGATGATCAATTTTGAGATGATGGAAAAGCAAGCGAAGCATGTCAAGGAGATTGCCGACCACACCCCGGCAAAGAGGAAAGGAGTCGCATTGAAGTCCACTTGCAAGCCCTTGTTAAAAGAAGCTCGAGAAGCTCAACTAGAAGAAGACGGTGATGATGAGAGCAGTGACTTGGATGAAGATGACATGATACTATTCATGAAGAAATTCAAAAGGATGATATAGAAAAGACAAGGGGCTAAATCAAGTGAAGGGAAGTACAAGGAAAAATCAAGACCGAAGTTGAGGCAGGCATGCTATAATTGTGGTGAGTATGACCACTTTATAGTTGATTGCCCATATGAAGCAAACATGAAGAAGACCAAGGAAACAAAGCCTCAACCCAAGAAATTCTTCATGAAAAAGAAACAAGCTAAACAAGCACATCTAGGGAAGGAGTGGGACTCAAATGATGAGTCCTCATCCGAAGAAGAAGAGGAGATGGCTAGCATAGCCATCGAGAAGACATCCAAGAACTCCGCTCTCTTCCCCACTCTCGGCGCATGGAAGGGGAACGGCACTTGCCTCATGGCAAAGGAATGTAAACAAAAGACCTATTCCTCCGGTGGATCCAAATGGGTGCTAGACAGTGGTTGCATCAACCATATGACCGGAGAAAAAAGGATGTTCATTGAGTATGAAGAAAATGAGGATCCAAGCGAGGGCATCTATTTCAGAGACAATAGTCAAGGAAAGGTGCTCGGTACTGGAAAATTGCCATATCATCTCAACACACTCCTTATCATGTGTTACATGTTGATTCCTTAGATTATAACCTGCTGTCCATATCTCAATTATGTGACAAAGGTTATAATTGCTTGTTCACTAATAAGGGTGTGACCGTCTCTAGAAGGGGTGATGGTTCCATTGCTTTCAAGGGTATGTTAAAGGGAAATCATTACCTTGTTGACTTCAATAGAGATATAACTGAACTTCACACATGCTTGATTGCAAAGACCTACATGGGTTGGCTATGGCATAGACGGATGGCGCGTGTTGGTATAAGAAATCTTCAAAAACTCCTCAAGGGCGATCACATCCGAAGTTTGAAGGATGTTGTGTTTGAGAAAGACAGGCCTTGTAGCGCGTGCCAAGCCGGGAAGCAAGTTGGAGCACCTCATCCCGCGAATAATGTCATGACTACAACAAGACCGCTCGAGCTACATCACATGGACCTATTCGGTCCAATTGCTTACATAAGCATCGGCGGTAACAAATATGGGTTAGTAGTTGTTGATGATTTTTCTCACTTCACTTGGTTTTATTTTTACATTATAAGACGGAAACACAAGGAACACTCATGAAGTTCATCAAGTGAGCCCAAAATGAGTTCTCTTTGAAGATCAAGAACATACGAAGCGACAATGGCACGGTTCAAGAACACTTATGTTGAGGAGTACCTAGATGAAGAAGGGATAAAGCATGAGTTTTCAGCACCTTACTCCCCTCAACAAAACGGAGTTGCCGAAAGGAAGAACCGAACCCTCATATAGATGGCGAGAACAATGCTCGATGAATACAAGACCTCCGATCAGTTTTTGGCGGAAGCGGTAAGCACCGCTTGCGACGCTATAAACCGACTCTACCTTCATCGACTACTCAAGAAGACATCATATGAGATACTCACCGGTAACAAGCCTAATATTTTATATTTTTAAGTTTTTGGTTCTAGATGCTATATTTTGAACAAGAAGCCTATGACTTCAAAGTTCGCATATGTGTGCCCAGGATGTTCAACACACATACACGAGTGTAATCACAAAAGAGTATACAGAAAATTACCACAGAACAAGATTAATTATCAAAATTTATTACAGAAACCATATTATCCTCGAATACAAGCTCTAATGAATATTAACGACAAGTTCAACTAATGCAGCGGAAATAAACTAATTAAGCAACTAAGCAAACTAAGCAAAAGGGATAGCGCAGCTCCAATAACACCACAAACAAAGCTGACGGTAGACACGGCCTAGAACTCTGCATTATCGCCATTAAACTCCCAATCCTGACCTGCAACTGTTGGGGGGGGGGGATTGCAAGAGTGAGTACATGTCGTACTCAGCAAGTGTGGAAAGTATGACATGTGGCTGATTCAAATTACGACAATAATAATGGCAAAGTGCTGAAAAGTACAGTAAAACATTTGAAAAGCAATGTATCATATTTATGTGAAGTAAACTCATCATAAACCATGTAACCATAATAATACCAGTCCATAAATCACCATTACCAATAACCATAATCAATGTCATAAACCATAATTCCATCCCATAACCATAACCATAATCATAATATCAACCATAACCATCACCAAACCATAACCATTATCAAACCATAACCATCCCAATACCATGTTCCCTCTAATCATGGAAGTTGTCCAGGTGCTCATAACTGGGAGCACGGCTATCATGATAGTTTTATTTACCTCTGCAGAGTTTGTACCTCTTTACCCACGTGTTCGTGATTTCATCACCTTTCGGCAACTAAGAATCTACCTCATGCCCATGACCCGCCGGTCACATTACACACTTCCGTTGGTGTGTGGCCAAGAGATTACGAAATAGCCTTTACAAAGGTATTACTAGCCTATTTAGACCCCACTGAGGTTTCACCGGTGGCGATGCCTCCAACTGAGCACATCTTCAACCAAGGGCCCCCTCTTGAGCCATTCGGATCCCAGGGTAGTCCCACCAATCATCAACAAACCCAATCCGACTACCCCTTCTCCGAGCATCCACAATGGTCCAAACAGCACTAGCAAAGCCCTAATTAATCAGCTACGCTGCACCCATACTTGGCCTCGTGGTGGCACTGTAGTCCTGGCTTATTCTCGCATGAACCGGTCCTTAGATCTAAAGCAAGAAAACCACCATAACATCCAACCCATCCACATACCAGGCTTGCTTAGATCACCCATCGTATTGACCAGTTCACATTAACCAGAATATCGTTGATGCATAATTAAATGTGTAGTGTTGTTTGCCATCCCAGTTAATTAAGCAAAGCAAAAAGGTAAAAAGCCCTTCCCGACTCTCTACCATATATTCCAGGTGACAAGGGTGGTTAAACAAATCTAGTAAACTTCCTACCATAGGATTCCCGTCAATTTGACACAAGCATGCAGTTTGCAAACAAAACATTTATATTAAAAACAGGATCAATATGCTTCAAGGACACTTGCCTTGTTCTGGCGGATAGGGTTGCTCAAGCGCTTCGAGGTCTTGGTTCTGAAAATCCTCATACACGATCTCTTGAGCACTTCCCTCTACTCGTGATCACACATACAAGAAAATATATACAAATCAACATGATGCACACACATTAATCAACATGCGATGATATGCATGCATGCAAAGATCAATTAATTAATTATGGTTGTTTATTAAGTAGATGCAACTAGTTCATACGTGTTCATATGAGTTTACGGGGGTTTTAGAGTGGATTAATGCTGCTGAAAATAAAAAGACGATGCAACTAAAATCAATTTACGTCTATTAGATCTAATACGTCGCTAAAATTCGCATCGGAAACATGGCCTACCGTAGATGCGATGGCTTCGATGATCGCGTGATGGGGACGATGCGTAGACGAAGTGGATGCGCAAGGTCCTCCGGCGGCACAACGACGACGACGATCTCCGGCGGACGACGGCACCCTCCTCTTTTTCTTCCTCTTCTTCCCCTCTTTTTTTCTTCCTTTTCTTCCCCTGGCGGCGCAGCCCTCTGGTGCGTTTTCTTCTGGCGTCTCTGGCGGCTAGGGCTGTTTTTATCTAGGCGGCGGCGATGTTTCCTAGGATCGAGAAAACTTACGAGGCTTGTGTGGCTTTTATAGTCGCGATGCAGGGCGCTAGGGCCGGCGCAGCGTAACCGACTCGGGGGCGTCGCGCGCGGGTGGGGCGTCGGGCGAGCGAGGCGGCTAGGTCGGGGCTGGCGCGCTGCGCGAGTCAGGCGGTGCGGGCGATGCGCGGTGCGGGGTGGGGCCCGGGGCGAGGTGCGCGCGGGAGCGCGCGTGAGGGCGGCAGCGGGACACGGGAATCGGGCGGGGTCGCGTGGGGCCGGGGCGAGCGCGGGAGGTGCCCGCTGGCTGGGCGGTTCGGCCTGGCCAGCGGCTGTAATTTTTTTTTCTTTTTTTTTTCTTTTATATATATACTTTTTTTACATAATATTATTTATTTATTTATTTATTTTCTTTTTGTTATTCTTTTATTTTTTTATCATACCTTTTTTTATTTACATGTATATATTATTATATATTATTTATTTATAAATATTTCTTTAATTTTTTTATATATTATTATTATTTTTATATTTATTCCCTAATACATGTTTTACGCAATTATTTTTTTCTCCTCTTTTTGCTACACCATATATGTATGTTTATCTTTTATTCTATTAATACTTAATGCATGAACATGTATGCAATGCATGATGCGAAAATTGAGGTTGTTACAGGTTAGTAGTTGTTGATGATTTTTCTCACTTCACTTGGTTTTCTTTTTACATTATAAGACAAAAACACAAGGAACACTCAAGAAGTTCATCAAGCGAGCCCAAAATGAGTTCTCTTTGAAGATCAAGAACATACGAAGCGACAATGGCACAGTTCAAGAACACTTATGTTGAGGAGTACCTAGATGAAGAAGGGATAAAGCATGAGTTTTCAGCGCCTTACTCCCCTCAACAAAATGGAGTTGCCGAAAGGAAGAACCGAACCCTCATAGAGATGGCGAGAACAATGCTCGATGAATACAAGACCTCCGATCAGTTTTGGGCGGAAGCGGTAAGGACCGCTTGCCACGCTATAAACCGACTCTACCTTCATCGACTACTCAAGAAGACATCATATGAGCTACTCACCGGTAACAAGCCTAATATTTCATATTTTTAAGTTTTTGGTTCTAGATGCTATATTTTGAAGAAGAAGCCTATGACTTCAAAGTTCGCTTCAAAGTCTGATGAAGGTTTCTTGCTTGTGTCTCCAACAAGACCTCTCAACATGTTGAAGTAGCACGTGACGTAGTGTTCGATGAAACTAATGGCTCCCGAAAGGAGCAAGTTGATCCATGTGTGCTAGAAAAAGAAGAAGCTCCTTGCCAAGCACTGAGAAGAATGGCATTGGGTGATGTTGACCACAAGAACCACCTCTACATATGCATGAGGAAGATGATCCACAAGAGGAGGCCAATGATCAAGGGGGAGCTTCCATACAAGATCAACCTCAAGAAGACGAAAATTATCAACAAGTCAATGAGGGCAACAATCTAGGTGGAGAAGAAGATGACCATGAAGATTCAACCCTGCAAGTGCCACACCCAAGAGTACACCAATGCGTCCAAAGGGATCACCCAATCGACAACATCATCGGTGACATCCAAAAGGTGGTAACTACTAGATCTCGCATAGCTAATTTTTGTAAGCATTATTCATTTGTATCCTTTTTGGAACTGTGGAAGGTTGATGATGCATTGAAGGATCCGGATTGGGTAGTGGCCATGCAATAAGAACTCAACAACTTCAAACGGAATTAGGTGTGGGAACTAGTCGAAAGACCAAAGTTCAAAGTCATTGGCACGAAATGGGTCTTCCACAACAAACAAGACAAACATGGGGTGGTGACAAGGAACGAGGCACAACTTGTGGCCAAAGGGTATTCACAAGTCCAAGGTTTGGATTTTAATGAAACTTTTGCTCCCGTAGCTAGACTTGAGTCTATTAGAATATTACTTTCATATGCTACTCACCATTATTTCAAGCTCTATCAGATGGATGTGAAAATCGCCTTCCTCCACAGACCAATCAAGGATGAGGTGTATGTGGAGCAACCCCCCGGATTTGAAGATGAAGAGTTCCCCGACCACGTCTTTGAATTATGTAAGGCTCTCTACGGCCTCAAACAAGCTCCTAGAGCCTGGTATGAGTGTCTTAGAGATTTCTTAATTGAAAATGGATTTTAGATCAGTAAAGTAGATTATATATTGTTTACAAAGAACTTTGACAATAATCTCTTTATTTGTCAAATTTATCTTGATGATATTATCTTTGGTTCAACTAACAAATCTTTTTGTGAGACATTTAGTAAGATTATGACAGATAGGTTTGGGATGTCTATGATGAGAGAGCTAAAGTACTTCTTGGGATTCCAAGTGAGGCAACAAAAGGAACGGACGTTCATAAGCCAAACTAAGTACACTCAAGACATACTCAAGAAGTTTGGAATGGACAAGGCGAAGCCTATAAAGACTCCCATGGCAACGAATGGCCACTTGGATCTCAAAAAAGATGGACCAAACATCGATCAAAAGGTATATCACTCCATGATTGGATCTCTACTCTACTTATGTGCATCCATTCCAGACATTATGTTGAGGGTATGTTTGTGTGCAAGGTTTCAAGCGAACCCAAAAGAGTGTCATTTGACAGTCGTAAAGAGAATCTTGCGGTATTTTGTTCATACACCCAACCTAGGTCTTTGGTATCCCAAAGGTTCCAAATTAAATCCCATTAATTACTCTGATGCAGATAATGTCGGATGCAAAGTAGATAGAAAAAGTACCTCCGGTACATGCCAATTCCTATGTAGATCTCTAGTTTCTTGGTCCTCCAAGAAACAAAACTCCATTGCCTTATCCACGGCCGAAGCAGAGTATGCTGCAGCCAGGAGTTTTTGTGCACAACTCCTTTGGATGCGACAAACTCTTAGGGATTACAGCTACAACGTGAATCGTATTCCACTCCTTTGTGGTAATGAGAGCGCTATTAAGATTGCCCATAATTCCATTGAGCACTCTAGGACGAAACACATAGACATCCAGCATCACTTTTTGAGAGACCACTCAATGAAGGGAGATATAGCCATTTCACATGTCAACCCCGAAAAACAACTAGCCGATATATTCATCAAGCCACTTGATGAAAAACGCTTTTGCGAGCTCTGAATTGAACTAAATATCCTTGATGATCGGAATGTGGCTTGAAATCTTGTATACCTGAATGCTATCTTAAAAATTCACTGATTGTGTTGTGAAAATCATCTCACTCAATTTTCCGAAAAACTATGTCATTTACTAGATCTTGCTAAATTATGGTCATTGCTTGATTGTTGAATGTTTACTGATCATATTCATCAAGATTATTGTGTGTTTTTGCACCCTAATTTTCTTTATAAGGACCTTCGAATATATACGAATGGGCTAAGCAATTCTTTTGGTGACAACGGACTAGTCGTGGTTACCTGGACTAGTCCGCGCACTGCCGACTAGTTCACGGAGTGTCTGGTAGTCTGGACTAGTCCGTCTGATACGGACTAGTCCGATATAGGATCTGGAAATGTTCGGACTAGTCCAATTGTTTTTGGACAAGTCCGATTTTTCGTCTCCATAACCCTAGCCGCCGCCAAACCCTAATCTTCCTCACCCTCACACTTGCCTCAAGATTTATCTCTCCTCGATCGAGCTCCCCAAGGCGATTTGGCGATTCCTCCATCAAAACTCCTCAAGTTTTGGTGGAAATTGGTCTCCTTCGCATAGGGATTGAAGACCATGAACTTTTCTGCTCCTTCAACCCCTACATCTCCAAGAATCAAGGACTTTTGGTAAAATGTCATCCCAAACCATAGAATTCGTGATTTCCTTTGTTGTTGATCAAATAGTCTAGTTCCCTTCACCTAATACATGCTACCTTGAAGTATTACGTTGATGCTAAGCTATTCACTACAAGGATTCCGCCCTGTTGCAACAATTGTACTGCACGAATACCAAATCGTTGCAGTAAGCTTGGTCTTTTGCCACGATTCACTAGTTCGTGTCATTAGCATCTATCGCCACAGAACACGATCGTTGCATTAGGATCTGTTGCCATGAGTCACTAGTTTGTGTCATTAGGATCTATCGCCACGAATCTATTGCCACGATTCACTAGTTCGTGGCATTAGCATCTATCGCCACGGAACACGATCATTGCATTAGGATCTGTTGCCACGATTCACTAGTTCGTGGCATTAGGATCTATCACCACGAATCTATTGCCATAATTCACTGGTTCATGGCATTAGCATCTATCGCCACGAAACACGTTCATTGCATTAGGATCTCTTGCCACAATTCACTAGTTTGTGGCATTAGGACCTCTCGCCACAAATCTGTTGCCACGATTCACTAGTTTGTGGCATTAGCATCTATCGCCATGGAATACGATCATTGCACTAGGATCTATTGCCACGATTCACTAGTTCGTGTCATTAGGATTTACTGCCACGAATCTGTTGCCACGATTCACTAGTTCGTGGCATTAGCATCTATCGCCACGGAACACGATCGTTGCACTAGGATCTGTTGCCTTGATTCACTAGTTCATGGCATTAGGATCTATCTCCACGAATCTGTTGCCACAATTCACTAGTTCGTGGCATTAGCATCTATCGCCACAGAACCCGATCGTTGCACTAGGATCTGTTGCCACTATTCACTAGTTCGTGGCATTAGGATCTATCGCCACAAATCTGTTGCCACGATTCACTAGTTCGTGGCATTAGCATCTATCGCAATGGAACCTGATCGTTGCATTAGAATCTGTTGCCACGATTCACTAGTTCGTGGCATTAGGATCTATCACCACGAAATCTGATTGTTGCATTAGGATCTGTTGTTACGATTCAATAGTTCGTGGTGTTAGAATCTATCGCCACAGAACTAGAATCTGTTGCCACGATTCACTAGTTCATGGCATTAACATCTATCGCCACGGAACGTGATCATTGCATTAGGATCTGTTGCCACGATTCAATAGTTTGTGGCGTTAGCATCTATCGCCGCGGATGACAATCGTTGCATTAGGAACTATTGTCACGATTCACCAGTTCATTGCGTTAGGATCTATCACCACGAAAAACAAATGTTGCATTAGGAACTTATGCCACAATTCACAAGTTCATGGTAATAGGATCTGTTGCCACAAAATACCGGTTGGCGGTGTTAAGATCTATCGCCACGTAACACAAATGTTGCATTACATAGTTCTCGTACAACTAGCTCACACAGTACCTATATAAAAAAAATCATCATCTTCACTGTCCTCCCCCAATATTGGAGGTACATCATCGTCGTCGTCATCATCATCTTCATCTTCATTTGAATGAGCGGAAGCATCATCGGTTGCTTCGTCAATGTCATTCCTATCCCATGCGGTCATATCCTCATTTATATCAGTAAGTCGTCGATCATCAAATAATGTCTCAGCCTCCATCGTCTCAGTGACATTATTTTCACTGTCTCCAGGGGGCATGACAAATAGTTTCGTGGCTTCGTTTGAACAATTGTAGCCCATTTAGGTTGCTTCACACTTCTAACATAAAAAACATGTTCTGCTTGGGTGGCTAGAATGTAAGGCTCATACTTAAATTGAGAAATAGTAGTGTCAACATCTATCATTCCGTATCGATCCATTTGGTAGCCTCTGCTTTGGCTCTGTCCGGAATGAGGCCGATCAAACCATTCACACTCAAATAACGGAACCTCTTGATTTTTTTCAAAATCAACAGAAATAATTTTCTTGATTACTCCATACCACTCATGATCACCATCCCGAACAACAACACCACTGTTTTGCGTCCATAAATCTTTTTCCACCTCTGTTGTTCGAAAGAAGAAGCCATTTATGAATGATCGACTAAAAAAATGTGACCGACGATCAGGTCCTCTAGATAATGCATAGAAATAATCGGTTACTTTGCCTTCTTTGTGTAATGTCGTAATATGTACACATTAATTAGTATAAAATGGGTCATCGATAAACCAACTTCAGAACAAATATTTCATCAATATTTCATCAAAGTGAAAACTTGCATGTACTTACTCATTTCTGAAACCAATAAACAAACTCATCTCTATGACGTTTTTCAACATCACGAGAATGAATCTTTTTCATCTCTTCAAAATGCTCACTGAAAAGGGTACAAAATTAAATTAGCCATCTACAATAAGAATGATCCAATATATAGTATAGAACATCTGAGTGTTATTTGTACTTGATCCATGGAGTGGCCTCTTCAACATTAGAAATAATATAATGTCTGATGTTATGTAGTTCCACCATAGTATGTTGGCCCCATTTAAACCCTTTTTAGAATTATCAACTTCTGTAAATATATTAGACTCGAGAGAAGGTTCATTCCTAGCCGCAGCTTCATGACGTTCTGTCCTATTAAGCTTGGTGTTGATGTTATCCAAAAACTGGCTACAAAAAGTCATACACTCTTCCATAATATATCCCTCAGCTATAGAACTCTCCGGGTGGGCTCTGTTACGTACATACCTCTTCAATGTACCAAGGTACCTCTCAATTGGATACATCCATCTGTAAGAAACAGGTCCACCCAAGCGAGCTACTTCGCGAAGATGGATTGGAAGATGTACCATGATATCAAAGAAAGCGGGAGGAAGCAACATCTCAAGCTTACAAATTGTTTCAGGAAATTGTTCAATCATCTTATCCAAATCTGGTTCTGCCAATTCTTTAGAACAAATTCCAGAAAAGAATCTGCTAAACTCAATTAAAGGTTCAACAACCTTTTTAGGCAATATGTCACGTATTGGAATAGGAAGGAGCTTCTGAAATATAATATGGCAGTCATGAGTTTTTAGACCTGATACCTTACGTGCTGTTATGTCCACACTTCTCTTGATGTTTGAGGCATAACCATTGGACATCTTCACATCCACCAAAAACATGCACAAGGTGGTCTTCTGATCTTTTTGCAAAGTATATGATGCTGATGGACAATCATACTGAATGTGGGCCTAGAGGGGGGGATGAATAGGCCTTTTCGAATTTTGTCGGATCCTGCAACACTCAACAACAAGTCCAATACCAGAGATATCGGACTAGTCCGGTAATGTGCGGACTAGTCCGGTGTTCACGGACTAAGTTGTTTAAGCTTGATCGATTAGGTTGATTCTTTTATGTATGTAGCGGAAATATAGAATCAAATAAAGGTTCCAATGTTATATATTAGATTATATCACAGTTAATTCTTATGTTTGACAATTCAACGTAAGATGAGCAATGATTGTTGAAACCCCAGATTATATTGAGAATGATGAACACCAAAAGCAAAAAAAAGGATTCATCCCGTGGTTCGGCTACCACAAAGGCAACCTACATCCAGGTTGAGGAGTCCACAAAAGGACCGGGTCTTCTCCAACCCTACCCTCGTCGGATCGCCACGAAGGCCAATCCTCTTCCACTAATCACAAAGGGGTGAATAACCGAATTCAAGGGGCTTTCTCACACGTTGAGAGCTCCCTTGGATTACAATAGAAAATACCACCAAGAACACACTCAAAAATTACAAATGGATCGCAGGAGTGTGTTAGAGAATCAAACCAAGAGCTCAACATGGTGTTGCAAGTGTCTCTCCAATGATCTAGAGTGAATCCTCAAAGGATTGATCGTTGTTGCACTTAATTTCGTGGAGAGATGTAGTTTTGAGGCTCTTGGGTGGTGTGATGGCGCTAAGTTCGAGAGAGTTCATAATTGGGTCGTGCACCTCTATTTATATGGGGTTTCTAAAAGTTACCGTTAGGGTTCAGAAAGTTTGGACTAGTCCGTGGTGGTCACCGGACTAGTCCGGTGTGCTGTGTGTAGCAAACCCTAAGTACCCCGAAATATCGAACTAGTACGGCTAGGAACGGACTTGTCCGATTTCACTACTGGAAATCTTCGGACTAGTCCGATAGTCATCGGACTTGTCAGGACATGTGAGACCCTAAGTGTATAGGATGACACGTCCGCACTGGGAGACTTGTCCGATTCAGATCAGAGGGTATTTCGGACTAGTCCGTGTAGACATCAGACTTGTCCGATTTAGATCAGAAAGAATATCGTACTAGTCCTGTTGTGATCGGACTTGTCCGATTTTGTGTGACTTGTGAAGTGTTTTGAGGACTAGTCCGCACTGGGGAGGACTAGTCCGATTCTAGTCAGAAAGGATATCGGACTAGTCCGATGTTTATCGGACTTGTCCGATCTCGTGCAGAAGGGATATCAGACTAGTCCGGTTGTGATCGGACTAGTCCGATCCAGTGTAACTTTGTGCAATATGTGTGTTTAATTGTGATTGAGGTATTGGGGTGTGTTTCCTTAACACACTCGATACACAATAATCTACTACTCTTCTTCCTAGAGCTCATTTCCACTTTGCTTCTCATTCTTCCTTCTTTTTGGCGCTTTGCTCATTTTCCTATTAAAATCCTGCACTCATCTCAACAAGGAGGTTAGGATCTCAATTGCTCGTCATAAATAATCCAAAACCCACAAGGGAGTCCTAGATGCACTTTCAATCTCCCCCTTTTTGGTGATTGATGAAAATCAATTGAGATTTCACAAAATATGATAAAAATTGAGATTTTCATAAAGCATGCACATATGGGTCCAAAATACATCAAGCAGTGAGAGTATAATACATATGTGCATTCTTTATGGTGGGATGCATAACTAAGTACACTGGAACATAAAGAATGACATAATTGACTTTAATCAACCAATAGCAGGAATATATGTCATTTTAGAACAAAATCTCAGTTTTCATAAACACTACTCAAAGGATCAAATCATTGCATCACAGAACCATAATTAACATAAGATCATTGTTAAAACATTTCAAGCCACAAAAGAGTTAAGAAAACATAAAGAGAGCTCTCTCCTCGCACCTTACAGCTAAAGCTAAGACTCCCCCTCAATCTCTCCCCCTTTGGCATCAAGACACCAAAAAGAAGGAGAGGAGGGTCCTAATGTCTTCACTCTTCACTGTCGGTCCTCTCATCGTCGTCTTTGTATTCTTCATCTTCAGCTTGATGAGGAGGAGAAGGAGGAGGGGCGGAGAGGCTCGAGCCCCCAACGCCAAAGTAGGCAAGCTCGGATGGGGTCAAGGGCTCGATCTCAGTGTAGTCCGGTTCGGAGTCCTCAGAAATCACTGGAGATCCAATGGGGTCGATATCCAGCTTCTGGCAAATTTGCTTCACATTTGCCTTGATGTACTTCATGTCCTCCTTTCTTTTCATGTTAAGCTTGTGGACCTTCACTTCGGCCTTCTTGCAGGAGGTGAAGATGGCAGCCAGGTATTTGAGGATTCCACTAGCTGATCCTCTGTGAGGGGCTGCCCTTGAAGTTGGAGCAGCTCTGACATCTTCTCTTGTTCTTGCCGGTGCCTCGGGACTGGAGGACGGCGAGGGAGCAGCCTGCACACACGGCTTTTGAGGCATTTGAGGCCTCAAGGGGAGATGCTCCACATCTTTCACAAACTCAATGCCGGTGACTTTTTCAATCACAATCATTAAGTAAGGAGCGTATCCGCAAGATCTGTTGGGAGTGCAGGATATGTTCACCATATCATTCCAAATGTACTCCGCCACATCAAATGGGCGGTCCTTGCTTATGACTCTCATCAGAGTCCGGAGGTATCCTTGCACACTCCCAGCATCTCCATCCTTGGGAGCAATTGTCTTCCTTAACACTCTGTTCAACACCACAAAGAATGGCTTCATGTTTTTGGTGGAAGGTGGGTTGAACTTTTAGTTTGGCTCATATAGGAACTTCATCCTATCCTTGTCAATAACACCAATGTTGTCTATGACCAAGCAATCAGATCTTGTGGTGTCAAGATGAAGCAGGTTAGTGAAATCTTCTTGAGTAATGTTGTACTTGGATCCATGGGTCATCCAAGTGACACTCTCCTCATCCTCAATAGAGAAGTGACAGGTCGCAAAGAACTGCACAATCACTTCATCATTCTAGTTATTTCTGAAAGCATATAGATCTCTTAGTCCATGCTTCTCAATGGCTCTCACCACATCAGTGAACGGTGAGCAGCCCTTCTTCTCGAAATGTGCCCAGTCAATCCACTGACTGCGCACAACTGGTGTCTTCATTGGGAGATACACCGATCTGTAGAAGTCAACATGGAAGTTGCACCAGAATCGTCCATCAGTCGCTTGCTTCGGTCGGCCATACCAATCAATGCTTCTGAACTTGGCCACCGAGTCACTGCCCTTCCCGTTGAACTTCTCTTCATTTGGGTCCCGAACCCCTTCCCTTGGAGTATGAATTTTCAATGGGCCAACCAGACCCGCAACAATCCCCTTTCCTTTGCCCTTTGCTTGGCGAGGGGCACTCGATGATGCAGCTGCCTTAGAGACTGGCTTCTTAGTTAGCACCTTCCTCTGAGCCTGTGGAGGAGACTGGGCTGGCTCGGATGGCCTTTCTTGGCGCTTCTTGCCAAGACCCGTCGAGGTCCGAGGTGCCACCTCATGGTCCATCTCGGCCTCAAAATCAGATACATCATTGTCGCAGCTCGACATGACCTGAGAATGAGTGGTATGAATGACACAAGGCATATGTGTGAACAAGCAGCAAGGAATTGCATTAAGGAATTGAAGAATTAGGTTTTGAGTTAAGAAACATCGGACTTGTCCGGTGTACAGGCACGGACTAGTCCGGGGGGACCGGACTTGTCCGTGCATGGACCGGACTAGTCCGATATTCAAACTCAAAAGCCTAAGAAACTGGACAAATGTTGATTCTTAATGCACAATTAGCTTAGCAAGAACGTAATACAGCAAGGAGGTATGTATATAGTGAAAGATGCTAGGCTGTTCGATCTACAATGAAGAAAATTGAGATTTCTAGGGTTTGGGTGAAAATTACCGAATAATTCGATTGAAACTTTGAGATGAGGGGTGTTGAAGGCCGGACAAGTCCGCTAGCTTCAATCCTCAAGTGGACAAGCTTGATTTCCACCCAAAAGTGAAGCTTTTTGGTGGAGGGAGCAAGAGATCGCCTTGGGAGCTCGAGCGGAAGAAAGAGAATGCGTGAGCTAGAGTGGAGGAAGGGGGGATTAGGGTTTGGTGGCGGCTATGGACACGAAGAATCGGACAAGTCCGGATGTTACCGTACTAGTCCGAACTCATCCAGTGAGCAATATCGGACTAGTCCGTGGTCTGTCGGACTAGTCCGGCCTAACCGGCACTCTGCAGACTAGTCCGCATGAGCGGACTAGTCCGGGTAGCCACGAACTAGTCCGTGGTCACCAGGAAAGAATTGCATAGCCCATTCATATATATTAGAAGGTTCATAATGAGAGAATAGAGGGGCAAATCAAATCAAATAGTCTTGATGAATATGATCAGTAAGCATACAACAATCAAGCAATGATCATAATTCACCAAGATCTAGTAATTGACATAGTTTTTCGGAGAAAAATGAGAGAGGTGATTTTCACAGTCCAAAACAACATATTTGAAGAATTCATACCGGTATGCAACATTTCAAGCCACACTCCGAGCATCAAGGATATTTAGTTTATTTCGGAGTTTGCAAAAGCATTTTTCATCAAGGGGCTTGGTGAATATGTCGGCTAATTGCTTCTGAGTGTTGACATGTGAAATGGCTATGTCTCCTTTCATGGCATGATCTCTCAAAAAGTGGTGTCTTATGTCTATGTGTTTAGTTCTGGAGTGCTCAACTGGGTTGTGGGCAATATTAGTGGCACTCTCATTGTCACAAAGGAGTGGAATATGGTTCATATTGTAACCATAGTCCTTTAGAGTTTGTCGCATCTAGAGGAGTTGAGCACAACAACTCCCGGCTGCAACATACTCCACCTCGGCTGTGGATAAGGCAATGGAATTTTGTTTCTTGGAGGACCAAGAAACTAAGGATCTCCCTAGGAATTGGCATGTACCGGAAGTTTGCACCCAGCGTAATCCGCATCGAAGTAACCAACGAAATTGAATTTTGAGCCTTTTGGGTACCAAAGGCCAAGGTTGGGTGTATGAACTAAATGTCTCAAGATCCTTTTTACGGCTATCAAGTGACATTCCTTAGGATTGGCTTGAAATCTTGCACATAGACATACACTCAACATAATATCTGGCCTAGATGCACATAAATAGAGTAGAGATCCAATCATGGAGCGATATACCGTTTGGTCGACGCTAGGTCCATCTTCATTGAGGTCTAGGTGGCCATTCGTTGCCATGGGGGTTTTTATGGGATTCGCCTTGTCCATGCCAAACTTCTTGAGTATGTCCTGCGTGTACTTGGTTTGGCTTAGGAACGTTCCTTCCTTCTGCTGTCGTGCTTGGAATCCTAAGAAGTACTTTAACTCTCCCATCATTGACATTTCAAACCTGTCTGTCTTGATTTTATTAAATTCTTCACAAAAATATTGGTTAATTGACCCAAAGATTATATCGTCAGCATAAATTTGACAAATAAAAAGATTATCATCTAAATTCTTTGTGAACAGTGTATAATCGACTTTGCCAATCTTAAAACCATTTTCAATTAAGAAATCTCTAAGACACTCATACCAGGCTTTAGGAGCTTGTTTGAGGCCGTATAGAGCCTTATGCAATTTAAACATGTGGTCGGGGAACTCTTCATCTTCAAACCCGGGTGGTTGCTCCACGTACACCTCTTCCTTGATTGGTCCATTGAGGAAGGCACTTTTCACATCCATTTGATACAGCTTGAAATCATGGTGAGTAGCATATGCAAGTAATATTCTAATAGATTCCAGCCTAGCTACTGGAGCAAAAGTCTCATCAAAATCCAAACCTTCGACTTGTGAATAACCTTTGGCCACAAGTCGTGCCTTGATCCTTGTCACCACCCCGTGTTCATCTTGTTTGTTGCGGAAGACCCATTTGATGCCGACGATGTTTGCATTGGGTCTTGCCACAAGTTTCCATACTTCGTTCTGCTTTAAGTTGTTCAATTCTTCTTGCATTGCCACCACCCAGTCCGGATCTTTCAATGCATCTTCAACCCTGCGTGGTTCCAAAAAGGATACAAACGAATAGTGTTCACAAAAGTTAGCTATGCAAGATCTAGTAGTTACTCCCTTTTGGATGTCACTGATGATGTTGTCGATTGGGTGATCCCTTTGGACCCATTGGTGTACTCTTGGGTGTGGCACTTGAGGAGTTGTATCTTCATGATTATCTGCTTTTCCCCCTAAGTTGTTGCCTTCGTTGACTTGTTGATCATCTTGGTATCTTTGTGGTTGATCTTGTGTTGAAGCTCCCCCTTGATCATTGATCTCCTCATGTGGTTCATCTTCCTCATGTATGTGTGGAGGTGGCTCTTGTGGTCGAACCTCACCTAGAGCCATTCTCTTCAATGCTTGACAGGGAGCTTCTTCTTTACCTAGTTCACATGGATCAACTTGCTCCTTTTGGGGGCCATTAGTCTGATCGAACACTACGTCACGTGCTATTTCAACGAGTCCAGAGGCCTTGTTGAAAACACGATAGGCATAAGTGTTCGAATCATAACCAAGCAAGAAACCTTCATCGGACTTTGAAGCGAACTTTGAAGTCCTAGGCTTCTTGTTCAGGCTATAACATGGAGAACCGAAAACTCGAAAATATGAGATATTTGGTTTGTTACCGGTTAGTTGCTCATAGGATGTCTTCTTGAGTAGTCGATGAAGATAAAGTAGATTTACGGCGCGGCAAGCGGTGTTAATCGCTTCCGCCCAAAATCGATCCGAGGTCTTGTACTCATCGATCATTGTTCTTGCCATCTCTATGAGTTTTCGGTTCTTTCTTTCGGCAACTCCGTTTTGTTGTGGCGAGTATGGCGCTGAAAATTCGTGCTTGATACCCTCTTCATCAAGGTACTCCTCCACTTGTGTGTTCTTGAACTCTGTGCCATTGTCACTTCGAATACTCTTGATTGTCAATGAGAATTCGTTTTGAGTTCGCTTGAAGAACTTCTTGAGTGGTCCTTTTGTTTTTGACTTATCGTGCAAAAAGAAAACCCAAGTGAAGTGAGAAAAGTCATCAATAATAACTAAACCATATTTGTTACCGCTGATGCTTATGTAAGCAATTGGACCAAATAAGTCCATGTGAAGTAGTTCGAGCGGTCTTGTTGTAGTCATGACATTCTTTGCGGGATGAGGTGCTCCAACTTGCTTCCCGGCTTGGCACGCGCTACAAGGCCTATCTTTCTCAAAAACAACATCCTTCAAACCGCGGATTTGATCGCCCTTGAGGAGTTTTTGAAGATTCCTCATACCAACATGCGCTAGCCATCTATGCCACAGCCAACCCATGTTGGTCTTTGCAATCAAGCATGTGTCAAGTTCGGCTTTATCCTTGTTGAAGTCAACGAGGTAAAGTTTTCCCTTCAACATACCCTTGAATGCAATGGAACCATCACTCCTCCTAGAGACGGTCACACCCTCGTTAGTGAACAAGCAATTATAACCTTTGTCACATAGCTGAGATATGGACAGCAGGTTATAATCTAAGGATTCAACACGTAAAACATGAGAAAGCGTGTGTGTAGAAGATATTGCAATTTTATCGGTACCGAGCACCCTTCCTTGACTATTATCTCCAAAGTAGATGCCTTCGTTTGGGTCCTCATTCTCTTCGTATTCCACGAACATTCTTCTTTCTCCGGTCAAGTGGTTGGTGCAGCCACTGTCTAGCACCCATTTGGATCCACCAGAGGAATAGGCCCGCAAAAAGAAATTATGATTTGGTTTTAGGTACCCAAGTTTGCTTGGGTCCTTGGAGGTTAGTTACAATATATTTGGGCACCCACACATGATATTCGGTGTTCCCATGGCGTGGCCCAACATAATTAGGATAAACCTTGCCAAAATTATTTCTCATTAACACATAGGAGGCATCAAAGGTTCTAAAGAGTAATCGTTGTTGTTTGTATACAAGGCTAGTCTGGGAGGACGGACTTGTCCAGAGGATTGGACTTGTCCGGACACTTACCGGACTAGTCCGGTATTCGTGTGAGTTCATGTTTTTACCCTTCGACTTACCAGTTTGATAGGGTCTTCCCTTCACAAAGGAAATCCTCCCCTTGTTATTCTTATGACTTCCAGCATGCTGCTTTTCACCATAAGAGTAACCAAAGCCATATTTGACATTTGGAGGTCTTTGGACCAAGTATGCACTACGTGCATAGTTGATCTTCTCCCTGTCAAATATGCCACATTGGGTAGGATGTTTATCCTTGGTGGAGGTTGACTTCTCCTTCAAACTGGTGTCAATCTTACTACATGTGCACATATGAGCAAAATAAGTTTTAGTGGGTTGAGAAGGTGAACTTGAAGAGGAGGAAGGTTCACTCAGCTTGAGTGACTCAACTTGCACTTCAAGGATCTTGTTAACCTTGATCAGGTCAGCAAGTTGGTCCTTGATTGCAACATTTGAGTCAGTTAACTCCAAGCAAGCTTTCTTGCTTGAAGCTAACTCAAGCTCTAGTGAATTGTTTTTCTCCTTTTCATGTTCTAGAAGTTTGTCAAGTTTGGCATACTCCTCCTTTTGGGAGATAATCATGTCCTCTTGACGATGAATCAACCTCTCCTTCTCAACAAGTGGATCAAGTAAAAATTTCATTTTTGTTGCAGCTTTCCTATCTAGTCCACTAAGCATATCTTCATCATCACTAATTATTTCATCATCACTAGAGTAGGAATGCACGGAAGGGGTTTTGATGATTACCTTGCATTTACCTTCCTTTGCCATAAGGCACGGGCCATTTCCCTTCCTTGCACCGAGTGTGGGGAAGATTGTAGATTTCTTGGATGCACTCTCGATGGCTATGCTAGCCATCTCTTCTTCTTCGAATGATGAGGACTCATCGTTTGAGTCCCACTCCTTCCTAATGTGCGCTTGTTTGGCTTGTTTCTTCTTCTTGAAGAATTTCTTAGGTTGAGGCTTGAATTATTTGGTCTTCTTCTTGTTCTCCTCATATGGGCAATCAACTATAAAGTGGTTATACTCACCACAATTATAGCATGCCCGCCTCAACTTTGGCTTCGTTCTTTCCTTGTACTTTCCTTCACTTTATTTTGTCCCTTGTCTTTTCTTCATTATTCTCTTGAACTTTTTCATGAATAATATCATGTCCTCGTCATCTAGGTCACTACTCTCGTCGTCACTGTCTTCCTCTAGTTGTGCTTATCTTGCCTCTTTGGATAGAGGCTTGAGGGTGGACTTTAAAGCAACTCCTTTCTTCTTGGGCGAGGTGAGGTCGGCAATTTCCTCGAAGTGCTTTGCTTGTTTTTTCATCATCTCAAAGTTGATGATTTTTCCAAGCAATTCATCCGGAGTCATCCTTTTGTATCCGGGACTTTCTCTAATCATGGAGCATAGCGTGACATTGCGAGGCATAAAAGCTCTAAGGATGAGCTTTACCACCTCGTGGTCATTCCACTTCTTGCTCCCATATGATCGAACTTTGTCGACGAGTGTCTTCAATCGATTGTACATATCTTGGGGTGACTCGTCTTCCTCAATTGCGAATCTTCCTAGTTCGCCTTCGATCATCTCAATCTTTGCTTCACGCACATGTCGGTCACCTTCATGTGCAGTTTGTAGTGTATCCCAAATCTCCTTAGCAATTTCGAGTCGATCCACCATGTTGAATTCGTCCCGACTGAGTGAGGAGGTGATTACAGCTGCGGCTTGAGCATTTCTATGAATGGCCTGCTCTTGGCTTGGTGTGAGCTCTTCGTCGTCGTTCGGAATGTCTATCCCTGTGCATACAACATGCCATAGACTTGGACTGAGAGAAATCAAAAGCATTTTCATATTCTGCCTCCACATTGAGTAATCACTTCCATCGAAGTGTGGGGCTTTTCCAAGTGGGATGGATGAGTAATGATTGTTATTGGAATTTAGACGATCATAGTTAAAAGGATATCAGGAGTAGTTGGTGTCACTACTCCCCTTCTTCTTCTCTTCAACTTTCACTTTCCCTTTGGAAAGTGCCTTCTTTCTAAGGAGCGCCTTTAGCTCCAGTGTCTCCTCATCGTCGTCCTCGAAGTCTTGAATGGCTTCGAGGTACTTTTCCAGTTTTTGAGTCTTGTCATTGTTAACCTCTTCTTGGTTGTTGATTTTGTGGATGTCCTTCATCTTCGACATGATCTCTTCGAGTGATTAGACTCTTTCTTGAAGAACCTAGCTCTGATACCAATTGAATGTGGGCCTAGAGGGTGGGGGTGAATAGGCCTTTTCAAATTTTTCCAGTTCCTGCAACACTCAACAACAAGTTCAATACCAGAGATATCGGACTAGTCCGGTAATGTGCGGACTAGTCCGGTGTTCACGAACTAAGTTGTTTAAGATTGATCGATTAGGTTGATTCTTTTATGTATGCAGCAAAAATATAGAATCAAATAAAGGTCCCAATGTTATATATTAGATTATATCACAGTTAATTCTTATGTTTGACAATTCAACATAAGATGAGCAATGATTGTTAAAACCCTAGATTATATTGTTGAATGAGAATGATGAACACCAAAAGCAAAACACAAGGATTTATCCCGTGGTTCGGCTACCACAAAAGGCAACCTACATCCACGTTGAGGAGTCCACAAAAGGACCGGGTCTTCTCCAACCCTACCCTCGTCGGATCGCCACGAAGGCCAATCCTCTTCCACTAACCACAAAGGCGTGAATAACCGAATTCAAGGGGCTTTCTCACACGTTGAGAGCTCCCTTGGAATACAACAGAAAATACCACCAAGAACACACTCAAAGATTACAAATGAATCGCCGGAGTGTGTTAGAGAATCAAACCAATAGCTCAACGTGGTGTTGCAAGTGTCTCTCCAATGATATAGAGTGAATCCTCAAAGGATTGATAATTGTTGCACTTAATTTCATGGAGAGTTGTAGTTTTTGAGGCTCTTGGGTGGTGTGACGGCGCTAGGGTTCGAGAGAGTTCATAATTGTGCCGTGCACCTCTATTTATATGGGGTTTCTAAAAGTGACCGTTAGGGTTCAGAAAGTTCGGACTAGTCCGTGGTGGTCACCGGACAAGTCTGGTGTGCTGTGTGTAGCAAACCCTAAGTACCCCGAAATATCGGACTAGTCCGGCTAGGAACGGACTTGTCCGATTTCACTACTGGAAATCTTTGGACTAGTCCGATAGTCATCGGACTTGTCCGGACATGTGAGACCCTAAGTGTATAGGATAACAAGTCCGCGCTGGGGGACTTGTCCGATTCAGATCAGAGGGTATTTCGGACTAGTCTGTGTAGACATCGGACTTGTCCGATTTGGATCAGAATGAATATCGGACTAGTCCAGTTGTGATCGGACTTGTTCGATTTTGTGTGACTTGTGAAGTGTTTTGAGGACTAGTCCGCACAGGGGAGGACAAGTCCGATTCTAGTCAAAAAGGATATCGGACTAGTCCGATGTTTATCGGACTTGTCCGATCTCGTGCAGAAAGAATATTGGACTAGTCCGGTTGTGATCGGACTAGTCCAGTCCTGTGTAACTTTGTGCAATGTGTGTGTTTAATTGTGATTGAGCTCTTGGGGTGTGTTTCGTTAACACACTCCATACACAGTAATCTACTACTCTTCTTCCTCGAGCTCATTTCCACTTTGCTTCTCATTCTTCCTTCTTTTTGGCACATTGCTCATTTTCCTATTAGAATCCTGCACTCATCTCAACAAGGAGGTTAGGATCTCAATTGCTTGTCATAAATCATCCAAAACCCACAAGGGAGTCCTAGATGCACTTTCACATACTTCCCTTTCATACCGATCGGATGTTGCTTTGGCCGTATACCCATTTCCTGCATATCAAAACGAGCTTGCAGACTATCTTTTGTTTTACCATCCATATTAAGCAATGTCCCCAATATGCTATCACAAATGTTTTTCTCAATGTGCATGACATCCAAGTTATGCCTTATTAGCAATGTCCTCCAATACGAGAGCTAAAAAATATACTTTTCTTCTTCCAACTATGCCACCTATCTTCCTCAGTGCGCTTTCTCTTATTATTCATCTTCAAAAACTCACTTGATCAAAAGTCTTGTATTGTTGGAGTACTTCGTGACCAGAGAGTGATGTTGGAGCCTCTCTATTCTCTATTTTTTTGTTGAAAGAAGCTTTGTCCCGACGTCACCAGTGATCCTGAGGTAGGAAACGACGATGGCCCATGTAGCAATACTTTCATCCATGTTTCAACCACAAGGCGTCAGTGTTTACATGGCAATATAGACATGATAGCCTAACTTTTGTGCTCCATCCACATAGCATTGCATATGCTGGCAAATCATTTATTGTCCACAATATAGAAGCTCACATGAGAAATGTCTCTTTCTTTGAACTGTCGTATGTTTCAACACCATCAGACCATAATTTTAGTAGCTCATCAATCAAAGGATGCAGATACACATCAATGTTGTTTCCAGGTGACTTTGGCCCATGAATTATCATTGACATCATCCAATAAGGCTGCTTCATACACAACCAAGGTGGTAGATTATAAGGGATTAGAATCATAGGCCATGTACTATAAGAAACATTCATTACTCCAAAATGATTGAAACCATCAGATGCTAGCCCAAGTCTTATGTTGCGAGGATCAGATGAGAAATTTGGGTGAATGCTATCAAAATTCTTCTATGCTTTTGAATCTGCAGGATGGCATAATATTCCATCGTCAATACGTTCTTCTTTATGCCAGCGCATGTTTGATGCTGTTGATTCTACCATATAAAACCTTTGAAGATGAGGAATAACAGGGAAGTATCATAGAATCTTGCATGCTACAAGCTTCTTGTCTTTTCCACAAGGTAAAGCCTCTCTTGCATCCCTACCAGTACTATTTTTCCATCTTAATTCACCACATTTTGGGCATCGATCCAGCGGGGAATAGTCCTTCCGGAATAACACACAATCATTGACACATGCATCGATCTTTTCGTAGCTTAGCTCAAGGTCACGAGCAACCTTCTGAACTTTATCAAGTGTACTAGGAATGCAATGGCCCTCTGGAAGCACATATGAGACTAGTTCAAGGATCAACTCACATGCTTTTTTGCTCAAACCAGTTAAACACTTTATCTGGTACAACCTGACAATGAAGGATAATTGGGTCACCTTCTCACAACCTGGATACAACTCCTTTTTGGCATCATTGAATAAGTCATAGAATCCCTTTGCACACCCAGTTGGCTCCTGCTAGTTTATAGCATTTTCTGGATCTTCAACATCTGTTGAAGTACCACCATGATCACCAGTGCCTCTAAGAAGACTGGACAGCATATTTTCCATAGCAGCATTATCAGAAATTATCTCCTCATTACTTGTTGATTGCTTAGCAATATTTTTCTCAACTCGTTTTTTTCCATGGTGTACCCAACAAGTATAATCGAATGACATCCCATTATGAAGCAGGTGAAGATGAACTTCCTTTTGTCTCCCGTGGAAAATATTATGACATTTCGTGCAAGGACAAGGCTTAGTTTATTCTTCACGAGTGCCCTGGAATGCTAAATTTAAAAATGACTTCATTCCATCCCGCCACTCCTTATACACCTGTCCTTTCCCATCCATGTCTTATCTTCTGGCATCGCTTCTTACAATGCAATCAGCGTATTCGTAAGAAGATATTGAACTACAATAACATTATGTGAGCTATTGTACCTAGAGCTGTTGCTCCTCCACGTGCGGCGGCTGGCGGATGCTCCTCCACACCGATGGACGACGGATGCTCTTCCAAGAGTGTGGCAGCCAGCGGATGCTCCTCCAAGAGCGTGGCGGCCGGCGGATGCTCCTCCAAGAGCGTGGCGGCCGGCGGATGCTCCTCCAGGTGCGTTTCGTGCAATCGGGAGAGGGGCCGTTGTGGATCGAAGGGTCCGGCGGGGAGGCAGCCAGGACAAAGCGTACATGAAGCTATCAGAGTAGGCCCAATACTACGTTGGGCCGCTTGTTAACCGTGGGCTGAAACTGCGCTGAGTGACTTTGTATTCCTGGGCCAAAACTGCCCTGCAACGCTTGGTGTTCATCCCCATGACGCGTGAGCCCATGTACGGGTTCACGTCTCCGGCTCTGGCAATTTGTAATCTAAATAAGTTAATGTAGCAATAATGGGGATGGTATTCTGATCAAAGGGGAAAATTTGGCGTCGTTAAAGGAGATGTTTTTCGGGAACAGGAAAAAAAATTTAATTTGACACGAAAATGGCCCAATGTATGCGTAGAAAAGTTATGCTTATAAAAAAACGCGGTTTGCATCCCTCTCGGTTATCGCAACGGCTCGACGTGTCCCATCGGCTTCACTGGCAGTTTTTTCATTTGACACGGAAAGGGCATAGAGATTATATAAAAAAACCGCACGGTACACGCCTCATACACATTCCATTCGACTTCGATCGGGCGAGCAGACGATGTCGAAAGGAACGTGGTTGAGTCTTGTACGACATATTTTTTCAATCAGATGTCTGACTACAATAGCGCGTGTTTCCTTATATTCTTGCTGCAACGAGCTCAACTTTCCGAGGTGGGACAAATCGTTCACAGCTTGTCAAAATCGCTCGCACGAATTCATTACAGACACTGGGTATAGGAGTAGTGGTAATGATTACACCGTGCATAGGGGCATTGGGCCAGTGTTATGTTGGGGCCAGTGGTATATAGATGGTGCCACATTCAGGGAACAGTGATTGAAGACACGAGAAGGAAGTATGTGTGGCACCATCTAAGAACAGTATGCGCTTTCTCTCCGGTGCATCGTTAAAGGAGATGTTTTTCGATAAAAGGATAAATTTTTAATTTGACACGTAGAGAGCCGTGCGTATGTAGGGAAGAATTATGCTTATAAAAAACCGCGGTTTGCATCCCTCTCGGTTGTCACAACGGCTCGACGTGTCCCATCGGCTTCCCTAGCAATTTTTTGAATTGACACGGAAAGGGCCAAGGGCTTTATTTAAAAAACATCCACCCCGTACAAGCCTCCTACATGTTCCGGTGGACTTCGACTGACGGAACGGACGATGTCGAACGGAGCGTGCAGAAGTCTTGTACGACATATTTTTCCAATCAGATGTCTGACTACAATAGCGCGCATTGCCTTATATTCTCGTTGCAATGAGCTCAACTTTTTGAGGTGGGACAAATCGTTCACAGCTTGTCAAAATTGCTCGCACGAATTCGTTACGGACACCGGGTATAGGAGTAGTGGTAATGATTACACTGCGCGTAGGGCATTGGGCTAGTGTTACATTGGGGCCAGTGGTATATAGATGGTGCCACGATCAAGGAACAATGATTGAAGACACGAGAACAATGTACGTGTGGCACCATCTAAGAACGGTATGCACTTGCTCTCTGGTACATTGTTGAACGAGATGATTTTTGATAAAAGGATAAAATTTTAATTTCACACGTAGAGGGCCCAGCATATGCGGGGAAAAATTATGCTTATAAAAAACCGCGATTTGCATCCCTCTCGGTTGTCGCAATGGCTCGACGTGTCCCATTGGCTTCACTAACAGTTTTTTAATTTGACATGGAAAGAGCCCAGGGCTTTATCTAAAAAACATTCGCCCTGTACAAGCCTCCTTTATTTCCCATTTGATTTCAACCGGGCGAGCTCGTTGAAATCAAACGTGGCGTGCAGGAGTCTTGTACAACATATTTTTTCAATCGAATGTCTGACTACAATAGCACGTGTTGACATATATTCTCATTGCAACGAGCTCAACATTCTGAGGTGGGACAAATCGTTCACAGCTTGTCAAAATCGCTCGCACGAATTCGTTACATGACACCCGGTATAGGAGTAGTGGTAATGTTACACGTGCATCGGGGCATTGGGCCAGTGTTATGTTGGGGCCAGTGGTATATAGATGGTGCCACGATCAGGGAACGACGATTGAAGACACGAGAAAGAAGTACGTGTGGCACCATCTGAGAACGGTATGCACTTTCTCTCTGGTGCGTCGTTAAAGGAGATGTTTTTCGATGGAAAGGGCCCAGCGTATGTGGGAAAAATTATGCTTATAAAAACCGCAGTTTGCGTCCCTCTTGGTTATCGCAACGGCTTGATGTGTCCCATCAGCTTCACTGGCAGTTTTTTAATTTGACGCGGAAATGGCCCAGGGTTTTATATACTTCCTCCTAATCTTTTTAATGTCATGAGAAACTATTAATTTACCGAAGCTAGTTGATACCTTCGCCATTATATCTCGAGCTCAATTCATTTTCTACGTGTAATAATTCTTGGCAATAGCTTGCAATTGTGTTCACCAACTTCTAACGCGCACATCTAACGAAGAAGATTAAGAAATAATCAAGCAACGGTCGAGAAATGAAAGTTTTCCCCACCGCTATTAAAAAATGCTCGGTGCACTGTCGAGAACCCCTTTACGCCTAGTTTTCTATCGATTGGTGGCCATTTCCTTGTTCCTTGGAGCACCAATATGCTCCTGGACATTGCAGCGCATCATTTGGTGCATTCCCCTGCGAGATCACCGTCGGCCATGCCAGACCGCAGTGGTTGCCGACGCCGGCGAGGTTCTGCTCGCCGCCGGCCGTCACCATGGTGTCCCACGGGTGTCCTTTGCTCCATGGAATATATCCCCACAAAAAGATTGAAGTTTGGTCTAGCTTTGAGGTGGGAATGTGCGGACGCCATCACAATCCCCTGTTCTGGATCGGGGTGAACCGAGGTTGAAGACGAACCTGACCCGTGGGGCCCATTCGTCAGAGAGAGGAAGGTGCGCCCGTATCTGGTGTGGCCAGGGTTCCAGTGCGGCTATGCGGTTAAATCAGTGGGCCTTGGTGTTGCTTCAGTCCGATTGGCTCATTTTAAAACTTTGGGCTCGGGTTGATTTATTTAAACTTTCCTGTTAGAAAATAAATTCCAGATTTTAATCAAACTTAGAAAATCCATAACTCTCTGAAGAGTCATAAAAAAATATTCTAACAAATTTTTTTTTGAAAGCCCTTGAGTTCTAGTTTCTGTTAGTAACAATTAAAATCCATAAAATAAGTTTTCATTTATGGATAATTATCCTTCTCCATACACTCCTAGAATTTTAACAGCAAATACTTCCACTTCAAATATCCCCAAAATTCACATAAAATACTTTGTCCTGTTCTTGGTTACCAGAAAACGTTTGGGAGCCATTGAACCTGTATAACCTAATCAAATTCCAAATCCCTTTCTGTTGTTCAGCTATAAAATAGAATTGTAACCAGGAATTTGATCAAACTTCTAAATTCAATTTATCTTAGTATCATTGATGTAAAAATCTCAAGTAAACTCCTGTATAACCCTTATGATCCTAAATTTCAAGCTGTACAGTTAGTTTGGTATGAAAACCTGTATGACTTTCCGTATAATTCAATTGCCTTTTTCATTCATTGAATTATTACAGATGTTCAATTGTTTTGTTATGTCCCAAATTTGATCTGAACCTTGCTTTAGTTATATAATAGCTCCTACAAAAATTTCAGATTTATTAGACCTAATATCCTGGCCCAAATTCAATTCCCAATCTGAATGTTAATTGAGAAACTAAATTCAGTTATAAAATAATTCCAGAAATTCCTAGCAACTTAAGAATTCAATATCTCTTTCACAGAAACTTAGAAAATTGTAAAATCAATTTTCCTATAACCAGTGAGACCCCCTCTACACGATACCACCACTGGTAGCCATGATCGTCTCCAAAATTTCAATAAAAATTTAGAGAAGGTTATTAATTACCATAATTTTTAGTAACAACAAACTTCTTTGATCATCTCCTGTTCTTTGCAAGAGTATCCCTTGTAGTCCCTAACATCTACCATAAAAATCCCAAAGCCAAAGAAGATCATTCACTCACTATAATCATAGTTAGAAGCTTATGAACTATATATACATTATAATTTACTAGCATTCATATATGCATGTCGTGTAGTGATCGATATTGACAAGAAGTGTCGCTTGGAGGAGTAGGCCAGGGTGTCCACTTGAAGTCCTTGGTGGAGTCTTCAGAGTAGGACCAATAACAATTGACATTTAATCGAGTTGCAAACTAAGGCAAGCCCCGGTTTTCATTTAAGAGCTTTTCAATGTTTTTCAGTTTTATTCATTTACGTCTTCAGTTGATATGGTGCATTACCTATAAGGTGTTTGATACTCCACTTGCATATCCACAAATCCTCTGGGAGCGTTGGAAAGGTTTATAGCTTGACGTGTAGCCTTGCTAATGCTAATAGTGTATATATACCGGTAGAAGTCGAGTAGTTGGAATCTACTCGCGAGATAGGAATAACAGTTCATATTATGGTGAAAGATGAAAAAATGGCTTATGAAATGAATACAAGACCAGGCAGAGGGTATAGGATTCGATGAGATGTAGTCTCGGGCGCATAGCACTGCCTGTGTCGCTTAAGGACCGTGCCGTATGCGGCACCGTTGGGCACGCTTGAATTGTACCGGTTGCATAATCGGATATGAGCCCAATAAACTGATGTAACTCCAGAATGTAGTGTGAAGACTCCTCGGTTGTCCTTGAATGGAGATGCGAAGGCAGAAAGGTGTAAATCTTCTAGAAGACAGTTTTGACGTGTCCGTGTAGAGGACTTTTCGCTCGGGATGAAAAGGTTTGTCGACATTGGGGTCTTGGGTGAAAGGTGGTTGCGTACAACGCAAAGAGGAGAGCACGTAGGTGTCTCCCAGGCAGGTGTGCGTGTCATGCAATCTGGGTGTGTCATGATTGCAATCACCGTCCCTCGCGGCTATTTGAGTACCACTTGTTCGTCGCTGTCGTGACATAATAAATACTAAAGTAGCCAGAAGAATATGATGTATTGAATTATAATTGCTTTGCAACCTTGTGTGGCTTAGAGATAGCACAATTAAAAGTTTACAGTTTCTCCATATATTAGCTGTAATAGCATTATGTGCTTTGGGCATGTCATATCATCGGCAAAGCGTTTCTTGTTTTATTGTGGAGTCTATGATGTGCCGTGCCTGAAGAATGTCATTTGCTACTTGAAACATGATTATAAGGATCCACTTGTAGGCGAGTCTATTTATGCTATTTCTTACCTATGTTTAGTCTTTACCTTGCATATGTCTAGTGAGACGGGTTAGTCTTGCTAAGCCATATGCTCACGTTTGCAGTTAATGAGTTTTTGCAGGTTATACCACTGATGAAGGGCCTAACGATGATGCCTTATACCCTTTAGGGTTCACGACTGAGTAAGAGCCCTTGACGCCGCCGAAATCTGTGAGTGTTGCTACTATAAAGCATCCGAGGGCATGAACAACTTTACTCATGCATAGCTAGTGCTGAGAACGTAGTATGATGTACATACTTCGTTCCTACGTTACATATTGTAAATCTTCCACTGTATTTATGAATCAAAGACTTAGAGTTGTATTTTATTCTCATTCTTTTCTTGTATACTGTTGGGTGTCGCATTGCACGGCACCACCCAATGAGATCCTTGGATGTCGGGGTTCCGATCCCCACAGACATGGTATTAGAGCATCATTGGGAACAGTGTACTTGAAAAGAGCATATTTTCAAAAATTAGGATTTGAGTGAGGAATTAGTTATATGACCTTATAAGGAATACTATTAGTATAAGATATAAAGGTTGTAAACTAACTTATATGCTATTAATTCTGTAACGACGCTCCGACATCAGGTAAGAGGTGAGGTACGCCACCATAAGCGGATCAATTGCAGTAAGCTCACCATGCGAGAGGTAGCATGGAAGTCTTTCCGTGGCTTGACAAGGAAATGCTAATAGGAGTCTCTGAAGCTTTCTATGTTTCTTAGAACCTATGACACACGGTACCCCAGCGTGCTTCAAAGTTAGTGGGAGCCCCCGTCGGGTGGTGTATAACCCGATAGTATGCCTCTCTAGAATCATTCATATTCTATGGGATCATGCGAAACATGTATGCCCGAGCGTGTATAAGCCGGTTCATACGGGAGTCTTTGCTGTACAGACGTATTACAGTCATGTACCTCGAGACATAACATCGCTCGAGGGCGACTCACACCAGAGTCGTATGAATTTACTTTTGTATATGTTATTGTGACTGCCAGTTGTGTTTCCCCGTGCCGCCCTTGAGGTGTGAAGGTGTGAAAGGGAATTGTTTTTCTTTTGCAGCATTGACTATGGTAGCGACCCGTGTAGCACACATTTGCGGGTGAACGATACTAAGACCACCTATAAATGTATCCGGATATACTGGTTAGAATTTTCTTTGGTGAGGCATGTAGTACCATCAGTATCGACTTTGATACTTGACCATCCCCAACGTCAGAATGGTTGCATTAAATTTTTGGAAAGTACGACTACCAGTTGCTGGTAAGTTTTGGACATCGCAAGGTGAATATCACTCATAACTCGTGAAGAATCATTGTTCTTTATTTCTGGCAGAAGTTTGCTCAACTTCGCCAGGTCGTAATCTTGGTTAGTTGAAAAATAACATAAGGATATGCTATATGGATAGAAATATCATCAAGTCCACTACAAATTTTATTTTGGTCTTTGGGACTGAAAATGATCCTACCTTGGTGTAAACTGAACTCCACAAAAACTGCTACAAATGTCTTACCCAATTACACAGTCTCTGTATTTTCACCATTATTTCTTGTAGAAAAAATATTCTGCCCTATTTTGATACATATATGGAGAGGGCAGAAGCATCACTAGAACTTTGTAAATTTAAGTGTTTTCTAATTCGACACTGAACCAATCCAAATCCCAGGTTGAAACTGGTACACTGCAGGTCTGCTGGCAGAAAACCAGTCAACTCATCTGTCAAATTTAGACAGTCATATCTCCTAATATTAAAACTTGACATAGTCATATATATACATTTATGGAAAGATTAGGAAGTCCTCTATCAACATTCTATTCAACTCCTGGTCTGAATCTTTCATTATCAGAGCCCAATTCCAATTGTGGCAAACGCTGTTCTGGCAGTCCAGGATCAGAAATCATTTTCGTATAGTTGGAGTTTGCGAGCTTTGACCTGTATAACGACTTCGTAAGCCTGAACCAAATCTATTTCTGGAATATTACAATGATTTGGTACAAGGTTTATTTTGTAATTACCTCAAGATATTGTTTTGATATACCTGTATAAACTGTGGACAAAAACCCACATATACAGGGGAGGTTCTGTCAAAATTTCCAGAAAATTTTAGTCAACTTCAGACCTGTATAACTTTTAATTCAGAGATCACCTGTTGGTGTTCAAGTACATTCTGGAAAGGTTATGAAGTGCTATAAAACTTTTGTATTCAACTCAAATCCTATTCCTGCCATTTACTCGGAGCAAATTTCGAATTTATACAGGATGGTCCACTGGAACAGAACTGAAGTTCATATTCCAGATTTGAACTGTCTTGTAACCATTAATCAAGCTTCTATATCTTCCATTCCAGAATTTGTATGGGGACAAAGTAATACATTCTGGAAAGGTTTTTGAGTTTACTATAAATTTGTAGTTGAACTCCAGACCAAATTCTGCATTTAACTGAGAGAAATAATTACATTTCTACAGACTGGTCTGATGGACCAGAAACTGGACGGCATACCAGTATGTGATATTATCAACTCAAAACGTTTTAGTTTCACTTTCTTATGTCACTCATCAGGTCTAGGGGTGATTACTCCACATGACTGATTAACATAAAGTTGAAACACCATGTTAAGTTATTGGTGGGCACTATCACTTATTTGGGTCTAGTTCAATGTTCTAATCTTTATTTACACCTTGCCTACTGCATTGTAAAGTGATGCATATTACGGTCTTTATCATGATTCCAGTTGGTATTGAAACTTTGGATCTTAGCAGTAATGCTCACTCTTGCAGCATGGATCACACTCATTTTGAGGGTGAACCAGGTAATTCTGCTCATAGTGGAGATGACTCAACTCTACCACCAGTGCCATCATCAACCAGATTGGCAGAAGTCTTAGCAAGGATGGTCGAGTCTCTGCAGACATTGGTACAGCGGAGTGTACAACCTGAGGCTCGACCACTTGATCAACCTCAAGTCACATATCTGGATTTAATGGCAACTCAACCACCAGTTTTCACAGAAGCCTGGGAACCATTGGAGTCAGAACATTGGCTCTGGGTGATTGAAGCCATGTTAGAGTTACTCCAGTGTGATGAGTATCACAAGGTTTTATGTGCCGCTCAACAACTTCACGGATCCACAGGAGCTTGGTGGTCTGAATATCTCACCACTCTCCCTGACGGTCATCGTGTGACCTGGCCGGAGTTCCGTGATGCTTTTCGTGCATGCCACATTTCTACAGGGATGATTAAAACCAAGTTGGAGGAGTTTGTGGAGTTAAAGCAAGGAGAAATGAGTGCTTATGAATACTCCAAGGCGTTCAATCGTTTGGCTCAATATGCGCCTAAGTATGTGAATACCGAGGCGTTGAAGTGTGATTGTTTCTATCGAGGACTGAACGTCAAGCTTCAAGCTCGACTGGTGTTATTCAATGACAGCAACTACGATGACTTGGTTGGTTCCGCTATTGTTCAGGAGGATGCAACTATTCGCTATCAGGCAGAGAAGAGGAAGAGGAAGACATCACTGAAGATTATCAGTGATGTTCCTCAGGAGGATCGAGCGGTATATTGCTTACCGTCCGGTCGAGAGCTTTAGCCGAGTGAGCAACCACAACAGGTTCGATATCACTCCTATCCAGTGGAGACCTTACTTGCACCTCAACAAAGCATGCAAGTGTGTCCTCCTTCTCCAACGCAGCATTATGATCTCACTCTTGCAGCCCAATCTCTGCAAGATGTGCATGTTGTCAGTCCACCCCATTTCAGTGGAAAGCACAGAATGCATTTAGCACAGGAACGTCGCAAGACGGAACATGACCGTGTCCAATTGTCCTTTTCCAAGAATTCTGATCAGCACCATAAACTTAAAAAGAAGACCTCATCAAAGTTTGTCAGTGTTAATTATGCTGTGATTGAGGACATTCCAGAAGGAGAACTTGTTTTAGCAGGCATGTTTACTTTACATGATCAACCAGTAGTCATTTTGTTTGACTCTGGAGCTACTCATAACTTTGTGAGCATGTCTTTTGTGCTGAAACATTAAGTGCCAATTGTGACTGTCTCACATCCTTTTTGTGTCAGTTCACCTGGAGGCAATATTTCAAATAATGAGGTTGTTTCTCGAGCACCTTTGTGCATGTGTGGAAGTATCTATCCTGGGAACCTCATCATTTTGGAAGGTCAACTGATTGACCTCATCTTGGGGATGCCATGGTTGACACATCATGGAGCTATCTTTGATATCAGCTCGCAGACTGTCCAACTGAATTCTCAATTCCATAATAGCAACACTTTAAATCTTTTGGATACCGCATCAAGAGTCTCAGCGGTGCATCACACGAGTGCCAAAAAGCTTGAGGATATCCCTGTAGTGTGTGAATATCCAGACGTGTTTCCTGACGATCTTCCGGGCATGCCACCAGAACGTGACGTCGAGTTCAAGATTGAACTTACGCCAGGAACCATGCCAATCTCAAGGAAGCCGTATAGGATGGCACCGAAGGAACTTGCGGAATTGAAGGAGAAGTTGAATGACTTATTGAGCAATGGTTTTATTCGCCCAAGATCATCTCCTTGGGGTTGTTCCGCGTTGTTTGTGAATAAGAAGGATGAGACTTTGAGGTTGTGTGTGGACTATCGTCCACTGAATGCGGTCACCATCAAGAACAAGTATCCACTACCACGCATTGCTATTTTATTCGATCAACTAGTGGGTGCTAAGGTATTCTCAAAGATGGACCTTCGTTCAGGTTATAATCAGATTAAGATTTGACCTGAGGACATTCCAAAAACTGCATTCTCTATGAGGTATGGGCTGTATGAGTACCTTTTCATGTCCTTTGGTTTGACCAATGCACCAGCTCACTTCATGTATCTCATGAATTCGGTGTTTATGCCAGAGTTGGACAAGTTTGTCGTTGTATTCATTGACGACATCTTGGTGTATTCTAAATCTGAAGAAGAACACGCTAAACACTTGCATATTGTGTTGCAGCGGTTAAGGGATCACAAACTGTATGCAAAGTTCAGCAAGTGTGAGTTTTGGATCCGCCAAGTGCCATTTCTATGGCACATCATCTCAATTGATGGTATTGTAGTTGATCCAAGCAAAATTGTACAAGTCCTGAAGTGGAAATCTCCCAAGTTCGTACATGAAGTTTGTAGTTTCCTTGGCTTGGCTGGCTATTATCGGAAGTTCATTTCGAGTTTCTCAGAGATAGCTAAACCAATGACGGAACTACTGAAGAAGGGAACGCGATATGTACGGACTAAAGAATGTGAAGAAGCATTTCAGGCTTTGGTGAAACACCTCACAACAGCACCGGTGTTGGCTCAGTCGGACACAACCAAACAATTTGATGTCTATTGTGATGCATCTGGCATTGGTCTTGGTTGTGTACTCATGCAAGATAGAAGAGTGATCGAGTATGGATCCCGGCAGCTTCGAAATCATGAACATTATCTGACTCATGATCTTGAGCTCGCTGCCGTGGTGCTCGCATTGAAGCTGTGGAGGCACTATCTATTAGGCAATCTAGTGCATATCTACACTCATCCCAAGAGTTTGAAGTACACTTTCACCCAGAAATACTTGAATATATGACAGTGAAGATGGTTGGAATTGATCAAATACTATAAGATTGAGATCCACTACCATCATGGCAAAGCAAATGTTGTTGCAGATGCGTTGAGCCGCAAGTCTCATGTCAATCATCTGTCAATCATTTCAATGGAAGAGGATGAGTCGAGTTTATACTTGGTTCCATATGGAGTGATCTACTATCTAGGAATCATCCCTACCATCAGGGAAGATATTGTAGAGGCTCAGAAGGAAGACAAGGGAATGTCGCACATTCAACAAAGAATAAAGAAGGGGGAGATGAAATGCTTTCGATGTGATGGTCACGGTACTATTTGGTTTAAAGACCGTATAGTCGTACCCCATGACATGGAGCTCCGAAAGAAGGTCTTCGATGATGCACACTTATCCAAGTACTCTATTCATCCGGGTAGCAACAAGATCTACCATGATCTGAAGAAGAAATTTTGGTGGTCCTGGATGAAGCGAGAGATAGCGAAGTATGTATCCGAATGTGATACATGTCGGCGAGTGAAAACCGACCATTTGAGGCAAGCCGGATAGTTACAACCCTTGAACATATCGACATGGAAGTGGGAAGACATCAGCATGGATTTCATCATAGGGTTACCCTTCACTTTTTGTAAGCATGATTCGATTTGGGTGATAGTGGATCGGTTGACCAAGTCAGCTCATTTTACACCTGTCAACACCAACTATCGTGCTCCCAAGTATGCAGAGTTGTATATCACAAGGGTCATGTGCCTACATGCACTACCCCGCACTATCATTTCAGATCGTGGAGCCTTATTTGTTGCTCGATTTTGGGAGCAGCTCCACGCATCATCGGGTACCAAGTTGATTTGAAGCTATGCTTATCATCCGCAGATTGATGGTCAAACGGAGTGAGTAAATCAAGTCCTTGAGGACATGCTACGAGCTTGTGCCATCCACCATGGTAAAAATTGGGACAATCATCTACCATTGGCATCGTTTTCATATAACAATGGCTATCAAGCTAGTATCCATATGGCGCCATATGAAGCTCTCTATGGCAGGAAGTGCCGCACACCATTGAATTGGTGTGAGTCTGGTGAAAGAGTGACATATGGCATTGATCTGGTCAACGAAAAGGAAGAACGAGTGCGAGTAATCCAAGCCAATCTCAAGGCTGCTCAATCTCGACAGAAGAGTTATGCAGATAAATGACGTCAACCTCTTCACTTCGACATTGGGGATCACGTTTACCTTCGTGTATCTCCAATGAAAGGGATTCATCATTCTGGAGTGAAGGGAAAGCTGGCTCCATGATTCATCGGGCCGTTCGCTATCACTGAGAAATGCGGACCTGTGGCCTATCATCTGGAGTTACCGGCGTCTCTCTCTGGAATTCATAATGTATTCCACATCTCTCAGTTGCAGAAGTGTCTCAAATCCCCAACTGAGGTCTGCTCGGAAGATCTTGACGCTCTATGACCTAATCTCACTTATTCTGAGCATCCGGTCAAGATCATCGATGAGAAGACTCGCACCACATGAAACCACACTTTGCACTTTCACAAAGTATTGTGGAACAACCATACCATTGATGAAGCGACTTGGGAAAGCGATGATTTTCTTAGATCGAACTATCCGGACTTGTTAATGTTATATGTTCATTAGATCTTTTCCTTTAATCCTTCCTTTTGTAATCTCAGGACGAGATTCTTTTAAGGGGGGAGGAATGTAAAATCCCACATGTTCCTTCATATGAGGTTCAATTGTAAGTTGGTTATCAACCCTAATGGAGACCAATTATAACTATGCTTATGAACTTGATCTCATCAAATAATTTCTTCCACTCATGCTTAAATTTTATTAAAATGAGGAATGGACTTCACCAATAATCTTAGATTAATTCTTTGACCTCTCATCAAAGTTTGGAATTATTTGAATGGAGGATCCTAGGTCAAACTAATATGCAATGCCCAATATATATTCAAATTAATTGCAAATTGAATATACTACTGTATACTTGGCCCTGTCAAAATTATTCAATTCAGAGACCATAAATTTTTTATGGTTTACATATATTCCAAATATACTTCCTGCAAAGTTTCAGAAATTATGAACTCCATTTGCTATTTTATTTGGGACGCTTAGCAGACTCGAGCCATATTAGAATTCAAATTTTAAATTCTGTTCAAACTTTTTGCACATCAAGATTTGAACACACCATCATGGTCAGCATAACTTGCTTGACTTATTCCCCAAGATTCACAATTTTTGAAATTCATTAGCTATTTAATTCAGTGGCCCCATTGAATTTCATTCAAATTCAAATTCAAATTCAAATTTGAATTTCGAATGAAAGTTGTTCCAATTCGAAATCCAACTTCAGAATCCCATTCCAGATATTTATTTGAGCCTATCCATTAGTTTTTATGATTTTTGGACATCAGTTGGTAGGATATTTTGGTTAACGGAGAGGAGTGAATTGAAGAGACTGTGGGACCCACTAGTCAGAGGAACCAATACGTGAATGCCCTGCTTCAACTCACCGTAGCGATGACACCTCCCGGCATGCATGCTCCAGCGTGACAGCAGCGAGCTGCTCCCTATTTGAGCCCTACAAATACCCCCCTTGCTCTCTCTGTCCCAGCTCTCTCTCTCTCTATCTCGGTCCCCATCGCACAGACGCGTGCAGAACCGAGTGCAGCGACGTTTCCTCGCCGTTCCTGCCGTAGCTCGCAAGCAAGCCGAGGTTTGATACCGAGCTCCACAGAAAAGTTGTGCGGCGCTTTCCTCTCCACCATCCAGTCGAATTGGTTCGTCATTTCCTCAACCGTGCGCTCGTTAAAATACAGTTTTCCACCGTCGATTTTCGGCCGCCGGGATGGAGCTCTTTTGCTCCACCGTGGACAGTTCCACACAAGCCTTGTCAAGCTTCGACTCCCACATAGAAAAGGATCGCCTTCCTGCCGTTTACTCTCGGTAAAAACCTCTCCTCATTTCATTCACTGTGTCATGAGAAACTATTAATTTACCGAAGCTAGTTCATACCTTTGCCATTAAATCTCGAGCTCAATTCCTTTTCTACGTGTAATAATTCTTGTGAATAGCTTGCAATTGTGTTCACCAACTCCTAACACGCACATCTAACCAAGATGATTAAGAAATAATGAATCAACGATCGAGAAATCATAGTTTTCCGCACTGCTATTAAAAAAGGCTTGGTGCACCGTCGAGAACCCCCTTTCGCCTAGTTTTCTATCGATTGGTGGCCATTTCCTCGTTCCTTGGAGCACCAATATGCTCCTTGCCATCGCAGCACATCATTTGGTGCATTCCCCTGCGAGATCACCGTCGGCCATGCAAAGACTGCCGCGGTTGCCGACGCTAGAGAGGTTCTGCTCGCCGCAGGCCGTCACCATGGTGTCCCACGGGTGTCCTTTGCTCCATGGATTCTATCCCCACAAAAAGATTGAAGTATGGTATAGCTTTGAGATGGGAACGTGCAGACGCCATTGCAATCCCCTGTTCTGGATCGGGGTGAACCGAGGCTGAAGACGAACCTGACCCGTGGGGCCCATTCGTCAGAGAGAGGAAGGAGCGCCCGGATCTGGTGTGGCCAGTGATCCAGTGCGGCCACGCGGTTAAATCAGTGGTCCTTGGTGTTGCTTCAGCCCGATTGGCTCATTTTAAAACTGTGGGCCCGGGTTGATTTATTTAAACTTTCCCATTAGAAAATAAATTCCAGATTTTAATCAAACTTAGGAAATCCATAAATCTCTGTAGAGTCATCCAAAAATCTTCAAACAAATTTTGTTTGAAAGCCCTTGAGTTCTAGTTTCTGTTAGTACCAATTAAGATCCATAAAAATAAGTTTTCATTTATGGATAATTATCCTTCTCCAAACACTCCTGGAATTTTCACAGCAAATATTTCCACTTGAAAAATCCACAAAATTGACATAAAATACATTGTCATGTTCTTGGTTATCAGGAAAAAGTTTGGGAGCCATTGAACCTGTATAACCTAATCAAATTCCAAATCCCTTTCTGCTGTTTAGTTATAAAATAGAACTGTAACCAGAAATTTAATCAAACATCTAAATTCAATTTCACTTAGTATCCAAGATCTAAAAATCTCAAGTAATCTCCTGTATAACTCTTATGATCTTAAATTTCATGTTGTACAGTTAGTTTGGTATGAAAACATGTATGACTTTCTGTATAATTCAATTGCCTTTTTCAAGTTGTACAGATGTTCAGTTGCTTTGTTATGTCCAAAATTTGATCTGAACCTTGCTTTAGTTATATACTAGCTCCTATAAAAATTTCAGATTTATTAGACCTAATATTCTGGCCGAAATTCAATTTCCAATCTGAATGTTAATTAAGAAACTAAATTCAGTTATAAAATAATTCTAGGAATTCCTAGCAACTTAAGAATTCAATATCTCTTTCACAGAAACTTAGAAAATTGTAAAACCAATTTTCCTATAACCAGTGAGACGCCCTATACATGATACCACCACTGGTAGCCATGATACATCTCCAAAATTTCAACCAAAATTTAGAGAAGGTTATGACTTACCTTAATTTTTAGGAACAACAAACTTCTTTGATCATCTCCTGTTCCTTGCAAGAGTATCCCTTGTAGTCCCTAACATCTACCATAAAAATCCCAAAGCCAAAGAAGATCATTCACTCACTATAACCATAGCTAGAAGCTTATGAACTGTATATACATTATAATTTACTAGCATTCATATATGCATGTCGTGTAGTGATCGATATTGACAAGAAGTGTCGCTTGGAGGAGAAGGCCAGGGTACCCACTTGAAGTCCTTGGCGGAGTCTTCAAAGAAGGACCACTAACAATTGACATTTAATTGAGTCACAAACTAAGGCAAGCCCCGGTTTGCATTTAAGAGATTTTCAATATTTTTCAGTTTTATTCATTTACGTCTTCAGTTGATATTGTGCATTACATATAAGGTGTTTGATACTCCACTTGCATATCCACAAATTCTATGGGAGGGTTGGAAAGGTTTACAGCTTGACGTGTAGAACGGCCAATGCTAATAGTGTAGATATACCGGTAGAAGTCGAGTAGTTGGAATCTACTTGCGAGATAGGAATAACAGTTCATATGAGGGCGAAAGATGGAAGAATGGCTTATGAAATGAATACGAGACCGGGCAGGGGGAATAGGTGTCGACGAGATGCAGTCTCAGGCGCATAGCCCTGCTTGTGTTGCTTGAGGACCGTGCCGTATGCAGCACCACTGGGCATGCTTGAATCGTACCGGTTGCATAATGGGATATGGGCCCAATAAACTGATGTAACTCCAGACTATAGTGTGGAGACTCCTCAGTTGTCCTTGAATGGAGATGCGAAGGCAGAAAGGTGTAAATCTTCTAGCGGACAGTTTTGATGTGTCCGTGTAGTGGACCTTGTGCTCGGGATGAAGAGGTTTGTCGACATTGGGGTCTTGGATGAAAGGTGGCCGCGTATAACGTGGGGAGGAGAGCACGTAGGTGTCTCCCACAAGGATGTGCGTGTCATGCAGTCCGGGTGTGTCCTGATTGCAATCACCGTCTCTCGCTGTTATTTGAGTACCACTTGTATGTCACTGTCGTGCGTAATAAATACTAAAGAAGCTAGAAGAATATGATGTATTGAATTATTATTGCTTTTCAACCTTGTGTGGCTTAGAGATAGCACAATTGAAAGTTTACAGTTGTCCCATACTTTAGCTGTAATAGCATTATGTGCTTTGGGCAGGTAATATCATCGGCAAAGCGTTTCTTGTTTGATTGTTGAGTATATGATGTGCCGTGCCTAAAGAATGTCATTTGCTACTTAAAACATGATTATAAGGATCCACTTATAGGCGATTGTATTTATGCTATTCCTTACCTATGTTTAGTCTTTACCTTGCATATATCTAGTGAGACGGGTCAGTCTTGCTGAGCCTTATGCTCACGTTTACAATTAATGAGTTTTTGCAGGTTATACCATTGATGAAGGGCCTAACGACGACGCCTTATACCTTTAGGGTTCACGGCTGAGTAAGAGCCCTGCACGGCGCCAAAATCTGTGAGTGTTGCTAGTGTAAAGCGTCCGAGGGCATTGACAACTTTACTCATGCATAGCTAGTGCTGAGAGCGTAGTATGATGTATATACTTATTTCCTACGTTACATATTGTAAAACATCCGCTGTTTTTATAAATCAAAGACTTAGAATTGTATTTTATTCTCGTTCTTTTCTTGTATACTGTTGGGTGTCGCATCGCACGGCGCCAGCCGATGAGATCCTTGGATGTCAGGATTCCAGTCCCCACAAGGTCCTCTCCATCCAGCGTCGACGCTTTCATAAGCTCGTCGTCGGGCTCGACGTCGAGTGGCGCCCCAGCTACTCTGCCGACCAGAACCCCGTCGCCATTCTGCAGCTCTATGTCGGCTGCCACTGCTTCATCTTCCAGTTCATCCACGCTGACTACTTTCCTGACGAGCTGGAAGATTTCCTCGGCGTTTCTGACTACCGCTTCGTCGCGTGACGCCGACAAACTTTGGAAGGACTGGCGGCTGAAGGTGGCCAAAACGGTGGACCTGGCCAAGCTCACGACAGAGGAGATGGATTGCCCGAGCCTCCATCGCACGGGGCTGAAGGACATCGCGAGCGCCGTGATGGGCGCCGACATGGAGAAGCCTTACGGGGTGAGGACGAGCAACTGGGACGCGTACAATCTCTCCGGTGAGCAGATTAGCTATGCGTGCATCGACACCTTCGTCTCCTTCGAGGTCAGCTGGAAGCTGCTCTCCGGCGACTACTGATCTTACCACCGAGTTTGCGGATCGACTGCCGTCGATCATCCCGGCATATGGAATTCGTAGGTGCATCTCTCAAGTTCTAGCTTTTGTGCTTGTGCACCCTATCTCTCATAAAATTATTTTTTTGAGGAAACACTATATCTTGCTTTTAAAAACATGCATGTTATTTCACATACATTGAGCTCTTTCACATGCATGTTAGTTTTCCATGCATTCTACGCCCCAAACATGATCAATGAGCCTCAAACATGACAATCTCTCAACAAAAAAGAGAACACGTAACGTCAGCAAACATGATCATCTTTCACATGGATGTTAGACATACATATGCATGCTACGTCCCAAACATGTATTCCAAGAATAGAATAATATTTCCTACCATGTATATATATTTCTATATTTATCATATTCTCTACCATCATGCTTGTGTGTATGCTCTCAACCTATATGGCAGTTGCTTAACTACCACACTGATGAAGAATATTATCCTGTCATCAATAGATCTAACAAATTTTACACAAGGATGTTCCCTCAACGGTACGAGGATAATAAATTACGAAAATAAAAAGCTGCACACTAATTAATTTTATTTTTTTCTCTTTACCAGCTGTCATCGTTCCCGCCCCACCACCCCCACCCACCGGCCTGGCCCTAGGCAGTAGCCCACAAATTTTCTGCGACCTTGCCGCACAGCATCGCGCTTGCACCCCGGCCTCGCACGCCGTCTGATCAAAATCGCATAAACGTGGAAGCGGGACACACAGGATTTCCATCCTTCAATGTTCAGACAACAAACCCAGCACGAAGCAAAGGATCCAGCGGGATTTCCATGGGACGGCGTGCGGGGCAAGGGCGCACGCGCGACATTGTGCGGCAGGGCCGCAGAAAATTTATTTTCACCCGCCAAGGCCCTGAGCTGGGCCTGCCTTTAAGACCATCCACAGTGGTTCATGGTAATGCTTTAGGCTGTGTTTGGGAGCACAATTATTCAATACTAAAGTTTTGGAAACCACAGTTTTTAAAATGACATGGCAATACCAAAGTATTTCAATAACACAGTTTTGTAATACCACGATATTGCAATACATAGGACTCTTTGGTTGATAGACACCATTCTGTAAAAAATACCATAGTAATCTCAACTACCACGGTATTGCTAACTGCTCTAAAACTCCAAAAATACCGTGTTCTCAAACACCATTACTGGCCTGGAAATCAGATGGTCTTATCTCTTAACATTAATATTTGCTAATAATATGATAATTAGTATACAAACAATTAATATTATGAAATTATCAATTTTGATGATTCAATAATCCAATCAAGTTTCATCCAACCTACCAACAAAAAATTGGATCGTCCAGTCCATCCAACAAAATGTTGATTTGGATGATCCAAGACATAAAGAAATGGATGATCTATCTCCAATACAACTTTGACGTCAAACCAAATGCAATTGATGACTGAGCACTTTCTCACATGTCACTAGAGTGTACGCACAAATGACAAATACACGGCCTCAACACCGGGTTTAGGGTCCATCGTGGACTAACCACATGACTCGACCAAACACTCATGTAATTACCATACACCTACAAGAGCAACTACGTGGCCGCATACTTCGCGTACGAACGACAACGCCGACCAACTTATACTTTTTGTACTACGTACAAAGAATTTTCCTTGTCCATGAGCCAATAAACAAGCTCTTCTGATGCGGCTTTTGTAGTTAAAAAATGAACCACGACAAAGCGACAAGTTCATGTAGACGGGGGGGGGGGGGGGGGGGAGTACATATGATCATCGACGTCTCTCTCACGTGCATGTTATAGTTTTCCATGCATGCTACCCTACGCCCCAAACATATGATCAACGAGCCAAACTATATATATATATATATATATATATAGACATAGATATATATATATGTATGTATATATATATATCTATATATATATATATATACATATATATGTATATATATATCTGTGTGTGTGTGTGTGTGTGTGTGTGTGTGTGTGTGCGTGTGTGTGTGTGTGTGTTAATGAATGCATGAATATGTGGTGTGTTCATCGTCTTGTACTTTTTTCTTATGTTTTCTGATGATCTTTCAACTATATATATATATATATATATATATATATATATATATATATATATATATATATATATATATATATATGATGATCTTTCAAAAAATACGAGAAAACACGTAATGTCATGAAACATGATCGAGGTCTTTTCCGTGACAAACTAAAAAAAAAAAAAAACTGGAACATTGCACATACCTTGGGCCGGTGGGCCCTTTGCGTGTCAAAATTAAAAACTGGAACTGAACAACTGAAACACCGCCGGACGGACCTACAAAGTATGCCAGGTGGACCACTGCATACCCTGGACCCTTTGCATGTCAAATTAAAAAACTGCCTGTGAAGCGACAACTTAGAGGAAGCCAACCGCGGTTTGGATTAATTCGAAAGCGTAGTTTTCGAAGCGTCCGATCATCTCCACTTGCGCGGACCATCCGCAGTGGAGTACTGTAAAGCATACTGGAAACACTGTTTCGCAGTGTATTTTGGAGTATGTAGTGTAAAAGCTGAAGGAGAATAGAGTATAGAGTATGCTTTAGAGTACGCTGGTGCGGATGGTCGACGAGGACTCAATTGCTCGGAAGCTTCGGACTCAATTGCCAGAGGAGGGGGTAGCAGCGGCGGCAGCGGCAGTGGAGGCGGGCGGCGGTAGCAGCGACGGAGGAGGGGGCCGTGACGGAGTAGAAGGAGGTGGAGGAGATCTCCTCCGACTCCGAGTAGAGTAGTATTTGTAGTGTTTTTTTCTTGTTTTATGTGTGCTTTCGTAGTTCTTGTTTGTAATATATGTGTTGCTAATGATAAATGTCTTTTCTGTTCATGAACAATGCATCCTATGCAGTATCGAAAAACAACTCCTTTCTGAAAAAGGGGCGAGATAACTGTTGTTCAATGTCTACCAAAGAATTTTTTGTGTTGCGACAATCGACGACTCTTGGTTGAAACTCCATTGAGATCGTAGTTGAGGCTGCGTTTCTCCTCTTTTTTGTTTTTTCACTCAATTTTTTCATTTGTAGTCGGCGCATGGGAAAATGTATTTTTAGTATGTAGTAGTATATACTCAATTTGAAATTTTGACAATTTAATTTTCACTACTCGTGCCTCCAATTTCAGTCCCGCCTCTTATTGTAACCCTATTTCAGCCATGATGAGTATAAATGGAAACAATGGCCTCCCTTCTCGACACACCGCTGCCCCGCCCTTCCGGTGATCTCGCAGTACTCCAAATGTGTTGTCTTTCTGTCCTGTGTTGCATACATGGATTCCTAAGAAATTCCCGTGTTTTCATTTCCCACAGTTTTTACAATTTTTCCCCCATGGATCTCGCAGTGACGCATCAAATCTCTTGGTGGTGTTGACTCCTGGGTACAACACCGGGCGACCAAGTTTGAGGGCTCTATCGAACCTCTTCGTCGCTGACACCTCCCTGCGACATCGCATCCTGGACTCCAGTTTTGTGCTAGGTAAACTACACTATCCATGCCGTCTTTTTATAGTGCTATATTGGCTTCGTTCTACACGATCCATGCAGTTTTGGCCTAGTTAAGTTATACACGATCCATCCTGATATACGAGGATTAAATAAATTAACAAAGAAGAAATGTGGTCTTCTGTTTCACGAATTTAGTTATATATATATACTACATCTGTCCCTAAATAAATGTTGCTCCGACAGCTTATTACGGTAGTGTATTTCTATTTCAATTCATGGTCGTGAACGACAGATATTAAAAACCAGAGGAAGTAGTATGTAATTTATGGATTTAGAAGTAAATGACGCACAGGTTATCTGATCAACCACTCCAAATGTTGTACTCTCATTCCTGTTTTACAAATTTGTATTCCTAAGATTTTTAGTTCCCATGGTTTTTACACTTTTTTCTATCTAGTGGCTTTCTCAGATCGTACATTTTTTTCTATTCTTTCTTTTCTAATTCCTCCGTTAGTAACAAACAGTGCAGTTTATAGAAAGCACACCGTCCGATCCAAAATCTACATCGGTCATGTAATCTGACGTTATCACTATTATTTGGAATGACTACTTACAATGCTCTTTACATTATGAACAAGACATCAAATCGTGATGTCGTCTACAAGCATTCATAGTGGCCAACAAGCACCTGGTATAACTATAAATGTGTTTACTATCAAAATTAAACAAATTTAGACAACATTAAATCGCTTGCATGGTACGCAGAGAATATTGCAGCACATGATGTTCAGGAAACCCGAGGTTTTTCACTCCCTGGTACTATGATTCATGAACCAACAGCAGGTATAGATATACAAACCAGAAATACTCCTTCCGCCCCAGCGTAATTTTACTTTTGGATCTTAAAAAATGTCCCACTCCAACTCTATCCTCGGTAGTAGCTTCCAACTACCCATATCACATGATATTACTACCTGCCTCTCTACCGTGCCATTTGTTTTGGTAGAGCGTGTTAGTTTTTTACTCTACTCCTTTGGCATTGAATTTGGAGCATTTTGAGAGACTACGTTCTGTCCTTTAGATGTATTGATGATGGGTGTATCATGGTCATTTGCATTCTCACCGCCGGCCACTCCGGCCGGCACTGGCACCCACACCCTGCTGCTGGTCACTTCAGTGTCCTTCCCGACGCATCTCCCTCGTCCATCACCACGTCCCATCCTTCGCGTGCCATGATTACCCCGCCGGCCACAAATCCCTGGCCATTACTCGCCCTACCACCAATCCTCCTCGAGAGTTTTGGCGAGACCGAACCCTCGCTTTGTTGAGTGTCGCAAGCTGGCACTATGCAGTACTGCACCTGTAGTACTGCACCTGCAGTAGCCGCCACTGACAAGTAGACCCGATGTCTCATGGGCCCACATGTCTGTGGCAGCTAATGCAGGTGCAATATTGCGGAGGATTTCAATCTCACAAGCTGCCTGCCTTATATGTCTTGCATTCGCCACTCGCTACTACTGGCATTCATTATTTGCCCTGCAACTAATAGTTCTCTTCGAGATGCGCTCCGACTGATGTCAGTCAGACCGAACCGACAAAACCTATCTTTGTCTAGTCTGGCGTTGTGAGATGGATGCCCCCTCACAGTCTTGCCTTCTTTGCTCATGGACTGAAAATCCCCTGCAGTACTACGAGTGCGTACCGCCACTGACATGTTTACCTGATGGCTCATTTTAGGGTATGAACAGCAACAAAGAAGTCAATAATGTAACCCCCCCCCCCCCCCCTCCATCAAAATAGTTGTCGTTAGGACAGTCCTAACTACTGTAGTAGTTCATTTTTAATTCATTTGTTGGTCTCATATGACAATTAATATAAACCAGGAGGGAGTACTACAGAACACTATGGTGCTGGCACGACGCAGTCGTCCCACGCTCGTATTTGCCGCACTTGTCCTGAAGATGGTATGAACATCAGACTTTTCTTCTTTTCACACTATTTGTACATGATATAAACTTGTTCAGGCAGTAATTTGCTTTAATAATTTACCATTTGAATCAATGTAACAGAAGGAAGGAATCTAGGAAGAGGTGTGTCTAAAGGACTTAAGGTTGCCCGAATACGCTATGCATCCAAAGTTAGTAGAACTGTGCATGTGAAGCTACAAATTCAGTTCTCTGCTAGGTTGGGTGTTGCGGTTGGTATTAATCAGCGGCACTTTGTTGATGGTGTGTTTATGTTTACAAAAAGACATTCATCCCTCAGTGGTGCAAGGAAGTGGGCAGAGGTTGGCCATAGGAACAAGATAGATATAGTACGAGACATTCTGGTTAGTGTTGTCACACCCCCACACAAGTATTTTTTTCTTGCAATCTCCACCCTGTACATTTACAACAACTTGTTATACGATGTATAGGATTCCTGGGACATGGAGGACACACCAGAGAGCGCAAGAAAAATTTTTAAAATTGCTGGTGAGCGCTACAAGGGGTGGCGCTCGACTTTGCATGCCACCTATAAGAGTTATTCTACCGATCAAGAATGTATACGAAACCAGCTTGTTAATGTAACGGCGCCCGAGTGGCTGCACCTAATAGAATATTTTAGGTTTGAGCGATTCAAGTTCAGCTAACTTTTTAATAGTTCACATCATACAGAAAATATTTCATTTACTTTCATTCGTGGAATTAATTCTTAAAATTATTGCAGGCAATAAGCAAGACCAATTCTCAAAGTCGAAGCAGACAAAAGGCATGTCACTTCCTTGGCTCCAAATCCTATGCCCAACTTAGTTACGAGAAGGTATGAAAAATAAATCATGCTTTTACTTTGCGCTGCAAACAATATGTATACCGACATGTTGAAGTTCACTTGTATTTTATGTAGCGAGACCCAGAGACCGGAGAAGAACTCGATGACATACAACTGTGGGAGGCAAGCCATTTGTTCAACGGTAACTGTACAAACAAGCTGGCAAAAAGCTGTACATGCGAGTAACACTTCAAACAATCCTAAATAAATATTTGCAAATTACCTCTGACTTTTCTTTTCGTATATAGATCTAGGCACGTGCCCAAGTGGACGACATGGAAGCTGAGCAGGGAGGCCCAATTCCAAATGAGGAGAGAAACCACATCTTCCAACATTGTTATAGATCCTCAATCGGTTGTGCACGATCACAGGTTCGAGGGCGTGGTTATATGGCTAACCCAACTGGTCCCGAACGTGAACGTATGCGTATCCAGATGTCCGGACACCCCAACAACCAAGTTCAAAAATTAGAAGATAGAAATGCAGGCCTCAATGAAACAGTGCAGGAGTAGGAAGGAAGAAATGATAGCTTAAACACCCAGATGGACTGCATAAACCAGGAGAATGACGAGTTAATCTTTCAAGTCCATAGCTTACAAGGTAAGGAAAGAGCTAAGGAAATGCAAGACATGCGCGTCTCAATGGCTGAAATGCACAAAATGATGATGGCAACCACTCCACAGAAGGTCCACCAATGGAACCGCCAAAAGCCACCTGCTCCAACAATTAGTACTGGTCAGCTTTGGAAAACTTTTAGCATGCAAACACGTCGCTTTAGTAATCCTTGAGTGTTGTTATGTGTGTTGTAATATCAATTGATGGATGTTTATTGTTAAACTCGTGATTTTGTTGCCACTAATTTTCAAACCTGGTGCATTCGAGTTCTACTGCCGCTAATTATAAAACGTGTCATTACGAATTTCTTGTCACGAATGATAAATTTTTCCAATAGGAAGCTATTTCCAATACGGATGATAAAACGTGGCAATAGAATGACAAAAAGTTTCAGTATAAACATTTGGCAACGACTCAAAAAACGTTGCATTAAAACACTATTACCATAGATAAGAAATCGTGGCAATACCAAACTATTCGCCACGGATGCGAAATAGTTGCAGTACCATACTAGTTCCAATGGATCTGAAATCGTTGCAATACGGTACTATTCGCTGTGTTTGTGGACTCATTGCAATACCCAACTATTCGCCACGGATACGAAATCGTTGTTGTGCCAGACTAGTTCCAACGGATCTGAAATCGCTGCAATACGATACTATTCGCCACGATTGTTGACTCGTTGCAATAACCTACTATTTGCCACAGACGTTAAACCGTCGCAGTATCATACTATTTGCCACGGTTGTGACATCGTTGCAGTACCATACTATTTGCCATGAATGTGAAATCTTTGCAATGCCATGATATTCGTTGCAATATGGTAAATCGTCGCTACACCATAACTCGTTGCAATATGTTACTATTTGCCACGGTGGTGAAAATCGTTGCAATATTGTAGTATTTGCTAGGAATATGAAAATCGTTGCAATCACATACTATTACCACGAACACAAAATCGTTGCAATACAATGCTATTCGTTGCAATACGTTAAATCGTCGCAATATGCTAAACCGTTGCAATAACATACTATTTACCACGAATGTGAAATCATTACAATACCGTACTATTGCCACGCCTGTGAAATCGTTGCAACCACATGCAATTACCACGAACGTGAAATCGTTGCAATACCATTCTATTTGTTGCAATAAGTTAAATGTGCAATATGCCAAATTGTTGTAACAACTAACTATTTGCCACGAATATGAAATCGTTGCAATATCGTACTATTTGCTACGATCGTGAATGTTGACGGCTCCTAAGGTATACTAACAAATCATCCCCGACAATAGTGCGAGAAATGCTTGTTGGTATTACTTACGCACCATTAACTAAACATCTCCAACTGATGTGTCAGAAATGCTTGTTAATGGTTCTATTGGATCACAGAGTGAATTCCGCAAGCGCATGGAGATATCATTGTAGCATTTCCATTTAAGAGTATTCCCAAGGGTGTCAATTATTTGATCCCAAAGGAAGGCGGGGTAGAGATATAACAATAATCGAGTGGAAAGCGTAGAAAGGTCTAGGTAAGAATCTAGTAAGGATGGATAAAATAATAGTGGAGGTAGTGTGACACACACAAAAGCTTTCAAGTCTAAGGGGTGTAAGAGATTCCTAGAGGTTAGTTAAGGTTGAGAGTTATGGAGGTACTGCTACTATGCTCTATTGTACATATACATAGTATAAACTAATTATTCATAAGCTAGATTAATAGTGAATACTTATGTTATGTGATTCAACACATCGGGCACGGGCTTACCCTAGCAATACTAGGGCGACTCCCGCCAAGAGCCTGTGGCATAGCCGAACGTGGAGGATTACAAAGGACGAATAGGGTTGTCACCACCTACTGCCTACCTCTTCAATTCGTGGGTCTACGAGACATCCAATACTACTTAGCTATCCTAGCACCATGCTAGCATATTAGGTAATTACCTTAAAAGCCTAGGCACAATCCATCCTAAGGCAATGAATTGAACCATCATTGAAACAATGTTGATACACAACATAATTATCCATACTAACCTAGTTTTGTTATAATTAACTAGACTATAGTTGGGGTCTATAGGTTCCATGATAATTGGATATGTTCATGATGAAACAATCATAGAAGCTATACCTTCCACATACATGGAATCCACAATCAAACAAGAAACGCTTTGCCCAAGTATATGTATAAGTAGAGACTAAATATACTATCTTTATTATGCATAAAGTCACAAATACAAGAAAGAATACATGAGCCATACCTTTCCCAATGTAGGATTGGGAAGAGAGAGACTCCTTACTCCTTTCCCAATTTGGACATGGGACTAGAGACTCTCCTCTCTACAACCTAACTCCTCTAAGACTATGGATGGTAGTGTATACAATAGAGATGAAGCTCAGGTGGTGTGTGTTGAAGTGAGGGGTAGGGGGTCCTATTTATACTAGTGTTGAGGTTGGTTCCTGCCACCAAAAGCGTGCGGATCAGTCACCATTGACTCCAGGAAGCCGGGAGGAGCCAACACGTGGAGGCGGACGGAGTTTGGTGCAGAGACCAGGTCGGCCGACCCCCTGGTTCGATCGACCTTGTCATTGCACCAATTCTCGTGTGCTTTCTCCAGTGGCTACCAGGTGGGTCCCATTGATGTATATGGGTGATACACTGTTGGATCTCCTCAGATACTTCTGTTTGTGAGCCATTTGATCCATGGGATGCCACATGTCGTCGCCTGATTGGCTGGGATGCTATTTTATAGGATTGGTCCTTCTACATTGCCTCATTTCCTGCATAAAATGTTGCATACACATAATTCTCCAAGTCCAAGTGGAATTGGGTTAGATAGAAAGGTGATGTGTGCAAGAAATGACAAATCCATTAAATAATTGAGTTAAATTGATGGATGAAATTGGTATATAACAGCCGTCAACAAACTCCCCCAAGCTTATTCTTTGCTCATCCCGAGCAAAGTCAAGACTTTAGTTTGATGATCAGGAGTTACTACAATGTCTTATTTTCAAAAGTATCTAATGCACAACAAGATACTCCACCTAGTATTGCAAAAATTGGCTATGATACCCTACCTTTCTTATGTTATCATGGGGCTTATGCTTTCTCATACTCATGAGTAGTTGAAAGGTAGAATAGAAAATGGAGCAAACATAGCCTAGAAATTAAGTTCCACTTAAACCCTAGAGAATTCAATTTAGATATTAAGTACCTCAATTTGATTCTCCCGGTCACTCCTTTGGAGATAGTGTAAATATTTCCTCACCAAAGTATTGTGCCTCTACTATCACTATAAGGATTCCACCCTATTGCAACGATTGTACTGCAACGAATACTAAATCGTTGCAGTAAGCTTGGTCTTTTGTCACGATTCACTAGTTCGTGGCATTAACATCTATCGCCATGGAACACGATCGTTGCATTAGCATTTGTTGCCACGATTCACTAGTTCGTGGCATTAGGATCTATCACCATGAATCTGTTGCCACGATTCACTAGTTCGTGGCATTAGCATCTATCACCACATAACATGATCGTTGCACTAGGATCTGTTGCCACGATTCACTAGTTCGTGGCATTAGGATCTATCGCCATGAATCTATTGTCACGATTCACTAGTTCGTGGCATTAGCATCTATCACCACGAAACATGATCGTTGCATGAGGATTGATTGCCACAATTCACTAGTTCGTGGCATTAGGATCTATTGCCACGAATCTGTTGCCATGATTCACTAGTTCGTGGCATTAGCATCTATCGCCACCGAACACGATCGTTGCACTAGGATATGTTGCCACGATTCACTAGTTCATGGCATTAGGATCTATCACCACGAATCAGTTGCCACGATTCACTAGTTCATGGCATTAGCATCTATTGCCACGGAACACGATCGTTGCACTAGGATCTGTTGCCATGATTCACTAGTTCGTGGCATTAGGATCTATCGCCACAAATCTGTTGCCACGATTCACTAGTTCGTGGCATTAGCATCTATCGCCACGGAACCAGATTGTTGCATTAGAATCTATTGCCACGATTCACTAGTTTGTGGCGTTAGCATCTATCACCACGGAACCCGATCGTTGCATTAGGATCTGTTGCTACGATTCAATAGTTCGTGGTGTTAGCATCTATCGCCACAGAAACCAATCATTGCATTAGTACTTGTTCCCACAATTCACTAGTTCGTGGCATTAGCATCAATCACCACGGAACTTGATCGTTGCATTAGAATCTGTTGCCACGATTCACTATTTCGTGGCATTAGCATCTATCGCCACGAAACCCGATCATTGCATTAGGATCTGTTGCCACGATTCAATAGTTTGTGGCGTTAGCATCTATCGCCGCGGAACACAATCGTTGCATTAGAATCTTTTGCCACGATTCACTAGTTCATGGCATTAGTATCTATCGCCACGGAACGCGATCATTGAGTTAGGATCCGTTGCCATGATTCAATAGTTCGTGGCGTTAGCATCTATGGCCGCGAAACACAATCATTGTATTAGGAACTTTTGCCACGATTCACCGGTTGTGGCGTTAGGATCTATTGCCACGAAACACAAACATTGAATTAGGATCTTATGCCACGATTCACAAGATCGTGGCGATAGGATCTATCACCACGAAAAACAATCGTTGTATTAGGATACATTGCCATGAAATACCGGTTGGTGGCGTTAAGATCTATCGCAACGGAACACAAACGTTGCATTACATAGTTCACGTACAGCTAGCTCACACAATACCTATATGAAAAAATCATCATCTTCGCTATCCTCCCTCAATATTGGAGGTACAATACCATCATTAATATATGTATCATTGTCGTTGTGGTTGTTGTCGTCGTCATCTTCATTTGAAAGAGTGGGAGCATCACCGGTTGCTCCGTCAATGTCATTCTCTTTCCTATCCCATGTGGTCATATCCTCATTTATATCAATAAGCCTTCAATCATCAAATAATGTCCCAGCCGTCTCAGTGACATTATTTTCACTGTCTCCAAGGAGCATGGCAAAAAGGTTCGTGGCTTCGTTTTAACAACTGTAGCCCATTTAGGATGCTTCACACTTCTAACGTAAAAAACTTGTTCTGCTTGGGTGGCAAGAATGTAAGGCTCATACCTAAATTGGGAATAGTATTGTCAACGTCTATCATTCCGTATTGATCCATTTTGTAGCCTCTGCTTTGGCTCTTACCGGAAAGAGGCCGATCAAACCATTCACATTCAAATAACATAACCTCTTGATTTTTTTCGAAATCAACAGAAATCATTTTCTTGATTACTCCATACCACTCATAATCACCATCCTGAAAAACAACACCACTGTTTTGCGTTCGTAAATCTCTTTCCACCTCTGCTGTTCGAAAGAAGAAGCCATTTATGAATAATCGACTAAAAAACATGCCCAACGATCAGGTCCACTAGATAATGCATACAAGTAATCGGTTACTTTGCCTTCTTAGTGTAATGTCGTAATCTATACACATTAATTAGTATAAAAGGGGTCATCGATAAACCAACTTCAGAACAAATATTTCTTCAATATTTCATCAGAGTAAAAACTTGCATGTACTTACTCGTTTCTGAAACCAATAAACAAACTCATCTCTATGGTGTTTTTCAACATCACGAGAATGAATTTTTTCAGCTCTTCAAAATGCTCATTGAAAAGGGTACGAAATTAAATTAGCCATCTACAATAAGCATGATCCATTGATATAGTATAGAACATCTGAGTGTTATACGTACTTGATCCATGGAGCGGCCTCTTCAACATTAGAAATAATATAATGCCTGATGTTTTGTATTTTCACCATAGTAAGTTCGCCCCATTTAAACCCTTTTTTGGAATTATCAACTTCTGTAAATATATTAGACTCGAGAGAAGGTTCATTCCTAGCTGCAGTTTCATGACGTTCTGGCCTATTAAGCTTGGTGCTAATGTTATCCAAAAACTGGCTACAAATAGTCATACAATCTTCCATAATATATCCCTCAGCTATAGAACCCTCCGGGTGAGCTCTGTTACATACGTACCTCTTCAATGTACCAAGGTACCTATCAATTGGATACATCCATCTGTAAGAAATAGGTCCACCCAAGCGAGCTTGTTCGCAAAGATGGATTGGAAGATATACCATGATATCAAAGAAAGCGGGAGGAAGCAACATCTGAAGCTTACAAATTGTTTCAGGAAATTGTTCAATCATCTTATCGAAATCTGGTTACGCCAATTCCTTAGAACAAATTCCAGAAAAGAATCTGCTAAACTAAATTAAAGGTTCAACAACCTTTTCAGGCAATATGTCACGTATTGCAATAGGAAGGAGCTTCTGAAATATAATATGGCAGTCATGAGTTTTTAGACCTAATACCTTACATGCTGTTATGTACACACTTCTCTTGATGTTTGAGGCATAACCGTCGGACATATTCACATCCGCCAAAAACATGCACAAGGTGGTCTTCTGATCACTTTGCAAAATATATGATGCTGATGGATAATCATACTTCCCTTTCATACCCACCGGATGTTGCTTTGGCCGTATACCCATTTCTTGCATATCAAAACGAGCTTGTAGACTATCTTTTGTTTTACCATCCATATTAAGCAATGTACTCAATATGCTAACACAAATGTTTTTCTCAATGTGCATGACATCCAAGTTATGCCTTATTAGCAATGTCTTCCAATACGGGAGCTCAAAAAATACACTTTTCTTCTTCCAACTATGCCACCTATCTTCCTCAGTGCGCTTTCTCTTATTATTCGTCTTTCCAAAACTCACTTGATAAAAAATCTCGTATTGTTGTACTTCGCGACCAGAGAGGGATGTTGTAGCCTCTCTATTCTCTATTTTGTTGTTGAAAGAATATTTGTCCCGACGCCACCGGTGATCCTGAGGTAGGAAACGATGATGACCCATGTAGCAATACTTTCGTCCATGTTTCAACCACAAGGCGTCAGTGTTTACATGGCAGTATGGACATGCTAGCCTACCTTTTGTGATCCATCCACATAGAATTGCATATGCTGGAAAATCATTTATTGTTCACAATATAGAAGCTCGCATGAAAAATGTCTCTTTCTTTGAACTGTCGTATGTTTCAACACCATCAGACCATAATTTCAATGGATCATCAATCAAAGGCTGCAACTACACATCAATGTTGTTTCCAGGTGACTTTGGCCCAGGAATTATCATTGACATCAACCAATAAGGCTACTTCATACACAACCAAGGTGTTAGATTACAAGGGATTAGAATCACAGTCCATGTACTGTAAGAAACATTCATTACTCCAAAAGGACTGAAACCATCAGATGCTAGCCCAAGTGTTATGTTGCGAGGATTAGATGAGAAATTTTGGTGGATGCTATCAAAATGCTTCCATGCTTTCGAATCTGCAGGATGACATAATATTCCATCATCAATACGTTCTTCTTTGTGCCAACACATGTTTGATGCCGTTGATTCCTCCATATAAAACCTTTGAAGATGGGGAATAAGAGGGAAGTATCGTATAATCTTGCGTGCTACAAGCTTCTTGGCTTTTCCACAAGGTAAAGCCTCTCTTGCATCCCCACCAATACTATTTTTCCATCTTAATTTACCACATTTTGGGCATCGATCCAGCAGAGAATAGTCCTTCTGGAATAATACATAGTCATTGACACATGCATCGATCTTTTTGTAGCTCAGCCCGAGGTCACGAACAACCTTCTGAACATTATCAAGTGTATTAGGAATGCAATGGCCCTCTGGAAGCACATATGAGAATAGTTCAAGGATGAACTAACACGCTTTTTTGCTCAACCCAGTTAAACACTTTATCTGGTACAACCTGACAATGATGGATAATTGGGTCACCTTCTCACAACCTGGATACAACTCCTTTTTGGCATCATTGAATAAGTCATAGAATGCCTTTGCACACCCAGTTGGCTCCTGCTGGTTCATAGCATTTTCTAGATCATCTACACCTGCTGAATTACCACCATGATCACCAGTGCCTTTAAGAAGGATGGACAACATATTTTCCACAGCAGCATCATCAGAAAGTATCCCCTCATTATTTGCTGATTGCTCAACAATTTTTTTCTCAACTCGTTTTTCTCCATGGTGTACCCAACAAGTATAATCAAATGACATCCCATTACGAAGCAAGTGAAGATGAACTTCCTTGCGTCTCCCGTGGCAAATATTACGACATTTCGTGCAAGTACATGGCTTAGTTTCTTCTTCACGAGTGCCCTGGAATGCTAAATTTAAAAATGACTTCATTGCATGCCGCCACTCCTTCGTACGCCTGTCTTTTCCCATCCATGTCTTATCTTCTGACATCGCTTCCTACAATTCAATCAGCGTATCCGTAAGATGATTGAACTACAATAACATTATGTGAGCAATTGTACCTAGCACTGTTGCTCCTCCACGTGAGGCGGCTGGTGGATGCTCCTCCATGCCGGTGGACGACAGATGCTCTTCCAAGAGCGAGGCAGCCGGCGGATGCTCCTCCAAGAGCGTGGCGGCCGGCGGATGCTCCTCCAAGAGTGTGGCGGCCAGCAAATGCTCCTCCAGGTGCGTTTCATGCAATCGGGAGAGGGGGCCGTTGTGGATTGAAGGGTCTGGCAGGGAGGCAGCCAGGACAAAGGGTACGTGAAGCTATCAGAGTAGGCCCAATAGTGTGCTGGGCCGCTTATTATTCGTGGGCTGAAACTGCCCTGAGTCACTTTGTATTTCTGGGCCAAAACTACACTGGAACGCTTGCTGTTCGTCCCCATGTACGCGTGAGCCCATGTACCGAAGTTTGGCGTCGTTAAAGGAGCTGTTTTTTGATGGAAGGAGAAAATTTTAATTTGACACGCGAAGGGCCCATCGTATGCGGGGAAAAATTATGCTTTAAAAGGATAGGATTCCTTGGCGTTATCTCTGTCATGTCCGACCATCATATGACCTCGTTCGTTCATGTGCACACATGTCACAGTCATGCAATTGCTTCATCCGTCTGTTCATGTGGACACATGTCACAAATGTGGAACGGTATGCATAGCCTTGGATATGCATACCGTACATAATTTTTTTTTTCGTTTGGGTAGTAGTGGTTCCACATCAATCTAAGTGGATTGGAGAGTGTGTGGCCATCATACAACCTGGCGTAATGAATATTTTTGAATCTGGTATACTCCTCTTTTTAATTCTTATCGTTATGACCACAAGTTGCATTGTCTCAACCAAACACCACGTACAACAACAATGACTCAGCAAAATCGGGAACTGGCCAATTAAAATGGAAGTTAGCAGTCTTGCGGTTCATAGATCGAAACACGCGCCATCCTTTTTCTTCTTCCTTTTTTCTATCCATAACCATGAGACTGTTGAGTTCCATCTTCACCGACACATATGTACAGTCCGGGTGTGCCGGTGTGTACCTTAACCCCGTCGTGCATCCCCAGTGGTGGTTGGAAGACCCCTGCAGGTATGTTCTGATTCCTGTCCTCTAACTACATCTAGGTTTCCGATGACGCATGCAGTTCACCACCAGACAAACCAGCAAAGCCTCGGTGATGAGCGGCATGCAAATTTCTTGATGACAAACTGGCCGCAGGGGCCTCCCATTTGGATGCAACTTCAGTGCTCCCGTTTGTGCTTTCATGCGTACTCCCGCTTATGTGTCATCATCTAATTGGTTGAAGTTAAATAGGGCATTATGTTAGTTAAATGAAACGGCCAATAAAATCATGATACTTAAGTTGGAGCATGCATGGAAGCACTGAATGGGAGTATACAAGTCGTGTCCCTCTGATTCTGTCCTCCCATGTGTCATCCCGCTGGTGTGTCAAAATGTTATTGGTCCCTTTATTAATTCTTAGTTTAACTACCATACCTTCACAACAAATAAGATGATGACACGTTAGCGGGAGTGTCATCAAAAAACTTGAGATGGATGTGTCAGCGGGCCGTAGTCAGTTTTTCATCAAAAAAACATGCATGCCGCTCAACCTTTTTTGGTTTGCCTGGTGGTGAACCGCCTGCGTCATCAGAAACCCAGAGATGGAGTAAGAGGACTGGAATAAGATCATACCTGTAAGGCTATTCCCAACAACCACCGGGGACGGACGACGTACAGGGGGTTAAGGTACACCGGCACACCCGTACCGTATGTGTACCCAACCAGCCGTGTAGTTTCCTTCAAACCTCCAGCAGAAGAAAGCAACATGGAAGTTTCATTCTGTATGGAGAATGTTTGTTGTGTATTCATCAGGGAACACATATACACTTTATATAGGCTAGCTAGTGTAGTGTGAAACCAAAACAAAACCCTTTCGCACTACACAGTTTCAAAAGCTAGCATTAATGACTAAATGTAGGCCTACGCAGTCAAACAATGACGTTAGACCAACGAAGTCAACAATGACTGTTACATGTGTGCGTGCTTATCCTTTCTACAGTCTGGTGGTGAACCTGCGAAAGGATGACGAGCAGCAGCATGTGAACACCATGCAGTGGTGGTGCAATGGAAAACGGTGACAGCAGACGGCGACGTACCTGGATGTTGACGTAGTCGACCTCGCACATCTTCTGCGAGTCGTTCACCTTCCAACGGAAGCCATGCAGGTGCTTCCACAGCCGGAACGCCTCATCTGGCAATGTGATGTTGACATAGAAGTAGCCCTTGTTGGCCTCGGACCTTGGCAAATGCAACAAACGAGGTTAAGTATCAGCCAGTAAAAGACCGAAGCTTGATTAGCATAATCATATATTTCAAAGCATAGGCGTGCTACTTGAAGTCAAATCGAATGTAAATGAAATCGTTATCTGATTTGCCGCGGCCCACTACAATTTTTGCGTTCTCCTCGGCGCAGTGCTGATCAATGATGTTAATTACTTTTTGCCTCCTGTGGAAAATGATGTAAAACATCAAGTATTAACGAATCAATGAATATGAGGGGGAGAATACCAACGCGCAGATTTAAAAGTATGTTGCGGATCATCAGTGTCGTCAGACCAGAAGCAGGGTCGAAGCGGTGTCGTGGCCGCCGCGAACTCGAGAACGGATCGAGGAGAAGGCTCATCGCCAACGGATCAAGGGGACGGAAGCTACACGGCCGCTATGGGCGATGAGCCTTCCCCTCAATCTGTTCTCGAGTCCGCGTTCTCGGACCCGGCCCTAACTCCTTCGTCGCCGATAGAGTCTATCAGGGGCCGGGGGCGTCGGGGGCCGGGGCCGGCGAGGGTGCAGTGGGTTGGGGCCAGGGTGCCACTGGGGCGGGCCGGCGGCGGGGCCAGATCGCAGGGGAGGCGGAGCCGGGGCGAGGCGGCGGCGGGGGCGCAGGGGCAAATAAACTAGTAGTTCATTGTCTTACTGTGTGTGTGTGCGTGTGTGTGTTAATGAATGCATGAATGTGTGGTCTCTTCATCGTCTTGTACTTTTTTCTTGTGTTTTTATGACGATCTTTGAACTATATATATATATATATATATATATATATATATATATATATATATATATATATATATATATATATATATGACTATATAAGAGAAAACACGTAACGTCATGAAACATGATCGAGGTCTTTTGCGTGACAAGCTGAAAAAAAACTAGAACATTGCATATACCTTTGGCCGGTGGGCCCTTTGCATGTCAAAATTAAAAAATGGAACTGAAAAACCGAAACACCACCGGACGGACCTACAAAGTATGCCATGTGGGCCACTACATACACTGGACCCTTTTCATGTCAAATTAAAAAACTTCCTGTGAAGCGACAACTTAGAGGAAGCCAACCGCGGTTTGGATTAATTCGAAAGCGCAGTTTTCGAAGCATCCGATCATCACGAGGACCCGCTATACAGGCACACCCGTCCTCTTGCGTCTCCACCACACCACGCCATCTCCATCGATCGTAGCCTCCAAACATCTCTTCCTTCACTGCCGCACCATCACCGACCACCTCTCGCTCTTTCTGCGCACCTCCGTCGCCGCACAAATGGGTAGCCCCGCACTGAAGCGCTCCAGGCTGTCGACGTCCTCCGAACCTCCTTCATCACCATTTCCGTCGCAGCCAATGCTGTTGGAACTAACGGTGGCGCCCGCACCTCCTCTGTCCCCTTCTCTGCCCGCGGTGCCCGCACCTCCTCATCCCGTTTGGGTTCATAAGACGGTCCCGCCTCGTCGAACACTGCTTCGATGAACTCAATCGACGCCTAAAGGAGGCCACCGAGCACCTTTCCGCAACCGCCGGGCAAGCAAAAAAGCTTGACATATTGGCGCGGGATGTATTTTCAGATACATCTCGCTCATGTGACCATCTAGGTCTTGGGAAACTTCCCGTCTGCACCAGCATGGACACCGCCGGCCACTGCTGCTTCAAGCTAGGGTCTGTGGCTGATCGTCTCAACATCCTCTACGAGACGATCGGGGAGATGGCTGGGGTGGAGGGCCGTCAGCATCTTCTACAGACCGTCGCCCAGAAGCTTCAGACTCAATTGCCAGAGGAGGCGGCAGCAGCGGCGGCGGTAGCGGCAGAGGAGGCGGCGGCGGCAGCAGCGGCGCAGGGGGGGGGGGTCGGCGGTGGCGGAGGAGGAAGTGGAGGAGATCTCCTCCGACTCCGAGTAGAGTAGTATTTGTAGTTTTTCTTTTTCTTGTTTTCTATGTGCTTTTGTAGTTCTTGTTTGTAATATATGTGTTGTTTCTATTTTAATTATAAATATCTTTTCTGTTCATTAACAATGCGTCCTATGCAGTATCGTAAAACAACTCCTTTCTAAAAAAGGGGCGAGATAACAATTTTTCAATGTCTAGCCAAGAATTTGTTGTGTTGCGACAATCGACGACTCTTGGTTGAAACTCCATTGAGATCGTGGTTGAGGCTGCGTTTCTCCTCTTTCGTGTTCTTTCACTCAACTTTTTCATTTGTAGTCAGTGCATGGGAAAATGTATTTTTAATATGTAATAGTATATACTACATGTTACCATTTCATTGTGATTAATGTTACAAAATGCTGATTGTTTCCCTTCGTCCTTTCGTGGACTTGGCTGTATTTGCATATTGTTTGCATTAGCACATATACATTTGGCGATTCATAATTTTTTCATATTTTTTTGGAATGTCCCACTAGCTAGCAGATGACTGCTTTTAGATTTTGATCTCCATGCCTGGCAACAAAGATGAATTAAGAAGCGAGCAAGTTGTCCTAAGACAAAGTCTACCCCTCTAGCTGCACGAACCATGTGCAGGAATCGAAGCGACATGAGATGTAATTAATCACAATTGGATGCGTGCACAAGGGCACGACTTGCGTCAAATTCTCCACTCCCGCGAAAATTTTATCGTCCTACTTTGCGCCACATTTGAGATTTTGACAATTCAATTTTCACTATCTGCGCCTCCAGTTTTAGTCCCGCCTATTATTGTAACCCTATTACAGCCACGATGAGTATAAATGGAAACACTGGCCTCCGTTCCCAACACACCGCTGCCCCGCCCTTCCATTGAACTCGTAGTATTGCAAATGTGTTGTCTCTCTGTCTTGTGTTCCATACTTGTATTCCTAAGAAATTCCCGTGTTTTCATTTCCCACGTTTTTTACAATTTTTCCCCCATGGATCTCGCAGTGACGCATCGATGCTCTTGGTGGTGTTGACGCCTAGGTACAACGCCGGACGACCAAGTTTGACGGGCTCTACCGAACCTCTTCGTCGCCGACACCTCCCTGCGAGATCGCATCCCGGACTCCAATTTATTGCTAGGTAAACTACACGATCCATGCCGTCTTTTTATAGAGCTATATTGGCTTTGTTCTACACGATCCATGTAGTTTTCGCCTAGTTACGTTATACACGATCCATCGTGATATACGAAGATTAAATAAATTAACAAAGAAGAAATGTGGTCTTCTATTTCACGAATTTAGTTATATATATATATATATATATATATATATATATATATATATACTACATTTGTCCCTAAATAAATGTTGCTCTGACAGCTTATTACGGTAGTGTATTTCTAGTTCAATTCAAGGTCGGGAATGACAAATACTAAAAACTAGAGGTAGTAGTATGTAATTTCTGAATTTATAAGTAAATGATGCACGGGTTATCTGATCAACCACTCCAAATGTTGTACTCTCATTCCTGTTTTATAAATTTGTATTCCTAAGATTTTTAGTTCCCATGGTTTTTACACTTTTTTCTATCTTGTGGCTTTCTCGGATCATACGTTTTTTTCTATTCTTTCTTTTCCGATTTCTCCATTAGTAACAAACACTGCAGTTTATAGAAAGCACACCGTCCGATCCAAAATTTATGTCGGTCATGTAATCTGACGTTCTCACTGTTATTTGGAATGACTACATACAATGCTCTTTACATTAGGAACAAGACATCAAACTGTGATGTCATCTACAAGCATTCATGGTGGCCAACAAGCACTTGGTATAACTATAAATGTGTTTACTATCAAAATTAAACAAATTTAGACAACATTAAATCATTTGCATGGTACGCAGAGAATATTGCAACACATGATGTTCAGGAACCCCGAGGTTCTTCACTCTCAGGTACTACTACGATGCGTGAACCAACAACAGGTATAGATATACAAACCAGAAATACTCCTTCCGCCCCAGCGTAATTTTACTTTTGGAGCTTAAAAAATGTCCCACTCCAACTCTATCCTCGGTAGTAGCTTCCAACTACCCATATCACATAAAATTACTACCTGCCTCTCTACCATGCCATTTGTTTTGGCAGAGCGTGTTAGTTTTTTACTCTACTCCTTTGGCATTGAATTTGGAGCATCTTCAGAGACTACGTTCTATCCTTTAGATGTATTGATGATGAATGTATCATAGTCATTTGCATTCTTTCCTATGCTCTAGTAATTGTTTTAGCATGCCTTGCGATTCTACTTTCTTATTAGTACTTAGTCTTTATAGTTAACAGTTCAAGCAATTGTGATGGAGTGATTTTTTTATGCCTCCACGCTGTGCTCTCTCACCGCCGACCACTCCGGCCGGCACCGGCGGCCATGCCCACGCCCTGCTGCTAGTCAATTCAGTGTCCTCTCCGACGCGTCTCCCTCGCCCATGGCCACGTCCCACCCTTCGTGTGCAATGATTACCCCGCCGCTCGCAAATCCCCAGCCATTACTCGCCCTGCCACCAATCCTCCTCGAGAGTTTCGGCGAGACCAAACTGTCGCTTTGTTGAGTGTCGCAAGCTGGCACTATGCAGTCTCATGGGCCCACATGTCAGTGACAGCTAATGCAGGTTCAGTACTGCAGAGGATTTCTATCCCGCAAGCTGCCTTCCTTATCTGTCTTGCATTCGCCACCTGCTACCACTGGCGTTCATTACTTGTCCTACAACTAATAATTCTCTTCAAGACGCGCTCCGTCTGATGTTAAACAGACCGAACCGGCGAACCCTATCTTTGTCTAGTATAGCGTTGCCAGCTGCATGCCCCCTCGCAGTCTTGCCTGCTTCGCTCATGGACTGAAAATCCTCTGCAGTACTACGAGTGCGTACCACCACTAACATGTGTACCTGATGGCTCATTTTAGGGTATGGACAGCAACAAAGAAGTCAATAATGTAAACCCCCCCCCCCCCTATCAAAATAGTTGTCATTAGGACAATCCTTACTACTGTAGTAGCGACAATTAATATAAACTAGGAGGGAGTACTACAGAACAAAATGGTGCTGGCACGACGCGGTCGTCCCACACTCATATTTGTCGCACTCATCCTGAAGATGGTATGAACATTAGACTTTTTTCTTTTCACACTATTTGTATATGATACTAAACTTGTTTCGGCGGTAATTTGCTTTAATTGTTTACCGTTAGAATCAATGGAACAGAAGGAAGGAAGCTAGGAAGAAGTGTGGCTAAAGGACTTAAGGTTGCCAAAATACGCTATGCATCCCAAGTTAGTAGAACAAAGCATGTGAAGCTACCAATTCAGTTCTCCGCTAGGTTGGGTGTTGCGGTTGGTATTAATCAGTGGCAGTTTGTCGATGATGTGGTTATGTTTACAAAAAGATATGCATCCCTCAGCGGTGCAAGGAAGTGGGCAGAGGTTGTCCATAGTAACAAGAGAGATATAGTACGAGACATTCTGGTTAGTGTTGTCACACCCCCACACAAGTATTTTTTTCTTGCAATCTCCATCCGATACTTTTACAGCAACTTGTTATACAATGTAGATGATTCCTGGGACATGGAGGACACACCGGAGAGTTCAAGAAAAATTTTGAAAATTGTTGGTGAGCGCTACAAGGGGTGGCACTCGACTTTGCATGCCACCTATAAGAGTTATTCTACCGATGAATCACGTATACGAAACCAGCCTGCTGACGTAACGACGCCCGAGTGGTTGCACCTAATAGAATATTTTGGGTCTGAGCGATTCAAGGTCAGCTAACTATTTAATAGCTTCGCATCTTACAAAAAATATTTTATTTACTTTCATTCGTGGAATTAATTCTTAAAATTATTGTAGTCAATAAGCAAGACCAATTCTCAAAATAGAAGCAGACAAAAGGCGTGTCACTTGCTTGGGTTCAAATTCTACGCCCAACTTAGTTACGAGAAGGTATGCAAAATAAATGACGCTTTTACTTTGCGCTGCAAACAATATGTATACCGACATGTTGAAGTTTACTTGTATTTTATGTAGCGAGACCCAGAGACCGGAGAAGAACCCGATGACATACAACTGTGGGAGGCAAGCCATTTATTGAACGGTAACTATACAATCAAGCTGGCAGAAGCTGTACATGTGAGTAACACTTCAAACAATCCCCAATTAAATAAATATTTTAAAATTACCAGTGACTTAGAAGTTTGAAATGCAGGCCTCAATGAAATAGTGCAGGACTTGGAAGGAAGAAATGATAGCTTAAACACCCAGATGGATTGCATAAACAAGAAGAATGGAGAGTTAATCGTTCAAGTCCAGAACTTACAAGGTCAGATAGCAGCTGATCGTGAACATACAGCTAAGGAAATGCAGGACATGCGCACCTCAGTGGCTGAAATGCACAAAATGATGATGGCGACCACTCCACAGAAGGTCCAACAAATAAGGAACCGCCAAAAGCCACCTGCTCCAACAATTAGTCCTGATCAGCTTAGGAAAACTCTTAGCATGCAAACACGTCGCTTAAGTAATCATTGAGTGTTGTTATATGTGTTGTAATATCAATTGATGGGTGTTTATTGTTAAACTCATGATTCTGTTGCCACTAATTTTCAAACCTTGTGCATTCGGGTTCTACTGCCGCTAATTATAAAACTTGGCATTACAAATTTCTTGTCACGAATGATAAATTGTTGCAATAGGAAGCTATTTCCAATACAGATGATAAAACGTGGCAATAGAATGACAAAACATTGCAGTATAAACATTTGACAACGACTAAAAAATGTTGCATTAAAACACTATTGCCATAGATAAGAAATCGTTGCAATACCCAACTATTCGCCACGGATGCAAAATCGTTGAGGTACCATATACTAGTTCCAATGGATCTAAAATCGTTGCAATAAAATACTATTCGCCACGTTTGTGGACTCGTTGCAATACCCAACTATTCGCCACGGATACGAAATCGTTGCAGTACCAGACTAGTTCCAACGGATCTGAAATCGTTGCGACACTGTACTATTCGCCACGTTTGTTGACTCGTTGCACTAACCTACTATTTGCCACGGACGTTAAACAGTCGCAGTATCATACTATTTGCCACGGCTGTGACATCATTGTAGTACCATACTATTTGCAACAGCTGTGACATCGTTGTAGTACCATACTATTTGCCACGAATGTGAAATCGTTGCAATATCGTGATATTCGTTGCAATATGGTAAATCGTCGCTACACCATAACTCGTTGCAATATGTTACTATTTGCCACGGCTGTGAAAATCATTGCAATACTGTAGTATTTGCCACGAATGTGAAAATCGTTGCAATCACGTACTATTACCACGAACGCGAAATCGTTGCAATACAATGCTATTCGTTGCAATACGTTAAATTGTCGCAATACGGTGAACCGTCGCAATAACATACTATTTGCCACAAATGTGAAATCGTTACAATATCGTACTATTGCCACACCTGCGAAATCGTTGCAATACAATGCTATTCGTTGCAATACGTTATATCGTCGCAATACACTAAACCATTGCAATAACATACTATTTGCCATGAATGTGAAATTGTTACAATACCGTACTATTGCCACGCCTGTGAAATCGTTGCAACCACATATAATTACCACGAATGTGAAATCGTTGCAATACCATGCTGTTTGTTGCAATACGTTCAATCATTGCAATATGCTAAATTGTTGTAACAACATGCTATTTGCCACGAATATGAAATCGTTGCAATATCGTACTATTTGCCACGATCGTGAACCCGTTGCAATACCGTACAATTCGTTGTGATACATTAAATCGTCACAATACATGAAACCGTTGCAATAGCGTCCAATTTGCCACCGATGTAAAATCGTTGCAATACAATACTATTCACCACGGATGCCATTGCGTCACAAAGAACCTATCACTGCGGGAATTATTACGATGATTCGTAAAAACTATCGCCACGCTCTTTTTCGTTGCAACAGCGACCTAATGCGACGAAAAACAACCTATTGCGACGTATTTTTTCGCTATGATAAACTAAAATCATTGCAGTGTATTCCTACCCATTGGATATGGCTTTTATGTGGAGCTTTGTAAGGAAAGTAAGTACGCATATTTGCATCACATATATTGCTAAGTCAAAAGAGTAAGCTTCAGGAGAATTCAAATCAAAACTTTTTGATTCAAGACTAGTGCATGTGTGATGGAGTGGAAGTGGACGTGGATACTTGAGATAACTCCTTTTTGGTATAATCTCTCTTTCTTTTGCAGGAATGAAACATGGCTACTTTTCTTTTCTCTCTTTTTTTTTCTCATGCTTATGATGTAAGCATGCTTCTTTTTTTCATTTTGTAGCCATGTCTTCTACTCCCTTTCGTTGCAATGAATTTTGAAGAGAGTGCTAAACATGAATAACATGGAGTTTCACTTTTTTATCGTGGTATGGTGGATATGATGGACGTTTTGCTTACTTCTAGTGTAGAAGTATAGCATATGCAAGTGAAGTCTTGAATTTAAAAAGAGTTGAATGATTTCTCACATAGGTCTATACTAGTTTGACTAGGCTCAATATGAAAGCAAATAGCATATGCATAAGGTTTTGTCTATGTACGAATATCATATGGCTTTGGTAGGTATTTCCAATCAATTGAGGGAAACTTAAATCTTTTTAGAATTTCTCCGGAAATCTAAGTTTTACTTTCAAACTAGGACTAGCAGCCCTATTACCAATTCTAATCTCGCAACAACCTAGAATTATATCAAGCTTTTGCTACCCACAACTTCCAAATTAAGGTAAATGTATTTCAAACCAATGAAAGCAATATTCGGAGAGTATCAAGTTGTAAACTAGAGACTTAGGAAAATAAAACAGAGCAACTGTTCATCATTTCATCTATGTGAATTCCAAATCATTCTTACCGCACATCTTTATTTGATGAAAGCAAATCCTATTATATATATATATATATATATATATATATATATATATATATATATATATATATATATATATATATATATATATATATATATATATGCAAGGTGGATGATGGATGGAAAACAAACATGCAAGGAATGTGATACATGTTACCTCAAGTGGGGGTCCTCCCCCAAGCTTGTTCTTCAACTACCTCCGTGATAAGGGTTGAACCCTTGATGACGGAAGTATGCTGCAAGATCGGCTTGTTGTTGTTGTAGAGCCGTGTTGAAGTTGGTGAATTGAGCATCCATGTGTTGTTGCCAATCTTGGGTACCGTGAACATGCTCCTTGAGTGTGTTGTAGATGTCACCCGTTCTAACTTCAATTTCTCCCATACGTCTAGTGAGGTCCGTCATTCCTTGGCTATAGTCATGATGACTTTTGTCCGAAAAGGAACGACGTCCTCACATGGACGTTGGGGGCAAGCTGCTAGAGCTTGAAGATGATAAGGGTTGATCCCTTTGCCATTCATGCCAAGATGATCCCCCAGTCTCATATGTTGGAGGTCGAGTCCACCCGGGCGCATAACCCGTTGGGTTCTTTTCCTCTTGGTATTCATGGACCGGAGAGATTATCGGTGGCATGCCTGTGGCTGCAGCCCTCGCACGATTTTTTGTTACCCTGCCAGAGACATTACTTCTTGTTGCTTCTTCAAGGGAAAGAAGATTAATGGTTAGCTTCTGGCATTTGTACAGATGAAAATCGGGGTTAGGTAACCGAATTTCATTGACAAAGCCGGGATAGAAAAATATCAAGGACCCATCTTGATCATGCTTAGGGGTATGTCCCTACACTAAATAGGCTTCATCAATTAATTCTCTTTCAGTTTCAATGTATTCAAATGAAGAGTTTTTAAGTGCTCCTACCCTATGAGCAATATGAGTAATCAATGAAGTGCATTCAATTGGTCCTGATTTTGAAATGTAATCTAACCATTGTGTCATCATGGCTTTGACTGGAGCAACTTTTATCTTTTTAGTCATGGCAAACAAAATTTTCAATTCATCATCTCGCACAACCCTAGCATCCCCCCTAGGGAACATAGTCATAGCCACCCATCTATGCATGAAGCGTAAGGTAGGGTTTTGGATGTGGCTATTCCTAGGAGCCCTACATGTGACCTCACTAGTTAGCTCATGCCAAAAACTTTGTTTGTTAAACTTAGCCAAATTTTCTAAATCTAGCAAACACCGTTTATGGAAGCCTAGGATGCTACCTAATTCTTTCCATACGATGTTGTATTCTTTTTGAAATAATCTAAAAGAAATACCATCAAATCCTACTCTTAGCGTGCAAAGAAATTGGATAGTGAGAAGGCGTGAACTTTTCTCCTCTATGTGAGCAATGTCATCAAATCCAATTGCATGCCAAATGGAAAGAAATTCGGAGTCCATACCTATTTTGGAGATCAAATGTGGATCGTAAGCCTTGGTTTGGCGGAACTCACGATCTTGGAGAAGCCTGTGTGCTTGATCTTCAACATCGCTTCGTATGTCGAGGTCGTTGTCATGAAGAAGTTGGTGTGGGATGCTTCTCTCTTCCATGGGAGTGTCCTCACACACACTTCTCCTCCTTGGGCTTGTACCCATGTAAGGGAGGCGTGCAATAGAACCTTCACCATGGCCTGAGCTTGCAACCCCTTTCCTCTTTCCAAACAACCTTCTCATGTCTTTTTGAGTTCAACAAGCAAGAACAAATCAAGGCGAGAAAAATCCGAAAAGAAGCGATGTTTGGAAAACAAAACTCTCAATGAATTTTCTCCTCTTGAAAGCTTGAGTGTAACATGCAAATTCAAACAATAGAAAATCTTTTTGGGCATGGATTTGAGAAAGAGAGTTGCAATGAAAAGCAAGAAAAACAAGATGAGCTAGAGAGTGACTTGGGGAGGTGTAAATAGATGTGGTGTGTAAAGAGAGGTGCTCCTCACGGCAACAATTTATAGGGTGCACCCTCCAACAGTCACTTGGGGTTCAAAAAGTAGCCATTGGAGAAAGGGGGGCCAATTTGATACGTTGGTGAAATGCCACATGTGCAGCTCAGAAAAAAATTGTTTTTCAAATAAAAACCTTTTTTCAAATCCAATATTAAATTTTCTTTTGAAAAGAAAGAAAGAAAAATGATAGTTTAGAATATAAGATTCTCAACTTGCTAGGAAAAATCAAATATGTAATGGGAAAGATCCAAATGGGGTGGAAAAAGAAAGAAAGAAAAATAAAGTGGGATAACTACCAATTTAACCTATTGGTGTAGGTCTCACCACCGTTCGATGAGATGGACCTTCCTACATCTTCATTTAACATCCGGGCCTGAAGGGATGGGCTCGGACGGCTTGTCTTGCTTCTTCTGCCATTCCTTCTTTGGCGGCTTGGTGGACTTGGGCCTTCGGGAAGGTCCAGATGATTCCGTCCCCTTTGGATATCGGTGTGGTCGAAACGACAGATTCTCCTCATAGATTTATCTTCTCATGAATGCAATGAGTGAGTCCACCTTTGGAGGTGTGACTTCGACCTCTGTGATGTGTTCATCATTCAGCCCATACTTGATTCGAATCATAGAGCATTGCTCTAATCTTGGCCAAAAGTTAAACTTTTCCTCCTTGCCATTGATATGGAAGTGGATTTCTCCAGGTCCCACATCTATTCGAGCTTTTGCAGTGCTTAGGAATGGACGCCCAAGAATGAGGGGTGTATCTTTCTCAGTGTCCATGACTAGCACTACAAAATCCACGGGTATGAAGCAGTTCCGGATCTTCACCGGGACGTCTTCAGCAATACCCGCTGGATAACGGACTGAAGAGTTAGCCAGTTGTAGCTGCATTGGTGTTGGAGTTAGTTCTGTGAAGTTCAGCTAGTCGAACACAACCTTGGGCATCACACTAACACTTGCTCCCAAATCACAAAGTGTCTTGTCAAAGTGGTGAGCCCCAATTGAGCATGAAATGGGAGGACACCCAGGGTCCTTCTGCCAGTTGCTCTCTAGTATGAAAATCATGTTGACATTTTCTGTCGAAGGTTCTGGCTGGCCTGACATTTTGCCATTCTCCATCGGAGGAATAGCAGCTGCCAGTTGAGCCAAGTGACTCTCAAGCATCTTGCTGAAGCTTAGTTGATTCTCAAAGGCTGAGGATAGTCCTTCCATCTTTGCATTGATATTCTCTAGGGTCTTGTCACTAGCTGATAGCTTCATGGATAGGGCATCATTGATCTTGAGCTGGCTAATGGCGAGTTCTCTCAAGTTGGTCTGATTTCCATGGTTGCCATTGTTGTTGTGCCCTCCTTGAAAGAATGGGCGTTGTTGACCCCACCCTTGACCTCCTGGATGATAGCCATTGTTGTTGTTGAAATTTCCATTGTGGGCGAGGTATAGGGCATCCTCATGAGTTTCTCGGCAAGCATTTCCCATATGACCCGTGTTGCCACAGACTTCACACGTGATGTGAGAGTCTAGGGCATAGGCATTGCCAGACACTTCATCACTGGCTTGTCCATCAATTTTCTTTATTAGGAGGTCCAATTTTGCAGCGATCTTGTCCACCTCCTTCAAGGTGTGCATGCCTCACTTTCGGGTATGGAGATGCTCATCGTTCCATCCCATGTTGGACACCATCTTCTTAATAAGATCTTTCGCTTTTGGCACCGTCAATGAGAAGAAGGCTCCTCCAGCAGCAGCATCCAATTGGTCACGAGCTGATGGGATCAGCCCGTTATAGAAATTTTGAATAAGGAGCCAGTCATCCATCCCATGGTGGGGACAGGATAGGATGTACTCCTGAAGCCTTTCCCATGCCTCGGGAATAGATTCCTTGAGCTCTTTCTGAATGATGGAAATCCTTCCACGTAGGGCATTGGTTTTGCCCAATGGGAAGAATTTTCTGAGGAATGCTGTAGAACACTTCTCCCAAGTGTCTACAGGACTTCGGTTCACGTAGAACCACTATTTTGCTCACCCAAGGACAGGGAACGGGAACATTCTCAGACGGACCGCATCCTAAGACACGTCCTTGATCTTAGAGGTGCTGCAGATCTCGAGGAATTGTTGCAGGTGATCACTTGCATCCTCGTTAGCCTTCCCACAGAATGTGTTGGCTTGCACCATAGTGATAACGATAGTTTTGATCTCAGAGTTCACATCTCCCGTGTTAACAGTGGGCTCAATAGGCACATTGTTAGCAGAGGGCGCTGAGAACTCATGAAGGGTCTTCTGAGCCATTGGCATTTGGATTGTTGGTGCAGAAATGTTGGCTTGCCTTGCCGCTCGAATCTTCTAAGGAGTAACGACACGGGGTCAGTCTCTCAGAAGAGAATCGGGATCTTCAACAATGTTTTCTGGCAGGCGGAAACCAGACATACACTACCCTATTTTCACATTTAAAATGCAAAAACAAAGAATGGTTATCCTAATCTAAAATCCTACCCATGGTTCTATCCTATTCACTCAGTAATGCTATATATCTATTTTCCTTCCCTGGCAACGGCGCCAGAAATGCTTGTTGACGGCTCCTAAGATATACTAACAATTCATCCCCGGCAACGGCGCCAGAAATGCTTGTTGGTATTTCTTATGCACCATTAACTACACATTTCCAACTGATGTGTCAGAAATGCTTGTTAACGGTTCTATTGGATCACAGAGTGAATTCCGCAAGCGCACTGAGGTATCATTGTAGCATTTCCCCTTAAGAGTATTCCCAAGGGTGTCATTTATTTGATCCCAAAGGAAGGTCGGGAAGAGATATAACAATCATCAAGTGGAAAGGGTATAAAGGTCTAGGTATGAATCTAGTAAGGATGGATAAAATAATAGTGGAGGTAGTGTGACACACACAAAAGCTTTCATGTCTAAGGGGGGTACGAGGATCCTAGAGGTTAGTTAAGGTTGACATTTATGGAGGTACTCCTACTATGCTCTATTGTACATATACATAGTCTAAACTAATTATCCATAAGTTAGATCAATAGTGAATACTTATGCTATGTGGTTCAACACATCGGGCACGGGCTTACCCCTAGCAATACTAGGGCAACTCCCGCCAAGATCCTGTGGCATAGCCGAGCGTGGAGGATCACAAAGGACAGATAGTGTTGTCACCACCTACTGCCTACCTCTTCAATCCATGGGTCTACGAGACATCCAATGCTACATAGCTATCCTAGCACCATGCTAGCATATTAAGTAATTACCTTATGATCCTAGGCACAATCCATCCTAAGGCAATGAATTGAATCATCATTGAACCAATGTTGATACACAACATAATTATCCATACTAACATAGTTGTGTTATAATTAACTAGACTATAGTTGGGGTCTTTAGGTTCTATGATAATGAGATATGTTCATGATGAAACAGTCATAGAAGCTATACCTTCCACACACATGGACTCCACAATCAAACAAGAAACGCTTTGCCCAAGTATGTGTATAACTAGATACTAAAGATACTATCTTTATTATGCATAAAGTCACAAATACAAGAAAGAATACATGAGCCATACCTTTCCCAATGTAGGATTGGGAAGAGAGAGACTCCTTACTCCTTTCCCAATTTGGACATGGGACTAGAGACTCTCCTCTCTACAACCTAACTCCTCTAAGACTATGGATGATAGTGTATACAAAAGAGATGAAGCTCAAGTGGTGTGTGTTGAAGTGAGGGGTAGGGGGTCCTATTTATACTAGTGTTGAGGTCGGTTCCCGCCACCAAAAGCGCGCGAATCAGTCACCATTGACTCCAGAAAGCCGGGAGGAGCCAACACATGGAGGGTGACCGAGTTTGGTGCAGATACCAGGTCGGCCGACCCCCTGGTTCGGTTGACCTGGTCATTGCACCGTTTCTCGTGTGCTTTCTCCAGGTGGCTACCAAGTGAGTCCCATTGATGTATGTGGGTGATACACAGTTGGATCTCCTCGAATACTTCTGTTTGTAGGCCATTTGATCCATGGTATGCCACATGTCGTCGCCTGATTGGATGGGATGATATTTTATAGGATCGGTCCCTCTACATTTCCTCATTTCCTGCATAAAATGCTGCATACACATATTTCTTCAAGTTCAAGGTGAATTGGGTAAGATAGAAAGGTGATGTGTGCAAGAAATGAAAAATCCTCCACATAATTGAGTTAAATTGACGGATGAAATTGGTATATAACAGCCGTCAACAGTGAACCCGTTGCAATACCGTATAATTCATTGCGATACGTTAAATCGTCGCAATACATGAAAACGTTGCAATAGCATCCTATTTGCCACCGATGTAAAATCGTTGCAATACTAAACTATTCACCACGGATGCCAAGGCATAGCAAATAACCTATCGCTGCGAGAATTATTACGACGATTTGTAAAATCTATCGCCACACTCTTTTTTGTTGCAACAGCGACCTATTGTGACGAAAAACAACCTATTGCGACAATTTTTTCGTTGCGATAAACCGGAATCCTCGCAGTGATTTTTGCGTTAGGAATCACCATTTGTCTCATAGTTAGGGTTTTAAGGTTGAATACCAGACTGGTCCGGTCCATGCACGGACAAGTCCAGTAACCAGGACTAGTTCGTGCCTGTATACCAGACTAGTCCAATTTTTTCTGAACTCAACCCTAATTACTCATTCCTCAATGAAATTCCTTGTCATCTATTGATAAGTAGGTTTAGGCCCGATCTTCCGAAAGGTATGTTGATTGGGGTGGAGAACTCGACGTTGATGATCTGCGGCACTCGAGCGGTACGAGTACCCCTGCAATCACTACAACACGGCTTTGTTGGTTATCAAACGTGCTGCACACGCTTGACCTCGCCAAGAAGGCTAATCCCTGCAAGTGCAACCGAGAACACGAGCAAGAACGTAGAAGACACGATCTGAAATCGCGAAGTTGGGGTCTCACAAACCGTAGAACGGCGATATTATTGATCTAAGAAAAACCCACCGAATATGACCGGCGTATGCAGTATTTATAGGCTAGGGTTCGACCAAAACACGATTAGACGCGTCCCTAATGGACTCTTACGGGATACAAGGCCCAAAGGCCCGATTCGGTGGCGCAGCACCGGACAGAAATCTGGACTCGACTTGTTTCGACGATTCCCAATGACTCCGGAAGAATTTTGAGGTGGGACTAGAACCATTGGAAAGTTTATCTTCTCCTCTTTCCGTGCATATGTAGAACGTCGAAAACGGAGTCCGTATGCCTCCTGGGCGTCTGTTTAAGGTGGACTGCTCCTGGACTCTGAGTTGAACTCGAGTCCGACTTGTAAACCATTTCCATCAACTTGTGGACGTCCCAGCTAGTTCTCCACACTCCCAAGGCCTCCTTCCTTCACTTGTTGATCTTCTCCATTATTCCTAATAATAATTAAATCATCACATAGCAATCTATTCTCAAACTCACATGCAAAAGAAGTTAGGAACGAATTCACCTGCTGATTTAATAACCGTGCTCGTGCTCTTGTGATTGGTCCTTGCAGTTCAATGTGTGTCTCCGCTGTTGTGATGTCCTCATCATCCCCCCCCCCTATTGAATTGGAGTCGTCCTTGACTCAAGTTCATCTTCTTCTCCCAAGTACGGTCGCAAATCCAAAATGTTAAATGTAGGACTAACCCCAAAATCGGGAGGCAATTCAAGCTTATATGCATTATCATTAATCTTGTGAATGATCTTAAAAGGACCAGCAGCTCGTGCCATAAGTTTAGATTTTCTCAAGTCGGGAAATCGCTCTTTTCTCAAATATAACCACACCAAATCACCCGGTTCACGTTTTACTTCTTTTCTACCTTTACTACCTGCAATCCTATACTTATCATTCATCATTTCAATATTTTTCTTTGTAGTTTCATGCATCTTAAGAATGAATTCAGATCGTTGTGTAGCATCCAAATATATAGTTTCAGAAGGAGGCAAAGGTAGTAAATCAATAGGAGCACGGGGATTGAAACCATACACTACCTGGAATGGACATACCTTTGTCGTGGAGTGAACGGATCTGTTGTACGCAAATTCTATATGTGGTGAACACTCCTCCCACAACTTCAAGTTTGTTTTCAAGACAGCCCGCAACATAGTGGATAAAGTACGATTAACTACCTCGGTCTGTCCATCGTTTGTGGGTGACATGTAGTTGAAAACAGCAACTTGGTTCCAAATTTATACCACAAAGTTCTCCAAAAATGACTTAAAAATTTTGCATCACGATCAGAAACAATGTTATTTGGCACACCATGTAAACGAACAATTTCCGTCACAAATAAATCAGCAATGTGTGAGGCATTATCATTCTTATGACAAGGTATAAAGTGTGCCATTTTGGAAAAACGATCAACAACTACAAAAATACTATCCCTCCCCCTCTTAGTCCTAGGCAATCCCAAAACAAAGTCCATACAAATATCCTCCCAAGGTACACTAGGAACAGGAAGAGGCATATAAAGACCATGTGGGTTAAGGCGAGACTTAGCTTTGTGGCAAGTAGTGCATCGTGACACGTAGCGCTCGACATCACGCCTCATCTTTGGCCAAAAGAAGTGTGTGGACAGCACATCTTCAGTTTTCTTCACTCCAAAGTGTCCCATCAAACCTCCTCCATGTGCTTCCTGCAAAAGCAATAGACGAACGGAGCTAGCTGGAATGCATAGCTTGTTAGCACAATAGAGTAGACCCTCACGCAGCACATATTTATTCCAAGTTCTTCCTTCTCTACAATTTTCAAAAGCATCTTTGAAGTCCAAATCAGTAGGATATAATTCTTTAATTGTTTCCAAACCAAATATTTTATGATCAAGTTGGGACAGCATGGTATAACGCCTAGATAATGCATCGGGAATGATATTTTCCTTCCCTTTCTTATGCTTAATGATGTATGGAAACGACTCTATGAACTCAATCAATTTAGTATGTCGTTTATTCAGATTGGTTTGACACTTAAGATACTTCAATGATTCATGATCGGAATGTATGACAAACTTCTTAGACCAAAGATAATGTTGCCAAGTTTGTAATACACGCACTAAGGCATACAATTCCTTATCATAAGTAGAATAATTCAGAGAAAGACCATGAAGTTATTCACTAAAGAAAGCAACGGGTTTACCTCCTTGTATGAGAACGCCTCCAATACCAATGCCGCTTGCATCGCATTCTAGCTCAAAGGTCTTGTCAAAATTAGAAAGTTGTAGCAACGGTGCTTGTGTAAGCTTCGATTTGAGAGCATCAAAAGCTTGCTGCTGCTGTTCGCCCCATCGAAATGGAACTCCCTTCTTCGTTAGCTCATGTAGAGGTGCTGCAATGGTGCTGAAATCCCGCACAAAGCGCCGATAAAAACCTGCAAGACCAAGAAAACTACGAACCTGTGTGACGGTTGTTGGGGCTGGCTAGCTGGTGATTGCTTCAATTTTGGCCTCATCCATCTCAATTCCCTGCGAGAAAACGACATAGCCAAGAAACGAGACTCGATTGGTGCAAAAGACGCACTTTTCGAGGTTACCAAACAAACGTGCATCTCTCAAAACAGTAAAAACAGCACGTAAATGATCAAGATATTCATCATATGACTTGCTGTAAATGAGGATATCATCGAAGTAAACCACCACAAATTGTCCAATGAAAGCACGTAAAACCTCGTTCATTAATCGCATAAAGGTGCTGGGTGCATTAGTTAAACCAAAAGGCATGACTAACCACTCATAAAGTCCAAACTTGGTTTTAAATGCAGTTTTCCATTCATCTCCTAGTGCTATTCTAATTTGGTGGTAACAACTACGCAAGTCAATTTTTGTGAAGATGATAGCACCATTCAATTCATCAAGCATGTCATCTAATCGAGGAATAGGATAACGATATCGAATGGTGATGTTATTAATCGCTCGACAATCAACACACATGCGCCAACTACCATCTTTCTTAGGAACCAAGAGAACAGGAACGGAACAAGGGCTAAGGCTTTCACGAATGTACCCACGGTCCAAAAGATCTTGGACTTGTCGCTGAATTTCCATAGTTTCTTGTGGATTCGCCCTGTATGCTGCACGATTTGGCAAACTTGCTCCTGGAATCAAATCGATCTTGTGTTCAATGCCTCTCATCGGTGGTAAACCAGGGGGTATCTCGGAGGGAAACACATCCTCAAACTCCTGCAAAAGGTTAGCAACAGCAGGGGGCAATGCAATAGACAATTCATGAAGTGAAAACATGGCTTCTTTGCAAACTAAAGCATAGCACATCCCCTTAACATCAAATAAAACTGCAAGTTCAGATTTAGTTGCGAGCAACGATGGTGATTTTAACTTAATAACTTGCTGTTTTTCAGATTCTAATTTTGTTGCTTTGCCCTCACGAATTTTACTCTTCTCAAAATGCACAATTTCAGCAGGAGTCATGGGGAGCAAAGTGATTTTCTTTCCCTTATGCATGAGAGTATATTTATTGGTTCTACCATGATGAATAGCATATGTATCAAATTCCCAAGGACGACCCAATAAAAGAGAACAAGCATCCATAGGAACAACATCAAAATCAGCAAAATCATGGTATGAACACATTGAAAAATGTATTCTCGCTGTTTGTGTTACCCGAACCTTACCGCTGTTGTTGAACCATTGAATGTGGTACGGATGAGGGTGTGCTCTTGTTGTCAAACCGAGTTTCTTAACGACGTCCGTGTTCACCAAGTTATTGCAGCTACCTCCATTAATTATAGTGTGTACACGGAAGTCCTTGACGACGAGAAACATGTGGAAGAGGTTGTGTCGTTGTAGCTTGTTGTCGGTCTCCACTTTGGAGCTCAAGGCACGCTGCACAATGATGCTCCTATAGTTCTCCGTTGCCGCTGTACCAAGTACCTCTTCTTCGGTGTGTTCGTCATTTGGATCTGTAATGTCAGTAGCAAGAGAATCTTCATCTTCAACATCCGAAGTACTATCATACCCGCCATCGTCGCGTGCTATGTATGCTCGTTTGCTCGGGCAATCTCTCATCATATGACCAAGTCCCTGACAGCGGTGACACTTAATGTCGGAAGTACGACCCGTAGAAGGAGTGGACGACGAAGACTTGAATGATGTCGCCTTGCTGCCTTCCGGCACGCGAGAAGGTGGAGCAGCAGGTATAGTTCGTTGGCCGGCATTGGGTGGTGTAGTCGCTGCACGGGGGGTCGAAGATGGTGCTGTTTTGGATGGTGTAGTCGCTGCACGCGGCGTGAAGTTGCTCCTCGTTCGTTGTTGCTGTTGTTGTCGGCCCTGCAATTCTTTTTCTGCCAACATAGCAAGCTGAAACAATCTGTTAACAGTATCAGATTCCTTGTAATCAACAATGTCCTGAATTTCACACCTCAGCCCCCCATAAAAACGAGCTATTTTATCATCCATGTCTTCTACTACCCCACAACGTAGCATACCCTTTTGTAACTCTTGATAATACTTCTCTACGGACATGTTACCTTGGTCTAAAAGGTGCAATTTTTTGCGAAGGTCCCGCTGAAAAGATGGAGGAAGAAATCGAACACGCATATCATCCTTTAATCTATCCCTGTTGGAAGATCAGTTCTAGTTTTAACAAGTTCATTCCGCCATATGATAGCAAAGTCCTTAAACTCACTAGTGGCTTGACGAACTCTATGTTGTTCAGGATCAAGATGGGAATTAAATTATTGCTCTACTGTCATCTCCCACTCAAGATAAGCCTCAACATCATAAGCACCAGAAAAAGAGGGTATAGTAAATTTCACTTTAGCAAAAGGATCATCAGGAGGGCGATTATAATTGTTATGATTAATACCTCCCATACCTCGACGATAAAGTGGTAGTCTTGGCTGATTATTGTGAGTTCATCATAAGCATTGTATTCTTGTCTTCCAGCGAGAGGCAACCGAGCCTCAAAAGTATTCATTCGAAGAGCAAGGTCATCCAGTTGGCGAGTCAAATTCGCCAATGACTCCTCCGTTGCTGCGTTGTATTTGGCGAACATATCCGTCATGGTCTTCATCATATCACGTAACTTAGCATGTTGAACACATTCGTCATTATTGTCTTCTACTGCCATTGTTAGTAGAAAACAAAAGACAACAAAAAAATATGTTATCCCTATCAACTATAGTGACAATATGAAAGGTGGAAGAAAACAATCTCTCTCGCTCAAGCGTCTTACCACGCTCTTACAAGTGTTGTTACCGACACAGCAGGTGTTGTGGACGGTGAAGTGAACCAATGAAGCGTGGGGTGATTGCAAAGGTACCTGTTATGCTCAAGAGAAAGGTGGAGCTTGGATGGCACAATATGATGGCTAAGAAGCAGAAAATTATTAACAGCTAAACAAAGTTGAATAAGTATTCAGTGTAGGAAACTGTTGCTGGTCAACCGAGTGCCCTAGAGCCTAGCACAACACAAGGAAGTATCAAGGCAAAAGAAAGACATAATGATATAACCAACAAAACAGCACCAAGTGGTATAGGCCAATTGCTTTAATATGTGTGCTCTTCACTATTTTTTTTCTTTTTTGTAATATTTTTTTGATATTTTTCTTTACTCAGGAGCACAAATATATGAAGCACACAAATTTTCAGTTCAATTGGATGTAATATGCGGCCTACTGAAAATCAAGAAGATTCTTTAAAATTCGTGCTGAAACTTCGGAGGCCAGATAGCCTATCTTCCGGGGGGAATTTGGGCAATCTAATTTCGCCAAATGCGGCTACGCTGCGGAAAATCAGATGCGAAATAATGGGGTGGTGTGTGATGATTCAAGGATGAATGGCACAAAGGTTTGTCACCTAATCTAGGGCTGGCGATGCGGGAGTTCACTCAAGGCGGTTAGCTAGGGCAAACCGATGAACGTGGCGGATCGGTTTGATGTTTAGGGATTGTGGAATAGGTGTCGAATAGCAAGAAAACAAGGACGAAACACGATAACTAGGACCCAAAAACACAAAGCTAAACCAGCAACAAGACTCAACCACACGAATGCAAACTCAACAATGCAAACTGAAAAATGAAACTGCAGGCACTATAGTTTGGGAAGCGGTAACAACGATCTAATTTTTTTTGTGGCTTTTCTGTGGACTCTAGGTATGAAACAATAATCGATCTAATGGAAGGAAGGAAAACAAAGATACCTCACAGGCAACCTGGAAATCTGATACCAATGTATGAGTAGGTTTAGGCCCGATCTTCCGAAAGGTATGTCGATTGGGATGGAGAACTCGACGTTGATGATCCGCGGCACTCGAGCGGTACGAGTACCCCTGCAATCACTACACCACGGCTCCGTTGGTTATCAACCGTGCTGCACACGATTGACCTCGCCAAGAAGGCTAATCCCTGCAAGTGCAACCGAGAACAAGAGCAAGAACGTAGAAGACACGATCTGAAATCGCGAAGTTGGGGTCTCACAAACCGTAGAACGGCGATATTATTGATCTAAGCAAAACCCACCGAATATGACCGGTGGATGCAGTATTTATAGGCTATGGTTCGACCAAAACACGATTAGACGCGTCCCTAATGGACTCTTACGGGATACAAGGCCCAAAGGCTCGATTCGGTGGCGCAGCAGCGGACAGAAATCTGGACTCGAATTGTTTCGACAATTCCCAATTACTCCAGTGGAATTTTGAGGTGGGACTAGAACCATTGGAAAGTTTATCTTCTCCTCTTTCCGTGCATATGTAGAACATTGAAAACAGAGTGAGTATGCCTCCTGGGCGTCTGTTTTAAGGTGGACTGCTCCTGGACTCCGAGTTGAACTCGAGTCCGAGTTGTAAACTGTTTCCATCAACTTGTGGACGTCCCAGCTGGTTCTCCACACTCCCAAGGCCTCCTTCCTTCACTTTTTGATCTTCTCCATTATTCCTAATAATAATTAAATCATCACATAGCAATCTATTCTCAAACTCACATGCAAAAGAAGTTAGGAACGAATTCACCTGCTGATTTAATAACCGTGCTCGTGCTCTTGTGATTGGTCCTTGCAGTTCAATGTGCGTCTCCGCTGTTGTGATGTCCTCATCATCTATTCTCATCAATACCTTGTGTAATCAATTATCAGGATAATGTCGAGCTCCAATAATGAAATTTCCAACTTCGAGGCTGAGATGGACCAAGAAGCCCTGCTCCGGTCCCCGACGGACGAAGTCAAGAAGCGCCAATAGTGCCCGTCCGAGCCAGCACCCTCCCCTCCGCAGATTAGATGCAAGTTTCTCGCGAAGAAACATGCATCAAAAGTTAAGGGTGCGGATGCAGCAGGCCCTAGCTCGGCAACCTCTTGCCAAGCTAAGGGCGAAGGAAAGGGGATTGCCACGGGCCCGATTGGCCCCCTCAAGATGTCAGCTCCAAGGCAAGGGGCCCAGGATACCGCTGAGGAGAAGTTCAATGGCAAGGGCAGTGACACGGCTGCAAAGTTCAAAAGTGTGTACTGCTACAGCCGGCCCAAGCAGGCCGTCGATGGAAGGTTCAGGAGCAACTTCCATGCGGACTTCTATAAGTCCGTGTACCTGACAATGAAGACCCCAGTGGTGCGCAGCCAATGGATAGATTGGGCGCACTTTGAGAGGAAGGGTTGCTAAACTTTTGTTGAGGTGGTTGAGGCAGTTGAGAGACATGGATTGAAGGATTTGTTTGCCTTCCAGAACAATCTGAACGATGAGTTCATTGCTCAGTTCTATGCTACATTCCACTTTGCAAGTGATGAGGAAGAGCGGGGGACTTGGATGACTCATGGATCCAAGTAAACCGTTACCTATGACGAATTTGCAAGATTGCTACATCTCGATAGCTCCAGCAATGACCACTTGATCATTCACAACATTGGTGTCCTTGAGAAGGACAAGATGAAGTTTCATTATGACCCCCACTCAACTTTCAACCCACCTTCCACAAAGAACATGAAGCCTTTCTTCATAGTGCTCAACAGGGTCCTCAGGAAGACCATTGCCCCGAAGGATGGTGATGCTGGAAGTGTTCAGTGATATCTCAGGACCTTGATGAAGGTCATAAGCAAAGGAAAAAGGTTTGATGTCTTTGACTACATCTGGAACGACTTGGTCAACATCTCTTGCACTCCGAACAGATCCTGTGTCTATGCCCTCTACCTGATGTTTATGACTGAGAAGGTCACAAGTATCGAGTTCGTCAAGGATGTGGAGCACACCCCCTTGAGGCCCCAGAAGCCTCAACAAGCAAGTGTTCAAGCTGCTCTTGAATGTGGCCTAGAGGGGAGGGGGGGTGAATAGGCCTTTTTGATTTTTAGTCGGAACCTGCAACACTTAACAAACCGATCAAATCCCGAGATATCGGACTAGTCCGGTAGAGTGCGAAATAGTCCGGTGCATGCGGACTAGATTGATCAAGTTTGATCGGTTATCTTGATCCTAGACTGTATGCAGCGGAATTATACTTGTTATTGAAGTGTCACACTACTATGAACTAGGATGTAGCACAAGTAAATATTATATTCAATGTAGTGTAAAATAGATTGATTGAAACCCTAGATAGATATGAAGAGTAATAACAATATGCGCAAAGTAAGAACACAAGCTCTTTATCCCGTGGTTCGGTTCCCACGGAGGCAACCTACATCCAAGTTTAGTAGTCCACAAAAGGACCGGGTCTTCCCCAACCCTACCCTCGTCGAGTCACCATGGAGGCCAGTCCATTTCACTAATCACAAAGGTCAAATAACTGAATTCAAGGGGCCTTCTCACAAGTTGAGGGCTTCGCAAGATTAAAGATGAACACCACCAAGAACACACTCTTAAGATTACAATGAAAACCACAGGAGTGTGTTAGGGAATCAAGCCAGGAGCTCAATGAGTGAAGAACCATGTCTCTTCTTGGATCCAAAGTGTAGCCTCAAAGGATTAATCTTTCTTGCGTTGTATTGCGTGGAGAGATGAGTTTTCTAGGCTCTTGGAGGATGTGACAGCGGTGGGTGTCGAGAGATATGAAAGTTGGGCCGTGCACACCTATTTATATGGGGTTATCAAAAGTTACCATTAGGGTTTAGAAAGATCGGACTAGTCCGTGGTGGACACCGGACTAGTCCGATATGTTGCTTGTAGGAAACCCTAAGTGTCCCAAAATATCGGACTTGTCCGAAGTGAAAGCAGACTTGTCCGATTCGGTTCTAGAAATCTTCGGACTTGTCTGATGAATATCGGACTGGTCCGGATAGGTGAATCCCTTAGTGAATTTTGGGAACAACTCCGCACTTGGGGGACTTGTCCAATTTAGGTTTGAGGGATTTTGGACTTGTCCGTGCTGACATCGGACTTGTCTGATTGACATCAGAAAGATGTCAGACTAGTCCGTGTGTTATCGGACTTATCCGATTTCGTGCAACTTGTGAAGTGTTTGGGGGACTAGTCCGCACTAAGGAGGACTAGTCCGATTCTAGTCAAAGAGGTATCGGACTAGTCCATGGTGATATCGGACTAGTCCGGTCAGTGAAAAATTGGACTGTGTGGACAAGTCCGCATTGTGAGGACTTGTCCGACCTGGTACACAAAGTCCGGGGTCAGTCGCACTAGTTTGGTCTTGTATGACTTTGTGCAATGTGTCATATTATTTGTGCTTGAGCTCCTGGGGTTTGTTTCCTTAACACACTCCATACACAATGATCTACTACACTTGGTTCATGAGCTCTTTTTCGCATTTCTTCTCATTCTCCTTTCTTTATGGCGCTTTGTGCATTCTTTCATTGAAACCTGTGATCATCTCAAAAATGATTTTAGGATCTCATTTGCTTGTCATAAATCAACCAAAACCCACAAGGGATTCCTAGATGCACTTTCTGCCCCTTCTCCTGCATCCAGTGGTAGAGGCTCCAGTGAGAGCTAGTGGAGATGCTAGGGCTGCTCCCGCCACTAGGGCCCCTCCTCAGAAGGGGTAACCAAGGGGCATCTTAAAGTACATGGCAGCCATCTTCTAGTCTTGCAAGAAGACCGAAGTAAAAGCTCACAAGTTAAACAAGGCAAGGAAAGCTGATATGCGATATGTCAAGGAGAATGTCAAAAACATTTGCCAGAAACTGGAGATCAAGCCCATTGGATCCCCAGTCATTTCTGAAGATTCTAATTCTTATTTCACCGAGCTCGGTCCCTTGACTCCGTCTGAGCTTGCCTTGGCCTCCTCCATTCATGCATACAAGAAGATTTGATGGCGTTGCACATTTGGACCAGCACATGAGAGGAGACGAACTTGAGTCGAGGACGACTCCAATTCAAGGAGGGGAGGATGATGAGGACATCACTTATATGGATACAAACAACACTCTACTGAATATACAAGATGCAATCAATAGAGTTCATACACAACAATTAATTTCAGAGGTGAACTCGTTCTTATATATTTCCTTATATGTTTTTGAGCATAGATTGCTACTTAATGATTTATTTGTGATTAGGATCCATGGAGAGGTTCAAGGAGTACTTGGAGGGAGTATTAGGGACGTGGAAGACCAGAGAATTCGTTCAAAGAAGATGGAAACCGAACCAAACTCCAAATCGTATCCAACTCGGAGTCCAGGAGCAGTACGCACTAAAACGGACGCCCAGGACGCATACGGACTCCGTTTTGGACGTTCTACATATGCACGGAAAGGGGAGAGGATAACCTTTCCAATGGCCCCTGTCCCATGTCAAAATTCCTTTGGAGTCCACGGGAATCGTCGAAACAAAATCAAGTACAGAATCTGTCAGGGTGCTGCGCCACCGTATTGGGCCATTGGGCCTTGTATCAAGTCTAAGTCCATTATTTCCGTGTCTTAGGGTTAGGTCACGACCCTAACACCCCCTTGGACGTCCTCCCACCTATATATACTCCATGGTAGCCGCCATAGACAATTGGGTTTTGCTTAGATCAATAATATCGCCGTTTATCGGTTTGTGAAACCCCAATTCAGCAATTTCAGATTGCTTCTTCTACGTTCTTGCTTGTGTTCTCGGTTGCACTTGCAGGGATTAGCCTTCTTGGCAAGGTCAATCGTGTGAAGCACGGTTGATAACCAACCGAGCAGTGGTGTAGTGATTGCAGGGGTTGTTCGTGTTCTACTCGAGAGCCTCGGATCATCAACGTCGAGATCTCCACATCAATCGACTTATCCATTACCTATCAGAAGATCGGGCCTAAACCTACTCATCAATTGATATCAGATTTCCAGGTTGACCGTTAGGTAATTCATCTATCCATTACATTAGTTTTGTTTTTCATACCTAGAGTCCACAAAAAAAAGCCACACAAAAACTTGTAGTTTAGTAGATATGTTCATTACTTTGTCCAAACCACATTGAGCCTTTGCAACTTTGTTATTCAGTTTTGTTTTGTTGAGTTTGTGTCCGTTGTTGAGTCATATTGCTGGTTTAGAAAGTATTTTTGGTCTTAGTTTGAGTTTTGCATTGTGTGATTCATCCTTTTGAATCACGTCATCCCGTCCAGATTAGATTCACCTCTGTCCAGTTTGGTATTTTCATCATATCTCACACATACGAACTCGGATTTTTGTGTTCTTGTACTTTCTGGAAAGCTTAAGAAGTGCTCTATAACTTTCATATTCATCATTTTCCCAGAAAATATAGTTATCGATGTCTAAATATCATTAGATCTGAATCTGTTATTGACCTAAAAATTCTGAACAGTCTGTATTTCGGGGTCAGTATCTCCTATTGTTCTTTTCCAAAATAGGTCTTCCATATATTGAAATTAAAGAGGAGAGATATATCTACAATCTTGCTGTTCTAAGTTTTCCAATTGAGAGCCTATAAGTGTGCCTATTTGTCCTTGGAAAATTGAGCAGAAAATCTGCGACAGACACACGAGATATCTTGGGTTGATTTTCATTGTGTTCTTCCCTTGCAGCACATTCTGAAAAAAAGGAAGAAAAAAGAAAAAGGCAAGTGCAAAACAAGAAACAAAATCCGCACAAAAAAAGAGGAAAAAAACAACAAAAAAACAGAAGTGCTTGCATTCTTTGTGTCATCTAGTTTTGTCTCATGTCTTGCTAGCTTGAACTACTAGGAACACATTTAGACCAGCAACTTTGACAAATACTTTGGACACTTATTCAACTTTACTATCTGATTTCATTGTTACTAATCCTTGCTACATAGAAAGTGCCATCCAAGATACACCTTACTCTTGAGCAGAATCGATACACCTTTGCAATCATCCCACGCTTCATTGGTTTCTTCATACCGTCCACCGTTTGCCACCTGCAGAGTCGGTAAGAACACTTGTAAGAACGTGGTAAGATGCTTGAGAGTGTGTGATTCCACTTCCACTTTGCCATTATCCTTTGTAGTTGATAGGGATAACATATTTTTTGTGTTGTCTTCTGTTTGCTACTAACAATGACAGGTAAAAGCAAGAATCATGCATTATATGCTGAGATGATGGACATGATGAAGACGACGATGGAGTTGCTCACTAAAAATCAAACATCAACTAAGGATTCACATGACATTCAGACCACCTTTACAACACCTTCCACAAGAAGTAATTACATTCTCCCGTCTCTTCCTTCTTATGATGGTTTTGGTTACGATGAATATATTGCTTGGGAAATAGAGTTGGATAAAATTTTTGGACAATGTCATATGTGTGAGAAAAGAAAGATTAGAAATGTTGCAAGTGCATTAGTAGGTTGTGCATTGACTTGGTGGAACAACTTAAGTGATTTAGAAAGACCTCGAACATGGAAAGATATGAAAATTCTTATGCGAGAAAATTTTGCTAATGTATCTAATTGTAAAGATGAAATACATGAACTTGAGAAGAATTTTCTTGTTGTACCTCCTCCTTTGCCTAACCCTTTGCAGGAACATGAACAAATAAATGGAGATGCAAATGAGTGTGAGGTGTTGAACAACTCTTCTGAATTTTTTGATGAATCAACTCATAATGCATTTGAATTTCTTGTTGAAAACGAGAGTAATGTTAATGGACAATGTTATATAGTTAACCAAGGTATGATATTTTCAGATGTGCTGAATTTTGCTACCAATCATACTATCGATGAGCAGCAACAAGATGAACCTTTTCATAATACAACTTTACCATTAGTTGATTTTCCCACTGATTCTTATAACAAAAATGAGTTGTGTGCTGATAATTATATTATACCTATGCTAGAACAACCAAATGAATTTGATACTTTATCACTCACTTGTGCTGAAATTAAGCATTTGATCCCAACTACATATGAAAGGGATGAGCTGAAATTGTTATCTTCTCTAAATACTTTGGGCTATATTGAATTTGACACTCTTTGTGATCTAGATATCGTAGAGAAGATAATATTTTCTCAATGTGAATTGCCTTTGTTAAGTAGAAATATTTTTCATGCTATAGGCAAATATGAACATAGTGGTATGTTTATGGTGCATAAAGTTTACATATGTTCAAATGAGGAAGCTCCTTTTGTGCTGCAACAACATGGTCAAGTAAATGAATGTACTAACGCTAATAATGTCTTGTCAAGTTTTTCTAGTATGTTTTCCTTGCAGCAGGGACAACAAAAGCATTATTCACTGTGGTTGTGCATTATGGACAGCACTTACTCTACCTCCAATGCAAGCCTCTTTGCTGTACATACGAGCAAGCCGAGGACGGCTTGTCATAAAGAAGGGGAGAATGATGAGATCATGCACATTATTATTGCACCTACAAACATGACACACTATTTATTTGTTTGGGATCCTGGCTCAAGTGAATGTGCACTCTTATTTGATGGACAAGATCAAGATGGCGCACTATGTCGTCCACCACCTTGGCCTCCTCCATTCATGCATACAAGAAGATTTGATGGCGTTGCACATTTGGACCAACACATGAGAGGAGACGAACTTGAGTCGAGGACGACTCCAATTCAAGGAGGGGAGGATGATGAGGACATCACTTATATGGATACAAACAACACTCTACTGAATATACAAGATGCAATCAATAGAGTTCATACACAACAATTAATTTCAGAGGTGAACTTGTTCTTATATATTTCCTTATATGTTTTTGAGCATAGATTGCTACTTAATGATTTATTTGTGATTAGGATCCATGGATAGGTTCAAGGAGTACTTGAAGGGAGTATTAGGAACGTGGAAGACCAGAGAATTCGTTCAAAGGAGACGGAAACCGAACCAAACTCCAAATCGTATCCAACTCGGAGTCCAGGAGCAGTACGCACTAAAACGGACGCCCAGGACGCATACGGACTCCGTTTTGGACGTTCTACATATGCACGGAAAGTGGAGAGGATGGCCTTTCCAATGGCACCGGTCCCATATCAAAATTCCGTCGGAGTTGACGGGAATCTTCGAAACAAACTCAAGTACAGAATCTGTCAGGGTGCTGCGCCACCGTATTGGGCCATTGGGCCTTGTATCAAGTCTAAGTCCATTATTTTCGTGTCTTAGGGTTAGGTCACGACCCTAACACCCCCTTGGACGTCCTCCCACCTATATATACTCCATGGTAGCCGCCATAGACAATTGGGTTTTGCTTAGATCAATAATATCGCCGTTTATCGGTTTGTGAAACCCCAATTCAGCAATTTCAGATTGCTTCTTCTACGTTCTTGCTTGTGTTCTCGGTTGCACTTGCAGGGATTAGCCTTCTTGGCAAGTTCAATCTTGTGTAGCACGGTTGATAACCAACAGAGCAGTGGTGTAGTGATTGCAGGGGTTGTTCGTGTTCTACTCGAGAGCCTCGGATCATCAACGTCGAGATCTCCACATCAATCGACTTATCCATTACCTATCGGAAGATCGGGCCTAAACCTACTCATCGGAGTGGAACCGTTCCTCCTCCTCTTCCTCAGTCCAAGAATGACGATGAAGATGATGAGAGGACCGACAATGAGGCTTGAAGACCTTAGTTCCCTCATCTCCTTCTTTTTGATGTCTTGATGCCAAAGGGGAGGAGATTGAGGGGGAGTCTTAGGCTTTAGCTGTAGGCTGCGAGGAGAGCAATCTTTTGTATCTTTTGTCTCTTTGTGGGTTGTAGGACTTATATCATGCTCTTTTGGTACTTTTGGTCTAGTGATGCAATGTTATGAACTGCTTATGAAGATAGTTATGAAATCTATGATTTTGCTCTAAAAATGACATATATGCTTGTTGTTGATATATTGGTGTCAATTATGTCATTCTCATCAGTATTATCGTTGATACATACTTAGTTTTGCATCCCACCATAAAGAGTGCACATATGACTTTTGTTTTCATTGCTTAACATGTTTCAAACTCATATGTGCACACTTTATGAAAATCTCAACTTTTTATCATATTTTGTGAAATCTCAATCGGTTGTCATCAATCACCAAAAAGGGGGAGATTGAGAGTGCATCTAGGAATCCCTTGTGGGTTTTGGTTGATTTATGACAAGCAAATGAGATCCTAACCACATTGTTGAGATAAGCACAGGTTCTGATGAAAGAATGAACAAAGCGCCAAAAAGAAAGGATAATGAGGAGCAATGCGGAAAAGAGCTCAAGAACCAAGTGTAGTAGATCATTGTGTATGGTGTGTGTTAAGGAAACACTCCCCAAGAGCTCAGTCACAAATAATCTCACACATTGCACAAAATTATAGAGGACCAGACTAGTCCGACTGACCCCGGACTAGTCCGATATCTTTCTCTACCAGATTGCACAAGTCCTCACAATGCGGACTTATCCACACAGCCCAATTTTTCACTGACCGGTCTAGTCCGATGTCACCACTGACTAGTCGGATATTTCTGTGACTAGAATCGCACTAGTCCTCCCCAGTGTGGACTAGTCCCCCAAACACTTCACAAGTTGCACAAAATTGGACAAGTATGATAACACCACAAACTAGTACGATATCTTTCTGATGTCAATCGGACAAGTCTGATGTTAGCACGGACTAGTCCAAAATCCCTCTCACCTAAATCGGACAAGTCCTCCAAGTGCGGACATGTTCCCTAAATTCACTAGGGGATTCACCAATCCGGACAAGTCTGATATTCATCATATTAGTCCGAAGATTTCCAGAACCAAATCGGACTAGTGCACTTTCACTTCGGACAAGTCCGATATTTTGGGACATTTAGGGTTTCCTATATGCCGCACACCGGACTAGTCTGGTGTCCACCACGGACTAGTCTAATCTTTCTAAACCCTAACGTAACTTTTGGGAACCCTATATAAATAGGTGTGCACGGCCCAACTTTCACATCTATCGACACCCTAAGCCATCACACCCTCCAAGAGCCTAGAAAACTCATCTATTCGCGCAATACAACGCAAGAAAGCTTAATCCTTTGAGAATACACTTTGGATCCAAGGAGAGACACGGTTCTTCACTCATTGAGCTCATGGTTTGATTCCATAAAACACTCCTGTGGTTTTCATTGTAATATTAATAGTGTGTTCTTGGTGGTGTTCATCTTGTAATCTTGGGGAGCCCTCAACTTGTGAGAAGGCCCCTTGAATTTGGTTATTTGCCCTTTGTGATTAGTGAAAAGGACTGGCCTCCGTGGCGATCTGATGAGGGTAGGGTTGGAGAAGTCCTTGTCCTTTTGTGGACTCCTCTACGTGGATGTAGGTTGCCTGTGTGGGAACCAAACAACGGGATAAAGAGCTTGTGTTCTTACATTGCGCATATCGTTCTTACTCTTCATATCAATCTAGGGTTTCAATCAATCTTGTTTACATTACGTTGAAACATATAATATAAGACTAACTTGTGCTACATCCTAGTTCATAGTAGTGTGACACTCCATTTACAAGTACATTTCCGCTGCATACAGTCTATGATCGAGATAATTGATCAAACTTGATCAATCTAGTCCGCATGCACCGGACTAGTCCGCACACTACCGGACTAGTCCGATGTCTCGGGATTTGACCAGTTTGTTAAGTGTTGCAGGTTCCGACTAGAAATCAAAAAGGACAATCCACCCCCCTCTAGGCCATATTCGAAAGGGGACAAAGAAATTGTATGCTCTTCTTGTAGACATGCTAAGATGGTTGCTGGTTCACATGCTCCTCTCACAATGACCAACACAACTGAACTGTGTCAACTTTTGCATGTTGACACCGTATGACCTTCACGTGTTCAATCCTTCGGAGCTAAATGGTATGTTCTTGTGATTGTTGATGACTAATGTAGATATTATTGGGTTTACTTTATGGCATCTAAGAATGAAGCTTTTAGTAACTTTAGAACTTTATCTCTTAGATTATCAATTGTTCACTCAGGATCTTTAAAAGCAATCAGAAGTGATAATGTAATTGACTTTAAAAATTAATCTTTTGATTACTTTTGTGCTGAAAAAAGAATAGATCATCAATTTTCTTCATAGTATGTAACTCAACAAAACGGTGTTGTAGAGAGAAAGAACATAAGTTTAGTTGAGATGGCTAGGACTATACTTGATGAATATCAAACTCCTAGGAAATTTTGGGCTGATACAATTGCAACCACTTGTTATGTCTCAAATCGTGTTCCTTGCGCGCTAAGCTAGGAAAAACACCATATGAGCTTCGGTTTGGACATAGGCCTAGTGTTACACACTTTCGTGTCTTTGGTTGCAACTGATTTGTTAAGCAACATGGTAATATTGATAAATTTTAAGCTAGATCTGTTGATGGCATGTTTCTTGGTTACCCATCTCATACTAGAGGCTATCGTGAGCTCTTACTTGACACTGATAAAATTGTGGAGACTTATGATGTTTCTTTTTGTGAAGCTAGCCTAGGTAGCAGCTCTAATATTGCAGCTCCAGATACATATCCGCAGAGGGGGGGGCATTTTTATCGAAGAAGATGAAGAAGTGGTGCTGCTGCCCAAAAAATTAGTAACAAATGACATTGATCTCACTGCTGATTTTGCACCACTACTAGCACCAACAACTACTACTGCTAGTTCATATCATCCTCACGCCATAAGCTCTTCAATCTGTGCTGAACATGAAGAAGAAGGACCTTGTGAAGTATCTACCCCCCTCTGAGTCCTCAAAACTCATCCTCCACAACAAATCATTGGGAGCTTGCACGAACGAGTGACACGGTCTAGGTTTTGCAATCCAAACTCTCATGCTCATTCTGCTTTTGTTGCTTCTTTTGAACCCAAAGATATATCACACACAGTCAATAATGAATCTTGGATTATTGCCATGCAAGAAGAGTTAGAAAATTTTGAAAGAAATAATGTTTGGAAACTTGTACCTCCACTTCAAGGTCACACTTTAATGGAACTAAATGGGAGTTTAAAAATAAATAAAGTGAATATGAGGTTGTGATTAGGAATAAGGCTAGGTTGGTTGCTCAATGTTTTGCATAAGTTGAATGTCTAGATTTTGATGAAACTTTTGCTCATGTTGCTAGATTAGGAGCCATAAGAATTTTGTTAGCTTTTGCTGCATCTAAAGGTTTCAAGTTATATCAAATGGATGTTAAAAGTTCTTTTCTCAATGGCTATATATATGAGGAGGTTTATGTCAAGCAACCACCGGGTTTTGAAAATCCAGATTTTCCTAATCATGTTTACAAACTGTCCAAAGCCTTGTATGGTCTCAAACAAGCCCCTAAATCATGGTATGATAGGTTAAAAACATTCTTACTTGAAAAGGGGTTTACCATGGGCAAGGTTGATAAAACTCGTTTTGTGCTTAAGCATGGCAATGCCTCATTATTCGTTCATGTGTATGTTGATGCTATTATCTTTTATTATGCTTCTCATGATTGTGTGTCCAAGTTATCAGCTATCATGAGTTCAGAATTTTAAATGAATATGATGGGAGAGCTCATGTACTTTTTGGGGCTGCAAATCAAGCAAACCAAGGAGGGTACTTTTGTGCATCAAACTAAGTATACAAGAGACCTCCTTAAGTGCTTCAAGATGCACAAAAGAAAGCCTCTTTGGACACCAATGGGTACAGCATGGACACTTGAACTTGATGAAGATGGTGGACCCGTGGATCGAAAATAATATAGAAGCATGGTCGACTCGCTTTTGTATCTCACGACATCGAGACTCGACATACAATTCAGCGTATGTCTTTGTGCACGGTTTGAAGATTCCCCACGTGCTTCACATCGTCAAGCCCTCAAAAGAATTCTCAGGTACTTACATGGAACTCAAGAATTGGAATTTTTCTTCCTTCTTCCTCAACCATTACTTTGAAAGCCTTTTCGGATGCTGATTTTGGGGGTTGTAATATTCATAGGAAAAGTGGTTCAGGTGCTTGTCATTTTCTTGGTAATTCACTTGTTGATTGGTCCTCTAGAAAACAAAGTTCAATTGTACAATCCATAGCCGAATCTGAATATGTAGCTGCTGCTAGCGCTTGTTCAAAAGTTCTTTGGATTGTTCAAACTCTTAAGGACTATGGGGTTGATTTAGATAGTGTTCTGCTGTTTTGTGATAACACTAGTGCCATTTGAATTGCTAAAACCTTGTGCAGCATTCTAGAACAAAGCACATTGATATTAGGTATCACTTTCTCTGTGATTATATTGAAAAAGGAAACATTGTGCTTCACCATGTAGAAACCGAACAACAATTGGCCGATACTTTTACAAAACCTTTGGATTTCACTCGTTTTTGTTTCATTCGTACTAAAATAGGGGTTATGCATCCTCATAGCTTAAATCGAGGGGGTGTTTTGAAACTTGGGAAGTCTATGTGTGAATCTAAATTTAAAATAATATGAGCATAGTATTTTATAGATATATGACTTTGTGATTCCTTTTACATGCTCAGAGCTCTTACTACATTACTTATGTTATACATTTTGTAGTTTTTGGCAAGACTAGTAATTGGAATAATTACTTACACTAAATCTGGTCGTGATCGAACTTTCTTGCTGTTTCGAACATGTTTAATGCTCACAAGTTCCTTTAATCATATAGAATTAATCAAATAATTTACTCCGATGTTGAGTTTTTATGTTCAAATGTAAAATTGAGAAAAGATCAAGAGAATATGCATGCATCACACTTCTTCTTTTGAGATGGCTTATCATTGCACTTAGATATGAACATGGAAGAAGTTGTGTGTGACTAAAATCACGTAAGTAATTGTAAAATGACTATGCATGGAAGTCAAATGACATTGCTTGACTTGGTTGGTTAAAATAAGAAGATGCAGCATATAATCTCTTGCAAATGTCATATGATCTAAATTTGTGCTTTGAGAAATAATAAAAATGCAGCAACAAATTTCATGCCTTCACGTTTTGAATTAGTTAAGTTTGTGAGATCATGACTTGCTTAAATTGAAAATTACACTTGATCTCTAGCATGGCTTACACTACTTTATGTATCTTATTGATGTGACGGTGTAAGTTATTTGATAGAATGACTTGAATGAGCCTTGTTTTATATGTATGTGTTACAATATGCCCTGGAAGTGGCCTAGAGGGGGGGGGGGGTGAATAGGCCTTTTTGAAAATTGTCGGATCCTGCAACACTTAACAACCAGCTCAAAACCAGAGAAATCGGACTAGTCCGATAAAATGCGGACTAGTCCGGTGTATACGGACTAGATTGATTAGGTTTGATCGATTAACTTTATTCTTCAATACATGCAGCGGAAATATACGATTAAACAAAGTGTTACAAGGTTATGAATTAGGTTATATCACAATTCAATCTTATACTTGATATTTCAACGTAAAGTACTCAATATCAATTGTAACCCTAGATTGATATAATGTAAAGGACAATGAACACAAGAGAGACCACAAGAGATTTATCCCGTGGTTCGGTTCCCACAGAAGCAACCTACATCCATGTTGAGGAGTCCACAAAAGGACCGGGTCTTCTCCAACCCTACCCTCGTCGGATTGCCACAAAGGACGATCCTCATCCACTTATCTCAAAGGGGTGAATAATCGAATTCAAGGGGCTTTCTCACACGTTGAGAGTTCCCTTGGATTACAACACAAAATACCACCAAGAACACACTCAAAAGATTACAATTAAACAGCAGGAGTGTGTTAGAGAATCAAACCAAGAGCTCAATGTGGTGTTGAATGTGTCTCTCCAATGAACTAGACTGAATCCTCAAAGGATTGATCTTTGTTGCACTTAATTTCGTGGAGAGATGTGGTTTTTAAGGCTCTTGGGAGGTGTGATGGCACTAGGGTTCGAGAGAGCGTAAAATATGGCCGTGCGAATCTATTTATATGGGTTTCTAAAAGTGACCGTTAGTGTTCAGAAAGATCGGACTAGTCTGTGGTGGTCACCGGACTAGTCCGGTGTGCTGTGTGCAGCAAACCCTAAGTGTCCCGAAATATCGGACTAGTACGGCTAGGAACGGACTTGTCCGACTTCGCTACTGGAAATCTTTGGACTAGTCCGATAGTCATCGGACTTGTCCGTACATGTGAAACCCTAAGTGAATAGGATGACAAGTGCACACTTGGAGGACTTGTCATATTTCGTTCAGAGGGTATTTCTGACTAGTCCGTGCAAATATCAGACTTGTCTGATTTGGATCAAAGAGAATATTGGACTAGTCCGGTTGTGATCGGACTTGTCCGATTTTGTGTGACTTGTGAAGTGTTTTGAGGACTAGTCCGCACTAGTGAGGACTAGTCCGATTCTAGTCAGAGAGATATCAAACTAGTCTGATGGATATCGGACTTGTCCGATCTTGTGCAGAAAGGATATCGGACTAGTCCGGTGTTAGTCGGACTAGTCCGGTCCTGTGTAACTTTGTGCAATGTGTGTGTTTACTTGTGATAGAGCTCTTGGGGTGTGTTTTCTTAACACACTCCATACACAATAATCTACTATTCTTCTTCCTTGAGCTCAGTTCCACTTTGCTCCTCATTCTTCCTTCTTTTTGGTATTTTGCTCATTTTTCTATTAAAAGCCTACACTCATCTCAACAAAGAGGTTAGGATCCCAATTGCTTGTCATACATCATCCAAAACCCACAAGGGAGTCCTATATGCATTTCAATCTCCACCTTTTTAGTGATTGATGAAAACCAATTGAGATTTCACAAAATATGATAAAAATTGAGATTTTCATAAAGCATGCACATATGCGTCCAAAATACATCAAGCAGTGAAAGCATAGTCCATATGTGCATTCTTTATGGTGGGATGCATAACTAAGTGCACTGACACATTGAGAATGACATAATTGACATTAAACACCCAATAGCAAGCATATATGTCATTCTAGAGCAAAATCACAGTTTTCATAAATACTACTAAAAGGAGCAAATCATTGCATCAGAGAACCATAATTAACTTAGGATCATTATTAAAACTTTACAAGCCACAATAGAGTTAAAAAACATATAGCATAGTGCTCTCTCCTCGCAAACTACAACTAAGACTAAGACTCCCCCTCAATCTCTCCCCCTTTGGCATCAAGACACCAAAAAGAGGAAGAGGAGGGTCCTAAGGTCTTCACTCTTTGCTATCGGTCCTCTCATCGTCGTCTTCATCATCTTCATCTACAACATGATGAGGAGGAGGAGGAGGAGGAGGAGGTGCGGAGGTACTCGAGCCCCCAACTCCAAAGTAGGCAAGCTCGGAGGGGGTTAAGGGCCCGATCTCGGTGAAGTCAGAATCTGAGTCTTCAGAGATTGTTGGAGACCCAATTGGCTCAATCTCCAGTTTCGGGTGAATTTGTTTCACATTTTCCTTTATATACTTCATGTCCTCCTTTTGTTTTCTTGTTGAGCTTATGGGCCTTCACTTCGTCCTTTTTGCAGGAGGCAAAGATAGAAGCCAAATATTTGAGAATACCACTGGCTGAACCTTTTTGAGGCACTACACTAGAAGCAAGGGTAGTCCTAGCATATTCTCTTGATCTTGGTGGTGCCTCGAGACTGGAGGCTGGCGAGGAACCAGCCTGCACACTCGACTTTTGAGGCATCTGAGGCCTCAAAGGGAGATGCTACACATCTTTCACAAACTCATTCCCAGTGACTTTTTCAATCACAAACATTAGATAAGGATCATATCCACAGGACCTGTTGGGAGTGCAAGATATGTTCACCATGTCATTCCAAATGTATTCTACCACATCAAATGGGCAGTCCTTGCTTATTACCATCATAAGAGTCCGGAGGTATCCTTGCACACTCCCAGCATCTCCGTCTTTAGGAGCAATCGTCTTCCACAAAACTCTGTTCAGCACCACAGAGAATGGCTTCATATTTTTGGTTGAAGGAGGGTTGAGCTTTGAGTTTGGCTCATATAGGAACTTCATAATATCCTTGTCAATGACACCAATGTTGTGTATGACCAAGCAATCAGATCTTGTGGTGTCAAGGTGAAGCAAGTTATAAAAATCTTCTTGAGTAATGCCGTACTTGGATCCATGGGTCATCCAAGTGACACTTTCCTCATCTTCACTAGAAAAGTGACAGGTTGCATAGAACTGTGCAATCACTTCATCATTCCAGTTATTTTTGAAAGCAAAAAGATCTCTCAGATTATGCTTCTCAATGGCTCTCACTACATCAGTGAACGGTGAGCATCCCTTCTTCTCAAAATGTGCCCATTCGATCCAGTGACAGTGCACAACTAGTGTCTTTATTGGGAGGTACACCAATCTGTAGAAATTAGCATGGAAGTTGCACCAGAATCTTCCATCGGCAGCTTGCTTCCGTCGGCCATACCAATCGATGATTCAGAACTTGGCCGCTGAGTCACTGCCCTTCCCGTTGAACTTCTCTTCATTGGGGTCCCGAACCCCTTCCCTTGGAGCATGAAGTTTCAACAGGCCAACCGGACCCGTAGCAATCCCTTTGCCTTGCTAGGCGGGCACTTGCCGCGCTAGGGCCACCGCAAGTGGTAGCCCTAGAAGCAGGCACCTTGGAGGATGGCTTCTTAGCTAGCACTTTCCTCCAAGCCCGTGGAGGAGACTGAGCTGGCTCGGACGGTGTTTCTTGGTGCTTCTTGCCAAGACCCATCGAGGTCCGAGGTGCCACCTCGTGGTCCATCTCGGCCTCAAAGTTGGAGACATCATTGCTGGAGCTCGACATGAACTGAGAATGATTGGTATGAATGATAGTGAATGACACAAGGCATAGGTGAGAAAGGATAGCAAGGAATTGCATTGAGGAATTGAAGAATTAGGTTTTGAGTTCAGAAACATCGGACTTGTCCGGTGCACAGGCATGGACTAGTTCGGGTGACCGGACTTGTCCGTGCATGGATCGGACTAGTCCGGTCTTCATCCTCAAAAACCTAAGAGACTGGATAAAAGTTGATTCTTAATGCTCAACAAGTGTAGCATACACGTAATACATCAAGGAGGCATGTATATAGTGAGATATGTTGGGATATTTGATCATCAATGAAGAAATTTGAAATTTCTAGGGTTTGAGCAAAAATTACCGGAAGGATTGCTTGAAACTAGGAGATGAGGGTGTTGAAGCAATATACCTTTTGGTCGATGCTAGGTCCATCTTCATTGAGATCTTGGTGGCCATTCGTTGCCACAGGAGTTTTTATGGGCTTCGCGTTGGCCATGCCAAACTTCTTAAGTATGTCCTGCGTGTACTTGGTTTGGCTTAGGAACGTCCCTTCCTTCTATTGCCGCACTTGGAATTCCATGAAGTACTTTAATTCTCCCATCATTGACATTTAAAACCTGTCTGTCATGATTTTACTAAATCCTTCACAAAAAGATTGGTTAGTTGGCCCAAAGATTATATCGTAAACATAAATTTGACAAATAAAAAGATCATTATCAAAATTTTTCGTAAATAATGTATAATCTACTTTGCCAATCATGAAGCCATTTTCAATTAAGAAATCTCTAAGACACTCATACCTAGCTCTAGGAGCTTGTTTGAGGCCGTAGAGAGCCTTACGCAATTTAAATACGTGGTTGGGGAACTCTTCGTCTTCAAACCCGGGTGGTTGCTCCACGTACACCTCTTCCTTGATTGGTCCATTGAGGAAGGCGCTTTTCACATCCTTTTGATACAGCTTAAAATCATGGTGAGTAGCATATGCAAGTAATATTCTAATAGATTCAAGCCTAGCTACTGGAGCAAAGGTCTCATCGAAATCAAAACCTTTAACTTGTGAATACCCTTTAGCCACAAGTCGTGCCTTGTTCTTTGTCGCCACCCTGTGTTCATCTTGTTTGTTGCGGAAGACCCACTTGGTGCCGATGATGTTTGCATTGGGTCTTGCCACAAGTTCTCACACCTTGTTCCGCTTGAAGTTGTTCAATTCTTCTTGCATTGCAACCACCCAGTCCGGATCTTTCAATGCATCTTCAACCCTTTGTTGTTCCAAAAAGGATACAAACGAATAGTTCTCACAAAAGTTAGCTATGCGAGATCTAGTGGTTACTCCCTTTTGGATGTCACCGATAATATTGTTGATTGGGTGATCCCTTTGGACGCATTGGTGTACTCTTGGATGTGGCACTTGAGGAGTCGTATCTTCATGATCATCTACTTCTCCCCCTAAGTGATTGCCTTCGTTGACTTGTTGATTATCTTCGTATTCTTGTGGTTGATCTTGTGTTGAATCTCCCCCTTGATCGTTGGTCTCCTCTTGTGGTTCATCTTCCTCATGTACGTGTGGAGGTGGCTCTTGTGGTCGAACCTCACCTAGAGCCATTCTTTTCAATGCTTGAAAAGGAGCTTCTTCTTTACCTAGTTCACATGGATCAACTTGCTCCTTTTGGGAGCCATTAGTCTCATCGAACACTACGTCACGTGCTACTTCAACAAGTCCAGAGGTCTTCTTGAAAACACGATAGGCGTAAGTGTTTGAATCATAACCAAGCAAGAAACCTTCATCGGACTTCGAAGCGAACTTTGAAGTCCTAGGCTTCTTGTTCAAGATATAACATGGAGAACCGAAAACTTGAAAATATGAAATATTTGGTTTGTTACCGATGAGTAGCTCATATGATGTCTTCTTGAGTAGTCAATGAAGATAGAGTCGATTTACAGCGTGGCAAGCGGTGTTGATCGCTTCCGCCCAAAATCGATCCGATGTCTTGTACTCATCGAGCATTGTTCTTGCCATCCCTATGAGTGTTCGATTCTTTCTTTCGGCAACTCCGTTTTGTTTGTGGGGAGTACGGCACTGAAAATTCATGCTTTATTCCTTCTTCATCAAGGTACTCCTCCACTTGTGTGTTCTTGAACTCCGTGCCGTTGTCACTTCGAATATTCTTGATTGTCAACGATAATTCGTTTTGAGCTCGTTTGAAGAACTTCTTGAGTGTTCCTTTGCAATTTTACAGGTATCGAGTACCCTTCCTTGACTATTATCTCCAAAGTAGATGCCCTCGTTCGGGTCCTCATTCTCTTCATATTCCACGAACATTCTTCTTTCCCCGGTCATATGATTGGTGCAGCCACTGTCTAGCACCCATTTAGATCCACCGGAGGAATATGCATGCAAAAACAAATCATGTCTTGGTTTTAGGTACCCAAGCTTGCTTGGATCCTTGGAGATTAGTTACAATACATTTGGGCACCCACACATGAGACTTGGTGTTCCCATGGCGTGGCCCAACATAATGAGCATAAACCTTGCCAAAATTATTTCTCATTAACACATAGGAGGCATCAAAAGTTTTAAACAATAGCTGTTGTTGTTTGTATACAGGACTAGTCTGGGGGCCGGACTTGTCCGGAGGACCGGACTTGTCCGGACACCGATCGGACTAGTCCGGTGTTCATGTGTAGTTGCTATCTTAATCTGTGACTTTCCACTTTGAGAGGGCCTTCCTTTTACAAAGGTAATCATCTCCTTGTTATTCTTATGGCTACTAGCATGTTGCATTTCACCATGAGAATAACCCATGCCATATTTGACATTTGGAGGTCCTTTGACCAAGTATTCCCTATGTGCATATTTGATCTTCTCCTTGTCAAATATGCCACTTTGGGCAGGATGTTTTTCCTTTGTAGAAGTTGGCTTATCCTTCAAACTGGTGTCACTTTTCTTACATGTGCAAGCATGAGAAAAATTAGTTTTAGTGGGTTGAGAAGGTGAACTTGAAGAGGAGGAAGGTTCACTCAGCTTGAGTGACTCAACGTGCACTTCAAGGATCTTGTTAACCTTGATCAGGTCAGCAAGTTGGTCCTTGATTGTGGCATTTGAGTCAGTTAACTCCAGGCAAGTTTCCTTGCTCGAAGCTAACTCAAGCTCTAGTGATTTGCTTTGTTCCTTTTCAAGTTCTAGAAGTTCGTCAAGTTCGACATATTCCTCCTTTTGGGAGATCATCATGTACTCTTGACGATGTATTAACCTCTCCTTCTCAACAAGTTGATCAAGCAAAAATTTCATTTTAGTAGGTGTTTACTTATCTAGTCCAATAAGCATGTCCTCATTATCACTATTGAGTTCATCATCGCTAGAATAGGAATGCAAGGAGGGGGGTTTAATAGTTACCTTGTGTTTACCTTCCTTTGCCATAAGGCAAGTGCCATCTCCCTTCCATGCGCCATGTATAGGGAAAAGCGTAGACTTCTTGGATGTCTTCTCGCTAGCCATCTCTTCTTCCTCGGACGATGAGGACTCATCATTTGAGTCCCACTCTTTCCCAGTGTGCGCTTGTTCAGCTTGTTTCTTTTTCTTGAAGAATTTCTTGGGTTGAGGCTTCACTTCTTTAGTCTTCTTTTTGTTCTCCTCATATTGGCAATCAACTATAAAGTGGTTATAGTCACCACAATTATAGCATGCCCGCCTCAACTTTGGCTTCGTTCTTTCCTTGTACTTTCCTTCGCTTGATTTTGTACCTTGTATCTTTTTCATCATTCTCTTGAATTTCTTCATGAATAATATCATGACTTCTTCATTCAATTCACTGCTCTCGTCATCACTATCCTCCTCTAGTTGTGCTTCTCTAGCTTCCTTGGATAGGGGCTTGAGAGTGGACTTCAAGGTAACCCCTTTCTTCTTTGCTGAGGTGAGGTCGGCAATCTCCTTGACATGTTTTGCTTCTTTTTCCATCATCTCGAAGTTGATGATCTTTCCAAGCAGTTCATCCGAAGTCAACCTTTTGTATCCGGGGCTTTCTCTGATCATGGAGCATAGTGTGACATTGCAAGGCATAAAGGCTCTAAGGATGAGCTTTACCACCTCGTGGTCATTCCACTTCTTACATCCGCATGATCTGACCTTGTTGACGAGTGTCTTTAATCGATTGTACATGTCTTGGGGTGACTCTTCTTCTTCAATTGCAAATCTTCCTAGCTCGCCTTCAATCATCTCAATTTTTCCTTCACGCACATGTCGGTCACCTTCATGTGCAGTTTGTAGTGCGTCCCATATCTCCTTTGCAATTTCGAGTCCATCCACCTTGGTGAACTCATCCCGACTAAGTGAAGAGGTAATTACGGCCGCGGCTTGAGCATTTTGGTGAATTGCCTGCTCTTGGCTGGGGGTGAGCTCTTTGTCGTGGTCCGTGATATCTATCCCCGTGCACACAATATGCCACAAACTTGGATTGAGGAAAATTAGATGCATTTTCATATTTTGCCTCCACATTGAGTAATCACTTCCATCAAAGTGTGGGGCTTTTCCAAGTGGGATAGATAAATAATAATTGCTATTGGAATTGAGACGATCATAGTTAAAAGGATATCGGGAGTAGTCGGTGTGACTACTCCATTTCTTCTTCTCTTCAACTTTTACTTTCCCTTTGGAAAATGTCTTCTTTCTTAGGAGCGCCTTTAGCTCCAGCGTCTCCACATCGTCGTCCTCGAAGTCTTGAATGGCTTCGAGGAGCTTCTCCACCTTGAGGTTCTTTTCATCATCAACCTTCTCTTGTTGTTGCTCTTGTGGGTGTCCTTCATGTCCGACATGATCTCCTTCGAGCGATTAGTCTCCTTCCTGAAGAACCCGCTCTGATACCGATTGGATGTGGCCTAGAGGGGGGGGGTGAATAGGCCTTTTTGAAAATTCTTGGATCCTGCAACACTTAACAACCAGCTCAAAACCAGAGAAATCAGACTAGTCCAGTAAAGTGCGGACTGGTCTGGTGTATACGGACTAGATTAATTAGGTTTGATCGATTAACTTTATTATTCAATACATGCAGCGGAAATATACGATTAAACAAAGTGTTACAAGGTTATGAATCAGGTTATATCACAATTCAATCTTATACTTGTTATTTCAACATAAAGTACTCAAGATCAATTGTAACCCTAGATTGATATAATGTAAAGGACAATGAACACAAAAGAGAACACAAGAGATTTAACCCGTGGTTCGGTTCCCACAGAGGCAACCTACACCCACGTTGAGGAGTCCACAAAAGGACCGAGTCTTCTCCAACCCTACCCTCGTCGGATCGCCACAAAGGCCAATCTTCTTCCACTTATCTCAAAGTGGTGAATAACCGAATTCAAGGGGCTTTCTCACACGTTGAGAGCTCCCTTGGATTACAACACGAAATACCACCAAGAACACACTCAAAAGATTACAATTAAACAACAGGAGTGTGTTAGAGAATCAAACAAAGAGCTTAATGTGGTGTTGAATGTGTCTCTCCAATGAACTAGAGTGAATCCTCAATGGATTGATCTTTGTAGCACTTAATTTCGTGGAGAGATGTGGTTTTTGATGCTCTTGGGAGGTGTGACAGTGCTAGGGTTCGAGAGAGTGTAAAATATGGCCGTGCAACTCTATTTATATGGGTTTCTAAAAGTGACTGTTAGAGTTCAGAAAGATCGTACTAGTCCGTGGTGGTCACCGGACTAGTCCGGTGTGTTGTGTGCAGCAAACCCTAAGTGTCCCAAAATATCAGACTAGTCCGGCTAGGAACGGACTTGTCCGATTTCGCTACTGGAAATCTTCGGACTAGTCCGAGAGTCATCGGACTTGTCCAAACATGTGAAACCCTAAGTGAATAGGATGACAAGTCCGCACTTGGAGGACTAGTCTATGCAAATATTGGACTTATCTGATTTGGATTAGAGAGAATATCGGACTATCCGGATGTGATCGGACTTGTCCGATTTTGTGTGACTTGTGATGTGTTTTGAGGACTAGTCCGCACTGGGGAGGACTAGTCCGATTCTAGTCAGAGAGATATCGGACTAGTCTGATGGATATCGGACTTGTCCGATCTTGTGCAGAAAGGATATCGGACTAGTCCGATGTTAGTCGGACTAGTCCGGTCCTGTGTAACTTTGTGCAATGTGTGTGTTTACTTGTGATTGAGCTCTTGGGGTGTGTTTTCTTAACACACTCCATACACAATAATCTACTATTCTTCTTCCTTGAGCTCAGTTCCACTTTGCTCCTCATTCTTCCTTCTTTTTGGTATTTTGCTCATTTTTCTGTTAAAAGCCTACACTCAGCTCAACAAAGAGGTTAGGATCCCAACTGCTTGTCATAAATCATCCAAAACCCACAAGGGAGACCTAGATGCACTTTCATGCCCATAACAATTGAGAATTCTCTTTTGAGCCTTGCTGAATACATTGTCAAAAGGGGAGAAATTGATCACACGTTGCACACCATCAGAAGTGTTTTGGCACGATTTTCTCAGTGGAAGAATATTTGTTTTTCTTCTCATTTTATTTCTGATTTACAAAGGGGGAGAAATAAGTATAGGGAGAAAAATATTTGTTTTGAAATTTCTTTCTTTCTCATTTTGAAATTTCATTCTTTCTCATTTAGTTGTTTCAAAATTTTTTATAAGCCAATGTTCGGATTTTATGTGGTGTTGCCAATGCATTCACCAAGGGTAAGATTGTGAGACCTATGTGTGTTGAATACACTGGCTATGATGAGAAAAGTTTTGAATACTGCCAAAACACCCTTTTAACAAGGTTTGACTCTAGGTCCGAGCTCCTATAAGGTCTGATGATAGGTCCGGCTTGGTTTGGGTAGCTCCGGCAAGGTCCGACATAAGGTCCGACTTGCATTGGCTTGGTCCGACTTCTTTGTCTAGGTCCATCTAGCTTTGGTTAGCTCCATCTCTATGTCCGACTAGCTTTGGTAAGCTCCGGCGCTAGGTCCGACTAGCTTTAGTAAGCTCCAACGCTAGGTCCTGCAAGCTTTGGTAAGCTCCGGTTCAAGGTCTGGTTAGCTTTGGCAAGGTCCGGTGCTATACTGCAATGGTTCTACTTTTACATTTGTAGGATCGAAGAGCAAGTGAAAAGCGACCTTGGGGGGAATGGTAGATTAAAACTTTTTCATCGAAAGCAACAAAAACCCCTTGGTAAAAAATCAATCTGTTAAGGAATTGTGTTTGTGACTAATCTGTACACAATCAATTGTGACAAAACTAGTATATATTTTGGAGAATCAAGTCACGAAGACACAACAATAAGAATCAAGAAAAACCGTCAAGAAAAACTCAAGTTACAATAGAAGGATTGAACGAAGGTCAATCTGTTCTACCCAAGAAAAACCAGATCTGCAATGCTGCAATGAAACTCCTGTAGATCCAAAACCACAAATCCAATGACGGTGAAATATTTACAGATGATAGATAGTCAAGTTGTGAAGACAACCCAAAAAGAATCATGTCAATTGGATCTATAAAATTTGAGTTATGATAAAATCATAGAAGCAAGGAAGTGATGTGCAGAAACTCAACGAGAAGGAATTGACAGAAACAAGTCGGACGAACAAGGCATAAAAGCTCCTTTAGACTACAAATTTATTGATATCACCCATAACCACTAACACACACCAAAACTTAGTAAAAGAATACTAAGCATACTTTCCATATATGTAAAGCAAGTTTGAAACATTGCAAGATACAAGCAGAACCACTGCAGACTAGCACTAGACCATGCCAAAGGTAACCGAACCTTGAAATGGAGCTTACCAAAGCTAGTAGGACCTAGCGCTGGAGCTAATCAAAGCTATTCAGACCTAGCTCCAGAGCTTACCAAAGCTAGTAGTACCTAGCGCCAGAGCTTACCGAAGCTAGTCATTGAACCTAGCCAAAATATGTCGGACCTAGACAAAAAAGTCGGACCTAGCCAAAATAAGTCGGACCTATACAAACAAGTCGGACCTAGCCAAATCAAGTCGGTTCTTACGTCGGACCTTGCCGGAGCTTGAACCTAAAGTCGGACCTTCTGAAAAAGATGTTTTGGTAGTATTCAAAACTTTATCGTCACAGCAAATGTATTAAGCACACATAGGTCTAACAATCCCCCCCTTGTTGAATGCATTGGCAACACCACTTAAAATCCGAACATCGTCTTATTCACACTAAAAGTTTTGAGAAACAATTTTCTCCATGAAATTTTTCTCCCCCTTTGTAAATAAGAAATAAAATGAGAAGAAAAATAAAAATTCCCCCCTGAGAAGAATCGTGCCAAATCATGCCAAGGCACTTGTGAATGTGTGTAATGTGTGATCAATTTCTCCCCCTTTGACAATGTATTCAGCGAGGTTCAAAAGTGAAATTTTAATTTTTTATGAGCACATTATAACAAATTCATATAAAACAAAGCTCATCCAAGTCATACTATCAAGTAACTTATACAATCACATCAATGAGTTACATATAGTAGTGTCAGCCATTCTAGAGATCAAGTGTAATTCTCATTTTAAGCGAGTCATGATCTCACAAACTTAACTATTTCAAAAACCGAAAGCATGACACTTGTTGCTGCATTTTTCATTTTTTTAATATTATTTAAAGCATAAATTCTGATCATATAACATTTGCAAGAGATTATATGACGCATCTACCTTATTCTGACCAACCAAGCCCAACCTATGTCATTTGACAATCAGGAGCTTAAGGTCATTGTTTTAGTCATACATAAATTTTTCGAAGTTCATATCTATGTGGAATGATAAGCCGTCTCAAAATGAGAAGTGTGATGCATGCATATTCTCTTGATCTTTTCGCATTTTTTTATCATAAAAGCTCAACTTGTGGATAGATGATTGATTAATTTATATCATTAAAAGCACTTGTGAGCATGCAACAAGTTCAAAACATCAAGAAATTTTGATCATGATCAGATTTAGTGTAAGTAATTATTTCAATTACTAGTCATGACAAAAACTACAAAATGTATAACATGAGTAAAGTTGTAAGAACTTACAGCATGAAAAGGAATCACAAAGTCATATATGTATCACTATAGGAAACGCGGACACTTACGTCGGACACTGTAACTTACGTCGGCCAGCCGACGAAAGTAGAATAACTTATGTCGGCCAGAAGAAACCGACGTAAGTTAAATAATTTTCGTCGGTGGCTGACGTAATTTCATAGACTGACAGCAATGGAAAGAAACTTACGTCGGCCAGGACACCTAGCCGACATGAATAAATTGGACAACGTAAGTTAAGCCTAACTTACGTCGGCCTCGAGGATGACAGACGTAAGTAACTCAGGCATACATCATTAGCTTATTTAGCCGACGTAAGTTACATATTTTAACCTACCCCGCGTGCGCCTCTTCATTTCCTTACCCGCGCGCCGCTTTTCTTTCCCTTACCGCCTCGCCCGACGCCGCCGCCTCAGCCTCCGCGCACGCCACCACCGCCGTCTGATGCCGCTACCGCCAGGTATGATCCTTCCCCCTACTCCTCCTCCCTCCCAACTCCCCCTCCCCGACCGCCACTGGCCCGTCCCCCTGCCCCCTTCCCCGAGCGTCGCCCCCCTCACCGACCATCCCCTCCCGAGCCCACCCACCCCACCTCAACCCTCCCACTCAAATTTGAAATTCAATTGAATTGAATTGTTCAAATTTGAATTGAATTGAAATTGAATTGAATTGTTAAAATTTGAAATTCAATTGAATTCAATTGTTTAAATTATGGTTAAATTGCTCATTGTTTATTTAAATATGCCTAATTAGTTAATTTCCTTAATTTGCTTACTGTAGATTATGTTTATTTAATTATGCTTAAGTGGTTAGGTTGCTTAATTTGCTTAGTGTAGATTATGCTCAATTAGTGTAGTGTAGATTATGCTAAATTAGGGCGATCAAGCGGGGTTTGGGGGACTCGACGGCTGGGGAGGAGAGAGAAGGGCCAGGGAGGTTAGGATTCGGGATGTGGCGCTCGAAGTGTCGAACGGGGTGCTGTGTGCGAGGGCGGCGACCGAACAAGAGGAGTGGGAGGTGTTGTAGGGTTTGGAATTTGAGGTTACTACTTTTATATGCTAAGTGGGCTAAACGGGTCATGGTCGGGCTGGGCCGTGTCAGTCGGGCACATCGGGCCACATTGACGGTCCGATCGGGACGCCCTTAATCGGGTGGTGTCGGGCTAGGCCGACGGGCTTGAGGTCAAGCCCGAGCACAGCCAGTGTCGTGCTTTGGGCTGGCCCGGTCCCAATTTTTTCATGTCGGGGCATGCTCGTGCCTTGCCTTTTTTATCGTACTTCGAGCCGCCCCGTTTGGCCCAGCCCATTTGGCCATCTATAGTCGTTGCCCATTTAGGGTGAACTTAAAGTACGCGACTAAATCACCGCGCGTGTGTATGGCAGACCCCGACGGACCGAGTTCACTGTATCTCTCATTATTTTCTCTATCGTTTATAAATTAATGAGAAAGTAACGGTAATTTTGTCTAGCTTTAAATTGCAGAGTCAAACATGGGTGAAGACCGTAGTTGGATGTATACTGGTTGGAAGAGCAGAACTGGTGGTCACTCAGATGAGTGGTATGCCAAGACAAAAGCTTTTGTGGAACGATTTTTTTCGTTTTCTAATAGCGATAAGGCGCGGTGCCCATGTACGAAATGCCAAGACGGAACATTTTTCGACAAAGTGGAACTTACAATGCACTTGTGTCGAAACAGTTATGTGTCACATTATGAGTTGTGGAACTTCCACGACGAGACAGCTTCTTAAGCTGTACAAGAAGTGGAAGCGGACAATGATGATGCCACGGAGGTTGATATGATAGACGAGATGCTGGAAGCTATACGACCAGAGATGATAGAGGATCCTCAAACAGCAGAGGTTAAAGAGTTCTTCAAACTTCTCAAAGATTTAGAAGAGCCATTGCATGGACACACTAAAATGACAATCCTCAATTTTGTGACTAGATTTATGACAATTAAGTCTAAGTTCGTCTTTTCTAATAACTGTTACAACGAGCTTATCAATTTGTTCAACGATGCCCTTCCACATCCCAACAATGTGCCTAAAGATATGTATAAATCGAAGAAAATTCTTTCCGGTTACGAAATGAAGTACAGGAAGATTGATGTGTGTCCGGACAACTGCATGCTTTTCTGGAGAGAGCATGCCAATGAGAACAAAAGTTTGAAATGTGGTCAACCGAGGTTTGTCGAAGTTGTTAATAATGATGGTGATACTGTGACGACGGAAGTCGCACGTAAGTAGCTTCATTACTTACCCATGACACCGAGGTTGAAGCGGCTGTTCCTTTCAAAAAAACTGCCAAACACAAGAGATGGCACAAAGAAGGTAAGAGTCAGAACAATGGAGTCATGACGCACCCGTCCGATGGTGAGCCATGGAAGGCGCTGGACCGGTTCAACCTAGAATTTGGTCGTTAAGCTAGAACTATTTGCATCGGGTTGGCGATAGATGGGTTCACGCCGTTTAGCACAAACGCCGCACCATACTCCTATTGGCCCATCTTTGTCATTCCATACAATGTTCCACCGGCCTTTTGCATGAAGAATGAATTCATGTTTCTTAGCCTCATTGTACCTGGGTCAGATCATCCTGGGTCACGTCTCAAGATGATGTTGAAACCATTGTTCGAAGAGTTGAAAATGTTGTGGCCAGAAGTCGAAGTGTACGACTGCAACATGAAGCAGAAATTCAACCTCCAAGCTGCTTATTTGTGGTCCGTCCATGATTTTCCGGCATATGACATGTTTTCTGAATAGAGCACTCATGGTCGGTTGACGTGTCCGATATGTGCCTCGGATACCGATTGCTTTGGACTTACCCATGGAGGCAAGATATCTTACTTCGATTGTCATAGACGTTTGCTGCCTCCGAATCACTTGTTTAGACAACAGAGGAATGTCTTCAATAAGAACACTGTTGTCACTAAAGGACCACCAAAACGTCTTAACAGGTCAGAAATATCTGATATGTTAGACAAATTAGTGCCAGATGAAGGTCGTCCTAAATATTTTGAAGGTTACGGAGACAAACACAATTGGAATTACATTTGTGGACTCTGGGAGCTATCGTATGTGAAGTCATTGATTCTAAGGCACAACATTGATGTTATGCATCAAGAACGTAACATGGCCGAATGTATCATAAGCACATGCATGGACATGACGGGCAAAACAAAAGATATTTTAAAGGCTCAAAAGAATCTCGCCGAGCTTTGCAACCGTCAAACTCTTGAGCTCTCCGAAAATGGTGGTAAACCACGCGTTCCTTCGTGTCTTCGACCTAAAGAAAAGAAAAGTTCTCGAATGGTTGTAAAGACTGAAATTCCCAGATGGTTATGCAGCTAGTCTGAGATGAGCCGTGAATGTGAAAAAGGGAAAGCTCATTGGGTTGAAGAGTCATGATTATCACATAATCATGGAAAGACTTCTGTTTGTTATGTTTCGAGGCGCCTTTGATGATGCAGTGTGGAAGGTGTTTGTCGAGCTTAGCCACTTCTATAGGCAACTCTGTGCTAAAGAAATCACGCTAGATATGATGACTAAGTTGGAGAAGGAGATTTTGGTGCTTTTGTGTAATATGGAAAAAAATTCCTCAAGGATTTTTCAATCCAATGCAATATCTCTTAATTCATCTTCCATTTGAAGCGAAAGTGGGCGGTCCCATGCAATATAGGTGGATGTATCATATTAAAATATCACTTAGATATCTGAAACCAATGGTTGGTAACAGGGCAAGGGTTGAAGGTTGCATTGCCGAAGCTTTTACTCTTAAGAAAGTTGGAAACTTCTCAAGTGTTTACTTTGCAGAGGAACACAATGTTAATACTTTGGTAATTCGGTAAAATATGGATGAGCAACCTTCTTGTAGTGATCTCTCCATTTTTGCAACAAGAGGCACTACTGTTGGTAGTTACACTTCCTACAACGTTAGCGAAAAAGAAAGCCGTGATGCTTTCTTGTACATGTACGCTAATATGGAAGAAATGGATGAATAATTCAAGTAAGTGTTTCTCCTACACTTAGGCTTTTCACCATATTTTCCAACACATGTGTTCTAAAAGGTTCTCTTTTCGTGTAGTATGTTCAACAAGCAAAATTGGAGACATAGACATCAACCCACGAGCAAGCAAATAGAACAGATTCGACGGGAAGGAATAAACAAGGGATCTAATCTTCTTTCCTGGTTTCGAGATCATGTAATGTTTTCTCGTTAATTTATCAATGTTAACAACATTTTCTTATAACTTAAGAATGCTTACGTTTTCTAATAACTTCATATCTTGGACAGTGGAAAAAAAGATGCCAACGTCCATGAAGATTTGCGACAACTATCCTGTGGAGTGGTTAATGTTACAGGCTATGGTCGATATGACATCAACGGCTTTCAATTCTGTACAACTCAATTTGAATCTCTTCGTCCTCTCGCGGCAACATGTAATACTAGAGTTGTGATGAGGGCAATTGATTCGCAAGAAAAAGAAACTCAGTACTACAAAATTATTAGAAAAATCCTTGAATTCACTTTTGTCGGAAACAAGACAATTTAAGTAGTATTCTTTGACTACGAATGGTTTGATTCCATTTGTGGAATTCGAGTAAATGAGTTTGGCACGGTCAAAGTAAAACACAAGGAACGGTTGAAAGGATTCGATTCATTAGTTCTTGCACACCAAGTGGAGCAAGTGTACTATCTACCTTATCCATGCAATAAATTTAGAGCTTGGGGGTGGTACATAAGGTGAATCCACGTGAGCGGTTATACACTCTAGGAGATGATGATTACCATGAGGAAGCTGAGGCTGATATGGTCTACCAAGAGGAAGAGTTGCCAAACTCCTTCTAAGTCGAGCCCCTTGTAGGACTTGATGACTTAGTTGGAGACACTCAAGATATCGACACTGGCACGGAAGTGGAAATAGAATCAGAATCGGAAACTGAAGATATCAATGACTTAGTCGAACATGCTGATTTGCGCAAACGAAAACGATATGCGGAAGAAGAAGATCGATGGGCTGGTTTAAGGAGTAGGGTGCACGACCGTGATGTTTATGAATTTTGAAGTAATATTTTATTCACTAACTTAACATTAATTTTGTATATTATCTTTGCATATTAATCATTTGTTCCTTGCAACAGGATGTCGTCAAAGGGGAAGGGAAGGGGAAGGGGAAGCTAGTGAGAGGGTTTGAGCCGCCACGAGACCCTTGCTCAGGGACCTCGTTACCTTCGAGCCGACGTTCCCTCTTTCTGGCGCACAATCCACCCTCAGTTCACGTGTGCTTTCAGCGGACGGAGGTAAATTTTATTTTACAATAAAGTTATTTTATAAATTGCAGTTGTTAATAATTATTTATTGTCAATATTTTTCTTTTGTGTAGTCTGACTAAGAGTCTTCTGAGTCATAGTCAGAGGCTAGGGGGCCGCTACAGGAGCCCGAGTCAGAGGAGGGGCCGCTACAGGAGCCCTATAGCGCTAGCCTCCCTTCGGAGTCGGCTAGCGCTAGCCTTCCTCTGCAGTCGGCTACCGCTAGCCTTCCTTTGGACTCTAGTGGTTCTGTAGAGCCTTCAGGGTCACAGGACGGGGCGTCGTCGCAGTAGAGGCGATGGACGAGGAGGACCCACTTCGTGGCTCCTCCTCCAGTTACTTCTCAGCAGACCACGATCCGTCCTATTGGAGACAGGTAAAAACTGTATATAGTATAATAAATATTAGATATTGTTTTCCTTTACTTAATGATTTAATATATTTTGCAGATGTTGGTACGACTTCTCGTCCACGAGGGCCGAGAAACATCATAGGCAGGTTAACGGTGTCCAGAGTGCTATCGTGAAGTTTCACTACCCCGATGTCATTGACGATTTCCCTGCCCTGTCGTGGGATGACTATGCTCGTGTCCCTCACCCGGTCCACAGCACAACTCAGGGAGCCGTGTGGCACGACTTTATGGTAAGATTAACTATTTCATTTTTTCAACTCGTTTAAATAATTAATGCATAACACTTAAATGTTTGTTTGGTTAAAGCTGAGGTACTAAGCAGAGGAACCGGGCATGGAGGACCACATGCGACACGTGTTCCATTACAACGCTCGGAAGCTCACGACGGCAGCGTTGTCAAACGCCCGGATTCAGGCCATCAACGCGTAATACAATCGGCATCCCCGGGAGCAGGAGCAGGAGTAGGAGCAGCAACGGGCTCCATTTAGGAAGGACTCCGACGCGTATTGGATAGAGGAGCAGTACGCGGAGGTAATTTTTTAATATTGTTAAATATTTACAATATCTATGTATGTTAACTGCATTGATGAAAAATGAAATATGTGCAGGTTACAATTTCCTTGTTACAGGGTAACACCGAGGCGTACTTAGCTCTCTGTCGGTACTGGAGTAGCAATGCTTTCATCAATAAGTTCAGAAAGGCTAGCTAGTGTCGCATGGGATCTGACGGCAAGCACAACTATGGCGGCGACGGCTACTTGTGTTTGGCTAAACGCATGGTATGTAATTTTTCAATTTATTTATGTGTCCCTATTATATTTATCTCACTAACACGGCTATACAAGAACGAGAGATGGGTCATGAGCTGACCCCGACCCAGGTTTGGAAGAGAGGTCACAAGGGAAGTGACCCTTCTCAGCCAAGGCAGTGTAGTCAGGTCGTAACCGACCAACTGGTAAGTTTTTGAAATTTATCAATTTCATTATAACTAATATTGTTATTGACATGCTTACATGATTTATTTGTTTTGTAGGCAAAGTACGCGTAGAAGGTCGCAAAAATACACGGTGCAGATTGCAACTGGGAAAGCGCGTCGATCGACCCCAAAGCCGCGTACGAGAGCGGAGGCGGGAAGGCCCATGGACGTTGAGTTCTTCATGTGATTCATTTCTTTTTCAATTTATCTTGTTCTACTGAGTGTTTTCCTTCTATTACATGATTGCCATTTTTTATGGAGTTGTCGACTCGAGGTCGACGCGACCTTTGAGAGGCGCTTCATCGTCGCAGGCCTCGTCCATCGGGACAACCAGTGGTCGTATCTGGAAGACCCAGCTGGAGCTCGTCACTTTGAAGGAGACGCTGACGTAGACCTGGAGAGGTCCAGAGAGGAGCGGCGAAGGACGGCCTTAAAGATGGCCCAGATGCAAGCAGCGGTGGCGGTAAGTAATTTAATGTACCATTGTTAAATTTCATAGCATTTTAATAACATATATCTTCTTATATTTTGCAATGGAAGGCTCTTGCTCGACACAACGGTCAGGATATCGAGATTCCTACGCTTCCGCCACAGCAGAAACCAGAGCAGGTAACATATGTCTATCCCTCTTTTTGTTTTCTGTACACCCTGTTATTGTGAGTTCTAGTCTTAGTGTGGAATAGAAACTTGATAGAGGACTCCTTAAGCTTTCCAAACATTTATATATATTCCTATGTTTTTGTTCCAATTTAGGAACTAAGTCTTTATATAATCCTTGATGACAATTTGTTTTTAGTCTTAGTAAAATTTCTCTGTCCACATTATTTTGATGAAACCATAGAAGTAATTAGATCATGACATGCAAATTTATGATAGTCATGAGAAAATGCTTTCAGTCATAGATAAATAATTAGCCAAGAACATTAGGACCTCACCTGTACACGCTTGGGGCTTCTTTTATAGACAAGTTTCAAAAGAATGATAGTCTAGGGGTTCCTTTAGAACTCAGACAATGAGACAATGGTATGAATAGCTTGTTGAACATGTAAAAGGACTTACTTTTAATCCAGTTTATGATTCCCTATTGATCCACCACCCACTTTTAATCCAATTTTACTAACTGTTTCGTACTATTGTCTATGCTTCTTCTGCTGGGTTCGGGAACGCGCCGAGAAGACCTCGGAGGTAGTGGAGGGGCTAGCGTGTAGCCCAGTACTGGAATTTTGTTGTTCTCGATGTTTGAATAATATTTTGAAACTGTCTGTTGTATCTGTGTATATGCTTTGCCTGTTCTTTGTTCTCGCCATCATGCGAGGTAGTCAGTTTCTTTTTTTTAAAAAAATCAAAAACTTAACTTATGTCGGCTAAGGTCAAGCCTACGTAAGTTACCCAGTTAAACTTACGTTGGTTAGACCATACCGATGTAAATTAATCCACTTAACTTACGTCGTATTGGAGCAACCGACGTAAGTTAGAACACTTAACATACGTCGGCCTGCAGTGGCTGACGTAAGTATTCCGTCCCAGCCCGCGGCCCATCTCGGCAAATAACTTACTTCGGTTGTCGAAAACCGACGTAATTAAGTAACTTACGTCGGCCGCCGTTGTAAGTTACCTTAATTACGTCCAAACTGCTTTGTCGGCTGGCAACCGATGTAATTAAGGGACAACTGACGTAATTAAGTAACTTACATCAGTTTAAGCCTTAATTACGTCGGCCCTGGCAGACGTAATTGATCAGGATTCCTGTAGTGTATGAAATACTATGCTCATATTATCTTAAATTTAGATTCAAACATAGACTTCCCAAGTTTCAAAACTCCCCCTCAATTTAAGCCATGAGGATACATAATCCCTATTTTAATGAAACAAAAAAAGAGCGAAATCCAATGGTTTTGTAAAAATATTAGCCATTGTTGTTCCGTATCTACATGGTGAAGCACGATGTTTCCTTTTTCAACATTATCACAGAGAAAGTGATACCTAATGTCAATGTGCTTTGTTCTCGAATGTTGCTCATGGATTTTAGCAATGCAAATGGCACTAGTCTTGTCACAAAACAGTGGAACACTATCTAAATCAACACCATAGTCCTTAAGTGTATGAACAATCGAAAGATATTGTGACAAGCGCTAGCAGCAGCTACATACTCAGATTCGGCTGTGGATTGTGTAGCTGAGCTTTGTTTCTAGAGGACCAAGCAACAAGTGAATTACCAAGGAAATGATAAGCACCCGATGTACTTTTCCTATCAATCATAGAACCCCCAAAATCAGCATCCAAAAAAGCTTTCAAAATCACGGTTGAGGAAGAGGGAAGGAAAATGTCAAATTCTTTAGTTCCATGTAAATACATGAGAATTCTTTTGATGGCTTGACGATGTGAAGTACATGGGGAAGCTTGAAACTGTGCACAAAGACAAACGCTGAATTGTATGTCCAATCTTGATGTCGTGAGGTACAAAAGTGATCCGATCATGCTTCTATATTCTTTTTGATTCACGGGTTCACCATCTACATCAAGTTCAAATGTCGTTGCTGTACCCATTGGTGTTCGAAGCGGCTTGCTTTTGTCGATGTTGAAGTGCATAAGAAGGTCACTTGTATACTTCATTTGGTGCACAAAAGTACCCTCTTTGGTTTACTTGATTTGCAGCCCCAAAAAGTACGTGAGTTCTCCCATCATACTCATCTCAAATTCTGAACTCATCATAGCTGGTCCGTGTGAATTATTCATGCATGCTCCTAATGATTTGTTGTGGAGGACGATTTTTTAGGATTCAGAGGGGAGTAGACACTTCAAAAGCTCCTTGTTCTTCATGATCATCACAAATCGATGACTTTGTGACTTGAGGATGATCTGGACCATCAATGGTGGTCATCGGTGCTGGTTGTGAACAAAATCTGGAGTTGGAACTATGTCATTAGCTGCTGAATTTTCGGGCACCAGCACCACTTATTCCTCATATTCAACGAAAATACTCTCCCCTTGCGGATATGGATCTGAACCTGCAATATTTGAGCTAGTATCTGGGCTAGCTTCATAAAAAAACCTCACAAGTCTCCACAATTTTGTTAGTGTGAAGTAAAAGCACACGGTAGCCTCTCGTATGAGATGGGGAACCAAGAAAATTTCCATCAATAGATCTAGCTTCAAATTTATCAAGATTATCATGTTTCTTAACAAAGCATTTGCAACCAAATACTATAAAGTGTGTGACACTAGGCCTATGTCCAAAGAAAAGTTCATATGGTAGTTTTCCTAGCTTAGCACGCAAGAAAACACAATTTGAGACATAACAAGCAGTGGCAATTGCATCAGCCCAAAATTTCCTAGGAGTTTGATATTCATCAAGCATGGTCCTAGCCATCTGTGAGACCTATGTGTGCTGAATACATTGGCTATGGCAATAAAAGTTTTGAATACTACCAAAACACTTGTATCATCAAGGTCCGACTCTAGGTCCGAGCTCCAACAAGGTCCGACTATAGTTCCGGCTTGGTTTGGGTAGCTCCAACAAGGTCCGACGTAAGGTATAACTTTCTTTGGCTAGGTCCGACTTCTTTGTCTAGGTCCAACTAGCTTTGGTTAGCTCCGGCTCTCGGTCTGACTAGCTATGGTAAACTCCGGTGCTAGGTCCGACTAGCTTTGGTTAGCTCCGGCGCTAGGTCCTACTAGCTTTGGAAAGTTCCGACGCTAGGTCCTGTTAGTTTTGGTAATCTTCGATTCAATGTCCGGTTAGCTTTGGCATGGTTCGGAGCTTGATTGCAGTGGTTCTGCTTTTAATTTGCAATGTTTTGAAGTTGCTTTCTTTGGATTATGGAAAGTTTACTTAGTTTTCTTTTACTAAGTTTCTGGAGTGTTTTGGTGGTTATGGTTGATATCTTTTTGCTAAGGTTTGCAACATACTTATGTGAGGTGCTCACGTAAGATGTTGTGGTTATCAGAACTCACGAGAGTCAAGTCGAGGACTTGTGCTCAGAAGTATTGGTTGTTTATTCATGTGCAGTTGTTGCTTGAGTTCAAGACATGGCTGGTGATGGGATCAATTGAACCAGTCATAGGGAGAAGATGAGGTTCAACAAACAAGCTCGGGAGGAATTTTCGTTGAGTTGATTGGAAAGTTGCGCAACATGTTTGAATCAAGAACAATACATATGAAGGTATCATGGGCATCGTTTGAAAATGTTTGCACATGTTCAAGGAGTGCATTTACGTAGCTACATGGTTCTGAGGCATGACGAAAAGATGTGGACGTGAAAATGTCAAAGGTCCAATCGACTAGGTTATGGTCTCAGGCTACGACTGAGTCGTGTTTTTCTCAAATATAGAAAGTTTTGAGTTGGTTATGATAGGATTTTATTTGGGTCACGAATTTGAGTTGTTTTAGGAATATGGGATACGTTTCTAAGGTGTTTGGAAGTCCTAAGATTGCTTCTGTCTGCGTATAGGAGAGTCTTGAGTAGTTATGGAAAGTTTCGATTCGTGAATTGAGTAGGATTAGAGTCCTAGTTAGGTATGGGTTGGCCTAAGGGCTGGTTATATAAGCAAGGGAGGCAAGAGATCATGGTGCACGACCTTGAGGCTGTTTTTCTTGTGTTTCTATCAATATCATTTCTAGTTTCAAGGAACTTTTGTGCCTTGTTCGTCCGACTTGTTTTCGTCAAGTCTTTCTCGTTGAGTTTCTGCACATCACTACCTTTCTTTTGTGGATTTATCATAAATTGAGTTTTACAAATCCAATTGACGTGATTATTTTTGGGTTATCTTCACAACTTGATTTTCTATGATCTATGAAACTTTCACGGTCATTGGATTTGTGGTTTTGGATCTACGCGAGTTTCTTTGCAGTATTCCAGAATTGTTTTCTTGGGTAAAACAGATTGACCTTTGTTTGATTTTTCGATCGTAACTTGAGTTTTTCTTGCCAGATTTTCGTGATTCTTATTGTGGTGTCTTCATGAATTGATTCTCCACAATCTATACTTATTTATCTACAATTTATCACCTTTATATTAGTCGCACACACGATTTCTTTAACAGATCGTTTTTCTGCCGAGGGGTTTTTCGTTCCTTCCGCTGAAAAGATTTTATCTACCATTCACCGCTCCCCCCTCTAGTAGCTTTACACGTGCTCTTTAATCCTACACCATCTCAACTAATGTTTTGTTCTTTCTCTCTACAACACCTTTTTGTTGAGGTACGTAAGTCGAATATAATTGTCAGTGTATTCTATTTTTAGCACAAAGAGATCAAACGGTTCATTTTTAAATTCAATTGCGTTATCACTTCTAATTTTTTTTAAAGATCCTAGGTGATCAATTGATAATCTAAGAAATAAATTTCTAAGGTGACTAAAATCTTCATTCTCAGATGACATAAAATAAATCTAAGAGTATCTAGGATAATCATCAACAATCAAAAGAACATACCATTTACCTCTCAAGAATTGAACACGCGAAGGTGTTATGGTGTCAAGGTGCAAAAGTTGACCCGGTTCAGTTTCATGGTTATTGTGAGAGGAGAATGTGAACCTGCAACCATATTAGCATGTCTACAAGAGCATACAATTTATTTGTTCCCTTTAAGCTTAGGGAACACACGTATGTGGTCAAAAGCACTAATACGCATGAGATGATAATGGCCTATGTGACCAAGTCTATGATGTCAAAAATACAAGTCCTTTAAATAATTAGCAACTAGACACCTATGCTTAGAGAATGACATATCAAAAACAGCTTTAAAAACACTTCCAAACATAGACATGTAAAAAATAAGCTCACTATTTGAACCTATAACTTTGCAGCAATTTTTAGTGAAGATAATTTCCAGATTTTCATATAATAATTGTGAAACGGAAAGCAGGTTGTATTTCAGATTTTTAACAAGTCCCACATCATTCAAAGTTTAGTGATCATTTACTTTAACCAAACCCTTAGCAATTATAGGAGTTGAAAAATTATCCGCAAAAGTAACATTCTCTACACGTGATACAAAAGAGAGGGAGTAGAATCAATCTTTGTTACTGGTCATGTGGCATGAGCAACCTGTATCAAAAATCCAAATGTTCTCCTTCCTCAAGCGTGTATCCTACATAGAAGCACAATACGTCGATGACTCAATACCGGGGTTTGTCAAAAGGCATTTTGGAATCCAGTACTGAGTCACATGACGTGCAGCGGGAAAAACACGCGGAAGTTGAGATAAAACAATAGGTTTATGATCCAAAGCTTGAGGATTTTTGTACCCAACTATTGACCCATGAGGTGTTACATGTGTGCACGAAAAACGGTAGGTTTGGGAGCAATCTTTGCATGTTTTCGACTCATTACAGCAGGTTGCATGTTCCTATCAATCGGTTTAGCATGTGCAACAGATTTTGCATGAAAGTTATGAGACCTAGCAATCATTCTTTCCTTTTTCTGTTGTTTAGCCAGTCGATAACAAAAATTTATGGCATGACCATCTCTACCATAATAGGTACAATAAAAGTAAACTTTGTGTTCATGTCTAGATTGGCAAGCAACATTTTTATTTGGAACTGAATGAGACAACACTCCTGCAGATTTGAAAACCACTTCTTTTTGTTTAGGAACTGTTTGAATCAAGCCACTTCCTAATGTTCTTAGAATTTTAGGTGGATGTGCCCTAGCATGAGCATGAGAATCAAAACCTAAACCGTATTTATCATTGCAACATTTACAGAAATTCAGCAGCAAGTTTCGGTTCTTATTTGCATTACAAAAGCAATCTAATGTCTTATGCATGTCATCAAGTTTATTTGATAGATCAAGGCAATTTTCACATGAAGTTTTTCCTTTTGATTTGCAATTGGAATAATATTTAACTTCATGAGAACATAAAGTATTGTTCAATATAGAAATTTCATTCATAGCATCTTGTAGTTTCTTATCAAGATAATAACAAGCAGAACAATGCAAATCAATTGTAGAACAACAAGCATCTTTCATGTTATTATCATTAACTACAGTAAGCTTTTTGTTCTTTTCAGTTTCAAGTTCAAGTTTATCAAGTGTGGAGGTGTGTGCATTTCTTAGATAGGACAATTGTTCATATATTAAATCACATGAGGAACATGAATCATCACTAGGAATCAAAGATTTCAAATGGTTAACTTTAGATTCTAGTGACTCAATTTTAACAGCATTGTCCCTAAGCTTTTTGTCTATTTTCTTAACTATAATAGTGGCACGAGAAATAACATCACACATTTATTTGCAAGTAGGACATACCTCTTAATTGTTGCTGTTGTGTTCCCCCTCCTCCATACTTGATCTTGACTTGCCAGCTATGAAACACAAGTTTGCCAAATCATCTTCATCACTTCCAATGTCCTCATCGCTCGAGCCAAGTTCTTGAAGTGTGGAGATAAAACTATTCACCAATTGGCATACTGTAAAACCCTTATTTTTCTTGTTATTGTTTGCAGACGAGTGCTTCATCCATCTTTGCTTTTCATCACGGGAAGTATCATCTGAAAGGTTAGGGCAATCCATGCGAAAATGTCCAGTCTTACCACATTCGAAGCATTCTTGAGGTATGACACTTCCTCTCCTTCTAGTTCTCACATTTTGCAATGCTTTTGAGAACCGAGTAGAGATGAGCGCAAGTTCTTCCTCTGGAAACTCTTCAATCTATTAAAGGGTTAGAGAGGACAACAAAACAAGTGTTCAACGAGATGAAGATGGGTCGGAGCTAGGAATGTCATGTTGAGAAATGAATGCAAGAGACTTGTTGGGGTTCTTACGTGATATTATGTCAATTTCATGAGTTTTCAATTTAGAATATGGAACATCTATAGTAACTGTACTGATGACAGTAGATTCACGAGTAGATGTAACTTTCATCTCCCAAATTGACATATCTAATGCACTCAGTAGTTGCCTATCATTCTCAGCATCTAAAAAATTAACGTTGACGCTATGCAAGTTGCTGAGAATTTTATTAAAGCAAGCAAAGAGATCATCATTGGACTCACCAGGTTGCATCTCCAAGTGCGTGTATTCTTTCTTGAACATATCTTGCCTTACCCCTTTGATTGTGTTGGATCCTTCGTACTAGTCACAAAGTTCTTTCCACACATCGTACGCAGATCGGAGGTGCGCAACACGGTCTATGTCACTCTGAGTTAATGCTTGTATGATCAAGTTGCGAGCCTTGTTGTTGTAGTCAACATCTCTAATGTTTGTAGTTGTGACTTGATCGTTTGACGGCACGTCGTAAGGCTTGTACACCTTTTCCCATATTGCGAAGCCTTATGCCTAGATGAAAGCTTTCATACGTGCCTTCCAAACCTGAAAAATCAATACCACTAAATACACAAGGTTTTGCGGAGTATTTCTCCAGGATGATTAGTCAAAAACAGATGCAAATCATAAATATTAGAGCACCATGGCTCTGATAACAATTGTGGGATTGAAGAGCACGTGAAAAGCTACCAGAGGCTGGGGAATTGTAGATTAAAACTTTTTCAGCAGAAGCAACAAAAACCCCTAGGCAGAAAATCATTCTGTTAAGAAATTATGTGTGCGACTAATCTAGATGTGATTAATTGTGACAGAACCACTACAGATTTTGGAGAATCAAGTCACACATACACGACAACAAGAATCATGAAAAACCTTCAAGAAAAACACATATTACAATTGAAAGATTGAACGTAGGTCAATCTGTTCTACCCGAGAAAAACTAGATCTGCAACACTGCAATGGAACTCATGTAGATCCAAAACCACAAATCTAATGACCGTGAAATTTTTACACACAATAGATAATCAAGTTTTGAAGACAACCTCAAAAGAATCACATCAATTCGATCTGTAAAACTTGAGTTATGATAAATTCACCAAAGCAAGGTAGTGCTGTGCAGAAACTCGACGAGAAAGACATGACAGAAACAAGTCGGACGAACAAGGAACAAAAGCTCATTTAGACTACGAATTTTATTGATCAAAACACAAAAGGAACAGACCCTAATTCGTGCACCACGAGCTCTAGTCTCCCTTGCTTATATAATCAGCCCTTAGGCCAATCCAAACCAAACTAGGACTCAAATCCTACTCAGATTCAAATGAAACACTCCATAACTGCTCAAGACATTTCCATATGCAGATAGAATAATTATTAAGACTTACAAACACCTTAGGAACGCATCCCACATTCCAATAACAATGCAACTTCGTGACCCACACAAAATCCTATCATAACCAACTCAAATCTTTCCATATTTGAGTCAAACCTGATCCAGCCGCAGCCTGAGTCCATAACCTAGTCGGTTGGACCTTTCCGACCAATTTTTTACATCCACACCTCTTAATCACGCCTTGGAGCCATATAGCAATGTCCATGCACTCCTTGCATACATTCAAACATCTTTCAACGACGTCCACGATACCTTCGTATGCCTTTTTAATGATTCAAACATGCTGCGCAACCTCCCGATCAACTCAACCACAATTCCTCTTGAACATGGTTGTTGAACCTCGTCTTCTCCCTAAGACTAGTTCAACAGATCCCGTCATCAGCCATGTCTTGAACTCAAGCAACACCTACACATGAATAAACAACCAATTCTTCCGAGCACAAGTCCTCGACTTGACTCACGTTAGTTCCAAAACCACAACACCTTATGTGAGCACCTCGCGTAAGCATGTTGCAAACCATGGCAAGATGATATCAGCCATAACCACCAACACACACCAAAGACATAGTAAAAGAATACGAAGCATATTTTCCATAGATGTAAAGCAAGTTTTATTCATTGCAATGTAAAAGCAGAACCATTGTATACTAGCACAGGACCTTGCCAACGCTAATCGAACCTTGAAATGGAGCTTACCAAAGCTAGTAGGACCTAGTGCTGGAGCTAACCAAAGCTAGTCGGACCTAGCGCCGGAGCTTCCCAAAGCTAGTCGGACCTAGCCGATGCTTGCCAAAGCTATTCGAAACTAGCCAAAATAAGTCGGACCTAGACAAAGAAGTCAGATCTAGCCAAAATAAGTCGGACCTAGACAAAAAAGTTAGACCTAGCTAAAACAAGTCGGACCTTACATCGGACCTTGCCGGAGCTTGGACCTAGAGTCAGACCTTTTTAAAGGGTGTTTTGGCAGTATTCAAAACTTTTATTGTCATAGCCAATGTATTCGGCACACACATGTCTCACAACCTTGCAATGTTTCAAACATGCTTTACACTTATGGAAATTTTGCTTAGTATTATTTTACTAATTTCTTAATGCGTTTTGGTCGATCATTTTGGTTAATGTTTTGCTATGGTTTGCAACATGCTTATGTGAGGTGCTCGCGTAATGTGTTGTGGTACTGGAAGTAACCTGAGTCAAGTCGAGGACTTGTGCTCGGAAGTATCGGTTGTTTATTCATGTGCAGGTGTTTCTTGGGTTCAAGACATGGCTGGTAACGGTATCCATTTAACTAGTCTTAGGGAGAAGCTGAGGTTCAACAACCAAGTTTAGGAGGAATTGTGGTTGAGTTGATCGGGAGGTTGCACAACATGTTTGAATCAAGAACAATGCATATGAAAGTATCGTGGATGTTGTTGGAAGATGTTTGTATGTGTGCATGGAGTGCATGTACATGGTTGCATGGTTCCAAGGCTTGATGAAGAGATATGGCTCTAAAGAATTGGTCAGAAAGGTCCAACCGACTAGGTTATAGACTGGGGTTGCGGTTGAGTCGGGTTTGACACAAATATGGAGAGATTTGAGATGGTTATGTTACGATTTCATGGTGAGCACGAAGTTGAGTTGTTTTTCGGAATGTGAGATATGTTCCTGAGGTTTTTGGAAGTCTTATGATTGCTTCTATCTGCATATAGTAGAGTCTTGAGCAGTTATGGAATGTTTCGGTGGAAACTGAGTAGGATACGAGTCCTAGTTTGGTTTGGGTTGGCCTCATGGCTGGTTATATAATCAAGACAGACCAGAGCTTGTGGTGCACGGATTTTGGGCTGTTCCTCTGGTGTTCTATTGAATAAATATCATAGTTTAAAGGAACTTTTGTGCCTTGTTTATCTGACTTGTTTCAGAAGTTTTTCTCATCGAGTTTCTGTACAACACTACCATGCTTAGGTGGTTTTATCATAACTCGAGTTTTACAAATCCAACTGACGTGATTCTTTTTGGATTGTCTTCAAAATATGATTATCTATCATCTATGAAAATTTCACAGTCATTGGATTTGTGGTTTCTGATATACACGAGTTTCTATGCAGTGTTGCAGATCTATTTTTATTCGGGTAGAACAGATTGACCTTTGTTTGATCTTTCGATCGTAACCTGAGATTTTCTTGACTGATTTTCATGATTCTTGTTGTGACGTCTTCGCGACATGATTCTCCACAATCTGTACTGGTTTTTTCACAATTGATCACGTTTATATTAGTCACACACACGATTTCTTTAAAAGATCAATTTTCTATTGAGGGGTTTTCGTTGCTTCCGCTGAAAAAGTTGTAATCTACCATTCACCCCCCTCCCCCCGGTAGCTTTTCACATGCTGTTCGATCCTACAGTTATAGGTATGTTGTACCTTAGCCAAGGAATAATGGATCATACTCAATACATGTCGGGTACAAGTCACTCCTTTGTGGCTAAAAGTTATCTTTGCGTTAGCCAAGGAATAACGGATCACACCCAATGCATGAGAGGTATGAGTTATTCCTATATGGCAAGAAGGTATGATACACCTTAGCCAAATAATGATGAAACACTGTCAACACATGTTGGGTGCACATCATGCCTTTGTTTGAATGGTTATCACTACGCTAGCCAAGGAATAACAAGGTACATCCAACCTATGGAAACCTTGAAGTGTGGATGAGCGACATCGATAACACTCTCCTCGACCACACTCATGAAATCCATGGAAGGCAACCCAACATTGACACTCAACCCTCCAATGTAACTGCCATGCTGCAACAAGGTTAGGCCAACCTCATGGCCCGCATCTGTCATTAGGGTTTCAACCCCTATCGCAGACATTGACCAAGAACAAGCTCGGGCGAGGACCCCCACTTGAGGTAACTTGTTTCACACCCCTGGCATATTTATTTTCCATTCACCCATCATCCACCTTGCATATAAAAAAACTTAAAAATAAGTAGAGTAGATTTACTTTCAAAATAAAATAGAAGATGTGCAGTAACAATGGTCCGAAATCCATATAGATGAAATGATGAATAGTTTTTTTGTTTTAATTTTCCTAAGTCCCTAGTTTACAACTTACTACTCTCAAAAATATTGCTTTCATTGGCTAGAATTACTTTTTCCTTGATTTAGAAATTGTGGTGAAATATGATATAGTGATAGGGCTGCTATTCCTTGTTTGAAAATGAAACTTAGATTTCTGGAGAATTTCTTAAAAAAATTAAGTTACTCTTATTTGATTGGAAATACCTACCAAAACCATATGATAGATTACATTGATAGACCTTATGCATATGCTATTTGTCTTCACATTGAGCTTTGTCAAACAAGTATAGACCTATGTGAGATTTTATTCATTACTTTTTGAATTTAAGACCTCACTTGCACATGTTGTACTTCTACAATAGAAGTAAGAAAATTCCTATGATACCACCATTCCACAATAAAAAGAGAAACTCCATACCATTCATGATTAGTATTCTCTACAAATTTATTGCATAAAAGGGAGTAGAAGACATGGCTACAAGAAAAGAAAAAAAATGTGTGCTTAGATCAAAAGCATGAAAAAGAAAAGAGAGAAAATTAGCCATGTTTCATCCCTGCAAAACAAGAGAGTCCACTCAAAAAGGAGTCATCTCGAATATCCACATCCACCTCCATTCCATCAAATGTGAGCGAGTCTTGAATCAAATAGTTTTTAATTGATTCTCCCAAGTCTTGCTTTTTTGACTTAGAGATATTATGTGTCGCAAATATACCTGCTATATTCCCCACTAAACTCCACATACAAGCCTTATTTAGTGGTAGGATAAATTTAGGCAAAATGCCTTGGTGATGACATATTTCCACTACACATAAAGGAGAGACTGAGAAAATAAAATTGAGGTACTTATAATCTAAATTGAACTCTCCAGAATTTTAGTGGAACTTGATCTCTGGGGTATGTGTGATCCATTTGCTGTTCTATCTTTCAACCACCCCTGAATAGGAGAGGGCATAAGCCCGATAATGACTTAGGATGGGTGAAGTACCATGCCAATTTTTGCATTACTAGGTAGAATGTTTTTTCGTGCACATGGTACTTTTGAAATGTAGAACATTGTAGCAACTCCTGATCATCAACCTAAAGTCTTGACTTTGCTCGGGACGAGCAAAGGATAAGCTTGGCGGAGTTTGCTAACGGCTGTTATATACCAATTTCGCTTGTCAATATAACTCAATTATGTGAAGAAAATATTATTTCTTGCACACATCACCTTTCTATTAACCTATTTCCACTTGTACATGGAGAAATTGGTGCATGCAGGTATTTTATACAGAATTGAAGTGAAACAAGGGGATGGTCCTATAAAATATCATCCCAGCCAATCAAGCCCCAACATGTGGCACCACATGGATCAAATGGCCCACAAACATAAGTATTTGAGGCCATCCAACAGTGTAGCACCCTTATCAAGGTATGCGACCCATTTGCCAGTGACTTGGAGAAAGCACATATGAAACGGTGCAAAGACCAGGATGGCCGACCCCCCTACTCGGTCGACTTGGTCCTGGCGCCAAACTCAGTCAGCTTACACATGTTGGCTCCTCCCGGCTTGAAGAAGTAAGTGGTGACTGATTCGCGCTCTTTTGGTGGCGGGAACCGACCCTTCTCCACCTATAAATAGGACCCATCACCTCTCACTTGAACACACACAACTTGAGCATCATTCTATTGTATACACTAGTTCTCCTAGTCCTTAGCTGAGTTAGGCTATAGGGAGGAGAGCCTCCAGTCCCAAGTCCAAATTGGGAAAGGTATGACTTACATATCTTTATTATATTTGTTACTTTATGCATAATAAGGATATTATCTTTAGTCTTCTCTTATTCATATACTTGGATGAAGCATTTATTGTTTGATTTTGGATTCCGTGTATGTGGTAGGTATAGTCTTTATGATCATGCCTTAGTGTCACTATTCTATCATCATAAACACTATAAACACCAACTATAGTCTAATTAGCTTTTATATGATCATGTTAATATGAATGACTTATGCTATGTTTCAACATTGGTTCAATGATTTTTAGGTTAGTCATTGTCTTAGGATGGCTTGTGCTGCAGCTCCTAAGGTATTTACTTAATATGCTAGCATCGTGCTAGGATAGTTAAGTAGCGTTGGATGTCTCGTAGACCCACGGAATGAAGAGATAGACAGTAGGTGGTGAATGCCCTATCTTTCCTTTGTAATCTTCTACGTTTGGCTATGCCACAGGCTCTTGGCGGGAGTGATCCTAGTATTGCTAGAGGTAAACCTATGCTCGATAAGTTGAACAACATAGCATAAGGATTCACCATTGACATGCTCATTAGTATCTAACCTAGGATATGTATATGTATATTAGAAGCATTGTAGGAGCAACTCCCCAACTCTTAGTCTAACCATCATTAGGAGTTATCTACCCTTTAGAATAGATTGCTTAGGTGTGTGTCACACTACCCATATATTATCAATTTACCCCTATCTTGATAATTGTTTAGTATCCCATAGCTTGATCATAAGAGTAGTGTTTACTTTACTCCATTGCCTTCCTTTGGGATAAATACGATACCCTTGGGATTACTCGTGGGTGAAATGCTACACGACAGTTTCTGTGCACTTGCGGAACTCATCTCTTACTAGAGATGATCTGTGACGTTAAGAAACATCAACAATGACTTTCTTAAATTGAAAATTACGCTTGATCTCTAACATATCTCACACTACCTTATGTATCTCATTGATGTGAAAGTTTAAGTTACTAGATAGTATGATGTCGATGAGCTTTGTTTTATATGTATATGTTATAATATGCTCATAACAATTGAAAATTTTCTTTTGGACCTTGCTAAATACATTGTCAAAGGGGGAGGAATATGTATAGGGGAAGAAATATTTGTTTTTGAACTCTTTCTACTTTGATTTTAAAAAGGGGGAGAAAATTGCTTTCAGAACTTTTCATGTGAATAAGTCAATGTTCGGATTTTAAGTGGTGTTGCCAATGGATTCATCAAGGGTGAGATTGTGAGACCTATGTGCTGAATTTTGACACTCGGTTCCGAAAATGAACAAAGTGCGACGCATATGTGTGCCCAGAACATTGATCACACATACACGAGTGCAACACAAACTATATACGGAAAATTACCACATAAAAAATTATTAAACAAGTACATTTATTTCAATATTCAAATAATCCTCAGATTACAAACTCTAATTATCATTATTAATAGTTCTAAAACCAATGCAGCGAAAATAATCTAATTAAGCAACTAAGCAAACTGAGCATAGGGGAATAGTGTGGCTCCATGCAACACCACACGCAAGTCGACGGCAGTACACAACCTAGTACGGTATATTATCCTCAGGGAACTCCCAAACATCAACTGAAATTGTTGGTGGGGGAATCGCAAGGGTGAGCACATGTTGTACTTAGCAAGTGTGGGAAATAATGACATGTAGCTTAAACAAAAAATGATAATAAATAATGGCTATTTGCTGAAAAGTACATTTGAAACAAATGAAAAGCATCTTACAATGTATGTGTGAAATTTATCCCATCATACCCCAAATAAACATAATATTTCATATCCATCATTCAGTATCCATCCATGTACCATATTCTTACCATCATCATTAACCATATCCATTTATCACCATCCATAAACAAACCATAACCATCCCAAAAACCCAGATTCACTCTAATCATGGAAGTTGTCGAGGTGCTCATAATCTGGAGCACGGCAATCATGATAGTTTTTAACACTCTACAGAGGTTGTACCACTTTACCCACAAGTTTGTGATTTCGTCACCTGTCGGCGACTAACCTCTCTTATGCAAATTACACTTCCTTAGGTGTATGACCAAGATATCAAAAAATAGCCTTGACAAAGGGACTACTAGCATATTCAGACCCACTAATGTTTCACCAATGGTGATGCCTCCAACTCAGCACATCCAACCAAGGGCCCCCTTTTGTGCCGTTCGGATCCCAGGTGGGCAGTCCCGCCACTATTGCAAACCCAACAGACTCTCATTCCCCGCTCCTTCAAATAATCCAAACAATGCTGACAATACAATTAATTAATTGTCTAAGCTGCACCCATACTTGGCCTTGTGGTGGCACCGATGTCTTGGTTTATTCTCGCATTAACCGGTCCTTAGACCTAAAGCAAGCGAAACCACCATATCATCCAACCCAATCCACAAACCATTCTTGCTTAGATGTCCCATGTCCCGTGTTACCAAATTACCATATTCATCAATTCACATCCACGTGAGCATTAATTCATAGTTAAGCCATTTGGTTGTTTTCTCATCCCAATTAATTAGAGCGAAGCAAAAAGGTAAAACTACCCTTCCCGACTCTCTACAATATATTCCAAGCGACAATGATGGTCAAACAATATTAGTAAACACCTATCATGGGTTTCCCATCAATTTGACAAAAGCATATAGTTTCCAAACAAAACATTTAAAAACAGGATAAAAATATTCAAGGACACTAGCCTTGCTCTTGAGACCGATTAGCCTTCAAAGTTCTGGTGCTGGAGGTCCTCGACGGCACCCTCTAGAGCAAAACCTTCTACCCCACGTGACAAACATACAAAATAAGCATTACAATCAATAAATTATCATATATTACTCAATATGTCATGACATGCATGATTGATGCAATTATGTGGTAATGCAGGCTATCAAGTTGCTATCATTGCTTACTAACTAGTTACAGTTGAGTTATCATGTGAGAACAAGTTTCAAGTCATTTTGGATAATATTAAAGAAGTTCTAGGAATTTCTATATTTGAAGAACAAGACTAGTCTGCACAAGGGCCTGACATGTCTATTCTGGAACAGAGAGGAAATCGGACTAGTCCGGACACCACCGAACCAGTTCGTTATGGCTAGGGTAATGGCAAATTTTCAATTAGATCATAGTTTGATTAATCAAGAAACCATAATTCACATAGAAAAGATGAATCTAAGGTACTTACCGTTAATCCTAGTGTTCAAGGGTTGAGGATTCGACGAAACTCGAGATCTTGACTTCTTGATTGATTGGGGACGAAGAATTGGCAAAAGAGGATGTCGACAATGGAGGTTTGATGATGGAGATCACAGCAGCGATGACAATCTTGGTTGATCCTTCTCCTTCCTTCCTCTTCCTTCTTCTCCCTGCAGTGGATACTTCTTGACGGTGGCTCTCACGAACTAGGGTTAAGGGTTTCTTCTAATGTGAAAAACGGATGAAAGGGTGGGTGTTGGGGTGTTTATATAGGGTGGAGCTGGTAGGGTTTGGGTGGAACTCGAGTATAAGGCGGTGGAGTGGGCTCCATAGGGGTTTGGCACGACGTTCTTTGACATACTTAAGGCAAATAGCCAACAACTTGTCATGGGGGAGAAATAGAATCCGAGTCAGGCACACCGGACTAGTTCGTATGGAAGCCGGACAAGTCCGATATGGGATAGAAAGTTGAACAGACAGGTCTGGTGGAAATCCGAACAAGTCAGAACTGCTCCAGAAAGCAAAACGGACAAGTCTGGAGGTTTGTCTAATTTCCAAAAACCAGACCAAAGTTGAGAACTTACCAGACAACTCCGAAAGTTTCCAGTAATGAAGATTAGACTAGTCCGTAAAAGGGAACGGACATGTCCGGATAGAAACAAAAGCATTTTCGGACTAATCCGGGAAAAAAGTGGATAAGTCCAGAAAACAACAGAGAGTACATCGGACTAGTCCGCTGTCGAATCAGGACAACTCCACACTAATACAGGTTTTTAGTTGCTGTTTTTGTTCTAATTCATTTTAAACTTGTTCCTTTTTGTGTCGCTTAATACTAAACATGTATAAGATTGTATGCAATGCATTATGGATGAAAATGAGGTTGTTACACAAGCAAGGCTGAAGCGAGACGAGCGAGATATAAAAGCGCATCTTCCATTGTTGACAAAGAGAGATGTGTGGCACTAGGACTGTGGAGAAATTAATTTTGGCAGCAGTGGTGCAGAGACGCGTGCGACCAACGTGCTCAACCTTTCTTTTCCCTGAGGCAGTTTCAATGCATCCCATCGTCTCATCAATGCGCGCGAAACCAACCGCTTCATCATCGACTCCGCACAAACCTTATATACGACGTGCCACCACACATTAGTTCTTCACAAGTGCGTCTCTCATTTTGCATCCGTTTCTTCTTCTTCGTCTTCTCCGCGTCAACGACCCACCACCACCATGGACAACATTCCGCCGCCAAGCCCACCGAGGGAGCCACCCTGCAAGAAACATTGCGGCAAGTCCCCCGAGAGGCTCAATAACGAGTGGTGCCTCGTTATGGCATGCGAGGAATACAACAGTACGTCTCGTGCCATAAGTTCCTTGGGTCTTGGTACCCTTCTAGATTTACTGGAATGGGTACCACCGGCCACTACCTCTATACCCTGACGGGAGTGGCTGATCGTCTCGATTCTGTTCGAGGCGATGGCCCAGGTGCTTGGCGCCTAGGGCCGCAGTAACCTTGTGACAGCGACGGAGAGGAACATTGGTCGCAGTATTGCACTGCCGGTGCAGACGGAGCAGCCGGCCCAGACTCCTGTTGCACCGGCGCCAGAGTCGCTTCCGGAGGAGGAGGAGGAGGATTTAGTTTTTATTTGTTTTTTTTAGTCGATGTTTTCTTATGTCTTGTATTTTGTAATATATTATGTTAATGAATGAAATTTATATGTGTTCATCTGTGTGAATGAATATTACCTTGTGTGTTCAAGTGTGTAAATGAATGAATGTGTGGTGTGTTCATCATGTTCCCCAAGAATCATAATGAATGATTTGATTATATTTTGGACAAATAAATGATTTTGTTATCAAGGGAATGTGCTCTGAGGTCAGTGATGTGTTGTCTGTGTGATATCAAAAGTGAACCAAAGCAAAATGGAGAAAATCACGAAGCTAAAGAAGATGTGGGGAATAGGAGACGCGCTTTACCGTTAAGCTCTTGTCCCTTTAGGTAGGGGAGAGTGAGACATCAAAAATAGGACATGCGCTTCGTTATTAAGCTCGTCTCCATTTTGCATCGTGTACACTGCACAGACCTTATATTAGGTGTTCCATCAGTTCTTCACAAGCGCGTCTCTCCTTTCGTATGAGTCTCTCCTCTTATCTTCTTTGTTCATTTTATTCGTGCATACAACCAACCATAGCCAACATTCCGCCGTCAAGTCCGCCGAGGGAGCCACCCTGCAACAAACAATGTTGCGGCTCACCTGAGAGGCTCAACAATGAGCTGCTCGAGACGATGGCACAAGTCCTCTAGAGGATGTTCAAGACGATGGCCGATGTTCTCAGTGCCACAGGCAGCAGTAATGTGGTGGTGGCGATGGCAAGGAATCTCTATCGCGAGGTTGCACCGCAGGACCAGCCGAAGCAATAGCGCAGCAGCCGGAGCAGCTGGCTAGGGCTCCCGTTGCACCGGCAACAAAGTCGCGGCCGAAGAAGGAGGAGGAGGCGGAGGAGTGATCAGGACATCACTTCTATGGATACAAACAACACTCCACTGAATATACAAGATGCAATCAATAGAGTTCACACACAACAATTAACTTCAGTGGTCAGCTCTTTCTTATATGTTTCCTTATATGTTTTTTATAATAGATTGCTAATTAATTTTTTAATTGTGAATTAGTATCCAAGTAGAGGTTCAAGGAGTACTTGGAGGAAGCCTTAGGGACGTGGAGGATTAGAGAATATGTTTAAAGAAGATGGAAAACATGCCCAACTCAAAATCGTGTCCAACTCGGAGTCCAGGAGCAGTTCGCACCAAAACGGACACCCATGATATCTACGATCTTTGTTTTGGACATTCTACATATGCACGAATAGGAGAGAGGATAATATGTCCAATGCTGCTGGTCCCATGTCAGAATTCATACGGATTTGATCGGAATTGTCGAAACAAAATCGAGTTCAGAATCTACCGGGGTGTTGTACCACCATATTGGGCCATTGGGCCTTGTATCAAGTGTACATTCCTTATTTATGTGTCTTATGGTTAGGTCACGACTCAAACACCCTTTTGATGTACTCTCACCTATATACACTCCATAGTAGCCGCCATAAACAATTGGGTTTTGCTTAGATTCAATCTGTCATTGAACAGTGTCACCACTCATCGGTTGTGAGACCCCACTTCGTGATCAACTCAATCTTGATTGCAACTTTTCTATTCTTGCTTGTGTTCTTGATTTCGCTTGCAAGATAAGCCTTCGTAGCAAGGTCATTTGTGTGTTACAGGTGATAACTAACAAAGCAGTGGTGTAGCAATTGTGTGGTTCCGTTTGCTCTGAGCTTTGGATCATCAACGTCGAGATCTCCACCCAATCAAGTTTACCATACCTCTCGGATGTCCGGGCCTAAATCTCCTTATCAACTGGTAGAAGATTCCCAGGTTGCCCGTTAGGTAATTCATCTATCCATCACATTAGTTTTTGTTTTTCATATCTAGAGTCCACAAAAAGGCCACAAAAAATACTTGTAGTTTAGTAGATCTATTCATCACTTTCTCCAAGCCACCATTATGCCTTTCAACTTTTTTATCAGTTTTGTTTTGTGGAGTTTGAATCTTTGGTTGAGTCATATTGCAAGTTTAGAAAGTGTTTTTGGACATAGTTTGAGTTTTGTATTGTGTTGATTCATCCTTTTGAATCACATCATCACATCCAGATTAGATTCACTCTGTCCAGTTCGTTATTTACATCATATCTCACTCATACAAACTCGGATTTTAGTGTTCTTGTATTTTCTGGAAACTTGAGAATCTCTCTACAACCTTTGTATTCATTAGTTTCCCAAAAAATAGATTTATCATGGCCAAAATTGCATTAGATCTGAATCTATTCTAGATGTAGAATTTCTAAACAGTCTGTATTTCGAGGGCAATATCTCCTATTGTTTTCGTATAAAACAGGTCTTACATATACACAAATTAAAGAGTAGAAATAGATCTATAATCTTTCTGTTGAAAGTTTATATATTTGGGGCCTCTAAGGGTGCCTAATTGTCCTTGGAAGATGGAGCAGAAAATCCGTAACAGACATACGAGATATCTTGGATTGCTTTGCATCGTATTCTTCTTTTGGAGCACATTCCAAAAAAAAGACATAATAAGAAGGCAAGTGCAAAAAAGATACAAAAGCTGCACAAATAAAGAAAAAGATAGAGGTCTTGGCACCCTCGGTGCCCTATAGTTTTGTTTCGTGTCTTGCTAGCTTGAACTAGTATGAACACATTTAGGCCAGCAACATTGACAAGTACTTTGTACACTTATTCAACTTTACTATTTGGTTGCGTTGTTGCTAATCCTTGCTACATATAAAGTGCCATCCAAGCTCCACTTTCTCTTGAGCAGAACACGTACCTTTGCAATCACCCCACGCTTCATTGTTTCACCACACCATGAACACCAGCTGCTGTGTCGATAATAACACTTGTAAAAGTGTGGTTAGATGATTGAGGGAGAGAGATTATTTTTTTCCTTCCATCAGTCACATTGGCACTGTCCTTTGTAGTTGACAGGGATAACATATTCCTATTGTTGTTTTTGTACTACTAAAAATGGCAGAAAATAATGGTGACGGACTTTCAAATGCAGGGTTATGTAACATGATGAACGATGCGGCAGAGGTGTTCACGAAAAACAATGTGTAGTTTTGTAACCTGGTGGATAGAATGTTGGAGCTGCTAGGCAAGTTGGTAGCACAAAGAAAGGTAAGATTCGCAAATTTGGATCACACACCAACCGAGACTTCACATTATCTTCAGGCTACCTCCACTACTCCTTCCACTAGAAACTATGCAAAAGAGGAGATGTTGAACAACTCTTCTGAATTGTTTGATGAATCAGCCCATAATGCATCTAAACTTCCTTCTGAAAATGATAATAAAGGTAACAAATATCACAACACACTTGTTGAAGGTGCCATGTTTTTAGATATTCAGAATTTTCCTACCAATCATGCTGTTCACGAGGAGCAACTAGTGGAATCATTTATTGATACACCATTGCAACATGTTGATTTTTCTGCTGATCCTTGCGCTAAGAATGAATTTTTTACTGATAATACTATTATAGTTATGTGAAAACAAGTTAGTGAACTTGATGATACAGTTTTGGATTCACCTACTTGTGCTGAAATTAATAATTTGATTCCCATTACTGCTAAACATGAGAAACTAAAATTGTTGTCTTCACTAAATACTTTGGGTTATACTGAATTTGACACTCTTTGTGATCAAGACACTGTAGAAAGAAGAATATTTTTGAAAACTGAATTACCTTTGTTGACAAGAAATACTTTTCATGCTATAGGAAAATATGAACATAGTGGTATGTTCATGGTGTATAAAGTTTACATATGTTCAATTGAGAAAGCTCCTTTTGTGCTACAACAACATGGTAAAAGTTAATGAATGCACTAATGCTAGTAATGCCTTGTCAAATTTTTCTAGTATTTTTTCTTGCAGCAGGGCCAACGAATAAAAGAGAAGCATTGTTCGCTTTGGTTGTGCAATATGGACAGCGCTCATACTATCCCGAAAAGCCTATTTCCTGGACATACGAGCAAGCCGAGGACGGCTGGTCATAAAGAAGTGGAGAATGACAAGATCATGCACGTTAACATTGCACCTACAAACATGGCACACTTTTTATTCGTTTAGTATCATGTCTCAAGTGAATGTGCGCTCTTATTTAATGGACAAGATCGAGATGGTGCACTATGTCGTCCATCACCTTAGCCTCCTCCTTTCATGCATACAAGAAGATTTGATGGCATTGCACACTCGGACCAACACTTGAGAGAAGATGAATTTAAGTCAAGGACAACTCCAATTCAAGAAGGGGGGATGATGAGGACATTACTTCTATGGATACAAACAACACTCCATTGAACATACAAGATGCAATCAATAGAGTTCACACACAACAATTAATTTCAGAGGTGACCTCTTTCGTATATGTTTCCTATATGTTTTTGAGAATAGATTGCTACCTAATAATTTAATTGTGATAAGGATACATGGAGAGGTTCAAGAAGTACTTGGAGGAAGTCTTAGGGACGTGTACGACCATAGAATACGTTCAAAGAAGATGGAAATCAGCCCAACTCAAAATTGTGTCCAACTCGGAGTCCAAGAGCAGCTCGCACTAAAATAGATGCCCAAGACGCACACGATCTCTGTTTTGGACTTTCTAAATATGCACAGAAAGGAGAGATGATAACATTTCGAATGTTGTTGGTCCCATGTTAAAATACCTTCGGAGTGAATGGGTATCGTCGAAACAAAATCGAGTTTAGAATTTGTCAAGGTGCTGCGCCACTATATTGGGTCATTGGGCCTTGTATCAAGTCTACATCATTTATTTTCGTGTCTTAGGATTAGGTCACGACTCCAACACCCTTTGTGTGTCCTTCCACCTATATATACTCCATAGTAGCTGCCATGAACCATTTTGTATTGCTTAGATTCAATCTGTCATCGAACAGTGTCACCATTCATCGGCTGTGAGACCCCAATTCGTGATCAGCTCCGTTTTGATTGCAACTTTTCTGTTCTTGCTTGTGTTCTTGATTCCGCTTCAGGGATAAGCCTTTGTGGCGAGATCATTCATTTGACTTTGGTGATAACCAATAGAGTAGTGGTGTAGTGATTGTGGGTTTTCGTGGAGTCTTGGATCATCAATGTCGAGATCTCCACCCAATTAAGTTTACCAGACCTCTTGGAAGATCAGGACTCGTCATCCCATCAAGGTGTAGGACTAAAGTTTTCTTTTGTTTTTTTAGTTGATGTTGTTTTTCTTTTCCTGTGTCTTGTACTTTTTTCTTGTGTTCTGTAATATATTGTTAATGAATGAATGTGTTATCTGTGTTCATCTGTGTGAAGGAATATTATCTTTTGTATTCAACTATAAATGAATGAATGTGTGTTCATTGTGTTCCTCATGAATGACAATTCATAAGGAAGCATTTGATTATTTTTTGGATTGAAAATACTACAGTGAAGGTACTCTACATTAGAATGATTATTTAGTTATGAAGTGAATGTGCTCTACATTCGTTTAGCGATGTGTTCATGTCTGTTTGTAACCGAAGTCAAAGGAGACGTGATTTCTGTAAAGTTCATCTCATTTATTTTGCAAATAGGAGATGTGCTCTGTTAGTCGCTCGTCTCCCATTCATCAGAGGATCGGGCTTGTCTTGGATATTTCATTAAATGAGACACGCCTTATAGTACCTCGTCTTCTTTTACCCTTGGCCGCGCCTTTCTTTCGTGAACCAGCATCGTCGCTGAGGTGGGCTCATTTCATTTACCCATATTACTGACGATCGCCTTTGCGCTCGTCTCTGATCTTTGTCTCTTATTTGCATTTCTTACTTAGTGCAAAGAAAACAAAAGATCTAGCGATGGAAAGTCATACCATGGACACCACTAGCTCGGTGATGCTCGGAGTTGATCTGCGACGGTGATTGTAGGTACCCTGCGTACCGTATACCCCTTGGGACTACAAAAAGACCAAATGAACTTCACCTGTATGAGTTGAAGACCTGCGAAGGACCCACCTGTCATACGGGACCGGACCTGCCTCACATCTATGGTTAGTCCCAGTGCTGCCACGTGTATACTGCAACCGGACCTACATCCCACACATGGGATAGCTCAGCGCTAAACACCTGTTCAGCACCCCTGGACCTAACCCCAGACAGAGGGAAGCTCCGGTATCGACACATGTACATCTACAGCGGACCTACCCGTCCCAGACGGAAAGCTCCGAAGCTGCCACGTGTCCAACCGCCGGACCTTTAGCCTCAACAATCATACTGGTGGACCCCCAACGGCTCGGACCTTCAAGGGGCAATCAAAGACTTCAAGACCTGATTAAGTGTCATTAAATACCATATTAATGACACACGATTGGAAGGCCCTTAATACCAGTAACGGCACTATCAAGGCCTATTACCACGCTATTAAGGGTAATTAACCTCATTAATTGTGTATTACGCATCAGTAACCGTCAGGGCCACATTTCGGGTCAGGCTAACGGTGTAACGATCAGTCCTTGTATTATAAAAAGACTGGTCGACGATACACAGGCCCTTTCTCCTCTCCCTGTCGACTCCTCAGACTCTTCTCTGACTCGCTAGGAACTCTCCACTCCTAGACGCTCAATACAACAACTACACACCCCGTGGAGTATGGTATTACGCTCAGGCGGCCCGAACCACGTAAATCCTCATGCCTACTTGCCATCGTGTTTTGAATCTCTCCGCGCCCAATACCGAACTACAAACTCTGCGGGCTACCAAAAGTAGTACCGGGATAATTGCCACAACAACACTCCAACAGTTGGTGCGCCAGGTAGGCGGTGTGCCCGATATTCAAACATGGTGAACTCCCTGCTAGATCGTCAAACGGCAACCCTGCTGTGCTACCTGCTGGAGGCAATCCCTCCAACATGCAGCCGCCAGCAGGTGTTGTGGCTCCAGCAGGAGCCATGCCACCGCCGCCACCGTCCGCACCGGCAAATCAAGCTGGACAGTGGGATGGAGCGTCTGCGTTAGTCACGGCATCGGCTAACAACAACCTTGAACACGCGCTCCATGTCGCGCGTGCTCTTCTCCAATGCCCACCACCTCCAGGTGCATCCCAGGGTGCAATGGAGCAGTGGAGGGCTGATGTGGAACATTTGGTTGCAGCAACAGCCGATCGCATCAGCAACCAAGGTCCTCCCCCCTCGGGGCGGGCCCCTTCGCAGCATCGAACCGTGTCGGGCAGACTTGGTCTGCACGCTTCCTAGCATAGGAGGCATGTTGCGTCTCAACAAGCGACGTCGCTTCCTTCCGAGGTGGGACGCACCCATACGGTAACCAGGCTTCCAACTCACGACCTTCGGCCAAAGCATGATCGCCGTTACCGTCAACAGGATAGCCGCGTCCATATCGAGCGCGCTCGCAAAAGGCAAGAGGCTCGAGACAGTTGTGCTCCCGAGGGAGTAGGAGGAGGATGTTCTGCCCTGGCCATGCACCTTCGCATGGTCAGGTGGACACAAAAGTTCCGGCCTCACCCACCGGAGAAATTTGACAGGACTGTCAATCCCGCTGAGTTTCTCCAAATTTACTCCACCGCAATCCTTGTGGCCGGAGGCAATGAGGCCGTGATGGCCAATTATTTCCCCGTGGCTTTGACTGGGACCGCCAGGTCCTGGTTCATGAGCCTTCCACCCGACTCCATCAAAAGTTGGGCGGAACTGTGCCAACAGTTCACCACCAATTTTGGGAGTTCATACACCCGACCAGGCACTGAACTGGACCTTTTTGCTGTCAAGTAGAAGGGGGGAGAGTCCCTGCGATCCTTCATCTAGAGGTTGTCCCAGGTACGAAATACTTTTACTTCTATCTCCAGTGCCTCTTTTATTGTGGTATTTAGACAGCGCGTACGAGAGAAGAAGATGTGGAGAAGCTGGCAACCAAGGAGATCACCAGCATCACAGAACTCTTCATCTTGGCAGATAAATGCGCCAAAGCTGTGGAGGGTCGTGAAATGCACTCCCAACCACCTCCGGAGGACATGAAAAAATCCTCCAAGGGTGAAGCCACTAGCTTCGGGAGTGGTAAAAAGAAGAAAAGGTCCAACGGCAAGAAAAAGCCGTCGGCCGGCACACAACCTGCTGCAGTTGCTTTAGCTCCAGGTGGCCGGGGGCCACACCCCGAAAAACAACCTCGGCTGTCGTCTAAAGATGGAGGCAGCTCCAAGATGTTGTGTCCTATACACAAGTCGAACAGCCACAACCTGTAAGGCTGCCGGGAGGTCTAAAACCATGCCGAGTGCTACAACAAGCGCCGGGAAGAAGTTCCTTTCCGTCAAAGGGAAGGGAAACAAAAAGTTGACGAAGCTCCGGCTGAAGATGAGTTAGGATTTCAGGACCCTAAAAAGGTCTTGAAGGCTGTTTACACCTCCGTCGACAATGACTTTGATGTCTCCGACAACGAACGTCAGAAAACTATGAACACCATCTTTGGTGGTTCGTGGGACATCATGTCCCGCCATGTCCTCAAGACCATGCGGCGAGACAAGGCCTCAGTAGCTCCTACTGCCAGGGCGGAGCCACACCGGAAGTTGATGGACACTGCCATCACTTTCGATGCGTCGGACTGCCCTCAGAATATGATCGGAGATGGCCAACTCCCATTGATGGCATCTTCGACCATCAACAACATCCAACTCTACCTTGTAATGGTGGACGGAGGTTCGGAGCTGAACTGAAAGTGCATCTAGGACTGCATTGTTGGTTTTGGATGATTTATGACAAGCAATTGGGATCCTAACCTCTATGTTGAGATGAGTGCAGGATTTTGATAGGAAAATGAGCAAAATGCCAAAAAGAAGGAAGAATGAGGAGCAAAGTGAAAATGATCTCAAGCAAGAAGAATAGTAGATTATTATGTATGGAGTGTGTTAGGAAAACACATCCCAATAGCTAAAATTCAAATTAAACACACACATTGCACAAAGTTACACAGGACCGGAATAGTCCGACTTACACCGGACTAATATCCTCTCTGACTAGAATTGGACTAGTCCCCCAGTGCGGACAAGTCCTCAAAATACTTCACAAGTCACACAAAATCGTACAAGTCAGATCACAACCGGACTATTCTGATATTCTTTCTGATCTAAATCGGACAAGTCCGATGTGTGCACGGACTAATCCGAAATACCCTTTGATCTGAATCGGACAAGTCCCCCAGGTGCGGACTTGTCATCCTATACACTTAGGGTTTCACATGTCCGGACAAGTCCGATGGCTATCGGACTAGTCCGAAGATTTCCAGTAGCGAAATCGGACAAGTCCGCTCCTAGCCGGACTAGTCCGATATTTCGGGACACTTAGGGTTTGCTACACACAGCACACCGGACTAGTCCGGTGACCACCACGGACTAGTCCGAACATTCCGAACCCTAACGGTCACTTTTAAAAACACCATATAAATAGAGGTGCACGGCCCAACTTTGAACTCTCTCGATCCCTAGCACCGTCACACCTCCCAAGAGCCTCAAAAACCACATCTCCCCACAAAATGAAGTGCAACAATGTTCAATCCTTTGAGGATTCACTCTAGATCATTGGAGAGACACGTTCATCAACACATTGGGCTCTTGGTTTGATTCTCTAACACACTCATGTGATTTCATTGTAATCTTTTGAGTGTGTTCCTGGTGGTATTTCGTGTTGTATTCTAAGGGAGCTCTCAACGTGTGAGAAGGCCCCTTTGAATTCAGTTATTCACCCCTTTGTGATTAGTGGAAGAAGGATTGGCCTTCTTGGCGATACGACGAGGGTAGGGTTGGAGAAGACCCGGTCCTATTGTGGACTCCTCAATGAGGACGTAGGTTGCCTTCATGGGAGCCAAACCACGGGATAAATCCTTGTGTCTTGTTCTTGGTGTTCAACGTTCTTATTTATCAATATAATCTAGGGTTTCACTAATCATTGCTAATCTCATGTTGAATTGTTAAACATAAGATTTAATCTTGATATAATCTGATATATAACATTGAAACCTTCATTTGATTCTATACTTCCGCTGCATACATAGTAGAATCAATCTAATCAATCAAACTTGATCAACTTAGTTCGTAAACACCGGACTAGTCCGCACTTTACCGGACTAGTCCGATATATCTGCTATTGAGCTGGTTGTTAAGTGTTGCAGGATCCGACAATTATCAAAAAGGCCTATTCACCCCGCCTCTAGGCCACATTCAATTGGTATCAGAGCAGGTTCTTCAAGAAAGAGTCTAACCACTCAAAGAGATAATGTCGGAGATGAAGGACATCGACAAAACCAACAACCAAGAGGAGGTTAACAACGACAAGACCCAAAAGATGGAGAAGTACCTCGAAGCCATTCAAGACTTCGAGGACGATGATGAGGAGACACTAGAGCTAAAGGCGCTCCTCAGAAAGAAGGCACTTTCAAAAGGGAAAGTGAAAGTGGAAGAGAAGAAGAAGGGGAGTAGTCACACCGACTACTCCCGATATCCTTTTAACTATGATCGTCTAAATTCCAATAACAATCATTACTTATCTATCCCATTTGGAAAAGCCCCACACCTCGATGGAAGTGATTACTCAATGTGGAGGCAAAATATGAAAATGCATCTAATTTCCCTCAATCCAAGTTTGTGGCATATTGTGTGCACAGGGATAGATATTTCGGACGACGACAAAGAGCTCACCCCAAGCCAAGAGCAGGCTATTCACATAAACGCTCAAGTCGCGGCTGTAATCACCTCCTCACTCAGTCGGGACGAGTTTACCAAGGTGGATGGACTCGAAATTGCTAAGGAGATATGGGATACACTGCAAACTGCACATGAAGGTGAGCGACATGTGCGTGAAGCAAAGATAGAGATGATCGAAGGTGAACTAGGAAGATTCGCAATTGAGGAAGATGAGTCACCCCAAGACATGTACAACCGATTGAAGACACTCGTCAACAAGGTTCGATCATATGGGAGCAAGAAGTGGAATGACCACGAGGTGGTAAAGCTCATCCTTAGAGCTTTTATGCCTCGTAATGTCACACTATGCTCCATGATTACAGAAAGCCCCGGATACAAAAGGATGACTCCGGGTGAATTGCTTGGAAAGATCATCAACTTTGAGATGATGGAAAAAACAAGCAAAGAATGTCAAGGAAATTGTCGACCTCACCTCTGCAAAGCAGAAAGGGGTTGCTTTGAAGTCCACCATCAAGCCTCTATCCAAAGAAGCTAGAGAAGCACAACTAGAGGAAGACAGTGACGACGAGAGCAGTGAACAAGATGAAGATGACATGATATGATTCATGAAAAATTTCAAGAGAATAATGAAGAAAAGACAAGGTACAAAATCAAGTGAAGGAAAGTACAAGGACAGAACAAAGGCAAAGTTGAGACGGGCATGCTATAATTGTGGTGAGTATAGCCACTTTATTGTTGATTGCCCGTAGGAAGAGAACAAGAAGAAGACAAAAGAAGCCAAGCCTCAACCCAAGAAATTCTTCAAGAAGAAGAAACAAGCCGAACAAGATCACATAGGGAAGGAGTGGGACTCAAATGATGAGTCCTCATCATCCAAATAAGAAGAGATGGCTAGCATAGCTATCGAGAGCACGTCCAAGAAGTCTACCCTCTTCCCTACACTCGGCACAAGGAAGGGAAATGGCACTTGCCTCATGGCAAAGGAAGGTAAACGCAAGGTAACCATCAAAGCCCCTTTCGTGCATTCCTACACTAGTGATGATGAAATACATAGTGATAACGAGTATATGCTTATTGGACTAGATAGGAAAGCTGCAATAAAAATGAAGTTTTTACTTGATCAACTTGTTGAAAAGGAGAGGTCAATTCATCGTCGAGAGGACATGATTATTTCCCAAAAGGAGGAGTATGTCGAACTTGACAAACTTCTAGAACTTGAAAAGGAGAAAAGCAATTCACTAGAATGTGAGTTAGCTTAAAGCAAGGAAGCTTGCCTGGAGTTAACCGACTCAAATGTTTCAATCAAGGACCAACTTGCTTACCTGATGAGGTTAACAAGATGCTCGAAGTGCAAGTTGAGTCACTCAAGTTGAATGAACCTTCCTCCTCCTCATGTTCACCTTCTCAACCAACTAAAACTGATTTTACTCATACTTGTACATGTAAGAAAGGTGACACCAGTTTGAAGGAGAAATCAACCTCCACAAAGAATAAACATCCTTCCCAATGTGGCATATTTGACAAGGAGAAGATCAACTATGCATGTAGTGCATACTTGGTCCAAAGACCTCCAAACGTCAAATATGGCATTGGTTACTCTTATGGTGAAAAGCACCATGCTAGAAGTCATAAGAATAACAAGGAGAGGATTTCCTTTGTGAAGGGAAGACCCTCTCAAACTAGTAAGTCGAAGTGTAAAAACCTGAACTCACACGAACACCGGACTTGTTCGGTCAGTATCCGGACAAGTCCGTTTCTCCTGACAAGTCCGGACTCCCAGACTAGTCCTGTATACAAACAACAACGATTACTCTTTAGAACATTTGATGCCTCCTATGTGTTAATGAAAAATAATCTTGGCAAGATTTATGCTCATTATGTTGGGCCACGCCATGGGAACACCAAATCTCATGTGTGGGTGCCCAAAACCCTTGTAACTAACCTGCAAGGACCCAAGCAAGCTTGGGTACCTAAAACAAAAGAATAATCTGTTTTTGCAGGCCTATTCCTCCGGTGGTTCCAAATGGGTGCTAGACAGTGGCTGCACCAACCATATGACCGGAGAAAGAAGAATGTTCTTTGAATATGAAGAGAATGAGGACCCAAATGAAGGCATCTACTTTGTATATAATAGTCAAGTAAAGGTGCTCGGTACCGGTAAAATTGCAATATCTTCAAACACACACTTTCTCATGTTTTACATGTTGAATCCTTAGATTATAACCTGGTGTCCATATCTCAACTATGTGACAAAGGTTATAATTGCTCGTTCCCTAACGAGGGTGTGACCGTCTCTAGGAGGAGTGATGATTCCATTGCATTCAAGGGTATGTTGAAGGGAAAGCTTTACCTTGTTGACTTCAACAAGGATAAAGCCGAACTTGACACATGCTTGATTGCAAAAACCAACATGGGTTGGCTGTGGCATATACGGCTAGCGCATGTTGGTATGAGGAATCTTCAAAAACTCCTCAAGGGCGATCACATCCGCGGTTTGAATGATGTTGTTTTTGAGAAAGACAGGCTTTGTAGTGCGTTCCAAGCCGGGAAGCAAGTTGGAGCACCTCATCCCGCAAAGAACGTAATGACTACAACAAGACCGCTCGAGCTACCTCACATGGACTTATTTGGTCCAATTGCTTACATAAGCATCAGCGGTAACAAATATGGTTTAGTAGTTGTTGATGACTTTTCTCGCTTCCCTTGGATTTCCTTTTTGCATGATAAGTCGGAAACACAAGGAATACTCAAGAAGTTTTTCAAGGGAGCTCAAAACGAATTCTCATTGACAATCAAGAATATTCGAAGCGACAACGGCACAGAGTTCAAGAACACACAAGTAGAGGAGTACCTTGATGAAGAGGGCATCAAGCATGAATTTTCAGCGCCATATTCCCCACAACAGAACGGAGTTGTCGAAAGGGAGAATCGAACACTCATAGAGATGGCAAGAACAATGCTCGATGAGTACAAGACATCGGATCGATTTTGGGCGGAAGCGATCAACCCCGCTTGCTACGCTGTAAATCGACTTTATCTTCATCGACTACTCAAGAAGACATCCTATGAGCTACTCACCGGTAACAAACCAAATATTTCATATTTTCGAGTTTTCGGTTCTCCATGCTATATCTTAAACAAGAAGCCTAGGACTTCAAAGTTTGCTTCGAAGTCCGATGAAGGTTTCTTGCTTGGTTATGATTCGAACACTTACGCCTATCGTGTTTTCAACAAGACCTTCGGACTTGTTGAAATAGCACGTGACGTAGTGTTCGATGAGACTAATGGCTCCCAAAAGGAGCAAGTTCATCCATGTGAACTAGGTAAAGAAGGAGGTCCTTGTCAAGCATTGAAGAGAATGGCTCTAGGTGAGGTTCGACCACAAGAGCCACCTCCACACGTACATGAGGGAGATGAACAACAAGAGGAGATCAATGATCAAGGGGGAGCTTCAACACAAGATCAACCATAAAGATACCAAGATAATCAACAAGTCAACAAAGGCAATGACTTAGTGGGAGAAGCAGATAATCATGACGATACAACTCCTCAAGTTCCACACCCAAGAGTACACCAATGCGTCCAAAGGGATCACCCAATCGACAACATCATCGGTGACATCCATAAGGGAGTAACCACTAGATCTCGCATAGCTAACTTTTATGAACACTATTCATTTGTATCCTTTTTGGAACCACGCAGGGTTGAAGATGCATTGAAAGATCCCGACTGGGTGGTGGCAATGCAAGAAGAATTGAACAACTTCAAGCGGAACGAAGTTTGGGGAACTTGTGGAAAGAGCCAATGCAAACATTGTCGGCACCAAGTGGGTCTTCCGCAAAAAACAAGACGCACACGGAGTGGTGACAAGGAACAAGGCAAGACTTGTGGCCAAAGAGTATTCACAAGTCGAAGGTTTGGATTTGGACGAGACTTTTGCTCCAGTAGCTAGGCTTGAATCTATCAGAATATTACTTGCATATGCTACTCACCATGATTTCAAGCTGTATCAAATGGATGTGAAAAGCGCCTTCCTCAATGAACCAATCAAGGAAGAGGTGTACGTGGAGCAACCACCCGAGTTTGAAGACGAAGAGTTCCCCGACCACGTGTTTAAATTGCGTAAGGCTCTCTATGGCCTCAAACAAGCTCCTAGAGCTTGGTATGAGTGTCTTAGAGATTTCTTTACCGAAAATGGCTTTAAGATTGGCAAAATAGATTATACACTGTTTACAAAGAATTTTGATGATGATCTTTTTATTTGTCAAATTTATGTTTGTGATATAATCTTTGGGTCAACTAATCAATATTTTTGTGAGGAATTTAGTAAAATCATGACAGACATGTTTAAAATGTCAATGATGGGAGAATTGAAGTATTTCTTGGGATTCCAAGTGCGGCAACAAAAGGAAGGGATGTTCATAAGCCAAACCAAGTACACGCAGGACATACTTAAGAAGTTTGGTATGGATAAGGCGAAGCCCATAAAGACTCCCATGGCAATAAATGGGCACTTGGATCTCAATGAAGATGGACCTAGCGTCGACCAAAAGGTATATTGCTCTATGATTGGATCTCTACTCTATTTATGTGCATCTAGGCTAGATATTATGTTGAGTGTATGTTTGTGTGCAAGATATCAAGCCAACCCCAAGGAATGCCACTTGACAGCCGTAAAAAGGATCTTGAGATACTTGATTCACACACCTAACCTTGGTCTTTGGTACCCAAAAGGCTCAAAATTCAATCTCATTGGATACTCCGATGCAGATTATGTCGGGTGCAAGATAGATAGGAAAAGCACCTCCGGCACCTGCCAATTCCTAGGGAGATCCTTGGTTTCTTGGTCCTCCAAGAAACAAAATTCCATTGCCTTATCCACAGCCGAAGCGGAGTATGTTTCAGCCGGGAGTTGTTGTGCACAACTTCTCTAGATGCAACAAACTCTAAGGGATTATGGTTACACTATGAACCATATTCCACTCCTTTGTGACAATAAGAGTGCTATCAAAATTACCCACAGCCCAGTTGAGCACTTCAGAAACTAAACACATAGATATAAGACATCACTTTTTGAGAGATCATGCCATGAAAGGAGACATAGCTATTTCCCATGTCAATACCCAAAAGCAATTGGCCGACATATTCACCAAGCCACTTGATGAAAAACGCTTTTGCAAACTCCGAAATGAACTAAATATCCTTGATGCTCGGAGTGTGGCTTGAAATGTTGCATACCTGTATGAATTCTTCAAATATGTTGTTTTGGATTGTGAAAATCATCTCTCTCATTTTTCTCCAAAAAACTATGTCAATTACTAGATCTTGGTGAATTATGATCATTGCTTGATTGTTGTATGCTTACTGATCATATTCATCAAGATTATTTGATCTGTTTTGCCTCTCTTTTCTCTAAATATGTTCCTTCAAATATATATGAATGGGCTACAAATTCTCGCCTGGTGACCACGGACTAGTCCGTGGTTGCCCGGACTAGTCTGCCCATGCAGACCAGTATGTAGAGTGCCGGTTAGGCCGGACTAGTCCGGTAGACAATGAACTAGTCTGATATAGCCCGTGGAAAAGTTCGGACTAGTCCGGTCATCTCTGGACTTGTCCGATTTTTCGTGTCCATAACCCTAGCTGCCGCTAAACCCTAATCTCCTCACCTCCACTATTGCCCCACGCATTCTCTCTCTCACTCGAGCTCCCAAGGCGATTTCTTGCTTCCTCAATCAAAAACCTTCGCATTTGGGCGGAAATAAAGCTTGTCCACCTGAGGATTGAAGCTAGCGGACTTGTCCGGACTTCAACATCCTCATCTCCATGTTTCAAGCAATTCTTCGGTAATTTTCACTCAAACCCTAGAAATTCCAAATTTCTTCATTGTTGATAAACTAGCCTAGCATTCCTCACCATATACGTGCCTCCTTGATGTATTATGTTTGTGCTATGCCTGTTATGCATTGGGAATCACCATTTGTCTAGTTTTCTAGATTTTTTAGTTTGAATACCGGACTAGTCCGTTCCATGCACGGACAAGTCCGATGTCCTGGACTAGTCCGTGTCTGGACACCAGACAAGTCCGACTTTTTTGAACTCAAGACCTAACTTTTCAATTCCTCAATGCAAGTCCTTGATATACTTTCACACCTATGCCTTGTACCATTCTTTCTCAGTCAAGCCACTCATTCTCAGGGCTAGTCGAGCTCAAATGATGAAGTTTCCGATTTTGAGGCCGAGATGGACCACGAGGTGGCACCTCGGACCTTGACGGGTCTTGGCAAAATGCGCCAAGAAAGACCGTCCGAGCCAACTCAGTCTCCTCCACAGGCTCGAAGGAAAGTGTTGGCTAAGAATCCAGTGTCCAAGGCAGCTACATCATCGAGTGGCCCTCGCCAAGCAAAGGGCAAGGGCAAAGGGATTGCTACGGGTCTAGTTGGCCCGTTGAAGCTACATGCTCCGAGGGAAGGGGTCCGGGACCCCACTAAAGAGATTTTCAATGGAAAGGGCCGCGACTCAGCTGCAAAGCTCAGGAGCATTGATTGCTATAGTCATCCAAAGCAAGCTGCAGATGGAAGATTCTGGAGCAATTTTCATGCTGACTATTACAGACCTCTCTACCTGCAAATGAAGACACCAGTGGTGCGCAGTCAGTGGATTGACTGGGCACATCATGAGAAGAAAAGATACTCTGCATTCGATGAAGTAATTGCAGCAGCTGAAAGACATGGCCTGAAGGACCTCTTTGCCTTCAAGTACAATTGGAATGATGAAGTGGTGGCTCAGTTCTATGCCACTTGTTACTTTGCAAGCGATGAAGAAGAGAGAGTGACTTGGATGACTCATGGATCCAAGCACACTATCACATATGAAGAATTTGCAAGGATGTTGCATCTTGACACCTCAAGCAATGACTATATGATTATTCACAATGTTGGTGTCATCGAGAAGGAAAAGATGAAGTTTCTCTATGAGCCCAACTCAAAGTTCATCCCTCCTTCCACGAAGAACATGAACCAATTCTTTGTGGTGCTAAACAGAGTCTTAAGGAAGACAATAGCTCCTAAGGATGGGGATGCAGGGAGTGTTCAAGGATACCTCCGAACTCTGATGAGGTTCATAAGCAAAAGCCACCCATTTGATGTGGCGGAATACATTTGGAATGACATGGTGAACATATCATGCACTCCTAACAGGTCATGTGGATATGCCCCTTATCTCATGTACATGATTGAGAAAGTCACAGGGATCGAGTTTGTCAAAGATGTGGAGAACACACCTCTAAGGCCTCGGAAGCCTCAACAAGTAAACGTCCAGGCTGCTCCCTCGCCGGCCTCCAGCCCTGAGGCACCGGTGAAAACAAGAGAAGATGCAAGTGCTGCCACTGATGGTAGGGAAGCCCCTCAAAAAGGATCAGCTAGTGGGATTCTGAAATATCTCACTGCAATCTTTGCCTCCTGCAAGAAGGCCGAAGTGAAGGCCCACAAGCTCAATCAGAAAAGAAAGGAGGACATGAGGTACATCAAGGCAAATGTGAAGAAAATTTTCCAGATGCTGGAGATCGACCCCATTGGGTCTCGAGTGATTTCTGAGGACTCCGACCCGGACTTCACTGAGCTCGAGCCCTTGACCCCCTCCGAGCTTGCCAACTTTGGCATTGGGGACTCGAGTGGCTCCGTCCCGCCTCCTCCTCCTCCTCATCAAGATGAAGATGAAGATGACAAAGACGACGATGAGAGGACTGACAGTGAATAGTGAAGACCTTAGGACCCTCCTCTCCTTCTTTTTGGTGTCTTGATGCCAAAGGGGGAGAGATTGAGGGGGGGTCTTAGCTTTAGCTGTAGGGTGCGAGGAGAGAGCTCTCTTTATGCTTTTTAAATCTTTTGTGGCTTGTAATGTTTTAACAATGATCTTATATTAATTATGGTTCTGTGATGCAATGATTTCATCCTTTTAGTAGTATTTATGAAATATGTGATTTTGCTATAAAATGACATATATGCTTGCTATTGGTTGATTAAAGTCAATTATGTCATTCTTTATGTTCCAGTGTACTTAGTTATGCATCCCACCATAAAGAACGCACATATGGATTATACTCTCACTGCTTGATGTATTTTGGACTCATATGTGCATACTTTATGAAAATCTCAATTTTTATCATATTATGTGAAATCACAATTGGTTGTCATCAATCACCAAAAAGGGGGAGATTGAAAGTGCATCTAGGACTCCCTTGTGGGTTTTGGATGATTTATGACAAGCAATTGGGATCCTAACCTCTCTGTTGAGATGAGTGCAGGATTTTAATAGGAAAATGAGCAAAATGCCAAAAATAAGGAAGAATGAGGAGCAAAGTGAAAATGAGCTTGAGCAAGAAGAATAGTAGATCATTATGTATGGAGTGTGTTAAGAAAATACATCCCAAGAGCTCAATTCAAATTAAACACACACATTGCACAAAGTACACAGGACCGGACTAGTCCGACTTACACCAGACTAGTCTGATATCTTTTCTGACTAGAATCGGACTAGTCCCCCCAGTGCGGACAAGTCCTCAAAATACTTCACAAGTCACAAAATCGGACAAGTCAGATCACAACCAGACTAGTCCGATATTCTTTCTGATCCAAATCGGGCAAGTCCGATGTGTGCACGGACTAGTCCGAAATACCCTCTGATCCGAATCGGACAAGTCCCCCAAGTGCGGACTTGTCATCCTATACACTTAGGGTTTCACATGTCCGGACAAGTCCGATGGCTATCGGACTAGTCCGAATATTTGCAGTAGCGAAATCGGACAAGTCCGCTCATAGCTGGACTAGTCCGATATTTCAGGACACTTAGGGTTTGCTACACACAGAACACCGAACTAGTCCGGTGACCACCACGGACTAGTACGAACATTCTGAATCCTAACGGTCACTTTTAGAAACCCCATATAAATATAGGTGCACGGCCCAACTTTGAACTCTCTCGAACCCTAGCGTCGTCACACCTCACAAGAGCCTAAAAAACCACATCTCTCCACGAAATTAAGTGCAACGATGATCAAACCTTTGAGGATTCACTCTAGATCATTGGAGAGACACGTTCATCACCACATTGAGCTCTTGGTTTGATTCTCTAACACACTCCTGTGATCTCATTGTAATCTTTTGAGTGTGTTCTTGGTGGTATTTCGTGTTGTAATGTAAGGGAGCTCTCAACGTGTGAGAAGGCCCCTTTGAATTCAGTTATTCACCCCATTGTGATTGGTGGAAGAAAGATTGGCCTTCGTGGCGATCCAGCAAGGGTAGGGTTGGAGAAGACCCGGTCTTTTTGTGGACTCCTCAACGTGGACGTTGGTTGCCTTCGTGGGAGCCGAACCACGGGATAAATCCTTGTGTCTTGTTCTTGGTTTTCAACATTCTTATTTATCAATATAATCTAGGGTTTCACTAATCATTGCTAATCTCACGTTGAATTGTTAAACATAAGATTTAATCTTGATATAATCTGATATATAACATTGAAACTTCATTTGATTCTATACTTTCATTGCATACATAGTAGAATCAATCTAATCAATCAAACTTTCATTTGCAACATTGACATAAGTCATTGTTAATAAGAGCCTTTTTTCGATGTTTGACCTAAACCGTCATAAACTAGGCCTTATTTATGACGCTATCATCAGATTTGTAAATAACACAGTAAATACGACAGTAGGCTGTTGTTAATATTTTAACCATTGTTCATTAGGGTTTACATCTTGGCCCGACGCGCCGCGCTCGTCATCCTCCTCTCAATTACTTCGCGCCCGCACCACCACCTAGATAGTCGTCCCGCCTCAACATAGCGTCGCCGTCGCCTCACGCCCTTGCCGCTGTTGCGCAGGTGATGTGCAGTGCTCCGCACTCTCACCTCCATTGCACTGCAGCTGTGCACCACCCCGTGCATTCGCCCCCAACCACGGGTTGTCCATCATATTGGAGGTACGCCGCCACCACCCTCGACACTCCCTACCTCTTCACCAGCCTCGCCCGTCCACTGAGCCGCCCCACGTCCCCCCCCCCCCCCCCCCAACTGAGCCGCCCGCTCGCCCCCACCTCGGCTCTGCCCCCCATCGAGCCGCACGCCACCACTGTGTGCCGCTTCCTCCCTCCTCACCGCCATCCACATGCCACCCCTTCCCCCCCCCCCCCCACTCCGAGCTCCACCATTGGCATTGCAATTTTTTATTATTGTGTTAATGTGCTAAGTTAGATAAGTTAATTGCTTATTGCTTGTGTTCATTAGTGTGTTTATTAGCTAATTGCTACTCAGATTAGTTGTTTAGTGTGTTCTTTAGTTAGGTCAATTAGTTAGGATAATTATTTAGTGTTTAGTTGATTAATATGTTGTTTATATAATTTTCTTGTATTATTGTTTAGATTCATTAGTTAGGTTAATTGCTTAGTGTGTTGTTTAGTTTATTAGTGCCTTGTTTAGATGATATTCTTGTATAATGATTAATGTCATGTTTAGTTGATTAGTTTCTTTTTAGATTAGTTGATACTTACATTAATTTATATTTTTGTTTAGATTGTTTATTATGTAGATTAATTGATGTTTATTGTTTATTGATATTTAAATTATTTAGAGTAGTTGTTTAATGTTTTTGAGTGATTACTTACTATATGTAAATAAATTGATTTTTGGCTGGCCCAACACGGCACGACACGGCCTGACCCGGCAAGACATGACACACATTATATGCGTTCGTACCGTAAATACGGTTGTAGTCGTAACATATGCGTCGAGATGGCATGGGGGCGAATGGCGACGGTCAAGATGCCAATCACCCGTGTGTGCGTGTATGGTGGATCTGCGCGTGGAAGTGTCATATATGAACATCTTCCCTCCCTTTCTCTCATTCTTTCTTCTCTCATAAATGAAAAAATTGAAAATGAGTAACATAATCTATAGAAATGCGTGCAAGTTCGGAATTGTCCCTTTTTGGACAGTCTGAGAGTGACTGAGAGCGTGTTTATGACGAGCTAGGTATGAAGTTTGGATCCGGAAGTGTTTTCGAATGCGTAACCTAATGTTCTTTGTTGCATCATTTTTGGGCGTGCAGTTAGAGAACATTGGGGCTATGCATATTATACTATAGTGGAGACCTATGGTGCTTATGATAACATAATAATGTGGTTACTATAGTATCATAAGAACAACAAAACCTACCACATACATGGGTTTCAAAATCAAACAAGAAAAGCTTCACCCAAGCATGTGAATAATAAAAAAATGTTATTATTATAATGTGTAAAGTTGTATAAAGAAGAAAAATACATGAGCGATACCTTTCGCAAAATAGACTTGGGACTAGAGGCTCGTCTATACAACCTAAACACCACTATGGACTTGGAGAACTAATGTATACAAGAGAGTGATGCTCAAGTGGTGTGTGTTGAAGTGAGGGATCCTATTTATAAACAAAGATGAGTTGTTTCCTACCCTCTTTTGCGACATCTTTTGTGCATGAAGCAGTTAGATGTGCCTTCAGTTCACCACAAGGAGTCGACACATGAATGGAGATCGGGTTTGGTGCCAGGAACAAGTCAGACAAGCCAGTGGTTCGACCGGCCTGGTCCTGGCCCCTCCCCTGCTATGATTTCTCCTCGTGACTGACTAGTGAGCCCTGGTTCCCATCCCGCGTGAATTGACATTGGATTCTCTCGAATACCACTAGGAATGGGTCGATGGATCCATATGATGTCGCATGTCATTGTCTAATTGGCCGAGTTCCTCTTTTAGGATTACTACCCACAATTCTCGGCATTCCTACAATAAGATACCTGCATGCACTATTTCATCGTAAATTGTGAGAGTGATGTGTGTATGAATATTTATTCCTTCTAATAATTGAGTTATATTGACAGTCGGAATTGGTATATAATGATCGTCAATAACCCCACCACTCTCCTTGCTCATCACGCCTATGTACATTCAATTCTCCAACCAAACCACATCCAAAAATGCTAGATTATTACAAGTAACCCAATTCAAATGTGTAGAATCAAAATTTGAATTGAAATTCAACATTTGACAAAGTTTTAGTCAAAATTCAAATTTGAATTTGAATTCAAATGCTTTCCAATGTCCTCATTAAATTAAAGAGCAAATGACATTCAAAAATTATGAAACTTTGCATGGAGGCTATTTGAGGTATGGGGAATCCATTGGTGAACTAAATGTTGCATGTTGACCTAATTTGAATATGAAATTGATTGGAATTTTGAACCTCCCTTTTAGGCTTTGTAGTAATTCATTTTCCATTTTCTCTTTTGTTTCCTTTTGTCATTTTTATTTTCATAGCTGAGATGACACATGGATTATAGAGCTTTTAAATCCCTCCTCCTTAAATAATCTTGTCACGAGATTACAAATGAAAAGACAAAGGTTGTGATGTTACCAGATATAAGACAATAGTAAATTCGGATCATTCGAGCGGAGGTACTCCTCACCCTCCCATGTTGCTTCTTCATCGGTGTGGTTGCTCTGCAATACTTTTTCAAACCACAAATCTGATTTCTTGTGGCTTGAGTATTTTCAACGATAATCCGGATCACATGCTTAGTTCAGATGAGTTCTGGTTGTAGAGTGTGGGGACCAGAGTGCTGACATTCCAGGAATCGGGTGATCCCGCCCCATGCGACACCTCATAAAACAACACAAAAAGAACTCGGAATACATAACAAAAAAGCTCATGTTACATGATTCTCTTATTTTTACAACAAAATAACTACAACAGTGGAAGACTTAATTGTAACACTCTTGAATATAAGCTATAGAAGTAGTGGTCGTATCCAGCCTGCGAATACTCCACTTTAGAAATACAGAAGTAAAGCAGTGGCGTATTCCTGCAAAACATTTAATATGCAACCGTAGGCACAATGCTCAGCAGGAGTTAACCATCTAAACTAAATATGAAAATCTACATGTAGAAACTTAAGACGTAGGAAGGTAATGTGCATAAAAAGGATTTGCCTAAGAGTGGATCCTTATTCTAATTTTATAGTAGCATATAAAATCCCCTGACATGCAACAGCTTGATGTCCACAATCAAACAAAAAATTCTTCATCCACTATGTTGGTTACCCAAGGTTGCACACGCTTTATACTAACAAGTTAAATGCTTGGAAGTTGTAAATTTAGTGATGTTACTCTAAGCCATACAAGTTGCAAACAATGATTATTCCTAAGAATGTAATTTATATGAGTCAAGTTCAATAATGTTCACTATTCTTAATTTACAACATCACGGCACAGTGAACAAGTGGTACTCATAACGGCAAGGGACGGCAACTCGAATGATATACACCTACTGGGATAACTCAGGTAACACGACACTCACACCAGTCTGAAATAGGTTAACTGCCACTTCTGTTAACGTTGTATGTGCCATCCTAAGACAGTGGGTTATGCCTCGACATCCATGTTAACAAGTTACATCTGTTTACTGGGTCCCATATACCAGCATGTCTCTGGTACTTTTCAATACTTGTCTATCGGGGCCGCACACCGCATAGTCCTTGATCGACATAGGTAGGACTACTCCTCATCCTATACCACCACAGGTCTCCAATTTATCTCGCGGGTAGGCTCCAACTTCTAGACTTCTAACTACATCTCGTGAGTATGCACCAACCTCTCGACTTCTAATCACATCTCGTGAGTAACACCAATCACTCGACTTCTCTCGCGAGTAGCTTGTGACTACTCAACTTTTACTAAGTTTCGCGAGTAGATTTAACTACTCGTCTTCTAACTACTTCTCGCGAGTAGATTTCTCTACTCAACTTCTATCGCAAGTAGAATACACTACTCAACTTGGTCCACATCTTGCAAGTTGGCTATAACCTCATGACTCTCGCGAGTAACTCCCATTACTTGTCTTCTACCATCAAACATTAGCATAGCCTGACCGGCAAAGGGGTCACTTAATCTTTCCAAAAACCTAAGGGTTTTCTGGTCATGCAAGTAGATTATCATCCATAATAAAGACTTAATGCACATGGCAATTTTAATCAATGGAGTAATATAAAGGAAAACTTTGTAAAACTTCTTATATGCAAATCCCTTTGGTTGCGACTGGGTAAATGTCAACTGTTAGTGGCTTGAGCTTCTGGATGGAACTTTTCTTCGCTTTTTCTTCCTTCCTCGTCTTTGTCGTTGCTTGGGAAAATCTTGTTCTTGTTGCTGCTTGCACAAATATTGTTCTTAACGAAGTCCATACTTGGGCATTCTCCTCCTAGCTGTGCTCCTAGGCCATCTTCGTGGAGTAATCTATCGATATGAGGATGCATGTATAAGAGAATTCTAATTGAACACTTAATCAAAGTGGAACCTTAATACACTAACAATTTGATCAAATACTACAGTGGAGTTGAAATAAGGTCTCTCTTGTTGTTCTGTAACACCCACTATTTTAGAGAGGAAAAAAAATTGGTAAAATGAATTTTTCAAGAGAGAAAAACATTTTCTTGGGAATAAAATTCATATAAGGCAAGTTTCATCATGTTTGAATGATTATGTGAATTTCTGAAAATTCAAATTCGCTAAAAATTTTGTTTACAAATTCAAAACATAAAACAAAAGAAAAAGAAAATAGAAAACAAAAAGAAAAGGGAAAAGAAAAAGGAAAAACGCCCCTGGGCCAAATTCCCCAATCCGCCCCAACTCTTTCCACCCTCCCGCGCCGGCCCGCGCCTCCTCTTTCCTCCCTCCCTCTCTGTCAGCTGGGCCCCGCGCGCCAGCCTCTCCCTGCGCTGCACTCTCTCTCTTATCACGTTGCAAGCCGGCCCCACTCCCTCTTCGTCTACCTCGCGCCCGCGTCGTAACGCTCGCATGCGATAATACCGCGCCGCCCACTCATTTTTCCCCATCTTCATTCTCGGCCGTTTCTCCCTAATCAAGTGTCACGTCGTGCCCATGATGGCGGCCGACTGTTTCTACTCCGAAACCCCTATGAAAACCCGGCCAATCCCTCCCCAATCCCCTCACTTCGGCAAGCTTGGTAATGGCGTCGATGGTCCCATCGATTCACCCACTGACTCACCCCGAAACCTTGCCTAACATCTTTGTCGTGCCTCAGGAGATCGTCGGACATCTTCATCGGGAGTTGTCGCCTCTGCGTCGCCGACTTCGTCGGGCGCCGAGGAGCTCCGCCGCACAACGCCGTCGCCGACCACCTTCCGACCTTCCTCCGGCCGTGCAACGACCTTTGGTGAGTTCCCCTAGCACCCCTCTACATTTTGCGCTAGTGGGATGTGCCTTTCGGCCTCTGCTGTGCAATTTATGCCGTCTCCGGCGAGCCCGCCGCCTCGCGCACGTCCCTGCCGTCGCGCAACGCCGCCCGACCCTAATCGGGGCGACGTGGCTCAATGCGCGTCGTCCATTATGTTTCATCGGCCAAGATTAGAACACCCGTACCCCTTCGGTACATTAAATCTGGGCCATCCAATTTAAAATCAACGGCCCACGTTCAAATTAGTTTTCCCGCCGTCGGAATTTCACTCAGGCCCCTGGAAACTTGCGGGCTACCCCCTGAGTTATTGTAAAATTCAAGTCTAACCCCTATAAATGTTGAACTAGCCCCTAAACTTTTTATAAATTAGGAAAATACTGGTAAATTGAATAAAAAGTGTTTTTAAGCCCCTGGAAAATTATAAAATAGCAAATAAAATCTGGAAAAATTGTAGAATAATCCTTGGACTTAATAAAAATTATTTTTAACCTCTGGAACAGTTCTGTATTTGCAGAAAAGCCCCTGTTAGTTCTAAAAATTTAATAAAAGTCCTTACTTTTGTATAAAATAAATATAAAAACAGATTTAAATATGTTTTATTTATTTTCCTTTTTATATTATTTTTATTAATTCATTTAAATTGCTGAAATGGTCATAAAAATACTTTTAATTATATTTAGTTCATAAAAATTGTTTTGCACATAGAAATAAGTAGTAAAAATAATGTAAAAATTGTAAAATTTATATTATTGATTATAAACATGTTTTAAGCTTATTTTGAAGGATAAAAATTTCTAGAAAATAATTTTAGGGTTCTAATAAGTATAAAAATGGTATAAAAATCTATAAAAATATGTTTTACTCACTAAATTTCATTTCACTTTAAATTCTCATCAACAAATGTATGTCTATAATAAAAATCAACCCTAAAATCACTTTTGCATAGGAATTTGCGTCTATTTGAATATTGTGCATTTTACTATGTTCTTATTGTATGTTATTTTTCGTGCATCGTCGTAATTTAGAGTCGGGGCCAGAACCCGCCCTTAACCTTCAGGAGCAGCAGTTTCCCAACGACCCCGAGACACAGTTTGGAGGTAAGTTCCTTGACCATCTTGCACCCTTTTTGATAAGTTTTAGTTAGTTGCATGCTAATTAAAATATGAATCCTATGTTATGTTCTCCTAGAATTTCCACAATATTCCTTGTCATCATGGTTGGGCGTTTTATTATTATTTAGTTATGCTTAGCCATGCTTAATTTTGTATCACCACAGAATTGTATATGGGACAACTTGGTTTAGTAATTTGGTCTCTCCTGATATAGCATAGGTAATTGATCGGGCGGGGAATGGGCTTTGCCTTGGGATCCGCATGGCTCAAGAGGGGGCTTCCCCTAGCGGAGGGAAAATAGACTCCAGGTGCTGGAGCGGTGAAACCTTAGAGTACCCATTGCAAGTCGGGAGAACCATCGGAAACACATCGTAGTGATCTCCTGGCCACACACCTACGGAAGTGTGTATTTGTGGTTAGCTACCACATGCATCATGGAGGTTTACCTTAGTCCACCTGGCAACAGGGGACGGAATCACGAAATGTGGGTAAAGGATACACACCCTGCAGAGTTTTGTTAAACTGTCTAGACAGCTGCGCTCACGGACACGAGTGGCTTGGAAACCAAACTCATAATTAGCACATGGTTACATAATGGATGGTTTGGGTTTGGTCTCACCTGGATTAATTTTGGGATGTTGGTTGGGATTTCACCTAGTTGTAGGTGCTTAATAAACAATTAAGGGTAGGTTGTTACTACTATAGTGCTTAACCCATTAATTGCCTTCCTTGTTCTGAACCACACATGTCATAATTTCCCAACTTGCGAGTACCGTTGGTACTCAAACTTGTTAGGTGCATATTCCCCCCCCCCAGTCTACCAAGACGAAGAGGTGGAGAACCAAGACTTCTACGGAGACCCCGAAGAGATGTTCTAGGCTGGCGCTCCTACCTGCAACGCCTGTGTTTGGAGCCCTTGTTATGTTTTTCCGCTGCTTGTGTACTTTTATCTTAGACCTGGATGGTCATTTATGTAATAAGGTGATGTACTGGAACATGGTATTATATTTGGTATTTCACTTTCGTCTACACATGTATGAGTTGAACTGATCCTGGCATACATGTGGAAAGCATCTGGTTGTCTTCTTATTACCAGGTGTGACATGTTCTTAGTAAACTTATAGAACATGGATCTTAATCTAAAATGGTCTATGACAAGATTTGCATGGGCCTTCACTATATAGCTTTATGTCATGAGAGCCACTGCTCAATAATTCTAAAGTAAGGCAGTATCTAATGAGGATGAAATATTTACTGTAGCTTCCAATGTTCATAAGGGCTATAGTAGAAATGTTTCAGTTTTTTTATAAGAAAAGAGGTAGATATAATAAATCCCCAGGGCTTCTCTCTTCTCTGAAATTTTAGTTAAATTCTATGGATTTGTCAGAATCCAAAGTGAGTTTGTCATAAAGTTTTGGTCTTAAGCCGTCAACAAAAATTTAGTTCACATTTTTCTAAGCTTCCTATAGAGAATTACGGAGTTTACAGGTTGCACTAATTTTTCCAAAATAGTTGCTGTTGTTTTTAAGCATTTTATGGACTTAGGGTAAAACACCTAGTTTGACCTAGTTAAATATCTTCAATGAGGTTGAAATTTTTACTAGAAATCCTAATGTACTAATAGAGGATTTGGGCCAAATTTGAGAAATTTTTCATGAATTCTATAGGGAGATATGAATTTCCTAATTTGAACTATTTTCTTGTTTTTTTATATTGAATAATTTGAATTAGCCAATCAAATATGACCACACGGGGGCAGCTGAATAAAAGGTTTAGCCACATTAAATCACATAGCCTAAGTGAATCACCCGCGCCCACCTAAGAGAATGACAGACGGGCCCCACGAGGAGGTCGTCTTCTTCCTCGGGCTGGCGGCGCCCTCACCAGAGGCACGGCGGCGCACCGCCGGAAGGGAGTTCCTACGCCTTGCCGCCATTGAGATTTGCTGTCGGGGCTTAAAACAAGCTACTAAACACGATAGAAAGGTCGGCGAGCAGCGGGAAGGGCCAAAGGACAGTCAACGATGGCAGAGGTGGAGGCTAGGGTTCCGGCGAGCTCGGCTTGTCTTGGAGATGAGTGAAAACACTGGGGGAATGATCCGTAAGCTTCCATGGAGCTTTTAGATGATGAAAATATGTAGGAGATATAGAGAAAAAGGGCCCAACACTAAGGTCGACGATGACCTGAACCATGAGCATCAGAATAGGGGGAAAATGGCGTGTATGCCTCATAGAACCGATGAAACTTTCATCTTTTTCTTCCTATGGATGCGCACCAGCCTCTAGAAGATTATATCTTACGGGATTAAACTATATCCATGCGTGTACAGAGAATTAAACTAAGGTCTAGCTCGGTTCCTCTTATCCAAGCTGACGAGGAAATAGAGAATAACGCAGCTACACAGGATTAATTGAGAAGATACTTTAAGCATGATGTGAAGCACGCATTAGCACACCTTTTTGGTAAAAGATGCTGGATGAATAAGAAAGCTTGTAGATTCGGGGCAACGTTCAACCATCAGGTCGAGTGAAGAACAGAGGTCACGACAGCGACGGAAATTACGACTTAATAACCTTGGAAGCTAGAGCTGGCCAAATAAATGATCAGAGAACTGTGCAGCACAATAAGAAAGAGGAAACAGGGAAAAACAACAGATGAACACATGCTCCTTACTTGGATTTGGCCGGCGATGAGATGACTTCACTGGGGGTCGATGAACTCGTGAAGAAGCAAGAATAGAGGTACGCTTCAGTGTGTTGACAAAGACCAGAGGAAAACTACAGACACGTGGAGGATAAGGGCAAGAGGAATATCAGCTCTTTGAGCTGTTTGTTCGATGGAATCAACCGTGAGGTGGCCTTAGTGCTGCACCGTGCCGAGCATGCAAGAGAGGAGAAACAGAGCACTACACTATGTGCCTGACCTGTGGCCAACAGAAAGGTGGGACCCATGCCCATCTTGCCACTATTCAAAATTCAGATTACATAAGTAATCTTGCCTCAAGAATCATGAAAATTCCAAGGGTGTCTAAATGGACTGTGAGGATTTCAATGGTATAATTAGATTCGTAAATTGTTTGCTTCAAGTCTTAAAATTAATCTACAGTGGTCATTTTCTCCCTTTTGCACCATAGTTAACTTTGCTTTCTTCTAATTCAAGGTTAAATAAAGGGAGTTCTACATTCTTGTTTTTAAGTTGAAAGTTTGAATTTGCCTTTCAATTCCTCTCCTTTAGGGTTTAATTTAAAATGCTACTCAGGTGCACTTAATTAACCTTTCTTTGCCTCTCCAATCAATTACATGTTCGAGCAGAATTCCATTGCGTATGATTTTATGCTTCCTTTCATTTTAAATTTGAAATTAGAATTTACTAGTTTTATTTAATTTAAATTCAATAAAATTTACTTGTACATGTAAATTGTTTTCTTGACTTCTTTATCTGGGCTCATGTTCCTAATTTCAAGCTTATACCAAATAATTTAAGCTCTTAAGAATCCCTACTGAAATAATATTTCATGTAATTTATTTAGCTCATATGAATGTGAACCTTTGAATTTGAACTCAACAAGAGTTTTGAGTTTTGTCTTACATTTCTATTTACTTGGCTTTGATTTTTAAATCAACTTTGTTGGAATTCCTCATGTTTATTCTTAAGTTCAATCAAACTAACAAACTCCCAAAATAAGTTTCAAAGTTTAAAATTTCCCATTTTAGACATCATTTATTCACTAACATGATTCATGCGAGTTTTATGTCCAATCCACTTAAAAAAATTAAGTTCAATTTTTGCCTTCTTGTGATTCTCAAGTATGGGATTTCACATAGAGCTTTGAGGTCTTCAGTGCGGATCTCAACTGGGGACTCGAAACATTTCCACAATTGTGATATGTGGGAAATATTATGAATTCCCACAAGTCACGCCGATAACTCCAGCCGATATGCAATGGGTCTGCTCTTCTCAGTTACTGCGAACGGACCAATAAATTGAGGAGCCAGCTTTCCCTTCACTCCGAATTGATGAATCCCTTTCATCAAAGAGATAGGAAGATATATGTGGTCTTGGATATTGAAGTGGGGAGGATGATGTTGTTTATCCGTATAGCTTTTCTACCGAAATTGAGTGGCCTTGACATTTACTTGAATCACTCACACTCGTTCTTCGGCTTCATTGACAAGGTCAGTCCCGTATACTACTCTTTCGCTGGATTCACACCGAGTGGTGTGTGGTATTTCTGGTCGTAGAGAGCTTCTTATGGCACCATTTTGATGCTAGTATGATACCCATTGTTATATGATCATTCCGCCAATGGTAAATGATTAACCCAATTTTTAGCAAGGTGAATGGCACAAAGCACGTAGCATGTCATCAAGAACTTGACTCACCATTCAGTTTGACCATCAGTCTGTGGGTGATATATAAGGCTTCAGATCAAATTGGTTCTGAATGACGCATGTAGGTGCTCCCAAAATTGAGCAACAAACAGCGCACCATGATCCGAAATAATAATGTGGATAACTCCATGCAAGCACATGATCCTTGCAATATACTACTCTGCATACTTCTGATCATGATAGTTGGTCTTGATAGGAATCAAGTGGCCTTACTTGGTTAGTCGATCGACTATCACGCGAATCGAATCATGCTTGTGGAATGTGAGAGGTAATCCAATGATAAAATCCATACCAACTATAAAATCAATAGTAATGTCATCCCATTTCTTCACCGGAATATTTAATGGTTGCAGTTGTTCGACCTTCTTCATAGGGTCGGCTTTCACTCGCTGACACGTGTCACACTCGGATACGTATTTGGCAATTTCTCATTTCATCCATGGCCTCCAAAACCTTGTTTTCAGATCTTGATACATCTTGTTGCTGTAAAAGCCCAAGTTGAGACAAACAAGAAGCAAAAATGCGAACTTAAAATTTTAAATTTAATTTGGTAATTTAAACCCAAAGGAATTATGTTCGATAATAAATAATGAACTTGTTAAAACTTTAAACACTCCTTGCAGTGTTAGTGTCATTTTCAAGGAAAGTGGATTTCAAAAGAAGGAGTATGAATTAAATCAAAAATAAATGTCAAATTTAAATAAAATAATTTAGTTAAAAAGACAATACTATGCTTAAGAATAAATCTAAACATAAATCTGAAATTAAAGGCATGTGTTGGTTTCACTTAAAAAGGGTTGAATAAAAAGTTTTTTGGCAAAACGATAAATTAATATTCAAATAAATTTCTACAAATTATAATTTAAAATCTAAAGTTTATTTTTTAAACACATGGTTGAAAAATAAATAATTTAGCTCATCAAAATATTCGACATATTTGACTAAGAGATTCTGAAACAACTTGATTAATAAAGAATGAAATAGCGAGCAAATCAATATTTCAGAGATTTGAATTCAAATTTAGACATAACATTCTCAAAAATCTAACTTGATGTCACTATGGTGTTCTTCATGTTTGAAATAGTCCACCTACAACGTTTTACAATTTTAGGAGATTAAATTATTATATGAAATAAATTAATGCATAATGGAATTTGTTTTTCAAATTTAAATCTCAACATTAAAATATTCAAATGCAAGATTTGAATTCACCACCATGCTAGTCATATTTTATTTGGTCTACTTGCCAGGTTTCATGGTTTTGGAAATTGTTTACTATTTTCAAAGGAAATTAAAAGGGGATAAGGAAGGTAGAACTAGGTGGGTCCCACATGTAAGTCAAAGAAGTATATTCCCTTTTCTTCATTCCCGGCATATCACACCACGGGTGCAGTGCATGCGCCATGCAGCTGCGTGCTTCGCCTTTGCCCTTATCCTTCCAAACCGTGGTGTACAAGTTCTTTGCTTCACTGTGACTTCATCTCTAGCTCCATTGGCTCACGCTTGCCTCTCCTCTTTCCATAGCCTACACCCCTGCTTGAAGCTGAGTTGAGCCAAGCTGCTGCTGCCTCCAGCTCCGCAAAAGGATGGCTCAACACGCACACTAATCCTTCCTCCGAGACGCATCGAGGTGCTGTTGCGAGCTGCTTCTCTTCTTTCCGCCATGTCAAGGTTTGTCTGTTTCTTCTCCACCGCATCGCCTCCACATCTTCTGGTTCCCCTGAGGCTTCTCTCGCCCAACCAAAGAAAGGATAAGGTTTGCTATCTTCCTTTCATTGTCTATGCCAAATTTAAGAGCATGTCTTTGCTTCTGCTCCCCGTATTTAAAGTTTGTTCGCCGGTAGGCTATGTTGAGCAGCAGCTAAATGCCAGCAAAATACTATCTAACACATGCACGCTGATCTTTTCCGTTTCTTCCGATGATTCTTCACTTCCTTGCGGTCCTCTAGGAACAAACGGTTTGAAAAATCATCAAGTATCCATGCCCATGATAGATCTCATCGCCGCCGTTCAACATCATGTGGTTCATCGCCGACCTTTATGTTACAATCATTCTACTCACGAGTATGAGGCTTCTTCTTTCTCTCCTAGTCGCCATAGTTCTTTTGGATCAAACCAAAATGGATTTGGTGCAGAAAGAGTGAGATTTAGCTCGTTGTTTGCCGACGCCGCCACCATGGGGAAGGTATTTCCAGCCATCTCCGGTGTCCTTTGACCCTCCCAGCGTGCTCGCCGTGTTCGTTTACCCTCTGGCGGCCATTTTCAGCAAGCTTTGCGCTACGTAACACCCTCCGGCAAGGAGTGTCGGTAAGCTCCGCCAAGTTCCATCGGCTCTGCCATGGGCACGAGGTAGGAGATGACCAGGCGTCGACACCACAGTTCAGTGCTTTAGGGTTGCCTTCGGGATCCATTGCTCCAATGAGATCTGCTGTGGCTATGGGGTTAACCGTGTGGCTTCAATGTTGCTTCATCAAGACTGCTCGGTTTAATAGGTGGGTCCAGGCAGTCAGACTTAAGTAATTTCCTATAACAAATTAAATACAGAAAATGGTTACAATTTTGAAAATTCATATCTCCCTGTAGATTTCGCCGAAACTTCTCAAACAAATTTTGTTAGGACCCTCTTGACATGTACAATTCAATGGTAGAAAATAATATGTCTGAAAGGGCATATGAATTTCTGTAGAATTATATTTCTTATTGCTGTAATATTTTATTCCACAAGTTCCACCGAGTGGGATGTTCCCAAACTTGGCCATAAAATCCTTCATGTAACTATTGTTTACCAGTAAAAGTTTCAGATTTATTAGTTGTAATTAAGATATCTTAGTTAACAAAGTCTTCCAGGGATTAATTAAATTGGCAGAAAAATAACAGGAACTAATTCCAGAGAATGGTAAAACTTTGTAAAAATCATAAACACCTGTAGACAGCTTAGAAAAATGTGAATTTTTTTATTGAACACCTTAAAAGTAGCCTATACAGAAAACTTACTGACCACTATAGAAAGGCCAATGAATTTGTTCGTAAATTTATAGAAGTGAAAATACTTAAGGAATTATTGTGATCTAATTATTCATGAGAAAATTATGCAAAATTTCCTAAAAATATTTTATGTTCCCAGTAACATAAATAGAAATTCTCACTTATTTTGGAAATGGGGTTCATTAAAAAAATCATATGAAGTTCCTCATAGTCTTTTCTCCATAATTCAATTTAACTTGAATTTGATTCTATCAATTAAATTTTTGAGATCAGCTGAGACGTTCATAAAGTCCCTTCCAAGTCTTGAGCTCCCTTTTATTCATAGTATCTCCATTTAGTAATTCCTCAAATCTTTTTTTGTGTATATATCTTGTGAAGGATTTAGAAAGAAACCATTCTCCTAATTCTAATTTGAGTTGTGAAATACTCTCCACTGGTGAAAGTCCAGCATAGACTCTTAAGCTCCCTAAATAGTAGTGCACTCTCTTTTTGAAACAATAAAGTCATTCTTCATTCAAATGTAAATTACCCTTCTTATATGTTAATCCTCATATTGCTAGAACATGTGACGGCGAAGTTTGAGGAGGAACACCACTTGGAGGAGAGGGACTAGCATGGACTCCGCTGCAAGAACAAGATTTGCCCAATCAACACACAAGAACAATATTTGCCCAAATAGCACAAAAGAACAAAATTTGATCAGCAGTAGTAAAAGAAAAAAAAGGAGGAGAACAACGAGAAGGGGCATCTGGAAGATCAAGCCTATGACTATTGGCATTTACTTAGTAACAACCTAAGGCAAACACCGGTTTGTATTTAAGTTGTTAATAATTTTTTCTTTTATAATATATGTGATTGTTAGAGTGGAATGATTGTGAGGACCGGAGTCCCGAAATTCTAGGAATCGCAATTGAGTGGTGCCGTGCGATGCAACACCCAACAACACATAGAAAAAGGTACATCATATTACATAAAACAACGTAGTATTATACAAGCCTTGTCTCTTACAATTAATATACATTTAAATACACTACAGCGGATGATAAGTTCATAGCTCTCGACACTCTAGCCTAAGCTATACAAAAGACATTCCGTTCAGCCCTAGAACGTAATCACACTAGTAGCACATAGAACACATCACGGCGGCGTGTAGGGTTCCCACTTGGCCGTGAACCCCGACGGGGGCAACGCATCATCGGTGAACCCTTCATCAAAAAGATCATCACCTATAGCAAAAACTTAAAATAGCAACTGTGAGCATGAAGGCTCAGCATGACTTAACCGTCTCCACTAAGCATGGAACTCTATATGCAGAATATGCGTAAGATAGGACAACAGTTTGCAATAAAAGACTTGCCTAAATGTTAGTCCTTACTTTCAGCTTTTAGCTGGAAATTAAGGCTTCATGAATCTGAAATTTAGTGAGCAACCTAATCTAAACATACAAGTATCAATACATAATTATTTCATAAAGCATGATTCAATAATATTCAGCTCCAAATAATTAACTAAGTCATGACTCAGTGAACAAGCAGTACAAAATAACCACGAGGAACGGCGAATTGAATCGATATACACCTGCAGGGATACCCAAATAACCCGGCACACACACCGACACTCGGAGCTGTGAAGGCACACTCCACTAATGTTGTATGCGGCAACCTTTCACCCACTACCTACACGCCAAACCGGTCCCACCGCTATGAGCAGGAGGCCCCCACACGGAGTACGATGTACCCGCTGGCAGGTTTACACCTTGCTGATCTCAACCCGCACCAATAAAGCAGTGGGGTATGCCTCGACGCTAAGGTGGACAAGTTACATCGGTTTACTAGATCCCATATATCCAGTATGCCTTCGGTACATTCAAACTTGCTCAAAAGGGCCACACACGGATAGGTCCTTGACTGGCACAGGCACAGCTACAGCTCACGGGCTCCAATGTCCTGCTGCTCCTAATCCATGCCCGGTCTCATATTTAACGAAATGTTGAATCTCTCACTCGACCAATCACGTGTGAACCCAATTTCTGAACTCGTGAGTATATTCCAACTACTCGACTTCTACTGCAGCAACTAAAACATTAAGCATAGCAGGGACACATTGAGGACATAACCATCTAACCTTCTCTCATGGGTTCTCTGGTCATGCATGTGGAAAACTCCAAGAAAAACCTAGACTTAATGCACATACATACTAACCCATATAGTGTGATACAAATCTAAGTTTAAAACGCTATTAAATGCAAACTGGGGCTTGCTTGGCTGCGAGACAGTGTTAAAGTTAGTCTTCGGGTTGATGACTTCCAATGGCTTTGGGGTCTCCACAAGCTTGGCAACTATTCCATAAGCAAAGAATAATGTAATTGAATCAATATTGGTATTATTACATATCCGAATAGAAACACAGTTAAGTATATTAAAAATGGCCACTGGTTCTAGAAATTTTACAGAGGACACTAGGCACTATGGTGTGGTTCTAGCCAAAATTAGGCTAAGTTCATGGAAGTCTCTGTTGTATAAAATTCAATGTATATAAACCCGTCCAAGAATTTTCATGGGCAATCTGGGACTTTAACATGGCCTAAAGTTGGTGTTCTGTTTATAAGAGGTCAAGAGTTACTCAACAAAATTGGTTTCACAATTTTCTATGCATTCTGCTGTGAGATATTGGATTGAGAAGTTTGGACAATTTGCAGAAATGTTTCTGGATATTTTTAAATTTTTAGGTACATAGAGATTGGAAACACAATTTCGCTATTCAAATAAACTCAAATAGACCTGAAACTTTTACTGGGCCTCAAGGGAATTATTTTTAATGACTTGGATAAGTTTGGGAATTTTTTAATGAATGGAACATAAGATATTAATTTCAATAGAATTTTGCTTCATGGAATTTTTGAGGATAATTTATGGATTTTCATTAAGATTCAAGTGCAGCACTTGAAAGCATAGATGATCCTGGTTCCAACAAAATTTATTTGGAATTGACAAGTATTCCAGGATATATGGATTTTCAAAGTTGGAGCAAAATCTGGAATGAAATATAAATAGAAAAGTTTGAATTAAGCAGTAGGACCCATGGGTTTAAAAATGGACCAGTGGCATTCAAGCCACTCGGGGGCCACATAGATAACGGTGTGGCCACATTGGATCACCGGGCCGCAGCTAATCCGGGGCGCGCGCTCAGAAGCTGATGGCTGGGCCCCACGGCCTTCGTCTACCTCACGCTAGGGCCACGTGGCGCCCGACGGCAGCCGCTCGCCAACGCCACGCCGCAGCCCAACCTAGGGCATCTCGGCCTCCCAGACTCGCCGCCCCCACCTAAAAATTGACGGGGAACTTGACGATGACGCTCCCGACGGCGATAGATGGCCGGAGAAGTGCACCAGATGGCGGTGGCGGAACCTAGGGTTTCGACCATATCGGCCAGGCCCTATGGTTGATTACTTCCCACGAGAAAACTTCAAAAAGCTTTGTGGAACCATGGGAAACATGATTCTGGGCATAAGGAGAGAAAAGCTTTGGAGCAAGGTTGGCGAGGATGAACCGATGAGGTGAAAAATTGGCGGTTGGGAAAGATGCTATTTTGGCTTGATTACTCGATGAAAAGCGATGATTCTTCTTCGAGGTGAAGCGCCTGAACCGCTAGAGCAACAAAGCTCACAGCCACGATGAATACTTGCACATAAAAAGGGAATTTAAGGGATGACCTAGCTAAGTTCATAGCAAAGAACCCATCAGAAGAAATAGAAATACGGGGGCTATGGTTGACAAGGGCTCAAATTTTACGAGCACGTTCTACATATATTTGAGCACCTTTTTCCTTCAAGGACCGAGGTGAGAAAAAAGCTTGTATCGCTAGGGCCTTGAGGGAGCAGAGGGCGGCCACGGAAAAACATAGCACGGCGGCCGGCAAATCGCCTTGTCCAACGTCCGGGAGTCTCAAACTGCATGAGGGATTGATTATACAGGTGCGCAAAACATTTGTGAGGAAGTAGAGACGAAGAAAAATAATCAAACCCGAGTAGCATGACTCAATTTTGGCTGGACGGTGAATACCTCGGGTGGGGAGCAAAAAGAGTGCCTGGAACTTCAACAGAGGAAAAGTGCTCGACTCAGGCGTTTGGAGGGGAATAAGGAGGAGCCTTGGGAGTGCTTTATGCAGCTGGAGGCGACCTCAAGCAAGCAGGTAGGCAAGTAGCTCTGTGGAAATTTGCATACCATAAGGTGTCGCCTGGGAAGAAAGAACAGGGCACTTATTAGAATGACAGGTGGGTCCCAATTGCTCTCCCTCATCAACTTCCTTCCTCAATCAGTTCTACCACCTAATTCAGTCTAAAAATTTGCTAGATATTTGTGAGAAGGCTAGATTAATTATGGAGAATTTGATTTTGAATTCAGATTGTTCATTTGACAAAGTTTCATTTGAATTCAAGCATGAATTTGAATTTGAGATGAATTCAATGTAGCTATTGAATTAAATAGCAAACTTTCTTCAAAGATTATGAAAGTTTGCAGGGAAGCTATTTGAAATATTTGGAATCCAATGGTCAACTCAAATCTTCATGTTAACTTAATTCAAACAGTAGCTAAGTTTATTTTTTTTAATTCCCTCTTCTTGAGTTTGAATAATTTGTTTTATCATTTCCTTTTTTTTGTTTTCATCATTCAAATTTTTTAGTCCTAACTGAAGTTTGCATTATGGAAATCAGGGCTTTTACATTCCCCCTCCCCTTAAAAGAATCCCGTCCCAAGATTACAATGAAGAGACGAAAGTAGGGGAGAAATTACCGGATATGAGACGATAAGAAATCCGGATAGTTGGAGCAGAGATATTATTCGGATTCCCATGTCGCTTCTTCAGAAGTATGGTTGCTCCATAACACTTTATAGAAGCACAGCATGCGGTTCCGCGTATCGAGCCTTCTCATCGAGAACCTGAATTGGATGTTTGGAGTATGTGAGATCCGGTCGCAACTCGCCGATTTTATCCGTGTGGACTGCAGCTGTGAACTTGAGACATTTGCTGAGCTGAGATACGTGGAAAATGTCATGAATACCAGTGATAGATGCCGGTAAATTCAACCTATAAGCCACAGGTCCGCACTTTTCCGTAATAGCAAACGTACCAATAAACCGGGGAGCTAGCTTTCCTTTTACTCCGAACCGGTGAATGCCTTTCATCGGAGACACACATAGGTATACGTGATCCCCGACATTGAACTGCAGCGGGCAACGCCGCTTGTCCGCATAATTCTTCTGTCGAGATTGAGCCACAATCAAGTTTGCTTGAATGATTGGAACATGTTCCTCGGCTGATTTGGTTAGTCGACCGACTATCACCCAAATCGAATCATGCATCCGGAATGTGAGTGGCAATCCGACGATGAAATCCATACTCACATCCTCCCATTCCCATGCTGGAATACTCAGTGGTTGCAGCTGTCCGGCTTTCTTCATATGGTCGGCCTTCACTCGCCGACACGAATCACACTCGGCTAAGTACATAGCAATCTCACACTTCATTCGTGTCCACCAAAACTTAGTCTTCAAGTCTTGATACATTTTATTGCTGCCCGGATATATAGAATATTTGGACAAGCGAGCCTCGTCTAAGATTTTATTTTGAAGGTCCATGTCACGGGGCACTACAATCCAATTCTTGAACCATATAGCACCATGTTCATCTCTTTGAAAACACTTCATCTCACCGCTGTCCCTTCTCTTGAGTATGTGAGACATTCTGTTGTCCTTCTATTGAGCCTTAATAATCTCATGTCAAATTGTGGGAATGAGAGCAAGATTGTATAAAGCTCCATATGGAACCAAGTATAGACTCGATTCATCCTCTTCCATAGGTGTGATAGTCAAGTTACTGACATGAGATTTGCGGCTAAGCGCATCGGCAACCACATTAGCTTTGACGGGATGATAGTGACTGTCAATATCATAATCCTTGGTCAACTCAAGCCACCTTCATTGCCTCGTGTTCAGTTCCTTCTGAGTGAAGATATATTTCAAACTTCTATGGTCGGTGTAGAGGTGACCCAAATGTCCAAGCAAGTAATGCCTCCACACTACTAGAGCAAGCACCACGGCAGCGAGCTCCAAGTCGTGAGTAGGATAGTGCTGTTCATGATTGTGGAGCTGCCGTGATCCATAAGCGACCACACATCCTTATTGCATAAGAACGCATCCAAGACCAATGTCGGATGCATCACAATAAACATCGAATGGTTTTGTCATATCCAAATGAGCTAAAACTAGGGCTGTTGTGAGATGCTTCACCAGTGTTTGAAATGCCTTCTCACATGCTTCACTCAAAATATATTTGTTACCTTTCTTCAACAGCTCTATCATTGGTTGAGCAATTTTTGAGAAGTTTGGGATGATCATTTGATAATATCGCGCTAAACCAAGGAAGCCTCAGACTTCTTGTACAGACTTTGTAGATTGCCATTTCAGCACTTGAACAATTTTACATGGGTCCACAGCAATGCCCTCAGCTGAAATAATGTGTCCCAAGAATGGCACTTGAATGATCCAAAATTCACACTTTCTGAATTTTGTATAGAGCTTATGGTCTCGCAATCGTTGGAGCATGATATGCAAGTGTTTGGCGTGTTCTCCCTCCGATTTGGAATAAACCAAGATGTCAATGTTGAACACCACAATGAACTTGTCCAATTCCGGCATGAACACTGAGTTCATAAGGTACATAAAGTGGGCCGGAGCATTGGTCAGAGCAAATGACATAATGAGATATTCATATAGTCCATATCATGTTGAGAATGCCGTCTTCAGTATATCTTCCATCTGAATTTTGATTCGATGATATCCGGACCGAAGATCCATTTTGGAAAATATCTTAGCACCCACTAATTGATCAAAGAGAATGTCGATGCGAGGTACTGGATAGTTGTTCTTGATAGTCATGACATTTTGCAAACAATAGTCCACACATAACCGTAATGTTTCATCCTTATTCTTAATGCACAGCGCGGAGAAGCCCCAAGGTGATGAGCTTGGGCGAATAAAACCTTTGTCCTGCAGGTCCTTTAGATGTTCCTTTAATTCAGCTAGCTCATTGGGCGCCATTTGATAAGGTCTTTGAGAGATCGGTGTGGTTCCCGGTGCAAGTTCAATCTTGAACTCGACATCACTTTCGGGCGGCATGCCCGATAGATCATCGGGAAACACATTGGGGTATTCACGGACCATCGGAATGTCTTCCAACTTAATGGATTCAGAGTGGTACGCTGCTGCAACTTCTTGAACGGATCGATCAAGAATGATAGTATATGGACTGTGTAGTGGAGAATCCAAATGGATGGTTCGAGGACCGATGTCCAAAACAGCACCGTAGTGATGTAACCATGACATGCCTAAAATGACATCGATCTTTTGTCCATATAACACAATGAGAGTGGTTTGATATATTTTTCCACCCATGCACAATGGTGCCTTAGGAATCATACTATGAGCTGATATTTTCCCACCCGATGACCAAATCACATATGGATATTTAGTAGAAAATATTTGTAGTTGGTGCTTGACAACACATGAACTACTAATGAAATTGTAGGTTGCTCCAAAATCAAAAAGTATGATAATGGAGTGATCGATGAGAGTGAACGTACCCGCGAGTACGGGTTGGCCTTCTAGTACGTCCTCAATTGCGATGTGGTGGATGTTGCTGGGTTTGGGATTTGGTTTCTTGGGCTGGTTGCGGAGTTGATTGGCACCCTGATACAATGCTTATCGGCTAGTTTGCTTGTACGAACAGTTGTAGGAAAGTTGTCCGACACGTCCATAGTTGTAGCACGTTGTGAGACCTATGTGTGTTGAATAGATTGGCTATGGCGATAAAAGTTTTCAAAGCTTCCATAACATCTTTTTAGCAAGGTCCGACTCTAGCTCCGAGCTTCTGCAAGTTCAGACTTTCTTTGTCTAGGTCAGACATGTTTTTGGGTAGCTCCGGTGAGCTTTGTCTCTAGCCCCGGCGTGCCTTAGATAGATCCGACATGTCTATGTTAAGCTCCGATATGTTTCGCTAGGTCCGACTTATGTTGGTTAGCTCTGACATGTTTTTCTAGCTTTGGCATTTGGGTTGAATAGTTCCGACTAACTTTGGCAAGCTCCAGCGCTTGGGTGTACTGGCTTTGGTAAGCTCTGGTGCTAGGTTGTACTAGCTTTGGTAAGCTCCGGTGCTAGGTCCTGCTAGCTTTGGTAAGCTCCAGCTCAAGCTCCGGTTAGCTTTGGCAAGGTTCATAGCTTGATCACAATGTTTCTGCTTTTACTATGAATTGTCTCAAACTTGCTTTACATTGTTGGAAAGATTGCTTGGTATTCATTTGCTAAGTTTTTGATATGTTTTGGTTGATATGGATGATATCGTTTTTGCTATGGTTTGCAACATGCTGATGTGAGGTGCTCACGTAAGATGTTGTAGTTTTGAAACTAACGAGAGTCAAGTGGAGGATTGTGCTCGGAAGTATTGGTTGTTTTTTCATGTGCAGGTGTTGCTTGAGTTCAAGACATGGCTGGTGACGGGATCCATTGAACTAGTCATAGGGAGAAGATGTGGTTCAACAACCAAGTTCATGAGGAATTGTGGTTGAGTTGATCGGGCGCGCAACATGTTTGAATCAAGAACAATGCATATGAAGGTATCTTGGACGTCGTTGGAAGATGTTTGCACGTGTGCAAGGAGTGCATGTACGTGGCTGCATGGTTCCAAGGCATGATGAATAGATGTGGATGTAAAAATTGGTCGGAAAGGTCCAACCGACTAGGTTATGGACTCACACTGTGGTTGAGTCGGGTTTGACTCAAATATGTATAGTTTTGAGTTGGTTATGATAGGATTTCGTGTGGGTCACCAATTTGAGTTGTTATAGCAATGTAGGATACGTTCCTAATGTGTTTTGAAGTCTTATGATTGCTTCTATCTGTGTATAGAAAAGTTATAAGCAGTTATGGAAAGTTTCGATTCATGATTTGAGTAGGATTAGAGTCCTAGTTGAGATTGGGTTGGCCTAAGGGCTTGTTATATAAGCAAGGGAGGCCAGAGCTCATGGTGTACGACTTTGGGGCTGTTCCTCTTGTGTTCTTTTGAACAAAATTCGTACTTGAAAGGAAATTTTTTGTCTTGTTCGTCTGACTTGTTTCAGACAAGTTTTTCTCGTCGAGTTTTCTGCATAGCACTACCTTTCTTCGGTGGTTTTATCATAACTCGAGTTTTACAGAACCAATTGATGTGATTATTTTTGGGTTGACTTCCCAACTTGATTATATATCAAATGTCAAAATTTCACGGTCATTGGATTTGTGGTTTTTGATCTACATGAGTTTCTTTGCAGCATTCCGGAACAGTTTTTCTCGGGTAGGACAGATTGACCTTTGTTTGATCTTTTAATCGTAACTTGAGTTTCCCTCGATGGATTTGAGTGATTCTTGTTGTGTCGTCTTTTTGAATTGATTCTCTCCAATATATATCACTTTTGTCACGGTGAAACACGTTTAGATTAGTCCCACACATTATTTCTTTATCAGAACATTTTTTCTTGCCGAAGGGGTTGGGATTTAATTTTTTCCGCTGCGTAAGATTTTTTAAATCTACCATTCACCCCCCTCTGGTAGCTTTTCACGTGCTCTTTGATCCTACAATTGGTATCAGAGCCATGGTGCTCTAATCTTTATGATTTGCACATGTTTTTACTAATCGACATGGAGAAATACTCCGCAAAACCTTGTGTGTTTAGTGGCATTGATTTTCAGGTTTGGATGGCATGTTTGGAGGCTTTCATCCAGGCCCAATGCTTCACCATATGGGAAAAGGTGTTCAAGCCTTATGATGTGCCATCAAACGATCAAGTTACAGCTGCGAACCTACGTGACATAAATAACAACAACAAAGCCATAAACTTGATCATCCAAGAACTCACTCAAAGCGACTTCGACCGTGTTGCACACCTCCGATCAGCATACGATGTGTGGAGAGTGCTTTGTGACTATCAAGAAGGATCCAAAACAATCAATGAGGTGAGACAAGATATGTTCAAAAGGGAATATATGCATTTCGAGATGCAACCTGGTGAGTCTATCGATGACTTTTTCGCTCCCTTTAATAAAATTCTCAGCAACTTGCGTAGCATCAATGTTAAATTTTCAGATGCTGAAAATGCTAGGCAATTGCTAAGTGCATTAGACATGTCAATTAGGTAGATGAAAGTTACATCCATTCATGAATCTACAGTCATGAGTACACTTACTTTAGATGTGCTATATTCCAAGTTAAAAACTCATGAAATTGACATAATATCACATAAAACCCCAACAAGTCTATTGCTTTTGTTTATTAACGTGACATGTCTAGCTTTGGTCAATCTTCATCTTGTGGTGCACTTGCTTTGTTGTCCTCTCTAACCCCTGAACAGATTGAGGAGTTTCCAGAGGAGAAGCTAGCACTTCTCTCTACTAGGTTCTCAAAAGCATTGCAAAATGTGAGAACTAGAAGGAGAGGAAGCTCCGAACCTCAACGATGCTTCGAATGTGGTAAGACATAACACTTTCATACAGATTGTCCTAACCTTTCAGGTTCTACTTCCCGAGAAGAAAAAAAATCAAGGACGAAGCACTCCTCAACAAATGATAAGATGAAGAAGAAGAAGAGGGGCTTTACAGGTCGCCAACTGGTAAACAGTCTTATCTCCGCACTCCAGGAACTTGGCTCAAGCGACGTGGAAATTGGAAGTGACGAAGATGAAGATGATTTGGCAAACTTGTGCTTCATGGCGGGCATGTCAAGATCAAGTATGGAGGAGGTTGAACACGACAGCGACAATGAAGAGGTATGTCCTACTTGCGAATAAATGTTTGATGCTATTTCTCGTGCCACTATTATAGTTAAGAAAAAGGACAAAAAACTTAGGGATAGTGCTGCTAAAATTGAATCACTATAATCTGAAATCAAACTTTAAAAACTTTGTTTCCTAGTGATGATGCATGTCCCTCATGTGATTTAACATATGAACAATTGTCCTCATTGAGAAGTGCGCACACCTCCACACTTGATAGACTTGAGTTAGAAATTGAAAAGAATAGAGAGCTTGCGGCACTTAATGATAAAAACTTGAAAGATGCTAGCTGTTCTACATTTGATTTGCATTGATCTACTTGTGATGATCTTGATAAGAAAGTACAAGATGCTATGAATGAAATTTCTATATTGAACAATGCATTACGTTCTCATGAAGTTAAATTTTGTTCCAATTGCAAATTACAAGGAAAAACATCATTTGAAAATTGCCTTGATCTGTCCAATAAACTTGATAACATGCATAGGACATTAGGTCGGTTTTGTAATGGAATAAGACCCTGACCTTGCTGCTGAATTCTTCCAAGTCTTGCAATCATAAAAATGGTTTAGGTAATGATTCTCATGCTCATGCTAGGGTACATCCACCTAAAATTGTAAGAATATTAGGAAGTGGTTTGATTCAAACAGTTCCTAAACAAAAAGAAGTGGTTTTCAAATCTGCAGGAGTGTTGTCTCATTCGGTATCAAAAAAAATGTTGTTTGCTCATCTAGACATGAACACAAAGTTAAATTTCATTGTACCTACTGTGGTAGAGATGGTCATGTCATAGTTTTTTGTTATAAACTAGCTAAACAACAGAAAAATAAAAGAATGATTGCTAGATCTCATAACTTTCATGCAAAATTTGCTGCACTTGCTAAACCGAACGATAGGAACATGAAATCTGCTGTAATGAGTCGAAAACATGCAAAGGTTGTTCCCAAACCTACTATTCTTTGTGCTACACATGTAACATCTCAGAGGACAGTAGTTTGGTACAAAAATCCTCAAGCTTTGGCTCATAAACCTGCTGTTTTATCTCAGCTTTCGCGTGTTATTCCTGCTGGACGTCGTGTGACTCAGTACCGTATTCCTAAATGCCTTTTGACTAACCACAGTATTGAGTCATCGAAGTATTGTGCTTCTATGTAGGTTAGACGCTTGAGGAAGGAGAACATTTGGATTGTAGATTCATGTTGCTCACGCCACATGACTGGTAACAAAGAATGGTTCTGCTCCCACTCTTTTGTGTCACGTGTAGAGAATGTTACATTTGCCGATAATTTATCAACTCCTATAATTGCTAAGGGTTCGAATAGAGTAAATGATCACTACACATTGAAGGATGTGGAACTTTTCAAAAATTTAAAATAAAACTTGCTTTCTGTTTCACAATTGCTAGATGAAAATCTAGAAATTATTTTCAATAAAAACTGATGCAAAGTTGTAGGTTCAAATAGTGAGCTTATTTTTAACATGTCTCAGTTTGGAAGAGTTTTTAAAGCTGATTTTGATATGTCTTCCACTAAGCACAGGTATCTAGCTGCTAATGATTCAAAGGACTTATATTTTTTGCATCGTAGACTTGGTCATGTTGGCTTTGATCATCTAACGCGTGTTAGTGTTCTTGATCGCATACGTGGGCTGCCTAAGCTTAAAGGGGACAAAGAAGTTGTGTGCTCTTCTTGTAGACATGCTATGATTGTTGCGGGTTCACATACTCCTCTCACAATGATCATTACAACTGAACCGGGTCAACTTTTGCACCATGACACCGTAGGACCTTCACCTGTTCAATCCTTCGGAGGAAAATGGTATGTTCTTGTGATTGTTGATGATTATTCTAGATACTCTTGGGTTTACTTTATGGCATCTAAGAATAAATCTTTTAGTCACATTAGAACATTATTTCTTAGATTATCAGTTTATCATCTAGGATCTTTGAAAGCAATTAGAAGTGATAACGAAACCAAATTTAAAAATCAATCTTCTGATCACTTTTATTCTGAAAATGGAATAGATCATCAATTTTCTTGACCATATGTACCTCAATAGAACGGTGTTGTAGAATGAAAGAACAGAACCATAGTTGAGATGGCTAGGACTATGCTTTATGAATATCAAACTCCTAGGAAATTTTGGGCTGATGCGATTGCAACTGCTCGTTATGTCTCAAATCATGTTTTCTTGCGCGCTATGCTAGGTACAACACCGTATGAGCTCCGGTTTGGACATAGGCCTAGTGTTACACACTTTTGGCTCTTTAGTTGCAAATGCTTTGTTAAGAAACATGGTAATCATGATAAATTTGAACCTAGATCCATTGATGGCATGTTTCTTGATTATCCATCTCATACTAGAAACTACCGTGTGCTTTTACTTGACAATTACCAAATTATGGAGACTTGTGAGGTGTCTTTTGATGATGCTATCCCAGGTACTTGCTCAAACACTGCAGGTCCGGATCCATATCCGTAGGGCGAGAGCATTTTCGTTGAAGATGAGGAAGAAGTGGAGCTGCTGCCCAAAAATTCAGTAGCTAATGATTTTGGTTCAGCTCCGGATGTTCATTCTCAACCAGCACAGACAGCCATCATTGCTCATCTAGATCGTCCTCAAGTCACAATCTCATCGATTTTTGATGAACATGAAGAAGAAGAAGCTTGTGAAGTGTCCACTCCCCTCCGGGTTCTGGGTTCTCAAAAGTCATCCCCCACAACAAATTATTGGAAGCTTGCACGAACGAGTCACACAGTCCAGCTATGATGAGTTCAGAATTTGAGATGAGTATGATGGGAGAAATCAAGTACTTTTTGGGGCTGCAAATCAAGCAAACCAAGGAGGGTACCTTTGTGCATCAAACGAAGTATACAAAAGACCTCCAAAGGCACTTCAACATGGACAAAAGCAAGCCTCTTCGGACATATATGGGAACAACAACGACACTTGCACTTGATGAAGATGGTGAAGCCGTGGATCAAAAAGAATATAGAAGCATGATCGGATCACTTTTGTACCTCACGACATCAATATCGGACATACAATTCAGCATATGTCTTTGTCCACGGTTTTAAGCCTCCCCACGTGCTTCACATAATCAAGCCGTCAAAAGGATTGTGAGGTACTTACATGGAACTCAAGAATTGGGCATTTTTCTTCCTTCTTACTCAATCGTTACTTTGAAAGCTTTTCCCTATGCTGATTATGGGAGACGTAGGATTGATAGGAAAAATACTTCGGGTGCTTGTCATTTTCCTGGTAATTCACTTGTTGCTTGGTCCTCTAGAAATCAAAACTCAGTTGCACAATCCACGGCTGAATCTGAATATGTAGCTGCTGCTAGTGCTTGCTCACAAATTCTTTGGATTGTTCCAACACTTAAGGACTATGGGGTTTATCTAGATAGTGTTCCACTGTTTTGTGATAACACTAGTGCCATTTGCATTGCTAAAAACCTCGTGCAACATTCTAGAACTAAGCACATTGACATTAGGTATCACTTTCTCCGTGATAATGTTGAAAATGGAAACATTGTGCTTCACCATGTAGATACCGAACAACAATTGGCTGACATTTTTACAATACCTTTGGATTTCACTACGGATGAAACAAAAACGAATGAAATCCAAAGGTTTTGTAAAAATGTCAGCCAATTGTTGTTCGATATCTACATGGTGAAGCACAATGTTTCCTTTTTCAACATTATCACGGAGAAAGTGATACCTAACATCAATGTGCTTAGTTCTAGAATGTTGCACGGGGTTTTTAGCAATGCAAGTGGCACTAGTGTTATCTCAAAACAGTGGAACACTATCTAGATCAACCCCATAGTCCTTAAGTGTTTGAACAATCCAATGAATTTGTGAGCAATCACTAGCAGCAGTTACATATTCAGATTCAGTTGTGGATTGTGCAACTGAGTTTTGTTTTCTAGAGGACCAAGCAACAATTGAATTACTAAGAAAATGGCAAGCACCGGTAGTACTTTTCCTATGAATCCTACAACCCCCAAAATCAGCATCCGAAAAAGCTTTCAAAGTAATGGTTGAGGAAGAAGGAAGAAAAATGCCAAATTCTTGAGTTCCATGTAAGTACCTGAGAATCCTTTTGAGGGCTTGATGATGTGAAGCACGTGGGGAGGTTGAAACCGTGCACAAAGACATACGCTGAATTGTATGTCCGGTCTTGATGCCGTGAGGTACAAAAGTGATCCGATCATGCTTCTATATTCTTCTTGATCCACGGGTTCACCATCTTCATCAAGTTCAAGTGTTGTTGCTGTTCCCATTGGTGTCCGAAGAGGCTTGTTTTGTCTATGTTGAAGCTCCTTAGGAGGTCTTTTGTATACTTTGTTTGATGCACAAAGGAACCCTCCTTGGTTTGCTTGATTTTTAGCCCCAAAAAGTACATGAGTTCTCCCATCATACTCATCTCAAATTCTGAACTCATCACAGCTGAAAACTTGGACACAAGATCATGAGAAGCACGACCAAAGATAATATCATCTGCATAACTTGAACGAATAATGAGTCATTGCCATGCCTAAGCACAATAAAGAGTTTTATCAACCTTGCTCATGGTAAACCCCTTTTCAAGTAAGAATGTTTTTAACCTATCATATCATGCTCTAGGGGCTTGTTTGAGACCGTACAAGGCTTTGGAAAGTTTGTAAACATGATTAGGAAAATCTTAATTTTCAAACCCGATGGTTGTTTGACCTAAACCTCCTCATCTATGTAGCCACTAAGAAAAGCACTTTTAACATCCATTTGATAAAGGTTAAAACCTTTAGATGCAGCAAAAGCTAACAAAATTCTTATGGCTTCTAATCTAGCAACAGGAGCAAGAGTTTCATCAAAATCTAGACCTTAAACTTGAGTGAAAACTTAAGCAAGCAACCTAGCCTTATTTCTAACCACAACCCAATCCTCACTTTTTTTATTCTAAAACACCCATTTAGTTCCAATTAAAGTGTGACCTTGAGGTGGAGGTAGAAGTTTCCAAACATTATTTAATTCAAAACTTTCTAACTCTTCTTGCATGGCAATAATCCAAGATTCATTAGTGAGTGCGTGTGATATATCTTTGGGTTCAAAAGAAGCAACAAAAGCAGAATGAGCATGAGAATTTGTATCGCAAAACCTGGACCGTGTGACTCGTTCATGCAAGCTTTCAATAATTTGTTGTGGAGGATTTCTTTTGAGAACCCGGAGGGGAGTGGACACTTCACAAGCTTCTTCTTCTTCATGTTCATCACAAATCGATGATCTTGAGACTTGAGGAGGATCTGGACCAGCAATTGTGGTCGTCGGTGGTGGCCGTGAAACAAAATCAGGAGCTGGAACAATGTCATTAGCTGCTGAATTTTCGGACAGCAGCTCCACCTCTTCCTCATCTTAAACGAAAATGCTCTCCCCCTGTGGATATGGATCTGGACCTGCAATGTTTGAGCTAGTACCTGGGCTAGCTTCATCAAAAGATACCTCACAAGTCTCCACAATTTTGTTAGTGTCAAGTAAAAGCACACGGTAGCCTCTAGTATGAGATGGATAACCAAGAAACATGCCATGAACGGATCTAGGTTCAAATTTATCAATATTACCATGTTTCTTAACAAAGAATTTGCAACCAAAGACCCTAAAGTGTGTAACACTAGACCTATGTCCAAATCGGAGCTCATCTGGTGTTTTACCTAGCTTAGCACGCAAGAAAAAAGATTTGAGACATAACAGGCGGTTGCAATCACATCAGCCCAAAATTTCCTAGGAGTTCGATATTCATCAAGCATAGTTCTAGCCATCTCAACTAAGGTTCTGTTCTTTATTTCTATAACACCGTTTTGTTGAGGTACATATGGTGAAGAAAATTGATGATCTATTCCATTTTCAGTACAAAAGTGATCAAAAGATTGGTTTTTAAATTCGGTTCCGTTATCACTTCTAATTGCTTTTAAAGATTCTGGGTGATCAATTGATAATCTAAGAAATAAAGTTCTAAAGTGACTAAAAGCTTCATTCTTTGATGCCATAAAATAAACCCAAAAGTATCTAGAATAATCATCAACAATCACAAGAACATACCATTTACCTCCGAAGGATTGAACACGTGAAGGTCCTATGGTGTCAAGGTGCAAAAGTTGACCCGGTTCAGTTGTCATGAAAATTGTGAGAGGAGTATGTGAACCTGCAACCATCTTAGCATGTATACAAGAAGACCACACAATTTATTTGTCCCCTTTAAGCTTAGGCAGCCCACATATGTGATCAAGAGCACTAACACGCATGAGATGATCAAAGCCTACGTGACCAAGTCTACGATGCCAAAAATATAAATCTTTGGAATCTTAGCAACTAGACACCTACACTTAGAGGAAGACATATCAAAATCAGCTTTAAAAACTCTTCCAAACCGGGACATGTTAAAAATAAGCTCACTGTTTTAATTTACAACTTTGCAGCAATTTGTAGTGAATATAATTTCCAGATTTTCATCTAGCAGTTGTAAAACAGAAAGCAAGTTGTATTTCAAATTCTTAACAAGTGCCACATCCTTCAAAGTGTAGTGATCATTTACTCTAACTGAACCCTTAGCAATTATAGGAGTTGAAGAATTATCAGCAAAAGCGACATTCTCTACACGTGACACAAAAGAGAGGGAGTATAACCATTCTTTGTTACCGGTCATGTGACTTTCATCTCTCAATATGACATATCTAATGCACTTAACAATTTCCTAGCATTTTCAGCATCTGAAAAATTAACATTGGCACTACAAAAGTTGATGAGAATTTTATTAAAGCGAGCGAAAAGGTCATCGATAGACTCACCAGGTTGCATCTCGAAATGCATGCATTCTTCCTTGAACATTTCTTACCTTACCTCCTCGATCGTGTTGGATCCTTCGTGGTAGTCACAAAGTGCATTCCACACATCGTATGCAGATTGGAGGTGTGCAACACGGTCGAAGTCGCTTTGAGTTAATCCTTGTATGATCAAGTTTCGAGCCTTGTTGTTGTTGTCCAATCTCTCAGATTCGTAGCTGTAACTTGATACTTTGATGACACTTCGTAAGGCTTGTATACCTTCTCCCATATTGTGAAGCCTTGAGCCTGGATGAAGGCTTCCATACATGCCTTCCAAACCTCAAAATCAATACCACTAAACACACATGGTTTGACGGAGTATTTCTCCATGATGATTAGTCAAAAACACATGCAAATCACAAAGATTGGAGCACTGTGGCTCTGATACCAATTGTAGGATCAAAGAGCATGTGAAAAGCTACGGGGGGGGGGGGGGTGAATGGTAGACTTAAAAAATCTTACGCAGCGGAAGAGATTAAAACCGCTACCCCTTCGACAGAAGAATGATCTGTTAAAGAAATCGTGTGTGAGAATAATATAAATGTGTTTCACCATGACAAAAGTGATAGATATCAGAGAGAATCAAGTCACGAAGACGACACAACAAGAATCACTCATATGCGTCGAGAGAAACTCAAGTTACGATTGAAAGATCGAACAGAGGTCAATCTGTCCTACCCGAGAAAAACAGTTCTGGAACGCTGCAAAGAAACTCGTGTAGATCAGAAACCACAAATCCAATGACAGTGAAATTTTTAAAGATGATAGATAATCAAGTTGTGAAGACAAACCGAAAAGAATCACGTCAATTGGATTTGTGAAACTCGAGTTATGATAAAACCATCGAAGAAATGTAGTGCCGTGCAGAAAAATCGTTGAGAAAAACTTGTCTGGAACAAGTCGGGCGAACAAGGCCCAAAGTTCCTTCAAACTACGAATTTTATTGATTAAACCATAAGAGAAACATCCCCAAAGTCGTGCACCACGAGCTCTGGCCTCCCATGCTTATATAACCAGCCCTTAGGGCAGCCCTTAGTACTTTTCTATACGCAGGTAGAAGCAATATTAAGTCTTCCAAACACCTTAGGAACATATTCAACATTCCTAAAACAACTCAAATATGTGACCCACACGAAATCCTATCATAACCAACTCAAATCTTTCCATATTTGAGTCAAACACGACTCAGCCGCAGTCTGAGTCCATACCCTAGTCGGTTGGACCTTTCCGACCAATTCTTTACATTCACATCTCTTCATCATGCCTCGGAACCATGTAGCAACATCCATGCAGTCCTTGCATACGTGCAAACATCTTCCAATGACATCCACAATACTTTCATATGCATTGTTCTTGATTCAAACATTTTGCGCAACCTCCCGATCAACCACAATTCCTCCCGAACTTAGTTGTTGAACCTCATCTTCTCCCTAAGACTAGTTCAACGGACCCCATCAGCAGTTATGTCTTGAACTCAAGCAACACCTCCACATGAATAAACAACCAATCCGTACGAGCACAAGTCCGCGACTTGACTCAAGTTAGTTCCAAACACAACACCTTACATGAGCACCTCACATAAGCATGTTGCAAAACCACTGTAAAACGATATCAGCCATATCAACCAAAACGGACCAAAAATTTAGCAAATGGATACTAAACAATCTTTCCAACAATGTAAAGCAAGTTCAAAACATTTTACAGTAAAAGCAGGATCATTGCGATCAAGCTCCGAACCTTGCCAAAGCTAATTGGAGCTTGAGCCGGAGCTTACCAAAACTAGTACAACCTAGCACCGGAGCTTTCCAAAGCTAGTACAACAATGCACCGGAGCTTACCAAAGCTAGTACAACCTAGCGCTGGAGCTTACCAAAGCTAGTACAACCCAGCGCCGGAGCTTACTAAAGCTAGTACATCCTAGCGTCAGAGCTAGAAAAATATGTCGGAGCTAACCAACATAAGTCGGACCTAGCAAAACATATCGGAGCTTAACAAATACATGCCGGAGCTATCAAAGACATGCCGGAGCTAAAGACAAAGCTTTAGCGGAGCTATCCAAAAACATGTTGGACTTTGACAAAGCAAGTCGGACCTATTGTCGGACCTTGCATAAGCTCGGAGCTAAAATTGGACCTTGCTAAAAGAGGTACTTTGGCAGAATTTCAGAACTTATATCATCAAAGCCAATGTATTCAGCACACATAGGTCTCACAGTGTCGGTTGTCGCTGATCTTGAGTTCTCTGCTGGTGGGAGTCATCACCTCCCTAGCTTGCGCCACCGATCTCGAGCGTGTTACTGGTGCGCATCATTCTACAGTCACAACCATGAATCCAACATGAGATGTGATATTGTAAGATCACTCAAGGTTAAAACAATAGTGTGCGTATTAATAACCAAACTTGCATAACGGTGACATATATTGATAAAGTGAAGACTTTACACAAAATACATCATCCCTGGACCAATGTTACAATAGAGTTCAAAAATAATCAACTCCATGGATTGATGTTCATTTCGACTATCGTTGGTTGCGATGGGACGTTATGTGCATTACCGTGCGAATACACTTTCTTATCTAGAATATGACACAAACATGGTCATAAAAATAAAAGAGGTTTGAGTGGGTCAAACCCTAAATTCTGCTGGTAAATGGTTGATTATAGATAACTGGTCTGTTATGACACTTCTAAAAAGTGAAATCGAGGACCAGATTCATAATAGACCAAATTATGCCAAACCGATGAAGTTTCTGTTGAAACCTGACCAGCTTGTACTCAAACAATTATTTAACCCAGTAAATGGCAGAATCAGATCTTGAGGTGAACTACAAAGTTGAAGTAAACTTCATGAACTTTCGAAAAAGTTTTTGTTTTCCTCCAGATCATTATTGGTTGAGAAGATAGGGCATTGTAAACCTGACAGTTTTGCTGGAAATTTTTTACAGCATCTCCTTTGTTCATGTTGATTTTGGGCTACGATTTCCAGATATAAAACATCACAATTTACAATGGCCATATATTAGTAAATTGTAAAACAAATTACAAGGATTCCAAAATTCGTAGTTGAAAGGAACTTTTGTGCCTTGTTCATCTGACTTGTTCCAGACAAGTTTTTCTCGTCGAGTTTTCTGCACAACACTACCTTTCTTCGGTGGTTTTATCATAACTCTAGTTTTACAGATCCAATTGACGTGATTATTTTTGGGTTGTCTTCACGACTTGATTATATATCATATTTCAATATTTCACGGTCATTGGATTTGTGGTTTTTGATTTACACGAGTTTCTTTGCAGCATTACAGAACTGTTTTCGGGTAGGACAGATTGACCATTGTTTGATCTTTCAATCGTAACATGAGTTTCTCTCGACTGATTTGAGTGATTCTTGTCGTGTCGTCTTCGTGACTTGATTATCTATGATATATATCACTTTTATCACGGTGAAAAACGTTTGAATTAGTCTCACACATGATTTATTTAACAGATTGTTTTTTTTGCCGGAGGGGTTGGGATTTAATTGTTTTCGTTGCGTAAGATTTTTTAAATCTACCATTCACCACCCCCCCTGGTAGCTTTTCACGTGCTATTCGATCCTACAATTGGTATTAGAGCCACGGTGCTCTAATCTTTATGATTTTCACGTGTTTTTACTAATGGACGTGGAGAAATACTCCGCAAAACCTTGTGTGTTTAGTGGCATTGATTTTTAGGTTTGGAAGGCACATATGGAGACTTTCATCCAGGCCCAAGGCTTCACCATGTGGGAAAAGGTGTTCAAGCCTTATGATGTGCTGTCAAAAGATCAAGTTACGGCTATGAACCTACAGGACATTGATAACAACAACAAAGCCCAAAACTTGATCATCCAAGGACTCACTCAAAGCGACTTCGACCACGTTGCACACCTCCGATCAGCATACGATGTGTGGAGAGTGCTTTGTGACTATCATGAAGGATCCAACACGATCAAGGAGGTGAGACAAGATATGTTCAAAAAGTAGTACATGTGTTTCGAGATGCAACCCGGTGAGTCTATTGATGACCTTTTTGCTCGCTTTAATAACTTGCCTAGCGTCAATGTTAATTTTTCAAATGCTGAAAATGCTAGGCAATTGCTAAGTGCATTAGACATGTCAATTTGGGAGATGAAAGTTACATCCATTCATGAATCTACAGTCATGATTACACTTACTTTAGGTGTGCTATATTCCAAGTTAAAAACTCATGAAATTGACATAATATCACGTAAAAAGCCCAACAAGTCTATTGCTTTTGTTTCTCAACGTGACATGTCTAGCTCCGGTCAATCTTCATCTTGTGGTTCACTTGCTTTGTTGTCCTCTCTAACCCTTGAACAGATTGAGGAGTTTCGAGAGGAGGAGCTAGCTCTTCTCTCTACTAGGTTCTCAAAAGCATTGCAAAACGTGAGAACTAAAAGGAGAGGAAGATCCTCAATGATGCTTCAAATGTGGTAATACAGGACACTTTCGTACAGATTGTCCTAACCTTTGAGGTTCTACTTCCCGAGAAGAAATATGATTAAGGACGGAGCACTCCTCAACAAATGATAAGAAGAAGAAGAAGAAGAAGAAGAAGGGCTTTACAGGTCACCAACTGGTAAACAGTCTTATCTCTGCACTCCAGGAACTTGGCTCAAGCGACGTGGACATTGGAAGTGACGAAGATGAAGATGATTTGGCAAACTTGTGCTTCATGGCGGGCAAGTCTTGATCAATTATGGAGGAGGCTGAACACAACAATGACAATGAAGAGGTATGTACTACTTGCGAAGAAATGTGTGATGCTATTTCTCGTGCCACTATTAAAGTTAAGAAAAAGGACATAAAGCTTAGGGATAGTGCTGCTAAATTGAATCATTAGAATCTAAAATCAACCATTTAAAAAAATTGATTCCTAGTGATGATGCATGTTTCTCATGTGATTTAATATATGAACAATTGTCTCATTAAGAAGTGTGCACCGTCCACACTTGATAAAATTGAGTTAGAAATTGAAATGAATAGAGAGCTTGCTGCAATTGATGATAAAACTTGAAAGATGCTAGTTGTTCTACATTTGATTTTCATTGTTCTACTTGTGATGATCTTGATAAGAAACTACAAGATGCTATGAATGAAATTTCAATATTGAACAATGCTTTACGTTCTCATGAAGTTAAATTTTGTTCCAATTGCAAATTAAAAGGAAAAACTTCATGTGAAGATTGCCTGGATCTAGCCAATAAACTTGATAACATGCATAGGACATTAGATCGGTTTTGTAATGGGAAGAAGAACCTATCCTTGCTGCTGAATTCTTCCAAGTCCTGCAATGATAAAACTGATTTAGGTTTTGATTCTCATGCTCATGCTAGGGCACATCTACCTAAAATTGTAAGAACATTAGGAAGTGGTTTGATTCAAATAGTTCCTAAACAAAAAGAAGTGGTTTACAAATCTGCAGGAGTGTTTTCTCATTCGGTGTCAAATAAAAATGTTGTTTGCTTGTCTAGACATGAACACAAAGTTAAATTTCATTGTACCTACTATTGTAGATATGGTCATGTCATAGATTTTTGTTATAGACTAGCTAAACAACAAAAAAAGAAAAGAATGATTGCTAGATCTCATAACTTTCATGCGAAATCTGCTGCACTTGCTAAACCGAATGATAGGAACATGAAATCTCCTGTAATGAGTCGAAAACATGCAAAGGTTGCTCCGAAACCTACTGTTCTTTGTGCTACACATGTAACATCTCGTAGGACAGTAGTTGGGTACAAAAATCCTCAAGCTTTGGCTCATAAACCTGCTGTTTTATGTCAGCTTTCGCGTGTTATTCCTGCTGGACATCGAGTGACCCAGTACTGGATTCCTAAATGCCTTTTGACTAACCCCAGTATTGAGTCATCGACATATTGTGCTTCTATGTAGGTTACACGCTTGAGGAAGGAGAACATTTGGATTGTGGATTCAGGTTGCTCACGCCACATGGCCAGTAACAAATAATGGTTCTCCTCCCTCTCTTTTGTGTCACGTGTAGAGAATGTTACTTTTGCTGATAATTCTTCGACTCCTGTAATTGCTAAGGGTTCGGTTAGAGTAAATGATCACTACACTTTGAAGGATGTGGCACTGGTCAAAAATTTGAAATACAACTTTCTTTCTATTTCAAAATTGCTAGATGAAAATCTGGAAATTGTTTTGAATAAAAACTGTTGCAAAGTTGTAGGTTCAAATAGTGATCTTATTTTTAACATGTCTCGGTTTGGAAGAGTTTTTGAAGATGATTTTGATATGTCTTCCTCTAAGCATAGGTGTCTAGTTGCTAATGATTCAAAGGACTTATAGTTTTAGCATCGTAGACTTGGTCATGTAGGCTTTGATCATCTAATGCGTGTTAGTGCTCTTGATCGCATACGTGGGCCGCCTAAGCTTGAAGGGGACAAAGAAATTATGTGCCCTTCTTGTAGACATGCTAAGATCGTTTCAGGTTCACATACTCCTCTCACAATGATCATGACAACTAAACCGGGTCAACTTTTGCACCTTGACACTGTAGGACCTTCACGTGTTCAATCCTTCAGAGGTAAATGGTATGTTCTTGTGACTGTTGATGATTATTCTAGATACTATTGGGTTTACTTTATGGCATCTAAGAATGAAACTTTTAGTCACTTTATAACCTTATTTCTTAGATTATCAATTAATCACCCAGGATCTTTATAAGCAATTAGAAGTGATGACGGAACCAAATTTAAAAATCAATCTTTTGATCACTTTTGTGCTGAAAATGGAATAGATCATCAATTTTCTTCACCATATGTACATCAACAAAACGGTGCTTTAAAAAGAAAGAACAGCACCTTAGTTGAGATTGCTAGGACTATGCTTGATGAAGAACAAACTCCTAGGAAATTTTGGGCTAATGCGATTGCAACCGCTTGTTATGTCTCGAATCATGTTTTCTTGCGCGCTAAGCTAGGTAAAACACCGTATGAGCTCCAGTTTGGACATAGGCCTAGTGTTACAAACTTTCGGGTCTTTGGTTGCAAATGCTTTGCTAAGAAGCATGGTAATCTTGATAAATTTGAACCAAGATCCATTGATGGCACATTTCTTGGTTATCCATCTCATACCAGAGGCTACCGTTTTCTTTTACTTGACACTAACAAAATTGTGGAGACTTGTGAGGTGTCTTTTGATGAAGCTAGCCCAGGTACTAGCTCAAACATTGCAGGTACGGGTCCATATCTGCAGGGGGAGAGCATTTTCGTTGAAGATGAGGAAGAAGTGGAGCTGCTGCCCGAAAATTCAGCAGCTAATGATTTTCGTTCAGCTCCAGATGTTGATTGTCAACCAGCACCAACAAGCATCATTGCTGATCCAGATCGTCCTCAAGTCACAAGCTCATGGATTTGTTATAAACATGAATAAGAAGAAGAAGCTTCTGAAGTGTCCACTCCACTCCGGGTTCTCAAAAGTCATCCCCCACATCAAATTATTGGAAGCTTGCACGAACAAGTCACACGGTCCAGCTATGATGAGTTCAGAATTTGAGATGAGTATAATGGGAGAACTCACGTACTTTTATGGGCTGCAAATCAAGCAAACCAAGGAGGCTACCTTTGTGCATCAAATGAAGTATACAAAAGACTTCCTAAGGCGCTTCAACATGGACAAAAGCAAGCCTCTTCGGACACCATTGGGAACAGCAACAACACTTGAACTTGATGAACATGGTGAACCCGTGGATCAAAAAGAATATAGAAGCATGATCGGATAACTTTTGTACCTCACAGCATCAAGACCGGACATACAATTCAGCGTATGTCTTTGTGCACGGTTTCAAGCATCCCCACGTGCTTCACATCGTCAAGCCGTCAAAAGGATTCTCGGGTACTTACATGGAACTCAAGAATTTGGCATTTTTCTTCCTTCTTCCTCAACCATTACTTTGAAAGTTTTTTCCGATGCTGATTTTGGCGGGATTGTAGGATTGATAGGAAAAGTATTTCGGGTGCTTGTCATTTTCTTGGTAATTCACTTGTTACTTGGTCCTCTAGAAAACAAAACTCAGTTGCACATTCCATGGTCGAATCTAAATATGTAGCTGCTGCTAGTGCTTGCTCAAAAATTCTTTGGATTGTTCAAACACTTAAGGACTATGTGGTTGATCTAGATAGTGTTCCACTATTTTGTGATTACACTAGTGCCATTTGAATTTCTAAAAAACCCGTGCAACATTCTAGAACTAAGCACATTAACATTAGGTATCACTTTCTCCGTGATAATGTTGAAAAAGGAAACATTGTGCTTCACCATGTAGATACCGAACAACAATTGGCTGACATTTTTACAAAACCTTTGGATTTCACTCGTGTTTGTTACATTCCTAGTGAAATAGGGGTTATGCATCCTCATGGCTTACATTGAGGGGGAGTTTTGAAACTTGAGAAGTCTATGTGTGAATCTGAAATTAAAATAATATGAGCATAGTATTTCATATATATATATGACTTTGTGATTCTTTTTACATGCTGGAAGTTCATACTACATTACTCGTGTTATACATTTTGTAGTTTTTGCCATGTTGAATTTTAAATAGTGTTGCCAATGCATTCATCAAGGGGGAGATTGTGAGATCTATGTGTGCTGAATACATTGGCTATGGCGATAAAAGTTTTGAATGCTGCCATAACATCTTTTTACCAAGGTCTGACTCTAGCTCCGAGCTTCTGCAAGGTCTGACATTCTTTGTCTAGGTTCGACATGTTTTAGGGTAGCTCCGGTGAGCTTTGTCTTTAGCTCCGGCATGTCTTTGATAGATCTGGCATGTGTTTGTTATGCTTCGATATGTTTTGCTAGGTCCGACTTATGTTGGTTAGCTCCGACATGTTTTTCTAGCTCCGGCTTTTGGGTTGACTAGTTCCAACTAGCTTTGGCAAGCTCCGGCGCTAGGGTGTACTGGCTTTGGTAAGCTATGGCGCTAGGTTGTACTAGCTTTGGTAAGCTCCGGTGCTAGGTCTTGCTAGCTTTGGTAAGCTCCGGCTCAAGCTCCGGTTAGCTCTGGCAAGGTTCAAAGCTTGATCACAATGTTCTTGCTTTTACTGTGAATTGACTCGAACTTGCTTTACATTGTTGGAAAGATTGCTTAGTATTGATTTGCTATGTTTTTGATGCATTTTGGTTGATATGGATGATATCTTTTTTTCTATGGTTTGCAAAATTCTTATGTGAGGTGCTGACGTAAGATGTTGTAGTTTCGGAACTAACGAGAGTCAAGTCGAGGACTTGTGCTCGGAAGTATTGGTTGTTTGTTCATTTGCAGGTGTTGCTTGAGTTCAAGACATGCCTGGTGATGGGATCCATTGAACTAGTCTTCGGGAGAAGATGAGGTTCAACAACCAAGTTTGGGAGGAATTGTGGTTGAGTTGAATGGGAGGTCGCGCAACATGTTTGAATTAAGAACAATGCATATGAAGGTATCCTAGACGACCTTGGAAGATGTTTGCACGTGTGAAAGGAGTTCATGGACGTGGCTGCATGGTTCCAAGGCGTGATGAAGAGATGTGGACGTAAAAATTGGTCGGAAAGGTCCAACCGACTAGGTTATGGACTCAAACTGCAGCTAAGTCGGGTTTGACTCAAATATGGAATGTTTGAGTTGGTTATGATAGGATTTCGTGTGGGTCACAAATTTGAGGTATTTTAGGAATGTAGGATACATTCTTAAGGTGTTTGGAAGTCTTAAGATTGCTTCTATCTGTGTATAGAAGAGTTCTAAGCAGTTATGAAAAGTTTCGATTCGTGATTTCAGTAGGATTAGAGTCCTAGTGGAGATTGGGTTGGCCTAAGGGCTTGTAATATAAGCAAGGGAGGCCAGAGCTTGTGGTGTAAGACTTTGGGGCTGTTCCTCTCGTGTTCTATTTAATAAAATTTGTAGTTGAAAGGAATTTGTGTGCCTTGTTCGTCTGACTTGTTCTAGACAAGTTTTTCTCGTCAAGTGTTCTGCACAGCACTACCATTCTTCGGTGGTTTTATCATAACTCGAGTTTTACAGATCCAATTGACGTGATTATTTTAGGGTTGTCTTCACAACTTTATTATCTTTCATATGTCAAAATTACACGGTCATTGGATTCGTGGTTTTTGATCTACACGAGTTTCTCTGCAGCATTCCAGAACTGTTTTTCTCGAGTAGGACAGATTGACTTTTGTTTGATCTTTCAATCGTAACTTAAGTTTCCCTCGACGGATTTGAGTGATTCTTGTTGTGTCGTCTTCGTGACTTGATTCTCTCTGATATATATATCACTGTTTTCACGGTGAAACACATTTGGATTAGTCTCACACACGATTTCTTTAACAGATCGTTTTTTTTGTCGAAGGGGTTGGGATTTATTTGTTTCTGCTTCGTAAGATTTTTTAAATCTACCATTCACCCCCTGGTAGCTTTTCATGTGCTCTTCGATCCTACAATACTGAATTCATAAAGTATATGAAATGCACTGGGGCATTTGTAAGACCAAAAGACATAACCAAATACTCATAAAGTCCATATCTAGTTGAGAATGCCGTCTTCGGTATATCCTCTAGTTGTATCTTAATCTGATGATAACCAGACCAAAGATCCGTTTTAGAGAATACCTTAGCACCCACTAATTGATCGAAGAGCAAATCAATACGTGGTGGTGGATACTCGTTCTTGATGGTCACGGCATTAAGCGGACAATAATCCACACATAGCCTCAATGTCTTGTCCTTCTTCTTGACAAAGAGAGCCGAGCATCCCCAAGGTGATGAGCTCGGACGAATGAAACCTTTACTCAATAAGTTATTCAGCTGCTCCTTTAATTCAGCTAACTCCTTAGGTGCCATTTTATATGGTCATCAAGAGATAGATGTAGTTCCCGGTATTAATTCAATCTTGAATTCCACATCTCGGTCGGGCGGCATACCCAGCATGTCAGTAGGGAATACATCCGAGAAATCACGGACCACTGGAATGTCTTCAAACTTACTTTTTTTTCGAATGATACGCCGCTGCACTTTCTTGAACTGTGTTCTCAAGAATTTAGGTGTGCTGGACGTGAGTTAAAGAGTTGAGCTCAACGGTGCGAGGACTGATGTTTAGAACAGCTTCGTGGTTGCTTAACCATGACATTCCCAAGATTACATCAATCTTTTGACCTTCAAGGATGATAAGAGTAGTGGGATATATTCTACCACTCAGACATAATGGTGCTCGGGAGATAACATCACTTGCGGTAATAATGCCTCCGGGTGAGGATATAAGATAGCGATGTTTGGTGGTAGTGGTTGGAAGCTGGTGCTTGAACACAAAGGATTGACATATGAAATTATGTCTAGCACCAGAATCAATGAGAATCAATATAGGTATATGGTTGAGAGTGAACATTCCCGCTAACACGGGTTCTCCTTCCGGTACACCCTCAATGGTAGTATATTAGATACTGCCCAGCTTTGATTTCTTTTGCTGCTGATTGGGAAACTGACTTGAATGTTGAAATGATGACTTGCTGCATCTTTGATTTCTCTCTGGGCAATGTTTAGTAAAGTGACCCACGAGACCACAAGTGAAGCACGTATATTTAGTCGGTTCAGCGCTGACTTGTGGATGAAAACTGGGTATCTCTGGCTGCAGTGGAGATGGATAAGAATTTATGTGCTGCTGCTGCGGGGGTGATTTAAAACTTGATGCAAGCAGCGGGCAACTTTGATATGATGGTCAAACAGATGGCTGCCACTCTTGACCAGATGGCGAACGATATACCAACCGATATTTCTGAGAAACAACACTAGTGCTGTCATGCGGAATACTCCGCTTTCTCTTCTCCGCTTGAAGACAAAGATCTTCCTTTTCTTGTAGGATAGTGGCATTGACTAATTCATTGTACTTGCCATGATTGAACAACGCCAACCTAGCTCGATGTTTGACTCTTAGCCCTCTGAAGAAATGATCACATCTCAACTTTTCTGTATTTACATAGTCGTGCGCATATTGTGCCAACGGTTGAACTCCTTAAAATACTCATGGACACACATGTCTCCTTGCTTGAGATCAACGAATTCCTCGTACTTGGTATTTATAATTCCTCTCGGTACATGATGAGCACGGAAAGCCTCACGGAACTCATTCCATGCTATTCGATGACCTGCAAGGTGAGTTGCACTATATTCTACCCACCAAGCTCCGGCAGCTCCATGGAGTTGTTGAGCAGCAAACAATGTCTTCTGATAATCGTCATAGGGAAACACACCGATTTTGGATTCCATTACACGAAGCCAATGATCTGATTCTAATGGTTCAGTTGCTTCCGTGAAGATTGGTGGTTGCGTTGCCGAGAAATCAAAATAACTGTTTCGAGGTGGAATAACATGCTGCATTTGATGAATTAGGCCATGCTATACCAAGGCTTGAAGTAACTTAGTGTTCTCTTGGTGAGACTCAAACATTTTTGACATGACATCCACCAATACCATTGATGGTGGTGCCTGCGGTGGATTCGAATCATCACCGTCTCGACGAGAACTTCCGACCTTACTCGATCAGCGAGTACGAACCATACTGCACAATGAATTGTGGATGAGTCAAAGTTTGATCTCAGCAATAAGTTAAGATAAGGAAAACATGAATATGTCATGAGCTTTGTGAAAGTATAACAATATTCATGTTCGCGCAAATTTTCAAACTTATGCTTCAAGGATGAACTGTTCTGCCACAAATTACCAGTCTGGAGAAATTTGAGAATTTCAGGTGAGCAACAAAATTGTAGTTCACTTCCTGGCCTTCTAAAAATGTATTTATTTGCTTCAATATCAGTTTTGTCTAGTGAGATATGAATTTCCAAAGTTGACAATGTTCCCAGATTTTCTAAGAAATTTTGACAGCACCTCCTTTGTATATGGCTGTTTTGTCCACAGTTTTTCATATACAAAATATCCAACTTTGCCAAAACTGTAAATTACAACATTGTCACATATCTCAGATAGTTTCCAGAAATATATCATATGGCCTCATTCGATGTTTCTACTGAGAGTTATGATCAAATTAGTGAGAAGTACAAAAATTGTTCCAGTTTCTGTCCAGTTTTGACAGGTTTTGGAATTTTCAAATTTTATCTATGATACAGGGGAACTCTGCGCTGGTCATGAACAGAATTTCTTTAGAAGACTCAAATACATTTCCAACCATGTATAGAACACCTTCATGGGATAATTCTATCACGAGATATGTTTTTTCAAACTGGAGCCAAGTTTCTGTCAGAATAACACATGAAAGAACAGAGGTTTACAGTTTTGGTTCAAATTTCAATTTTTATGATTTCAAGATAGGAATCTGCTTTGGATATTAACTTGATACTTCTGTTGCGAGCTACACCTTCGGCACGGATTTTAACCGTCGATGTGCCGATGTAACCTGAATGCAATGCCGGTACTACATCCTCACCAAATGAAAATCCTAAGCCGGGTATTCCGGCATACGTCTCAACGGTGGCGCTAATGACGTTCACTCGCAAACGTTTTGTACTCGATCTATAAATAACGCGGTTAGTGTACCTGTCACTACACGTAAATTACTGATCAATCATATGGTTCCGTATGGCACAGGCCGCTCGGGTGAACAGTTCACAATAATATATATGAAAGTAGAAACATTCGTCCCGTATCATTCCATACGGGCCGCCTCGAGTTGAGCCACGTCTCGAGGTACATGACCGAGTTTTCTACCACCCAACGGGGTCCCACGTCTTTGCATAGTGCTGCACCAGTAGGGGGTGCATTGGGTTATGTCCCACCCGATGGGGGCTCTCACTAACTTTGAAGCACGCTGGGGTACCGCATGTCATATGTTCTCAGAAACATGGAAAGTTTTAAAGACTCATATTGACATTTCTGTGCCAAGCCTCGGAAACAATCACATGCTACCTCTCGCATGATGAGCTTACCGGAATTAATCCGCTTGCGGTGGTGTACCTTACCTCTTACCTGATGTCAGAGCGTCGTTACAGAATATAATAACACATATGTTAGCTTTGCCACATTAAGTAACTAATACTATAATAGACCTTATGTGGGCATAATAACTAATCCTCACTCAAGTACTAGGTAGTTTTCAAAAATAGGCACTTTTCAAGCGTGCTATTCCCAATACGGTTCTAATACCATGTTGTGGGGACTTGGGTCCGCACATTCCAGGAATCGCATTGGGTGGTGCCGTGAGATGCGGCACCCCACAACACACAAGAAAAACCATACAAAATAACCAACACAAAAGTTTTATTTCACAAGATGATTCTCTTTTATAATGTAATATACAACACATCGGAATATACATATTCATAATCTCCACTAGCTATGCACAAGAGAAGCGGTCCATGCCCGCGAATGCTTCTCACTAGCAACACGAAACAGAAAGCAGTGGCATGGTTTCCATGAGAGATACATCTCGACATGCTCGAGATCTCACGAACAACCACAACATAAGCGTAAGCTAATAATACCTACAAAAACTACAATATAGCAACCGTGAGCACATTGCTCAGCAAGACTTAACCGCCTAAAGCATGATACTCTACATGCTGGAAACTTTAATGACATGAAAGCTGAATTTGCAGGAATGGACTCGCCGAAAGTAAATCCTTAGTGGTCAGTTTTAATGTAGCATACGCGATCCATGTGCATATCATCATTGTGAATTCCACAATCAACAAGAAACACTTCGTCCACGATGATACATGCTTAAGGTTGCATAAGCTTTATTCGAGTTAAATGTTTGGAAATTTGTAAATTTAATTATGCTATCTCTATAGCAGCCAAGTTTGCAATACAAAGAATTATTTATAGCAACGTATTCAGAATCTTTCCATTTTTCTTTCTTACCAAGTATGTTCAATCCATAACCGCGAGCGACGGTGATTCAAATCAAAAAACACCCGGACTGCACGACACATACGCCCATACTTGGAGTTGTATCGGCACACTCCACTGATGTCGCACGCAACCACCTTTGCCCAGATTCAACCACATCGAAACCGTTCGATCGACCCGAACATTGAGCTCACTTCAAGGTGCACCTCCTCTATGAGATGTTATTGAGTAAGTTACCTCCCACTGTACTAACAACCGACAGCTTAAGCCGATTGAAATGTTCCAACATAGGATCCTCAAGGTACATCGGTTTCCCGGGTCCCATATCGCCAGTATGCTTTCCGGTAAATTTCAAACATGCTCAACAGGTCCAAGCACGAGATGGGCCTTAACAAACACAGACGGGGCTACCCATTCACCTCCCAACACCGCCACGCCATTACCGATTCAGGCACGACGTGGGCAAACCAACCTACACAAATCCCCGTCCACGTCTCATATTAAAGAGTTAATGTTATGGTACCAACTCGTGAGTAGGTTTCCCTCACTCGACTTCTCTCGCAAGTAGAAATCAACTAGTTCACTCGTGGTTGATAAAATGTGACCAATCTCGCGAGTAGTTTCCGACATACTCGACTTCTACCAATCTTCTAACTAAACATTAAGCATAGCAATATAATCCGAGGGGGTCTTATACTACCCATCCACTTCAAGGATTATTTGGTCATGCATGTGAAGTATTCAATCAACATAGACCTAATGCACATATCAAGTCTATTCAATATAGTGTGTATAAAAGCAAAACTTTAAAAGGCACTTAAATGCGAACTGGGGCTTGCCTTTCGGTTGAAATAAAAGTCAGCGATGATCAGTTAGTAGCCTTCATCGAGAATTCATGCCATAGCAGATCAAATAGAAAATTCCACTCCTCCAGGTTGTGCTTCTCGTTGGCTACGTTCGTCGTGAACACTATCGAAATGATATGCAATTAAGAGATTTCAATTTATTAATATAACAATTGTAGTTGATTATAACTCAAGATGGAATAATATTAGTTAGGAGTTGAAGTTCTATTGCCCGACTAGACAGCAACAGAAAGGAAACAAGATGAACTTAGGCAATGGACATATGAAGTGAAATAGGTACTGTTTGTTCATAGGGATGTGATCTCAATTTACACAGGTTCAACTGATCCCCTGAGCCTGATAAATTACAGAGAGTTCATATGATCATCGAGCAATAACCAGTTAAGTTTCAGATACAGCAATTAAATATATTGATCTACAAAATTTCTTAAGTGATTAGCGTTTTCTAAATTTTGGTTGTAATTCTAGAGGTCTATCATGGCTACCAGTGGTTCTACCATACATAGGGTGTCTCACTGGTTCTAGAAATTTTTGTTCATAATTTTCTAAGCATCCTACTGTGAGATATTGAATTTACAAGTTTGGTTAATTTACTGAAATGTTTCTGTTGTTTTTGGGGTATTTTATGACCAGTTTAGGAAAATCATCAGATTGAACTAGTTGAATCAAGTCCAATAAAGCGGAAATTTTTACAGGTATTCAGAAACTTACTAAATATCATAATGGAAAAATTTCAGATTTTTCTATCAAGTGAATCATCAGATAAAATCAAACTTTAATTTTTTTAAAGAGCTCTACACGAAAATCTAGGGATCTTCATGAATATTGGGTTGTTGTTCGGGTTAGTGTGGAAAAAATATTAAACCAATAAAGTTGATTTCACAAATTTTGAATCTTTATACTGAGAGATATTCAATTTAGATGTTTGCACAAGTTTCTGTACAAATTCTAAATGAATTTGTCTATTTTTTATGTGCATAGAAAATACACAGGTGATCAGACAATGTAAATGAATTCTAAGGACACTGAAATCTTTACTGGAGCTTAAAGATATTCAAATGAATAATGTAATTTTCCAAAGAGCAGAACTATAGGAATTAATTCTATGAGCATTTTGCTCAGTTGATTTACGGAGAAATTTATATGGACTTTCATACAATTCCAAGTGCACTACTGGAATTTAATCTTCATGCTTGTTCTAACAAAATTTATTTTGGAATTTTTTGGACATTTCTACTGGCCATGGTGAATTTCCAAAGATTGTGTCGTTTCTGCAATTATTTCTCAATTGGAAATTGACTGGACTGTTGACAGTGGGTCCCACTATTTAAAATTGGCCATTGGGATTGAAGCAATGCAGGGGTTCACAAAGTATTCCTGTAGCCACACTTGATCCCACGCCACAATCTGATCCGCGGTTTGGCAACAGGGGCTGACAAGTGGGGCCGGATCCTGTGCTTCTTCCTCCTCCGGCTCAGGGCCGAGCGGGGGGCACTCCCACCGGAAAGCGGTGGCGCAGTCGATAGCGCTGAGTTTCGTGGCCCCAAAACTCGCCACAGACGGTGTCTCCCATGAATTAGGCCTCGAGGAACACGAAGGAGGGGTCGAGGAGGGCCGAACTTCGCCAGAGAAGCTACCCCAACGGCAGCGGCAGCGGACCTAACTCCGGTGCGGTTGCCCGGTGCATAGAGAGCACCATATCACTTGGGATTTGATCGCATGGTACCAGTAGGCGATGAGGAACAAGGATATGAACTAAAACCGGGGAGAAATTGACTGCAAAATGGATTTCACCGGTGACCTAGGTCGAAACAAAACAGAGGGTACGACAACTCAAATAACAGAGCCTAGGATTTATCATTTTCTTTGGTTCTTTATTCGGGGGGGGGGGGGGGTTGTATGGTTTTGAGGAAGATCTTGCCTAATTGAATTGGAAAATAATTACATGTAGAATCTGAATTTGCTTAGCCAAAAATGCTCTGTTCTTATGAATTGCCGAAGCAACAATTTGAACTCCGGCAGAACGGTGCTACGAACGGACTAGAACTCCTGGGGACAGCATGGAAGGGGTGAACCTTATTGCGGCCAGAGTGAGTAGGGAGGAAGATCGAGACGGCCAGGCATCGTTGAACAGGGGCGGTGCCGTTTTGAGCGCCGGGAATGAAATGCCATGCACTGTGGGCAGAGGAAGAAAACACTAGATGAGCTGCGTGGGAAGGTTAAGAAGGCGCCAGCGCACCCAACAGTTGCACCCGATTTGCTCGAGGATTCTAGTTTTGGCTGGACAACTGCAAACAGGGGCCAGTCACGGTGAGCTCGAGTAGAGCTGCGCCAGGGAAAGTAATGCCGACCAGGGGGAGAGGGCAGAAGAAATGGCACCAAGCTTGGATTATAAGGGCAAGGTCATGCTGTGGATAGGCTGTTGAGGGGAGGTGGCACATGCAGAAGATGTGTTGTTGCCATGGGATGAGCAATTAAATGGAACACGGTCCGTTGAGCTCCCTCACTGTATGACAAGTGGGTCCCACCCTTCTCCTTATCCCTTCTATGTTAATTTAATTGTACCACCAAACAAGGTCACAAATTCATGAATCTTTGTAGATAGGATCAAACAAATATCTAGGATCTGATTCTGAAATTGGATTTCATGTTTGGACAGGTTTCATGTGAAATTCAAATTCAAATTTGAATTTTATTATAATTCAATGCACCCATTGAATTATATAGAATTAGTGCACCAAATATTATGAAAATTTTCAGGGGTGCTATTTGGAAGCTAATGGTTAGTTCAGATTTTTATTTTGGTAAAATTTGAACATGAGTTAAATTTGATTTTTTTTTGAATTCTCTCAATTGAGGTTTAAATTTGTTTGAATTTTTCATTTGTCCTTTTGATTTATTTTTCTTATTTCAAATTTTAAGTTCTCCTATCCGAACTTTTTACTTTGAATTTTTGGGCTTTTACAACCTACTCCAATCTTGAATACTTAGTATAAAATCAGAGCTCGATAGCTAATATAAGTATTTTTACATCTTCTCAGTTCTAGTTTATATCGAAGTGGTTAATGCATCAATGGAATACATGCCGGTACTACGTGCCTCACGAAAGTGAAAATTCTAAGCTGGTATTCCGACATACGTCTCAACGGTGGCCTTAATGATGTGCACTCGCAAACGATTCTAAGCGCAATACGATCACGCGGTCATTGTAGCTGCATAAGACACACAATTTATGAAACACTCATTATGGTGCCGTACGGCACAGCCCGCACGTGCGATCATTTCAGGCACTCACAAAAATATATATGAAAGTAAAAACATTCGTCTCCTATCATTCCAAACCGGCCGCCCCGAGCTAAGCCACGTCTCAAGGTACATGATCGGGTTATCAACCACCCAACGGGGTCCCACGTCTTTGCATAATGCTGCACCAGTAGGAGGCACATCAGGTTATGTCCCACCCGAAAGGTGCTCCCACTAATTTGAAGCACGCTGGGGTACTGCGCATCATATGTTCTCAGAAACATGGAGAGTTTCAGAGACTCATATTGACTTTTTGTGCTAAGCCACGGAAACAATCACATGCTACCTATCGCTTGGTAAGTTTACCGCAATTGATTCGCTTGCGGTGGAGTAACTTACCACTTACCTGACGTCAGAGCGTCGTTACAGAATATAATAACACATATGTTAGTTTTGCCACCTTAAGTAACTATGCTAATAATACACCTTATGTGGGCTACTATCGATTCCTCACTGTACACCTAAATCTTTCTTGTAATACGATCCTTTTTACGTGTGCTATTCCCAATGCGGATCTGATACCAGGCTGTGAGGACCGGAGTCCCTACATTCCAGGAATTGCAATTGGGTGGTGCATGCGATGTGACACCCAACAGCAAACAAAAAAAGCAACATCATATTACATAAAACAACATAGTATTATACAAGACTTGTCTTTTACAAATAATATACATTTAAATACACTACAGTGGAAGATAAGTTCATAGCTCTCGAAACTCGAGCCTAAGCTATGCAAAAGTCATTCCATTCATCCCTATAATGGAATCACACTAGAAGCACACAGAACACATCACGGCGGCGTGCAGGGTTCCCACTCGGCCATGTATCCCGACGGGGGCAACGCCTCACAGGTGAACCCTTCATCAAAAAGATCATCACCTGCAGCAAAAACTTAAAATAGCAACTGTGAGTATGAAGGCTCAACAAGACTTAACTGTCTCCGCTAAGCATGGAACTCCATATGCAGGATATACATAAGACAGGACAGCAATTTGCAATATAAGACTCGCCTAAATGTTAGTCCTTACTTTCAGCTTTTGGCAGCAAATTAAGGCTTCATGAATCTGAAATTTAGTGAGCAACCTGATCCAAACATACAAGTATCAATATATAATTATTCTATAAAGCATGATCAATAATATTCAGCTCCAGATAATTAACTACGTCACGATTCGCTGAACAAGCGGTACTCAATAACCGCGAGGGACGGCGACTCGAATCGATATACACCTGTGGGGATACCCGAATATCACGACACATACACCCACACTCGGAGCTGCGAAGGCACACTCCATTGATGTTGTATGTGGCAACATTTCACCGCTACGTACACGCCGAACCGGTCCCACCGCTACGAGCAGGAGGCCCCCACATGGAGTACGACGTACCCGCTGGCAGGTTTACACCTTGCGGCTCTCAAACCGCACCTATAAGGCGGTGGGGTATGCCTCGACGCTATGTTGGAAAAGTTACATCAATTTATTGGGTCCCATATATTCAGTATGCCTTCGATACATTGAAACTTGCTCAACAGGGCGCACACGGATCGGTCCTTGACCGACACAGGCACAGCTAAAGCTCACAGGACCATATGTCCTGCTGCTCCTCATCTATGCCTGGTATCATATTTAAACAAATGGTGAATCTCTCACTCGACCAATCATGTGTGAACCTAATTCCTGAACTCGCGAGTAGATTCCAACTACTCGACTTCTACCGAAACAACTAAAACATTAAGCATAGAATGGACACATTGAGTACATAACCATCTAACCTTCCCTAATGGGTTCTCTGGTCATGCACGTGGAAAACTCCAAGAAAAACCTAGACTTAATGCACATACATACTAACCCATATAGTGTGATACAAATAAAAGTTTAAAACGCTGTTAAATGCAAACCGGGGCTTGTCTGGCAGCGAGATGGGGTTAAAGTTAGTCTCCGGGTTTATGACATCCAATGGCTCTGGGTTCTCCTCGAGCTCAGCAACTATTGAATATGCAAAGAATAATGCAAGTGAATTAACATTGGTATTAATACATATCTGAATAGAAACAAAGTTAAGTATATTAAAGATGGCCACTTGTTTTGAAAACTTTACTGAGGACACTAGGCACTATGGGTGAGATTCTAGCCAAAATTGGGCTACGTTCATAGAAGTCTCTGTTGTATAAAATTCAATGTATATAAACCCGTCCCAGAATTTTCAGGGGCAATCTGGGACGTTAACATGGCCAAAAGTTGGTGTTGTTCTTAGAGGAGGTCGAAAGCGAATAAAAAATTGGTTTCACAATTTTATAAGCATTCTACTGTGAGATATTGAACTTAGAAGTTTGGACAATTTGCTGAAATGTTTCTGGACATTTTGGAATTTTTAGGTACATAGAGATTGGAAACACAAATTGGCTATTCAAATGAAATAAAATGTACCTGAAACTTTGACTGAGTCTCAAGGGAATTATTTGGAATGATTTGGCCAAGTTTGGTAATTTTTGAATGAATGGAACATCAGAAATTAATTTCAATAGAATTTTGTTCATGGAATTATTGAGGATAATTTATGGATTTTCAAACAGATTCAAGCACACCACTCGAAAGTATAGAACATCCTGGTTCCAACAAAATTTATTTGGGAATTTTTGGACAAGTATTCCAGGATATATAAATTTTCAAAGCTGGAGAAAATCTAGAATTAAATCTAAATAGAAAAGTTTGAAGTAAATAGTGGGCCCCACGGGTTTCAAATGGACCAGTGGCATTCAGGCCACCCGGGGGCCACAAAGACAATGGTGTGGCCACATTGGATCACCGGGCCACAGCTAATCCGGGGCACGCACTCAGAGGCTGACGGTCGGGCCCCACGACCTTCGTCTACCTCGCGCCAGGGCCGCGCCTGGGCGATGCCCGACGGCAGCCACTCAGCACCGCCTCGTCGCAGCCCGACCTAGTGCATGTCGGCCTCCCAGACTTGCTGCTCCCACCTAAACCTTGATGGGATACTCGACGGTGACGCTCCCAACAGCGATAGATGGTTGGAGAACTGCACCCGACGGTGGCGGTGGAACCTAGGGTTTCGGCCCTATCGGCAGGGCCCTATAGTAGATTATTTCGCACGAGAAAACTTTAGAAAGCTTCGTCGAACCATGGGAAACATGATTCTTGACATAAGAAGGAGAGAAAAGCTTTGGAGCAAAGTGGGCGACAATGAACCAATGAGGTGAAAAATTGCCTGTTGGGAAAAATGTTATTCCGGCTTGATTACTTGATCAAACTTGATGATTCTTCTTCGAGGTGGAGCGCCTGTACCTCTAGAGCAACAAAGCTCACAGCCACGATTAATACTTGCACGTGGAAAGGGAATTTAAGGGATGACCTAGCTAGGTTTATAGAAATAACTCATTGGATGAAATAGAAATACGGGGGCTATGGTCCATGCCATGGGCTGAAATTTTGCAAGCACGTTCTACAGATATTTGCGCACTTTTTCCTTCAAGGATCGAGGTGAGAAAAAGCTTGTATCGCTGGGGCATCGAGGGATCAGAGGGTGACCACGGAAAAACAGAGCACGACACCCGTCAAAGTGCCTTGTCCACCGCTGGGGAGGCTCAAACTGCACGAGGGATTGATTATATAGGTGCACAAGACGTTGGTGAGGAAGTAGAGACGAAAAAAATGATCAAACCCGAGTACCTTGGCTCAATGTTGGCTGGACAGTGAAGAACTCGGGTGGGTAGCAAAAATGGCACCCTGAACTTCAACAGAGGAAAATTGCTTGACCTAGGGGTTTGGAGTGGGATAAGGAGGAGCCTTGAGAGTGCTTTATGCAGCTGGAGGCGACCTCGAGCAAGCAGGTAGGCAAGTAGCTCTGTGGCAATTTGCATGCCATGAGGTGTCGCCTGGGAAGAATGAACAGGGCACTTCTAAAAATGACAGGTGGGTCCCACTTCCTCTCCCTCGTCCACATCCCTGCTCAATCAATTCTACCACCTAATTCAGTCTAAAAATTTGCTAGATATTTGTGGGAAGGCTAGATTAATTATGGAGAATTTGATTCTTAATTCAGATTGTTGGTTTGACAAAGTTTCATTTGAATTCAAACTTGAATTTAAATTTGAGATGAATTCAATGTAGCAAAGTGATATTTGCCGCAGTTGTAGCAAGTACATTGAGCCTTGGATTTCCCTTTTTCCTTGTTCTTTCCTTCACTAGTGTCGCTTCCTCTTCTTCTTCTCATCATGCGCTTGAATCTTTTCATGAAGAGTAACATCTCTTCATCATCCATATCCATTCTTACATTATTAGTGTCTTCTTCTTCATGAGTCTCACGAGTCTCCTCCCCTTTGGGCTTGCAGGTTGCCTTGAGGCCGACTTCCTTTTTCATGGATGAGTTAAGCTCAGCTAAGTCTTTGACATATTTGGCTTCTTTTTTCTATCAAGCGCATGATGAAGGTAAAACAAATAATAACAAGTGCTGATTTTGGGGGTTGTAGGATTCATAGGAAAAGTACTTCAAGTGCTTGTCATTTTCTTGGTAATTCACTTGCTGCTGCTTGGTCCTCTAGAAAACAAAGTTCAGCTGCAGAATCCACAGCCGAATCTGAATATGTAGCTGCTGATAGCGCTTGTTCACAAATTCTTTGGATTGTTCAAAGTCTTAAGGACTATGGGGTTGATTTATATAGTATTCCACTATTTTTGTGATAGCACTAGTGCCATTTGCATTGCTAAAAACCCCGTGCAACATTCTAGAAAAAGCACATTGACATTAATGTCATTGTCTCCGTGATTATGTTGAAAATGGAAACATTGTGCTTTACCATGTAGATATCGAACAACAATTGGCATAAATTTTCACAAAACCTTTGGATTTCACTCGTTTTTGTTTCATTCTTAGTAAAATAGGGGTTATGCATCCTCATGACTTAAATTGAGCAGGAGTTTTGAAACTTGGTAAGTCTATGTATAAATCTAAATTTAACATAATATGAGCATAGTATTTTATACATATATGACTTTGTGTTTCCTTTTACATGCTGAAAGTTCTTACTACATTACTTGTTTTATACATTTTGTAGCTTTTGCCTTGACTAGTAATTGGAATAATTACTTACACTAAATCTAGTCATGACCAAACTTTCTTGCAGTTTTGAACTTTTGCATGCTCATATGTGCTTTTAATCATAAAGAATTAATCAAATAATCATCTCCGATGTTGAGTTTTTACGTTCAAATCTAAAATTGAGAAAAGATCAAGAGAATATGCATGCGTCGCACTTCTTCTTTTGAGATGGCTTGTCATTGCACTTAGATATGAACTTGGAAGAAGTTGTGTATGACTAAAATCATGTCCTTAAGCTTCTGATTGTCAAATGTGTAGGATCGAGAGCACGTGAAAAGCTACAAAGGGAGTGAATGATATTATAAATAAATTTATGCAGTAGAAACAATTAAATCCCAACCCCTTCGGCAGAAAAACAATCTGTTAAAGAAATCATGTGTGAGACTAATCTAAACGTGTTGCACCATGACAAAAGTGATAGATATCATAGAGAATCAAGTCACGAAGACGGCACAACAAGAATCACTCAAATCCGTCAAGAGAATTTCATGTTACGACCGAAAGATCGAGCAAAGGACAATCTGTTCTACCGAGTCAGAAAATAGTTCTGGAACGCTGCAAAGAAACTCGTGTAGATTAAAAAATACAAATCCAATGACCATGAAATTTTTACAGATGATATAAGATCAAGTTTTGAAGACAACCCAAAAAGAATCAAGTCAATTGGATCTGTAAAACTCGAGTTATGATAAAACCACCAATGAAAGGTAGTGCTGTGCAGAAACTCGACGAGAAAAACTTGTCTATAACAAGTCGGACAAACAAGGCACAAAAGTTCCTTTCAACTACGAATTTTATCAATAGAACACAAGAGGAACAGCCCCCAAAGTCGTCTACCATGAGCTATGGCCTCCCTTTCTTATATAACCAGCCCTTAGGCCAACCCAATCTCAACTAGGACTCTAATCCTACTCAAATCACGAATCAAAACATTCCACAACTGGTTAGGACTCTTCTATACGCAGATAGAAGCAATCTTAAGACTTCCAAAACCTTAGGAACGTATCCCACGTTCCTAAAACAACTCAAATTCATGACCCACACGAAGTTCTATCATAACCAACTCAAATCTTTCCGTATTTTAGTCAAACCTGACTCAGCCGCAGCCTGAGTCCATAACCTAGTCTGTTGGACCTTTCCGACCAATTTTTTACGTCCACATCTCTTCATCACGCCTCGGAACCATGTAGCCACGTCCATGCACTCCTTGCATACATGCAAACATCTTCCAACGATATCCACGATACCTTCATATGCATTGTTCTTGATTCATAAATGTTGCACAGCCCCCCAATCAACTCAACCACAATTCCTCACGAACTTGGTTGTTGAACCTCATCATCTCCCTAAGACTAGTTCAATGGATCCTGTCACCAGCCATGTCATGATCTCAAGCAACACCTGCACATGAATAAACAACCAATACATCCGAGCACAAGTCTTCGACTTGACTCTCGTTAGTTCCAAAACTACAACATCTTATGTGAGAACCTCATATAAGCTTGTTGCAAAACGTAGCAAAATGATATAACCATAACCATCAAAAGACACCAAAAACTTAGCAAATGAATACTAAGCAATCTTTCCATCAATATAAAGCAAGTATGAATCATTGCAAGATAAAAGAAGAACCACTACGATCAAGCTCCGAATCTTGCGAAAGCTAACTAGAGCTTGACCCAGAGCTTACCAAAGCTAGTACAACCTAGCACCGGAGCTTACCAAAGCTAGTCAGAACTTGTCAACCCAAAATCCGGAGCTAGAAAAACATGTTGCAGCTAACCAACATAATTCAGACCTATCAAAACATATTGGAGCTTAACAAACACATGCCGGAGCTATCAAAGACATGCTGGAGCAAAAGACAAAGCTCACTGGAGCTACCCAAAAACATGTCAGGCCTATTATCGGACCTTGCAGAAGCCCGGAGTTAGAGTCGGACCTTGCTAAAAAGATGTTATGGCAGCATTCAAAACTTTTATTGTCAAAGCCAATGTATTCAGCACACATAGGTCTCACAATCTCCACCTTGATGAATGCATTGACATCACCACTTAAGATCCAAACATTGGCTTATTCACATTAAAAGTATTGAAAACAATTTCACCCCCTTTGTAAAACAGAAATAAAATGAGAAAAAGAAATTCTCCCCCTGAGAAGAATCGTGCCAAAAACAATTGTGAATATGTGCAATGTGTAATCAATTCACCCCCCCCTTGCATACTTATCTTTAAAAATTCACATATTATCTCTCCCGCTTTGACAATGTATTCAACAAGGTTTATAAGACAAATTTGAATTGTTATGAGCATATTATAACATACACATGTAAAACAAAGCACATCCAAGTCATACTATCAAGTAACTTACACTATCACATCAATGAAATACATAAAGTAGTGTAAGCCATGCTAGAGATCAAATGTAATTTCCAATTTAGAAAGTCATTATCTCACAAACTTAACTATTTCAAAACCTAAAAGCATGACACTTGCTGCTGCATTTTATTATTTTTCAAAGAACAAATTTAGATCATATGATATTTGCAAGAGATTATATGCGCATCTGCCTTATTCTAACCAACCAAGCGAAGCCTATGTCATTTGACAATCAGAAGCTTAAAGACATGGTTTTAGTCATACACAACTTCTTTTAAGTTCATATCTATGTGCAATGATAACCCATCTCAAAAGAAGAAGTGTGATGCATGCATATTCTCTTAATCTTTTCTCAATTTATATTTGACCACAAAAGCTCAACATATAAGTTAATTACTTGATTAATTCTTTATGATTAAAAGCACTTGTCAGCATGCAACAAGTTCAAAACAGCAAGAAAGTTTGACCATGACCAGATTTAGTGTATCTAATTATTCCTATTACTAGACATGGCAAAAACTACAAAATGTATAACACGAGTAATGTAGTAAGAACTTTCAGCATGTAAAAGGAATCACAAAGTCATATATGTATGAAATACTATGCTCATATTAATTTAATTTCAGATTCACACAAAGATTTCTCAAGTTTCAAACCCCCCCCCCCCTCAATGTAATTCATGAGGATGCATAACCCCTATTTCATTACGAATAAAACAAAAACAAGAGAAATACAAAGGTTTGTAAAAATGTCAGCCAATTGTTGTTCGATATCTACATGGTGAAGCACAATGTTTCCTTTTTCAACATTATCACGGAGAAAGTGATACATAATGTCAACGTGCTTAGTTCTAGAATGTTGCACGGGGTTTTTGGCAATGCAAATGGCACTAGTATTATCACAAAATAGTGGAATACTATCTAGATTAACCCCATAGTCTTTAAGTATTTGAACAATCCAAAGAATTTGTGAGCAAGCACTAGCGGCAGCTACATATTCAGATTCAGCTGTGGAATGTGCAATTAGGTTTTGTTTTCTAGAGGACCAAGCAACATGTGAGTTACCAATAAAATTACAAGCACCGGAAGTACTTTTCCTATCAATCCTACAACCCCCAAAATCAGCATCAGAAAAAGCTTTCAAAGTAACGGTTCAGGAAGAAGGAAGAAAAATGCAAACTTCTTGAGTTCCATGTATGTACCTGAGAATCCATTTGAGGGCTTGATGATGTGAAGCACGTGGGGAGGCTTGAAAGCGTGCACAAAGACATACGCTGAATTGTATGTATGGTCTTGATGTCGTGAGGTACAAAAGTGCTCCGATCATGCTTCTATGTTGTTTTTGATCCACGGGTTCACCATCTTAATCAAGTTCAAGTATTGTTGTTGTTCCCATAGGTGTCCGAAGAGGCTTGCTTTTGTCCATGTTTAACCGCCTTAGAAGGTCTTTTGTATACTTCGTTTGATGCACAAAGGTATCCCCTTGCTTTCCTTGATTTGCTGCCCCAAAATGTACGTGAGTTCTCCCACCATACTAATCTCAAATTCTAAACTCATCATAGCTGAAAACTTGGACACAAGATCATGAGAAGCACAACCAAAGATAATATCATCCACATACACTTGAACGAATAATGATTCATTGCCATGCTTAAGTACAAAAAGAGTTTTATCAACCTTGCCCATGGTAAACCCCTTTTCAAGTAAGAATGTTTTTAACCTATCATACCATGCTCTAAGGGCTTGTTTGAGACCGTACAAGGCTTTGGACAGTTGTAAACATGATTAGGAAAATCTGCATTTTCAAAACCCAGTTGTTGTTTGACATAAAACTCCTCATCTATGTAGCCATTAAGAAAAGCACTGTTAACATCCTTTTGAAATAGCTTAAAACCTTTAGATGCAGCAAAAGCTAACAAAATTCTTATGGCTTCTAATCTAGCAATAGGAGCAACAGTTTCATCAAAATCTAGACCTTCAACTTGAGTGAAACCTTGAGCAACCAACCTAGCCTTATTCCTAACCACAACCCCATCCTCACTTTGTTTATTTTTAAACACTCATTTAGTTCCAATTAAAGTGTGACCTTGAGATGGAGGTACAAGTTTCCAAACATTATTTCTTTCAAAATTTTCTAACTCTTCTTGCATGGTAATAATCCACGATTCATTAGTTAGTGCATGTGATATATCTTTGGGTTCAAAAGAAGCAACAAAAGCAGAATGGGCATGAGAGTTTGGATCGCAAAACCTAGACCATGTGACTCATTCGTGCAAGCTTCCAATAATTTGTTGTGGGGAATGACTTTTGAGAACCTGGAGGGGAGTGGACACTTCACAAGCTTCTTCTTCTTTATGTTCATCACAAATCGATGACTTTGTGACTTGAGGAGAATCTGGACCATCAATGGCGGTCGTCGGTGCTGGCTCTGAATCAAAATCAGAAGCTGGAACAATGTCATTAGCTGCTGAATTTTTGGGCAGCAGCTCCACCTCTTCCTCATCTTCAACGAAAATGCTCTCCCCCTGCGGATATGGTTCTGGACCTGCAATGTTTGAGCTAGTACCTGCACTAGCTTCATCAAAAGACAACTCACATGTCTCCACAATTTTGTTAGTGTCAAGTAAAAGCACACGGTAGTCTCTAGTATGAGATGGATAACCAAGAAACATGCCATCAATGGATCTAGGTTCAAATTTTTCAAGATTACCATGTTTCTTAACAAAACATTTGCATCCAAAGACCCGAAAGTGTGTGACACTAGGCCTATGTCCAAACCGGAGCTCATATGGTGTTTTACCTAGCTTAGCGCGCAAGAAAACACGATTTGAGACATAGCAGGCGGTTGCAATCGCATCAGCCCAAAATTTTTTAGGAGTTTGATATTCATCAAGCATAGTCCTAGCCACCTAACCTAAGCTTTTGTTCTTTCTTTCTACGACACCGTTTTGTTGAGGTACATATGGTGAAGAAAATTTATGATCAATGCCATTTTCAACACAAAAGTGATCAAAAGATTGATTTTTAAATTCAGTTCCATTATCACTTCTAATTGCTTTTAAAGATCCTGGGTGATCAATTAATAATCTAAGAAATAAAGTTCTAAAGTGACTAAAAGATTCATTCTTAGATGCCATAAAGTAAACCCCAGAGTATCTAGAATAATCATCAACAATCACAAGAACATACCATTTACCTCCGAAGGATTGAACGCGTGAAGGTCGTACGGTGTCAAGGTGCAAAAGTTGACCCGGTTCAGTTGTCATGGTCATTGTGTGAGGAGTATGTGGACCTGCAACCATCTTAGCATGTCTACAATAAGAGCACATAATTTCTTTGTCCCCTTTAAGCTTAGGCAACCCGCCTATGCGATCAAGAGCACTAACACGCATTAGATGATCAAAGCATACGTGACCAAGTCTACGATGCCAAAAATATAAGTTCTTTGAATCATTAGCAACTAGACACCTATGCTTAGAGGAAGACATATCAAAATCTGCTTTAAAAACTCTTCCAAACTGAGACATGTTAAAAATAAGCTCACTATTCGAATTTACAACAGTGCAGCAATTATTAGTGAAAATAATTTCTAGGTTTTCATCTATCAGTTGTGAAACAGAAGGAAAGTTGTATTTCAAATTTTTAACAAGTTCCACATCCTTCAAAGTGTAGTGATTATTTACTCTAACCGAACCCTTAGCAATTATAGGAGTTGAAGAATTATCGGCAAAAGTAACATTCTCTACACATGACACAAAAGAGAGGGAGGAGAACCATTCCTTGTTACCGGTCATGTGACGTGAGACCTGAATCCACAATCCAAATGTTCTCCTTCCTCAAGTGTGTAACCTACATAGAAGCACAATACGTAGATGACTCAATACAGGGGTTAGTCAAAAGGCATTTAGGAATCTAGTATCGAGTCACACGATGTCTAGCAGGAATAACACGCGAAAGCTGAGACAAAACAAAAAGGTTTATAAGCCAAAGTTTTAGGATTTTTATACCCAACTACTGACTTGTTAGATGTTACATGTGTAGAACGAAACATAGTAGGTTTGGGAGCAAACTTTGCATGTTTTCTACTCATTACAGCAGGTTGCATGTTCCTATCATTCGGTTTAACATGTGCAACAAATTTTGCACGGAAGTTATGAGATCTAGCAATCATTCTTTCTTTTTTCTATTGTTTAGCTAGTCTATAAAAATGTCTATGACATGACCATCTCTACCACGGTAGGTACAATGAAATTTAACTTTGTGTTCATGTCTAGATGAGCATACAACATTTCTATTTGACATCGAATGAGACAACACTTCTGCAGATTTGAAAATCACTTCTTTTTGTTTAGGAATTGTTTGAATCAAACCACTTCCTAATGTTATCACAATTTTAGGTGGATGTGCCCTAGCATAAGCATGAGAATCAAAACCTAAACCAGTTTTATCATTGCAAGACTTGGAAGAATTCAGCAGCAAGTTTAGGTTCTTATTCCCTTTACAAAGCCGATCTAATATCCTATGCATGTCATCAAGTTTATTGGACAGATCAAGGCAATTTTTACATGAAGTTTTTCCTTTTAATTTGCAATTGGAACAATATTTAACTTCATCAGAATGTAAAGCATTGTTCAATATAGAATTTTCATTCATAGCATATTGTAGTTTCTTATCAAGATCATCACAAGTAGAACAATGCAAATCAATTGTAGAGCAGCTAGCATCTTTAAAGTTTTTATCATTAAGTGCAGCAAGCTCTTTGTTCTTTTCAATTTCTAACTCAAGTTTATCAAGTGTGGAGGTGTGCGCACTTCTTAATGAGGACAATTGTTCATATATTAATTCACATGAGGAACAAGAATCATCACTAGGAATCAAATATTTCAAACAATTAATTTCAGATTCTAGTGACACAATTTTAACAGCATTGTCCCTAAGCTTTTTGTCCTTTTTCTTAACTATAACAGTGGCACGAGAAATAGCATCACACATTTCTTCACAAGTAGGACATACCTCTTCATTGTCGCTGTTGTGTTTAGCCTCCTCCATACTTCATCTTGACTTGCCCGCCATGAAGCACAAGTTTGCCAAATCATCTTCATCTTTGTCACTTCCAATGTCCACATCACTTGAGCCAAGTTCTTGATGTGCGGAGATAAAACTGCTCACCAATTGACGTCCTGTAAAACCCTTCTTTTTCTTCGTATCTTTTGCACAGCAGTGCTTCGTCCTTGTTTGCTTTTCATCCCAGGAAGTAGGATCTGAAAAGTTAGGGCACTCTGAATGAAAATGTCCTGTCTTACCACATTCGAAACATTGTTGAGGTCCGGAGCTTTCTCTCCTTCTAGTTCTCACATTTTGCAATTCTTTTGAGAACTAGTAGAGAGAAGTACTAGCTCCTCCTCTGGAAACTCCTCAATCTGTTCAAGAGTTAGAGAGGACAACAAAGCAAGTGTACCACAAAACGAAGATTGACCGAGCTAGGCATGTCATGTTGAGAAACAAAAGCAATAGACTTGTTGGGGTTCTTGCGTGATATTATGTCAATTTCTTGAGTTTTTAGCTTGGAATATAGCACATCTAAAGTAAGTGTACTCATGACAGTAGATTCACGAATAGATGTGACTTTCATCTCCCAAATTGACATAGCTAATGTACTTAAAAATTGCCTAGCATTTTCAGCATCTGAAAAATTAACATGGACACTATGCAAGTTACTGAGAATTTTATTAAAGCGAGCAAAAAGGTCATCAATAGACTCACCGGGTTGCATCTCGAAGCCCATGTATTCTTTCTTGAACTTGACTTGCCTTACCTCCTTGATCGTGTTGGATCCTTCGTGGTAGTCACAAAGTGCTTTCCACACATCGCATGGAGATCAGAGGTGTGCAACACGGTTGAAGTCGCTTTGAGATAATCCTGGTATGATCAAGTTCCGAGCCTTGTTGTTGTTGTCGACATCTCTCAAATTTGTAGTCGTAACTTGATCGTTTGACAGCACTTCGTAAGGCTTGTATACCTTCTCCCATATTGCAAAGCCTTGAGCCTGGATGAAGGCTTCCATACGTGCCTTCCAAACCTGAAAATCAACACCACTAAATACACAAGGTTTTGTGGAGTATTTCTCCATGATGATTAGCCAAAAAACACATGCAAATCACAAAGAGTAGAGCATCATGGCTCTGATACCAATTTTAGGATTGGAGAGCACATGAAAAGCTACCGGGGGGGGGGGGGTGAATGGTAGATTAAAAAATTTACGCAGTGGAAATAATTAAATCCCAACCCCTTTGGCAGAAAAACGATCTGTTAAAGAAATCATGTGTGACACTAATCTAAACGTGTTTCACTGTGACAAAAGTGATATATATCAGAGAGAATCAAGTCACGAAGATGACACAACAAGAATCACTCAAATCCGTTGAGAGAAACTCATGTTACAATCGAAAGATCGTGCGAAGGTCAATCTGTTCTACCGAGTAAAAAAACAGTTCTATAATGCTGCAATGAAAGTCGTGTAGATTAAAAACCACAAATCCAATGACCATGAAATTTTTAAATATGATATATAATCAAGCTTTGAAGACAACCAAAAAAGAATCAAGTCAATTGGATCTGTAAAACACGAGTTATGATAAAACCAACGATGAAAGGTAGTGTTGTGCCAAAACTCGACAAGAAAAACTTGTCTGGAACAAGTCGGACGAACAAGGCACAAAAGTTCCTTTCAACTACGAATTTTGTTCAATAGAACACAAGAGGAAGAGCCTCCAAAGTCGTCTACCTCGATCTCTGGCCTCCCTTGCTTAGATAACCAGCCCTTAGGCCAACCCAATCTCTACTAGGACTCTAATCCTACTCAGATCACGAATCGAAACTTTCCATAACTGCTTAGGACTCTTCTAATGCAGATAGAAGCAATCTTAAGACTTCCAAACACATAAGAAACGTATCCCAAATTCCTAAAACAACTCAAATTCGTGACCCACACGAAATCCTATCATAACCAACTCAAATCTTTCCGTATTTGAGTCAAACCCGACTCAACCGCAGCCTGAGTCCATAACCTAGTCAGTTGGACCTTTCTGACCAAATTTTTACATCCACATCTCTTCATCAAGCCTCGGAACCATGTAGCCACGTCCATGCACTCCTTGCACATGTGCAAACATCTTCCAACGATGTCCACGATACTTTCATATGCATTGTTCTTGATTCATACTTGCTGCGCGACCAACCGATCAACTCAACCACAATTCCTCCCGAACTTGGTTGTTGAACCTCATCTTCTCCCTAAGACTAGTTCAATGGATCCCGTCACCAGCCATGTCATGAACTCAAGCAACACCTGCACATGAATAAACAACCAATACTTCCGAGCACAAGTCCTCGACTTGACTCTCGTTAGTTCCGAAACTACAACATCTTACGTGAGCACCTCACATAAGCATGTTGCAAAACATAGTAAAATGATATCAACCATGACCGCCAAAACACACCAAAAACTTAGAAAATGAATATTAAGCAATCTTTCCATCAATGTAAAGCAAGTACGAATCATTGCAAGATAAAAGAAGAACCACTGTGATCAAGCTCCAAATCCTGCGAAAGCTAACTGGAGCTTGAACCAGAGCTTACCAAAGATAGTACAACCTAGCGCTGGAGCTTACCAAAGCCAGTACAACCTAGTGCCGAAGCTTGCCAAAGATAGTCAAAACTAGTCAACCCAAAAGTCGGAGCTAGAAAAACATGTCAAAGCTAACCAACATAAGTTGGACATATGAAAACATATCGGAGCTTAAAGAAGACATGCCGGAGATATCAAAGACATGTCGGAGCCAAAGACAAAGCTCACCGGAGCTACCCAAAAAAATGTCGGAACCATTATCAAACCTTGCAGAAGCTCGAGGCTAGAGTCGGACATTGCTAAAAATATGTTATGGCAGCATTCAAAACATTTATTGTCAAAGCAATGTATTCAGCACACATAGGTCTCACAAAATGACATAGGCTTGACATGGTTGGTTAGAATAAGCAGATGCAGCATATAATCTCTTGCAAATGTCATATGATCTAAATTTGTGCTTTGAGAAATAATAAAAATGCAGCAACAAGTGTCATGCCTTCAGGTTTTGAAATAGTTAAGTTTGTGAGATCATGACTTGCTTAAATTTAAAATTACACTTGATCTCTAGCATGGCTTACACTACTTTATGTATCTCATTGATGTGATAGTGTAAGTTACTTGATAATATGACTTGGATGAGCTTTGTTTTATATGTATGTGTTACAATATGCTCATAATAATTGAAATTTCTCTTTTGAACCTTGTTGGATACATTGTCAAAGGGAGAGAACTTGATCACATATTGCACACATTCACATGTGTTTTGGCACAATTTTCTCAGAGGAAGAATTTTTGTTTTTCATCTCATTTTATTTCTGATTTACAAAGGGGGGGAAATAAGTATAGGGGAGAAATAATTGTTTTGAAATTTCTTTCTTTCTCATTTTGAAATTTCTTTCCTTCTCATTTAATTTTTTTCAATACTTTTCATAAGCCAATGTTCGGATTTTAAGTGGTGTTGCCAATGCATTCACGAAGGTGGAGATTGTGAGACCTGTGTGTGTTGAATACACTGGCTATGATGATAAAAGTTTTGAATACTGCCAAAACACCCTTTTAACAAGGTCTGACTCTAGGTCCGAGCTCCTACAAGGTCTGATGATAGGTCCGGCTTAGTTTGGGTAGCTCCGGCAAAAGACGACGTAAGGTCCGACTTGCATTGGCTAGGTCCGACATCTTTGTGTAGGTCCAGCAAGCTTTGGTTAGCTCCGGCGCTAGGTCCGACTAGCTTTGGTTATATCCGGTGCTAGGTCCGACTAGCTTTGGTAAGCTCCGGCACTAGGTCCTACTAGCTTTGGTAAGCTCCCGTTCAAGATCCGGTTAGCTTTGGCAAGGTTCGGTGCTATATTGTAATGGTTCTGCTTTTACCTTTGTAGGATCGAAGAGCACGTGGAAAGCTACCTAAGGGGGAGAATGGTAGATTAAAACTTTTTTAGCAGAAGCAATAAAAAGTCCTCGGTATAAAATCAATCTGTTGAGAAATTGTGTGTGCGACTAATCTAGATGCGATCAATTGAGACAAAACTAGTATAGATTTTGTAGAATCAAGTCTCGAAGACACGACAATATGAATCACGGAAAACCGTCGTGAAAAACTCAAGTTACGATTGAAAGATTGAACAAAGGTCAATCTGTTCTACCCGAGAAAAACCAGATGTGCAACAGTGCAATGAAACTCGTGTAGATCCAAAACCACAAATCCAATGACGGTGAAATTTTATAGATGATAGTTAATCAAGTTGTGAAAACGACCCAAAAAGAATCATGTCAATTGGATCTGTAAAACTCGATTTATGATAAAATCACAGAAGGAAGGTAGTGCTGTGCAGAAACTCGACGAGAAAGAATTGACAGAAACAAGTCAGACGAACAAGGTACAAAAGCTCCTTTAGACTACGAATTTTATTGATATCAGCCATAACCACCAACACACGCCAAAATTTAGTAAAAGAATACTAAGCATACTTTCCATAGATGTAAAGCAAATTCGAAACATTGCAAGATAAAAACAGGACCATTGCAGACTAGTACCGGACCTTGCCAAAGCTAACCGAACCCTGAAATGGAGCTTACCAAAGCTAGGAAGACCTACTGCCGGAGCTAACCAAAGCTAGTCGGACCTAGTGCCGGAGGATACCAAAGCTAGTTGGACCTAGCGCTGGATCTTACCAAAGCTAGTCGTCGAACCTAGCCAAAATGAGTCGGACCTAGACAAAAAAGTCGTACCTAGCCAAAATAAGTCGGACCTAGACAAAGAAGTCCGGCCTAGCCAAAACAAGTTTGACCTTACGTTGGACCTTGCCAGAGCTCAGACCTAGGTCAGACCTTGTTAAAAAGGGTGTTTTGGCAGTATTCAGAACTTTATCATCATAGCAAATGTATTCAACACACATAGGTGTAACAATCTCCCCTTCGATGAATGCATTGGCAACTCCACTTAAAATCCGAACATTGGCTTATTCACATTAAAAGTTTTGAAAACAATTTTCTCTTCGAAATATTTCTCTTTAAATAAGAAATAAAATGTGAAGAAAACCAAAAATTGTCCCCTAAGAAGAATCATGCCAAATCATGCCAAAACACTTGTGAATGTGTGCAATGTGTAATCAATTTCTCCTCCTTTGACAATGTATTTAGCAAGGTTGAAAAGTGAAGTTTTAATTTGTATGAGCACATAATAACACATTCGTATAAGACAAAACTAATCCAAGTCATACTATCAAGTAACTTACCCTATCACATCAATGAAATACATAAAGTAGTGTAAGCCATGCTAGAGATCAAGTGTAATTCTCAATTTAAGCAAGTCATGATCTCACAAACTTAACTATTTCAAAACCCGAAAGCATGACACTTGTTGCTGCATTTTTAATTTTTTAATGTTATTTAATGCACAAATTCTTATCATATAACATTTGAAATAGATTATATGACACATCTGCATTATTCTAACCAACCAAGCCAAGCCTATGTCATTTGACAGTCAGAAGCTTAAGAACATGGTTTTAGTCATAGACAACTTCTTCTATGTCCATATCTAAGTGCAATGATAAGCCATCTCAAAAGAAGAAGTATGATGCATGCATATTATCTTGATCTTTTCTCATTTTTATTTGATCATAAAAGTTCAACATGTGAATAGTTGATTGCTTGATTATTTCTTTATGATTAAAAATACTTGTGAGCATGTAACAAGTTCAAAACAACAAGAAAGTTTTATCATGACCAGATTTAGTGTAAGTAATTATTCCAATTACTAGTCATGGCCAAAACTACAAAATGTATAACATGAGTAAAGTAGTAAGAACTTTCAGCATGTAAAAGGAATCACAAAGTCATATATGTATGAAATATTATGCTCATATTATTTTAAATTCAGATTCACACATAGGCTTCCCAAGTTTCAAAACTCCCCCTCTATTTAAGCCATGAGGATACATAAACCCTATTTCACTACGAATGAAACAAAAACGAGTGAAATCCAAAGGTTTTGTGAAAATATTGGCCATTGTTGTTTGATATCTACATGGTGAAGCACAATGTTTCCTTTTTCAACATTATCCCGGAGAAAGTGATAACTAATGTCAATGTGCCTTGTTCTCGAATGTTGCACATGGTTTTTAGCAATGCAAATGGCACTAGTCTTATCACAAAATAGTGGAACACTATCTAAATCAACCCCATAGTCCTTAAGTGTTTGAACAATCCAACGAATTTGTGACAAGCGCTAGCAGTAGCTACGTATTCAGATTCGGCTGTGGATTCTGCAACTGGGCTTTTTTTTCAAGAGGACCAAGCAACAAGTGAATTACCAAGAAAATAACAAGCACCAGAAGTACTTTTCCTATCAATCCTACAACCCCCAAAATCAGCACCCGAAAAAGCTTTCAAAGTAATGGTTGAGGAAGGAGGAAGAAAAATGTCAAATTCTTGAGTTCCATGTAAATACCTGACAATTCTTTTGACGGCTTGACGATGTGAAGTACGTGGGGAAGCTTGAAACCGTTAACAAAGACAAACGCTGAATTGTGTGTCTGATCTTGATGTCGTGAGGTACAAAAGTAATCCAATCATACTTCTATATCATTTTTGATTCACGGGTTCATTATCTTCATCCGGTTCAAATGTCATTGCTTTACCCATTGGTGTCCGAAGAGGCTTGCTTTTCTCCATGTTGAAGTGCTTAAGAAGGTCTCTTGTATACTTAATTTGGTGCACAAAAGTACCCTCCTTGGTTTACTTGATTTGCAGCCCTAAAAAGTGTGTGAGTTCTCCAATCATAGTCATCTCAAATTTTGAACTCATCATAGCTAGACCGTGTGACTCGTTCATGCAATCTCCTAATGATTTGTTGTGGAGTATGACTTTTGATGATTCGGAGGGGAGTAGACACTTCACAAGCTCCTTGTTCTTCATGTTCATCACAAATGATGAGCTTGTGACTTGAGGACGATCTGGACCATCAATGGTGGTCATCGTTGCTGGTTGTGAATAAAATTAGGAGCTGGAACTATGTCATTAGCTACTAAATTTTTAGGCGGCAGCACCACTTCTTCCACAACTTCAACGAGAATATTCTCCCCTACATATACGGATCTGGACCTGCAATATTTGAGCTAGTATCTGGTCTAGCTTCATCAAAAGAAACCTCACAAGTCTCCACAAAATTTTTAGTGTGAAGTAAAAGCACACGATAGACTCTAGTATGAGATGGATAACCAAGAACTATGCCATCAATAGATCTAGCTTCAAATTTATCAATATTACCATGTTTCTTAACAAAACATTTGCAACCAAAGACCATAAAGTGTGTGACACTAGGCCTATGTCCAAACCGAAGTTCATATGGTGGTTTACCTAGGTTAGCACGCAAGAAAAAAATGATTTGAGACATAACAACTGGTGACAATTGCATCAGTTCAAAACTTCCTAGGAGTTTGATATTCATCAAGCATAGTCCTACCCATCTGTGAGACCTGTGTGCGCTGAATACATTGGCTATGGCGATAAAAGTTTAGAATACTACCAAAACACCATTATCATCAAGGTCCGACTCTAGGTCCGAGCTCCAACAATGTCCGACGATAGGTCCAGCTTGTTTTGGGTAGCTCCGGCAAGGTCCTACGTAAGGTCTAACTTACTTTGGCTAGGCTCGACTTCTTTGTCTAGGTCTAACTAGCTTTGGATAGCTCCGGCTCTAGGTCCAACTACCATTGGTAAGCTCCGGTGCTAGGTTCGACTAGCTTTGTTTAGCTCCGGCGCTAGGTCCTGCTAGCTTTGGTAAGTTCCGGCACTATGTCCTGTTAGTTTTGGTAAGCTCCGTTTCAAAGTCCGGTTAGTTTTGGCAAGGTTCAAAGTTTGATCGCAGTGGTTCTGCTTTTAATTTGCAATGTTTCGAACTTGCTTTGTTTGGATTATGGAAAGATTGCTTTGTTTTCTTTTACTATGTTTTTGGTGTGTTTGGGTGGTTATGGTTGATATCTTTTTTGCTAAGGTTTGCAACATACTAATGTGAGGTGCTCACGTAAGGTGTTGTGGTTATCGGAACTAACGAGAGTCAAGTCGAGGACTTGTGCTCGAAAGTATTTGTTGTTTATTCATGTGCAGGTGTTTCTTGAGTTCAAGAGATGGTCGGTGATGGAATCCATTGAACTAGTCTTAGGGAGAAGATGAGGATCAACAACCAAGTTCGGGAGGAATTGTGGTTGAGTTGTTCGAAAGGTTCCGCAGCATGTTTGAATCAAGAACAATACATATGAAGGTATCGTGAACATCGTTGGAAGATTTTTTCACGTGCACAAGGAGTGCATGAACGTAGCTACGTGTTTATGAGGCATGATGAAAAGATGTGGACGTAAAAAATTGGTCGGAAAGGTCCAATCGACTAGGTTATGGACTCAGGCTGCGGCTGAGTCGTGTTTTACTCAAATATGGAAATTTTTGAGTTGGTTGGGATAGGATTTCGTGTGGGTCATGAAATTGAGTTGTTTGTAAATCTTAATGTTGCTTCTATCTGCGTATAGAAGAGTCTTGAGTAGTTATGGAAAGTTTCGATTCGTGGATTGAGTAGGATTAGAGTTCTAGTTAGGTTTGGGTTGGCCTAAGGGCTGGTTATATAAGAAAAGGAGGCCAGAGCTCGTGGTGCACGACCTTGGGGCTGTTTCTCTTGTGTTTTGATCAATAAAATTCATAGATTGAAGGAACTTTTGTGCCTTGTTCGTCCGACTTGTTTTCGTCAAGTCTTTCTCGTCAAGTTTCTACACAGCACTACCTTTTCTTTGGTGGTTTTATCATAAATCGAGTTTTATAGATCCGATTGATGTGATTCTGTTTGGGTTATCTTCGAAAATTGATTTTTTATCATCTGTGAAAATTTCACGGTCATTGGATTTGTGGTTTTGGATCTACACAAGTTTCTTTGCAGTATTCCAAAACTGTTTTCTTGGGTAAAACACATTGACCTTTGTTTGATGTTTCGATCATAACTTGAGTTTTTCTCGCTGGATTTTCGTGATTCTTGTTGTGATGTCTTCGTGACTTGATTCTCCAAAATCTATACTTGTTTATTTACAATTTATCACCTTTATATTAGTCGCATACACAATTTCTTTAACAGATCATTTTACTGCCTATGGGTTTCTTGTTGCTTCCGCTGAAAAGTTCTAATCTACCATTCACTCCCCCTCTGGTAGCTTTACATGTGCTCTTTGATCCTACAATTGGTATCAGAGCCACGGTGCTCTGACTTTCTGATTTGCACATGTTTTTGACTAATCATCATGCAGAAATGCTCTGCCAAACTTTGTGTGTTTAGTGGTATTGATTTTCAGGTTTGGATGGCACGCATGGAAGCTTTCATCCATGCACAGGGCTTTGCAATATGGGAAAAGGTGTACAAGCCTTACGACGTGCCTCCAAACAATCAAGTTACAGCTAGAAATCTGAAATATGTCAACAACAACAACAAGGCTCATAACTTGATCATACGAGGATGAACTCAATGCGACTTCGATCGTGTTGCTCACCTCTGATCTGCATACGATGTGTGGAGAGGACTTTGTGACTACCACGAAGGATCCAACACGATCAAGGAGGTAAGGCAGGATACATTCAAGAAAGAATATATGCGCATTGAGAAGCAACCAGGTGAGTCAATTGATGAATTATTTGCTCGCTTTAACCAAATTCTCATCAACTTTCGTAATGTTAATGTCAACTTTTCAGATGCTGAGAATGCTAGGCAATTATTAAGTGCATTATACGTGTCAATCTTGGAGGTGAAAGTAACATCTATTCATGAATCCACTATCATGAGCACACTTACATTAGATGTACTTTATTCCAAGTTAAAAACTCATGAAATTTACATGATATCACGTAAGAACCCCAACAAGTCTCTTGGATTTGTTTCTCAATGTGATAAGCCTAGCTCCAACCAATCTTCATCTGGTGGTACACTTGCTTTGTTGTCCTCTCTAACCCTTAAACAGATTGAAGAGTTCCCATAGTAGGAGCTAGTACTTCTCAGTACTAGGTTCTCAAAAGCATTGCAAAATGTGAGAACTAAAAGGAGAGGAAGCTCTGGACCTCAACGATGTTTCGAACGTGGCAAGAACAAACATTTTCCTTTGGATTGCCCTTAACTTTCAGGTCCTACTACTCGTGAAGAAGAACAAACAAGGACAAGACACTCCTCTGCAAACGATAAAAGGAAGAAGAAAGGTTTAACTGGTCACCAACTGGTGAACAATTTTATCTCCGCACTCCAGGAACTTGGCTCAAGCGACGTGGACATTGGAAGTGACAAAGATGAAGATAATTTGGAAAACTTGTGCTTCATGGTAGGCAAATCAAGATCAAGTATGGAAGAGACAGAACACAATAGCGACAATGAAGAGGTATGTCCTACATGCAAAGAAATGTGTGATGCTATTTCTCGTGCCACTCTTATAGTTAAGAAAAAGGACAAAAAGCTTAGAGACAATGCTGTTAAAATTGAGTCACTAGAATCTGAAATAAGTCGTTTGAAATTCTTAATTCCTAGTGATGATTCTTGTTCCTCAAGTGATTTAATATATAAACAATTGTCCTCATTGACAAGTGCGCACACCTCCACATTTGATAAACTTGAGTTAGAAATTGAAAAGAACAAAGAGCTTGCTGCACTTAATGTAAAAATTTGAAAGATGCTTGCTGTTCGACAATTGATTTGCATTGTTCTACTTGCGATGATCTTGATAAGAAACTACAAGATGCTATGAATGAAATTTCTATATTGAACAATGCTTTACGTTCTCATGAAGTTAAATATTGTTCCAATTGCAAACTGAATGGAAAAACTTCATGTGAAAACTGCCTAGACTTGTCTAAGAAACTTTATGACATGAATAGGACAGTAGAGCGGTTTTGTAATGGGAGTAAGAACCTAAACTTGCTATAGAATTCTTCCAAGTCTTAAAATGATAAAACTGGTTTATGTTCTAATTCTCATTCTCATGATAAGGCACATACACCTAAAATTATAAAGTCATTAGGAAGTGGTTTGATTCAAATAGTTCCTAAACAATTGGAAGTGGTTTTTAAATCTGTGGGAGTGTTGCCTCATTCGGTTTCAAATAAAAATATTGCTTGCTCATCTAGACATGAACACAAAGTTAAATTTCATTGTACATACTGCGGTAGAGATGGTCATGTCATAGATATTTGTTATAGACTAGATAAACTACATAAAAAGGAAATAATGCAAGCTAGATCTTATGAATCTTAAGCAAAATTTACTGCACATACTAAATTGAATGTCAGGAACATGCAATCTATTGTTATGAGTCAAAAACATTCAAAGTTTACATCCGGAGCTTCAGTTTTTATCTCCGGCCTTCTGTTGTTACCTCCGGACCTTCTGTTTTTGCTTCCAGAGCTAATGATTTTTTTGCTACACAAGTAACACCTCATAGGTCAGTAGTTAAAAATAAAAAATCTCAAACTTTGTCTCAGCTGTCGCGTGTAGTTCCTACTGGACGTCGTGTGACTCAGTACTGGATTCGTAATTGCCTATTGACTAACCCCAAAAATTGAGTCATCGACGTATTGTGCTTCTGTGTAGGTTTCACTCTTGAGGAAGGAGAACATTTGGATTTTGGATTCAGATTGCTCACGCCACATGACCAGTAACAAAGAATGGTTCTCCTCCCTCTCTTTTGTGTCACGCGTAGCGAATGTTACTTTTGCTGATAATTCTTCAACTCCTATAATTCCTAAGGGTTCGGTTATGGTAAATGATCACTACACTTTGAAAGATGTGGCACTTGTAGAAAATTTGAAATACAACTTGCTTTCTGTTTCCCAATTGCTACATGAAAATTTGGAAATTATTTTAAATAAAAATTGCTGCAAAGTTGTAGATTCAAATAGTGATCTGTTTTTAAACATGTCTCGGTTTGGAGCAGTTTTTAAAGCTGATTTTGTATGTCTTCTTCTAAGCATAGGTGTCTAGTTGCTAATTATTCTAAAAACTTATATTTTTGGCATCGTAGACTTGGTCACGTAGGCTTTGATCATCTCACGCGTGTTATTGCTCATGATCGCATACGTGGGCTGCCTAAGCTGAAAAGGACAAAGAAATTGTGTGCTCTTCTTGTAGACATGCTAAGATGGTTGCAGGTTCACATACTCCTCTCACAATGATCATGACAACTAAACTGGGTCAACTTTTGCACCTTGACATCGTAGGACCTTCACGTGCTCAATCCATCAGAGGTAAATGGTATATTCTTCTGATTGTTGATGATTATTCTAGATACTCATGGGTTTACTTTATGCCATATAAGAATGAAGCCTTTAGTCACTTTGGAACTTTATTTCTTAGATTATCAATTGATCACCCAGGATCTTTAAGAGAAATTAAAAGTGATAACAAAACTAAATTTAAAAATCAGTATTTTGATAACTTTTGCGCTGAAAATGAAATTGATAATCAATTTTCTTCACCACATGTAACTCAACAAAACGGTGTTGTCGATAGAAAGAGCATAACCTTAGTTGAGATGGCTAGGACTATGCTTGATGAATAATCAAACTCATAGAAAATTTTGGGTTGAGGCAATTGTAACCTCTTGTTATGTCTCAAATTGTGTACTCTTGCGTGCTAAGCTAGGTAAAACACCATATGAGCTTTGATTTGGACATGGGCCTAGTGTTATACACTTTCAGGTCTTTGGTTGCAAATGCTTTGTTAAGAAATATGGTAATCTTGAATTTGAACCTAGATCCATTGATGGCATGTTTCTTGGTTATCCATCTCATACTAGAGGCTACCGTGTGCTTTTACTTGACACTAACGAAATCGTGGAGACTTGTGAGGTGTCTTTTCATGAAGCTAGTACATGTACTAGCTCAAAAATTGTAGGTCTGGATCCATATCCACAGGGGGAGAGCATTTTTGTTAAAGATGAGGAAGAAGTGGAGCTGTTGCATGAAAATTCAGCAGCTAATGACTTTGGTTCAGCTCCGGATGTTGATTCTCAACCAGCACCGACAACCATCATTGCTGATAGAGATCATCCTCAAGTCACAAGCTCATAGATTTGTGATGAACATGAAGAAGAAGAAGCTCGTGAAGTGTCTACTCCCCTCTGGATTCTCAAAAGTCATCCTCCACAACAAATGATTGGAAGCTTACACGATCTAGGTTTTGCGATCCAAACTCTCACACTCATTCTACTTTTGTTGCTTATTTTGAACCCAAAGATATATCACACGGACTCACTAATGAATCTTGGATTATTTCCATGCAAGAAGTATTAGAAAATTTTGAAAGAAATAATGTTTGGAAACTAAATGGGTGTTTAAAAATAAACAAAGTAAGGATGGGGTTGTGGTTAGGAATAAGGCTAGGTTGCTTGCTCAAGGTTCCACACAAATTGAATGTCTAGATTTCGATGAAACTTTTGCTACTGTCGCTAGATTAGAAGCCATAAGAATGTTGTTAGCTTTTGTTGCATCTAAAGGTTTCAAGTTATATCAAATGGATATTAAAAGTGCTTTTCTTAATGGCTATATAGATGAGGAGGTTTATGTCAAGCAACCACCATGTTTTGAAAATACAGATTTTTCTAATCATGATTACAAATTGTCCAAAGCCTTGTATGGTCTCAAACAAGCCCCTGGAGCATGGTATGGTTGGTTAAAAACATTCTCACTTGAAAATGGGTTTACCATGGGAAAGGTTGATAAAACTCTCTTTGTTCTTAAGCATGGCAACGACTCATTATTTGTTCAAGTGTATGTGGATGTGTCGGTACCCTGCGTACCGGGTACCCTATGATACCGCAAGAAGTGCAACAGAGTTTGACCTGTCAGAGTTGAAGGTTCCCTCAGGCCCCACATTTCACAGGGCACTGGACCTGCCTCCCTCATGTGGGTAGCTCTGGGACTGCCACGCATAATATATGACTGGAGCTGAACTCCCAACAGAGGGAAGCTCCAGAGTTGACACGTGGATAATAACCCAAGACCTAACCCCAAGTAGAGGGAAGCTCCAGTGCCGCCACGTGTATAACAGCTCCGGAACCACCCCACAGCGAAGGGAAGCTTCTAAGCTATTATGTGTGGATCCTTCGGACCTTACACCGATGGGAATATTGGCGGATTCAAGGGACAATTAAAGCGGCAGTTACAAGATCTGATTACGTGTCATTAATGCTACATTAATGACACACGATCAGTGGGCGGTTAATAGGGGTAATGCTGCCATTAAGGCACGTTATCACACTGTAATCACTCTTAATACTCATAGACCATGTATTAGGCTCTTAATACGCTAGTGCCACATGTCGGGCCAGACAAATGTTGTAATGGTCAGTCCTTAGACTATAAAAGGATTGCTTCGCACGATATAGAGAGGGTGGAAGCAAGCTAATACGCTCGCCAGCACTACTGCAATCCACAGTACAACATCACACACTCCGTGGAGTAAGGTATTAGACTCAGGCGGCCCGAACCAGGTAAATCCTTAGTGTCATCATCTTGTTCCTGATCTCTGCGTGCCCAAACCGATACAAGAACCTCCACGGGCTACATTTAGTAGTACCGGGGGAAGTGTCGTTAATACGCTTCGACATTTGGTGGTAGGTAGGAGACGCCTGAGATCGCAAAATGGTGAACTCCACCGCAGGATCTTCCAACGGCAACCATGCCGAACAGCGTGCTGGAGGCAATCCCTCCAACATGCAGTAGCCAGCAGGTGCCGTTGTCCCAGGGAGCATCATGCCACCACTGCCACCATCTGTTCTAGTAAATAATGTTGGGCAACAAGATGGGGTATTTGCATCGATCACCGCATCGACGAACAACAATCCCGAGCACACGCTCATTGTCGCGTGTACTCTTTTACGACACTCATCGCCTCTAGGAGCACCCCAGGATGCGATGGAGCAGCGGAGAGATGATGTTGAGCATATTGTTGCAGTTGCAGCCGATGATATCAACAATTAAGGTCCTCCCCCTTCGGGGCAGGCACCATCACAAAGACTGATCTTGTCGGGAAGACTTGGTCTACAAGCTTCACAACACATGAGACATGTTGCATCCCAGCAGGTGACTTCGCTGCATTCTGGGGCACAACACACCCGCACCATCACCAGACTTTTGACTCATGACCTGCGGTCGAAACATGATCGTTGTTACTGGCAGTAGGACGGTCGCGTCCATATCGAGCGTGATCGCGAGAGGTAAGAGGCTCGGGACAACCCTGCTCCTCAGGGAGTAGGGGGAGGCTGTTCTGCCCTGGCCATGCACTTACGTATGGTCAGATGGCCGAAGAAGTTTCGGCCTCATTTGCTGAAGAAATTCGAAGGGACTATCAACCCTGCCGAATTTCTTCAAATATACTCTGCTGCTATACTTGCAGCGGGGGGGCAATGAGTTCGTGATGGCCAACTACTTCCCAGTGGATCTGTCTGGGACCGCAAGGTCCTGGTTCATGAGTCTTCGACCTGACTCCATCAATAGTTGGGCGGAGCTATGCCAACAGTTCAATGCTAATTTTAGGAGTTCATACACCCGACCCGGCACTGAATTGGACTTGTTTGCTGTGAAGCAAACAACCGGGGAATCGCTGCGATCTTTTATCCAGCGGTTTTCTCAGGTATGAAATAACATCCCCTTAATCTCGAGCGCTTCTGTTATCGTTGCATTCAGACAGGGCCTTCGAGATAAAAAGATGGTGGAGAACTGGCAACCAAAGAAATCACCAGTGTCATGGAACTCTTCAGCATAGCAGACAAATGTGCCAAAGCTGCGGAGGGATGTGAGATGCACTCCAATCAACCTCCGGGGGCCAATAAGAAATCCTCCAAGGCTGAAGCCACTACTTTCGGGGGTGGAAAAAAAAAAGAATTCCAACGGCAAAAAGAAGCCATCGGCCGGCGCACCTACTGTTGCGACTGCAGCAGCTCTGGGGGGCCGGAGGCCACGTCTTGAGAAATGACTTCGACCATCGTCAGAGGATGGCGGCGGCTCCAAAGTGTGGTTTCCGATCCACAAGATGGACAAGCACAGTCTGGAAGAATGTCGAGAGGTCCAGAACCTTGTCGAGGGCTACAACAAGCGCCGAGAAGAAGCTCTTTTCCGCCAGCGGGAAGGAAAACAAAACGTCGATGAAGCTCCGAATGGAGAGGAGCTAGGCTTTTAGGACCCCAAGAAGGTTCTGAAGGTTGTCTACAACAGCGTTGACAACGACTCCGACGTCTCTGACAAAGAGCATCAGAATACCCTAAACACCATTTATGGTGGTTCTTGGGACATTATCTCACGCCTCATCCTCAAGACAATGCGGTGGGACATGGCTGTTGCAGCTCCCACTGCCAGGGCGGAACCTCGTCGGAAGTCGATGGACACTCGCATCACTTTCGATGCTTCAGACTGCCCTCATAACATGATCGGAGTTGGCTGACTCCCGTTGATGGTGTCACCAACCATTAACAATGTTCAACTCCACCATGCATTGGTGGACGGAGGTGCAGGGCTGAACCTCATAAGCTTTAAAGCCTTCGTCAAGCTCCAACTCCGTCCTTCGGACCTTCTCCCCTCTAGACCTTTTTCTAGGGTAGGTCCAGGGGCCATTACCCCTCTCGGCTCCATCACACTCCCGGTGACCTTCTGGACTCGAGAGAAGTACATAACTGAGAAGTTGGTCTTCGATGTGGCACGGATAAGTTTACCATTCAATGGCATACTAGGCAGGCCTGCTTTATAAAGGTTCATGGCTGCCGCCCACCATGGATACATGGTGTTCAAGATGCCAACACCTTCGGGCGTTCATCAGATCCGCGGGGATCGCACTGTAGGAATCACTGCATTGGAAGAACTCCATGCGCTTGCTACAACGCAGGAGGAAGCTTCCGGTAAGGAGCTAGCTCCGAAACCTTTGAGCTCTCATCATCGAGGCTCAACCTCTGCACCACGTGTGCAACCAAGCGGTGACACCAACATTCCTGTCAAAGTCGTCTAAATTGGTTCCGAAGCTGCTCAGACCACCCGTGCTCATCACTTTCCTTCGGGTGAATGTTGACGTGTTTGACTGGCAACCGTCATAAATGTCTGGGATCCCTATGGAGGTGATTGAGCACAATCTGAAGATTTATCCTAACGCACAACCTGTACACTACAAGCTCTAGAAGCAATCAGTTGAGCGGAAAAACTTCATCTGACAGGAGATCATGAAGTTGCTCGAACCTGGTTTCATCCGGTAGGTTTTTCATCCAAAATGCTGGCAAACCTTGTTGTTATACCCAAGGTCAGCGGGAAGCTTCGGATGTATATCAACTACACCACCTTAAATAAGGCATGCCAAAAGATACATTTCCACTACCTAGAATAGATCAGATAGTGGACTCCACCTCCGAGTGTGAGTTATTGTGTTTCTTAGATGCATATTCTGGATATCATCAGATCCAAATGTCTATGGAAGATGAAGAGCATACTGCCTTCATAACAGTAGATGGATTATATTGTTATACTGCCATGCCCTTTGGTCTCAAAATGTTGCTTCAACCTTTTTGCGAGCTATGTAGAAAACGATTGTAGAGCTATTTCGAGACTTGGTGGAGGTGTACGTGGATGACATCGTCATGAAGATCAAGAACAAGGAGGCATTCCTTGATAACTTACAAGCCATCTTCGACAAGTTGCGCATCACGTGCACCAAGCTGAACCCAGACAAGTGTGTCTTCGATGTTAGCTCCGGCAAACTCCTGGGTTTCTTGCTGACTCACCGAGGAATTGAAGCAAACCAGGCAAAGATCAAGGCTATAGAAGACATGCGGCCTGCAGCCCGCATCAAGGACGTCCAGAAGTTAACTGGATGTCTAGCTGCGCTCAGCCGGTTCATTTGAAGACTGGCAGAGCGGGCGCTACCCTTCTTCAAACTCTTGAGGAAGTCCGGACCTTTTCATTGGTCTGAAGAAGAAGAAAAGGCATTTTGAGAGCTGAAGCAGCTTCTCACCACCCTACCAATTCTGGTAGCTCCGCACCCCGGTGAGCCTTTACTGCTTTACATTTCTGCAACTACAAAATTTATAAGCATGGTTCTAGTCGCAGAAAGACCGGAGCCTCACCCGGTTCAGAAGCTTAGACCACTTCGGGAGGGTCCGGAGCTGCCTGAAGGCGAGTATGGGTCCCAGGCCCCAGACACGAATCTTCAAAACAGAGTGCTAGAAGATCAACCTCTCTCATTCGAGGGAGTTTTAACGGCTGTTCAAGAAGATTCGGACCCATCAGGGAGGGTTCGGGTTGAACAAGAAGAAGATTCGGACGCCTCTGGGAGGGTCCAGGAAGTTGAACAAGAAGGCTCGGACCCCTCTGGGAGGGTCCGAGTCGATGGAAAGGAAGCTCCGGGCTCTTCCGCGAGAGTCCGGACAGTCCAGCGACCAGTGTACTTTATCAGTGAAGTACTCCACGACGCCAAGACACACTACATTGAGGTGCATAAGCTGCTTTACATAGTTCTTATTGCCTCAAGGAAGATTCATCACTATTTCCAAGCACACAAGATATCAGTGGTAACTTCCTATCCACTGCGTGCTATTTTGCATAACCCTAATTCTACTGGGAACATTGCAAAGTGGGTAGTGGAGCTAGCCAAGTTCGATCTCGAATTCGTGTTGCGGCAAGCAATCAAGAGTCGGGCTTTGGCTTATTTTGTGGCGCAATGTACTCCCTCTCCATCAAACCCTGGGGGCCCTAGTGAGCAGAAGCCGAAACCTAAGGTCCCAATATTCACCGAACCTCACTGGACCCTCTACTTCGACAGCTCCGTGCAAAAGTAGGTGGTGGAGCTGGAATCCTTCTCTTCGCTTTGACTGGGGAGAAAGTCAAATACATAGTTCACCTTGACTTCAAGGCAACCAACAACATGGTGGAGTACAAAGCTCTCATCTATGGGCTCAAGGTGGCATTATCCTACAGTGTCAAACAACTGTTGGTGAAGGGTGATTCACAGCTCATCATAAAACAAGTCAAAGGTGAATGTTGCTGCAACAATCCCCGACAAGTTGTTTATCTCCTTGAAGTCCGTAAGCTTCAGAAAGACTTCGAAGTCTTGTGTCTCCACCATGTTTAGCGTCTTCACAACGCTGAAGCTGATGAACTCTCGACAAAGGCTTCAACCGGAGCTCTGGCTACCAACGGAATCTTCATCCGAAGGTTATCAACACCAACAACTCAGCCTGCTAAACTGAGCAAAGGGGGCGAGACTAGCACCTCGAAGCTGGCGGTCCCTATGGCCCTGTTAGCATGTTGTCCAGCAAGGGTCATAGGTGCTGTTGGAAGCTCGGAGCAACCCAGCATGCAAGACTCAGAAACTCAAGTTAGCTCTGATGCATGGATCTCGGAGATCTGGAGCTACTCGAAAGATAACGTCCTTCCTGAAGACGGTGTATCTGCTGACCGGATTGTCAGGTTGGCTAAAAGATACACAATGGTGGAAGGGGATCTCTACCGGCGTGGTGCCAAAGGCGTCCTAATGCCGTACATTGAAAGGGAAGAAGGACGCGATCTTCTCGCAGAAATCCATGGAGGCGAGTGTGGGAATTACGCATCTCCCTGCACGTTGGTCGGTAAAGCCTTCCGACATTGCTTTTACTGGCCTACAGCACTCTAGGATGCAGTCTAGCTAGTGAAAAAATGTGAAGCGTGTTTGTTCCACGCAAAACAAATTCACACACCGACTCAATCATTGCAAATGATACCTCCTACATGGTCGTTCACTGTGTGGGGCATGGACATCTTGGGACCATTCCCAAAAGCCATCAGAGGTTACAGGTTCCTATACGTCGCCATCTACAAGTTCACCAAGTTGTCGTAAGCTACTCCAGTTGTGACAATCAATAATCAATCAGCAATAAAGTTCTTGAAGTCCATAATATGCAGATTTGGAGTTCTGAATAAAATCATAACTGACAATGGAACCCAATTTACATCTGCTGCATTCCAAGAATATTGCGAAGAACTCGCCATTCAACTCAGCTACGCATCAGTAGCTCACGCAGCAAGCAATGGTCAAGCCGAGAGAGCAAATGTAGAAATTTAAAAAGGACTCAAGACGCACACGTATGAGCGCCTGAAAAAGCATGGAGCCAACTGGATCGAAGAGCTTCCATCTACACCGTGGGCAAGCAGGACTACTCCTAACCAGTCAACTAGAGAGACACCTTTCTTCTTGGTGTACAAAGCTGAAGCGGTCCTTCCTTCAGAGATCACCATGGGGTCGCTTCGGGTTCTGACCTTCGATGAAGCCGCGCAGGACCAGCTCCAGCGTGAAGACCTTGAACTCTTCGACGGGGGAAGGTGCCAAGCAGCTGTTCTGAATGCACGCTATCGCCAAGCACTCTGGCGCTATCATCAAAGGCATGTGCGCAACCAACAGCTCGAGGAAGGCGATCTGGTGCTGCAGAAGATGCTAACTCGCGAAGGGATGAACAAACTTTCCCCCAGCTGCGAAGGTCCCTTCCGAGTGATCAAAGTATCCCGTCCCGGATGCGTTCGCTTGGCAACTGAGGATGGGACCCCACTTCCTAATCCTTGGAACATCGAGCACCTTCGTAAGTTTTATACATAGAATCACGAAGGTGATTCTATAATTACACATAATGTATGTTAGAGAGTCAATATACACAACCGATTAGGTCCTCCGCGAGAACATTCAGACCCCTCCAGGAGGGTCTGTGAAGTTCAAGTAACACTTGATACAGTCATAGTACTAAAAGTGTAACTACCTGCCCTAGGTTAGTACAAGATGTATAACACATTTAGCATGGTCCTGTACCCTAAGTGTGTCCTTGTCTCCCATGTAATACGGACCTATAATGAAAGACATTGTTGTGGGAAAACAACTCCACGTGCATTTATTTTTATACAAGGCTCAGTATTTCAAATTATTATTTTTATCCTTCTTGTCTACAATGAAGTTGTGCAATTCTTTTTAAGTTTTAGTTCAAGTTATTCATATGCTTTACAAGTTAGTCTTTTTGGATCAAAACATTGCTGCATAGTCTACTTGCCCGAATGCCAAGCCAACATAGGTTCGGAGTGCGCCATTGACTTAGCCTGGTCCTGCACCCTAAGTACGCCACTCTTCCTACACACCGACAGGCCTCAGTAGGGTGAGTACTAAAAAAGCATACGGGTCTGGAAAGATTACATCAATATGCTTGTTATCATATTAAATTTCTTCAGATCTAAAATTAAAATAAGATCAATAAGTCATAAACAATTTATAGACAAGAGGATGAATTTTACTCTTTTTTCTTGTCTTTAATGAGCAGGAAAAATACTGCAATGGTCGACAATGCCGAAGCTATCAAGCTCTGACAACCTCCAAGGAGGCCCACCGCCGACGTCCTACACGTTTATAGTGGTAGTCGTTTGACCTACTAAGTTACGACAACCCCAGGGGTCCTGCCGTCGACGTTGTACGCGTTGATAGTGGGTGTCGTCGGAGCTATCAAGCTCCAACAACCCTAGGAGGCCCGCCGTTGAAGGAACAGAGGGTTTTCGGAAGTATCGGAGTTAAAGGCTTCGGACCTAAAATATACAAGCTCAAAGCGCTCAAGTCATCAACATATTGTTAAAACCTCTTGGTATATGTTCACGGCCAAATTGTGCACACCTACCAGGGGGACAACAAGACAGAGCATAGTATATTGAAGACAAAGTGAAATTCATGGCAGAAAGAGTGGATTTCATTAATTAAAAGTAGTAGATTACAAATTTGGGATTACAACAAAGGGCAAAAGGAAAAGACCTAACTAATGGAGGATCTAAATCCAGTGGAAAAATGAAGCAACCTTCTCAGCAACCTCTTGGACACTAGCTTTGACGGCATCCTCCTCTTCAGCAATTAGTCCTTCAAAGACTGTATCAAGAGAAAATTGGGGGTCTCGGCTTTTGTAACACGCCAAGACATACTCGGCGACATTTTTGGCTAGAGATATCCCCTCTGTCTCCAGGTGATCATCGATGACATTACCCACTACATCGTGTTTGCTGCCGCAGAGCCAAGTGCCACCAGTGTCTGGTCTAGCTCCTGCACTGGGACCTCTGGGCGTACTGGACTGAAGCCAAGAGGCACAAGGTCCCTTTCCGCACGTCCAAGGATATCACATAGCATCAGGGATTCGGTTGCCCTCGAGTTCCGCAGCTCCTCCAGTGACCTTCGGGCGGCCGCTAGCTCCGAACTTTCCCTAGCGAGGCGTTCAACCGCTCTAGCATGTTGCTGCATATTTTCAGCTACTTGCTTTTCATTGTCGTTTAGCTTCGTCTCCAGGAGGTGGATGCACTTCCGCCGTTCTGCCAGGTCCTTCTCCCTACCCCTCACTTTCCCTTCTCTGGTGGCAAGATCAACTTCTGTTGTTGAGAGCTCCTGCCCCAGTTTCCAGTACTTCTCCTTTCTTTCGCACTCCACATTTCAAACTTCTTAGTGCGATCTGCCAAATTTTGCTCAACCAGAGTCAATTTTTGGGTGAGCTCCTCCTCTCTCTTGAAAACATCCTCCTGCTGTACTAGGAGCTTCTCTTCTCTCGCATCAAGGTCCGCTCGATGCTTCAGGAGGACCTCATTTAATTCCTTGAGGCTTTTGTGACACTCATCAGTAGCATCGCGCCTTTCCTTGGCATGCTCGAGGATCTCCAGAGAATAAGTGTCGAGCGCCCCGATTCCGGCTTCTTTTTCTTCCAGCAACTTGCCCCAGTATTCCATCCGGGCCATTCCCCTCTTGACCCACTCCTTCTGATCAGGAAGCCTCGTCTGAGCAAGCCTGGTCTCAAAATGGAGCATGTTACGCCAACACCTCAAGTTGTGGCACTCCTCTTCAAGGACCTTGCTCTCATGATCGAAGGCAAGTTGAACTTGTCGGAGGTGTGGGGACCGGAATCCCAACATCCAAGGACCTCATTGGGTGGTGTTGTGCGATGCGACACCGAACAGTATACAAGAAAAGAATGAGAATAAAATACAATTCTAAGTCTTTGATTTATAGACACAGCAGAAGTTTTACAATATGTAACGTAGGAAAGAAGTATATACATCATACTACGCTCTCAGCACTAGCAATGCATGAGTAAAGCTGTCCATGCCCTCAGATGCTTTACACTAGCAACACTCACAGATTTCGACGTCGTGCAGGGCTCTTACTCAGTCGTGAACCCTGAAGGGTATAAGGCGTCATCGTTAGGCCCTTCATCAATGGTATAACCTGCAAAATATCGTTAACTGCAAACGAGAGCATAAGGCTCAGCAAGACTGACCTGTCTCACTAGACATATGCAAGGTAAAGACTAAACATAGGTAAGGAATAGCATAAATATACTCGCCTACAAGTGAATCCTTATGATCATGTTTTAAGTAGCAAATGACATTCTTCAGGAACGACACATCATAGACTCCACAATCAAACAAGAAACGCTTTGTCGATGATATGACATGCCCAAAGCACATAATGCTATTATAGCTAAAGTATGGGGAAACTGTAAACTTTTAATTGTGCTATCTCTAAGCCACACAAGGATGCAAAGCAATTATAATTCAATACATCATATTCTTCTGGCTTCTTTTGTATTTACTACGTCATGACAGCGACGGACAAGTGGTACTCAAATAACCGCGAGGGACGGTGATTGCAATCAGGACACACCCGGATTGCACGACACGCACACCCGCGTGGGAGACACCTACGTGCTCTCCTCCCCGCGTTATACGCGGCCACTTTTCACCCAAGACCCCAATGTCGACAAACCTCTTCATCCCGAGCAAAAGGTCCTCTACACGGACACGTCGAAACTGTCCGCTAAAAGATTTACACCTTTCTGCCTTCGCATCTCCATTCAAGGACAAGTGAGGAGTCTCCACACTACAGTCTAGAGTTACATCAGTTTATTGGGCCCATATCCCATTATTCAACCGGTACAATTCAAGCTTTCCCAATGGTGCCGCATACAACACGGTCCTCAAGCGACACAGGCAGGGCTATGCGCCCGAGATTGCATCTCGTTGACTCCTATTCCCCCTGCCCGGTCTCGTATTCATTTCATAAGCCATTCTTTCATCTTTCACCCTCATATGAACTATTATTCCTATCTCGGGAGTAGATTCCAACAACTCGACTTCTACCGGTATATCTACACTATTAGCATTGGCACTTCTACACGTCAAGCTGTAAACCTTTCCAACCCTCCCATAGGATTTGTGGATATGCAAGTGGAGTATCAAACACCTTATACGTAATGCACAATATAAAACTGAAAAGGAACAATATAAAACTGAAGACGTAAATGAATAAAACAGAAAAACATTGAAAAGCTCTTGAATGCAAACCGGGGCTTGGCTTAGTTTGCGACTCGATTAAATGTCAATTGTTAGTGGTACATCTCTGAAGACTCCGCCAAGGAATTCAAGTGGACATCCTGACCTTCTCCTCCAATCGACACTTCTCGTCAATATCGATCACTACGCGACATGCATATATGAATGCTAGTAAATTATAATGTGTATATAGTTCATAAGCTTCTAACTATGGTTATAGTGAGTAAATGATCTTCTTTGGCTTTGGGAATTTTATGGTAGATGTTAGGGACTACAAGGGATACTCTTGCAAAGAACAGGAGATGATCAAAGAAGTTTGTTGTTCCTAAAAATTATGGTAATTAATAACCTTCTCTAAATTTTGATTGAAACTTTGGAGATGTATCATGGCTACCAGTGGTGGTATCATGTAGAGGGGGTCTCACCGGTCATAGGAAAATTAGTTTTACAATTTTCTAAGTTTCTGTGAGAGAGATATTGAATTCTTAAGTTGCTAAGAATTTCTGGAATTATTTTATAACTGAATTTAGTTTCTCAATTAACATACAGATTTGGAATTGAATTTGGGCCAGGATATTAGGTCTAATAAATCTGAAATTTATATAGGAGCTAGTATATAACTAAAGCAAGGTTGAGATCAAATTTGGGACATGACAAAGCAACTGAACATCTGTAATAATTCAATGATGGAAAAAGGCAATTGAATTATACAGAAAGTCATACAGGTTTTCATACCAAACTCGCTGTACAACTTGAAATTTAAGATCATAAGGGTTATACAGGAGTTCACTTGAGATTTTTAAATCAAGGATACAAAGAGAAATTGAATTTAGTAGTTTGATTAAATTCCTGGTTACAGTTCTATTTTATAACTGAACAACAGAAAGGGATCTGGAATCTGACTAGGTTATACAGGTTCAATGGCTCCCAAACTTTTTATGGTGACCAAGAACATGTCAAAGTATTTTATGTAAATTTTGGGGATTTTTCAAGTGGAAGTATTTGCTGTGAAAATTCCAGGAGTGTTTGGAGATGGATAATTATCCATACATGAAAACTTATTTTTATGGATCTTCATTGGTACTAACAGAAACTAGAACTCAAGGAATTTCAAACAAAATTTATTTGAAGATTTTTAGATGAATCTATAGAGAGTTATGGATTTTCTAACTTTGATTAAAATCTGGAATTTATTTTCTAATGGGAAAGTTTGAATAAATCAACCCGGGCCCACAGTTTTAAAATGAGCCAATCGGGCTGAAGCAACACCAAGGCCCACTGATTTAACCGTGTAGCCGCACTGGATCACTGGCCAAACTAGATCTGGGCGCGCCTTCCTCTATCTGACGAATGGGTCCCACGGGTCAGGTTCGTCTTCAACCTCAGTTCACCCCGATACAGAACAGGGGATTGCGATGGCAGCCGCACGTTCCCACCTCAAAGCTAGACCAAACTTCAATATTTTTGTGGGGATAGATTCTATGGAGCAAAGGACACCCGTGGGACACCATGGTGACGGCCGGCGGCGAGTAGAACCTCGCCGTCGTCGGCAACCGCGGCGGTCTTGGCATGGCCGATGTTGATCTCGAAGGGGAATGCACCAAATGATGCGCTGTGATGTCCAGGAGCACATTGGTGCTCAAAGGAACAAGGAAATGGCCACCAATCGATAGAAAACTAGGCGTAAGGGGGTTCTCGATGGTGCACCGAGCCTTTTTTAATAGCGGTGGGGAAAACTTCAATTTCTCGACCGTTGCTTGATTATTTCTTAATCTTCTTGGTTAGATGTGAGCGTTAGGAGTTGGTGAACACAATTGCAAGCTATTGCCAAGAATTGTTACACGTAGAAAACGAATTGAGCTCGAGATCTATTGCCGAAGGTATGAACTTGCTTCGGTAAATTAATACTTTCTCATGACATAGTGGATGAAATGAGGAGTGGTTTTTACCGAGAGTAAAAGGGCAGGATGGCGATCCTTTTCTATGTGGGAGTCGAAGCTTGACAAGGCTTGTGTGGAGCTGTCCACGGTGGAGCAAAAGAGCTCCTTCCCGGCGGCAAAAAATCGACGGTGGAAAACAGCAATTTAACGAGCGCACGGTTGAGGAAATGACGAACCAATTGAACTGGATGGTGGAGAGGAAAGTGGTGCACAACATTGCTGTGGAGCTCGGGATCAAACCTCAGCTTGCTTGCGAGCTGCGGCAGGAACGGCGAGGAAACGTCGCTGCGCTCGGTTCTGCACGCGTGGGCACGATGGGGACCGGGAGAGAGACAGCTGGGAGAGAGAGAGCAAGGGGGGTATTTGTAAGGCTCAAACAGGGAGTAGCTCACTGCTGTCGCGCTGGAGCATGCATTCCGGGAGGTGTCGTCGCTACGGTGAGTTGAAGTAGGGTATTCACGTATTGGTCCCTCTGACTAGTGGGTCCCACTGTCTCTTCAATTCACTCCTCTCTGTTAACCAAAATATCCTACCAACTGATGTCCAAAAACCATAAAAACTTATGTATAGTCTCAAATAAATATCTGGAATTTGATCCTGAAATTGGATTTCGAATTGGAACAAGTTTCATTTGAAATTCAAATTTGAATTTGAATTTGAATGAAATTCAATGGGGCAACTGAATTAAATAGCAAATGAGTTTCAAAAATTGTGAAACTTGGGGAATAAGTCAAGCAAGTTATGCTGACCATGATGGTGTGTTCAAATCTTGATGTGGAAAAAGTTTGAACAGAATTTTAAATTTGAATTCTAATATGGCTCGAGTCTGCTAAGCGTCTCAAATAAAATAGCAAATGGAGTTCATAATTTCTGAAACTTTGCAGGAAGTCTATTTGGAATATTAGTAAACCATAGAAAAATTTATGGTCTCTGAATTGAATAATTTTGACAGGGCCAAATATACAGTAGTATATTCAATTTACAATTAATTTGAATATATATTGGGTACTGCATATTAATTTGACCTAGGATTCTCCATTCAAATAATTCCAAACTTTGAAGAGAGGTCAAAGAATTAATCTAAGATTATTGGTGAAGTCCATTCCTCATGTTAATAAAATTTAAGCATGAGTGGAAGAAATTATTTGTTGAGATCAAATTCATAAGCATAGTTATATTTGGTCTCCATTAGGGTTGATAACCAACTTACAACTGAACCTCATATGAAGGAAAATGTGGCATTTTACATTCCTCCCCCTTAAAAGAATCTCGTTCTGAGATTAAAAAAGGAAGTATAAAAGGAAAAGATCTAATGAACATATAACGTTAACTAGTCCGGATAGTTCGATCTAAGAAAATCCTCGCTTTCCCAAGTTGCTTCATCAGAGGTATGGTTGTTCCACAAGACTTTGTAAAAGTGCAAAGTGCGGTTTCTTGTGGTGCGAGTCTTCTCATCGATGATCTTGACCGGATGCTCAGAATAAGTGAGATCAGGTCGTAGAGCGTCAAGATCTTCCGAGCGGACCTTAGCTGGGGATTTGAGACAATTCCGCAACTGAGAGATGTGGAATACATTATGAATTCCAGAGAGAGACACCAGTAACTCCAGACAATATACCACAGGTCCGTATTTCTCAATGATAGCGAACGGCCTGATGAATCGTGGAGCCAGCTTTCCCTTCACTCCAAAACGATGAATCCCTTTCATTGGAGATACACGAAGGTAAATGTTATCCCCAATGTCGAAGTGAAGAGGTCGACGTCGTTTATCTGCATAACTCTTCTGTCGAGATTGAGCAGCCTTGAGATTGGCTTGGATTACTTGCACTCGTTCTTCTGCTTCGTTGACCAGATCAATGCCATATGTAACTCTTTCACCAGACTCACACCAATTCAATAGTGTGCGGCACTTCCTGCCATAGAGAGCTTCATATGGCGCCATCTGGATACTAGCTTGATAGCCATTGTTATATGAAATCTCCGCCAATGGTAGATGATCATCCAAATTTTTACCATGGTGGATGGCACAAGCTCGTAGCATGTCCTCAAGGACTTGATTTACTCGCTCCGTCTGACCATCAGTCTCCGGATGATAAGCAGAGCTTCGAATCAACTTGGTACCCAATGATGGTGGAGCTGCTCCCAAAATCGAGAAACAAATAAGGCTCCACGATCTGAAATGATAGTGCGGGGTACTCCATGTAGGCACATGACCCTTGTGATATACAACTCTGCGTACTTAGGATCACGATAGTTGGTGTTGACAGGGATAAAATGAGCTGACTTGGTCAACGGATCATCTATCACCCAAATTGAATCATGCTTACGGAAAGTGAGGGGTAACCCTACGATGAAATCCATGTTGATGTCTTCCCACTTCCATGTCGGTATTTTCAAGGGTTGTAACTGTTTGACTTGCCTCAAATGGTCGGCTTTCACTCGCTGACATGTATCACATTCGGATACATACTTCGCTATCTCTCGCTTCATCCGGGACCACCAAAATTTCTTCTTTGGATCCTGGTACATCTTGTTGCTACTCGGATGAATAGAGTACTTGGATAACTGTGCTTCATCCAAGACCTTCTTTTGGAGCTCCATGTCATGGGGTACAACTATACGGTCTTTAAACCAAATAGTACCGTGATCATCACATTGAAAGCTTTTCATCTCCCCCTTCTTCATTCTTCATCGAATGTGCGACATTCCCTTGTCTTCCTTTTGAGCCTCTACAATATCTTCCCTGATGTAGGGATGAGGGCTAGATTGTAGAGCACTCCATATGGAACCAAGTATAAACTCAGCCCATCCTCTTCCATTGAAATGATCGACAGATGATTGACATGAGACTTGTGGCTCAGCACATCTGCAACCACATTTGCTTTGCCAGGATGGTAGTGGATCTCATCTCATAGTCTTTGATCAATTCCAACCATCTTCGCTGTCGCATATTCAAGTCTTTCTAGGTGAAAATGTACTTCAAACTCTTGTGATCAGTGTAGAGATGCACTATATTGCTTAATAGATAGTGCCTCCACATCTTCAATGCGAGCACCGCGGCAGCGAGCTCAAGATCCTGAGTCGGATAATGTTTTTCATGATTCTGAAGCTGCCGTGATCAATACATGATCACTCTTCTATCTTGCATGAGTACACAACCAAGACAAATGCCAGATGCATCACAATAGACATCAAATGGTTTGGTTGTGTCCGGCTGAGCCAATGCCGGTGCTGTTGTGAGGTGTTTCACCAAAGCTTGAAATGCTTCTTCACATTCTTTAGTCCATACATATCTCGTTCCCTTCTTGAGTAGTTCCTTCATTGGTTTAGATATCTTTGAGAAACTCGGAATGAAACTCCGATAATAGCCAGCCAAGCCAAGGAAACTACGAACTTCATGTACGGACTTGGGAGATTTCCACTGCAGGACTTGTAAAATTTTGCTTGGATCAACGACAATACCATCAGTCGAGATGATGTGCCCTAGAAATGGAACTTGGCGGATCCAAAACTCACACTTGCTGAACTTTGCATACAGTTTGTGATCCCTTAACTGTTGCTACACAATATGCAAGTGTTTAGCGTGTTCTTCTTAAGATTTAGAATACACCAAGATGTCGTGAATGAATACCAATACAAACTTGTCCAACTCCGGCATAAACACCGAATTCATGAGATACATAAAGTGAGCTGGTGCATTGGTCAACCCAAAGGACATGACAAGGTACTCATACAGCCCATACCTCATAGAGAATGCAGTTTTTGGAATGTCCTCAAGTCGAATCTTGATCTGATGATAACCTGAATGATGGTCCATCTTTGAGAATACCTTAGCACCCACTAGTTGATCGAATAAGATATCAATGTGTGGTAGTGGATACTTGTTCTTGATGGTGACCGCATTCACTGGACGATAGTCCACACACAACCTCAAAGTCTCATCCTTCTTCTTCACAAAGAATGCGGAAGAACCCCAAGATGATGAACTTGGGCGAACAAAACCCTTGCTCAATAAGTCATTCAGCTGCTCCTTCAATTCTGCAAGTTCCTTCGGTGCCATCCTCTACGGCTTCCTTAAGATTGGCATGGTTCCTGGCGTAAGTTCAATCTTGAACTCAGCGTCACTTTCTGGTGGCATGCCCGGAAGATCATCAAGAAACACCTCTGGATATTGACACACTACGGGGATATCCTCAAGCTTCTTGGCACTTGTGTGATGCACCACTAAGACTCTTGGTGCGGTATCCAAAAGATTTAAAGTGTTGCTACCATGGAATTGAGAATTCAGTTGGACAGCCCGCGAGCTGATATCAAAGATAGCTCCATGATGTGTCAACCATGACATCCCCAAGATGAGTTCAATCTGCTGACCTTCCAAAATGATGAGGTTCACCAGATAGGTACGTCCACCCATGCACAAAGGTGCTCGAGAAACAACCTCATTAGCTGAAATACTGCCTCCAGGTGAACTGACACAAAAATGATATGAGACAGTCACAATTGGCACTTGATGTTTGAGCACAAAAGACTTGCTCACAAAGTTATGAGTAGCTCCAGAGTGAAACAGAAAGACTACTGGTTGATCATGTAAAGTAAACATGCCTGCTAAAACAGGTTCTCCTTCTGGAATGTCCTCAATCGAAGCATAATTAACACTGGCAGACTTCGATGAGGTCTTCTTTTTATGCTTATGGTGCTGATCAGAATTCTTGGAAAAGGACAATTGGACGTGGTCACGTTCCGTCTTGCAACGTTCCCGTGCTAAATGCATTATGTGCTTTCGACTGAATTGGGGTGGACTGACAACATGCACATCTGGCAGAGATTGGGATGCCAGTGTGGGATCATACTGCTGCGGTGGAGAACCAGGACACACTTGCACGCTTTATTGAGGTGCAAGTAAGGTCTCCACTGGATAGGAGTGATACCAAACCTGTTGTGGTTACTCACTCGACCAAAGCTCTCGACCGGACGGTAAGCAATATACCGCTCAATCCTCCTGAGGAACGTCACTGATAATCTTCAGTGATGTCTTCCTCTTCCTCTTCTCTGCCTGATAGCGAAGAGTTGCATCATCCTGAACAATAGCGGCACCAACCAAGTCATTGTAGTTGCCGTTATTGAATAACACTAGTCGAGCACGAAGCTTGACGTTCAGTCCTCGAAAGAAACAATCACACTTCAATGCCTCGGTGTTCACATACTCAGGTGCATATTGAGCCAAATGATTTGACTCCTTGGAGTATTCATAAGCACTCATTTCTCCTTGCTTCAACTCTACAATCTCCTCCAACTTGGTTTTAATCATCCGTGTAGAAATGTGGCGTGCACGAAAAGCATCACTGAACTCCAGCTAGGTTACACGATGACCGTCAGGGAGAGTGGTGAGATAATCAGACCACCAAGCTCCTGCAAATCCGTGAAGTTGTTGAGCAGCAAATAAAGCCTTCTGATACTCATCATACTGGAGTAACTCAAACTTGGCTTAAATCACCCGGAGCCAATGTTCCGACTCCAATGGTTCCCAGGCTTCTGTGAAAACTGGTGGTTGAGTTGCCAAGAAATCCAGATATGTGACATGAGATTGATCATGTGGTCGGCCTCAGGTTGTACACTCTGCTGTACCAACATCTGTAGAGACTCGTTCATCCTTGCTAAGACTTATGCCAATCCAGTTGATGATGGCACTGGTGGTAGAGTTGAGTCATCTCCACCATGAGCAGAATTACCCGGTTCACCCTCAAAATGAGTGTGATCCATGCTGCAAGAGTGAGCATTACGGTTAAGATCCAAAGTTGCAATACCAACTGGAGTCATGATAAATACAGTAATATGCTTCACTTTACAATGCAGTAGGCAAGGTGTAAATAAAGATTAGAACATTGAATTAGACCCCAATATGTGATACTGCCCACCAATACCTTAACATGGTGTTTCAACTTTATGTTAATCAATCATATGGAGTAATCACCCCTAGACCTGATGAGTGACATAAGAAGGTGAAACTAAAACGATTTGAGTTGATAATATCGCATACTGGTATGCTGTCCAGTTTCTGGTCCATCAGACCAGTCTGTAGAAATATAATTATTTCTCTCAGTTAAATGCAAAATTTGGTCTGGAGTTCAACTACAAATTTATAGTAAACTCAAAAACATTTCCAGAATGTATTACTTTTTCCCCATAGCAATTCTGGAATGTAAGATATAGAAGCTTGATCAATGGTTACAAGACAGTTCAAATTTGGAATATGAACTTCAGTTCTGTTCCAGCAGACCATCCTATATAAATTCGAAATTCGCTCCCAGTAAATGGCAGGAATAGGATTTGAGTTGAATACAAAAGTTTGATATAACTTCATAATCTTTCCATATTGTAGTTGAAAACCTCCGATCTCTGGATTAAAAGTTATACAGGTCTGAAGTTGACTAAAATTTTGTTGAAATTTTGACAGAACCTCCCCTGTATATGTGGGTTTTCGTCCACAGTTTATACAGGTATATGAAAACAATATCTTGAGGTAATGAAAAAATAAACATGGTACCAAATCATGTTAATATTCCATAAATAGATTTGCTTCAGGCTTTCGAAGTCGTTATACAGGTCAAAGCTCGCAAATTCCAACTATGCACAAATGATTTCTGGTCCTGGACTGCCAGAACAGCGTTTGCGACAATTGGAATTGGGCTGATAATGAAAGGTTCAGGCCAGGAGTTGAATAGAAAGTTGATAGAGTACTTCCTAAGATTTCCATAATGTATATATATGACTATGTCAAGTTTTAATATTAGGAGATATGACTGTCTAAAGTTGACAGATGAGTTGACTGATTTTCTGCCAGCAGATCTGCAGTGTACCAGTTTCAACCTAGGATTGGATTGGCTCAGTGTCGAATTAGAAAACACTTCAATTTACAAAGTTGTAGTGATGCTTCTGCCCTCTCCAGATATGTATCAAAATAGGACAGAAGATTTTTTTCTAAAAGAAGTTATGGTGAAAATACAGGGACTGTGTAATTGCGTAAGACATTTGTAGTAGTTTTTGTAGAGTTCAGTTTACACCATGGTAGGATCATCTTCAGTCCTAAAGACCAAAATGAACTTTGTAGCGGACTTGATGATATTTCTATCCATATAGAATATCCTTATGTTATTTTTTAACTAACCAAGATTATGACCTGGCGAAGTTGAGACAACTTCTGCCAGAAATAAAGAACCATGATTCTTCACGAGTTATTAGTGATATTCACCCTGCAATGTCCAAAACTTACCAGCAACTAGTAGTCAGACATTCCAAAAATGTAATGCAACCATTCTGACGTTGGGGATGGTCAAGTATCAAAGTCGATACTGACGGTACCACGTGCCTCACCAAAGAAAATTCTAACCAATTTATCCGAATACGTTTATAGGTGGTCCTAGTATCGTTCACTCGCAAACGTGTGCTACACGGGTCACTACCGTAGTCAATGCTGCAAAAGACAAACAATCCCCTTTCACACCTTCACAACTCATGGGCGGCACGGGGAAACACGATAGGTAGTCACAATAATATATACATAAGTAAATGCATACGACTCTGGTGTGAGTCGCCCTCGAGCAATGTCATGTCTCGAGGTACATGGTTGTAATACGTCTGTACAGCAAAGACTCCCATACGAACTGGCTTATACACGCTCGACCATACGTGTTTCGCATGCTCCCATAGAATATGAACGATTCTAGAGAGGCATACTATCGGGTTATACAACACCCGACGGGGGCTCCAACTAACTTTGAAGCGCGCTGGGGTACCGCGTGTCATAGGTTCTCAAAAACATAGAAAGCTTCATAGACTCCTATTAACATTTCCGTGTCAAGCCACGGAAAGACTTCCATGCTACCTCTCGCATGGTGAGCTTACCACAATTGATCTGCTTACAGTGGCGTACCTTACCTCTTACCAGACATCGAAGCATCGTTACAGAATTAATAACATGTAAGTTAGTTTACCACCTTTATATCTTATACTAATAATACTCCTTATAAGGGCATATAACTAATTCCTCACTCAAATCCTAATTTTTGAAAATATGCTCTTTTCAAGTACACTGTTCCCAATGATGCTCTGATACCATGCTTGTGGGGACCGAAATCCCGACATCCAAGGATCTCATTGGGTGGTGCCGTGCGATGCGACACCCAACAATATACAAGAAAAGAACAAGAATAAAATACAATTCTAAGTCTTTGATTTATAAACACAGCAGAAGTTTTACAATATGTAACGTAGGAAAGAAGTATATACATCATACTACGCTCTCAGCACTAGCTATGCATGGGTAAAGCTGTCCATGCCCTCGGACGCTATACACTAGCAACACTCACAGATTTTGGCGGCGTGCAGGGCTCTTACTCAGCCGTGAACCATAAAGGGTATAAGGCGTCGTTGTTAGGCCCTTCATCAATGGTATAACCTGCAAAAACTCGTTAACTGCAAACGTGAGCATAAGGCTCAGCAAGACTGACCCGTCTCACTAGACATATTCAAGGTAAAGACTAAACATAGGTAAGGAATAGCATAAATAGACTCGCCTACAAGTGGATCCATATAATCATGTTTTAAGTAGCAAATTAGATGCCCAAAGCACATAATGCTATTACAGCTAAAGTATGGGGAAACTGTAAACTTTTAATTGTGCTATCTCTAAGCCACACAAGGTTGCAAAGCAATTATAATTCAATACATCAGATTCTTCTGGCTTCTTTAGTATTTACTACGTCATGACAGCGACGGACAAGCGGTAATCAAATAACCGCGAGGGACGGTGATTGCAATCAGGACACACTCGGACTGCACGACACGCACACCCGTGTGGGAGACACCTACGTGCTCTCCTCCGCGCGTTATACGCGTCCGCCTTTCACCAAGACCCCAATGTCGACAAACCTCTTCATCCCGAGCAAAAGGTCCTCTACACGGACATGTTGAAACTGTCCGCTAGAAGATTTACACCTTTCTGCCTTCGCATCTTTATTCAAGGACAACCGAGGAGTCTCCAAACTACAATCTGGAGTTACATCAGTTTATTGGGCCCATATCCCGTTATGCAACCGGTACAATTCAAGCTTGCCCAACAGTGCCGCATACGGCTCGGTCCTCAAGCGACAAAGGTAGGGCTATGCGCCCAAGACTGCATCTCGTCGACTCCTATTCCCCCTCCCCGGTCTCGTATTCATTTCATAAGCCATTCTTTCATCTTTCACCCTCATAAGAATTGTTATTCCTATCTCGCAAGTAGATTCCAACTACTCGACTTCTATCGGTATATCTACACTATTAGCATCGGCAGTTCTACACGTCAAGCTGTAAACCTTTCCAACCCTCCCATAGGATTTGTGGATATGCAAGTGGAGTATGAAACACCTTACACGTGATGCACAATATCAACTGAAGACGTAAATGAATAAAAATGAAAAACTTTGAAAAGCTCTTAAATGCAAACCGGGGCTTGCCTTAGTTTGCGGCTCGATTAAATGTCAATTGTCAGTGGTCCTTCTCTGAAGGCTCCGCCAAGGACTTCAAGTGGACACCCTGGCCTTCCCCTCCAAGCGACACTTCTCGTCAATATCGATCACTACACGACATGCATATATGAATGCTAGTAAATTATAATGTATATATAGTTCATAAGCTTCTAACTACGGTTATAGTGAGTGAATAATCTTCTTTGGCTTTGGGATTTTTATTGTATATGTTAGGGACTACAAGGGATACTCTTGAAAAGAACCGGAGATGATCAAAGAGGTTTGTTGTTCCTAAAAATTATGGTAAATAATAACATTCTCTAAACTTTGATTGAAATTTTGGAGACATATCATGGCTACCAGTGGTGGTATCATGTAGAGGGGGTCTCATTGGTTATAGGAAAATTGGTTTCACAATTTTCAAAGTTTATGTGAATGAGATATTGAATTCTAGTTGCTAGGAATTTCTGGAATTATTTTATAACTGAATTTAGTTTCTCAATTAACATTCATATTGGGAATTTAATTTGGGCCGGGATATTAGGTCTAATAAATCTGAAATTTTTATAGGAGCTGGTATATAACTAAAGCAAGGTTCAGATAAAATTTGGGACATAACAAAGTAACTAAACATCTGTAATAATTCAATGAAGGAAAAAGGCAATTGAATTATATAGAAAGTCATACGGTTTTCATACCAAACTAACTGTACAATTTGAAATTTAATATCATAAGGGTTATACAGGATTTTACTTGAGATTTTTAGATCAAGGATACTAAGAGTAATTGAATTTAGAAATTTGATTAAATTCCTGGTGACAGTTCTATTTTATAACTGAACAGCAGAAAGGGATTTGGAATTTGATTAGGTTATACAGGCTCAATGGCTTCCAAACTTCTTCTAGTAACCAATATCAGGACAAAGTATTTTATGTGAATTTTGGGGATTTTTCAAGTGGAAGTATTTGCTGTGAAAATTCCAGGAGTGTTTCGAGAAGGATAATTATCCATAAATGAAAACTTATTTTTATGGATCTTAATCGGTACCAACAGAAACTAGAATTCAAGGTCTTTCAAAAAAAAATTGTTTGAACATTTTTGGATGACCCTACAGAGAGTTATGGATTTTCTAATTTTGATTAAAATCTGGAATTTATTTTCTAATGGGAAAGTTTAAATAAATCAAACCGGGCCCACAGTTTTAAAATGAGCCAATCGGGCTGAAGCAACACCAAGGCCCACTGATTTAACTGCGTAGCTGCACTGGATCACTGGCCACACCAGATCTGGGTGCGCCTTCCTCTCTCTGACGAATGGGCCCCACGGGTCATGTTCGTCTTCAACCTCGGTTCACCCCGATCCAGAATAGGGGATTGCGATGGCGTCTGCACGTTCACAACTCAAAGCTAGACTAAACTTCAATCTTTTTGTGGGGATAGATTACATGGATCAAAGGACACACGTGGGACACCATGGTGACGGCCGGCGGCGAGCAGAACCTCGCCGGCGTCGTCAACCGCGGCGGTCTTGGCATGGCTGATTGTGATCTCGCTGGGGAATGCACCAAATCATGCACTGCGATGTCCAGTAGCATATTGGTGCTCCAAGGAACAAGGAAATGGCCACCAATCGATAGAAAACTAGGCGTAAGGGGGTTCTCGACGGTGCACTGAGCCTTTTTTAATAGCGATGGGGAAAACTTTGATTTCTCGACCGTTGCTTGATTATTTCTCAATCTTCTTGGTTAGATGTGCGCGTTAGGAGTTGGTGAACACAATTGCAAGCTATTGCCAAGAATTATTACTTGTAGAAAACGAATTGAGCTCAAGATCTAATGGCAAAGGTATGAACTAGCTTTGGTAAATTAATAGTTTCTCATGACATAGTGAATGAAATGAGGAGATGTTTTCACCAGGAGTAAAAGGGCAGGATGCTGATCCTTTTCTGTGTGGGAGTCGAAGCTTGACAAGGCTTGTGTGGAGCTGTCCACGGTGGAGCAAAAGAGCTCCTTCCCGGCGGCCGAAAATCGACGGTGGAAAACTGCAATTTAACAAGCGCACGTTTGAGGAAATGACGAACCAATTGGACTGGATGGTGGAGAGGAAAGTGGTGTGCAACTTTCCTGTGGAGCTCAGGATCAAACCTCGGCTTGCTTGCGAGCCGCGCAGGAACGGCGAGGAAACATCTCTGCGCTCGGTTCTGCACGCGTGGGCGCGATGGGGACCGAGAGAGAGAGAGCTGGGAGAGAGAGAGAGAGAGCAGGGGGGGGGGTATTTGTAGGGCTCAAACAGGGAGCAGCTCGCTGCTGTCATGTTGGAGCATGCATGCCGGGAGGTGTCGTCGCTACGGTGAGTTGAAGCAGGGTATTCACGTATTGGTTCCTCTAACTAGTGGGTCCCACTGTCTCTTCAATTCACTCCTCTGTGTTAACCAAAATATCCTACCAACTGATGTCCAAAAATCATAAAAACTTATGGATAGGCTCAAGTAAATATCTGGAATGTGACTCTGAAGTTGGATTTCGAATTGTAACAAGTTTCATTTGAAACTCAAATTTGAATTTGAATTTGAATGAAATTCAATGGGGCCACCGAATTAAATAGAAAATGAGTTTCAAAAATTGTGAAACTTGGGGAATAAGTCAAGCAAGTTATGCTGACCATGATGGTGTGTTCAAATCTTGATGTGCAAAAAGTTTGAACAGAATTTAAAATTTGAATTCTAATATGGCTCGAGTCTGCTAAGCGTCTCAAATAAAATAGCAAATGGAGTTCATAATTTCTGAAACTTTGCATGAAGTCTCTTTGGAATATTAGTAAACCATAGAAAAATTTATGATCTCTGAATTGAATAATTTTGACAGGACCAAATATACAGTAGTATATTCAATTTGCAATTAAGTTGAATATATATTGGGTACTGCATATTAACTTGACCTAGGATCCTCCATTCAAATAATTCCAAACTTTGAAGAGAGGTCAACGAATTAATCTAAGATTATTGGTGAAGTCCATTCCTCATGTTAATAAAATTTAAGCTTGAGTGGAAGAAATTATTTGATGAGATCAAGTTCAGAAGCATATAGTTATAATTGGTCTCCATTAGGGTTGATAACACACTTACAACTGAACCTCATATGAAGGAAAATTTGGGATTTTACAGGAGGCTTGAGCAGGCACTGTCTATGGACAACGCCAAGGAGATAGGCTCCGGACCTGCTCGGGTCATTTCTGCCGGTTCTAGGGGATTCTACATAACAAAAATAGGGTCCCACTCTACAAGTGAGGTACCCTCAGCTTTTGCGGCACTGGGGCCACCCTCCAGAAGCTCTTCGGCTGCAGCAGAGGAAGAACCCACTGGGGGAACTCCTACCTCTGGGGCTGATGCCAAAGGTCCTGCTGCAGGAACTTCAATCGCTCGCTTCGCGGAGAAGAGCCTGCCTCCGCCTCTTCATGGCGCTCTGTCTCAGGCACGGACAACTCCAGAGCAGTGACTTCCGAGGTGTCGTCGGGGCTTCACCTGAAGCCATTTCCATCACCAGCTCAGGTGACGGTACATCAGCCACCTCTAGCTCGGCAGCCGGAGCTTCAATCATCTCCAGTTCAGCAACCGGACCTTGAACAACTACTGGCCTGAGGGCCAGAGTTTTATCTACCTCCGGCTTAGTGACCGAAGCTTTGATCATCTCTAGTTCAATGGCCAGGGCTATAACAACTTCCAGCTCAAGGACCGGAGCTTCTGGCACCACCGGCCCCACAACAACATCTGGTGTAGGAATCGGAGCCTCGGTAACTTCTGGCTCAGACGCTCGAGCTTCGGGCATCTCCAACTCCAACATTGGAGCCTCAAGCTCCGACGCTTTTGCCGGTGGTGCATCTTCAACTTCTTCCCCGTCGTCCAGCGCTACCACGAGAGTCTCTGGCAATGACTCTGAATCCAGATCTACGACAGCTAGTGCCGGAGCTGTTGTGCCTCAACCACCACTTGAGGAGGCACGGGGCTTGAAGCAGGAGTTTCCATCCGCATTGTTTCGGACGGTACGACAGAGGCCTTGAGCTTTAGACCCCGACTTTGATGCCCTGCAGTCAAAAAATTGGAAGATTTAAAACATAACAAAAATTAGAGTGGCAAATCAAGGTGAAAAAGAAAACTTACCTCGGGAAGCTACCACTCCAACTGGCGTGGAACCTCTTTGCCAGAGGCTCGAAGCCGGAGCTTGCCGTGGTTGGCTTGGAGGGAGCTTCGGAATGTTGCCCGAAGACTGCCGTTGTCGTTGGTGTTGCCCCAGCCGAGGTCTCCCTCGGCCGGGAAGTACCTCTGGACCTAGAGCCCCTCACTGGCACTAGTATCGGAGTCGATTGTCTAAAACTAGCACCTCTCGAGGACACTTGCACCGTAAGAGGTGTAGCCGCAGAAGATCTCCCTCGCCGGGGAGAGAGGGCTATTGTAGATGGAGCAGGCCTGATGGACCTCCCATCGGCATGCTTCAGTTTCCTCCTCCAGCTGGAAGATTCGGCTGGCTCCTTGCCCTTGCCAATATCTTCAACCCTCTGGCTTGGAGCAGGGTCGGCCACCTCCTTGAAATCTCCGGGGATCACAGCCTTGGAGGACTGGAATTTTTCAACCTTGCCAAGGTCGTCTAGCACCGGCATCTTCCTCCTAAGCTCCATGCTGATCTCTGAATAATGTTTAAAGGCAGGAAAGCAGCTGGCGGAGCTAAGGTGTCGTCGTCGACAAGTCCATGCTGAAATTTCTTGAGATGGATCTTCAATGCTTCGTCATCCAAGTTGTATATCAAACCGGTTTCAATATGGTCATCATCCATCACGCTGTTCAAAGTCGAGGCGAGCTTCTCCCTCCTCCTCATCAGAGCCCACCTGTTCACCAAGAAATTTCTGAAGATTATCTGGGGGGGGCCCTCCACCCTCCACTTACTCTTGGATCCTGGTCAAGACAGGTTTGAATGCATCCGACAGCTTCGGAACTACATTCCATGCATCGGTGTCAATGTTGGGGAGTCCTTGGGTCAGCTCCAACCTTTCATGCTCCTCCACTGCAATGACAACCCAATCCTTCTTCCAGTCGTCACATTTGCCAGAGGAGAATGACTTCAGGTACATGAAGGGACAGTTCTTGCGCTTCACGAAGTAATAGAAGCCAATCAACTCAGTCCTTTTGCCAAAAGGGAGTGCGAATCGAGGTGATGCAGTTGGAGGCCGTAGAAGTTTAGCAGCATCAGGATGAAGCTCACGAATGGTGAGATCGGTCCCACCATGACGTATGCCGAGAAGTACACCATCTCCCTGTGGCGCTCCTTCTTGAAGAGGAGCTTGCCTGCACGGACCAGGTGGTTGAAGGAGTCGCTGGACCATCCCATGAAGGTCCAGACCTTCATCAAATTGTCCTTGCTCTGGATGCGGCTCTTAGGAAGACCTAACTCCATCGCAGCAAAGTAGAGCGAAACAGGAGAAAGCTAGGCAAAGGTTGGGAGGCTCTGAGCGCAAGTTTGATTGAAAGCGTAAAGAGTCCTTGAGCCGTGCGTGCTTTCCTTCTTAAGTAAGCCTTTGTGACGCTTGGATGGAAACCGCAACGAGACAGGGGTCATATTTCAAAAATCTACCCCTTTAATGACAAGTGGGCCCTGGGCCACCCCTGACGAAGAGATTGAGGTTATTACCCCAGGCGAGCCGTTGTCATGATGGACGACGGGAAACTGAAAGGCGGCAGCCTGACAAGGCGCTCAGAACCAATACAGTTTTCGTATTGGGAACCAGCGACCTTCAATTGCGTGAGATCAACACTCAAAGATCTCATTTGCCGCATTCAAAGCAAGCCACGCGGCGATGGTTTAACCTCGAAACATCACCCCAACGGCATATTAGAAGACCTTTGAAGTTACAGTGCGGGAATAGAGGCTGGCCCAACCTCCGGTAGAATAATAACCCAAAGGGTTTCTCCCAGAGGTGGGCCCAGGGGCCACTGTCGGTACCCTGCATACCGGGTACCCTATGATACCACAAGAAGTGTAAGAGAGTTTCACCTGTCAGAGTTGAAGGTTCCCTCAGGCCCCACATGTGACACGACACTAGACCTGCCTCCCTCATATGGGTAGCTCAGGGACTGCCATGTGTAATATAAGATTGGACCCGAACTCCCAACAAAGAGAAGCTCCTGAGTTGACACGTGGATAATAACCCCGGAGCTAACCCCCAGTAGAGGGAAGCTCCGATGCCACCACATGTATAACAGCTTCGGACCCATCCCGACGCGAAGGGAAGCTCCAGAGCTGTTACGTGTGGATCCTCCGGACCTTACATCAACGGGAATATCGGCAGATCTCCAACAGCATGAACATTCAAGGGACAGTTAAAGCAGCACTTACAAGATCTGATTACGTGTCATTAATGCTATATTATTGTCACACGATCAGTGGGTTGTTAATAGGGGTAACATTGCCATTCAGGCACATTATTGCCGTGTTAATAACTCTTAATACTCATAGACCATGTATTAGGCTATTAATATGCCAGGGCCGCATGTCGGGACAGGCAAATGTTGTAATGGTCAGTCCTTAGACTATAAAAGGATTGCGCCGCATGATACAGAGGGGGTGGAAGCAAGCTAATACGCTCGCCAGCAATACTGCAATCCACAATACAACATCACACACTTCATGGAGTAAGGTATTACGCTCAGGCGGCCCAAACCATGTAAATCCACAGGGTCATCATGTTGTTCCAGATCTCCGCGCGCCCAGACAGATAGAAGAACCTCCGCGGGCTACATTTAGTAGTACCGATGAAAGTTTCATTAATACACTTCGACAGGATGATACTATCTTTGGTTGTGCTTCTCATGATCTTGTGTCCAAGTTTTCAGCTGTGATGAGTTCAGAATTTGAGATGAGTATGATGGGAGAATCCACGTACTTTTTGGGGCTCCAAATCAAGCAAACTAAGGGGTAACCTTTGTGCATCAAACGAAGTATACAAGATACCTTCTTAAGCGCTTCAACATTGACAAAAGCAAGCCTCTTCGGACACCAATGGGAACAACAAAGAAACTTGAACTTGATGAAGATGGTGAACCTGTTGATCAAAAAGAATATAGAAGCATGATCGGATCACTTTTGTACCTCACGACATCAAGACCGGACATACAATTTAGTGTATGTCTTTATGCATGGTTTCAAGCTTCCCCACGTGCTTCACATCGTCAATTCATCAAAAGAATTATCAGGTACTTACATGGAACTCAAGAAATTGGCATTTTTCTTCCTTCTTCCTCAAACGTTACTTGAAAGCTTTTTCAGAGGCTGATTATGGGGGTTGTATGATTGGTAGAAAAGTACTTCTGGTGCGTAACATTTTTTTTGGTAATTTGCTTGTTGCTTGGTCCTCTAGAAAACTAAGTTCAGTTGCACAATCCACAGCCGAATCTGAATATGTAGCTACTGCTAGTGCTTGTTCACAAATTTATTAAATTGTTCAAACACTTAAGGACTATGGGGTTGATCTAGGTAGTGTTCCATTATTTTGTGATAGCACTAGTGCCATTTGTCTTGCTAAAAACCCTGTGCAACATTCTAGAACTAAGCACATTGACATTAGGTATCACTTTCTCTGTGATAATGTTGCAAAAAGAAACATTGTGCTTCACCATGTAGATTTCGAATGACAGTTGGCTGACATTTTTACAAAATCTTTGGATTTCACTCGTTTTTTTACATTCGTAGTGAAATAGGGGTTATGCATCCACATGGATTAAATTAAGGGGGGGTTTTCAAACGTTAGAAATTTATGTTCGAATCTGAATTTAAAATAATATGAGCATAGTATTTCATACATATATGACTTAGTGATTCCTTTTACATGCTGAAAGTTCTTACTACATTACTCATGTTGTACATTTTGTAGTTTTTGCCATGACTAGTAATTGGAATAATTACTTATACTAAATCTAACCATGGTCGAACTTTCTTACTATTTTGAACTTGTTGCATGCTCACAAGTGCTTTTAATAATGAAAAAGTAATCAATCAACTATGCACATGTTGAGATTTTATGTTCAAATGAAAAAATGGGAAAAGATCAAGAGATAATGCATGCATCGCACTTCTTCTTTTGAAATGGCTTATTATTGCACTTAGATATGAACTTGGAAGATGTTGTGTATGACTAAAACCAAGTCCTTAAACTTTTGATTGTCAAATGACATAGGCTTGGATTGGTTGGTTAGAATAAGACATATGCGCATATAGTCTCTTGCAAATTTCATATGATCAAAAATTGTTCTTATAAAAAAAAAGAAATTGTAGCAACAAGTATCATGCCTTCAGGTTTTGAAATAGTTAAGTTTGTGAGATCATGACTTGCTTAAATTGAAAATTACATTTGATATCTAGCATGGCTTACACTACTTTATGTATCTCATTATTGTGATAGTGTAAGTTACATGATAGTATGACTTGGATGAGCTTTGTTCTATATGTATATGTTACAATGTGCTCATAACAAATTAAAATTTCTCTTTTGTACCTTGCTGAATACATTGTCAAAAGGGGAGAAGTATACAAGGGGGAGAAGTAAGTATAGGGAGAGAAATTTATTTCTATATTTTATATCTCATTTGATTTTCAAAAAAGGGGATAAATTGTTTTCAGAACTTTTCATGTGAATAAGCCAATGTTCGGATTTTAAGTGGTGTTGCCAATGCATTCATTAAGGGGCAGATTGCGAGACCTATGTGTGCTGAATACGTTGGCTATGACGGTAAAAGTTTTGAATACAACCAAAACACCTATATCATCAAGGTTCGACTATAGGTTGGAGCTCCAACAAGGTCCGACGATAGATCCAGCTTGTTTTGGATAGCTCCGGCAAGGTATGACGTATGGTTCGACTTCCTTTGGCTAGGCCCGACTTCTTTTTCGAGGTCCAACTAGCTTTGGTTAGCTCCGGCTCTAGGTCAGACTAGCTTTGGTAAGCTCCGGCGCTAGGTCCAACTAGCTTCTGTAAGCCCCGGCACTAGGTCCTGCTAGCTTTGGTAACACTACAATGATTCCACCCTGTTGCAATGATTGTTCTGCAATAAATACTAAATCGTTGTAGTAAGCTTGGTCTGTTGCCACGATTCACTAGTTTGTGGCATTAGCATCTATCGACATGGATCATGATCGTTGCATTAGGATCTGTTGCAACGATTCACTAGTTTGTGGCATTAGGATCTATCGCCACAAATCTATTGCCACGATTCACTGGTTCGTGTCATTAGCATCTATCGCCACGGAACCCAATCGTTGCATTAGGATCTGTTGCCACGATTCACTAGTTCGTGGCATTAGGATCTATCGCCACGAATCTGTTGCCATGATTCACTAGTTCGTGGCATTAGCATCTATCACCATGGAACACGACCGTTGCATTAGGATCTGTTGCCACGATTCACTAGTTCGTGGCATTAGGATCTATCGCCACGAATCGGTTGCCACGATTCACTAGTTTGTGACATTAGCATCTGTCACCATGGAACACGATTGTTGCATTAGAATCTGTTGCCACGATTCACTAGTACGTGGAATTAGGATCTATCGCCACGAATCCGTTGCCACGATTCACTAGTCGTGGCATTAGCATCTATCGCCACGAAACCCGATCATTGCACTAGGATCTATTGCCACGATTCACTAGTTCGTGGCATTAGGATCTATCGCCACGGAACACGATCGTTGCACTAGGATCTGTTGCCATGATTCACTCGTTTGTGGCCTTAGCATCTATCGCCACGAATCTGTTGCCACGATTCACTAGTTCGTGACATTTGGATCTATCGCCATTTTACCCGATCGTTCCACTAGGATCTGTAACCACGATTCACTAGTTCGTGGCCTTAGGATCTATCACGACGAATATGTTGCCACGAGTCACTAGTTCGTGGCATTAGCATCTATCACCACGGAACCCGATCGTGGCATTAGGATCTGTTGCTATGATTCAATAGTTCGTGGCATTAGCATCTATCGCCACGGAACCCTATTGTTGCATTAGGTTCTGTTGCTACGATTCAATAGTTTGTGGCATTAGCATCTATCGCCATGGAACCCGATCGTTGCATTAGAATATGTTGCCACAATTTACTAGTTCGTGGCATTAGCATCTATCGCCACGGAACGCGATCATTGCATTAGGATCTGTTGCCACGATTAAATAGTTCGTGGCGTTAGGATCTATCGCCATGAAACACAAACGTTGCATTAGGAACTTATGCCACGATTCACAAGTTCGTGGTGATAGTATCTATTGCCACGAAACACAATCATTGTATTAGGATCCCTTGCCACGATATACCAGTTGGTGGCGTTAAGATCTCTCGCCACGGAACACAAACTACATTACATATAGTGTTCACGTACAGCTGGCTCACACAGTACCTATATGAAAAAATCATCATCTTCGCTGTCCTCCCTCAATACCGGAGGTACAATACCATCACTGATATATGTATCATCATCGTCGTCATCGTCATCTTCATTTGAAAGAGCGGAAGCATCACCGGTTGCTCCGTCAATGTCATTCCTATCCCATGTGGTCATATCCTTATTTATATCGGTAAGTTGTCGATCATCAAATAATGTCTCAGCCTCCATCGTCTCAGTGATATTATTTTCACTGTCTTCAGGGGGCATGGCAAAAATGTTTCTTGGCATCATTTTAACAATTGTAGCCCATTTAGATTGCTTCACACTTCTAACGTAAAAAACTTGTTCTGCTTGGGTGGCTAGAATGTAAGGCTCATACTTAAATTGAGAAATAGTAGTGTCCACATCTATCATTCCATATCGATCCATTTTGTAGCCTCTGCTTTGGCTCTGACTGGAACGAGGCCGATCAAACCATTCACATTCAAATAACAGAACCTCTTGACTTTTTTCGAAATCAACAAAAATCATTTTCTTGATTACTCCATACCACTCATGATCACCATCCCGAACAACAACACCACTGTTTTGCGTCTGTAAATCTTTTTCCACCTCTGCTGTTCGAAAGAAGAAGCCATTTATGAATGATCGACTAAAAAGACGTCTCCGACGTTCAGGTCCTCTAGATAATGCATACAAATAATTGGTTACTTTGCCTTCTTTGTGTAATGTCGTAATCTGTACACAGTAATTAGTATAAAAGGGGTCATCGATATACCAACTTCAGAACAGATATTTCTTCAATATTTCATCAAAGTAAAAACTTGCATGTACTTACTCGTTTTTGAAACCAATAAACAAACTCATCTGTATGGCGTTTTTCAACATCACAAGAATGAATCTTTTTCAGCTCTTCAAAATGCTCACTGAAAAGGGTAAAAAATTAAATTAGCCATCTACAATAAGCATGATCCATTATTATAGTATAGAACATCAGAGTGTTATACCTACTTGATTCATGGAGCGGCCTCTTCAACATTAGAAATAATATAATGCCTGATGTTATGTAGTTCCACCATAGTAAGTTCGCCCCATTTAAACCCTTTCTTAGAATTATCAACTTCTGTAAATATATTAGACTCGAGAGAAGGTTCATTCCTAGCTGCAGCTTCATGATGTTTTGTCCTATCAAGCTTGATGCTGATGTTATCCAAAACCTGGCTACAAAAAGTCATACACTCTTACATAATATATCCCTCAGCTATAGAGCCCTCCGAGAGAGCTCTGTTACGTACATACCTCTTCAATGTACCAAGGTACCTCTCAATTAGATACATCCATCTGTAAGAAACAGGTCCACCCAAGCGAGCTTCTTTGCCAAGATGGATTGGAATATGTACCATGATATCAAAGAAAGCAGGAGGAAGCAACATCTCAAGCTTACAAATTGTTTTAGGAAATTGTTCAAACATCTTATCCAAATCTGGTTCTGCCAATTCTTTAGAACAAATTATAGAAAAGAATCTGCTAAACTCAATTAAAGGTTCAACAACCTTTTCAGGCAATATGTCATGTATTGCAATAGGAAGGAGCTTCTGAAATATAATATGGCAGTCATGAGTTTTTAGACCTGATACCTTACGTGTTGTTATGTCCACACTTCTCTTGATGTTTGAGGCATAACCATCGGGCATCTTCACATCCGCCAAAAACTTGCACAAGGTGGTCTTCTGATCTTCTTTCAAAGTATATGATGCTGATGGACAATCATACTTCCCTTTCGTACCCACCGGATGTTGCTTTGGCCGTATACCCATTTCCTGCATATCAAAACGAGCTTGTAGACTATCTTTTGTTTTACCATCCATATTAAGCAATGCACCCAATATGCTATCACAAATGTTTTTCTCAATGTGCATGACATCCAAGTTATGCCTTATTAGCAATGTCTTCCAATATGGGAGCTGAAAAAATATACTTTTCCTCCTCCAACTATGCCACCTATCTTCCTCAGTGCCCTTTCTCTTATTATTCGTCTTTCCAAAACTCACTTGATCAAAAGGCTCGTATTTTTGGAGTACTTCGTGACCAGAGAGTGATGTTGGAGCCTCTCTATTCTCTATTTTGTTGTTGAAAGAAGCTTTGTCCCGACGCCACCGGTGATCCTGAGGTAGGAAACGACGATGACCCATGTAGCAATACTTTCGTCCATGTTTCAACCACAAGGCGTCAGTGTTTACATGGCAGTATGGACATGCTAGCCTACCTTTTTGCTCCATCCACATAGCATTGCATATGCTGGAAAATCATTTATTGTCCACAATATAGAAGCTCGCATGAGAAATGTCTCTTTCTTTGAACTGTTGTATGTTTCAACACCATCAGAACATAATTTCAGAAGCTCATCAATCAAAGGCTGCACATACATATCAATGTTGTTTACAGGTGACTTTGGCCTAGGAATTATCATTGACATCAACCAATAAGGATGCTTCATACACAACCAAGGTGGTAGATTATAAGAGATTAGAATCACAGGCCACGTACAGTAACAAACATTCATTACTTCAAAGGGATTGAAACCATTAGATGCTAGCCCAAGTCTTATGTTGTGAGGATCAGATGAGAAATTTGGGTGAATGCTATCAAAATGTTTCCATGCTTTCGAATCTCCAGGATGGAGTAATTTTCCATCATCAATACGTTCTTCTTTGTGCCAGCGCATGTTTGATGCCGTTGATTCTGCCATATAAAACCTTTGAAGACGGGGAATAAGAGGGAAGTATCGTAGAATCTTGCATGCTACAAGCTTCTTGGCTTTTCCACAAGGTAAAGCCTCTCTTGCATCCCCACCATTACTATTTTTCCATCTTAATTCACCACATTTTGGGCGTCGATCCAGCAGAGAATAGTCCTTCCGGAATAACACACAGTCATTGACACATGCATCAATCTTTTCGTAGCTCAGCCCAAGGTCACGAACAACCTTCTGAACTTTATCAAGTGTATTAGGAATGCAATGGCCCTCTGGAAGCACATATGAGAATAGTTCAAGGATGAACTCACACGCTTTTTTGCTCAAACCAGTTAAACACTTTATCTGGTACAACCTGACAATGAAGGATAATTGGGTCACCTTCTCACAGCCTAGATACAACTCCTTTTTGGCATCATTTAATAAGTCATAGAATGCCTTTGCACACACAATTGGCTCCTGCTGGTTTATAGCATTTTCTGGATCATCAACACCTGTTGAAGTACCACCATGATCACCAGTGCCTCTAAGAAGGCTGGACAACATATTTTCCATAGCAGCATCATCAGAAATTATCTCCTCATTATTTTTTGATTGCTCAGCAATTTTTTTCTCGACTCGTTTTTCTCCATGGTGTATCCAACAAGTATAATCAAATGACATCCCATTACGAAGCAAGTGAAGATGATCTTCCTTGCGTATCCCATGGCAAATATTACGACATTTCATGCAAGGACAAGGCTTAGTTTCTTCTTCACAAGTTCCGTCGCCAGGTCCTGTTAGTTTTGGTAAGCTCCAGTTCAAAGTCCGATTAGCTTTGGCAAGGTTGTGGGTCTGCTTTTAATTTGCAATGTTTCGAACATGCTTTGTTTGGATTATGGAAAGTTTGCTTAGTTTTCTTTTACTAAGTTTTTGGTGTGTTTTGGTGGTTATAGTTGATATCTTTTCGCTAAGGTTTGCAACATACTTCTGTGAGGTGCTCACATAAGGTGTTGTGGTTATCGGAAGTAAGGAGAGTCAAGTCGAGGACTTATGCTCAGAAGTATTGCTTGTTTATTCATGTGCAGGTGTTGCTTGAGTTCAAGACATGGATGGTGATGGGATCCATTGAACTAGTCTTAGGGAGAAGATGAGGTTCAACAACCAAGTTTGGAAGTAATTGTGGTTGAGTTGATCGGGAGGTTGCACAACATGTTTGAATCGAGAACAATACATATGAAGGTATCGTGGACGTCATTGGAAGATGTTTGCACGGGTGCAAGGAGTGCACGGATGTATCTACATGGTTCTGAGGCGTGATGAAAAGATGTGGAAGTGAAAAATTGGTCAGAAAGGTCCAATCGACTAGGTTATGGACTCAGGCTGCGGCTGAGTCGTGTTTTACTCAAATATGGAAAGTTTTGAGTTGGTTATGATAGGATTTGTGTGGGTCACAAATTTGAGTTGTTTTAGGAATTTCGGATACATTCCTAAGTTGTTTGGAAGTCCTAAGATTGCTTCTATCTGCGTATAGAAGAGTCTTGAGCAGTTATAGAAAGTTTCAATTCGTGAATTGAGTAGGATTAGAGTCCTAGTTAGGTTTGGATTGGCCTAAGAGCTGGTTATATAATCAAGGGAGGCTAGATCTCATGGTGCACGACCTTGGGGATGTTTCTCTTGTGTTTTTATCAATAAAATTCGAAGTTTGAAGGAACTTTTGTGCCTTGTTCGTCCGACTTGTTTTCGTCAAGTCTTTCTCATCGAGTTTCAGCACAACACTACCTTTCTTCGGTGGTTTTATCATAAATTGAGTTTTACAGATCCGATTGATGTGATTATTTTTGGGTTATCTTCACAACTTGATTTTATATCATCTTTGAATATTTCACGGTCATTGGCTTTGTGGTTTTGTTCCTACACGAGTTTCTTTGCAGTATTCTAGAACTGTTTTCTTGGGTAAAACAGATTGGCCTTTGTTTGATCTTTCGATCGTAACTTGAGTTTTTCTGGCCGGATTTTCGTGATTCTTGTTGTGATGACTTCGTGACTTGGTTCTCCACAATCTATACTCGTTTAGATAAAATTTATCACCTTTAGATTAATCGCACACACGATTTCTTCAACATATCGTTTTTCTGGGGGGGGGGGGTTCGTTGCTTCCGCTGAAAAGTTTTAATCTACCATTCACCCCCCCTCTGGTAGCTTTACATGTGCTCTTCGATCCTACACCTTCTCAACTAAGGTTCTATTCTTTCTGTCTATAACACCTTTTTGTTGAGGTACATAAGGCGAAAAAAATTGAGGATCTATTCCATTTTCAGCACAAAAAAAGATTAAACGGTTGATTTTTAAATTTGGTTCCGTTATCACTTCTAATTGCTTTTAAAGATCCTGAGTGATCAACTGATAATCTAAGAAATAATGTTCTAAGGTGACTAAAAGCTTCATTGTTATATGCCATAAAATAAACCAAAGAGTATCTAGAATAATCATCAACAATCACAAGAACATACCATTTACCTCCGAAGGATTGAACACGTGAAGGTCCTATGGTGTCAAGGTGCAAAAGTTGACCCGATTCAGTTGTCATGGTTATTGTGAGAGGATGTGATCCTGCAACCATATTTGCATGTCTACAAGAGGAGCATACAATTTATTTGTTCCCTTTAAGCTTAGGCAACTCACGTATGCGGTCAAGAGCACTAATACGCATGAGATGATAATGGCCTACGTGACCAAGTCTACGATGCCAAAAATATAAGTCCTTTGATTCATTAGCAACTAGAGAAACATGCTTAGTGAATTACATATCAAAATGAGCTTTAAAAACACTTCATAACTTAGAAATGTAAAAAATAAGCTCACTATTTGAACCTACAACTTTGCAGCAATTTTTAGTGAAGATAATTTTCAGATTTTCATCTAGTAAATGTGAAACAAAAAGCAAGATGTATTTTAGATTTTTTAACAAGTGTCACATCTTTCAAAGTGTAGTGATCATTTACTTTAACCAAACCCTTAGCAATTATAGGAGTTAAAGAATTCTTTGCAAAAGTAACATTCTCTACACGTGATACAAAACAAAGGGAGGAGAACCAATCTTTGTTACCGGTCATGTGGCATGAGCAACCTGAATCCAAAATCCAAATGTTCTCCTTCCTCAAGCATGTAGCCTATATAGAAGCACAATACGTCGATGACTCAATACTGAGGTTCGTCAAAAGGCATTTAGGAATCCAGTACTGAGTCACACGACGTGCAACAGGAAAAACACACGAAGGTTGAGATAAAACAGCAGGTTTATTAGCCAAAGCTTGAGGATTTTGTACCCAACTACTGACCTACGTGGTGTTTCATGTGTGCACAAAAAACGGTAGGTTTGGGAGCAAATTTTGCATGTTTTCTACTCATTACAGCAGGTTGCATGTTCCTATCATTCGGCTTAGCATGTGCAACAAATTTTGCATGAAAGTTATGAGATCTAGCAATCATTCTTTCCTTTTAATGTTGTTTAGCTAGTCAATAACAAAAATCGATGACATGGCCATCTCTACCACAATAGGTACAATGAAAGTTAACTTTGTGTTCATGACCAGATGAGCAAGCAACATTTTTATTTGAAATCGAATGAGACAACACTCCTGCTGATTTGAAAACCACTTCTTTTTGTTTAAGAACTGTTTGAATCAAACCACTTCCTAATGACTTTACAATTTTAGCTGGATGTTCCTTAGCATGAGCATGAGAATCAAAACCTAAACCAGATTTATCAACATGTAGAGGAATTCAGCAGCAAGTTTAGGTTCTTATTTGCATTACAAAACCAATTTAATGTCCTATGCATGTCATCAAGTTTATTTGACAGATCAAGGCAATTTTCACATGAAGTTTTTTCTTTTGATTTGCAATTGGAACAATATTTAACTTCATGAGAACGTAAAGCATTGTTCAATATAGAAAATTCATTTATAGCAACTTGTAGTTTCTTATCAAGATCATCACAAGTAGAACAATGCAAATCAATTGTAGAACAACAACCATCTTTCATGTTTTTATCATTAAGTGCAGCAATCTTTCTGTTCTTTTCAATTTCGAGTTCAAGTTTATCAAGTGTGGAGGTGTGTGCACTTCTTAGAGAGGACAACTGTTCATATATTAAATCACATGAGGAACAAGAATCATCACTAGGAATCACAGATTTCAAATGATTGATAATAGATTCTAGTGACTCAATTTTAACAACATTGTCCCTAAGCTTTTTGTCCTTTTTCTTAACTATAATAGTGGCACGAGAAATAGCATCACACATTTCTTCGCAAGTAGGACATACCTCTTCATTGTTGTTGTTGTGTTCTCCCTCTTCCATACTTGATCTTGACTTGCTAGCTATGAAACACAAGTTTGCCAAATCATCTCGATCACTTCCGATGCCCACATCACTCGAGCCAAGTTCTTGAAGTGCGGGGATAAAACTATTCACCAATTGGCGTCCTGTAGAACCCTCTTTTTTCTTGTTGTTGTTTGCAGAGGAGTGCTTCATCCTTGTTTGATTTTCATCACGGGAAGTAGCATCTGAAAAGTTACGTCAATCCATGCGAAAATGTCCTGTCTTACCACATTCGAAGCATCATTGAGATCTGACACTTCCTCTCCTTCTAGTTCTCACATTTTGCAATGCTTTTGAGAACCGAGTAGAGATGAGTGCAAGTTCTTCGTCTGGAAACTCTTGAATCTGTAAAAGGGTTAGAGAGGACAACAAAACAAGTGTTCCATAACATGAAGATGGGCCGGAGCTAGGCATGTCACGTTGAGAAATGAATGCAAGAGACTTGTTGGGGTTCTTATGTGAGATTATGTCAATTCCATGAGTTTTCAATTTAGAATATAGAATATCTAAAGTAGGTGTACTCATGAAAGTAGATTCACGGATAGATGTAACATTCATCTCCCAAATTGACATGTCTAATGCACTTAGTAATTGACTAGCATTCTCAACATCTGAAAAATTAACATTGATGATATGCAAGTTGCGGAGAATTTTATTAAAGCGAGCAAAGATGTCATCAATGGACTCACCAGGATGCATTTCAAAGCGCATGTATTCTTTCTTGAACATGTCTTTCCTTACCTCCTTGATTGTGTTGGATCCTTCGTGGTAGTCACAAAGTGCTTTCCACACATCGTACGCAGATCGGAGGTGTGCAACACGATCTAAGTCATTTTGAGTTTATCCTTGTATGATCAAGTTGCGAGCCTTGTTGTTGTTGTCGACATCTCTCATGTTTGTAGCCGTGACATGATCATTTGACGGCACATCGTAAGGCTTGTACACCTTTTACCATATTGCGAAGTCTTGTGCCTGGATGAAAGCTTCCATACGTGCCCTCCAAACCTGAAAAATCAATAACACTAAAGACACAAGGTTTTGCGGAGTATTTATCTAGAATGATTAATCAAAAACACGTGTAAATCACAAAAATTAGAGCACTGTTGCTCTGATACCAATTGTAGGATCAAAGAGCACGTGAAAAGCTACCAGAGGTGGGGCAATGATAGATTAAAACTTTTTCAGCAGAAGCAACAAAAACCCTTCGGCAGAAAATCAATCTGTTAAGAAACTGTGTGTGCGACTAATGTAGATGTGATTAATGGTGACAAAAAATATATATATTGTGGATAATCAAGTCACGCAGACACGACAACAAGAATCATGAAAAATCGTCGAGAAAAAATCAAGTTACGATTGAAAGATTGCACGAAGGTCAATCAGTTCTATTAGAGAAAAATCAGATCTGCAACACTACAATGAAACTTGTGTAGATTCAAAACAACAAATCCAATGACCGCGAAATTTTTACAGACAATATATAATCAATATGTGAAGGCAACCTAAAAAGAATCATATAAATTGGATCTGTAAAACTCGAGTTATGATGAAATCACCAAAGCAAGGTAGTGCTGTGCAGAAACAAGTCGGACGACCAAGGCACAAAAGCTCCTTTAGACTACAAATTTTATTGATAAAACACAAAAGGAACAGGCCCAAAGTCGTGCACCACGAGCTCTGGTCTCCCTTGCTTATATAACCAGCCCATAGGCCAACCCAAACAAAACTAGGACTCAAATCCTACTCAGATTCATCTAAAACTTTCCATAACTGCTCAAGACTCTTCCATAAGCAGATAGAAGCAATCTTAGGACTTCCAAACACCTTAGGAATGTATCCCACATTCCTATAACAATCCAACTTCGTGACCCACACAAAATCCTATCATAACCAACTCAAATCTTTCCATATTTGAGTAAAACCCGATTCAGCCGCAGCCTGAGCCAATAACATAGTCGGTCGGACCATTCCGACCAATTTTTTACGTCCACATCTCTTCATAACGCCTTGGAGCCATATGGCCACGTCCATGCACTCCTTGCATACGTGCAAACATCTCCCAATGATGTCTATGATACCTTCATATGCATTGTTCTTGATTGAAACATGTTGTGCAACCTCCCGATCAACTCAAACACAATTCCTCTTGAACTTGGTTGTTGAACCTCATCTTCTCCCTAAGACTAGTTCAACGGATCTCGTCACCAGCCATGTCTTGAACTCAAGCAACACCCATAATAATTCTGAGCACAAGTCCTCGACTTTACTCATGGTTGTTCCAAAACCGAAACACCTTATGTGAGCACCTCCCATAAGCATGTTGCAAACCACGACAAGATGATATCAGCCATAACCACCAACACACACCAAAAACTTAGTAAAAGAATACGAAGCATACTTTCCATAGATGTAAAGCAAGTTTGATACATTACAAGGTAAAAGCAGAACCATTGAAGACTAGCACCGGACCTTGCCAAAGCTAACCGAACCTTGAAATGGAGCTTACCAAAGCTAGCAGGACCTAGCACCGGAGCTAACCAAAGCTAGTCGGACCTAGCGCTAGAGCTTACCAAAGCTAGTCGGACCTAGCCGGAGCTTACCAAAGCTAGTCGAAACTAACAAAAATAAGTCGGACCTAGACAAAGAAGTCAGACCTAGCCAAAATAAGTCGGACCTAGACAAAGAAGTCGGACCTAGACAAAACAAGTCGGACCTTACGTCGGACCTTGCCGGAGCTCGGACCTAGAGTCGGACCTTGTTCAAGGATGTTTTGGCAGTATCCAAAACTCCTGTCATCATAGCCAATGTATTCAGCACACATAGGTCTCACAACCTTGCAATGTTTCAAACATGCTTTACACATTACACTTATGGAAGGTTTGCTTAGTATTATTTTACGATGTTTTTAATGCATTTTAGCTGATCATGTTGGTTAATGTTTTGCTATGGTTTGGAACATGCTTATGTGAGGTGCTCACGTAAGGTGTTGTGATTTCGGAACCAACGTGAGTCAAGTCGAGGACTTGTGCTCGGAAGTATCGGTTGTTTATTCATGTGCAGGTGTTGCTTGAGTTAAAGACATGACTGGTGACAGGATCTATTAAACTAGTCTTAGGGAGAAGATGAGGTTCAACAACCAAGTTCGGGAGGAATTGTGGTTGAGTTGACCGGGAGGTTGCGCAACATTTTCGAATCAAGAACAATGCATATAAGGTACCGTGGACATCGTTGGAAGATATTTGCATGTGTGCATGGAGTGCATGGACATGGCTGCAAGGTTCTAAGGCGTGATGAAGAGATATGGATCTAAAGAATTGGTAGTAAAGGTCCAACTAACTAGGTTATGGACTCGGGCTGCGGTTGAGTCGGGTTTGACTCACATATGGAAAGATTTGAGATGCTTATGTCAGGATTTCATGGTGAGCACGAAATTGAGTTGTTTTTAGGAATGTGGGATATGTTCCTAAGGTGATTGGAAGTCTTAAGATTGTTTCTATCTGCGTATAGAAGGGTCTTGAGCAGTTATGGAATTTTTCGGTGGAAACTGAGTAGGATACGAGTCCTAGTTTGGTTTTGGTTGGCCTCATGGCTGGTTGTATAATCAAGGGAGACCAGAGCTTGTGATGCACGGATTTTGGGCTGTTCCTCTTGTGTTCTACTGAATAAAGATCATAGTTTAAAGGAACTTTTGTCCCTTGTTTGTCCGACATGTTTCAGACAAGTTTCTCTCATTGAGTTTTTGTACTACCATGCTTAGGTGGTTTTATTATAACTCGACTTTTATAGATCCAATTGACGTGATTCTTTTTGGATTGTCTTTAAAATATGATTATCTATCATTTGTAAAAATTTCATGGCAATTGGATTCGTGGTTTCTGATCTACACGAGTTTCTTTGCAGTGTTGCAGATCTATTTTTATTCGGGTAGAACAGATTGACCATTGTTTGATCCTTCAAGCGTAACTTGAGTTTTCTTGACAGATTTTCATGATTCTTGTTGTTACTTCTTTGCGACTTGATTCTCCACAATCTCTACTGGTTTTGTCACAATTGATAACATTTAGATTAGTGGCACACACGATTTCTTTGACAGATCAATTTTCTGTTGAGGGGTTTTTGTTGCTTCCGCTAAAAAAGTTGTAATCTACCATTCACCCCCCTGGTAGCTTTTCACATGCTCTTCGATCCTACAAATATAGGTATGTTGTACCTTAGCAAGGAATAACAGATCGTACTCAATACATGTTGGGTACAAGTCACTCCTTTATGGCTATAAGTTATCATTGCCTTAGCCAAGGAATGACGGATCACACTCAATGCACGAGAGGTACAAGTTATTCCTATATGGCAAGAAGGTATGATACACCTTAGCCAAATAATGATGAAACGTAGTCAACACATGTTGGGTGCATGTTATGCCTTTGTGTGAAGGTTTATCACTACGTTAGCCAAGGAATAACAAGGTACATCCAACCTATAGAAACCTTGATGTGTGTATGAGCAACATCGACAACACTCTCCTCAACCACACTCATGAAACCCATGGAAGGCAACCTAACATCGACACTCAACCCTCCAATGTCAATTCCATGCTGCAGCAAGGTTAGGCCAACCTCATGGCCCGCATCAGTCATTAGGGTTTCAACCCCTATCGCAGACATTGACCAAGAACAAGCTCGGACAAGGATCCCCACTTGAGGAAACTTGTAATACACCCCTGGCATATTTATTTTCCATTCACCCATCATCCACCTCGCATATAAAAAACCGTAAAAATAAGAAGAGTAGATTTACTTTCAAAATAAAATATAAGATGTGCAATAACAATGGTTTGGATTTCACATAGATGAAATGATGAATAGTTGTTCTATTTTAATTTTCCAATGTCCCTAGTTTACAACTTACTACTCACCAAAATATTGCTTTCATTGGCTAGAACTACTTTTGCCTTGATTTAGAAATAGTGGGTAGCAAAAGATTAATCTAATTCCAAGTTGTTGTGAGATATGATATAGTGATAGGGCTGCTATTCCTAGTTTGAAAGTGAAACTTAGATTTCTGGAGAATTTCTAAAAAAAAAATTAAGTTACTCTCATTTGATTGGAAATACATATCAAAGCCATATGATACATTACATTGATAGACCTTATGCATATGCTATTTGTCATCACATTGAGCTTTGTCAAACTAGTATAGACCTATGTGAGATTTCATTCATTGTTTTTTGAATTCGAGACCTCAGTTGCACATGTTGTACTTCTACACTAGAAGTAAGAAAATTCCCATCATACCACCATTCCACAATAAAAATAGAAACTCCATACCATTCATGCTTAGTATTCTCTGAAAATTTATTGCATAAAAAAGGAGTAGAAGATATGGCTACAATAAAAGAAAAAAATGTGTGCTTACATCAAAAGCATGAGAAAGAAAAAAAGAGAGAGAAAGGTAGCCATGTTTCATCCTTGCAAAATAAGAGAATCCACTCAAAATGGAGTCATCTCAAATATCCACATCCACCTCCATTCCATCACACGAGCACAAGCCTTGTATCAAATAGTTGTTAATTGATTTCTCCTAAGGCTTGCTTTTTTGACATAACGATATTATGTGTCGCAAATATACCTACTATATTCCCTACTAAACTCCACATACAAGCCTTATTTTGTAGTAAGATGAATTTAGAATAACTGCCTTTGTAAGGACATATTTCCACTACACATAAAGAAGAGACTGAGAAAATCAAATTGAGGTACTTATAATCTAAATTGAACTCTCTGGAATTTGAGTGGAACATGATCTCTAGGGTATGAGTGCTCCATTTGATGTTCTATCTTTCAACCACCCTTGAATAGGAGAGGGCATAAGCCCGATAATGACTTAGGATGGGTGAAGTACCATGCCAATTTTTGCAATACTAGGTAAAGTGTTTTGTTGTGCACATGGTACTTTTGAAATGTATAACATTGTAGCAACTCCTGATCATCAACCTAAAGTCTTGACTTTGCTCGAGACGAGCAAAGAATAAGCTTGGGGGACTTTGCTGATGGCTGTTATATACCAATTTTGCCCGTCAATATAACTCAATTATGTGAAGAAAATGTCATTTCTTGCATACATCACCTTTCTATTTACCTCTTTCCACTTGTACATGGAGAAATTGGTGCATGTAGTTATTTTATACAGAGTTGAAGTGAAATAAGGGGATGGATCCTATAAAAACATCTGCAGACTGATTATCATGGGTTTCCCATTAAAATATTTAAAAAGAGGATCAAAATGTTCAAGGACACTAGCCTTGCTTTGGATACTGAGTATCATCAAAAGCTTCGAAGTTCTAGTGCTGGAGTTCCTCGACAACATCATCTAGAGCAAAACCATGTATCCCACGCGACAAACATACAAAACAAGCATTAGAATCAATAATTTCTCATATATTACTCAATATGTCATGACATGCATGATTGATGCAATTATGTTGTAATGCATGCTATCAAGTTGCTATCATTGCTTACTAACTAGTTACAATTGTGTTATACATGTCAGAACAAGTTTTCAGTCATTTTTGATAATATTAAAGAAGTTCCAGGAATTTCTAGATTTAAAGAACAGGACTAGTCCGTACAAGGGTCGACATGTCTATTCTGGAACAGGGAGGAAACCAGATTAGTCCGCACAAGAACAGACCAGTTCATTATGACTAGGGTTTTGGCGAATTTTCAATTAGAGCATAGTTTGATTAATCAAGAAACCATAATTCATGTAGAAAAGATGAATCTATGGTATTTACTGTGAATCCTAAAGTTCAAGGGTTGAGGATTCAACAAAACTCGAGATCTTGACTTCTACATCGATTGGGGATGAAGAATTGGCAAAGGAGGATGTCGACGATGAAGGGTTAATGATGGAGATCGCATCAGCGATGACAATCTTGGTTGATCCTCCTTCTTCCGTCCTCTTCCTTCTTCTCCCAACGGTGGAGGCTTCTTGACGGCGGCTATCAAGAACTAGGGTTAAGGGTTTCTTCTAATGTGACAAAGGGATGAAAGGTGGGTGTTGGGGTGTTTATATAGAGTGGAGCTGGTTGGGTTTGAGTGGAACTCAAGTTTAAGGCGGTGAAGTGAGCTCCATAGCGATTGGGCACGACATTCTTGGGCACACTTAAGGCAAATACCCAACAACTTGTCATGGGGGAAAAACAGAATCTGAGTCAGGCACACTGGACTAGTCCGTATGGAGGTCGGACAAGTCCAATATGGGACAGAAAGATGAACGGACCGGTCCGGTGGAAATCCGGACGAGTCGGAACAGTTCCAGAAAGCAAAACGGACAAGTCTGGAGGTTTGTCTAATTTTTAAAAATCAGACCAAAGTTGACGATTTACTGGACAACTCCAAAAGTTTCTAGTAACAAAGATCGGACTAGTCCATAAAAGGGAACGGACATGTCCGGACAAAAACAGAAGCATTTTCAGACTTATCCGGGCAAAAAAGTGGACATGTCTAGAAAACAACAGAGAGTACATCAGACTAGTCTGCGGTCCAATTCGGACAACTCCGCACTGATATAGGTTTTTAATTGCTGTTTTTGTTCTAATTCTTGTTGAACTTGTTCCTTTTTGTGTTGCTTAATACTAAACATATATAAGAATGTATGCAATGCATTATGGATGAAAATGAGGGTGTTACACGAGCAAGACTGAAGCGAGATGAGTGAGATATAAAAGCACATCTTCCATTGTCGAGAAAGAGAGACGCGTGTCACGAGGACTGCGGAGAACTTAATTTCGGCAGCAGTGGTGCAGAGACGCGTGCGATCGACGTGCGCGACCTTTCGTTTCCCCGAGGCGCTTTCGCATCCCATCGTCCCAACAATGTACATGAAACCAACCACTCCATCATCGACTCCATACAATCCTTATATAAGATGCGCCACCACCCATTATTTCTTCACAAGCGCGTCTCTCCTATTGCATTCGTTTCTTCTTCTTTGTCTTCTCCGCATCGACGATCCACCACCACCATGGACAATGTTCCGCCGCCAAGCCCGCCGAGGGAGCCACCATGCAAGAAACATTGTGTCAAGTCCCCCGAGAGGCTCAACAACGAGCGGCACCTTGTTATGGCATGCGAGGAATACAAAAGTATGTCTTTGTAAGTGCATCTAGGGTATCCCTTGTGGGTTTTGTCTAATTCATGACGAACATATGAGATCCTAACGAAACTATTGAGATGATTGCAGGAAAAACAAAGTGAAACAGCTCGGTGCACACAAAAAGGTGAAAAATGGAGTGGTGTCCAAAGAGGAATACTTTGATGGAACTTGGAAGAACAAGTTAGATTTTAAATGCATAGGGAGTGTATGAAATACACACATCCCATGAGCTCATGACCTTGCGCAGGGGTAAGGTTTTTAAAATTAACCTAACATCTCACAGTGCATCGGACTAGTCCGTTTTCCAACCGGACTAGTCCGCCAGACTTTCTGGAGTCTGCTTTCACATAGGGCCGGACTAGTATGTTTTCCAACCGGACTAGTCCGCTAGACTTTCTGGAGTCTACTTTCGCTTAGGGCCGGACTAGTCCGTTTTCCAAATGGACTAGTCTACCAGTCTTTCTGGAGTCCATCTTCACATAGGGTCGGACAAGTCCGTTTTCCAACCGGACTAGTCCGCCAAACTTTCTGGACATTAAGTTGCACTGTGACCGAACAAGTCCGGACTTGCACCGGACTAGTCTGATATTAGGGTTTTACAATGGTAACTTTTTGGAAACCCTATAAAAAGAGGATCCAGGGCTTTCCTATCACAATAAATGTCGAATACTGCTGAAAATACAAACCCTAGCGCCGCCACCTTGTCCCAAGAGCCCAAAACACATCTCCCCACACATCTAAAGTGCAAAAAGAGTAAAATCAATTGAACACTTGGATTCGGGATTGGGAGATTGTCGTTCCTTTGTTGCGATCTCTTGGGGTTTGATCTTTCTACACTCATACTCTGCATTGTAATACTTTCAAGTGTATTTGATCGCTTCTCTCGTTGTAATTCTCGTGGGAGCCCTCAACGTGTGAGGTTGCCCCACAAACTCGGTGATTACACGTGCTAGTGGAATCAAGTCGGCTTGTGTGGTGACTTGAAGAGGAAAAGGGTTGGAGACTCGTCTCTGTGTGAGCTTCCTCAACAATGATGTAGATCTCATGGTGAGATCAAACCTCAGTAAAAATTCGTGTCTCTTGTGCCTGATTTCTTTTACGTTCCGTTCACTAGATCACTTCATTACTAAACATCAATTTAAGTTGCTTATAAGTTTCCACATGCATTCATACAATAATCGTAAACCAAAGTATCTGTTGTTCTCATTTCTGCTGCTAAAAGAATCTAGTTTTCCAAACAACACTTTATCAATTCACATTTTTCAGCACACCGGACTTTTCCGCCCACACAACCGGACTAGTCCGGTCTTTTGACTACTCTATTAAGTGTGCAGGAAATTTTAAAGGCCTATTCACCCCCCTCTAGGCCACATTTAATTGGTATCAGAGCAAGGTTCTTCATCAACGAGACTCACATCTTGGAGAGATCAATGGCCTCTGAGAAGAACAACGATGTCCTGAAGATGAACATCAATGAGGAGGAACAAGAAGCTAAAGCCTTTGATGTGCTGAAAGAAAGCCCACACGATGATGAAGAAGTGCGATAGCTAAAGGAACTCCTGAGAAAGAAACTACTGGCACAAAAAGGAAAAGAAGAAGAGAAGACGACTGGGAGTGGTCATCACGACTACTCCCATTATCATTACAACTACAACCATCTCAATTCAAACAATTACTATCTCTCTATTCCTATGGGAAAGCCTCCACGGTTTGATGGATGTGACTACACCATGTGGAAGTACAACATGAAAATGCATCTAATATCTCTGAATCCTAGTCTGTGGCACATTATTTGCACAGGCATAGATATCCTGGACACGGATGAGGAACTCACTCCAGAACAAGAACAAGAGATTCACAGAAACGCACAAGCCGTCGCGGTGATCACATCATCACTAAGGAGAGATAAATTCACCAAGATCAATGGTTTAGAAAGTGCAAAAGAAATCCGGGATATACTTAAGATAGCTCACGAAGGAAATAGGTCGTTCCATGAAGCTAAAATTGAGATGCTTGAAGGAGAGTTGGGGAGATTTGCTATTGAAGAAGGCGAATCACCTCAAGACATTGTTAACCGGATGAAGGCACTCATCAACAAAATTTGTGCCTATGGAAGTAAGAAATGGATGGATCACGAGGTGGTCAAAAGAATGATTAAAGCCTTCATGCCAAGAAATGTCACACTTTGCTCAATGATTAGAGAAAGCCCCAGATTTCACAAAATGACTCCCGATGAGTTATTGCGGAAGATCATAAATAATGAAATGATGTAGAAAGAGGCTCAATACGTCAAAGACTTAGCCAGACTCACCCCTTCCAAAAGGAAAGAAGTCGCTCTCAAAGTAACGTGCAGACCCAAACTCAAAGAAACTCGTGAAGACCAAGACCACGGAAATAAAAGCGACGAGAGTCCCGATCTTGATGATGAAGAAATGGTACTCTTTATCAAGAAGTTCAAGCGCATGATGAAAAGAAGACACGACGGCAATCCAAATGAAGGCAAAAGCAAGGATAAAGGGAAATCCAAGGCTCGACGCACTTGCTACAACTGCGGAGAGTATGGTCACTTCATTGTGGACTGCACTTATGAAGAAAACAAAAAGAAGAAGGAAACAAGACCTCAAGATAAGAAAGATTTTAGAAAAAGAAGACAAGCCCATCAAGCTCACATTGGCAAGGAGTGGGATTCAAACGACGAGTCCTCCTCCGATGAAGAAGAAGAGATGGCCACTATCGCAGTCAAGAAACCTACTATGAGAGCCACACTCTTCCCAAACATGGGAGGACGGGATATGGACAACCACACTTGCCTTATGGCTAAGGAAGGCAAGAAAAAGGTTCGACTTACTCCTCCTATGCTAAATTCCTCTATTGATGACTTTGATAGCTCTAGTGATAATGAAGAAATGTTTAGAGGATTAAGTAAAATTGCTTTAAAGAAAATGGAAATGTCGTCGAACGAAATCTTTGAAAAGGAGGATCTTGTTAACCGACAAGAAGATATGCTCATCCGTGAAAGGAAGAGATATCAAGAAGTTGAAAAGCTTCTTGAGCTTGAAAGAGAGAAGAACGGGTCACTTGAGTTTGAGCTAGCCTTGAGTAAGGAAACTTACTCAAAGCTAGAGGACTCTCATATTGCAATCAAGGAAGAACTTGCTAACTTGTCAAAAGTTAACAAGATCCTTGGGGTGCAAGTTGAGTCGCTCAAGCAAAGTGACTCCTCTTCCTCCAAGAGCTCTTCCTCCAAAGATATGAGTTCGACGACAATCGGAACCTGCACTTGCAAGAAGAATGTTCTTTCTAATACTTCAACTTCTCATAATATGCATCCTCCCACAAGCGGCATCTTTGATAAGGAGAAGATCAAATATGCACGCAGTGCATATATGGTCACTAGACCTCCTAATGTCAAAGATGGTCTTGGTTTTGACAGGAACAAACACATGTCTACTCCTAATCATGCTATGAATAGAATGACTTTTGTTAAGGAGAAATCCCATGGATCTGATTTAGAAATACTGTTTTGTACATTTGATGCTTCCTATGTTCTTATGAAAAAAAAAATGGAAAAGTCATTGCTAAATATACAGGGCCACGCCACAAGAACTTGAAAACTTGTGTGTGGGTGCCCAAGACTCTTGTGACTAACTTGAGAGGACCCAAGCAAGCTTGGGTACCTAAAACCAAGGAATAATTCTGTTTTGCAGGCTTACTCCTCCGGTGTATCTAAATGGGTGTTAGCTAGCGGATGCACAAATTACATGACCGGAGAGAGAGGTATGTTTGTGTAGTATGAGTACACCAAGGATCCATGTGAAGGCATATACTTTGGAGATAACAGCCAAGGAAAGGTCCTTGGTAGCGGTAACATTGAAATATCCTCTCAACACACCTTATCTAATGTTTTACTGTAGACTCTCTAGATTTTAATCTTTTGTCAATATCTCAACTATGCGACAAAGGTTACAACTGTTTATTCACTAATGAGGGTGTGACCGTTTTTAGAAGAAGCGATGGCTCGATTGCATTCAAGGGAATGTTGAAGGGGAAGCTTTATCTTATTGACTTCAACAAAGATAAAGCCGAACTCAACACTTGGTTGGTTGCTAATACTTGAATGTAGGCCTAGAGGGGGGGTGAATAGGCCTTCTTGAATTTTCTCGGTTCCTGTGACACTCAACAACAATGTCAATACCAGAGATATCATAGTCCGGTAAAGTGCGGACTAGTCCGGTTTTCACGGCTAAGTTGATTAAGTTCAGTCAATTTGATTGATTCGTTAATGTTTGCAACGGAAATATAAACTTGAATGATAGTTTAATAGTTGTATGTCAAATTCTATTACAATTAAGGCTCTTGTTCAACAATTTAACTCAAACTGAACAAAGTGAATCAAACCCTAAATTAAGTTGATCAATTAAGATGAAGAACACAAAAGGACAAGACACCCCGTGGTTCGGCTACCACGAAGGCAACCTACATCCACATTGACGAGCCCACAAAAGGACCGGGTCTTCTCCAACCCTTCCCTCGTCGGATCGCCACGAAGGCCAATCCTCTTCCACTAATCACAAAGGGTAAATAACCAAGTTGAAGGGGTGTTCTCACACGTTGAGAGCTCCCTTGATTACAACTTACAAAGCCTCCAATAACACACTCGAAAATTACAAATTGAAACGCAAGAGTGTGTTAGAGAATCAAACCAAGAGCTCAATGATGTGTGCCAAGTGTCTCTCCAATGATCTAGAAGTGATCTTCAATAGATTGATCGATTTTGCACTTAATTTCGTGGAGAGAGGTGGTTTTTGAGTCTCTTGGGAGGTGTGACGGCGCTAGGGTTCGAGAGATTGTAAAAGTGGGCCGTGCACCTCTATTTATATGGGGTTTCTAAAAGTGATCGTTAGGGTTCAGAAAGATCGGACTAGTCCGTGGTGGTCACCGGACTAGTCCGGTGTGCTCTGTGTAGCAAACCCTAAGTGTCCAGGAATATCGGACTAGTCCGGTTGAAAACGGACTTGTCCGATTTCACTACCAGAAATCTTCGGACTAGTCCGATTGCCATCAGACTTATCCGGACATATGAAACCCTAAGTGTTTAGGATGACAAGTCCGCACTTGGAGGACTTGTCCGATTTAGATCAGTGTGTATATCGGACTAGTCCGTGTAGACACCGGACTTGTCCGAAGTGGATCAGAAAGAATATCGGACTAGTCCGGATCAGAACGGACTTGTGCGATTTTGTGTGACTTGTGCATTGTGTTGAGGACTAGTCCGCATTGGGGAGGACTAGTCCGAAGTGGATGAGAAAGATATCGGACTAGTCCGGTGGATACCGGACTTGTCCGATCTAGTGCAGAAAGTGATATCGGACTAGTCCGGCTGATATCAGACTAGTCCGGTCCTGTATAACTTTGTGCATTGTGTGTGTGTGCTTGAAAGTGATTGAGCTCTTCGATGTGTTTCCTTAACACACTCCATACATAATAATCTACTATTTTCTTCTCCTTGAGCTCAAATTCACTTTGCTTCTCATTTCCCTTCTTTTTGGCATTTTGCTCATTTTTCATTATTTGCCTGCATTCATCTCAACAAAAGGATTAGGATCCCAATTGCTTGTCATAAATCATCCAAAACCCACACGGGAGTCCTAGATGCACTTTCAATCTCCCCCTTTTTGGTGATTGATAACAACCAATTGAGATTTCACAAAATAAGGCAAAAAAATGAGATTTTCATAAAGTATGCACATATGACTCAAAAATACATCAAGCAACAAGATAATTATCCATATGTGCATTCTTTATGGTGGGATGCATACTAAGTGCATGAATACATTGAGAATGACAGAATTTACATTAATCAACCGATACAAAGTGCATATGACATTCCAGGAGCAAAAATGCAGTTTTCATCACATACTCGCAAATAAATTGAGAAATTCATCACAAGACCAAACTTAATATGAAAACAGTGTTAAACTATTACAATCACATATAAAAGTACAGAGAAGGCTCTCTCCTCGCATCCTATTACAGCTAAAGCTAAGACTTGACTCCTCTCAATCTCTCCCCCTTTGGCATCAAGACACCAAAAAGAGGGAGAGGAAGGTCCTAGGTTCTTCACTCTTCGCTGTCTGTCCTCTCGTCATCTTCTTCGTCTTCTTCGCTCTCCGCTTGACGAGGAGGAGAGGGAGGAGATTAGGGTTTGGTGGCGGCTAGGGTTATAGACACGAAAAATCGGACAAGTCCGGAAATGACCGGACTAGTCCGAAGTCATCCAAGGACCTATATCGGACTAGTCCGTGGTCTATCGGACTAATCTGGCCTAACCGGCACTCTGCGGACAAGTCTGCATGGGCGGACTAGTCCGGGTAACCACGGACTAGTCCGTGGTCACCAGGAAAGAATTGCATAGCCCATTCATATATATTTGAAGGTTCAATAATAGAGAATAGAGAGGCAAAACAATTCAAGTAATCTTGATGAATTTGACCAGTAGCATACAACAATCATACAATGATCAAAATTCATCAAGATCTAATAATTGACATAGTTTTTCGAGAGAAAAATGGAGAGGGATGATTTTCACAATTCAATCAACATTTTTGAAGCAATCATACAGGTATGCAACTTTTCAAGCCACACTCCGAGAATCAAGAATATTTAGCTCATTTCAGAGTTCGCAAAAACGCTTTTCATCAAGTGGCTTGGTGAATATGTTGGCCAATTGTTTTTGGGTGTTGACATGTGAGATGGTTATGTCTCCTTTCATGGAATGGTCTCTCAAGAAATGGTGTCTTATGTCTATGTGTTTAGTCCTAGAGTGCTCAACTAGATTGTGGGCTATTTTAATGGCACTCTCATTATCACAAAGGAGAGGAATACGGTTCATATTGTAACCGTAATCCCTTAGAGTTTGTCGCATCAAAAGGAGTTGTGCACAACATCTCCCGGCTGCAACATACTCCGCTTCGGCTGTGGATAATGCAATGGAATTTTGTTTCTTAGATGACCAAGAAACCAAAGATCTTCCTAGGAATTGGCATGTGCCAGAGGTGCTTTTTCTATCAACTTTGCACCCGGCATAATCTGCATCGGAGTAACCAATGAGATTGAATTTGGAGCCTTTTGGGTACCAAAGACCAAGGTTGGGTGTATGAACTAAATATCTCAAGATTCTTTTTACGGCTGTCAAGTGACATTCCTTAGGGTTGGCTTGAAATCTTGCACACAAACATACACTGAACATAATATCTGGCCTAGATGCACATAAGTAGAGTAAAGATCCAATCATGGAGCGATATACCTTTTGGTCGACGCTCGGTCCATCTTCATTGAGATCCAAGTGGCCATTCGTAGCCATGGGAGTCCTTATGGGCTTTGCCTTGTCCATGCCAAACTTCTCGAGTATGTCCAGCGTGTACTTGGTTTGGCTTATGAATGTTCCTTCCCTTTGTTGCTGCACTTGGAATCCCAAGAAGTACTTCAATTCTCCCATCATTGACATTTCAAACCTGTCTGTCATAATTCTACTAAATTCTTCACAGAAAGATTGGTTAGTTGACCCAAAAATTATATCATCAACATAGATTTGGCAAATAAAAAGATCATTATCTAGATTCTTTGGGAATAATGTATAATCTACTTTGCCAATTTGAAAACCATTATCAATTAAGAAATCTCTAAGACACTCATACCAAGCTCTAGGAGCTTGTTTGAGGCCATAGAGAGTCTTACGCAGTTTATATACGTGGTCGGGGAACTCTTCGTCTTCAAACCTGGGTGGTTGCTCCACGTACACCTCTTCCTTGATCGGTCCGTTGAGGAAGGCGCTTTTCATGTCCATTTGATACAGCTTGAAATCATGGTGAGTAGCATATGCAAGTAATATTCTAATTGATTCAAGCCTAGCTACTGGAGCAAAAGTCTCATCGAAATCCAAACCTTCGACTTGTGAGTAACCTTTGGCCACAAGTCGTGCCTTGTTTCTTGTCACCACTCCGTGTTCGTCTTGCTTGTTGCGGAAGACCCACTTGGTGCCCACTATATTTGCATTGGGTCTTGCCACAAGTTCCCAAACCTCGTTTCTCTTGAAGTTGTTCAACTCTTCTTGCATTGCCACCACCTAGTCCGGATCCTTCAATGCATCCTCAGTCCTGCGTGGTTCCAAAAAGGAGACAAACGGGTAATGCTCACAAAAATTAGCTATACGAGATCTAGTGGTTACTCCCTTTTGGATGTCACCGATGATGTTGTCGATTGGATGATCCCTCTGAATGCATTGGTGTACTCTTGGGTGTGGCACTTGGAGAGTTGTGTGTTGGTGATCATTTTCTTCTCCCCCTGAGTGGTTGCCCTCGTTGATTTGTTGATCATCTTCATATTCTTGTGATTGATCTTGTATCGAAGCTCCACCTTGATTGTTGGTCTCCTCTTGTGGTTCACATTCCTCTTGTATTTGTGACGATGACTCTTGTGGCCGAACTTCGCCTAGAGCCATTCTCTTCAATGCTTGATAAGGAGCTTCTTCTTTACCTAATTCACATTGATCAACTTGCTCCTTTTGGGAGCCATTAGTTTCATCAAACACTACGTCACGTGCCACTTCAACAAGTCCGGAGGCCTTGTTGAAAACGCGATAGGCGTAAGTGTTCGAATCATAACCAAGCAAGAAACCTTCATCAGACTTCTAAGCGAACTTTGAAGTCCTGGGCTTCTTGTTCAACATATAACATGGAGAGCCGAGAACACGAAAATATGAAATGTTTGGTTTGTTACCGGTGAGTAGCTCATAAGGAGTCTTCTTGAGTAGTCGATGAAGGTAGAGTCGATTTGCGGCGTGGCAAGCGGTGTTAATTGCTTCCGCCCAAAATCGATCTGAAGTCTTGTATTCATCGAGCATTGTTCTTGCCATCTCTATGAGTGTTCGGTTCTTCCTTTCGCCAACTCCGTTTTGTTGTGGAGAGTATGGTGCTGAAAATTCGTGTTTGATTCCCTCCTCATCAAGGTACTCCTCCACTTGTATGTTCTTGAACTCCATGCCATTGTTGCTCCGAATACTCTTGATCGATAGTGAGAACTTGTTTTGCGCTCGCTTGAAGAATTTATTGAGTGTCCCTTGTGTTTCTGACTTGTCATGCAAAAAGAACACCCAAGTGAAGCGGGAAAAAACATCAATAATGACTAAACCGTATTTATTACTGTCGATGCTTATGTAAGCAATTGGACCAAACAAGTCCATATGAAGTAGTTTGAGCGGTCTTGTCGTAGTCATGATGTTCTTTGCGGGATGATGTGCTCCAACTTGCTTCCCGGCTTGGCACGCACTACAAGGACTGTCTTTCTCAAAAACAACATCTTTCAAACCTCGGATGTGATCGCCCTTGAGGAGTTTTTGAAGTTTCCTCATACCAACATGTGCTAGCCGTCTATGCCACAGCCAACCCATGTTGGTTTTTGCAATCAAGCATGTGTCGAGTTCGGCTTTATCCTTATTGAAGTCAACAAGGTAAAGCTTTCCCTTCAATATACCCTTGAATGCAACGGAACCATCACTCCTCCTTGAGACGGTCACACCCTCGTTAGTGAAAAAGCAATTATAACATTTGTCACATAATTGAGATATGGACAGCAGGTTATAATCTAAAGATTCAACATGTAAAACATGAGAAAGAGTGTGTTCAGAGGATATTGCTATTTTACCGGTACCGAGCACCCTTCCTTGACTATTATCTCCGAAGTAGATGCCTTCGTTTGGTTCCTCGTTTTCTTCATATTCCACGAACATCCTCCTTTCTCCGGTCATGTGGTTGGTGCATCCCTTGTCTAGCACCCATTTGGATCCACCGGAGGAATAGGCCTTGCGTTTACCTTCCTTTGCCATGAGGCAAGTGCCATTTCCCTTCTTTGTACCGAGCGTGGGGAAGAGTGTTGGTTTCTTGGACGTGCTTTCAATGGCTATGCTAGCCATCTCTTCTTCATCGGATGATGAGGACTCATCGTTTGAGTCCCACTCCTTTCCAATGTGTGCTTGTTCAGCTTGTTTCTTCTTCTTGAAGAATTTCTTCGGTTGAGGCTTGGCTTCTTTATTCTTCTTCTTGTTGTCCTCATACGGGCAATCGACTATAAAGTGGTTATACTCACCACAATTATAGCACGCCCGCCTCATCTTCGGCTTTGTCCTCTCCTCGTACTTGCCTTCACATGATTTTGTTCCTTGTCTTTTCTTCATTATTCTTTTGAACTTTTTCATGAACAAAATCATATCCTCTTCGTCCAGCTCACTGCTTTCATCATCGCTGTCCTCCTCATGTTGTGCTTCTCTTGCTTCTTTGGATAGAGGCTTGAGTGTGGACTTTAAGGCAACTCCCTTCTTCTTGGCCGATGTGAGGTCGGCTATTTCTTTGACGTGCTTGGCTTGTTTCTCCATCATTTCAAAGTTGATGATTTTGCCAAGCAATTCATCTGGAGTCATCCTCTTGTACCCGGGACTTTCTCTGATCATAGAGCATAGTGTGACATTGCGAGGCATAAAGGATCTAAGGATAAGCTTTACAACCTCGTGGTCATTCCACTTCTTGCTCCCATATGATCGAACCTTGTTTACAAGTGTCTTCAATCGGTTGTACATGTCCTGGGGAGACTCGTCTTCCTCAATTGCGAACCTTCCTAGTTCGCCTTCGATCATTTCAATTTTCACCTCCCGCACATGCCGGTCACCTTCATGGGCTGTTTGTATTATGTCCCATATTTCCTTGGCAATCTCCAGTCCGTCCACCTTTGTGAATTCATCTCGACTTAGAGAGGAGGTGATTACGGCTGCGGCTTGAGCGTTTCTGTAGATGGCTTGCTCTTGACTTGGGGTGAGCTCTTCATCGTCATCTGGGATGTCTATTCCTGTGCACACAATATGGCATAAACTTGGGTTAAGGGAAATCAAGTGCATCTTCATATTTTGCATCCACATGGAGTAATCACTCCCATCAAAGTGTGGGGCTTTTCCAAGAGGAATAGATAGGTAATGGTTGTTGTTTGAATTTAAACGATCATAGTTAAAAGGATATCGGGAGTAGTCGGTGTGACTACTCCCCTTCTTCTTTTCTTCAACTTTAGCTTTCCCTTTGAAAAGTGCTTTCTTTCTGAGGAGTGCTTTCAGATCCAGCGTCTCCTCGCCATCATCATCGAAGTCTTGAATTGCTTCGAGATACTTTTCCAGCTTTTGGTTCTTGTCGTTGTTCACTTCTTCCTGGTTGTTCATTTTCTGAACTTCCTTCATGTCCGACATGATCTCTTCGAGTGGTTGCACTCTTTCTTGAAGAACCTGCTCTGATACCAATTGAATTTAGGCCTAGAGGGGGGGTGAATAGGCCTTCTTGAATTTTCTCGGTTCCTGTGACACTCAACAACAAAGTCAATACCAGAGATATCGGACTAGTCCGGTAAAGTGCGGACTAGTCCGGTTTTCACGGGCTATGTTGATCAAGTTCAGTCAATTTGATTGATTTGTTAATGTTTGCAGCGGAAATATAAACTTGAATGATAGTTTAATAGTTGTATATCAAATTCTAATACAATTAATGCTCTTGTTCAACAATTTAACTCAAATTGAATAAAGTGAATCAAACCCTAGATTAAGTTGATCAATTAAGATGAAGAACACAAAAGGACAAGACACACGATTTATCCCGTGTTTCGGCTACCACGAAGGCAACCTACGTCCACGTTGAGGAGCCCACAAAAGGACCGGGTCTTCTCCAACCCTTCCCTCGTCGGATCGCCACGAAGGCCAATCCTCTTCCACTAATCACAAAGGGTAAATAACCAAGTTGAAGGGGTGTTCTCACACGTTGAGAGCTCCCTTGATTACAACTTACAAAGCCACCAATAACACACTCGAAAATTACAAATTGAAACGCAAGAGTGTGTTAGAGAATCAATCCAAGAGCTCAATGATGTGTGCCAAGTGTCTCTCCAATGATCTAGAAGTGATCTTCAATAGATTGATCGATTTTGCACTTAATTTCGTGGAGAGTTGTGGTTTTTGAGTCTCTTGGGAGGTGTGATGGTGCTAGGGTTTGAGAGATTGTAAAAGTGGGCCGTGCACCTCTATTTATATGGGGTTTCTAAAAGTGACCGTTAGAGTTCAGAAAGATCGGACTAGTCCGTGGTGGTCACCGGACTAGTCCGGTGTGCTGTGTGTAGCAAACCCTAAGTGTCCAGGAATATGAGACTAGTCCGGTTGAAAACGGACTTGTCTGATTTCACTACTGGAAATCTTCGGACTAGTCCGATTGCCATCGGACTTGTCCGGACATATGAAACCCTAAGTGTTTAGGATGACAAGTCCGCACTTGGGGGACTTGTCCGATTTAGGTCAGTGTGTATATCGGACTAGTCCGTGTAGACACCGGACTTGTCCGAAGTGGATCAGAAAGAATATCAGACTAGTCCGGATCACAACGGACTTGTCCGATTTTGTGTGACTTGTGCATTGTGTTGAGGACTAGTCCGCATTGGGGAGGACTAGTCCGAAGTGGATCAGAAAGATATCGGACTAGTCCGGTGGATACCGGACTTGTCCGATCTAGTGCAGAAAGTGATATCGGACTAGTCCGGCTGATATCGGACTAGTCCGGTCCTGTATAACTTTGTGCATTATGTGTGTGTGCTTGAAAGTGATTGAGCTCTTGGGTGTGTTTCCTTAACACACTACATACATAATAATCTACAATTTTCTTCTCCTTGAGCTCAAATTCACTTTGCTTCTCATTTCCCTTCTTTTTGGCATTTTGCTCATTTTTCATTATTTGCCTGCATTCATCTCAACAAAAGGATTAGGATCACAATTGCTTGTCATAAATCATCCAAAACCCACAAGGGAGTCCTAGATGCACTTTCAAGACTAACATGGGATGGCTGTGGCATAGACGGCTCGCCCATGTTGGGATGAGAAATCTGCAGAAACTTCTAAAAGGTGGTCACATCCGTGGTCTTAAGGATGTGGTTTTTGAAAAAAGACAGGCCGTGCAGCGCTTGTCAACCAGGAAAACAAGTCGGAACACCACACCCCGCCAAGAATGTGATGACTACTGCAAGACCGCTGGAACTTCTCCACATGGATCTCTTTGGTCCAATTGCGTACATCAGCATCAGCGGTAACAAATACAGTTTAGTAATTTTTGATGATTTTTCAAGAATTACTTGCGTATTTTTCTTGTATGATAAATCAGAAACTCAGGGAATCCTCAAGAATTTCTTTAAAAGAGATCAGAACGAATTTTCATCAACCATAAAGAATATCAGAAGTGACAACGGGACAGAATTCAAAAACACCCAAGTTGAAGAGTATCTCGATGAAGAAGGGATAAAGCATGAGTTATCGGCACCCTACTCCCCTCAACAAAACGGAGTGGCCGAGAGGAAGAACAGAACATTGATTGAAATGGCCAGAACTATGTTGGATGAATACAAGACGTCAGATCGATTTTGGGCAGAAGCGGTGAACACCGCTTGTCATGCCACAAATCGGCTGTACCTCCACCGACTATTGAAGAAAACTCCATATGAGCTCCTCACCGGTAAAAAGCCTAATGTATCTTATTTCAATGTCTTTGGTTGTAAATGTTTTATTCTGAACAAGAAAATGAGGGCCTCAAAGTTTGTTTCGAAGTCCGATGAAGGGTTCTTGCTCGGATATGAATCGAATGCCTACACCAATCGTGTCTTCAACAAGGTGTCCGGCCTTGTTGAAGTAGCACGTGACGTAGTGTTCGATGAATCTAACGGCTCACAAGTTGAGCAAGTTGATAAGTGTATGCTAGATAAAGAGGAAGCTCCATATGAAGCGCTGAAGAAAATGGCACTTGGTGATATCTTACCACAAGAGCAAACGTTAGACTCAAATGCACAAGATGAACTTCAACACGGAGGTAATTATCAAGGGGGAGCTCTTGCACAAGATCAAGATGAGGAAGATCAAGGATATCAACATAATCATGAAAGCAATGATCTAGGGGGAGACAATGAACGTGAAGATAATGAAGAACAAGCAACTACACAAGTTCCACACCCAAGAGTACATCAGAGCGTGCAAAGGGACCATCCTATCAATAATATCATTGGAGATATTGCTAAGGGAGTAACTACTAGATCTTGAGTTGCAAATTTCTGTGAATACTATTCTTTTGTGTCTTTTCTAGAACCATACAGGGTAGAAGAAGCCTTAAGGGATCCAGACTGGGTGATGGCAATGCAAGAGGAGTTGAACAACTTCAAAAGAAATGAAGTGTGGGAGCTGGTGGAGAGACCAAGGGCGAACATCGTTAGAACCAAATGGGTCTTTCGGAACAAGCAAGATGAGCATGGGGTAGTAACAAGGAATAAAGTGAGATTGGTGGCCAAAGGCTATTCTCAGGTTGAAGGTTTCGACTTCGATGAAACTTTCGCTCCTGTAGCTAGACTTGAGTCCATTCGTATTTTATTGGCATATGCTACTCACCATAATATTAAGCTATATCAAATGGACGTCAAAAGCGCCTTCCTAAATGGTTCAATAAAGAAGGAAGTTTATGTGGCGCAGCCACCAGGATTCGAAGACAAAAAGTATCCCAATCATGTCTACAAATTGTGTAAGGCTCTCTGTGGCCTCAAACAAGCTCATCGAGCTTGGTATGAGTGCCTTAGAGATTTTCTGACTCAAAATGGATTCAAAATTGGTAAAGCTGACTATAAACTCTTCACTAAACATCTTGATGATAATCTATTCGTATGTCATATTTATGTTCATGACATTATCTTTGGATCCACTAACAAGTCCTTCTGTGAAGAGTTTAGCAAAATTATGACAGATAGGTTCGAGATGTCAATGATGGGTGAATTGAAGTTCTTCTTGTGATTCCAAGTGAATATCCTGAGAGAAGGTACATTTATAAGCCAAACCAAATATACAAAGGACATCCTCAAGAAATTAAATATGGACAAAGCCATACCATCAAGACACCCATGGCCAACGGACATCTCGACCTGAATGAAGACGGTCCAAATGTGGACCAAAAGGTATATCGGTACATGATCGGCTCCTTGCTTTATTTATGTGCATCTAGGCCAGATATTATGCTTAGTGTTTGCTTGTGTGCAAGGTTTCAAGCCGCACCTAAAGAGTGTCACTTAATTGCTGTAATAAGAATCCTAAGGTACCTTGTGCACACACCCAACTTGGGGCTTTGGTATCCCAAAGGATCCAAGTTTAACTTGATAGGCTATTCTGACGCCGACTATGCAGGATGCAAAGTCGATAGAAAGAGCACATCAGGGACTTGTCAATTTCTTCGTAGGTCCCTAGTTTCTTGGTCATCTAAAAAGCAAAACTCCATTGCTCTTTCCACAGCGGAAGCAAAGTATGTTGCAGCCGGTAGTTGTTGCACACAACTACTTTGGATGCGACAAACTCTTAGGGAGTACGGCGACAATCTTAGCCATATCCCGCTTCTATGTGATAATGAAAGTGCTATAAAAATTGCACACAACCCTGTAGAGCACTCAAGAACTAAGCACATAGATATCTGTCATCTTCTTAGAGATCATTCGTTAAAAGGAGACATTGCTATTTCACATGTTAGGACTGAAAAACAACTTGCGGATATTTTTACCAAACCATTAGATGAGGAAAGGTTTTGTGAACTTAGGAATGAGCTTAACATACTAACTCTCGAAATGTGGCTTGGAACGTTGCATATCTGGTTGAAACTTCAAATGTTACAATTTATTGTTAAAACTGCTCCTCATCTCTTTCTTCTAAGAAAACTATTTTAATGAAGAAATCTTGCAGTTTATGACCACTTTTCATTGTTACTTATCTACTGGTCATAATTACCAAAATTATTTGCAAAATTATTGTCTTTGGATCACTATTAATCATCTCTATATGTATCAAGTCTGTTGAAACCGGACTTGTCAGGTTACCACCGGACTAGTCCGGACAGACAAAATTCCTAGGTTTTCCAGGGGCAGCGGACTAGTCCGCCACCGTGACCGAACTAGTCCGGTCCGCCGCGTATATAAGCGCTTGGCCGGCCCAATTTGAATCCCAAACCTCTCCCTCCACTTGGTCTCCCTCTCCTCTCCAAAACCCTAGCCCCCAAAGCAATTCTTGGGTTGATCCCTCAAAATCAAAGCTTTCTCTGTGGGAAATCCTCTCCTCGACGAGTGGACTCTCCCCTCCGGACTCATCCGGACAGATTTTTGCTCCTTCAACACAAATCTTCAAATCTCGGCCCGATGTCTTCAAGCTCAGATGACAGCTCTTTCCACATTGATGAAGAAGCTCAACGCGAAAGAGTGCGGAGAGCCAACGAGAGAGTTATGAAGAAAAGACATGATTTCTATGTCCACTCTCCATCCTCCGACGACAATCTGCCTAAGAAGAGGAAGGTTATTGTCAAGAAGGCTCAAAGAAAAGCTGCTGTTGAGAGCTCATCAGGGCCAAAAAGGGCTCTCAATAAAGGGAAGGGACTTGCTAGTGGTCCCATTGGGCCCTTGAAGATGAAAAACCCCAGTCACCACAACAGGCAGCCTTCAAGTGAGGATTTCACAGGAAAAGGGGGTGAGCTAGCCGATAACTTCAGGAAGATTTATGTGTATAATCAACCTAGGCAATGCTCTGACCCAAGATTCTAGAGAAAATTCCATGCCGACTACTACGAGCACGTGTACACGAAGACGAAGAATCCTGTTGTGAAGAGTCAATGATGTGAATGTTGGATACCTGCAGTCGAAGATGTTTCCTGCTTTTCGTGAGGTGGTTCGGGCTTTGGAGAGGAACGGTCTGAAGGAACTGCTTTCCTTTGAGAATGACTGGAACAATGAGATCATCACCCAATTTTACTCTACCCTCTACTTTGCTCGTGGTGATGGAGACAGTCTTACTTGGATGACTCACGGTTCCAAGTATAGTGTCACATATGATGAATTTGCAAGGATTCTTCACCTTGAACACACTCTGGATCATGATCTTGTCATCCACAATCTAAAACCCTTGGAGAAGGATAAGCTTAAGTTCCTCTATGACACAAGGATGCCTTATGTTCCTCCCAACAGCAAATATCTAAAGCCCTTCCTTGTGGTCCTCAGCAGAATCTTGAGGAAGACAGTAGCCCCGAAAGATGGAGATGCGGGGACTATCCAAGGAACATTGAGGACCCTAATGAAGGGCATTAGTGGAAGGAGACCGTTCAATGTTTTTGATTACATCTACAACGACATTGTGAACATCTCAATCACCCCCAATAGGTCTTGCGGATATGCCCCGTATATCATGTACATGATTGAGAAAGTGACCAGACTTGAGTTTGTCAAGGATGGTTCTCATACGGGGTTGAAGCCACAAAAGCCCACTGAGTACACCCTTCCCTCAGCACCAACTGCTCCTTCCTCCCCCAGAGCTGAGAGGAGGTCTAAACAATCTCAGGATGTGAATGCCACAAGGTCTGCAGCTGCTCCTCCTGGTTCTTCTCCTATCCATGAACCCTCCGGTGGCGTCCTCAAAATGCTCTCCTCCATCTTTGCCTACTGCCACAAGATCAAAGTCAGGCAGCGGAAACATCAACAGTATGTGAATGCCAATCTGTGAGAAGCTGGAGATTGAGCCGGTTGGATCACCACCTGCCTTTTAGGACTCAGAGGATGATCTTGCTCCGGTGAATGACGATGATGGTGAAGATGAAGATTGGACTGAAACTGAAGAAGGGAGCTGCGATGAGTGATTCCACTCGATTTTTCCCTTTTGGGTGCCTTGATGCCAAAGGGGGAGAGCTTGAGACTAGATTGAGACTCGAACTACCTCTAGTATTAGTTATTAAGCTTTTGTGATCTAGGACATGTACCTATTTTTAAAACATTGTAATGCAACATTTCTTTTCCTATGTGTGATGCTTATTGTCGCTCTAATGCTCCTCTATGTTCATTATTGTTTATCTTTATTTCATCACACTTTGTTGATCACACACCTGTTAGGCACCCCACCATAAGGTGTGTGCATATGTTAGAAGCTTTTTGTGAATTAATCGTTATTCTCATATGTGCACACCTTATGAAAATCAAAATTTTATTCTCAATTGTGATATCTCAAATGGTTGTCATCAATCACCAATAAGGGGGACATTGTAAGTGCATCTAGGATATCCCTTGTGGGTTTTGGCTAATTTATGATGAACATTTGAGATCCTAATGAAACTATTGAGAAGATTGCAGCAAAAACAAAGTGAAACAACTCGGTGCACACAAGAAGGTGAAAAATGGAGTGGTGTCCAAAGAGGAATACTTTGATGGAACTTGGAAGAACAAATTAGATTTTAAATGTATAGGGAGTGTATGAAAGACACACATCCCAAGAGCTCATGACCTTGCGCAGGGGTAATGGTTTTTAAAATTAACCTAACATCTCACAGTGCATCGGACGAGTCCGTTTTCCAACCGGACTAGTCCGCCAGACTTTCTGGAGTCTGCTTTCACATAGGGCCGGACTAGTCTGTTTTCCAACCGGACTAGTCCCCCAGACTTTCTGCAGTCCATCTTCACATAGGGCCGGACAAGTCTGTTTTCCAACCGGACTAGTCTGCCAAACTTTCTGGACATTGATTTGCACTATGACTGGACAAGTCCGGACTTGCACCGGACTAGTCCGGTATTAGGGTTTTACAACGGTAACTTTTTGGAAACCTATAAAAAGAGGATCCACGGCTTTCCTATCACAATACACGTCGAATACTGCTGAAAATACAAACCCTAGCGCTGCCACCTTGTCCCAAGAGCCCAAAACACATCTCCCCACACATCTAAAGTGCAAAAAGAGTAAAATCAATTGAACACTTGGATTCGGGATTGGGAGATCATCGTTCCTTCGTTGCGAGCTCTTGGGGTTTGATCTTTCTACACTCATACTATGCATTGTAATACTTTCAAGTGTATTTGATCACTTCTCTCATTGTAAATCTCGTTGGAGCCCTCAACATGTGAGGTTGCCCCACAAACTCAGTGATTACCCGTGCTAGTGGAATCAAGTCGGCCTGTGTGGTGAATTGAATAGGAAAAGGGTTGGAGATGCGGCTTTGTGTGAGCTTCCTCACCAAGGACGTAGATTCATGGTGAGATCGAACCTCGGTAAAAATTCGTGTCTCTTGTGCCTTATTTCTTTTACATTCTGTTCACTAGATCACTTGATTACTAAACATCAATTTAAGTTGCTTATAAGTTTCCACGTGCATTCATACAATAATCGTAAACCAAAGTATCTGTTGTTCTCATTTTCGCTGCTAAAAGAATCTAGTTTCCCAAACAACACTTAATCAATTCACATTTTTTAGCACACCGGACTTGTCCGCCCACACAATCGAACTATTCTGGTCAAACAAGTTTTTGACTATTAAGTGTGCAGGAAATTTTAAAGGCCTATTCACCCCCCTCTAGGCCACATTCAGTCTCGCACCATGAGTTCCTTGGGTTGGTTTATCCTTCAGAGTTTACTAGAATGGGTACCACAGGCCACTATCTCTACGCCTCGACGGGTGTGGCCAATCGTCTCGATTCTATTCGAGACGATGGCCCAGGTGCTTGGCGCCAAGGGCCCCAGTAACCTTGTGACAACTGCAGAGAGGAACCTCGATCACGAGATTGCACTGCCGGTGCAGCCGGAGCAGCCAGGCTCCTGTTACACCGGCAGTGGAGACGCTGCCGGAGGAGGAGGAGGAGGAGGAGGAGGAGGAGGGGGAGGAGGAGGAGGAGGAGGAGGAGGAGGAGGAGGAGGAGGAGGAGGAGGAGGAGGATTTAGTTTTTCTTTGTTGTTTTTAGTTGATTTTTTCTTTTCTTGTGTCTTCTTGTACTTTTCTCTTGTGTCTTGTAATATATTGTGTTAATGAATGAAATTTATATGTGTTCATCTGTGTGAATGAATATTATCTTGTGTGTTCAACTGTGTGAACTAATGAATGTGCATTTTGTTCATCGTGTTCCTCAAGAATCATAAGGAAGTATTTGATTATTTTTTGGACAAATGAATGATTTAGTTATCAAGGAAATGTGCTCTAAGGTCAGTGATGTGTTGTCTATGTGATATCAAAAGTGATAAGAAGTAAAATGCAGAAAATCACGAAGCTAAAGGAGACGTGGGGAATATGCGCTTTTCCATTAAGCTCTTGTCCCTACGGGTAGAGGAGAGTGAGATCTCAAAAATAGGAGATGCGCTTCGTTATTATGCTCATATCCATTTTGCCTCGTGTACTCCGCACAGACCGTATATTAGGCGCGCCATCAGTTCTCCACAAGTGCATCTCTCCTTTTGTCTGAGCCTCTCCTCTTCTCTTCTTCATTCATCTTATCCATGCGGACAACCCACCATCGCCAAAATTCTGCCGCCAAGTCTGCTGAGGGAGCCACCCTGCAAGAAACAACGATGCGGCTCCCCCGAGGGGCTCAAGAACGAGCTGCTCGAGATGATGGCCCAGGTGCTCGAGAGGCTATTCGATAGGATGTTCGAGAGGCTGTTCAAGAGGATGGCTGAGGTGCTCAGCGCCGTGGGCAGCAGTAATCTGGTGGCAGCGATGGCATGGAATCTCGATCCCGAGGTTGCACCGCAAGAGCAGCCGGAGCAACCGACGCAGCAGCCGGAGCAGCCGGTCGGGGCTCCCGTTGCATCGGCGCCAGAGTCGCCACCGAAGGAGGAGGAGGAGGAGGAGGAGGAGGAGGAGTGATGAGGACATCACTTATATGGATACAAACAACAATCCACTTAATATACAAGATGCAATCAATAGAGTTCACACACAACAATTAACTTCAGAGGTGAGCTCTTTCTTATATGTTTCCTTATATGTTTTTTAGAATAGGTTGCTAGTTAATGATTTAATTGTGATTAGGATCCATGGAGAGGTTCGAGTAGTATTTGGGGGAATTATTAGGGATGTGGAGGACCAGAGAATACATTCAAAGAAGATGGAAAACAAGCCCAACTCAAAATCGTGTCCAACTCGGAGTCCAGGAGCACTTCGCACCAAAACAGATTTTCAAGACACATACAATCTCTGTTTTGGACGTTCTACATATGCACGGAAAGGAGAGAGGATAACATTTCCAATGCCTCTGGTGCCATGTCAGAATTTCTACAGAGTCAATCGAAATCGCTGAAACAAAATCGAGTTCAGAATCTACCAGGGTGTTGCGCCACCATATTGGGCCATTAGGCCTTGTATCAAGTCTACATTGCTTATTTACATTTCTTAGGGTTAGGTCATGCCACCAACACCTTTGGGATGTACTCCCACCTATATACACTCCATATTAGCAGCCATAAACAATTGGTTTTTTCTTAGATTCAATCTATCATTGAACAGTGTCACCGCTCATCGCTTGTGAGACCCCACTTCATGATCAACTCAATTTTGATTGCAACTTTTATGTTCTTTCTTGTGTTCTTGATAGCGCTTGCAGGGATAAGCCTTCGTGGAGAGGTCATTTGTGTGTCATCATTGATAACCAACAAAGCAGTGGTGTAGTGATTGTGTGGTTCTGTTCGCTCTGAGCTTTGGATCATCAACGTCGAGATCTCCTCCCAATCGAGTTTACCATACCTCTTGGAAGATCGGGACTAAACCTCCTTATCAATTTGTAGCAGATTCCCAGGTTGCCCATTAGGTAATTCATCTATCTAATACATTAGTTTTTGTTTTTCATACCTAGAGTCCACAAAAAAGTCACAAAAAATACTTGTAGGTTAGTAGATCTATTCATCACTTTGTCCAAGCCACCATTATGCCTTTGCAACTTTGGTAATCTGTTATGTATTGTTGATTTTGAATATGTGGTTGAGTCATATTGCTAGTTTAGAAAGTGTTTTTGGACTTAGTTTGAGTTTTGCATTGTGCTGATTCATCCTTTTGAATCACATCATCACATCCAGATTAGATTCATCTTTGTCCAATTCGTTATTTTCATCAGATCTCACTCATACGAACACAGATTTTGGTGTTCTTATACTTTCTAGAAACTCGAGAAGCTCTCCACAACTTTTGTATTCATCAGTTTCCCAGAAAATAGAGTTATTATTGCCAAAATTTCATTAGATCTGAATATATTCTTGACGTAGAATTTCCAAAGAGTCTGTATTCGGGGGCAATATTTCCTATTGTTTTCGTCTAAAACAGGTCATACATAACACAAATTAAAGAGTATAAATAGATCTATAATCTTGCTGTTGATAGTTTATATATTTGGGGCCTCTAACAGTGCCGAATAGTCCTTGGAATATTGAGCAAAAAATATGTAATAGTCATACGAGATATCTTTGATTGCTTTGCATTGTATTCTTCTTTTGGAGCACATTCCGAAAAAAGACACAAAAGAAAAAGGCAAGTGCAAAAAAAAAGATACAAAAGCCGCACAAAAAAAGAAAAAAAAAACATCAGTGCTTGCATCCTTTGTATCCTATAGTTTTGTTTCATGTCTTGCTAGCTTGAACTAGTAGGAACACATTTAGACTAGCAACATTGACAAGTACTTTGGACACTTATTCAACTTTACTGTCTGGTTGCATTGTTGCTAATCCTTGCTACATATTAAGTGCCATTCAGGCTACTTTTTCTCTTGAGCAGAACACATACCTTTGTAGTCACCCCATGCTTCATTGGTTCATCTCACAGTCCACACCACCTGTTGTGTCAGTAAAAACACTTGTAAGTGCATGGTTAGATGATTGAGTGAGAGAGATTGTTTTTTCCTTCCACCAGTCACATTGGCACTGTCCTTTGTAGTTAGGGATAACAACTTCCTGCTGTTTTTTTGTACTACTAACAATGGCAGAAAATAATGGTGATGGACTTTCAAATGTTGGCTTGCGTAACGCGATGAACGATGCGGCGGAGGTGTTCACCAAAAACAATGTGGAGTTTCGTTACCCGGTGGATAGAATGTTGGAGCTGCTAGACAAGAGGGAAGCACGAAGAAAGGTGAGATTGGCTAGTTTGGATAACACACCAACTGGGACTGCACATGATCTTCAGGCTACCTCCACTACTCCTTCCACAAGAAACTATGCAAAAGAAGAGATGTTGAACAACTCTTCTAAATTGTTTGATGAATCAACCCATAATGCATCTAAACTTCCTTCTGAAAATGATAATAAAGGTAACAAATATCACAACACACTTGTTGAAAGTGACAAGTTTTTAGATGTTCAGAATTTTCCTACCAATCATGCTATTCTCGAGGAGTAACTAGTGGAATCGTTTATTGATACACCATTGCCACATGTTGATTTTCCTGCTGATCATTGCGCTAAGAAAGAATTTTTTGCTGATAATTCTATTATACCTATGTGAAAACAAGTTAGTGAACTTGATGATTCAGTTTTGGATTGACCTACTTGTGCTGAAATTAATAATTTGATTCCCATTGCCGCTGAAAATGAGAAGCTGAAATTGTTGTCTTCACTAAATACTTTGGGTTATATTGAATTTGACACTCTTTGTGTTCAAAATACTGTAGAGAGAAGAATATTTTTTAAAACTGAATTACCTTTGTTGACAAGAAATACTTTTCATGCTATAGGCAAATATGAACACAGTGGTATGTTTATGGTGTATAAAGTTTACATATATTCAAATGAGAAAGCTCCTTTTGTGCTACAACAACATGGTAAAGTAAATGAATGCACTAATGCTAATAATGCCTTGTCAAGTTTTTCTAGTATTTTTTCCTTGCAGCAGGGACAACAAATAAAAGAGAAGTATTGTTTGCTGTGGTTGTGCAATATGGACAGCACTCATACTATCCCCAAAAGCCTCTTTCCTGGACATACGAGCAAGCCGAGGACAGCTGGTCATAAAGAAGTTGAGAATGACAAGATCATGCACGTTAACATTGCACCTACAAACATGGCACACTGTTTATTTGTTTGGGATCCTGGCTCAAGTGAATGTTTGCTCTTATTTGATGGACGAGATCGAGATTGTGCACAATGTCGTCCATCACCTTAGCATCCTCCTTATATGCATACAAGAAGATTTGATGGCGTTGCACTTTTGGACCAACACATGAGAGAAGATGAACTTGAGTCAAGGACGACCCCAATTCAAGAAGGGAGGATGATGAGGACATTACATCTACGGATACAAACAACACTCCATTGTACATAAAAGATGCAATCAATAGAGTTCACACACAACAATTACTTTCAGAGGTGAGCTCTTTCTTATATGTTTCCTATATATTTTTGAGAATAGATTGCTACCTAATAATTTAATTATGATTAGGATACATGGAGAGGTTCAAGAAATACTTGGAGGAAGTCTTAGGGATGTGGATGACCAGAAAATACGCTCAAAGAAGATGGAAATCAGCCCAACTCAAAATTGTGTCCAACTCGGAGTCCAAGAGCACTTCGCACTAAAACAAACGCCTAGGATGCATACGATCTCCGTTTTGGGCTTTCTAAATATGCACAGAAAGGAGAGAGGATAACATTTCTAATGTTGTTTGTCCCATGTCAAAATAACTTCGCAGTCAATCGTCAAAAGAAAATGAAGTTCAAAATTTGTCAGGGTGTTGCGCCACCATATTGGGCCTTTGGGCCTTGTATCAAGTCTACATCCTTTATTTTTGTGTATTAGGGTTAGGTCACGACTCCAACACCCTTTGTGTATCCTCCCACCTATATATACTCCATATTAGCTGCAATGAACAATTTTGTTTTTCTTAGACTCAATCTATCATTGAACGGTGTCACCGTTCATTGGTTGTGAGACCCCACTTCGTGATCAACTCAGTTTTTATTGCAACTTCTCTGTTCTTGCTTGTGTTATTGATTGCGCTTCCAGGGATAAGCCTTCGTGGTGAGGTCATTCGTGTGACATGGGTGATAACCAACAGAGCAGTGGTGTAGTAATTGTGAGGTTCCGTTCTTAGAGCCTTGGATCATCAATGTCGAGATCTCCACCAAATTAAGTTTACCATACCTCTCGAAAGATTGGGACCCATCTTCCTATCAAGGTGTAGGATCAAAATTTTCTTTTGTTGTTTTTAGTTGGTGTTGTTTTCCTTTTCTTGTGTCCAGTACTTTTTTCTTGTGTTCTGTAATATATTGTTAATGAATGAATGTGTTATTTGTGTTCATTTGTGTGAATGAATATTATCTTGTGTGTTCAACTGTAAATGAATGAATGTGTGTTCATTGTGTTCCTCAGGAATGACAATTCATAAGGAAGCATTTGATTATCTTTTGATTTAAAATACTACAGTGAAGGTACTCTACATTAGAATGATTATTTAGTTATGAAGTGAATGTGCTCTACATTCGTTTAGCGATGTGTTCATGTCTGTCTGTAACTGAAGCCAAATGACACGTGCTTTCTGTAAAGTTCATCTCATTTATTTTGCAAATAGGAGACGTGCTCTATTAGTCGCTCATCTCCCATTCGTAAGAGGATCGGGCTTGTCTCGGATATTTCATTAAATGAGTGGCGCCTTATAGTACCTCGTCTCCTTTTACCCTTGGTCGCGCTTTCTTCTGTCAACTAGCATCATCGCTGACGCGAGCTCGTCTCATTTACTCATATTAGTGACGATCACCTTTGCGCTCGTCTCTGATCTTTGTCTCTTATTTGTGTTTCTTATGTAGTGTGAAGAAAACAATAGATCCAGTGATGGGAGTCTTACCATGGACACCACAGGCTCGATGATGCTCGGAGTTGATCTGGGACGGTGATGAAGACCAAAAATATACGTCGGGCGTGCTAGGCCTTTCGAGTACTAGGCATGACTTAAGATGTGCGAAATCGAGGAGCGGAGGGTGCCTTTCATAGCAGTGCGGGTCGGAGAGTTTAAAAATCGATCATCAAAATGAAATCCCATTTGGTTGGGAACGATGGCGAATTCGATGGATTGCAACTCAATGTGAGGAGGAAGTGGAGTGAGGGTAGGGTTCCGTGGGTGCTGGCTCACGGGTTTGGGCCAGCTATGTCATGGCTTGCCTACATGTGAGCCGAGCATGGAGGGATGAGGGAAAACACGCTCTGAGGGAAAAGGATAAGAGGAGGATGGGCCGAGTTTATTCTTTTCTTTTCCTGTTTCATTTTCTATTCCTTCTCTAATTACTTCTCTATTCCATATTTATCCAAATACAATCTGGTCATTATTTATATGAGTGAATGCACATGCATCATAATGCACACATTTTTTTATAAAAAATATTTATTTTTGTTAGTATTTAAACTATAAACTCCTAATTATATTTTAATTTGCTAGATTTTTAAATTTAGGATGTTGCACTTTGATATCTTGCTCTCGATATTTTCTTAGATTCGATCAAAGGGATTGATTAGATTATACCAACCAAATCTATCATAGGGATCAAAGTTCTTCATGTCTTTTGTGGAAAGGAGATTTTTTTAGATGATCGCTATAGTGTCAACCTTCCCCTTCCAAGGAGGTTATGGCCAATTTGTTACAAACAAACACAAATGCAGACGCTCACAACCTATTGTATAGAACAAAGTGACAATAACTGGATGGCTAAGCACACGACTGTGGACCGGACTTTATAGACCGACTTTATGGCATGTTCATCCCTTCACTTCTTTCATGGTGCACCCAGGTCAATCGCCCATGACTTCCGCTGTAGAGTACTTGCATTTAGTATTGTGAAATTCATCTTGAAATTCGCTCCCGTGAGGAGTCAAACTCTGGACCTGGGTAGTGCTACTCGTAGTACTTAACCACTAGGCTAAGTCCCCTTTCACATACGGCGTATTTGTTGTGTATTATTGGGATACAGGGACCATTTTTGCAAACAAAATCTGATGATAACAGATGGCCATCTGCGAACAATATTTTGTGCTAATTTGCATGAGGGGACAACATACAGTGCTTTCTAAATTAAAACCAAAGCTAGGTACTGAGCTCCCTAGTCTTGTTCTAGCATTGTGCACTGTAGTAAAAATTTTACAACCTCAACTTATGGAACAAAAAAATTAAAAATTGTCTATAAAGAAAGATTGCATACAATGAAACTTGTGTAAGCTTCATGATCATTAGAGATGGAAATCTCAAGGTATAAATGTTTCGGTGATTGAATTAGAAATATAAATCAAACTCCAACACTTACAGTTATCACTTATTCTATCTATGGTCCTATATCTTGATGATTGATTATCTCGGAGATAGATGATTACCCCAACAACAATTGGCTTGAAGATTATTGGTAGATGATGTTATTAAGAAGTGAATAATGACTAATTATGAGCTAGTAACAAATGTATGTAGTCACTTTCTTTAGTAATTATGACTTGAGATCACAAGAAAAACTAAACTATTTGAGAGTTTGAGTCATTTTCCTTAGACCACACATGGTAGAGAGGAGTTGGTTGCTCACATGAGTCTCATGTACTAGAGTGGTTGTGAAGAAGACGAGAAAGCAACAGCTCCATTTGGAAACAAAAATAAGGAGATGACAATGAATTTTGGTTTAGGAGGTGTCATCATAGGATATGATGGTTGTCACTTGTAGAGTACGATGATTACAGATGGAGATCATAACAGAGTAAACTATATACCAGGATAAATGGAATCACACAGGATACACTAGTTGGCATGGTAAGATACAATGAGTTTAGGATGTGCTACTCATAGAAGATATTCTGAGACAAGATATCCATTAGAGCCACGGTAAGGCATAATGCATGTCATAATGACCTAGATGTTCAATAGCTAATTGGGAAATTTGAATACTTCCAGTCAGCGTAAGATATGGTGGTCTCGTTATTGGCTAATATGGTGGTACTTATAGATATTGTTTTAGGTTGTGTTCGCCTTGGGGACAGAGAGTGATGGAATGGGTCCATTCCTGTCTAGATGGGGTGATCATGTTTTATATTTGTTTAGAGGGATGGAACGATCTATGTTTTTTGTTTGATTGGAGGAACAAATAGGGATGGGAATGGATGACGTCTACTTCCCATTAGATCTCTATTAACTACTCTCCTTTCAGTCCTTTCAACAAAAAGCTATGATGCATAGCAGAGGTAGAGCGCGGCGGGTTGACCGAGAAGGAGCGTGTGTTGACGGTCCTTAAGCACCACATTTGACCATCAATTCACCTCATAAAAAGCACTGAGATGAGAACACAACATAGTGGTATGGGTTATTTATTAACCATTTCCACAATGTTGGTATCTATTTGTAGGCACGTGAATTATAGACCAAAATAATGTAAATTGTAGGGACCAATCTTGAATATATGTTTCCAGCCAATCAGGAGCTAACATGTGGCAATACATGGATCCAAAGGACCACTTCAAGGTGTGTCTGTGAGAATCAGACAACAATCATCTAGAAGGTCAGAGGGGCCCCACTTATTAGTCACCCAAACAAAGCACGACACAAATGGGCCACGTGCTACTTTGGCCGAACTGGTTATTCGTCCGTTTCCCACATGTTGGTCATTCGTTCGTTTCCCACATGTTGAAACGTTACGTCCCTAGTGGACTCCTACCAATGGTAAAAACCTTTTCCCAAAAATATTCTAGCATGAAATTACTCAAAAACTATTATAAATAGGACCCCTCTCTCCCTCACTCACACCACAAGTTTGCGTATAGTACACCAGTCCAAAGGCTTAGTGCCTCCTTAGAAGCTGGCCAAGATAGGGGGAAGGTGAGACAAAGAAAGGAGGAAGCCAGAGCTTGTTCAAGAACCTCCTCACACTTGTACCTCAATGGAATGCCTCTCATATGACTATGATTTTGTGAATTCCAATTTGAGTTTTGATCTTTCATTCATGCATGGTGGTCTGTTCAAGTAGTTGTTTGTGGTTTCATTGCTCTATTAAGTTAGGGACTCTACACTTACCTTGTCTTAAAAAAGATTAGAGTTGTGGTTGATAGTGTAGACATGGTATCTAGGTTAGAAACCACCAGTGGATATCTCTTAGACCCATGGGTTGAAGAGGTAGGCGGTAGGTGGTGACCGCCATATCCGTCCTATATAAGCCTCCATATTTGGGTATGCCATAGGCTCTTAGCGAGTCGAACCCGGGAGACCAGGTTAAGGTCTTGGTCAAACCAAACAACCATATGTGAGGACCAGGGGTCCCGACATCCAAGAATCGCAGAGGGTGGTACTGTGCGATGCAACCCAACAACACACATGAGAAGATACGATAAAATACAAACCCAATATTTTATTTACATAAATAGTGGAAGTTTTACAATAAATAGGATACAATAGATGTTATTGTCTCATAGCTCACGCTCTCAGCCTATCTATGCAAAAGTAAAGCCGTCCAACCCTGGGCTTCACACTAGCAGCACACAAAGAAATCACGGTGGCATACAGGGCTCCCAATCGGTCGGGTACCCAGACGGAGGCAACACCTCACTTTCAAGCCCTTCTTCGTATGCCTCATCTGCAATAACTTAGTACAACAACTGTGAGTACAATGGCTCAAAAAGACTTAACCGACTCGTCCAAACATGAAACTTTAAATGCAAGAAAAACATATAACATAGGCTGTTAAATTTACATAAACGACTCACCTACAACTGAGACCTTAGTTTCCAGATTTATTAACAGCAGGTTAATGGTTTAAGAAATGTAACTTCAGTGAGCATATACTACAGCATACATTGTCGAAAATCGTTAATAATTCAATACATCATATTCTTCTAGCTTCTTCCAATTTTACTACATCATGACACGGTGAACAAGTGGTGCTCAAATAACTGCGAGGGATGGTGATTGCAATTAGTAGACACCCAAACAACGCGACACATACACCCTTTTGGAAGTGCAAGGGATTGCATTTCAATAATCATCGTATGTCTCTCCCTTTCACAAGAAACCCAAAAGTTGAGCCACTTCTTCCGTAATGGGCAGGAGGTCCCTACATGGAGCATACATTAACGGCATTGCCCACTAGCAGATTAAGACCTTTCTGCCCTCAACCCACTTCTATAAAATGGTAGGGTATGCCTCAATACCCAGTTTAACCAGCTACATTAGATTACGTGGGCCCGTATATCTAGTATGTTGTCGGTACATTCAAAACATGTCTAGTGGGCCTGCACACAAATCGGTCCTCAATCGATACAGGCAGGGCTACGCTTGTGAGACCATGTATAGCTGCATCCTACCCTACTTCCCAGTCTCGTATTCAGATTCATAAAACATTTCTCGACAAATCCAATCCCATGTGATATAATCCGTATCTTGCGAGTAGATTCCAACTACTCGATTTCTACCAGATTCCCTACAACATTAGCATGTCAATTTTGACACATCGAGCTATAAACCTACCCATACACTTCATAGGATTTGTGAGGTTCATGCAAGTGGAATGTCAAACACTCTAGACATAATGCACATATCCAACTATATACATGTGAGTGCTATAACTTCAAAACTTTGCAGAAGCTATTAAATGCAATCCTAGGCTAGCCTGGCTGTGATTCAAACTCGAAGTTAGAGTTAGGTGGGATGTTGTTGATTGCCTCCGGGAACTCCTCGAGCTTGGTCACTAATCGATATGCACGACATTAAGAATATGAGTTAATATTGACACTATGCAGATTATCTTCTAAACACATTTTCATATAGTAATTGGAATCAAATGGCTCTGAGGTTTTTACAATGGACAACGGTTACTAGAAGGCGAATAGTGGCCAATATTTGTATGTTCACGGCAGCTTTTTGTCTCTAAAATTCTAGCAATTTTATCCATTCCCAGAATTTTCATGTCAAATCTGTTATTTTAAAATAGGCAATAGTAGGTTTTATAATTAGGGTTGGCCTTAAGGAGTCCAACAAAATTGATTTCACATTTTTCTATGCTTTCTACTGGGAAATATTGATTTTACAAGTTCCTAGGATTGTCCGAAAAAATTTATGTTGTTTTTCGAATTTTTCATGTACATAGAGGAATAAAACACAATTTGACCAAGCAGGCTAGGTCAACTGAGCTTGAAATTTTTACTAGAGTTCAAGGACATATTTCAAAAGGGCCACTCAAAATAGAGCCGCACCTAGGCCACCCTATTAACTCGAGCGGCCACAATTTATCAGACATCACAAAGGATCCCACTGAGGGAAAATGGATGCTGACATACGGGGCCTACCCCCTTTTCTCCTTGCTCGCGATGGGTGGTGCTCCTGCGGCAGTGTTTAATGGCAAGCTCATCGCCATGGCCTTCTCGAGATTGAAGCTTGCCCATACTTGCTATCTGGGCCTAACCAACAATGGCGAGTACAACAGTGAAGTTAGTTGAGCTCATCGATGGGTGGAGATAGCGGCGCTATAGCGGCGACGGATGCTAGGGTTTTGACGAGCTTACTAAATCTCGAATATGCATGAAACTCATTGGGAAAGGGTCGTAAAACATCACTGGCTGATGATGATCAAGGACATGATTCGAAATATTGACAAAAATGGTTAGGAGAATGATTTTGACGGGGCATCAAAGCTTGGGCAGGGAAAAGGGGAGATTAGGTCATCCACTGAAGTTTGGCCATCGTTTTTATTTTTGGTCAAAGGGCTCCATAGTGATGTGTAGACACATATTTACTATCTGGATTGAACTAAGATCAATGATGCACGAGGTATTAAAGTGAGACCTAGCTACCACTCCAAGCCACATGCCAGCAGGAATTTAAGAATTACATGAGCTATAAGCTATGGAGTGGCCAACGACTTACATGGCCAGTTGTAGGAGAGGTTGGAACATGGTTTATATGTTGGAAGCAAGTCGAGAGAAGGTGTGTAGAAGGTTGGGACAACAGAGGAGACTCAACACCAACAGCTCCGAGTGTCCGGGAGAAACCTTCACGATATGGCAACTTTAGCCAAGGAAACAAAGAACAAATAGGAGATGGTAAAGAAGTCTTGTGCGCCACTTTTTGACATTTGTAACAACGTGAGATTCGGCTCCAAGCTTTGGACTTCTGGCGGATAGGAAGAGCCACCATGCTCTGTTATTGCATGAGGTAGACAACAAAGAGAGCACAATGTTGAGGGCAACTGGTGCACCAGAGAGTTGGATTCGGATGATGGGAGCATGTTGCCACGGAGCCAGCTGCTTGAGCGATGGGTTGCCAGGGTGGAACTCGCTGCTGGCGTTGAAGCACGAAAATGGATGAAAATAGAGGTTGTCCCTCATTTCTATCTCTAACCAGTGGATCCCTTTTAATATTTGTTAACACCACATATCATATCCGGTAAGAGATAAGATCTGCAAGCGCATGAAAGATATGTTATAGCATTTCTTATAAGAGTATTCCCAATATTGTATATATCCTAAAGGAAGGAGATCAATTAAGTAAATACTATTCCATGATCAAGATTTAGAATACTATGTAATTATCATTATTGGGGTAAGTTGATAACTTGGGTAGTGTGACACAGACCTAAGAAATCTACTCCTAGAGATAATGAAGTCCTAGTGAGAGTTAAGCTAAGAAAGGGACATTCTTGATACACTTTTAATATACTCCGTCCATCCCTAAAAGGTTGTCGCTTTGTAGTTCATTTTGAACTAAAAAGCGAGAAGTTTTTAGGGATGGAGGGAGTACATATGCATAGCCTAACTAGCATACACATGGATATGCTAGTGGTCAATCCTAGGGCTTACTAGTCTAACACATCAGGCACTGGTTTGCCCCTCACAATATCAGGACGATTCCCGCTAAGGGCCTGCGGCATGGCTGAACGTGGGGGAGTACGAAGGATGGACATGGCTATCACCACCTGCCGCCTACCACTACAACCCGTGGGTATATGAGACATCCAACACAACATAACTCTCTAAGCACCACACTTACATTTTATATAAAACCTTAAGAGCCGTGGTAAAAATATCTTCCTAAGTTAATGACTAACTTAAACATTGTTGAACCAATGTTTGAACCAAGCACTATATTATTCATAATAATATTATTCATGTTATACCTAACTAGACTATGGTGGAGACGTATGGTGCTTATGATAACATAATAGCATTGTTACTATACTATCATAAGAAGAAGTAAACCTACCGCATATATGGGTTCCACAATCAAATAAGAAGTCAACATGTTGAAGAAGATTGGGTTTGACACCAAGAACAAATCTGCCAAGCCCGGGGTTCGGCTAACCTAGTCTTGCCCCCCCCCCCCCACCCTTGGTTGTGCTTTCTCCTAGTGACTGACTTGTAGGTTGTAGTTCCCATCTTGTGTGAATTGATGTTGGATGGGAATGGGTCCATGGCTCCATGTGATAGCACATGTCATCGTGTGATTCATCGAGATGTCTTTTTTAGGATTGCTCCCCACAATTCTCCACATTCCTACAATAAAATACCTACATGCACTATTTATCCAAGTACAAGTGGAATTATGTCAAATGTGAGAGTTATGTGTGTAAGAAATATTTATTACTTCACATAATTAAGTTATATTGACAGTCGATATTGGTATATAACGATCGTCAATAAACTCACCATGCTTACCCTTTGCTCATCTCAAAGCAAAGATGAAGACTTAGATTGCTGATCAAGAGTTACTACAATGTCCTACCTCTAAAAAGTACCAAGTGCACAAAAAAATATTCTACCTTGCATTGAATAAACTGGATATGGTACCTCACTAATTTTTCTTAGTTTTTATGGGGCTTATGCCTCCTTTTTTCTTGGGTGGTTGACGGATAGAACAACAAAGTGAGCATGCATCACCTAGGTTCTAAGTTCCACCTGAATTCTGGAGAGTTTCAAATGGTGTTTAATTTTGAGTTCCTCAAATGATGCTCTCAATCACTCCTATGTGGTAAGTGGAATTTTGTCCTCACCAAGGCAGTTCCTTTCTTGTCCTACATCTAAATAAGGCTTTATGTGGAGCTTGGTATGGATCAAGAGTTAGCATATTTGCAACACATATATTGCTAAGTCAAAAGAGTAAGCGTTAGGAGAAAACAAATCATACCTTTGATCAAGATTGTGTATGTGTGATGGTATGTAGTGGAGAGGAAATTTGAAGATAACTCCTTTTTTGTGGACTCTCTTTATTATGAGTATGAAACTTGGCTACTTATTTTCTTTTTTTTTCTTGTGCTCTAGTACATGAGCATGCATTTTTTATTTTCTTGTAGTCATATCTTCTACTCGTCTTTTCAAATAATTTTGAAGAGAGTATTATGCATGAAGAGTATGGAGTATCTTATGATGGAGTGTTATGATGGAATTATGCTAACTTGTAGTGCTGAAGTTTAGCATGTGTTCATGAAATATTGATCTTTAAAGCATGAAAGGTTCTCACATAGGTCTATACAAGCTTGACTAGGCTCAATGTGAAAACAAATAGCATATGAATGAGGTTTATCAAATTTGAACATCCTATGGCTTTGGTAGGAATTTCAAATAAAACGAGGAAATTTAATTTTACCTGTTTTAGAAATACTTCGGGAACACGAGTTCCACTGTTAATTAGGATTTTAGTAGTTCTTATTACTATATCATATCTCACAATAACCTAGAATTAGATTAAGATTATGCTACCCACAAATTATAAGTTTTTGGGCAAGAGAATTATAATACAATAAACACTATATTTTGAGAACACTAAATTGTATATGAGGGACTAAGGAAAAATCAAACAGAGCAACTAGTCAACATTTGAACTTATGCAAATAAAAACATTCTCACCGCAAATCTTTTATTTTATTTAAACTATCCTATTCTATATTATTATTAATATTATTTAGATGCAAATAAAGAAAGAAAGCAAATAAATTATATGTAAATGGGGTGTGATACAAGTTACCTCAAGTGGGGGTTATCCAGCAAGCTGGTTTTGGTTAAGGTCCCCGATAGGTGTTGAAACCCTAACAGTGGAGGTAGGCCATGAGGTCGTCCTATCCTTGTTGCAGCGTGGCTTCGACCATGGAGGTTCGAGTGTCGATGTCATGCTGCCTACAATCGTTGCCATGATTGTGGTCGATGAGAGCGTTGTAGATGATGCTTGTCCATGCCTTACGTTCTCCTATGTGTTGGGTGTGATCCGTCAGTCCTTGGTCAAGGTCGACATAACCTCTAGCCATAAAGGAATAACTTGCACACAACATTGGTGTCTAGTTCCTTGAGCTTGAATGGGTACTAAGAATAGTTTGGAGCATAGTGATTTCACTTATTCATAGCATCCCATTGGTCGCTCGTGGAGGGTTTCCATGTCAAATCCCTGGACTCGTATAGCTATGATTGACCTTGTGGCTTAAATTCCGATAGGCTACAACCATGCTCGTGTACTCATTGGCTAAGAGATATTGAAATGGAGCCTCCAGTACTTCCAACGATCAACTTCTTGTACGCTTACATAGAAATATCACTCCTACAAGCTTTCTCTCTTGGAAGGAGAGGGATGGTTAGCTCCCGGTGTCTATACAAATGACACTTTGGGTTAGCTAACCGAGTTTCATTTGTATATCCAAGGAAGAAAATCAACAAAGATGCATCTAGTTTTTTTGAGTGTGCTATAAACAATGTATTTTTATTGTCATAAAAAGTAGAGCTTTGTAAATAAATCGATTTGTACATTATTTAAAGCTCCTACTCATAACAATGCAAGTGATGGTTGTACACCCTATGGACCCCTTCATCTTGAAATTTTCTAACAATCATGAGTTTTACAAGAGCAAATTTTTTATATTTTGGATCATGGCAAAAAGGATTCTCAATTTTGTCCTCGTGAACATTTCTAATGTCTTGCCTAGGAATTTGAAATTTAGTGATTTTGTATAAGATTGCAATTCAAATTAATATCAAGGTTGTCACTTATTCCTAGGTTGATACAAGCCAATCTTTCTGTCAGTGTTACAAAAAAAAGCTATGTTTGTTAAACCTACGTAGAAATGACTAAGTCTATGAAACCATGCTTTATGTGATTCTAGATATTTGTTGTACTTTTTCCATGTAACGTGGCATTTCTATTTGAAAACCAAATAACAATAGCAATATTTACTCTTGCTTGCCTAAGATTGCACGGCTTCGTCGAAGTATAGGGTCCCAACATGTAATTGTGGAACACCTTGGATCTCGAATGCTTTTCAGATGTCTTATCCTTGGCCAATTGCTCTTAGGGCATGTTGTCATTGATTTCTCACCGGCCATGGACAAGATACCTCAAGGGAGGCTAGTTGAAGTGGAATATGTTGGAATTCATATTCCCATAGCCCCCTTGATTGTAAGGGTAGGGTTGATTCCACCCTTTGACCTCCTTGTTGGTGGTGGCCATTGAAGCTATTGCTTAAAAGTGAAGGATCCTCATGGGTCCTAGGGAAATAAATCCCCAAGTGTCTCATGTTGGCATGAATTTTCACATATAATGTGAATATCCATGGCTTGGATCGTCCAAACACTTCTCCATTGGCTTGACCTTCTTGATCTTTCAACAGGAGGTCCAATTCTATAGCTAGCATGTCCACCTTGTCAATGGTGTGCATGTCATGCTGATGGAACTGGAGCATTCGTTGATCCACCCCTTGAATGGTGACCACCTTCTCAATCAAATATTCATCTTTCTCATGAGAAATGGGAGGAGGCCTCCTCCACTTTCAACGTGAATGTGATTACACGTCGATGAAGTCAACGCATTGTAGGAGTGTTGCACGATGAGCCAACTATCCAACAACCCTAGTGAAGGCAAAACAAGATATAATCTTGGAGCCTCCCTCAAGCTTTGGGGATAGATGGTTTTGGCTCCTGGTTGAAGCTGGATCATCCTCCCGTGAGGCGCAATGGTGTTGCCCAACAGAAAGTATTTGTCAAAGAACGCCTTGAGTTGCTTTTGCATTTTAGTACTTGCATCCTCATCGGCTTTCCCATGAAATGGGTTAGCCAAACACTACCTTGTTTTTACACAACAGAGAAAACAAAGGAAGGGTAATCCTATCTAACAACTACTATTATCTATAGCTTAATTATAATAAATAGCTATCATTTACATCCTTTGTCTTTCTTGACAATTGCGCTAAAAATTCTTGTTGGTATTTCTTAACACCACGGATCATCTCCGGTAAGAGATAAGATCCGGAAGCGCACAGAAGGTACTTTTGTAGCATTTCACACAAGAGTATATCCAGGAGTATCGTATTTATCCCAAAGGAAGGCGATGAAGTAAAGTAAACACTATTCTTATGATCAAGATATAGAACAATATGTAATTATCATGACAGGGGCAAGTTGATAATATGAGTAGTGTGACATACATCTTACCAATCTACTCTACAGGTAACATAGTCCTAGTGAGAGTTAAGCTAAGAAAGGGTCATTCCTAATATCCTTCTAATATACATATGCATAGCATAACTAGTGTACACATGGATATGCCAGTGGTGAATAATAGGGCTTAGTGGTCTAACACATCGGGCACAGGTATCAGGCACGTGTTTACCCCTCACAATGTTAGAATGATTCCCTCTAAGAGCCTGCAGCGTAACTGAACATGGAGAAGTACAAAAGATGGATGGGGCTGTCACCACCTACCGCCTACCCCTTCAACCCGTGGGTCTACGAGACATCCAATGCTACTTATCTATCTATTCATCGCACTTACATGCTAAGTAAATCCCTTAAGAGCCATGGTATAAATATCTTCTTAAGATAATGACTAGCCTAAATATTGTTGAACCAATGTTAGAACCAACCAATACTACTCATAATAACAATATTCATGTTATACCTAACTCACTGCAGGAAAACCGACGATAAACGACGACCAAACTTATTGACGAAGGTACCATCGTTATTTAAATTATTTGCGACGTTGACATAATTCATTGTTAATAAGTGCCTTATTTTCGACGTTTGACCTAAGCCGTCATAAACTAGGCCTTATTTATGAAGGTATCGTTTGATCCGTAAATAACACAATAAATACGACAGTAGGCTGTTGTTAATATTTTAACAAACGTTCATTAGGGTTTACATCTTGGAACGACGCGCCGTGCTCGTCATCCTCCTCTCAATTACTTCACGCATGCGCCTCCACCTAGCTAGCTATCGCGCCTAGGCCTAGTGTCGACGTCGCCTCGTGCCCTTGCTGCTGTTGTGCCGGTGCCGTGCATCATGTCGTGCCCTCACCTCCATTGCACTGCCACTGTGCACCGCCCCGTGCGTTCATCCCCGACCCCGGGCTGTCCATCATATTGGAGGTACGCGGCCACCACCCTCGACGCTCCCCACCTCTTCACCAGTGTCGCCCGTCAACTGAGCTGCCCCACATCGCCACCCCCCCCCCCCCCCCCCCGCTACCACCGAGTCGCCCGCTCGCCCCCACCTCAGCTCTGCCCCCCACCGAGCCGCCCCCACCGTGCGCCAGGGGTTCTTCTCTCGTAAATGGCAAAAATTAAAATGAGTAACATAATCTATAGAAATGCGAGCAGGTTCAGAATTATCCCTTTTTGGACAGTCTGGGAGTGACTGAGGGCATGCTTATGATGAGCTAGGTATAGAGTTTGGATCCAGAAGTGATTTCGACAGCATAACCCTAATGTTCTTTGCGGCATCATTTTTGGGCGTGCAGTTAGAGAACAGTGGGGCTATGCATACTTTACTATAATGGAGACCTATGGTGCTTATGATAACACAATAATGTGGTTACTATACTATCATAAGAACAACAAAACCTACCACATACATGGGTTTCAGAATAAAACAAGAAACGCTTCACCCAAGCATATGAATAACAAAAAAAAAATATTATTATAATGTATAAAGTTGTATAAGGAAGAAAAATACATGAGCCATACCTTTTGCAAAATGGACTTGGGACTAGAGGCTCCTCTCTACAACCTAAACACCACTAAGGACTTGGAGAACTAATGTATACAAGAGAGTGATGCTCAAGTGGTGTCTGTTGATGTGAGGGGTCCTATTTATACACAAAGTTCAGTAGCTTCATACCTTATTTTGTGCCATCTTTTGTGCGTGAGGCAGTTGGAGCTGCCTTCAGTTCACCACAAGGAGTCGACCCATGAATGGAGATCGTGTTTGGTGCCAGGAACAAGTCGGGCGAGCCAGGTGTTCGACAGACCTAGTCCTAGCCCCTCCTCTGTTATGCTTTCTCCTCGTGACTGACTAGTGAGCCCTGGTTCCCATCCCGCGTGAGTTGACAATGGATTCTCTCGAATACGACTAGGAATGTGTCCATGGATCCATATGATGTCACATGTCATTGTCTAATTGGCCGAGTTGTCTTTTCTAGGATTACTACCCACAATTCTCGTCATTCCTGCAATAAGATACCGGCATGCACTATTTCTTCAAGTATAAGTGGAATTATGTAAAATGTTAGAGTGATGTGTGTAAGAAATATTTATTCCCTTTCATAATTGAGTTATATTGTAGGTCGGAATTGGTATATAAAGACCGTCAACAACCCCACCACTCTCCCTACTCATCAGACCTCTGTACATTCAATTCTCCAACCAAACCAGATCCAAAAATGCTAGATTATTACAAGTAACCCAATTCAAATGTGTAGAATCAAAATTTGAATTCAACTTCAACATTTGACAATGTTTTAGTCAAAATTCAAATTTGAATATGAATTCAAATGCTTTCCAATGTCCTCATTAAATTAAAGAGCAAATGACATTAAAAAATTATAAAACATTGCATGCAGTCTATTTGAGGTATGGGGAATCCATTGGTGAACTAAATTTTGCATGTCAACCTAAATTGAATATGAAATTGATTGGAATTTTGAACTTTCCTTTTAGGCATTGATGTAATTGATTTTCCATTTTCTCTTTTGTTTTCTATTGTCATTTTTATTTTCATAGCTGAGTTGACACATGGATTATAGAGCTTTTACATCCCTCCCCCTTAAACAATCTTGTCCCGAGATTACAAATGAAAAGACAAAGGCAAAGATGTTACCAGATATAAGACAACAGTAAATCCGGATCATTCGAGCGGAGGTACTCCTCGCCCTCCCATGTTGCTTCGTCAGCGGTGTGGTTACTCCACAATACTTTATAGAACCACAAATTTGATTTCTTGTGGCTCGAGTATTTTCAACGATAATCTGGATCAGATGCTCAGTTTAGGTGAGATCTGGTTGTAGAGTGTGGGGACTAGAGTGCTGACATTCTGGGAATTGGGTCATCCCGCCCGATGTGACACCTCATAGCACAACACAAAAAAGAACTCAGAATACATAACAAAAAAGCTCATGTTACATGATTCTCTTATTTTTACAACAGAATAACTAAAATAGCGGAAGTCATCATTATAACACTCTCAAATATAACTATAGCAGTAGTGGTCATATCTAGCCCATGAATACTCCACTCTAGAAATACAGAAGTAAAGCAGTGGCGTATTCCTACAAAACATTTAATATGCAACCGTAAGCACGAAGCTCAGCAAGACTTAACCATCTCAACTACATATGAAAATCTACATGTAGAAACTTAAGACATAGGAAGGTAATGTGCATAAAAAGGGCTCTTCTAAGAGTGGATCCTTATTCTAATTTTATAGTAGCATATAAAATCCCTGGACATGCAACAGCTTGAACTCCACAATAAAACAAGAAATTCTTCATCCATGATGTTAGTTGCCCAAGGTTGCACACGCTTTATACCAACAAGATAAATGTTTGTAAGTTGTAAATTTAGTGATTTTACTACAAGCCATACAAGTTGCAATACAATGATTATTCCTAAGAATGTAATTTATATGAGTCAATTTCATTAATGTTCACTACTCTTAATTTACTATGTCACGGCGCAGAGAACATGTGGTACTCATAACGGCAAGGGATGACAACTCGAATGATATACACATACAGGCATAACATGGATAACACGACACACACACCAGTCCTAAATAGGTTATCAGCCACTTTCGTTAACATTGTATGTGGCAACCTTTCACAAGATACCGAAACACCAAACTGGTCCCACCTTCCTGACACCATCCTAAGAAAATGGATTATACCTCAACATCCAAGTTATCAAGTTACATCTGCTTACTGGGTCCCATATACCAACATGTCTCTGGTACTGTTCAATACATGTCTAACGGGGCCGCACACCGCATGGTCCTTGATCGACATAGGTAGGACTACTCCTCATCCTATACCACCTACCGGTCTCTAATTTATCTCGCGAGTAGGCTCCAACTTCTAGACTTCTAACTACATCTCGTGAGTAGGCTCCAACCTCTTGACTCCTAATCACATCTCGTGAGTAACAACAATCACTCGACTTCTCTCCCGAGTAGCTTGTGACCTCTCAACTTTTACTAAGTCTTGCGAGTAGATTTAACTACTCGTCTTCTAACTAACTATCGAGAGTAGATTTCTCTACTCGACTCCTGTCGCGAGTAGAATACACTACTCAGCTTGGTCTACATCTCGCAAGTTGGCTCTAACCTCATGACTCTCGCGAGTAATTCCCATTACTTGTCTTCTACCATCAAACATTAGCATAGCCTGACCGGCAAAGGGGTCACTTAATGTACCCAAAAACCTAAGGGTTTTCTGGTCATGCAATTAGATTATCATCCATAATAAAGACATAATGCACATGGCAATTATAATCAATAGAGTGGTATAAAGGAAAACTTTGTAAAATATCTTATATGCAAATCCTTTTGGTTGCGACTAGGTAAATGTCAACTGTTAGTGGCTTGAGCTTCTGGATGGAACTTTTCGTCGCTTTTTCTTCCTTCCTTGTCTTTGTTGTTGCTTGGGCAAATCTTGTTCTTGCCGCTACTTGTACAAATCTTGTTCGCGGTGAAGTCCATACTTGGGCCTTCTCCTCCTAGCGGTGCTCCTTGTCCATCTTCGTGGTGTAATCTATTTATACGAGGACACATGTATATGAGAAATGTAATCAAACACTTAATCAAAGTGGAATCTTAATACACAAATAATTTGATCAAATACCACAGTGGTGTTGAAATAAGGTCTCTCATGGTGTTCTTAGTAAACTTAGAGAACATGGAGCTTAATCCGAAATGGTTTATGACAAGATTTGTATGGGCCTTCACTATATAGCTTTATGTCATGAGAGCCACTGCTGAATAATTCTAAAGTAATGCAGTATCTAATGAGGATGAAATATTTACAGTAGCTCCCAATGTTCACAAGGACTATACTAGAAAAGTTTCAGTTTTTTTATAAGAAAAGAGGTAGATATAATAAATCCCTAGGGCTTCTCTCTTCTCTGAAATTGTAGTTAAATTATGTGGATTGGTCAGAATCCAAAGTGAGTTTGTAATAAAGTATTGGTCTTAAGCCGTCAATACAAATTTAGTTCACATTTTTCTGAGCTTCCTATAGATAGTTACGGATTTTACATGTTGCACTAATTTTTCTGAAATAGCTGCTGTTGTTTTTGCGCATTTTATGGAGTTAGGGTAAAACACCCAGTTTGACCTAGTTAAATATCTTCAATGAGGTTGAAATTTCTACTAGAAATCCCAAGGTACTAATAGAAGATTTGGGCCAAATTTGAGAACTTTTTCATGAATTCTACAGGGAGATATGCATTTCCTAAGTTTGAACTATTTTCTTGTTTTTCTTTTATATTGAATAATTTGAATTAGCCAATCAAATATGAGCCACATGGGGGCAGCTGAATAAAAGGTGTGTAGCCACAGTAAATCACATAGCCAAAGTGGATCACCCGTGCCCACCTGAGAGAATGACAGATGGGACCCACGGGGAGGTCGTCTTCTTCCTCGGGCTGGCGGCGCCCTCGCCAGAGGCACGGCGGTGCACCGCCGGAAGTGAGTTCCTACACCTCGCTGGCATTGAGATTTGCTGTCAAGGCTTAAAACAAGCTGCTAAACATGATGGAAAGGTCGGCGAGCAGCGGGAAGGGCCGAAGGACAGTCGACGACGGCGGAGGCGGAGGCTAGGGTTCTGGCGAGCTCGGCTTGCCTTGGAGATGAGTGAAAACACTGGGGGAATGATCCGTAAGCTTCCTGGGGGCTTTTAGATGATGAAAATAGGTAGGAGATATAGCGAAAAGGGCCCCAGCACTAAGGTCAACGGTGACCTGAATCATGAGCATCGTAATAGGGGAAAAATGGCGTGTATGCCTCATAGAACGGATGACACTTTGATCTTTTTCTTCCTACGGATGCGCACCAGCCTCTAGAAAATTATATCTTACGGGATTAAACAATATCCACGCGTGTACAGAGAATTAAACTAAGATCTAGCTCGGTTCCTCTTCTCCATTCTGACGAGAAAATGGAGAATAACACAGCTACACAGGATTACTTGAGAAGAGACTTTAAGCATGATGTGAAACACGTATTAGCACACCTTTTTGGTAAAAGATGCTGGATGAATCAGAAAGCTTGTAGATTCGGGGCAACGTTCAACCATCAGGCAGAGTGAAGAACAGAGGTCACGGCAGCAACGGAAATTACGACTTGATAACCGTGGAAGCTGGAGCTGGCAGATAAATGATCAGAGAAGTGTGCAGCTAAATAAGAAAGAGGAAACAGGCAAAATAACAGATGAACACATGCTCCTTACTTGGATTTGGCCGGCGATGAGATGACATCACTGGGGGTCGATGAACTCATGAAGAAGCAAGAATAGAGGAGCGCTTCGGTGTGTTGACGAAGAGGAGAGGAAAACTACACACACGGGGAGGATAAGGGCAAGAGGAATATCAGCTCTGTGAGCTGTTTGTCCGATGGAATCAACCGTGAGGTGGCCTCGGTGCTGCACCGTGGCGGGCATGCAAGAGAGGAGAAACAGAGCAATACACTATTTGCCTGACCTGTGGGCCAACCGACAGGTGGGACCCACACCCATCTTTCCACTATTCAAAATTCAAATTACATAAGTAAACTTGCCTCAAAAATCATGAAAATTTCAAGGGTGACTAAATGGACTGTGAGGATTTATGGTATAATCAGATTTGAAAATTGTTTGCTTCAAGTCTGAAAATTAAACTACAGTGATCATTTTCTCCCTTTTGCACCATAGTTAATTTTGGTTTCTCCTAATTCAAGCTTAAATAAATAGAGTTCTACATTCTTGTTTTTTAAGTTTTTAAGTTGAAAGTTTGAATTTGCCTTTCAATTCCTCTCCTTTAGGGTTTAATTTAAAATGCTACTCAGGTGCACTTAATTAAACTTTCTTTGCCTCTCTAATCAATTACATGTTTGAGCAAAATTCCATTGCGTATGATTTTATGCTTGCTTCCATTTTAAATTTGAAATTTGAAGCTACTATTTTTATTTAATTTTAATAAAAAATAATTTTTTACTAGTACATGTAAATTGTTTTCTTGACTTTTTTATCTGGAATCATTTGCCTAATTTCAAGCTTATACCAAATAATTTATGCTCTTAAGAATCCCTACTGAAAGAATATTTCATGTAATTTATTTAGCTCATATGAACGTAAACCTTTGAATTTGAACTCAACAAGAGTTTTGAGTTTTGTCTTACAGTTCTATTTAATTGACTTTGATTTTTAAATCGACTTTGTTGGAATTCCTCATGTTTGTACTTAAGTTCAATCAAACTAGCATACTCCCAAAATTAGTTTCAAAGTTGAAATTTCCCATTTTGGACATCATTTATTCACTGACATGATTCATGTGAGTTTGATTTCCAATCCCTTTAAAAAAATTAAGTTAAATTTTTGCCTTCTTGTGATTCTCAAGTATGGGATTTCACATAGAGCTTCGAGGTCTCCAGTGCCGATTTCAGATGGGGACATGAAACATTTCCATAATTGTGATATGTGGAAAATATTATGAATTCCCACAAGTAACGCCGGTAACTCCAGCCGATATGCCACGGGTCTGCACTTTTCAGTGACTGAGAATGGACCAATAAATTGAGGAGCCAGCTTTCCCTTCACTCCGAAATTATGAATCCCTTTCATCGAAGAGATAGGAAGATATACGTTGTCTCGGATATCGAAGTGGAGAGGATGATGTTGTTTATCAGCATAGCTTTTCTACCGAAATTGAGCGGCCTTGAGATTTACTTGAATCATTCGCACTCATTCTTCGGCTTCATTGACAAGGTCGGTCCCGTATACTACTCTTTCGCTTGATTCACACCAACCGAGTGGTGTGCGGCATTTCTGGTTGTAGAGAGCTTCTTATGGCACCATTTTGATGCTAGCATGATACCCATTGTTATATGATCATTCCGCCAAAGGTAAATGATTAACCCAATTTTTAGCAGGGTGAATGGCACAAAGCACGTAACATATCTTCAATAACTCGATTCGCCATTCAGTTTGACAATCATTCTATGGGTGATATATGAAGCTTCAGATCAAGTTGGTTCCCAATGACGCATGTAGCTACTCGTAAAATTAAGCAACAAACAGCGCACCACGATCCGAAATAATAATGTGGATAACTCCATGCAAGCACATGATCCTCGCAATATACTACTATCCATACTTCTGATAATGATAGTTGGTATCGATAGGAATCAAGTGGTCTTGTTTGGTTAGTCGATCGACTATCACGCGAATCGAATCATGCTTGTGGACTGTGGGAGGCAATTTAATGATAAAATCCATACTAATGATAAAATCCATAGTAATGTCCTCCCATTTCCTCGCCGAAATATTTAATGGTTGCAGCTGTCCGACCTTCTTCATAGGGTCGGCTTTCACTAGCTGACACGTGTCACACTCGAATACATATTTGGCAATTTCTCATTTCATCCATGGCCTCCAAAACCTTGTTTTTAGATCTTAATACATCTTGTTGCTGTAAAAGCCCAAGTTGAGACAAACAAGAAGCAAAAATGCAAACTTAAAAATTTTAAATTTAATTTTGTAATTTAAACTCGAAGGAATTATTTTCGATGATAAATAATGAACTTGTTAAAACTTTAAACGCTCCTTGGAGTGTTAGTGTCATTTTCAAGGAAATTGGATTTCAAAAGGAGTATGAATTAAATCAAAAATAAATGTCAAATTTAAATAAAAAACAATAGTTAAAAAGACAATACTATGCTTAAGAATAAATCTAAACATAAATCTGAAATTAAAGGCATGTGGTTGTTTCATTTAAAAAGGTTTAATAAAAAGTTTTTTGGCAAAACAATAAATAAATATTCAAATCAATTTCTACAAATTATAATTTAAAATCTAAAGTTTGTTTGTAAACACATGGTTGAAAAATAAAGAATTTAGCTCATCGAAATATTCGACATATTTGATTGAGAGATTCTGAAAAAACTTGATTAATAAAGAATGAAATAGGGAGCAAATCAATATTTCAGAGATTTGAATTCAAATTTACACTTAACTTTCTCAAAAATCAAACTTGATGTGACTACGGTGTTCTTCTTGTTTGAAATAGTCCACCTACAACATTTTACCATTTTAGGAGATTGAATTATTATATGAAATAAATTAATGCATAATGGAATTTGTTTTTCAAAATTAAATCTCAACATTAAAATATTCAAACGCAAGATTTGAATTCACCACCATGTTAGTCATATCTTATTTGGTCTACTTGCCAGGTTTCATGATTTTTGGAAACTGTTTACTATTTTCAAAATAAATTAAGAGGGATAAGGAGGGGAGAACTATGTGGGTCCCACATGTAAGTCAAAGAAGTATATTCCCTTTTCTTCATTCTCGGCAGATCACACCACAGGCGCAGTGCATGCGCCATGCAGCTGCATGCTTCGCCTTTGCCCTTATCCTTCCAAACCGTGGTGTTCAAGTTCCTTGCTTGATTGTGACTTCATTCTCTAGCTCCATTAGCTCACGCTTGCCTCTCCTCTTTCCATAGCCCACACCCCTGCTTGAAGCTGAGTTGAGCCAAGCTGCTGCTGCCTCTAGCTCCGCAAAAGGATGGCTCAACACGCACACAAATCCTTTTCCCGTGAAGCGTCGAGGTGCTGTCGCGAGCTGCCTCTCTTCTTTCCGCCAACTCAAGGTCCTTGTTTCTTCTCCACCGCATCACCTCCACATCTTCGTGCTCCCCTGAGCCTTCTCTCACCCAACCAAAGAAAAGATAAGGTTTGCCATCTTCCTTTCATTGTCTATGCTATGTTTAAGAGCATGTCTTAGCTTCTGCTCCCTGTATTTAGAGTTCGTTCGCCGGTAGGCTATGTTGAGCAGCAGATAAACGCCGGCGAAATACTATCTAATACATCCACGCTGATTTTTTCCGTTTCCTCCAATGATTCTACACTTCCTTGTGGTCCTCTAGAAACAAACGGTTCGAAAAATCATCAAGTATCCATGCCAGCATGTTAGATCTCATCGCCGCCGTTCAACATCATGCGGTTCATCGCCGACCTTTATATTACGATCATTCAACTCACGAGTATGAGGCTTCTTCTTTCTCTCCTAGTCGCCATAGTTCTTTTGGATCAAACCAACATGGATGCGGTGCAGAAAGAGGAGATTTAGCTCGTCGGTTGCCGACGCCGCCACCATGGGGAAGGTATTTCCAGCCATCTCCGGTGTCCTTTGACCCTCCCAGCGTGCTCGCCGTGTTCGTTTACCCTCTGGCGGCCATTTTCAGCAAACTTTGCGCTGCGCAACACCCTCCGGCGAGGAGTGCCAGTAAGCTCCGCCGAGTGCCGTCGGCTCTGCCATGGGCACGAGGTAGGAGACGAGCAGGCGTGGACACCACCGGTCAGTGCTTTAGGGTTGCCTTCAGGATCCATTGCTCCAATGAGATCTTCTCTGACTATGCGGTTAACCGTGTGGCTTCAATGTTGCTTCATCAAGACTGCTTGGTTTAATAGGTGGGTCCAGGCAGTCAGACTTAAGTAATTTCCTTTAACAAATTAAATACAGAAAATGGTTCAAATATTAAAAATTCATATCTCCCTGTAGATTTCGCCAAAAATTCTCAACAAATTTTGTTAGGACCCTCTTGACATGTACAATCTAATGGTAGAAAATAATCTGTCTGAAAGGGCATATGAATTTCTGTAGAATTTTATTTCCTATTGCTGTAATATTTTATTCCACAAGTTCCACACAGTGGGAAATTCCCAAATTTGGCCATAAAATCCTTGATGTAACTATTGTTTAACAGTAAAAGTTTCAGATTTATTAGGCGTAATTGAGATATCTTAGTTAACGAAGTTTTCCAGGGATTAATTAAATTGGCGGAAAAATAACAGGAACTAATTCCAGAAAATGGTAATATTTTATAAAATTCATAAACACCTGTAGACAGCTTAGAAAAATGTGAGTTTTTTATTGAACTCCTTAAGAGTAACCTATACGGAAAAATTACTGACCACTATAGCAAAGCCCATGAATTTGTCCGTAAATTGACAGAAGTGAAAATACTTAAGGAATTATTGTGATCTAATTATTCATGAGAAAGTTATGAAAAGTTTCCTAAAAATATCGTATGTTCCCAGTAACTTAAATAGAAATTCTCACTTTTTTTGGGACAGCAGTTCATTAAATTTTTTTTATAGAACCTTTATGTTCATATGGAAGTTCATCAGTCTTTTCTCCATAATTCAAGTTAACTTGAATTTGATTCTTTCAATTAAATTTCTGAGATCAGATGAGACTTTCGTAAAGTCAATTCCAAGTCTCGAGCTCCCTTTTATTCATAGTATTTCCATTTAGTAATTCCTCAAATCATCTTTTGTATATATATCATGTGAACGATTTAGAAAAAAAAATCATTCTCCTAATTCTAATTTGAGTTGTGAAATACTCTCCACTGGAATTGAAAGTCCAGCGTAGACTCTTAAGCTCCCTAAATAGTTGTGCACTATCTTTTTGAATTAATAAAGTCATTGTTCATTCAAATGTTAAATTACCCTTCTTATATGTTCATCCTCATATCGCTAGAACATGTGACGATGATGTTTGAGGAGGAACGCCACTTGGAGGAGAGGGACTAGCATGGACTCCGCTGCAAGAACAAGATTTGCCCAAGCAACACACAAGAACAAGATTTGCCCAAATAGCACACAAGAACAAAATTTTCTCAGGCAGTAGTAAAAGAAAGAAAAGGAGGAGAACGACGTGAAGCGACATCTGGAAGATCAAGCCTATGACTATTGACATTTACTTAGTCACAACCTAAGGCAAGCACCGGTTCGTATTTAAGTTGTTAATAAATTTTTTCTTTTATACTGTATGTGATGGTTAGAATGGAATGATTGTGAGGACCGGAGTCCCGACATTCCATGAATCGCAATTGGGTGGTGTCGTGCGATGCGACACCCAACAACACACAGAAAAAGGTACATCATATTACATAATACAACATAGTATTATACAAGCCTTGTCCTTTACAAATAATATACATTTAAATACACTACAGTGGAAGATAAGTTCATAGCTCTCGACACTCAAGCCTAAGCTATGCAAAAGTCATTCCGTTCAGCCCTAGAACTGAATCACACTAGTAGCACACGGAACACATCACGGCGATGTCCAGGGTTCCCACTCGGCGGTGTACCCCGATGGGGGCAATGCATCACCGGTGAACCCTTCATCAAAAAAAAAATCATCACCTGCAGCAGACACATAAAATAGCAACTGTGGGCATGAAGGCTCAACATGACTTAACCGTCTCCACTAAGAATGGAACTCTAGACTCGACTTGTTTCGATGGTTAAGTCATTTTGAGCCCAGAATTCGATGCGCCTTAACCGTGGGCACAACATGACTAAACCGGACAGAAGTATATACTCGATTTGTTTCAACGATTCCGAATGCCTCCGGAAGAATTTTGAGGTGGGACCAGAGCCATTGGAAAGTTTATCTTCTCATCTTTCCGTGAATATGTAGAACGTCAAAAACGGAGTCCGCATGCCTCCTGGGCGTCCGTTTTAAGGTGGACTGCTCCTGGACTCCGAGTTGAACTCGAGTCCGAGTTGTAAACTGCTTCCATCAACTTGTTGATGTCCCAGCTGGTTCTCTACGCTCACAAGGCCTCTTTCCTTCACTTGTTGATCTTCTCCATTATTCCTAATAACAATTAAATCATCACACAAGAATCTATTCTCAAACTCACATGCAAAAGAAGTTAGGAGCGAATTCACCTGCTGATTTATTAACCGTGCTCGTGCTCTTTTCATTGGTCCTTGCATTTCAATATGTGTCCCCGCTGTTGCGATGTCCTCATCATCCTCCCCCTCTTGAATTGCAGTCGTCCTCGACTCAAGTTCATCTTCTTCTCCCAAGTATGGTCGCAAATATGAAAATTTAAATGTAGGACTAACCCCAAAATCGGGAGGCAATTCGAGCTTATTTGAATTATCATTAATCTTTTCAACAATATTAAAAGGACCAGCAGCTCGTGGCATAAGTTTAGATTTCCTCAACTCGGGGAATCGCTCTTTTCTCAAATGTAACCACACCAAATCACCCGGTTCAAGTTTTACTTCTTTTCTACCTTTACTACCTGCAATCATATACCTCTCATTCATCATTTCAATATTTTTCATTGTAGTTTCATGCATCTTAAGAATGAATTCAGATCGTTGTGTAGCATCCAAATTTATAGTTGTAGAAGGAGGCAAAGTTCGTAAATCAATAGGAGCATGGGGATTGAAACCATACACTACCTGGAATGGACTTACCTTTGTCGTGGAGTCAACAGATCTGTTGTAAGCAAATTCTATATGCGGTAAACACTCCCCCACAACATCAAATTTGTTTTCAAGACAGCCCGCAAAATAGTGGGTAATGTATGATTAACTACCTCGGTTTGTGCATTCATTTGTGGGTGACATGTAGTTGAAAACAGCAACTTAGTTCCCAATTTATACCACAAAGTTCTACAACAATGACTTAAAAATTTTGCATCACGATCAGAAACAATGGTATTTGGTGCACCATGTGAACGGACAATTTCCGTCATAAATAAATCAGCAATGTGTGAGGCATTATCATTCTTCTGACAAGGTATAAAGTGTGCCATTTTGGAGAAATGGTCAACAACTACAAAAATACTATCCCTCCCCCTCTTAGTCCTAGGCAATCCCAAAACAAGGTCTATAGAAATATCCTCCCAAGGTACACTAGGAACAGGAAGAGGCGTATAAAGACCATGTGGGTTAAGGCGAGACTCAGCTTTATTGCAAGTAGTGCATCGTGACATGTAGCGCTCGATATCATGCCTCATCTTTGGCCAAAAGAAGTGCGTGGACAACACATCTTCAGTTTTCTTCACTCCAAAATGTCCCATCAAACCTCCTCCATGTGCTTCCTGCAAAAGTAATATACGAACGAAGCTAGCTGGAACTCATAGCTTGTTAGCACGATAGAGGAGACCCTTTCACAGCACATATTTATTCCAAGTTCTTCCTTATCTACAATCTTCAAAAGCATATTTGAAGTCCAAATCAGTAGGATATAATGCTTTTATTGTTTCCAAACCAACGGTTTTATGATCAAGTTCGGACAACATGGTATAACGCCTAGATAATGCATCGGCAATGACATTTCCTTCACTTTCTTATGCTTAATGATGTATGGAAACGACTCTATGAACTCAATCCATTTAGCATGTTGTTTATTCAGATTGGTTTGACACTTAAGATACTTCAATGATCCATGATCGGAATGGAAGACAAACTCCTTAGACCAAAGATAATGTTACCAAGTTTGTAATACTCGCACTAAGGCATACAATTCCTTATCGTAAGTGGAATAATTCAGGGAAGGACCATGAAGTTTTTCACTAAAGAAAGCAACGGGTTTACCTCCTTGTATGAGAATGCCACCAATACCAATGTCGCTTGCATCACATTCTAGCTCGAAGGTCTTGTCAAAATCAGGAAGTTGTAGCAATGGTGCGTGTGTAAGCTTCGATTTGAGAGCATCAAAAGCTTGTTGCTGCTGTTCGCCCCACCGAAACGGCACTCCCTTCTTTTTTAGCTCATGTAGAGGTGCTGCAATGGTGCTGAAATCCTGCAGAAAACGCCGATAAAAACCTGCAAGACCAAGAAAACTACGAACCTGCATGACGGTTGTTGGGGCTGGCCAGGTGGTGATTGCTTCAATTTTTGCCACATCCATCTCAATTCCTTGCGGGGAAACGACATAACCAAGAAACGATACTCGATTGGTGCAAAAGATGCACTTTTTGAGGTTACCAAACAAATGTGCATCTCTCAAAATAGTAAAAACATCACGTAAATGATCAAGATGTTCATCATATGACTTGTTGTAAATGAGGATATCATCGAAGTAAACCACCACAAATTGTCCAATGAAAGGACATAAAACTTCATTCATTAATCGCAAAAAGGTGTTGGGTGCATTAGTTAAACCAAAAGGCATGACTAACCACTCATAAAGTCCAAACTTGGTTTTAAATGCAGTTTTCCATTCATCTACTAGTGCCATTCTAATTTGGTGGTAACCAATACGCAAGTCAATATTTGTGAAGATGATAGCACCAGTCAATTCATCAAGCATGTCATCTAAGCGAGGAATAGGATAACGATATCGAATGGTGATGTTATTAATCGCTCGACAATCAACACACATGCGCCAACTACCATCTTTCATAGGAACCAAAAGAATAAGAACAGAACAAGGGCTAAGGCTTTCACGAATGTACCCGCGGTCCAAAAGATCTTGGACTTGTCGCTGAATTTCCTTGGTTTCCTGTGGATTCGCCCTGTATGCTGCACGATATGGCAAACTTGCTCCAGAAATCAAATCGATCTTGTGTTCAATGCCTCTCATCGGTGGTAAACCAGGGGATATCTCGGAGGGAAACACACCTCCCTACGACATTGCATCCCGGACTCCAGTTTTGTGCTAGGTAAACTACACGTTCCATGCCGTCTTTTTATAGAGCTATATTGGCTTGGTTCAACACGATCCATCCGGATATACGAAGATTAAATAAATCAACAAAGAAGAAATGTGGTCTTCTGTTTTACGAATTTAGTTATATATATGTATATATACTACATCTTTCCCGAAATAAATGTCGCTCCGATAGCTTATTAAGGTAGTGTACTTTTAGTTCAATTCCTGACCGGGAACGACAAATACTAAAAACCAGAGGTAGTACGTAATTTTTGGTTTTAGAAGTAAATGACACACGAGTTATCTAATCAACCACTCCATATGTTGTACTCTCATTCCTGTTTTACAAATTTGTATTCCTAAGATTTTTAGTTCTCACGGTTTTTACAATTTTTTCTTTCTTGTGGCTTTCTCGGATCGTACATTTTTTTTCTATTCCTTCATTTCTATTTCCTCCGTTCGTAACAAATAATGCAGTTTATAGAAACCACACTGTCCGATCCAAAATCTATGTCAGTCATGTAATTTGCCATTATCACTATTATTTGGAATGACTACTTACAATGCTCTTTACATTAGGAACAAGACATCAAACCGTGATGTCATCTACAAGCATTCATGGTGGCCAACAAGCACCTGGTATAACTATAAATGTGTTTACTATCAAAATTAAGAAAAATAGAAAACATTAAATCCTTTGCATGGTACGCAAATAATATTGCAGCACATGATGTTCAAGAACTCCGAGGTTCTTCACTCCCTGGTACTACGATGCATGAACCAATAGCAGGTATAGATATACAAACCAGAAATACTCCTTCTGCCCTAGTGTAACTTTACTTTTGGACCTTAAAAAATGTCCCACTCCAACTCTATCGGTAGCTTCCAACTAAACATATCACATCACATTACTACCTGCCTCTCTACCGTGCCATTTGGTTTGGCAGAGTGTGTTAGTTTTTTACTCATTTGGCATTGAATTTGGAGCATTTTGAGATACTATGTTATGTCCTTTATATATATTGATGATGGGTGTATCATGGTCATTTGCATTCTTTCCTAGGCTCTACTAATTGTTTTAGCATGCCTTGCGGTTCTACATTCTCAGTATTCTTTATAGTGAACATTTCATCAGCCTGTGTGATGGCGTAATTTTTTTATGCCTCCACGCTGTGCTCTCTCACTGCCGGCCACTTCGACCGGCACCGGTGCCCACACCCTGCTGCTGGTCACTTCAGTGTCCGCCCCGACGCATCTCCCTCACCCATCGCCACGTCCCATCCTTCACGTGCCATGATTAACCCGCCGCCCTCAAATCCCTGGCCATTACTCGCCCTGCCACCAATCCACCTCGAGAGTTTTGGCGAGAACGATCCCTCACTTTGTTGAGCATCGCAAGCCGGGACTATGCAGGATTGCACCTGCAGTAGCCGCCACTGACAAGTGGACCCGATGTCTCATGGGCCCACATGTTCGTGGTAGCTAATGCAGGTGCAGTACTGCGGAGGATTTCAATCCCGCAAGCTGCCTGCCTTATCTATCTTGCATTCGCCACCTGCTAGCGCTGGCGTTTATTACTTGCCCTGCAACTAATAATTCTCTTCTAGATGCGCTCTGGCTGATGTTAGTCAAACCGAACCGGCGAAACCTATCTTTGTCTAGTCTAGCGTTGCCAGCTGCATGCCCGCCCCCTCATAGTCTTGCGTGCTTCGCTGCTAGACTGAAAATCCTCTCCAGTGCTACGAGTGCGTACCGCCACTGACACGTATACCTGATGGCTCATTTTAGGGTATGAACGGAAGCAAAGAAGTCAACAATGTACTCCCCCCGATCAAAATAGTTGTCGTTCAGAGAGTCCTAACTAGTTCATTTTGAATTCATTTGTTGTCTGATACTACATTTAATACAAACCAAGAGAGAGTAATACATAACAAAATGCTGCTGGGACGCAGTACTTCGACGCTCGTGTTTGCCGCACTCGTCCTGAAGATGGTATGAACATCAGACTTTTCTTCTTTTCACACTATTTGTACATGATACTAAACTTGGTCAGATGGTAATTTGCTTTAATCGTTTACCATTGGAATCAATGTAACACAAGGAAAGAAGTTTAGAAGAAGTGTGGCTAAAGGACTTAAGGTTGCCAGAATACACTATGCATCCCAAGTTAGTAGAACGGAGCATGTGAAGCTACCAATTTAGGTCTCCACTAGGTTGGGTGCTGCGGTTGGTATTAACCAGCGGCACTTTGTTTATGATGTGATTATGTTTACAAAAAGACATGCATCCTTGAACGTTGCAAGGAAGTGGGCAGAGGTTGGCCATAGTAACAAGAGAGATATAGTACGAGACATTCTGGTTAGTGTTGTCACACCCCCACACAAGTATTTTTTTCATGCAATCTCCATCTCGTATGTTTACAGCAACTTGTTATACAATGTACAGGATTCCTGGGACATGGAGGACACAACGAAGAGCGCAAGAAAGATTTTGAAAATTGCTGGTGAGCGCTACAAGGGGTGGCGCTCGACTTTGCATGCCACCTATAAGAGTTATTCTATCGATGAAGAACATATACGAGACAAGCATGCTGACGTAACGGTGCCCGAGTGGTTGCACCTAACAGAATATTTTGGGTATGAGCGATTCAAGGTCAGCTAACTTTTTAACAGCTTCGCATCATACAAAAACTATTTGATTTACATTCATTTATGGAATTAATTCTTAAAATTATTGCAGTCAATAAGCAGGACCAATTCTCAAAATCGAAAAAGACAAAAGGCGAGTCACTTGCTTGGCTCCAAATTCTACGCCCAGCTTAGTTACGAGAAGGTATGAAAAATAAATCACGCTTTAACTTTGCGCTGCAAACAATATGTATATTGACATGTTATATTTTACTTGTATTTTATGTAGCGAGACCCAGAGACTGGAGAAGAACCTGATGACATACAACTGTGGGAGGCAAGCCATTTGTTGGAGAACGGTGACTGCAAACAAGCTGGCAGAAGCTGTACATGTGAGTAACATTTCAAACAATCCCCAATTAAATAAATTTTTGCAATTTACCAGTGACTTTTCTTTTCGTATATAGATCCTTGCACGTGCCCATGTGGACGACATGGAAGCTGAGCAAGGAGGCCCAATTCCATATTTGGAGAAAAACAACATCTTTCAGTGTTGTTTTAGATCCTCAATCGGTTGTGCAGGATCACATGTTCGGGGGCATGGTTATATGGCTAACCCAACTGGAACCGAACGTGAACGTATGCGTATCCAGATGTCTGAACACCTCAACGACCAAGTTCAAAACATAGAAGATAGAAATACAGGCCTCAATCAAATAGTGCAAGAGTTGGAAGGAAGAAATGATAGCTTAAACATCCAGATGGACTGCATAAACCAGAAGAATGAAGAGTTAAACGTTCAAGTCCAGAACTTACAAGGACAGATATCAGCTGATCGTGAATAGACAGCTAAGGAAATGCAGGACATGCGCGCCTCAATGTCTGAAATGCACAAAATGATGATGGATACCACTCCACAAAAGGTCCAACCAAGGAACCGCCAAAAGCCACCTGCTGCAACAATTAGTCCCGGTCAGTTTAGGAAAACATACATCCAAACACATCTCGATCGTAATATTTGAGTGTTGTTATGCGTGTTGCAATATCAATTGATGGATGTTTATTGTTAAACTCGTGATTATGTTGCCACTATTTTTCAAACCTTGTGCATTAGGATTCTACTGCTGCTAACTATAAAATGTGGCATTACAAATTTCTTGTTACGAATGATAATTTGTTGCAATAAGGAGCTATTGCAACAAATTACAAAACATTGCAGTATAAACATTTGGCCACGACTCAAAAAATGTTGCACTAGACTGCTATTGCCACCACGCAGAAAACGTTGCACTACAACACTATTGCCACAAATGAGAAAATGTTGCATTACACCTCTATCACCACAAACCATTAAACGTTGCCTTACAACCGTACTGCCACATATCAAAAAACGCTGCATTATGAACCTATTGCTACAGATCAGGAAACATTGCATTAGAAACCAATTGCCATAGATCAGAAAACATTGCATTACGAACCTGATGCCACAGATAAGAAATCATTGCAATACCCAACTATTTGCCATGGATGTGAAATCGTTGCAGTACCTACTATTTCTCACAGATCTGAAATCGTTGCAATACACTACTATTCGCCACGTTTGTGCACCGTTGCAGTAACATACTATTTGCTACGGACGTTAAACCGTCGTAGTACCACACTATTTACCAAGGTTGTGACATTGTTGCAGTACCATACTATTTTCCACGAATGTGAAATCATTGCAATACCGTGATATTCGATGCAATAACATAAATCATCGCAATACCATAAATCATTACAATACCGTACTATTTGACACGGCGGTGAAATCGTTGCAATACTGCACTATTTGCCACAAATGAGAAATCATTGAAATCTCATACTATTACCAATGATGTGAAACCATTGCAATATCAAGTTATTCGTTGCAATACGTTAAATAGTCGCAATACGCTAAATCGTTGCAGTAACACACTATTTGCCACGAATGTGAAATCGTTGCAATACCATACTATTGCCACGGCTGTGAAATCGTTGCAATCACATACAATTACCACGAGTGTGAAATCGTTGTAATACCATGATATTCGTTGCAATACGTTAAATCGTCGCAACACGCTAAATCGTTGTAATAGCATACTATTTGCCATTGATATGAAATCGTTGCAATACCGTGCTTTTTACCATGATCGTGAACTTGTTGCAATACCGTAGTATTTGTTGCAATACGTTAAATCATCGCAATATGTGAAATTGTTGCAATGGCGTACTATTTGCCACCGATGTGAAGTCCATGCAGTACCATACTATTTGCCACAGATTTCAAGGCGTCGCAATAACCTATGGGCACGGGAATTATTACGATGATTCATAAAAACTATCGCCACGCTCTTTTTCGTTGCAACAGTGACCTATTGCGATGAAAAATGAGCTATTGCGATGAATTTTTTCGTTGCGATAAACCGGAATCCTTGCAGTATAAGCCTTAAGCACACAACTGCATTTATATGAGTTTTGCATATAATTTGATATGATGGGTTTCTAGGCATTACCCTCTGCGGGTATGTATCCAAATTGAAGCCCTGGACATCGCTGCTATCTTCTATGTTGCTAGGGTGGAGTATTCACAAGGTGGATACAACCCCTACTTCTGTAGTGTAGGTTTGAGAGAGTATAATGAAGACTTCTGTTGTAGTAAGAACTTTTATATAAAACACTGAGAATAATATATGATGCTCACTTATGTCATGTGTTCTAAGTTCTTTTATGCGTTGTGCTATTGGGTGTTGCATTGCACAAGACCCAATGTGATTCCTGGAATATCAGGACCCTAATCCTCATATTTGCTGCCCAGCTGAATAGAATACTTGGACAAGTGAGCTTCGTCCAAGATTTTCTTTCAATGTTCCAAATCACAGGGCACGTCTATTCGATCATTAAACTGTAAAAAATGGTTTTTATAAGAAAAACAATTTTTCTGAGCTGCATGTGTGGCATTTCACGAACGTGGTGATTTTATAGCCGTTGGGGAGCCACCAGCCAAAAGGGAGGATAGGGGGCCCACTTTTCAGTTTGGCTGACCCCGCTGTTCGGCCGGCATTCAGAAAGGGCCATTTTGGCTCTCTCTCCTCCAACGGCTACATTTGATTCCCTTGTGGCCGTTGAGGAGTGTACACTATAAATGGCGGCCATTTGGAGCACTCCTCTTTATACTTTACCTAATTTCACACCTCCCCAAAGTCACTCTTTGCTCACATTGTTTTTCTTGCTCTCTATTGAAGCACTCTTGCTCAAATCCAACACAAAATGATTTGCTTTTGTTTGCATTTGCAATTTGCTCTCAAGTTCATCAAGGGAACATTCGTCGAGGGTTTTGCTTTCACTAGCACCACCTCTTTCGAGTTTTTTCTTTGTTGTGTTCTTGCTTATTGTGCCAATGAAAAGAATGAAGAGGTTGTTTGGGAAGAGGAAGGAGGCTGCAAGCTCAAGCCATGGTGAGACTCAAGTGCACGTCCCTCTTTCATTTCTACACCAAGATCACGGAGGAGGAGTGTATGTTAGGACACTCCCATTAGTGAGAGGAGCAAACCCCGCGACAAATTCTCCACGACAACGACCTCGACATACAAAGTGAAGTTGAAGATCAAGCACAGAAGCTCCTTCAAGATCATGATTTTTCTCATACAAAAGCTTATGATCCGGATTTAATCTCCAAAATAAGTATGGATTCCTAATTCTTTTCCATTTGGCATGCACCAGGACGGAACAATTTTTCTCACATGGAGGAGAGAGTCTCACGACTTCTCTCCATACAATGCATTTGAACCCATAAAATAGGACTTGATGGTATTTCTTTTAGATTACATCAAAAAGAATGCAACATCCTATGGAAAAGCATAAAGTGATATCCTAGGCTTCCATAAACGTAGTTTGCTAGATTTTGTAACAATGTCATTTTCATCGATCATGCATTGCATACATTCTTATACATGTTTAATATTAAGCAACGCAAAAAGGAACAAGTTTAGAATGAATTAGAACCAAAACAACAATTAAAACATGTATCAGTGCGGACTTGTCCAGACTGGACCCTGGACTAGTCCGATTTACTCTCTGTTGTTTCAGGATTTATCTGTTTTTTGCTATGGATTAGTCCGAAGATGTTTCTATTATCTTCCGGACTTGCCCGTTATCACGTACGGACTAGTCCGATCATCGTTCCTGGAACTTTTTGAAGTTGTCTAGTAAATCCTCAACTTTGGTTCAGTTTATGAAATGTTGACAAACCTACGCACTTGTCCGGCCCCATACCGGACTTGTGTGTTTTGCTTTCTGGAACCGATTGTACTTGCCTGGACTTCCATTGGACTTGTCCGTTCAACCTTTTGTTCCATATCAGACTTGCCCGAACTCCCTTCGGACTAGTCCGGTGTGCCTGACTTGGATTCTATTTTTCTTCCATGACAAGTTGTTTGGTAATTGCCTTATGTGGGCCCAAGAACGTCGTGCCGAACCCCTGGGGAGCCCATGTGGGATCCCACCAAGGCCTCCACAGCCTTATACTTGAGTTCCACCCAAACCCTACCACCTCCACCCTATATAAACACCCACCCACCCACCCTTTCATCTATTTGCCACATTAGAAGAAACCCTCAACCCTATTTCGTGAGAGCCGCCATCAAGAAGCCTCCGCCGTAGGGAGAAGAGGAGGAGGATCAACCAAGATCATCATCACTGTTGCGATCTTCATCAACACTCCATCGTCAATGTTTCCCTCAACCAATTATTCATCTTCATCAAATCCTCGACCTTTGAACCATAGAATTCACTGTAAATATCTTAGATTGATATTTTCTAAGTAAAATTATGGTTCCATATTAACTCAAACTACACTCTAGTTGAAAATTCGCCAAAACCCTAGCCATAACGGACATGACCGGTCCTATGCGGACTAGTTCAATTTCACTTATGCTCTAGAATGGACATGTCCGACCAAGGTGCTAACCAATCCGGTTCTTCAGTTCTATAAATCCCTAGAACTTTTTCAATAGTCTATAAAATGACTTGAAACTTGTTCGAACATGTAAAACTTAATTTTAACTAGATAGTAAGCAATAATATCGACCTAATAACATGTTTTACCACATAATTGTATCATTCATGCATGTCATAACATATTGAGTAATATATGAGCATTTATAGATTGTAATTGATGTTATTTATGTTTGATGCACATAATAGATGGTTTTGCTCTAGAGGGTGTCGTCGAGGACCTCCAGTATTATAACTTTGAAGCTTTTGATCCTAACTAATCTCAAGAGCAAGGCAAGTGTCCTTGATCATTTTGATCCTATTTTTAAATGTTTTGTTTGCGAAACTACATGCTCGTGTCAAATTGAAGGGACACACTTAATAGGTGTTTACTAGACTTGTTTGACCATCCTTGTCGCTTGGACTATATTATAGAGTGTCAGGAAGGGCATTTTACCTTTTTGCTTTGCTCTAAGTAATTGGGATGGGAAAACAACCAAATGGCTTAACTATGAATTATGGATAATGTGAATTGATGAATATGGTAAATTGGTAACATGGTATTGGGAGATCTAAGAAAGAATGGATTTTGGATTGGGTTGGAAGATACGGTGGTTTGCTTGCTTTAGATCTAAGGACCGTTACGTGGAGCGACAACCCAGGTTTTACAGTGCCACCACAGGGAAAAGTACAGGTGCGGCTTAGCCAATTAATTAAGTTTATTACCATCATTGTCTGAATCTTTTGGGGGAGCAAGGAATGGGAGTCGGTTGGGTTTGCAATAGTGGCGGGACTACTCTGGGAACCGAACGGCACAAGAGGGGGCCCTTGGTTGGATGTGCTCAGTTGGAGGGATCACCACGGTGAAACCTTAGTAGGTCTGAATATGCTGGTAGTCTCTTTGTAATGGCTATTTTGTCATCTCTTGGCCACCCACCGTTGGAAGTGTGTAATGTAGCTAACGGGTCAGGTCATGATGGAGGTTCCTTAGTCATCGAAAGGGTATGAAATAATAAACTTGGGATTCGAGATGGTTTGATTATGGTTATGGATTCAAGAGTGTTAAATGAATATGGTCGATGATGATGCTAAGAATCTGGTATCTGGATAGATAAATATTGATGGATGTGATATGGTGGTAATTGATGGTGTTGGACTCATAATTGGTAATCAGTTGGGATATGATGGGTTTAATTCACATAGACATCTTAGTATGCTTTTTTACATATTTTAAATGTACTTTTTAGCAAATAGACATTATTTATTATCATTCCTTGATTTATCTACATGTCATATTTTCCCACACTTGTTGAGTACAACATGTGCTCACCTTACAATCCCCCCCATCAACAGTTTCAAATGATGTTTGGGAGTACCCTGAGGATAATGTGGAATTCTAAGTTGTGTGCTGCCATAGACTTGCTTGTGGTTATGCTTGGAGCCGCACTATATCGCATTTGCTTAGTTTGCTTAGTTTAGATTATTTCCGCAGCAATAATAGTAGTATTAAAAGTGATGATCATTAGAGTTTGTAATTCGAGGATTATTTGAATATTGTAATAAATGTACCTATTTACTAGTTTGTGATGTGCTAATTTTATGTATATCATTTGTCATGCACTAGTGTATGTGTGTTGAACATCCAGGCACACATATGCGTCGAACTTGGTTCATTTTCGGAACCGGTTGTCACAAATTAGTATCAGAGCCACAGGTTGGCCGTAGGACGCAACCTAGATAGAATGGACACTTTAGAGCACATAGGAATACTTAGGAATAGTTGAGGTTTGTTTGGTGTGTTGATTGCTATGTAATGTTTGCTTGTATACTTGTGTGCTTAATAGAGAATTTGCGGGATGCTTTAGCTATTGCCACATTCGTATAGGCTTATATAGATAGTTGCTTAGATTCATATCCCTTGATGCATATAGTTGGGGACATTTTCTAAATTCTTCTATCTCTTGCTCTTTCTTTAGATGCCGAGGACCCGCAACCAAAGGAGTGCCAATGAGGAGGAGGAGAATAGTGGGGTACCTGAGAACAACAATAATCTTGGACCTGAGGCTAGCAAACTTGAGCGATTGATGGCTATGCAGAATCAAATTATGTAGACCGTGATGCAAACTCTGGGACAGCTTAAGCATGATCATGATGGCTCTTTAATGTTTTATTATCCCGGATTTGTCAATGAAATTCGGTTACCTAACTCAGATTTTCTTTTGTACAAATGTCGGAGGCTAACCATTGACCTTCTTCCCATCAAGGAAGTACGAAGAAGTAATGTCTATGGCAGGGTAACTAGGAGCCGCATAATGAGAGTGGCCCATGCCTTTGACTACCTCCACGGTCCATGAGTACAAAGAGGAAGAGAACCCAACGGGTGATGCACCCGGATGGCCTCAACCACCATCGTATGAGACCGAATGTCTGTCTTGGCATGGATGTCCAAGTGCCGCATGGGATCCACCCCTACCCACTTCAATCTCTAGAAGCTTGCCTCCCACGTCCATGAGAAGATGTCGTTCCTCTTCGACTAGAAGTCATTATGACTATAGCCTTGGAATGACAGATCTCACTAGACGTATGGAAGACCTTAAAGTGAGAACAGATGACATCTACAACACTCTCCAAGATCATGACCAAGGTACCCAAGATTGGCAACAACACATGGATGCTCAATTCATCAACTTAAACTCAACGCTACAACAACAACAAGCCGATCTCGCGGCATAATTTTGTCATCAAGGGCAGAACCCTCATCATGGAGGTAAGTGATGAACAAGCTTGGGGGAGGACCCCCACTTCAGGTAAATTGTATCCCACCCCTTGCATATTTATTTTCCATTCACCCACTATTCACCTTGCATATAAAAAAGTAGAGTAGATTTGTTTTCAAACAAAATAATGGATGTGCGGTAAGAACAGTTTAGAATTCACATGGATGAAATGATGTATAGTTGCTCTGATTTAATTTTCCTAAGTCCCTAGTTTACAACTTGTAACTCTCCAACATATTGCTCTCATTGGCTAAATTTTTTTTCCCTTGATTTGGAAATTGTGGGTAGCAAAAGCTTAATCCATTCTAAGTTGTTCTGAGATATGATATAGTGATAGGGCTGCTATTCCTAGTTTTAAAGTGAATCATAGACTTCCGGATAAATTCTAAAAATATTTAAGTTATCCTCATTTGATTGGAAATACCTACCAAAGCCATATGGTATCTTATATTGGTAAACCTTATGCATATGCTATTTGTCCCCACACTGAGCTTTGTCAAACTAGTACAGACCTATGTGAGATTTCATTCATTACTTTTTGAATTCAGGACTTCACTTGCACATGATATACTTCTATACTAGAAGTAAGCAAGTTCCCATCATATAACCATTCCACAAGAAAAAGAGAAACTCCATACCATTCATGCTTAGTACTCTCTCCAAAATTTATTGCACGAAAAGGGAGTAGAAGACATGGCTACAAGAAAAAGAAAATCCATGCTTACATCAAAAGCATGAGAAAAAAAGAGAGAAAAGTATCCATGTTTCATCCCTGCAAAATATGAGAGTCCACTCAAAAAGGAGTCATCTCAAGTATCCACATACACCTCCATTCCATCACACATGCGCGAGTCATGAATCAAATAGTTTTGAATTGATTTCTCCTAAGGCTTGCTCGTTTGACTTAGCAATATTATGTGTTGCAAATATGCCTACTATATTCCCTACCAAGCTCAACATACAAGCTTTATTTCGTGTGGTAGGATGAGTCAAGGAAAAATTCCTTGTTGAGGAAATATTTCCACTAGACATAAAGGAGTGATTGAGAGAATCAAGTTGAGGTACTTAAAATATAAATTGAATTGTCTGGAATTTGAGTGGAACTTGATCTCTAGGGTGTAGCTGCAGAACAAGGTGAGTCTTTGCTTTTTTACATTGCTGCAACAACAAAAGTCATTAGCATTGTACTGGTCGCGGAGAGGCCAGAGGCGTCATCGAATTCCCTTTACAAGATGTTGGACCCCTCTGGGTGGGTCCAGAACCATCCGTATGAAACAACATTGAAGACACGTGTGGGTCCCAGAACCCAAAAATTGAAGCAGGTCCTAAAGGTCGGGGCCTCCAGGGCAAGAAGGCATGTCAGACTCTTCTAGGAGGGTTCCAACCACACACGATGAAGAACTGGATCCGTCCAAGAGGATTCGGTTAGATGGAGAAGATGGACCAAACCCCTTCATGAGGGTTCATACTGTCTAACAACCTGTTTACTTCATCAGCGAGGTCCTCCACGACGCCAAGGCAAGATATATTGAAGTGCATAAGCTGCTATATGCAATTCTTATCAGGTCGAGAATGCTGCGCCATTACAATGAAGCTCACAAGATTTCAGTGGTAACGTCTTATCCACTGTGAGCTGTGCTTTGTAATCCCAAAGTAATGAGAAACATGGCCAATTGGGCTGCGGAGAGTGCTGCGAAGACGGCGACAACAAGAAATGGTGTCCAATTCACAAAACATTGAGTCACGGCACTGAAGAGTGTCGTGAAGTCAAGAGGCTTGCGGAGCGTTTGCAATAGAACCAGCACAAGCGTCGAGAAGACGCACCCTTTCAGCAGCGGGAGGGTAAAGAAAAGTCTGACTCAGAGGCCGTAGAAGAGCATGCGTTGGCATTCCAGGATGGCAAGAAGGCGTTAAAGGAGGTCTACAACAACGTCGGTGGCTACGACTCCAGCTCTGACAACGAGATAAGGAGGGCTCTCCATATAATGTATGGAGGGTCGTGGGACATTACTTCCTGGCACGTAGTGAAAACTTTGCGTTGGGAAGTATTGTTGTAGCTCCCACCATCAAGGCACAGCCACATCAGGAGCGGATGGATACTGCGATAATCTTCGACGGATTCAATTTCCCTAAAAACATGGTTGGAGTTGGACAGCTTCTCCTGATAGTCTCATTGACCATCAACAGCCTACAACTCTTTTAAGTTCTGGTTGATGGCGGTGCAGCGCTCAACAACATCAGCTTGACAGCCCTCAAAAAGCTACAGGTCCCCATGTCAGACCTTAAGCCCTCGCGCCCATTCTCCAGAGTGGGTTCAGGAGACATTACTCCGCTCGGTTTTGTCTCTCTCTCGGTAACATTTGGGACACATGAGATTTACCATTTGGAGAATCTGATCTTCGACGTGGAGGAGATTAGTCTTCCCTTAAACGCCATCCTCAACAGGCCACCTCTGTACTGGTTCATGGCAATAGCCCAATATGGCTATCTAGTGATGAAGATGCCAACACCTAGGTGCATCCTCAGGATTCGAGGAGACCGTACTGCGGGAGTCATTGCATTATAGAAGCTACATGCGGTCGCCACTGCGCAAGAAGCTGACACTAACAAGCAGCAGTTGGATCAACAACCACTAAGCACGCACCAACGTGGCTCAACATATGCACCTCGTGTGCAGCCAAGCAGTGATGACAATGTTCCTCTCAAAGTTATCCAAATTGGTTCTAAAGCCGCTCAGACCACTCGCATTGCGGGAGGCCTTGGTGACAAATAGGAACTCACGCTTATCACCTTCCTACGGGCTAATGCAGACGTGTTTGCATGGCAACCGTCACAAATGCACGGGATACCCGGGGAGGCGATTCAGCACCATATGAAGATCTACCCCAACGCACGGTCGATCCAACAGAAGCCCTGGAAGTAGTCCATCGGTCAGGCAAAACTCCATCCGTGAAGAAATCAAAAGGTTGCTGGATGCTAGATTCGTTCGAGAGGTTCATGATCCACGATGGCTGGCAAACCCAGTTGTCGTCCCCAAGGCCAGCTAGAAGCTTCGAATGTCCATCAACTACAACATGCTCAATAAGGCATGTACAAAAGAACCTTTTCCACTTCAAAGAATAGACCAAATAGTAGATTCTACTTCTGGCTGAGAATTATTATGCTTCCTAAATGTATATTCTGGTTTCCATCAAATACCAATGGCTTGGGTAGATGAGGAAAACACAAATTTTATCACAGTAGATGGTCTATAATATTATACATCCATGCCTTGTGGTCTCGAGAATGCTCTTACAACTTTTGTGCATGGTATGCACGAAACTTGTGGGGAACTAATTCATGACCTAGTAGAGGTGTACATTGATAACATCGTTGTAAAATTCAAGACCAAAGACTCCTTACTGGACAACCTTCAGCTAATCTTTGACAAATTGCACATGACGCGCACAAAGCTAAACCCTGATAAGTGTGTCTTTGGGGTCTCCTCTCAGAAGCTTCTCGAATTTCTAGTCACGTATCATGGAATTGAGGTAAATATAGAGAAGATAAAAGCCATTGAAATTACGCAGCCTCCTGCCCACATCAAAGATGTACAGAAGCTTACGATATGTCTAGCTGCACTTAACCGGTTTATCTCTAGAATTGCTAAACGGGCTCTCCCATTCTTCACGTTGTTGCAGAAGACCGGACCTTTCAACTGGTCCCAAGAAGCAGACAAGACATTATGGGAGCCGAAATAGTCTCTTACAATGCTACCTATCATGGTAGCTCTAGAACCAGGTGAGTCTTCGCTGCTTTATATTGTTGCAACGACAAAAGTTGTTAGCATGGTACTAGTCACAGAAAGGCCAGAGGCATCATCAAATTCCCTTTACAAGATGTTGGACTCCTCTGGGTGATTCCAAAACCATCTAGAGGAACAACATTGAAGACACGTCTTGGTCCCAGACCCCAAAAATTGAAGCAGGTCCTGAAGGCCGGGGGCCTCCAGGGCAAGAAGGCATGTCGCACTCTTCTGGGAGGGTCCCAACCACACACGAAGAAGAGTCGGATCTATCTAGGAGGGCCCGATTAGATGGAGAAGATGGACCAAACCCCTCCAGGAGGGTCCGAACCGTCGAGCAACCAATTTACTTCATCAGTGAGGTCCTCCACGACACCAAGACAAGATATCTTGAAGTGCATAAGCTGCTATATGCAGTTCTTATGGCGTTGAGAATGTTGCGCCATTACATTGAAGCTCACAAGATCTAAGTGGTAACTTATTATCCACTATGAGCTATGCTCCGTAATCCCAATGCAACGAGAAACATTGCCAAATTGGCTGTGGAGATTGCTGTGAAGACGGAGACAACAAAAAGTGGTGTGAAATTCACAAAACTTTGAGTCACGACATCGAAGAGTGCAGTGAAGTCAAGATGCTCGCAGAGCGTGTGCAATAGAACCAGCAGAAGCATCGAGAAATCACACCCTTTCGGTAGAGGGAGGGTAAAGAAAAGGCTGAATTAGAGGATGGAGAAGAGCAGGAGTTGGGGTTCCGGGATGGCAATAAGGCGTTAAAGGCGGTCTACAACAACGTCAGTCGCTCTGACTCCAGCCTCGACAATGAGAGAAGGAGGGCTCTCCATATAATTTATGGAGGGTCTTGGGAAATTACTTCCTGGCACGTAGTTAAAACTTTGCGTCAAGAAGTAGATGTTGTAGCTCCCACCATCAAGGCAGAGCCACATCGGAAGTGGATTGATACTTTGATAATCTTTGACAGCTTCGATTGCCCAAAAAACATGGCTGGAGGTGGACAGCTTACGCTGATAGTCTCATTGACCATCAACAACCTACAACTCTTTCGTGTTCTGGTTCATGGCGGGGCGGTGCTCAACCTCATTACCCTAACAAACTTCAAAAAGCTGCAGGTCCCCATGTCGGACCTTAAGCCCTAGCTGGCATTCTTCGGAGTAGGTTCAGGAGCCATTACCCCGCTCGGTTGTGTCTCTCTCCCGGTAACATTCGGGACACATGAGAACTACCATGATCTTTGACGTGGCGGATATTAGTCTTCCCTTCAACACAATCCTCGACATACCACCTCTGTACTTGTTCATGACAGTAGCAAATTATGGCTATCTGGTGTTGAAGATGCCAACACCTACGGGCATCCTTATGATCCGAAGAGACCGTACTGCGGGAGTCACTGCATTGTAGAAGCTACATGCGCTCACCACTGCGCAGGAAGCTAGCACTAACAAGCAGCAGTTGGCCCAACAACCACTGAGCACGTGCCAACGTGGCTCAACATATGCACCCCGTGTGCAGCCAAGCAGTGACGACAATGTTCCTCTCAAAGTGGTCCAAATTGGTTTTGAAGCTGCTCAGACCACTCGCATTTGTGGGAGGCCTGGGTGACAAATAGGAACTCGCGCTCATCACCTTCCTTCGGGCTAATATAGACGTGTTTGCATGGCAACCGTCACAAATTCCCGGGATCCCCAGGGAGGCGACTGAGCACCATCTGAAGATCTACCCCGGTGCATGGCCGATCCAAAAGAAGCCCCGAAAGCAGTCCATCGAGCGGGCAAAACTTCATCCATGAAGAAATCAAATAGTTGTTGGTTGCTGGATTCATTAGGGAGGTTCATCATCCCTGATGGCTGGCAAATCCAGTCGTCGTCCCCAAGGCTGGTGAGAAGCTTCAGATGTCCGTCGACTACACCATGCTTAAAAAGGCATGTCCAAAAGAACCTTTTCCACATCCAATAATAGACCAAGTAGCAGATTCTACTCCTGGTTGTGAATTATTATCTTTCCTAGGTGTATATTCTGGTTTCCATCAAATACCAATGGCTAGGGAAGATGGGGAACACATAGCTTTTATCACAGTAGATGGTCTATACTATTATACATCCATGCCTTATGGTTTGAAGAATGCTCTTTTAACTTTTGTGCATGCTATGCAAAAAACTTGTGGAGAACTTATTCAGGACCAAGTAGAGGTGTACGTTAATAACATCGTTGTCAAAGTCAAGACCAGAGACTTCTTACTGGACAACCTTCAGCTAGTCTTTGATAGATTGCGCACGATGCATATGAAGCGGAACCTTGACAAGTGTGTCTTCGGGGTCTCCTCTGAGAAGCTTCTCGAGTTTTTGGTCACACATCGTGGAATTGAGGCAAATCCAGAGAAGATAAAAGACATTGAAATTACAAGGCCTCCTGCCACATTAAAGATGTCCAGAAGATTAAGGATGTTTAGCTGCACTTGACCGGTTTATCTCTAGAATAAATAAGCGTGTTCTCCCATTCTTGAAGCTGTTTGCATAAGACCGGACCTTTCAACTTGTGCCAAGAAGGAGACAAGGCATTCTGGGAGCCAAAACAGTATCTCACGACGCTACCGGTCATGGTAGCTCCACAACTAGGTGAGTCTTTGCTGCTTTACATTGCTGCAATGATAGAAGTAGTTAGCATGGTACTAGTCGCAAAAAAGGCCAAAGGCATCTTTGAATTCCCCTTTACAAGATGTCGGACCCCTCCAGGAGGGCCTGGAACCACCTGGAGTAAACAACATTGAAGACACGTCAGGGTCCCAGACCCCAAAAATTGAAGCAGGTCCTGAAGGTCGGGGGCCTCCTAGGCAAGAAGGCATGTCGGACTCGACCAGGAAGGTCCCGACCACACACGAAGAAGAGCCGGATCCGGCCATGAGGGTCCAGTTAGATGGAGAATATGGACCAAAGCTGTCCGGGAGGGTCCGAACCATACAGCGACCTGTGTACTTCATCAGCGAGGTACTCCACGATGCCAAGACAAGATATCCTGAAGTGCATAAGCTGCTATATGAAGTTCTTATCGCGTCAAGAATGATGCGCCATTACTTCGAAGCTCACAAGATCTCAGTAGCAACTTCTTATCCACTGTGAAATGTGCTCCCTAATCCAAATGCAACAGGAAACATTGCCAAATGGCTTGGGGAGCAAGCAGATTTTGAGCTTGAATTCCTGCCTCGACATGCTATTAAGAGTCAGGCGCTATCTAACTTTCTGGCAAAATGGACCCCATATCCATCGTGTACAAGGGGCCTCAACGTCGACAGGCAAGCACTAAAGGTTATTGTCTTCATCGAGCCTCACTAGACCCTCTTCTTTGATGGCTTTGTACAGAAGCTGGGGGCCGGAGCGTAAATTCTGCTCCTCGCACCGACTGGGGAGCAGATCAAGTACATGGTCCGCCTTGACTTCAAGGCGACCAACAACATGGAGGAAATGAAGTCCTCATTTTTGGATTGAAGCTAATCAAAGGAGATTTGCAGCTCGTCATCAAAAAAGTAAATGGTGAATGATGTTGCAATAATCCACAACTAGCAGCATATCTACTTCAAGTCCAAAAGTTGGAGAATGAATTCATGTCTTGGACCTGTGCCATGTCCAGCGTGCCAACAACGCTGAAGGTGATGAGCTCTCAACAAAAGCTTCTACTGGGGCTCTAGCACCCGATGAAGTTTTTCTAAGGAGACTACAAGTACCAGCCGCCCAACCTGCCGAATTGGGTGAAGGGGGTGAGATCATCACCTCGAAGCTGGGGATCTCGGTGGCCCTACTACCATGGAGTCCACAAAGGATCATAGGCATCATGGAAAGCTGCATGCAACTTGGCGCGCACGATCCAGAAGCTCAACTTAGTCCGGATGCATGGATCACAAAGGTCCAGGACTACTTGAAGGATAATATTCTTCTTGAAGAAGATGTATTTGCTGAACATATTGTTTGAATGGCTAAGAGATACACGTTGGTGGAAGGGGGTCTCTACCGACATGGAACCAACGACATACTATTCTGGTTCATATGACGAGTAGATGGTTGTGAGCTCCTCGCAGAAATCCATGGAGGCGAGTGTGGGAATCATGCTTCATCCTGCGCGTTGGTCGGTAAGGACTTCCAGCATGGTTTTTACTGGCCTACATCTCTCCAGGATGAAATCAAGCTGGTCAAGAGATGTGAGGCCTGCCAGTTTCATGCCAGGCAGATCCACACACTGTCAAAGTTACAAAAAATGATCCCACCCTAATGGCCATTTGCAGTATGGGGCTGGACCTTCCGAGACCCTTTCCCAAAGCCGTCGAAGGGTACCGATTTCTCTACGTCGCCATCGATAAGTTAACAAAGTGGCCAGAAGTTGCTCCTGTCGTAACAATCAACAAGCAATCAACAATCAAATTATTGAAGTCTATAATCTACAGATTTGGAGTCCCGAACAGAGTCATTTCAAGAATATTGCAAAGACCTTGGCATCACAATTTTCTATGCATCAGTAGGACACCCAGAAAATAATGGGCAACCTGAGAGAGCAAATACTTAGATACTCAAAGGACACAGGACTCGCACCTATGAACGCTTGAAAAAGCATGGTGCCAATTGGCTTGAGGAGCTTCCGTGTGCCCCGTGGGCTAGCGGAACAACACCTAGTAGGGCTACAGGAGAGAAACCTTTCTTTCTGGTGTACGGAGCCGAGGCTATCCTTCCTCCGGAGATCACCATGGGTTCTCTTCGAGTCCAGGCTTACAATGACATCGCACAGGAATAGCTCCGGCACGATGATCTTTACCTTGCCAACGAGGCAAGACGCCAAGCAACCGTTCGAAATGCACGGTACCGACAAGCGCTCCAACGCAATTAGCAACAACACGTGCGCAATCAGCAACTTGAAGTAGGTGATCTGGTCCTGCGGCACATACTTTCTCGAAAAGGAGCAAACCAGCTCTTGACCAGCTAGGTGGGTCCCTTTCGAGTCATAAAAGTTTCCTGCCCTGGATGCGTACGCTTGTCTACCAAGGATAGGACACCGATTCCCAACCCTTGGAACATCAAACACCTCCGTAAGTTTTACACTTAGCACGATGGTGAAATTGTTCTTATTGTAGTATTTCATAATGTCTAAGAATAACTGGGGTTGGTCCAAAATGTACACCATCCTTGGTCTTGTTCCATACCCTAAGTGTGTATGTTTTGCCTCCCCTGTTTTCTAGGATTACTATGAAATACTATGATATGAAACATTTGTCTCACCATGTGTACATTTACATTGCGCATGTTGTTACTTTATTGCTCTGCTATGTCTTTTTGCCAATAGTGGAAGTGTACAATCTTGTTGCAGATGGGTACCTTGAAGTTGTAGTGATGTATCTATGTATTTTTGGTAGTTATTTTTTCAGGACCTAGTGATTGTTGAATGGCCTATTAACCTGAAAAACCAATGCCAACGATAGGTCCTGAGTGTGGTATTTGCTTAACCTAGTCAGACCCGAAGTACGCACACTCTACCTTAAAATTGTTCAAACAGCACACGGTCCTAGAGGAAAGAGCATCCAATGTACTGTTATTATCACACTAAATTATTCAGGACCCGGATCCAGCTAAGGACAGCGGGACACAAATAAACTAAGGGCAAGGAGATCATAATGAACACTTTTACTACTCTTTTCTTGTCTCTCATGTTCAGAATAAATTTTTTAAGATCTGAAATCGGCTCCTCCCCAGGGGTCTGTCGTCGATGTTTTACATGTTGACAGTGGGTGCCACCGGATCATTAAGTTACGGCAATCCCAAGAGGCCCACCGTTGACGTTTTACGTGTTGACGTTGGGCATCTTCGGATCAGGAAGCTTTGATGCTTCTCAGGGAGCACGCCGTTGGATCTAAGCAGGCAACTCGTTGCCATTGCCATGTACCTGATGGTAGATGTCCCCAATCCATTTATCATGTCTACCGGGGGGCCTCCAATCTATGTTGAAGATCAAATTAATTCATACACCGAGCTTTTACACAAAAGATTGAAGATACATTGGCAAATGAGGAATGAGGAGGTCCTAGTTGTCACTGGAGTTGCGTTCAAACCACACGACTATGGTCTTGGCAGTGTCCTGCACGCTGGCCTTGGCTATCTCCTCCGTCTCTATGACGTGCCCTCGCATCACTTGAGCCAAAAAGATGTTGGGGTCATAGCATCGGAAGCATGTCAGCACATACTCCATGACAGCCTTCGCCAGTTCCTTTCCCTCTGCTCCAATTGGTCGCTGAGGACATCTTCCAGCGCTCCCAGTTTGGCTCCATTGGAATTCAGGGTAGTGAGGGCTTGATTAAGCTCCGGTGTCGGACCACCTGGCCGAATAGTTCTAAAGTCGAGAGGCACCCGAGCACTGTCAGCATGCCTTAGGAAGCTCTAGATTTGGTAAGCCTCAATCTTCTATGCAGCCTCCAGCTGCTCCAGTGACTTTCTGGCGGTAACCAATTCTTTGAATCACCCCTTCGAGAACAGCTCAACCTCCTTGGCATGTTGCTGCATTCGATCAGCCAGCCGCTTCTCATGGTCGGCGATCTGTTTCTCTCAGAGGATTACCCAATATGTCCATACTGCCAGATTCTTGGCTTGACATCTCACCTCTTCCTCTTTAGCGGACGTAGTGAGCTCCCGGTTGTAGAGTTCTTGTGTGGGGACCGGAGTCCACACATCCGAGGATCTCATTGGGTGGTGCCGTGCGATGCGTCACCTAACATCACACACAAAAAGGATACCAAAACATATAAAGTTTTCATTTTATAATAAGAAGAGTTTACGAAAGAGTGTACAATAGAAGTACACATGAAGCGGAAAATACATAATCATAATCTCACCTAACTAAGCAGGAGAGAAGATGTCCATTCCCTGGGATGATTCTAACTAGCAACATCAAGAACATTCAGCAGCGGCGTGGTTTACATGAGATTTATCTCGACATCTCGAGTCTCATGTACAACCTGAACAGCAGAAATAAAACTAATACCTGCAAAAATCGTTAAAGCGCAAACGTGAGCATAAGGCTCAGCAAGACTTAACCGTCTCACTAGACATATGCAGGGTGAATACTAACATAGGTAAGGAATAGCATAAATAGACTCGCCTATAAGTGGATCCTTATAATCATGTTTTAAGTAGCAAATGACATTCTCCAAGCACAGCACATCATGGGTTCCACACAAACAAGAAACGCTTTGCCGATGATATGACATGCCCAAAGCACATAATGCTATTACAGGTAAAGTATGGGGAAACTGTAAACTTTTAATTATACTATCTCTAAGACAGACAAGGATGCAAGCAATTATAATTCGATACAACATATTTTTCTGGCTTCTTTAGTATTTACTACGTCACTGCTCAGTGAACAAGTGGTACTCTATTACCGCGAGGGACGGTGATTGCAATCAGAACAAAGCCGGACAACACGACACATACGCACTTTCGGAAATGCCAGCGAGTACTTCGCGCAGTACCTACGTAACACTTCAGTACTAGTCGTATATGGCAACTTTTCGCGAGACACTCAAATGCTGAACCGGTCGATCCATCACGAGCAGGAGGTCCCTGCATGGGGCGTACTTTGACGTGCCCACCAGCGGATTTACACCTTGCTGCCCTCAACCTACACCTATAAAACGGAACGGTATGCCTCGACACCCAAGTGACCAAGCTACGTCAGTTTACTGGAGCCCATATATCCATTATGTTGTCGGTACAAGTCAAGCTTGTCCGAAGGGGCTGCATATGGACGGGCCTTAATCGACACAGGCAGGGCTATGCGACTGAGACTCAATTCTCGCCGCTTCCTGTCCATTCCCTGCCCGGTCTCAATTTCATTGTATTAAGCCATTTTCTATCTAACCAATCCTGTGAGATATGTCCTACATCTCTTGCGAGTAGATTCCAACTACTCGACTTCTACCGAATTTCTGATGCATTAGAAAAGCAGTTACTATAGGTCAAACTGTAACTCATTCCCACCAATCCCTAGGATTTTTGGCCATGCAAGTGGAGTATCAATCATCCTAAACGTAATGCACAATTCATAGACTACTCATCATAGTGATAAAGTAAAATTTTATAAACGACTTAAATGCAAACCGGGGCTTGCCTTAGTTTGCGACTCGAATAAATGTCAATTGTTAGGGCTTGGTCTTCCTCCGGAGAACCTTCCATGGAACTTCAGTAGAAACACCTTGGCCTTCTCCTCCAAGCGAAGTTTCTTGTCGATCACTTATCAGTGCGTTCCTATCGACATGATATGCATATAAGTAACTAAGTAATTAAGTTAATAATAGACTCCACGGGGTTGTGTACACTCTAAGAATGAGGAGTTTGACTAGGAAGGATAGATATGCCTCTGTTGTGTGGATAAACAAAGGATGGAGTCAAGTGGTCATAGTAGTATCGAGATGTGAATTGAAAGGTGCAACATAAGCACACATTGCAACTTGGCACTCAACACTCGATGCTATGCCACTCAAGGATGATAAAGCTGAATGGTGTGGAAGTGTTGGACTGATAGTGTAAGGAGGACTAAAGAATTAAGGGGTACATTGAAAGCTTGAGTATGAGTGGAGTGTACAAAAGAAGGTCGCGATTCAGTAGTCGACCAATGAACTTGACTTAACTCATAAAGGAGTAAAACTAGTTAAGTTAGCAGTGCTGTCGTAGGGTCCTGACTTAGGATGAACCATGATGGAACCTAATGACACTTGGGACTGAATTGGGATCAACAAGGCTTGGACTTAAAAAGTCATTACAGGAACTATTAACCTAGCATGAGTACCAAGACAACGTTCATATGATTTTTAGGTAAAGTAGTTTCTACGGCAAGCTTCTCGAGCATCGTTCAAGTGCTTACACGACGACACTAAAGTAGTGTCTCCCGCAAGCCTGTCCAGGTGAGCTCGGTAAGCTCTCGGGACTTAAACATAACGCGAGACCTTGCTGTGAAGGCATGTTTTGTCATCTCGAGAAGATCGTCTTAGCAACGTCCACAACAACCCGGACTCGTAAAAGGGTTGAGCGGAATCCTGTACACCACTTTGTGAGTCTTAAGGCTAGTGATGTCGAATCGGTTATTGATAAGCGACTCGACAAACCTGCCATCGATGAAGTGGTACACCAAAATAACCAATCCTGTGATCGGTTAGGGAACATCCTCGACACAACCAAGGAACTCTTATCCAAGGTTCCCCTTGGTCTAGTTCTCCTTGTTGGTCGCAACGTTCTTGCATACCTCTACCCTAGGTCATCAATGATCACCGACCCACCTGGTTTGAACTAGAAGGAATTTCATCGAGCATCTAGATTACACCTAGTACTCGATCACTCTCACATCAACTAAAACCTAATTTGGCTTGACAACTATTGTCCGATGAGTCGTGCTTGTGTTCCAGCACCACACACATCACAAGCATCCTTCATCTCGATTCCAGGACACGATGACGGCTCGGAGCATCATGACGACGTCATGTGGTCAACGATGTCGAGGCGGCTCATGGTGGAGCATCACGAGCATGCACAGACAAGCTAACGCGATACAAATGACAAAGGAGGTAAACTTAGGGATTTCTATAGGAATGATATCAAGGCGGAACATGGACGTACAACTTGGCGACACATGAGTACCATTAGGGGTCATGACTAACGGACTTCGGTGCATCAAGCAAAGCATTTTAGGGCAAGGCTCACCTTGTAGGCATTTTGGCGAACATCTTGGGTGTGTACTTGATTTCCGTCGCTTCATCATCATTCAAAGGGGATCTTGGCACATATCTTGGTCGATTGCCAACCCACAGTAAACCTGCATCAATAGACCAGCATTGAACAACAACACACTTAGTTTTTCCTTGTAACCATTTTGTCGAACACCTTGGCTGCAGTCACTGATCCAATAAATCTTGCAAAATCAAAGCTAAACATGGACCAGTTGTCGATACCATTGTGTCAAAGGCGTGTTCTGGGATCTCATACATCACATACATCCCTCGCTTTGCTGGTTTGGTGCCACCATGGCGCGGAACATCGCGACGACGTACCGAGGGCGGCGAGCGCACGCAGACTCAGGAATGGGTGCGGCATGTCGTAGGTCAGGGCGTGTGTTGGAGCGGACGGCAAGCATCAGGACGGCGGTGGGAGGCGAAGCGCCATGGCGACTGGGACTCGGCCAAGAGGGCGGGTCGATGGTGCTATGGTGGCTTGGCGAGCTAGAGCAGAGGTGACGCTAGTGGACGGCGCGGCTAGGAGCACGGCGTCGACGGCGCGTAGACGGGCGCCGGAGGCGGGCAGCTTCGGCGCGGGCAGAGGCGCGTGCGCGCGAGGCGGCAAGGCGCCGATCGGCGAGCAGAAGCCGGTCGGAGCAGCTGGTGCGGCTGCGGATGTGGCGAGGGGGCGTGGGAGCGCGCAGCACGGGGTCGGCACCGGAGGCGGGTTGTCGGCGGCCGAAAGATGGAGCGCGCGGCCGACGTTGAGCCGACACGGTTGCAAGCGGGGGCGGCGAGCAGGGAGCTCGAGAGGCGGTCATGGCTGCCGGGCGAGCGGGCGGACGGGAGGTGGGGAGGCGTGAGTGCGGTCAGGGCGCGTGGGGCAAGCCGGCGACCGAGCGGGGCAGGGCGCTGTCGGGAGCAGAGGGCGAGCCCGAGTGGGGCGCGGCCGGGAGGAGCTGGGAGGCGGTGGAGTCGGGCGGCTAGATATAGGCGACGTTTCTCCGTGGCACATGCAGCACGCCTGCGTGGAGGCAGGGGTGGAGGTGCCGACCTGACTGGTGGGGACCACCTGTGGGACCCACCTCCCTTCTTCTTATCTTCATTCTAACTGCAATTAATTATCTAATAGGCTCTAAAAGTGTTAAAAGTGGGCATGGACACTAAACAAAATATGAGGAATTTATGGGGCAAATCAATTTCAGTATTTGGTAAAGTTTTCAACAAATTCAAATTTTGAATTTGAATTCAAGTGGTGATACTTGACTCAAAGAAATAAATAGTAGATGAGGTTCAAAAATCTTGAAACTTTGAAGTTACCCTTTTTGAACCATAAGGGACCTAAGGAAAAATTTGGAGTTGATTTGGACAAGGTTGAGCACAAAGTTTAAATTTGAAGTCAACTTTGATTAAATTCTTAGTACGTGTCCAATAAATTGGAAACGTGCTTCAAAATTTTTGAAACTTTACCGAGAGTCTATTTGGAATATTAGAAGGTCATGGAAAAATTTACGGCCTGAGATTTGAATATTTTTGGATGTCCCATTTTAGGGTTGGAATAATTCCTTTTTCTTTCTGTCTATTTTGTTTTTCTTTTCTCTTTTAATTTGAATACATGGAAATTAAGAATATTACCCCTTAAGTCCCAAATACATTAGCAACCATGTTCTATATGTAAATTTTTAACAGGTTCATATTTTTAGTGAACATTGGTTAACTCATATGGTTCATGTGAGTTTGGATTTCCAAGTCCACTTTCAAAATTTTTAAGTTCGCATTGCTGCGTTTTTGTTCTCCTGAAAAGCGGGCTTTTACATCTTGTCCCCCCCTGCCACAAACGTTTCTGCTCCTCTTTAGAGTCAGTTTTTAATAACTCAGCACAGAGATCCAAATCTTTTGGTCCATGATCCAGATTCTAGGAGATGTTTGTGTCTTCTTCTTGGAGCTCTTGCTCCCTCTTGGAGATGGAATCCTGGCGTTGGAGGAGCTCTTCCCTTTGCTTGTTACGAGGGTCCAAGCGCCACCTCTTCGTCAAACATTTGGTGAGTCTAAGCATCCAGTGCTCCATTGGTAGCCTTCCTATCATTGAGAAACTCATCCATGCACGCCAGACGCGCTCGTTCAGTCGCAAGACGATCGCTCTCATATGCCAGCCGAGTCTGCGTGAGCTTCGTCTTGAAGTTCGACAGTTTTTGCCACTGCTGTAGAGCTTACTGCTCTGCCTTTAGAGCATTGTGCTCATGGTAGAAGCCAAGTTTTACTTAATGAAGACTAGAGCATAAATTTTCTATGGATAATGATAGAGGGATCAGCTACATACCTTCCATTGGGTGTGTTGGTGCTCCCATGGATTCAGGATGATCGTTGGAGTCCGCGATACAAGAGTAGATCCCACCAAGCCTTCATCTGCTACAAAGGTACTTGCACCTAACTCCGGAGTGTCGCCAACCGCCGGCACCGATGCTGATGCAGTACTAGTTGCCAATTCTGACGCCGGCGTGCTATCAGCTGTCGGCTTCGTTACTGCTTCAGCATTAGCTATCGGCTCTGTTCTTGCCGCGACTACTAGCTCCAGCACTGTTTTCAGCTATGGCCCTGATGTGATATCTGCCAACGGGTCCGGTGCAATCGCAACATCTAAAGTTGGCTCCAAAGTCATCCCTGCGATAGCTATTGGCTCCGGCTCTGTCACAGTATCTACCGCAACCTCTGAAGTTGCTATGACATGAACTGTCGGATCAGCCTGCCTAACATCACCAATCGCAGCACTAATGTAGCTTGCCTGTGGCAACATCGTTCTTGCCACTGAAGATGGTGGAGCTAGACTGCCATCATTGGCAGCAGAAGGAACAGCGAATGGCTTTGTCGCTCTAAAAATAGAGACAAAAGAAGATAAGCAAGAGGCAAGGAATAAAAAAGACAGCTTCCCAATGATGCATCATACCTAGGACCTCGATAGCTCCAATCGACACGAAACTTCTGTGGGCAGCCAAAGTCATGTGAACCAACTGTCACCGGTGAAGAAGATGTTCCAATCTTGACTCCGGGAGTCTCTGTGGCGGCTACTGGCCTCAGAGCCACCGGGAGGTCCGGGACTGGTGCCATATCTCCTATTGCTAGAGCTTCAGTTTGAGGATCCACTCCGGACCCAGTGCTCACCATTGGTGACGGGTCTGAAGCTAAAGGCATTGGGGTGGAGGTCGAACAGACGATCACCACTGACATTAGAGTTAGTCACTCCCCCGATGTTGGCACTACCTCCATTGAAGATAGCTTGGCGGAGCCTGCATCCATTCGCACTAGCTTCCTCTTCTTGCCAGAAGGGTATGTGGACTCTTTCCTCTTGCACTAGCCGGAATCAGACTGAGGAACTTCCTGACGACTGGGTTATACAGAAGTTTTTCCCTTACCATCGCAGAGTTAGATCTGGACCCTCCCTATTGGCTGGGGGTCGGAACTCCAGAAATGTTTATACCCCTGGAGGCATCTCCCACCTGCCGTACTGCAATGCCAATATCATCAAGAGTCAGCATCTCCTTCAACAGTCATGATCTTAGCTCTGACAAGGTGAGGATCAGTAAGAAGTTGTAGAGAGGCACGACATTGTTTGGAAATGGGACCACTGTACAACCATGATAGAACAAATAGCGGGGCCTTCTCGTCCAAGTTGGTTCCGTTGCCATGCTCTACCGAGTGAAATCCATCACTTTGCCATACCTCCAGGCTGGATGATCCCTTTGCTGAAGAGGCACAAGACACAGCATTAAGAAATCGCAGAGGACCATCAGCGATGTCCACCCTTCTTCAGTTAGGTGTTGGATCCTGCTTAACACGGGGTTGTACTCCACTGGCAGATCTGGGGTGAGATGCCAGAAGACTTTGTCTGTGGCGGGTGCACTAGCTGGCAACTCCAAGCAGTCGTGCTGATCAATCCGGACTATCACCCAGTCATAGTTCCAGTTCTCCCACTTTCCGGAGGAGAAGGACGGGATGTAGTTGTACGGTGAGTTTCTGCAACGCTGGAAGTAGTAGGCTCCTATGCAGTCTGAGCTTCTTCCGGATGCTCGGGGGGTGAAGAATGTCTTGAAGAGCGGCACAGAGGGCCTCACACAAACCCATATTTCACAAAGGTGCACGAAGATCGTCACCAACAGAATAGAATGTGGGGTATGATGTTAAAGCTGCAGCTCGTACACCTCCAGTACCATGAGGAGAGAGGAAGAAATCGGAGGAACTAACCCAACAAAAGCATAATCCGTGAAGAAGACGATGTTGCCGGAGCTTTTCATGGTGAAAGGAAGGCTACCGCAGCGCATCGTGTTGTTCAAACAAGAATCTTGCAAGCCCATCAGGTTCCAAACTCTCACAATATCTCTCTTGTTGACAAGCTTGGAGAGAAGAAGTCTAGAATCCATGGTAGCAAGTGGAGGAAAGCGGAGAACATGACACAAAGAAGGAAGCGGAAAGTCCTATGCACAAGGAAGCAGATTCGAGAGTAAGAGTTCCTTCGCCGTGCTGACTTCATCTTTTACTATCCTCCTCAACGCTTGGAAAGCAACTGCACGCTGAGATTGATTACGCTCCGCATGGTTACCTTCGCAAAGGACAAGGGGTCCCACTGTCCCTTGACAAACAAGTCACATGAGACAAATAGTTGTCATGATAAGGAGTTGGGAGGAACCCAAGGAAGGTGGCCTGGTTGGGCTACAGAGATTGTGTTGGGAACCGATTTGGAAATCGTATTGGGAACCAACATTCTTCAATGCGTGAGATCCACATGAGTGCATCATGCCTAGAAAATCAAGAAATGCCACGAGTCGACTGTACAAGAACGTATTGTCGCTTCAACTGCTCCAGTGAAAAGTTGAAGAAACAACGCGGGGATACATGATGGTGGTCCCACCTGCGGGATTGAAACCTTCCCCAAGGTGGGCCTGGGGGCTACTATCAGTACCTTGCAGACCGGATACCCTCGCATTCCAGGAAAAGAAGTGTTGGGTCCCACCTTCCAAGGGCGGAGACATTCAGGGGTGATGTGTCCTACAACTTCGGACCTGCCTCCATAGTAAAGGTGGCTCTGGTGCTGCCACGTGTCCTGCAGCTCCGGCCTCGCCTCCCAGCTAAGGGTGGCTCCAATGCTGCAATGTGTTATGTAGCTCCAACTCTAGTTCTTCCACGTGTCCTGCAGCTTCGGACCCGCCTCCTCGCTGTGGATGGCTTCGGTGCTTGCACATGTTTTCTAGCTCTAGACTTTTCCTCTTCGATGAGGAGGGCTCTGTAGTCCCCACCTATCCAACATGGTGTTGGCATTCAAGGCCATAAATCAACCACTTCAAGACTAGGTTAACACATCATTAACCCCGCATTAATAATGCACAATCACCGGGGTATCAAGATGTAGTAACATTGCCATCAGGGCACATTTATATGCAATTAAATCATAATTAAGTGCCTTGGACCGTGTATAGGGTACTTAATGGACCGAAGCCACCTGTTGGGCCTCGGCCTCACTGTGAACTGCCGGGCTTTAGCATATAAATGGGTCGAGCAGTCGCAAAGGATGGCATATAATTTCAAGCCATACAAGCTACATAGGAGACGATCAGACTCTCGCATACACGCAATACAACACACAAACTCCCGTGGATGTAGGGTGTTACACTCTGGCGTCTCAAACCACATAAATCACTCGTGTTCACCCTGATATTGCTTCTTGAGTTTTTGCCCCCAATAAAAAAGAACCTCCGCACACTGCTCCGTAGCACTACCGGTTGAAGTGTCGTTGCTACACTTCAAAAGACGATGTCGTGGAATCTGCCGCGGTTGAATTGTGTGAGCTTTTCCTTTAATTCGTGGTTTAGACCATTGTAGAAGCTCTCACACTTCTTGTCTTCAGTTCCCAAATAATCTGACACGTATTGTACCAGATGGTTGAAGGCTTTGGTGTACTCGTGAGCACTCCGCCCTCCGTGTTTCAGCTCCGGAAACTCTTGAAGTTTTCTTTTCATGATACTGGGAGGTATGTGATAGGTGCGGAACTCCTCCTAGAATTCCATCCATGTTACTGCTTGTCTAGCTAGTAGTGATGCTATTTGGTTCGCCGACCATGCACCAGCTGGACCGTGGACTTGCTGCTCTATGAATAGCGCTTCTATTGTTTGGTGCATTGGAGCAGGTTGAACATCACCTCAATGGTGCGGACATAGTTGTCCGCCTCCCGAGGCTCATCGACCTCCCTGAAGACCAGTGGATGCATCACCAAAAAGTCCAAGTACAAACTCTATTGGGACAGGCGTGGCCCGACATGGCAACATCTTGTCACCCCCCTGGACACGATGAATTCCGCTCTAGCATCCGCGGTAACTCCGTTTGCTTGTCGCGCGAGCTGAGCACTGCGGCAATAACCTCCGCGAGATTCCTCGAAAGTGGATGTGGCGATGTGGGTTGTTTCTCCTACGTGGTTAGTTCCGGAGGTGGAGACTCATCACCACCACCCTTGCCAAAACTTCCCACTTCATGCGTGGAGCGGGTACGAACCGTTCTACATCCACATGATTTAGAAAATCAGCAAAATGTTTGTCAACTTCATCCATTCCATAGAACATTAATGAGAGTAATTACAATGTGATATTTGCATAACATTCACATATATTGATAAAGTACAAACTTTATACAAGATATATTATCCCAGGACCAAGTTATAATAGTGAACTTCAAAACGACGAACTCCCACTACAAAAGTGCATCTCAACTATTTTTTACCTCCATGAGACACCAAACACACATCATTATCTTGTATACACCAACTACTGTTTATAATAATACACACACATGGCTGCAAAATAAACATGAGCAACGGCTAAGTCGTTGCCCTGTCCTGGCAGCGGTGCTGCCTCAACCTCCTCGGGGTCCTCCTCCTTCTAGAACTCGAGCTCCTATGGGTCCTCCTCCTCCTCAGGGGCTGGTACCATGAGCTCGGGCTCCAGTGAAGGTACTACATGCTCTCCCAAGACAAGTGGCATCTCTTCTGCTGTTGGATTAATGACGGGGTGTGGCAGATTCGCATGAAAATCATCCAAGTCCTCCTGATCGTGGAGATAGTCCTGCTCCCAACCTTGTGTCTCTTCTATGGATTCATCTCTTTCTTCTGTGATAACCAACAGATGTTGGTGCTGCTGCCACACCACCGGCTGACTCGCCTGCAACTCATCATGAGTCTGCTGCAGTTCATTGCGAGCTTGCTGTAGCTCATTCTCTCGCTGATTGAGTCTGTAAGTCGTGGGAGAAAGGAATGTACAAGGCGACTTGTTGATGTAGTCGAGAGTTGAATGTGGCCTAGAGGGGGTGAATAGGCATTAAAACATTTTACTACAACACTTAACAGAATTGTCAAATACAAGAGGGACAAACTAGTCCATTGTAGAGTACGGACTAGTTCGGTGTGCTTGTAACACCTACGAAAGGATTAACTGTTTTGTGTTTTTCTCGAATGTTACAGCAGCGAAATGTAGTAGACTATCCTAACAACTTTAGAAACTGTTTAGGATGAGTCATTAGCACATGGAATACAATATTTATACAAGTTGCAAATATAATCAAGGCTATGCCCTAGATAGGATGATTGCAAAAATAAAGATCTATAACACACGAGACAAATTATTTTTACTGAGATTCGATCTCACAAAAGATATCTATGTCCTCCTTGAGGACCTCAAACAGAGTCGGGTCTCAACAGACCCTTTACCTCTTCAAGTCACTACGAAGGCCGACTTGAGTTCCACTATCACAGGGTAATTACTGAGTCAATGGGGCTACCTCACAAGTTGAGGGCTCCCACAAGATTACAAATCAAAATAGAGTTCAACACACATGAATAATTATGCAATAATCAACAAGAGTGTGTGAGAAATCAAACCCAAGAGCTCAACGTCGATGAGGTCGTCACTCTTCCTTTCCCAATTGCCAACTCCTAAAGATTTGATTCTTAGGGCCTTAGAATGTGTGGGGAGGAGTGTTTTTGTGCTCTTGGATGCAATGGCGGTGCTGGGGTTCTTAGTTGGTGGTTATGGGGTCCTGAATCACATATTTATAGACATTCCAAAAAAAAATTACCATTAGGGATCTCGACGGCCGAACTAGTCTGCTTTGGGGACCGCACTAGTCTGGTGTGCTGTATGATATGTGCGTGAAACGTGCAGCACACCTAACCCTAAATACTGTGAGTGAGCCCGACTAGTCCGTATTAGATCGGACTAGTTCGTTGTGATTCTAGTAACCAAACCAAACTAGTCTGTGTCAAAACGGACTTGTCCGATGCAAGGTGAGGTTTGTGTTATGTTGGTGGACTTGTCCGTATTTTGGAACTTGTTTGTGCAAAACAACATAAAGTTAACCGGACTAGTCCGGCTCAGTTGCGGACTTGTACGTACGGCAACAGTAAGTGAATCAGACTAGTCCACTAGCAAATAGACTTGTCTGGTGCTTCAGTGAATTGCTTAACTTGTTGATTTTAGCCCTTACTCTATACGCAAAGTCATGAGCCCTTGGGTTGTGTCTCTCACACACATCCTATACATTAACCACTACTTTGCGCTTCCATTCATTGCTTGGGCTCTTCCCTTCTCATTCCTCATTTTTCAGCTTTTTTTTGCACCATTAGTTTTATTCTCCAAAGACCTGCTTTCATCTCAACAAATTTCATTAGGATCTCATTTGGTTATCATCAATCGTCGAAAACCAACAAGGGTATGCCTAGATGCACTTTCAATCTCCCCCTTTTTGGTGATTGATGGCAACCATTTGATATTTCACAGTTAAGAGTAAAAATTTGATTTTTCATGAAGTGTGCATATATGAGCAAGACAAATGTGAATAGGAAATATTTCTCACATGTGTGCACTCTTTATGGTGGGTGCCTATAGAGTGTGTGTGAGCAAATATTATGATGTGCATGATGGAAAATACAATAATTATAATGAACAACCATCACAAGGATATCATTATGAGCATGACACATCTAAATTAAACAAAGTAGGCACCATCTAAATATAAATTACTAGTTTGAAACTTAAAGCATAAAAGATACATGTCCATGATCAATAGTCCTCAAGGCTCAAAATATATTACTAGTCTCAATCTCTCCCCCTTTGGCATCAAGGCACCAAAAACGGAAAAACTGGTGGAAGCTACTCTCCGTCAATCCCTCTTACGCTCTCGGTCATGTCCTCATCTTCATCTTCGGATTCATGCTCCTGTTGAGGAGGAGGAGGAATAGAGACACCGCCAAGTCCAAAGGAAGCAAGTTCCTATTCTGTGAGAGCTGGAGACTATGTGAAGTTCTCTACTGAGTATTCGGAGATCCCACTGGTTCAATGTCCAACTTCTCACAAATAGCCTTTATATTGTCCTTCATGTACCTCTGGTGCCTCTTCCTAGCCAAGCTTTCCTTGTGTTGCTTCACTTCCACTTTGTGACAGGATGCAAAGATGGAGGAAAGCATCTTCAGAGCACCACTTGAGGAATCTCTGGAGGGTGGAGGAGCAGAGGTAGTAGTTCGAGCCCTTGTGCCTTCATGTGCTTGCTTTGACCTCTGTTCCCTTGCAGGTGAAGCAGGTGCATTGGGAACAATGTAGGCTATGAGCTTCTGAGACCTGAGACGAACATGTTCAACATCCTTAAGAAACTCAAGGTCGGTCCCTTTCTCGATCATGTACATTATGTATGGTGCATAGCCACACGACCTATTGGGAGTGATTGAGATGTTCGCTATATCATTGCAGATATACTCAAAGACGTTGAAGGTCCTTTTCTTGGTTATTACTTTCATCAAGGACCTTAGTGATCCTTGAATGATCCCTACATATCCATCCTTTGGAGGAATGGTCTTCCTCAAAATCCTGTTTAGCACCAGAAATAATGGCTTCATGTATTTTTGTGGTAGGTGGCTTGTATGGCATTCTTGTGTCATAGAGGAATATGAGCTCATCCATCTCTAAAGCCTTCCACTTGTGAATAACAATTTCACTGTTCAAGTCCAGATGGAGTATCTTGGCAAACTCCTCATACGTGACAGTGTATTTCGATCCATTTGTCATCCATGTGATTCCTTCCTCGTCATCAACCGAGAAGTAGAGGGTGGAGTATAATTGGGTGATAACTTCATTGTTCTAATTGTATTGGAAGGATAGGAGATCCTTCAGACCATGTCTTTCCAAAGCCTCTAGGTCTTCATGAAAAGGTTAGCAATTCTTTGATCTCATATACGCCAATCCACCCATTGGCTCACAACAACTGGAGTTCTCAGCTTCCTGTACACATTCTCATAAAAATTTGCGTGGAAGTGACTCTAGAATCTTGGGTTAGCCGCTTGCTTTAGCTGATCATAGACATTGATCTTCCTGAGTTTATCGGTCATATGATTGCCTTTGCCGATGAAATCATGTTTAGTGGGCTGCCTGTTTCAATGCTTAGGTGGCTTCATCTTTAGTGGACCAATGGGTCCACTGGCAAGTCCCTTGCCCTTGCTAGTGCTTCTTATTGGCGCCGTTGAGCTGGAACCGGTATCATACTTGTGTTATGGCTTCTTCACATCCACTTTTCTCTTTCTTGGGAGTACAGGGTCAGGAGGAGAGGCGTGGGCATCATGGTCATGTTGCTTTTTATTTCTCAATTCTTTTGCCCTGGCACTCTCTCGCGATCACATTCGGCTTCATAGTCAAACATGCTCATTTGATGTGGATGACATTGTGTCAGACACATAGAGTACAGGTTAATGTAAGAAGAAGGTGAGTTAGACATCGTACAAACAAGATTTTAGATGTTCAAACTGTCAAGGAGCCGGACATGTCCTTTTTAGGGTGCGGACTTGTTTGAGGTACCAAACTTGTCCGCACAAGGGACCAGGCTAGTCCGGTTTGGACGTATAAGTCCTAACTTCTTATTTTAATAAATCTAACCAAGATTGATGCAAAAATGTAGGAGGACAAAAGAAATACATATAGCAGTGCAATGTATACCATGGGAATCAAGGAAAGTTTGAAAGGATTGAGAAAAGATAAGAACTAGGGTTTGGAGTGATTTTTACCAAAATTTGAGGAACCCAATGAGAGCAGCGGAGTATGAGTCCAGATTAGTCCGCGGGTGGAGGCTCTGTGCTGAGGAGAGTGATTACCATGGAGAAAAACTCAATTCCGGTGGGGAAACGCCGATTCTGCCTTAGGAGCTCTTGCTTGAGGAGAGAGAGTGCAATGGGAGTTGTGAGGAGGAAGAAGGGGAGGGTTCCACGGCAGGTGTTGATTGTTGGTACATCACAGATGAAAATCCGTAAGCGCACTGAGAAACTGTTGTAGCACTTCCCCTTAAAGAGTATTCCCGAGGGTATGGAATCCAAGGAATGTGTGTGCCAATCTTCTAACTAGTTCACCCAAGGACACAAAGTTTGGTGGTAGGCAAGGGATAGAGTGGATTTCCTAAGAGAAGGGATTCTAATTTAAAGCAAGTCGATCAATGGCATCTTGTATTGGGCACGGGCTTACCCTGAATTGCGAGGTGACTCCCGCCAAGAGCCTTTGTCGTAGTCGAATGTGGAGGGTTACAATGGACGGATAGGGTTGTCACCACCTGTTGACGGTTCCTACGCACTACTAACAATTCGTCCATAGTGGTGGAGCCAGAAATGCTTGTTAATATATTTTAGATTATACATGTAAATCTGCAAGCACACGAAAACTATCGATGTAGCATTTTCCCCCTAAGAGTATTCCCAAAGGGTGTCATTTATTTTCTCCCAAAGGAAGGCTAGATTGAAGCAAAGCAATCATCATGTGGAGAGGCTAGGTTGGCCTAGGTAAGGTTCTAGCAAGGATGGATAAATGATAGCTGGAGTAGTGTGACACGCACAACAGCATTCTATCCTAAGGGGATAAATGGGGTAAAGAGGGACTAGGCAATGAGCTAGGTAGAGACTCCTACTATGCTTCTAATGTACATATACATAGCCTAAATTAGTTACTAATGTTCATATTAATTATCAATTCACATGCTAAGTGGATTAACACATCGGGCACGGGTTTAGCCCTAGGAATACTTAGACGACTCCCACCAGGAGCATGTGGCATAGCCGAACGTGGAGGATTACAAGGGACGGATATTGCTGTCACCACCTCCTGCCTACCTCTTCAATCCGTGGGTCTACGAGACATTCAACGCTCACTATAAGAATCACGACAATAGACGACAACCAAAATAATAGACGACGGGACCGTCGTCTTTAAATTAATTGACGACGGTGGTTTCGAGCCATCGTCAATATTCCCATTATTGACAGTGGTTGACCTAGAACCGTTGTCAATTAATTAATGACGACGGTGGGTCGTCATCCATTAGATTTCATCATTAATTACGGGATAAACCGGACTCGCTCTAGGTCGTTATAGACGATGGTGGCCATAAGCCATCGTCTATAAGGTATAATATACGACGGTGACCTTGTACCGTTGTCTATTGGGGACTATTTCCAGCCCGCACGCAGCTAAGTCCTCATTTGGCTTCCTCCATTGTCGCGCTCGAGGGCCGCCGCCGTTGGTTTTCCACTCTCGCCGCGCAGCCGTCTCGCCATCCCGAGTGCCGCCGCCGAGGTTCACCATCGCTGTCGCCTGCTCCCTGACGAGAGGTACGCCACCCCTCTATTCCGCCTTCTCCCCACCGCCTCTCCCCACCGCGCGCTGCCTCTTCCCACCAAGCACCGCCCCCTCCCAGCTTTTGCCCCTGGGCCTCGCGTAATGTACGGGACTCGACTCTCTGAGACGGCGAGCAGCCAGACGTGGCGCGCAGGGCGAAAGCAGTTGGACCACACGCCATTGTGCGAGGTGATGAGACGTCGGGTACAAACACTCTGTGTCTTTAAGTGCTTGATGCGCAGGACACCGACGATGTCTGGGCGTAGCTAAGAGTCAAGTGCAATAATATAATTTATGTTTTGTAAGCAAGGGTACATTACCCACCAAATGCAATCTAGTATTGTGGGTCATGCATGCAAGGAGAAAATGGGATGGGTTAAATGGAGCTTAATTGGACGACTAATGGTAGAAATGCATTTTCCACATTAGCAGCTCTAACTTTGTTCAGTAGATTGCAGTTGGTATCTCGGCAGAGCATATTGAAATTAAATCACTGGAAATAGGAAGGGATGTCCTCAACCCACCAGTCTTTGGGAGGCTACGGGCTGATGACAGTTTGGGCCCACATGTATGTTACAAGCAACCATGCCACGTAGAACTCTGATATGGCAAAACCAAAATTGAAAACCACTGAGAGGGGTAAATTAGATGGTTTGGCATATTTTGGGTGTTAAGTAGATGGTTTTGTAGTTTGGGTGGTTAATTAGACCAAGCTTATACTTGGGGAGGTTAAATAGACTTTTTCCATGCATATATGACATTGGGTCAATTTTCATTGTTCTTTCCTGCTTACCATCACTATTTTCACAGAAAGTCGTCTGGATCATAATCCTAAAAATAATTTGGCATTCTTAGTGACTAAACACCACTTACTTTTAACTATTGTCCCGCGGTTTTGTTTTTGATGTCATTAGGCATAACAGTTCCGCTCTTTTCAGTTGTACTGAACATGTAATTGTTTATTAGTTGGTTTGTTTATTAATATGTAAATATACGGGTTTTGGGAAGGCCCGGCCCGACCCGACACAACACAACATGAACGTAAATGCGTTCGAGCCGTATAGACAGTTGTAGTCGTAACGTATGTGTTAAGACGACACGGATGTGAACGGCAATGGTGAGGACGTCAATCACCCATGATTATGCAGACGGTGGATCCAGACGAGGAATTGTCATCTAAGACCAACTTTCCTCCTCTTTCTCTCGTTCTTTCCTCTCATAAATGACATAACAATGAAAATGAGGAACGTAACCTATAGCAATGCGTCACCCATTTTGGATCGGCACGTCTCACATGCTATTGGCATGTGAGACGTGATGGTTTGGAATTGTCCCTTTTTGGATAGCTTGGTAGTGACCGAGGGGGCGTGGCTTGTGATGAGGCGTGGGTCTGGATCTTGACGAGATTTCGACGGCATAACCATGTTGTTCTCTGCTGCACCATTTTCGGGCGTGCGATGGAGAACAACGGGGTTATGCTGCCGAAATTTCGTCCGGATCCAGACCGCGTGTCCCGTCATGAGAACGCTCCGCTCGGTCACTCTTGGGTGGGTTTAGGACCTCTCTGCCTAGTTGTAGGGCTGTGACATAATATGACAATGAAACTAATAATGATTTATCTGCTTTGAATGTATACACTCAAACATGGTTGAAGGCCGCACTTGGATGCATACTGGTTGGAAAAAGGATGGGAGTCACTCAAAGGAGTGGTTCACCAAGACGGATGCTTTCATACAATGAGCTTTTTTGTTGTGAAACAACAGCAAGGTGCGGAGCCCATGTATCAAATGTCAGAATGCGAAGTGTTTTGACAAAGTGACATTGACGTTCCACTTGTGTCGAAATGGTTTTATGCAACGTTATTAGTTGTGGACCTTTCACGGCGAGACACCTTCTCAAGTCGTAGAATATCGAGATGCGGATGATAGCACTGGGGTCGATAGGATGGATCAGATGCTTGAAGCCATAAATCCTGAATTGACGGAGGATTCTCCTACAATGGAGGCAAAGGAGTTCTTCGAGCGTCTCAAGACATCAGAAAAACCGGTGCATAAACACACCAAAGTGACGATCCTAAATTTCATACTAGATTAATGGCAGTTAAGTCTATGTATTTCTTCTCCAATAACTGCTACAATGACCTCATCAAATTGATCAGTAATGTCCTTCCGTAGCCCCATAAATTGCCTAAGGATATGTATCATTCTAACAAATTGATTTTTGATCTTGGTATGAACTATGAGAAGATTGATATGTGTCCGGACCACTGCCTGCTTTTCTTGAAAGAGCATGCCAAAGAGAACAAGTGCTTCAAATGTGATAAGGCAAGATTTGTCGAAGATGTTAATGAAGATGGTACAAAAGTAATGACTGAAGTTGCACAGAAGCAGCTTCGCTACTTTCCTGTCACACCTAGGTTGAAGCGCTTGTTTCTTTCAAAAAAACAACCAGATACATGAGTGGCACAAAGAAGGTGTACGTGAGAATGATGGAATGATGGTGCACCCGTCCGACGGTGAGGTATGGAATGCGCTTGACCGCTTCGATCCAGATTTTGCCAATGACGCGAGAAATCGCATCGAGTTGGCGACATATGGCTTTTCACCGTTCAATACAAACGCAACACCATACTTTTGTTGTCCCGTGTTCGCTATTCTGTACAACTTACCACCATCTCTTTGTATGAACTATGAGTACATGTTCCTTTGCCTTATTGTACCTGGATTGTATCATCCTGGTTCACGGCTAAACGTGATGTTGAAGCTGTTGATTGAGGAGTTGAAAATGTTATGGACGGAAATTGAAGCGTATGACTTCTACAAAAAAACAGAAATTCAACCTTCGAGCTGCATACTCGTGGTTTGTCCATGATTTCCCAGGTTACGACATGGTTTCTGGCTAGAGCACTCTTGGTCGTTTGACATGTCCACTATGTGCTTCGGACACAGAATGTTTTTGTTTAAAGCATGGTGGTAAGATTTGCTACTTTGATTGCCAAAGACATTGGTTACCCCCCAATCATGTATTTAGGCAACAGAGAAATGCCTTCAGGAAGGACATCGTTGTCAAAAAAGGACCGCTGCAACGTCTAAGTGGGTCGGAGATTGCTGAACAGTTGAACAACATAGTGCCAAATGAAGGTCTTCTTGGATATTTTATCAAATACAGAGAGGACCACAATTGGACTCATATGTGCACTATGGGAGTTACTGTTGTTATGTCCTTAATCTTAATGCATAACATTGATGTCATGCATCAGGAACGTAACATGGGTGAATGCATCATAAGCACATGCTTCGATGTGACGGGCAGAACAAAAGACAATATAAAGGCTCGTAAGGATTTGGCAGAGGTTTGTAATCATCCAACTCTTGAGCTCTCTGAAGCTGGTGGCAAACCACGTGCTTCTTTCTGTCTTCAGCCAAAAGAGATGAAATAAGTCTTCGGGTGGTTGAAAAGTTTGAAAGTCCCATATGGTTATGCTGCTAGCCTGAGACTAGCCGTAAATGTTAAGACTGGAAATCTCATAGGGTTGAAGAGTCAAGATTATCATATAATCGTGGAAAGTCTACCAGTTATGTTTCGAGGCTACATTGACGATGTGGTGTGGAAGGTGTTAGCCGAGCTTAGCTACTTTTATAGATAGCTTTGTGCTAAAGAAATCACAAGGGAGATGATGGATAAGTTGGAAAGGGAGATATCAGTGCTTTTATGTAAGATGGAAAAAGTTTTCCCTCCAAGATTCTTCAATCCAATGCAACAACTCCTAACTCATCTTTCATATGAAGCTAAAGTGGGTGGCCCTGTGCAAATAGGAGGATGTATCACATTGAAAGAGCACTTACGTGTCTTAAACCAATGGTTCGCAATCAGGCAAGGGTTGAAGGATGCATCGCCGAAGCATACGCCAATCAGGAGATAGGATACTTTTCAAGTGTCTATTTTGTAGAAGAAAACAATGTTAACGGTTCCACGTTGCAATACAATATGGATGGCAACCTCTCTATTTTTCAAATGAGAGGCACTACTGTTGGTAGCGGCATGAGCTACGATCTTGAAACAGATGACAAGACAGCTGCTTTGCTATACATGTACGCTAATATAGAGGGGATGGAAGAATATTTTTAGTAAGTGTTTGTTCAACATCTATAATAATTAGCGTGTTGTGTTATACATATATGCTAATTATTTTGTTTTTTTCCTTATTTAGTGAATTTGATCAACAAAATTGGAAATTGAAGCAGCAACCTACGGTTCGACAAATACAATCGATGCGATACTATGGAGTACAAGGAGGGCCTAACTTCCTATCCTGGTTTCAAGCACAAGTAATGTGTTCATGTCTTGTTTCTCTTAGTAATTATGTGTATAGCAAAAAATAGTCTTCTAACTTCATATGTTGAACACTGAAAAAAACGAGCAGGCGTCCATGAAGATTTGCGACAACTGTCCTACGGATCCATTAAAATTAAAAGTTACGGTCGACAAGACGTCAATGGGTTCTGATTTCGTTCAACTCAATTTGAAACTCAACGTCCTTTCAAGGCAACATGTAACACCAAAGTTGTGACGAGGGTAGTTGACGCCGAAGGACGTGAAACTAATTATTATGGGATCATTAGAAATATTCTTGAATTCAGTTTTAAGGGGAATAAGGTCCTTAAAGTAGTCTTCTTTGACTGCGATTGGTTTGATCATAACCACGGAACTCGACAAAACAAATTTGGCATGGTAGAAGTCAAACACAAGGACCGGCTACAAGGTTGCGACACTTTTGTCCTTGCACACCAAGTCGAGCAAGTGTATTATCTACAATATCCATGTGAAAAGATTATTGCTTGGTGGATTGTACACAAGGAGAATCCTCGTGAGCGGTTATATACACAATACAATGATGGATACCTTGATGATGAGGTTGATGTTGTTTACCAAGAACAAGAGTTGCCAGACTCTTTTGTCGTCGAGCCTGGTTTAGGAGTTGATGACTTAGTTTGAGATAAAGAAGATGTAGAAACTCCTAAGATGCAAAAACGAAAACGGGCAACTACCACGACAGAAAATCGATGGTCCAGTTTACAGAGTAGAGTACATGATCGTGATGCTGATGAATTTTGAAATCGAGTGCAAGTAACATTTCCTTCATATCTTCTTTCTTCTTCTATATTTTCAATTACATTCATTAGCAATTTTTTATTAAACAGGATGTCGTCGAGCAGCAGGAGATGACGAGGGACAGAGGCAAGGAGCTTTCTGCCACTGAGAGCCACAAGACGAGATGAGGTCTTCCAGGACAGTCAGCTTAGCGGAGGTAGACGAGCTCAGTTGGTGAGCCATCTACCGGAGTCATCACGTGGACAGGTAAATAACATTTAATTACGTAAATTATATAATTAATTCTTTATTCTATAATATGAATCTTTAAATTTGTCAGGACGACTATACGTCTGAGGACTCAGAGGCTAGGATGCCTCTTTCGGTTCCTGCTTTGGAGCGTCCTTCTTCGGTGCCTACTTAAGAGCCTTCTTCTTCGGTGTCTCCTTGTTCAGAGCCAGTGCAGTCTTGTGACCCCACTTCTGGGTCACCTGATGTGGAGCCGGCTCCAAAGCGGCGGACTAGGAGGAGCCACTACGCCTCCGGCTCCTGCAAACCCAAACGATCAGATCGTTATTCGTCCTATTGGCGAGAGGTAAGTGAATCTTTAACAATTCAGATATTTAAAAGCTTATATATATACTAATTGAGAATCATGTATCAGGACTTGGGAGGATTGTTCGTTCACAGGGCTGAGACACCACAAGCGGGTGAATGGTCTCTTGGGCCATCTAGTCCGTTTTTGCACTACCCCGATGTATTGAACGGACACCTTGCCACGTCTTGGGACCATTATGCAACAGCCCAGGACCTTGCTTAAGTCAACCACCAGAAGGTTGTGTGGCATGACTTTATGGTAAGTATGAATAAATATTTTTATAATACAAATTTATTATAAATTAAATACATTTATTGTATATTTGTTCTTCCAGGCACGGTAACGTTTGGAGAACGAGGCTGAGCAGACGGATCATGCTCGTCTCGTCTTCCATAACTGCGCTAGGAAGCTCGTGACTCAGACACTATCGACGGCTCGTGTTCAAGCTATGAAGGCATATTTCAAGTTGCATCCGAAGGAGGGTCAGTCGGGGAAGTACAGGGAAGGGGCCGACAAGTACTTGACGGAGGCGCAGTACGTAGAGGTAAAGTGTTTATTTTACTTTACTTCATTATATGATTGTGATCAATGCTTTCATTTAATAATAAATGTGTGCAGGTCAGTGTAGCGTGGCTTAACAGCCGTCCGGACGCGTACCGTGCCTTGTGCGCTCATTGGGCTAGCCAAAGCCTCCAGGGAGTGTCTAAAACCCATCGAGAGAGTAGAGGGACGGACGGAAAACACCGTATGGGTGGGGACGACTACATACGTCTCATTAAATGGATGGTAAGTGTGACTTGAATTCTATTTAAGTAATTTTATAATCTTTCATTGTGCTAACATGTATCGATAGGAGCACGAGAGGGGTCAGGAGCCATCACCTATCGAGGTGTGGAAGAGGGGTCACTTGGGAAGTGACCCGTCATAGCCTGACCAGCTGTCCTCTCAGACGGCGTCTCAGACGTTGGTGAGTTATTTTGTTAACTTAATTGAATTCTCTTTAATAGTTTCAATAATGTTATTTTACTGCATTTCAATGCAAAATACGAGCAGGAGGCATGGAGGCTTCGAGGCGAAGAGTACGATTGGCAGAGCGAGCCAATTGTCCCTGAATCCGCGTATGCAATCGGTGGCGGGAAACCTCATGTACGGTGAGTTTTATTAATTTTATTTTACTGGCACGAACTTTGAGTTACAAAAAATTAATAATCTTACTTCGTTGTGCAGGTTGGCCATCTTCGATGGAGTGGTCTACTCGTGGCAGGCGCGGGCTTCCTCGAGAGCCTCTTTATCGCAGCAGGGCGGGTCCAGTAGCAGCCGTAAGAGCCGAGATCTGGAGCTCCAAAGTGTTCGAGAGGATCTCCAGAGGACACAACAATCACTCAAGGCTAGGGACGAGATGCAGGCAGCAGCGCTCAGGGCTAGGAACGAGATGCAGGCAGCGGCACTTAGGTCTAGGGACGAGTATCAAAACTCGTACATGCTACAGTGGAAAGCTGCCTTCCAGGTAAGTTCTGAATGTTGTACTTAACATTTGTAATATACAAATGACAGCTATAATGATTTGATTTGTATTTGCTGGCTATGAGCGCAGGACATCAGGCTGTCTTTCCACAGTGGGCGCCGCCATCGACGGAGCTGCCACTGGTGCCAACGACAGGAGCACAGGTACAAAATTATTCAAAATAACTGAAACTAGTTAAACTTGTTCAAATTTAGTAAAATATACATTTTTATACTTATAACATGTCTAACCACACTTTCATATCACAGGGATCGGGGACGGAGGCTCAAACTCTGTCACCCCAGATTCCGGCGCTTGGACGACTGCCGGAGGACGACTTTCTGAACTCCGACTGCAGCGGACGGGATAGTGTGTGATGGTCAGGTCAGCCGATTTGAAATCTACTTGCATCCTTTCATCTCTAATGTAATGGAATGCCAATCTCCTGCATCGTTGTATAGGGAATTAGGGATAAAAGGGAGAGCAAAACTACTTGAAAAAAAACCAAGTGCACGATGTTGTTTTTGTTTTCATAGATGATCTAGTCTTCTTTTTTGTAATCTGGTAAAAAAAACCAAGTACAGTTATTTGGATTTCTAGGAAGCAACAATGACACATTATTTTCATAAATGTTTGAGATCGATACATCTGAAGTCCACAATATTAAATATTCCTTTTTCTGTAATCCCCTGCCTGAAAATCAGTTTGTTTTGGAAGAATCTCCCATTGTTCATAACCCCCCCCCCCCCCCCCCCCCCTTGTGCAGACTGCAGTGCGTGCTGCACTTAAGTGTTGGAGTCTTGGAGATGAGCTCTTTGTCAGGGTCAGACATTAAGATCACATGCTGATACAAAAAGAAGTTGGTGGTCTATATTGTAAATATCCATTACATATTACTTGCTGATACCTGATTGCTGTGTGATGAGCAACTGTTGCTCAATGTTGTACGTTGAAAGATTCAAGTTCGATTTTAAAATTCAAACTTTGTATTTGCTGGGGTGGAGCATCGATTTGTTTCTTATGACCATGTTATGCAAATAATTAACTGATGTTTTTGCTGTGGCTGAACCGCGGTCGTTGTGTAATTTTGTTTCTGTATATCTTTTGCTTTGGTGGTAAACTCAATTATTTAGCCAACCCTCTTAATGAATTCAGTACTGAGTGAAAGAGTATTATGTTACAATCTGAACGTTGGGAAGAATGCTGAAGAGTTTTGCAGCACTATGTCGAGTAAAATGCACCAAATGTTCATGAATTTGTCCAGTTATGTCATTTAAGTCCACAAATTTTTATTTTTCATTTATGGGTATGAACTTGTTCATCAGTGTTAATTAAATTCATGAACTTCTTCTTTACGGTTGTAGGTGCATGAATTTGTTAAATGGTGTGTTACAGGATCATATACTCTATCAAGCGGACAAGTTCTTGTGGCCTGCAGGCGGTGGATAAGAAACATCATCGTGATTGCTCTTTAATTTGGATGATGGCGGCTATCCAGTAAATCCTCCAGTTCTATAAGCTTGTTCAAGTTTAGAACCATGTTTACTTTTTGCTTGCTTGCTGCTCTTAGTGATGTATAAATCTGTCATGTGTGTGATCTCTTATACGTGAAATTTGTGATGTGATCTTGTAATCTGTGATGTGTGAAAGCTGTTTACTGTGATCTGTGTAATTTGTGTACTATCTGTTTTCTGTTTTTTGTAAAGAAAGCAAAACTTATAGACGACGGTTTTATGGCGGCCGTCGTCTATAAGGACCTCTTATAGATGATGAGCTACAGGAAACTGTCGTCTCTTGGGGTCATAATGGATGACGGTTTGGCCGCGGCCGTCGTCTATAATTCTCCTTATAGACGACGGTTCCGCGGCCACTATCGTCTATATGGTTTCCACGCTGCCACGTGGATGGATCTAACTTATTGACGACGGCTAAGTCAGGCGGTCGTCCATTAGTTTATTGACAACGGTAACCATCGTCTATAAAGTTATAGACGATAAATAATCGTAGACGGCCGGAAACCGTCGTCTATAAGCCTTTACCGTCGTCTATAACTTATAGACGACGGTAATGTCCTTATAGATGATGGTTCTTAGCCGTCGTCTATTGTCGCGATTCCTGTAGTCCTAGCACCATGCTAGCATATTAAGTAATTACCTTAAGAGCCTAGGCACAAGCCATCATAAGACAATGAACTAAATAATCGTGAACCAATGTTAATCCATAGCATAAGTGATTCATGTTAACATAATCATGTTATAGCTAATTAGACTATAGTGGGGGTTTGTAGTGTTTATGATGATATAGTGACAATGGTATAGCATAATCATAAATACGACTCCTACCATATACATGGAATCCAAAATCAAACAAGAAACGGTTCATCCAAGTGTATGAATAATAGAAGACTAAAGATAACATCTTTATTAAGAATAAAGTCACAAATACATATAGGAATATAAGAGGTATACCATTCCCTATTAAGAATTGGGAAGAGACTCCTTCTACTCCTCTTCTACTTGGACTATGGACAAGATACTCTCCTCTCTACAGCCTATACTCCTCTAAACCTATGGAGAGTAGTGGATACAACGGATGGATACTCAAGTGGTGTGTGTTGAAGTGAGGGGCGAGGGGTCCTATTTATAGATTCGAGAAGGGTCGGTCCCTGCCACCAAAAGCGTGAATCAGTCATCTATGACTTCTTCATACTGAGAGGAGCCAACATCTGGCATTTGACCGGGTTTGGTGCCAGTCCCTAGTCGGCCGATTAGGGAGGTCGGCCAACCTGGTCTCAGCCCTGTTGGGGCTATGCTTCTTCCAGATCTCTGTCAGGTGGGTCCCATTGACTGATATTTATGCTACACCGTTGGATTGTAAAATCCCACTTTTGATTAGAACAAGAATTCAAAAATGCGAACTGAAAAAAACTTAAGATGAAATAGAAGTTCAAACTCCAATGGGCTATGTTAGTGAATAGCCAAGATTAAGAGATTCAAAGGCACGAGTTTATAATTCAGACTTATTTAAGCTTTAAGTATAATTTGAAAAAGGTAAGAATTTAAACAAGTAATAGAATAATATGATTGGGTCAGTGTTCACATCATTTGTTTGGAAGAAAATGGAAAACACATGCCTTGGGTGTAAATTTAAATTCAAAGTTGAATTTCAAACACAATTTTTTCAACTGACAGATTTTATTTCACAACTGAACTATCCATGATTCAAATATCATATCTGTCATATTTGACAAGGTTTTGACCTTGCTTCAATTTATTTAAATCTATCGATATAAGAGTTTCAAATTTGAATTTGAATCCAAATTCTATTTTCAATTTTGTCAAATCTCAAACTAGGTTTCAGATTTGAATTGCCCATAACTGACTTACCCTAGCTGCCAAGTTTCATCATTTTAGGTGAATGTTTGAATTATGGTTAAAATTCAACAGAGAAGATTTTAGTTGCAGCTAGTGGGGCCCAAAAGTGAGCTCATGCTTGTGTGGTCTGTTTTTGCTTCCATTGTCCTGGCGGCACCGCTGCTCCTCCTGTTGCCACGTCCTGGTTACTTCGGCACTGAGGAAAACAAGCTCACAACTAGCTTACCAGATATTTCATCCTCCTCCTTATCCTGCTACCTCCCTTTGCTTGCAAACGTGACCTCTGTTCTGTATTTCCTCCTGCGCAGAAACATCGGGCACTATGGACCTTCAATCTTCTGGCCATGGCATCATCACAAGCTGAGTTTCGATTCACTTCGTGTTTGATCTTCTTCCTTGCTCTGTGTAGCTCACTGAGCAATTTTCTTGAACAGCCACGCCTCCCTGATGAAGCTTTGGGAGTTTCCTTGGCCGCCGAGCAACTGTTTCTCTGTTCCGCCCCACTTCTTTGTCGCCCTGCAGTTGTACCGTGCCAAGGCTCGAACCGAGGTTGCCAACGGGTAGGCAGGCCTCTCCTATTCATCCCTGAGCTGCCACAACATTGCTTCTCCCTCTCCTCGCGGTGGCAAGCGGCGTTCCACTTCTCAGTCTCTGTTTCAGAATGCCATGGCACGGCGACATGGCCCGACCAGCTCAGACCATTTCACGCTCGACCAATGCACACCTAAGATTCGCCTTAACCTATTTTCCGTGCTCCCTAATCTGCTCCGATTCCAGTGGCATTGCTAAGCCGGATTATCAGATCTTGCAACAGCAAGGCTCATTGAACTGTTGATTGAAAACTACGAATTTCATCTTGCATGCTCAATACTAGGCCAATCCCATTACAGATTATGTTCAAGACCTAATTTTGGACTCCCCAGTAGAATTAATTAGAAAATCTTGGTTGTCTTTGCCTAGAACATCACTATTCCCCACCACAGCCATTACAAAATCTAGGTCACCGGCGATACCTACCTTGCCACCATTTTCCATGTGATTAGAGCTCAGATTAGGATTCTACATCGTGCTATGGTGCTGTAGGGTTAAAAATCCGGACCTGTATCAATCAAATCCGTGCTGTCCAACCTGGCCGTCAATGTCACAACCGCCGTCGCTATCGCCGGGCTTGTTCCTGCAGCCATCGCGCCATGTGAAGCTGCCCTACATATGTTCCAGGGTGCGGCAGTTAATTTTCTCTTGGAGTCGCCGCCTGAGGTCACCTTCCAGACTGAGAATGGCCGCACGCCGCCAGGGTGCCGCCGGCCCGAGCTTCTGCCTGGAGGTTGAAGATGAGCCCGACAAGTGGGCCCATCTCATCATTGACCTTCTGTCCTTGGCTGGTTCTTCACTGGTGCTTTGATCATTTGTGACCAGGCGTGTGCAACTCGGTGGCCCCTTTGTTGCCGGGTGCTGAGTCGCTGAGTCAGCCATGGGCCCCACAGGCAGGCATTTAAACTTTTCCCTTTTCCTTTTAAATTTCCAGATTTTGCCCACGGTTTGGAAATTCATATCTCCTTGTAGAAGTGTCCAACAATTATGAAACAAGTTTTTTTTTGGATTCCATGCAACCAATTCATTGCAGTGGGCAATTGGATTGGTATGAAAACCCCTGTAATTTTTTTCCAAAATCCCTTAAACTCAGAACATTGGGAATTAAATCCAGGAGATCCACTTTATGGAAAATTACCAATTTTGGCCAGAAAGTCCTACATAAATATCTTGATATTCAGACAAAATTTCAGCTTCATTGGACTTTATTTGTTCAGTAAAACCGTGTTGCTTTTTCATATGTTCATGAAAATTGTAAAAACAACAGAAACTTTTTCAGAATATGGTCGGATTTTGTAAAATTCATATCTCCCTCTAGGTTGCTTAGAAAAATGTCAAAAAATATGTGTTGAACTATATATGAACCCCTATATCCATAAAACCTAGTTTGGATTATGTAAAAGTCTCTGTTTGGCTATGAAAATTCAGAGAAGCCTACAGCGTGTTAGAATTTTGTAGACCACAGTATTCCATTGTATAAGCTGAAAATTTTCTGGTTGAACATCCATGAACCTAGAACTTCACTGTAAAAATTACTGTTCCAGTTGTTCTTTTCAACTCAAGTAATTGGATATTCATTGCCTAAGTCCAAAACTATACCTATTTCATTTCATATCCTCATTTCCTAAGTTCATCTTGTTCTTTCTCTGTTGCTATACAGGCCAGCAGCAGAACCTTCATATCTAGCTAGTATTAATCCTCTTTGAATTATTAGCAACTTCATTTATTACTTTAATAAGTTACATTCTAATCTGATGCATATTCATGATGATAGTGACCGTGACTGTAGGATCGAAGAGCACATGAAAAACTACCAGAGGGGGGGGGGGTGAATGGTAGATTTAAAAATCTTACGCAGCAGAAACAATTAAACCCCAACCCCTTCGGCAGAAAAACGATATGTTAAAGAAATCGTGTGTGAGACTAATCTAAACGTGTTTCACCGTGACAAAAGTGATAGATATCAGAGAGAATCAAGTCACAAAGACAACACAACAAGAAAATCCGTCGAGAAAAACTCAAGTTATGATCGAAAGACCAAACAAAAGTCAATCTGCCCTACTCGAGAAAAAAACAGTTATGGAATGCAGCAAAGAAACTCGTGTAGATCATAGACCACAAATCCAGTGACCATGAAATTTTGATAGATGATATATAATCGAGTCGTGAAGACAACCCAAAAAGAATCACTTTAATTGGATCTGTAAAACTCCAGTTATGATAAAAGCACCGACGAAAGGTAGTGCTGTCCAGAAACTCGATGAGTAAAACTTGTCTGGAAAAAGTCGGACGAACAAGGCACAAAAGTTCCTTCAAACTACGTTTATTCAATAGAACACAAGAGGAACAGCCCCAAAGTCGTGCACCACGAGCTTTGGGCTCCCTTGCTTATATAACCAGCTCGAAAGCCAAATCAACTCAGATCATGAACCTAATCCTACTCTGTTCACAAATCGTAACTTTCAATAACTGCTTAGGATTCTTCTATACGTAGATAGAAGCAATCTTAAGACTTCCAAACACCTTAGGAACGTATCCCACATTCCTAAACAACTCAAATTCGTTACCTACACGAAATCCTATCATAACCAACTCAAATCTTTCCATATTTGAGTCAAACCCGACTAAGCCGCAGCCTGAGTCCATAACCTAGTCGGTTGGACCTTTCCGACCAACTCTTTACGTCCACATCTCTTCATCACGTCTAGGAACCATGTAGCCACATCCATGCACTCCTTGCACACGTGCAAATATCTTCCAATGACGTCTACGATACCTTCACATGCATTGTTCTTGATTTAATCATGTTGTGCAACATCCTGATCAGCTCAACCACAATTCCTCCTGAATTTGGTTGTTGGAACCTCATCTCCTCCCTGAGACTAGTCCAATGGATCCCATCACCAGCCATGTCTTGAACTCAAGCAACACCTGCACATGAATAAACAACCAATCCACACGACCCCAAGTCCTCGACTTGACTCAAGTTAGTTCCAAACACAACACCTTACGTGAGAACCTCACATAAGCATGTTGCAAAACCACAGTAACACGATATCATCCTTGTCAACCAAACACGCACCAAAGACTTAGCAAATGAACACTAAGCAATCTTTCCAGAGATGTAAAGCAAGCATTGCGGTCAAGTTTCAGACCTTGCCAGAGCAACCCGGACCTTGAGCTGGAGCTAACAAAAACTAGTAGAACCTAGCGCCGGAGCTATCAAAAACATGTCGGAGCTTAGAAAAAACATGCCGAAGCTATCAAAAACATGTCGGAGCTTAGCAAAAACATGCCGGAGCTAAAAACAAAACATCACCGGAGCTGACCAAAGCTAGTCGGACCTTGCTGTAGCTCGGAGCTAGAGTTGGACCTTGATAAAAAGGTGTTTTGGCGATATTCAAAACTTTTATCATCAAAGCCAAGTGTATTCACTACAAGCCAAATGTATTCAGCACACTTAGGTCTTACAGTGACAAAGGTGGGAAGAAGCACAACCCGAACTTGAGGATTTCTATACTGAATCTGTTGTGGCGTGACCTCTTGGTGGAGTTTATTAACTGATTCGTCACTAACTTTACTCCAACCGAAAGGCAAGCCCCGATTTGCATTTAAAAACTTTTATAAAATTTTGCTTTGTATCACATTACGTCTTGGAGATGAATTGTGCATTAAGTCTAGATGATTTTGGTACCCCACTTGCATAACCAGAACACCCATGGAGTAGTTGTGTAGCTGTTATGTTCTCCTGTAGCTGCTGCTATGTTAAATGTTGTATAAAAATCTGGTACAAGATGAGTAGTTGGAATCTACTCGCAAGATAGGTTTGACCTCACACGGGATTGTTTTATGGTAGAGAATGACTTATGGAAATGAATATGAGACCGGGCAGCGCGGTAGGATGTGTAGCCCTGCCTGTGTCGAATGAGGACCAATCCATGTGCGGCCATGTTGGGCAAGTTTGAGCTGTACCGGAAAATGCATACTGATATATGGGACTCAGAAAACTGATGTAAACTCAAAGACCTTTGTGTGGAAACTTCTCCGCTGTCTTTTAATGGAGTTGAGAAGGCAAAAAGGTGTAAATCTTCTAGAGGGCAACTTTGACGTGTCCGTGTAGGGGACCTTTTGCTTGGGATGCAGAGATTATTCCATATTAGGGCCTCTTGTGAAAAGTTGCTTCATACGGCGTAGAGTTAAGCGCACGACGTGGCTTCCTTGCGGGCGTATGTGTCATGCATTCTGGGTTGTTATTGATTGCAATCACCGTCGCTCGCAGTTATTGTGGGAACCGGAGTCCACACTTTCCAGGAATCGCATTGGGTGGTGCCGTTCGATGCGACACCCAACAGCACACATGTAAAGGAACCCGTATTAAATAAATCATTTACTGAAATTTACAAAGATAATTAGTTTACGAATAGTTTATAAAAATAAACTACGGTGGAAGATAAGATTACAACTTTCGTACTCCAGTCTAATAAGCAAAAGAGAAGCCGTCCAGCCCACAAACACTCCTCACTAGCCACGAAAACCAAACAGCAGCAGCATGGTTCCCACATGAGTATATTACTCGGAGAGTCCAGAGTATCATGAGACAACCATAAGCGTAAGCACAGAGGTTAGTACCTGCAAAACAACTTATATAGCAACCGTGAGCTTGAAGGCTCAGCAAGACTTAACCGTCTCACCTAAACATGAAACTCTACATGAGGGTAAAGACATAACATAGGATGGCAGATTTGCATAACGGACTCGCCTAATTGTGGGTCCTTATTTTTCAGATTTATAGCAGCAGCTTAAACCTTGTGCGGGACAACATTGTAACTCCACAATCAAACAAGAAACGCTTCAACACGATGATGCATGCCCAAGGTGGAAAATAAATTTAGTGAGCACTATACTAATACATACAACATAGCAATACCATGATAATATAATGTTCATAACAGCAGCAATTAATTCTCATCTCAAGTGCAAGTATTTAACTACATCACAACTCAGTAAATAAGTGGTACTCATATCCGTGAGGGACGGTGATTCGAATCAATGATACCAGGAATACACAACACGTATGCCTGTACTGGAAGTCACCTACGTGCACTCCACGGACATCGTACGCAGCCACCTTCCTCAAGTTCCGCCAAAGTTGAATCGATTTAATCGTCTAGGACAGTATTCCCACTCACGCAGCACCTTTCCACTGTGAAGATGTCGTGTGCAAGTTTCCGTCTACTGTGCTGCGGCCGAAAGCCTGAGGCAATCGAAAAAGTCTCAACAAAAGCTTCCCAAGGTACATCGGTTTCTTGGACCCCATATATCCAGTATGACTCATGTACCGTTCAAACTTGCTCAGCGGGCAGCATACGGATCGGTCCTTAACTGACACAGGCAGGTCTACGCATCCAAGACCACGTTTTTCTGCATTCTACACCCATGCCCGGTCTCATTTTCAGATTACTACATCATTTCTCTGAACCATTCCCGTGTGAAAAAGTCCTAGCCATGCGAGTAGATTCCAACTACTCGACTTCTACTGAATCCTATACAACATTTAGCATAGCATAGTCTACACGATGACTTTAAAACTATCCAAATACTCCATGGTTTGATCTGGTCATGCAAGTGGATTTTCATTCACCTTAGCCCTAATGCATATAACTCACTCTAAACATAGTTGATACAAATCAAAATTTTGTAATAGCGCTTAAATGCAAACCGGGGCTTGCCTGGTTGCGATACGGTATCAAAGTCAATCTCCAGAGGGATGACTTCAAGTAGCTCTGGGGTCCTCTCGAGCTCGGTAACTAATTGATATAGAAAGAATTATGCAAGTTAATCAATACTAGTATTATAATATAGTTTAATGGAAGGACAGTTAAGTATATTAATTTAAGCCCGATGGTTCTGGAAATTTGACAGGGGACACTAGGTTCAATGGGAAATATCTGGACCAAAAATTAGAGATGTTGAAGGAAGATTGTTGTCTCTAAAATTCCAACAAATAAAAGCCTTCTCTGAATTTTGGTTGTAATTCTGGAGGTCTATCATGGCTACCAGTGGTTGTACCATACAGAGGTGGTCTCCCTGGTTCTATGGAAATTCGTTTCATAATTATCTAAGCATTATACTGTGAGATATTGAATTTACATGTTGGGTTATTTTATTGAAATGTTTCTGTTGTTTTTAGGTTATTCTATGACCAGTTAGGAAAATCTTCAGACTGAACTGGGTTAATAAAGTCCAATGAAGCTGAAATATTACTGGAATTCAGTAACTTACTAAGGAATATTTTCGAAAAATTTCAGATTATTCTATAATGTGAATCATCAGATAAAAAACAAACATGATTTTGCTTTCAAGGCCTCTACAGGAAAATCTAGGGATTTTCATGAGGATTGGGTTGTAGTTCTGGTTAGTTTGGATAAAGAGCAAACCAACAAAGATGGTTTGACAAATTTTGAAGCTTTATACTGAGAGATATTCAATTTAAAAGTTTGTACAAGTTTCTGTACAAATTCTAAATGAATTTGACTATTTTTATGTGCATATAGAATACACAGGTCATCAGACAATGTAAGTGAAGTCTAATGACCCTGAAATTAGTAATGGAGTTCATGGATATTCAGATGAAGGTTGTGGAAAAATTTGGAAATTTGCCACATATCATAACTATAGGAATTAATTCTATAAACATTTCTATTATTTGAATTATGGAGAAATTTATATGGACTTCCATACAAATCCAAATGTGCCACTAGAAAGTTTTCTTCATGCTGGTTCTAACAAAATTTATTTGGGAATTTTTGGACAAGTATCCTAGGAGTTATGGATTTTCCAAGTCTGGTCAAAATCTGGAATTTAATTTACATGGGAAAAAAGAGAGGGGACCCACGGGTTTAAAATGGGCCAATCGCTGCGCGGCAACACGGAGGGTTACTGGGTTAACCGCATGGTCACAAATGATCCCCGAGCCACAGCTGATCCAGGCGCGCCGCTTCTTTGGCTGACAGCCGGGGCCCGCGGGGTTCGTCTTCTACCTTGCTGTCGGTTCCGACAAGGGGCGGCGGCACTCCAATCTCGCCGCCTCCACCTAAAATCAGACAAGAAACACGGTGGTGCAGTCCTCAACGGCGATAGGTGGGTGGAGATGACAGCGCGACGGCGGCGGCGGCGATTAGGATTTCGGCCTTGTCGGCCGAGCCCTCCGGTGGGTGAAACTGATCGGGAAGACCTCGAGAAGATTCATGGAAGCATGGGGAACAATAATCTGTCCATAAGAGGGAGAGAAAAGGCTTGGAAACTGGTGGCGACTACGGACCGAGTAGGAAAAAATCCGCAGTTGGGGAAAAATGGGATTCCAGTGTAAATACCCGATGAAACTCGATGACTCTTGTTCGAGGTGATGCGCCTGGCCATATAGAACAACGTAGCACAAGTGCACAAGGAATAATTAACTGTATAAACAGAATTTCACGTGCGAAGCAACTCTACTCATAATCGAAGTTCGTCGGAAGAAGAGCAAATACGGGGGCTAGGAGACATGGCATGGGCTGAAACTTTGCGAGCAGCTAGAACATGAGTAGGTGAATCTTTTTCCTTCGAGGACCGAGGCAAGACAAAGCTTGTATTGTCGGGACGTCGAGGAAGCAGAGGGCAGCCAAAAAGGGGACTTTTCCGGCGGCCACAGTTTTGACGTTAACAACTTTGGGGAGGCTCCGGCTGGACAAATAAAAGGTCAGGGAGGTGCGCACAATCTTGGTAAGTGAGGAGAGGCTCAACAAGGGGATCAAACCTGAGTAACCTTGCTTCTATTCGGCTGGACAGAGATGAATTCGTGAGGGAGGCAACAATGGCACTTGAAAGTTAACAGGGAAGAAATGGTCGACTCATGGTTTTGGGGGGGGGGGGGGGGGGGGGGGAGGGGGGTAAGGAGGAGTTCAGGGCAAGCTGGGGGCAGCTGGAGGCGACCTCCACAGTGCAAGCAGCTCTGTGGCAGTTGCATGCCGGGAGGTGGCGCCCTAGGAAGAGCAGGGGCGAATTTGACCCACTGACATGTGGGTCCCACCTCTCAATTCATCTCTACTTATCTGGACACTGAATTCTCCCACCCACTTGTGTCCGAAAATTCTAGATATTTTACGGTAGACAAATTTAGAGCTGTAGAAATTGATTCTGGAATCAGATTGTTAATTTGACAAAGTTGCATTTGAATTCAAATATGAATTTGAATTTGAGTTGAATTCAATGAAGCTATTGAATTAAATAGCAAACTTGCTTCAAAAATTATGAAACTTTGCAAGGATACTATTTGGAATATTTGGAACCCATTGGTCAACTCAAATCTTCATGTTAACTTCATTTGAACGTTAGCTAAGTTTTTTTTTTAATTTCCTCATTTGGAGTTTGAATTAATTTGTTTTTCTCAATTCCTTTTTTTATTCATTTTAACATTAAAAATTTCTGTCCTAACTGAACTTTGAATTATGGAAATTAGGGCTTTTACATTCCTCCCCCTTAAAAGAATCTCGTCCCGAGATTTCAATGAAGAGACGAAAGTAGGAGAGAAATTAAAGGATATGAGACGATAAGAAATCCGGATAGTTGGAGCGGAGATAATCTTCCGATTCCCGAGTCGCTTCTTCAACAGTATGGTTGCTCCATAACACTTCATAGAACCACAGCGTGCGGTTTCGCGTTGTTCGAGTCTTCTCATTGAGAATCTGAACCTGATGTTCGGAGTACGTCAAATCCGGTTGCAATTTGCCGATGTCGTCGGTGTGGACTGCAGCTGTGAACTTGAGACATTTTCGGAGTTGAGATACATGGAAAATGTCGTGTATACCAGCAAGAGACGCCGGTAATTCCAATCGATAAGTCACAGGCCCACACTTCTCCATAATAGCAAATGGGCCAATAAATCGGGGAGCTAGCTTTCCTTTTACTCCGAACCGGTGAATTCCTTTCATCGGAGATACGTGGAGGTACACGTGATCCCCGACATCAAAGTGCAGCGGTCGACGCTGCTTGTTCGCATAAGCCTTCTGTCGAGATTGATCCACTCTTAGGTTTGCTTCAATGATCATAACTTGTTCCTTGGCTTCGTTGACTAGATCAATCCCGAACGTCACCCTCTCGTCGGACTCACAACAATTCAGCGATGTGCGGCATTTCCGGCCATATAGAGCTTCGTATGGTGCCATCTTGATACTCGCTTGATAACCGTTGTTGTACGAGAATTCCGCCAACGGTAAATGATCATCCCAATTTTTACCATGGTGGATGGAACATGCACGCAACATGTCATCAAGGACTTGGTTCACCCTCTGGCTTTGTCCATTGGTCAGGGGGTGATATGCGGAGCTTCTAATCAGTTCAGTACCCAACAAGGCGCGCAGTTGCTCCCAGAAACGAGCAAAGAACAGCGAGCCTTGATCTGAAATAATCGTGTGAGGAATGCTGTGTAAACACATGATTCTTGACATGTACAAGTCCACATATTTCTTGGCATTGAATCTGACATTTACCGGGATGGAGTGTGCTGATTTGGTTAGTTGGTCGACTATTACCCAAATCGAATCATGCTTCCGGAATGTGAGTGGCAATCCAATGATGAAATACAGAATCACATCCTCACATTTCCATGCCGGAATATTCAGCGATTGCAGCTGTCCCGCTTTCTTCATATGGTCGGCCTTTAGTCACCGACACGTATCACAGTCGGATACGTACTTCGCTATTTCCCGCTTCATCCGTGTCCACCAAAACATGGTCTTTAAATCTTGATACATTTTATTGCTGCCCGGATGAATAGAAATTTTGACATATGAGCTTCATCCAATATTTCCTTCCGGAGCTTAACATCTCGGGGTACAACTATCTGGTTCTTGAACCATATTGTACCGTGATTATCTTTCCGGAAACATTTTACCTCCCCGCTGTCCACTCTTTCCCGTATATGTGACATGCCCTTGTCCTTCTTCTGGGCTTAAATAATTTCCTCTCGGATGGTGGGAATGAGAGCAAGATTATTGAGAGCCCCATATGGAATGACATATAGACTTTGTTCCTCATCTTCCATTTCAGCCATGGTGATGTTGTGGACATGAGCTTTCTGACTAAGCGTGTCGGCAACCACGTTTGCTTTACCGGGGTGGTAGTGAATTTCAATTTCATAATCTTTGATCAGCTCTAACCACCTTCGTTGTCTCATATTCTGCTCCTTCTGCGTGAAAATATATTTCAAACTCTTGTGGTCGGTGTAGAGGTGTGCGAGATTTCCAAGCAAGTAATGCCTCCACATTTTTAATGCCAGTACCACGGCAGCAAGCTCAAGGTCATGAGTCGGATAGTGCGGCTCATGGTTTCGGAGTTGTCGAGATCCATATGCGACCACACAACCTTCTTGCATAAGAACACAACCAAGCCTGATGCCAGATGCGTCGCAATAAACGTCAAACGGTTTTGTCGTGTCCGGCTGAGCAAGAACCAGGGCTGTTGTAAGGTGATGTACTAATGTCTTGAACGCTGCTTCACAAGCTGAACTCTAAATATATTTGGTGCCCATTTTCAGCAGCTACGTCACCGGTTTAGCATTTTTTGAGAAGCTCGGGATGAACCTCCAACAATATCCCGCCAAACCGAGGAATCTTCGGACTTCATGTACTGACATAGGAGGTTTCCATTTCAGCACTTCAACAATTTAACTTGGATTCACGGTGATGCCCTCAGCTGAAATAATATGCCCCAAGAATGGAACTTGGCTGATCCAAAATTCACACTTGCCACTACTACAAAAAGCATTTTTATAGGCGCCTCAATTTTTCAAACACAGGCGTTCCTTAAAAATATGCGACTGTGATGACGAATGATATAATAACCGCCTGTGATGAAAGAACAACACAGACGGATTTTAAAGAACAATCGTCTGCGTAAATACATGATCTTCACAATCGGTTCTTAATTAAGAACCGCCTGTAATGCAATGAACTTCACAGACAGATTTTAAAAAACAACCGCCTAGGTAAATACATGATCTTCATAGATGGTTCTTAATTAATAACCGCCTGTAATGTAATGAACTTCATAGACGGTTCTTAATTAATAACCGCCTGTAATGTAAAGAACTTCACAGACGGTTCTTAATTAACAACGGCCTGAGAAGATCATGTATTTTCAGTGGCGGTCATTGTTTAAGAACAGTATGTACTTCTTCAATTATCACAAGCGGTTTTCATTGAAATTACAGGGATGTAGTCATTGCAATTATCACAACCGTATGGCATCAGGAAAAAAACACAGATGAGCGGATACTAGTACAGTAATGCATTATAGGAAATGCTCGATCACCAGTGAGGCTGGCTTAATTGTGATAATACACCATTAGAGGCTTTACAATTGTTCAGAGATAATTTCTTTACACACTGAGAACAAAAATCATACTACACTCGTTGTAGATCGATGCTGAAGCTCCCATCGATCAATCTAAATTGTACCGTCCTGCTTGCTCCCGAACACGTCTCTTATATTCCGCTGGATCCTGAAAATATTGACATTATTTAAATTAACAAATATCGAAGGAGGAATGAATAACCTACAATGGTCACTAAGTCAAAGTGTCATCTAACCTTGATAAGTAGATTATAACAATCATTTTCAACATCAGGCACATTTGGCTGATGCAGCAAACGCTGAACTTCAAGTAGTATAGTTTTGATTGTAAAAGCACTGCACCACCCCTACAAAATATAATTTAAGCAATATAAGAACAAGTTCAAATAATTACATGAACAAAATAGGTCTATCTTACAGTCTCTTGATCAAAAATCCCGATGCAGAGTGCTCCCGAACGATGGACATTTGGGTGGAAGAACCCAATTGGAAAGGCGCAGCTTGGAGGCACAAAGGGATAGTCCTCAGAGAAGGAGATTGTCAGGGGGTAGTAACCATCTTCCCATTCAGTCTGCAAAAGAAATTTATTTATAGGAGGACGATGGTTAAACTCATATTGTGCTTGTTCTTCATGACTTATCCCTTCTTTACCGGGGACGACGCACTGCCACTTCAATAAATCTCCCGATTCAGGCTTCGCAGAGAAACCCTACGCGGAGAAATTGAAAATACCAAAAACAAACAAGGCGGAAAAACAAACTACAGTTAAGTTCATCAGTCCAGTACAAATACATATGTATATACAACCATGCGACCGGTGTGCCATATGTACATACATGGAGATGGTTCTTGGGCCATGCCAAGCGCTCCTCCTTCAATCAGCTACATGCCCGAGACATCATTATCTGAAAGACCAAACTTCCAAACTTCTAAATTATTGAGTCCAAACGCATATGTACACAAATGCAAAAGGACACAATCCATATACCAACATTGTTCTAAGTTTATTTTAGAAGATACAAATATATACGATATATATCATCTCGCATTGCTATATACATTTTTTCCAGCATTGACATCTTCGCGCATATAGGGTTTCAAATTCTTTTTAATGCTTCTCTCTACGCGCTTGATGTTTTCTGGTTCGGTGAAAGGTACATCTCTTCATACTGATTATATTCCTCTTCATTATCTCCCACATTCTCAACCCCAACAATATTTTGCTTTCTAGAAACAACTACGTGGAACTTCTCAGTTTCTGGATCTTGAACATAAATAACTTGTGCAACATTATCGGCGAGAACCCACAGGTCATCTTTGTAACCCACTTTATTCAAGTCTACCAGTGTCAGCCCGTAATTGTCCACTTTCAAACCATCAGGATGTTTGACCCATTGGCACTTAGATACGAGCATTACCATTCTTTCGCCATAATCGAGTTCTCATATTTCCTCTATGAACCCAAAGTATGTGGTCTTCTGCCCTTGTGAATCATAAGCCTCAATACGAACACCACTATTTTGTGCAACACTCTTACCGTCTTTTTCTTTAGTGTAAAATGTGTAACCATTGATGTCATATGCATGCCATGATGTTACCAAAGCAGATGGGCCAGAAGCTAACTTCTTCATTATTGCCTCTTCTATAGTGTTTCCGTATGATATATTTTTGTCCATTAACCATTCAGTGAAACATCTTCTGTGCTCTTTAATGATCCAGTCCTATGTGCGGTCTTGGTTTTTATCACGAAGCTCAATTTGGTGTTCCTCGATGTACGGCTCAGCTATTGCAAGCTGTTGTAGTACACCAAAATGTGCACGGTGTACATTCTTGTAATCTTGAACAATGTGCGGCGCGTTAGTTAATTAACATCTTCTCAGGCTGTTAATTAACATCTTGTAGTTTCAAAAATGTTTATCTCAGGCGGGTATTACTTACCAACCGCCTGAGATAATGCCCGATATTGTTCTTCAGTTTCCTTATCCCTTGCTTCTTTTTTATTTAGATTCCGATATAAATACTCAAACATGTTTAGATTCTGCAAATTGTGTCCCAATTCGATGATTCTTTCTTCTACATTTGTATAAAATTAACATCTACCACCTGAACAAAATATTTTTAAAACTTGTATAGCTGACATTGTAATGTTTTTGTAAATATCAAATTAATTTCTACTCACATATTATTCACATTTGTGCATCTCATAAAAAAAAGTTCCTTCAATCAAAAGTGTTGGTATGGACATATATGTATAATTTATACATGTGTGAATTTTTTTAAAAGCATTCCAACATGTCAAACTTCAAATTATCCACCATTCTAACTAAATGCTCATATACATATGAGGCATTCATCAAATTATGAACACACATTGATTAGAAAAAATTTAAAAAAATCTGAAAAAATTCATAGAGGTTGGTATGATGAGTAAAAATGTCCACTGAAAAAATAAATGAAAAAAGCATTATATTCATCAAGATAGAAAAATGAAAAATAGCATTTGTTGTATGTTTTTTATGTTCTGACCAATTTCAAAGGATTTATGAAGTGCAATTTAATGGTAACCTTTACTTATCAATAATATTACAAGAAAGTGGATTTTTGCCTTTTTAAAGGACCACATTTAATCAAGAATATTAATTAAGAAAAAGTAAATATTTTCACAAGCGGTTGATACTTACCAACCGTCTGAGAAGATGTTTATCTCAGGCGGGTATTACTTACCAACCGTCTAAGATAATTCCCGATACTGTTCTTCAGTTTCCTTATCCCTCGCTTCTTTTTTATTTAGATTCCAACATAAATACTCAAACACGTTTAGATTCTGCAAATTGTGTCCAAATTCGATGATTCTTTCTTCTACATTTGTATAAAATTAACATCTACAACCTGAACAAAATATTTTTAAAACTTGTATAGCTGACATTATAATGTTTTGGTAAATACCAAATTAATTTCTACTCACATATTATTCACATTTGTGTATCTCATAAAAAAAGTTCCTTCAATCAAAATTGTTGGTATGGACATATATGTATAATTTATACATGTATGAATTTTTTTAATTTTTTTAAAAGCATTCCAACATGTCAAACTTCAAATTATCCACCATTCTAACTAAATGCTCATATACATATGAGGCATTCATCAAATTATGAACACACATTGATTCAAAAAAATTTAAAAAATTCTGAAAAAATTCATAGAGGTTGGTTTGATGAGTAAAAATGTCCACTGAAAAAGTAAATGAAAAAAGCATTATATTCATCAAGATAGAAAAATGAAAGATAGCATTTGTTGCATGTTTTTATGTTCTGACCAATTTCAAAGGATTTATGAAGTGCAATTTAATGGTAACCTTCACTTATCAATAATATTACAAGAATGTGGATTTTTGCCTTTTTAAAGGACCGCATTTAATCAAGAATATTAATTAAGAAGAAGTAAATATCTTCACAGGCGTTGGTACTTACCAACCGTCTGAGAAGATGTTTATCTCAGGCGGGTATTACTTACCAACCGCCTGAGATAATCTTCTTCTGAGACGTGTTTTAATTAACGACGAACACACTACACATTCATTCATTCACACAGTTGAAGAACACACAAGATACTCATTCATTAACAATATTCAATCACACATCTCACAAAAGAACACACAAGATGCACAATATTTACACAAGAACACACAAGATACACAAGTAATATTCAATCACATAGATGAACAAAGATAGATTTCATTCATTAACAATATTTACAAAACAGAAGCAACTAAAAACAACAAATAGAAAAACTAATTAAATCCTACTCCTACTCCTACTCCTCTTCCTCCTTCTCCTCCTCCTCCTCCTCGTCCTCCGGTGGTGACTCTGGCATCAGTGCAACAGCAGGCAGGGTCGGCTGCACCGGCTGCACCGGCGGTGCAACCCCGAGGTTGCTAGTCGTCGCCTCCACCAGCTTTCTACGGCCCTCGAGGCCAAGAACCAGGGCCATCGTCGCAAACAGAATGTCGAGACGATCAGCGACCCCCGTGAGGGCGTAGAGGTAGTGGCCCATGGTACCCATTCCAGGATACTCTGGAAGGGTACCCAGCCCCAAGGCACTCATGGTGCGAGACGTATTGTTGTACGCCTCTCGCGCCATGATGAGGCGTTGCTCGGTGTTAATCTTCTCGGGGGAGCTGCAACATAGTTTCTTGCAAGGTGGCTCCCTCGGAGGGCTTGGCGGCGGAAGGTCTTCCATAGTGGTGTTGGATCGTCGGAGCGGAGGAAGACGAAGAAAACAAGAGGATTCAAAGTGAGCGATGCTCTTGTGGGGAACTAACGGGTGATAGCGCGTCTTTAAGGCCGCGCGGAGTGGAAGATGGAGCAGTTGGTTTACCGCGCATTGAAAGGTCGTGCCTCTGGGAAAAGAAAGGTCGCGCACGGTTATTGACCCGTCTTCATAGGCGGTTGGTGAGGGGTCTTTATGTAGGCATTCATCAAATTATGAACACATATTAATTAAGAAGAAATAAATATCTTCACAGGCCCATGTTTATTTCAGGCGGGTGTTACTAACCAACCGTTTGAGATAATTGTATCTTCTCAGGCAGTTGGTATGTAAAACCCGCCTGAGGTAACAATCTTCTCAGGCAGTCGGTACTTAAAATCCGCCTGAGAAAATGGGAGTCTATATATACCCCTCGGCAGCGTTGGATAAACCTAACCCGGGCGAAACACTTAGACGCCATTAGGCTGCCAAAATTTCGTTTGCTGCCAAGAGTTCGCTCTCGTCAGTTCCAGGTATGCCGCCGAGCTTCGCCGTCGCCGCCGAGCTTCGCCCTCGTCACTTCCAGGTACGCCGAGCAAAGCCATTGCCGTCGCCGTCGAGCTTCAAGGTAAACCCTAAACCCTTCGACCTTTCATCCTCCTTCGCCGTGCCGCCTCCCTCCCCGCCCTCGCCGCCGCCTTGCATATCCTTGGTTAGGGTTTGGGAATTGGAAAATGGTAGGCATCCTTGGTTAGGGTTTGGTGGAATTCGAAAAACTGTCAAGTTCGATGGCATCTTTGGTTAGGGTTCGGTGGGTAGGCATCCTTGGGTTGTTGGTGTACTTCCATCAATTCTACGCAGCAGCAGTTCCAGCAACACGTACAATAAACATATATGTATCTTATCCTTTGGAGAATGATATATTACTATGTTGAATAATTCTTGCTGATAGTGTAGCTGTTATATGACTATGATTTTGTATATTGAATAGCTTATTCAATCATGATGATGTGAAGAATTATAGAAGGATTTCATGCGTTAAAACAGTTATGTATCCCATTATTGAACTCAGCTTAATATTAAGGCATTTCACAGGAAAAAAGTTTATGTACCCATTTATGATTTGTTAGCACCATTTGTATCAAACTAGATATATTGGGACTTCATTTTTGTTGGATGATCTGGGTATCTGGTGCACCCAGTAGAGGATTCGAACTTGGACTTTGGACAAAGTTGCGGAAACACCAGTCTAGGGGTATATGATTGTTCTAGATAAAGCAGATTTCGTCCTTAACGATATTAGTAGAGTCCTACTCTGAATAGAGTTAGGAGTCAGATTCAGTTTAGGAACCAGTCCTAGTCCTAGTACGAATTGAGTTACAATCCATATAGGATTTGGAGTCACATGAAGGGGGATTTCAAAAATAAGCCCCCAACCCCTCGACCTGGTTAATCCCATCCTATCAGAAATATTCCACCAAAGGTTTCATATGCCCAGACTTGATCAAGTCACCTAAACCTCGTGAACCTCTAGAACTCACCAAATTTATCACTATAGGAGGCGCCGACTTCCCTGTCCTGTTTTCTAAACAACCATGACAGTTGACCATCCCAGAAATCCTTGGTGCCATCATATGTGGGGTACGTAATGCCTTTTATGATGGCTGAACCTGCTGCCATGATGAGCCCATTTGGTGCGGCGGGGCACACCGGGATTAGATTTTGGTGAATGTTTCCAGATTCCTGATTCGTTTGAGAATGTGGGTCTTTTATCTTTTTTTACCGTGCAAATCCCACGGTTGTAGAGATGATAGCTGAAAAAGAGTGTCTCTTCTCGCCTGCAGCTACTCTGAACAAAGCTAGCCTATTTAGAATAAAAAGATAAAATTGCCATTACTGGTGATCAACTTTAACATGCTTGTCACCCTCGCAATGTATAGGAACCTTTTGGTCAGTCGCCTTAAACCCTAGATTGCCTTATCAAATCCTAGAATGCTTCCATCATTTTCTTCATGCAACACTTCATGTAGAGTTAATATGCCATTTATTAGATTTTTTGTCTTATTAGATCTAGCATGGAAAGTCCTAAGAAGACTGGTCCTGGTAGTAAAAACAAAGAAGACAATATGGAGTTTACTGACTCCAGCAGTTCAGACTCCTATCACAGTCCATCGGATCCTTTTCTGAATATAAAAATTAAAAAGACTTCAGTGGATCTAGACCCGAAATATGATCCTGCCGACGAGGTATGGATCACGAATCTTAACTTCAGCAGTTCAAGTTAATGTTGGTTGTGTATACAAAGTCTTATAATTTTTTCTACCTAGATTAATCGCGAAGACAATGAGGTGACATCGGCTCCTAAAACCGCATAAGGTTCTCCAATGGATGAATCCTCAGCTTCACTCAAGCGGAAACGAGGGCAACGAGGTCCCAATAAGGGTCCATTGGACCGCATCATGTACATAACAAGGGTCAGTTCAGGTGGGATTCCCCAAGAACCACTGGATTCAGTTACCAAGTACCGTAATCCATGCGGTTTTCTTGTTAGGGTGGTTGTGCCGATCACAACCGAGAATTGGAGGAAATTACCCGAGCAGACCAAGAATGAGTTGTGGGAAAGATAAAGAAACAATTCAAGTTCCCGAAAGGCACAGAAGAAGCTGTAAATAAAGCAACATTGGTCTCTTGCGGCAAGAAGTTTCGATGCTGGAAGAGTGAAATGAATGCTTATGTTAAGGCCGATAAGGTCCCTAGCCCGAGGAAGATGGGAAAAATCACACAAGCTCAGTGGCAAGAGTTTGTTTGTCAAAAGAGCACACCTGATGCTAAAGCTCTAAGTGCAACTAGGTCAGAGCTTGCAAAAAAGAACAAATACCATCATCGCTTGTGGTCTGCCGGATATGCCCCCAAAGTCCAGAAATGGAATAAGATATTAGACGAAATTACCAGTAAGGGCAATCCTCACCCATTAGAAGGGTGCGATGAGCGAACCCAACGCTGGGTCTTCGCTCTGTCAAGTTTGACCAGCGAGGGCAAACTTGAAAAGCCCGACTCTCCGAATGAAGTAGAGGATAAAATGAAAGAAGTAATTGAAAAGCAACAGAAGGGTCTCTTCAAGCCGAAGAGGGAGAATGACCAACTTACTGCTATCTTAGGAAACCCTGAACACAGCGGACGGGTTCGAGCAGTCTCTTCTTAAATGTCTTGGCTAGATGGTTTACCTAAAGATAAAGACACATATAGAAGACGTGAGAAGTTTAAGAAAACACTTGATGAAATGATTGCTCAAAAGGTCAAAGAAAATATTCAAGAAATAATGGAACAACTTAGACAATCAGGACAATTAGTGGCACCGAGTACAGTGATGGTTCCGGTGCAAAAGGAGCAATTAGTATCTCCAACTGCCTACCCTAGCAGTGTTGGTTCCGTGCCAGGCTCAGGGTCAACCCATAAGTTCCCTGTCGATGATATTGCTAACGACAAATCTTGTCGTCTTCTTGTCCCAATAGGCAGAGCAGGGAACAAAACCAAACAGGTTGCCACTGCTATCGCAAAGCCTGATCGTGACTTCAACGGGAATCCACTTCCGTTGTATTATGCTGTGGTGCAAGTTCTTCAGATCATTGATAATGATTATGAAGATTATGAAATAGACCATGTCACACCTGAGGGGATCGCGACTCTGGGGCAGGCTATCAACCAATTAATCCTTTAGCACCGATGCGATATCGTGTTGGACGATGAGCCAATTTCTAGCCCCGTCGCATCTCCAAATACTGCAACCCCATCTTCTAAGGCGAAAGTGCATGAATATCCACTCCCAGTCCGGGAAGATCCACTCCCCCTATGTCTAAGCAAGGATGATATCCAAGAGCAACAAGTTGGACAATAGCTTCAAGCAGTAACAGAGCAAGCTGTTGCTAGTAAATAGCAACCAGTTGAGCAACAGCTTGAAGTAGTACTAGAGCCAACTGCTGGGAGTAAAGAGCAATCAGTTGAACAACAGGTTCAACAACAAGCCAGTGTCCAACTTCCGACGACTACTCCTCAATCATCAGTGCCTATCAAAGTTAGCTCATACGAAATTAATAAACCTTCATCAGAAGTGTCAATGTATTTGGAAGCTATGAAGGAAAATGTTAGAAAATCAAGTGCATCTCGTTCTTCTCATGAGCCAGCATTAGAAGATATCGAGGAGTGGGAAGAAGACGGTGTCATGTATAATCGGCGGACGGCTTTAGTTGAACCAGGAGTTCCAATATACAAGCTTGAGGATGTTCCTCCTGAATTTGCAAATGGAAAGCCGTTCATGACATCCGTACAACTTAGCAAACAAGTCGTCCAGCTCAGAAGAATGCATGAGTGGTACATCACTGCCAGCACAAAATATGGTCTTAATTGCGTCACATTTTGTATTCCAAAAGCAGCATTCTGGAGCACTGGAGTAGATAAACAAGTCATTTTATTTGAAGAGCTGCATTCCCTTTTCCATCAGGGCATGCTCGAAATCAACCTGCTGCTCGTCTGGTGCTTGTAAGTGTTCTAATATTTTGTATTTGCTTTTCTTACTACACGCATACGCATTTCATGATATTATAACAATTCTGGACTTCTTCAATAGGATGCAATACATGGATAATGAAAAGTTGGAGCACAAGACAGGTATCCTTGACCCTACTAGGATTGCAAAGTCGCTATTCGACGTCCAGGCGAATCGAGACTCAGGACAGTACAAACACATGAACAAAAGAGATTTTGAAAAAGAGATTGCAAAACACAAGAAGGATAGAAATACAGAAGTTTCAGCTTACATAGGACATGCGATGTTTAACTTTGTCAGAGACGGCAAGGACTTCGTAAAGGCTCCGTACCACTTCGAGTAAGTTCGACACATGATATTGAAATAGCAATTATTGGTAATTGTTAACACGTGTGTTTGTATGTTTGCAGTAATCACTACATAATGATCTTCATCAAGCCAACGCAGGGAATGGCAACAGTCTTGGACTCGGCCGATTTCTCACCAGATCTTTACAAAGATTTCCTTTCCATTTTGAAACTATACGTTTTTTCAATAATTTTAATTTACGCACATTTAGAATGTCTTGACAAGTTTTATATGACATTTCTTGTATTACAGCGCTTGGCGGTTTATGCGGAACAGCTTGGCGGTCAGAGACCTCCTAATACGAATGCATTGAACATTAAAACGTATTATGCTTGTCCGAAGCAGCCTGCTAGGAGTGTCTTATGCGGGTATTATGTATGCGACCATCTTTCGACTGCCGGCGTATATAGAGTGAATCGTGAGGATGTAAATTATCCTTAATGTCGATACCTTATTTCTTACTTTTGTGTTTCATTTTCATTGTAACTAGCATAGTTTGATGCTTATATTCTCCGCTGTTCAATATTACCAGAAACATTATTTTCATATTTTGATTCCAACTTCAAAACAATTGCTCATAGTACAACTGCTCCAAAAATACCAAATAAATTCTTGTATAAACTCACTTTGATCCATACTTTGAGATTGTTCAAACCAACACATTCTAAACCTTGTTATGTGTTATATTGCAGCACATGAAGAATCTGAACGAAGAATGGCCGGTTTGTAGAAGTATTCCAGATGGAGGAGCCGACAGGATTGCTTCTAAACTCTGTCAGTTCATTCGTAGCGAAATTTTGCACAAAAAAGGGAAGTACTTTGATAATAATGGTGCATCAGCTGATGTGCCCGAACTTTGCGACTATGCCAATAGAAACAGTTTTTAGTGAAAACTTGTAAACTTTGAGATGAATTGTATCTGTAACATGTACATATGTATACTGTTTTAGTGAAATTGACTTCTATGATGATAATATTGTTGACTTTTGTTCTATGATGATATTATTGTTTTTTGTTCTGTGATTATATTGAATTGACCTGGAAATTAGAAATAACAGCAGTAGTATTGAATAGGTTATACCTTGTCACAGGTTGTTATTAACCAACGGCTAGGCATGACTGTGAAAAACAATTATCACAGGCGGCTAGATACAAGTAAAAAAACATCTATGATAACCTAATTTTCACAGGCGGTGGCTGTTATGGTAGAAACCGACCGCGTTAAAGGGTCTTCACAAATGGCTGATGTAGGTAAACGTCCGTCTGTGATAACACTATTATCATAGACAGTTTGTTAAGCTTCAATACTTGCATGTGAAGACACATTATCATAGGCGGTTAGTTATGCTTCAATACCCGTCTGTGAAGACACATTATCATAGGCGGTTAGTTATGCTTCAATACCCGTCTGTGATAAGACATTTATCACAAACGGTTATATATGTTGCACGACCCGCCTGTGATAAAGTATCTTCACAGGCGGCTAGCCTAAGTAAAGAACCGTCTATGATAATGTGTCTTCACAGGCAGCTAGCCTAAGTAAAGAACCGCCTATGATAATGTGTCTTCACATGCGGTATCACTTCTCCACCTGTGAAATTGCGAATTATCACAGACTCTTCGTTTCAGGCGGTTTTAAAAGCCGTTTGTGATATTAGGTTTGGAGCCGCCTGTGATGAGGCTTATTGTACTAGTGTGCTGAATTTTGCATATAACTTGTGATCCCTCAACCGTTGTAACACAATGTGTAAATGTTCAGCATGCTCTTCCTCTAACCTGGAATAAACCAATATGTCGTCGATGAAGACCACGATGAATTTGTCCAACTCCGGCATGAATACCGAATTCATGAGATACAAAAAGTGAGCCGGAGCATTGGTGAGACTAACAGACATGACGAGATACTCATATAATCCATATCCCGTCGAGAACGCCGTCTTCGGTATATCCTCCGGTCGGATTTTGATTTGATGATATCCAGACCGAAGATCCATCTTTGAGAACACCCTCGCACCAACAAATTGATCGAATAAAATGTCAATGCGGGGCAGCGGGTAGTTGTTCTTTATAGTCACGGTGTTGAGCGGTCGATAATCTACACATAACCGCAATGTTTCATCCTTCTTCTTGACAAACAGCGCCGATCAGCCCCAAGGTGATGAGCTTGGGCAAATAAACCCTTGTCCAAAAGGTCTTTCAAATATTCCTTTAATTCATCTAGCTCATTGGGCACCATTCGATATGGTCTTCGATAGATCTGTGTGGTTTCTGGTACAAGTTCAATCTTGAACTCAACGTCCCGTTCGGGCAGCATGCCCAGTAAGTCGTCGGGAAACACATCGAGATACTCACTGACCACCAGAATATGTTCAAGTTAAGTTGCCTCCGTGTTATATGCAGCTGAACTGTGCTGCTCCAAACTGTCCAAAAACAGCTCGTGTTGTCCATGCATCGGAGAGTCAAATTGGATAGTACGGATACCGATATTAAGAATGGCACCGTGATGGTTCAACCATGACATCCCCAATATTACGTCGATCTTCTGTCCATCCAATATAATCAGCGATGTTGGATATATTTTGCCCCACAAACGTAAAGCTGCTCGGGGAACAATCTGACTAGCCGAGATACTTCCATCCGGTGAGCTTATAAGATAACTTTTCTTGGGAGTATTGGTGGATAATTGGTGCTGATCCACACATGATTTACTGATAAAATTGTGGGTAGAACCGGAATCAAAGAGTACGAGGACGGGTATGTCTTTGATAGCAAACATGCCCGCTAACACCGGTGCTCCCTCCGGAACACCCTCGATCGCTATATGTTGAACACTTCCGGTTCGCAGTGCTGTATTTCTTGGTTGAATACGGGGCTGAATACACCGTTGTACTGGTACTTGCCTGCTGCTCAACATTTTCTCCGGGCAATCCCTGATATAGTGCCCTACACGATCACATGTAGAACACTTGTACTAATTCGACGGCCCGCTGACTTGAGGCCTTAGTTATCCTTCATCTTGCTGTGAGAAAAATGCCTCTGGAACAGTTTGGGTCGGTTCTTGCTGTTGATGTACTGCTGGTTGGAAATCTGATACTTCAAATAGCCGACTCCGATACAAACTCGGTTGTGCAGTCGGCAGCCATATCTTACCGGACGGTGATCGGTACACCACACGGTACTTCTGAGGAACATTATGTGTGCTGTCCTGCACAGCAAGTCTCTTCTTTGACTCCTCCACGATCCGCTCAAGCGTGGTATCCTCTTGCGTAATCGCGGCATAAAGCATAGCGTTGAATGAGCCATGATTGAACAATGCAAGCTTGTCTTTCAACATGGGGCTTATACCCCGGTAGAAGTACTCTCACTTCTGATCATCCGTACTTACATACTCCGACGCATATTGCGTTAGATTAACGAAGACATTGGAGTATTCGTGAGCCCTCATTTCTCCTTGCTTCAAATCAAGAAATTTGTGAGCCCTCATGGCAGGAGGAACATGATAGGCATGCAATGCCTTCCGGAACTCTGTCCAACTGACTTGTTGTCCGATAGCAAAGGAGGCGATGTGGTTCGCCCACCAAGAACCAACGATGCCATGTAGTTGTTGTGCCGCATATAAAACCTTCATATGGTCACTGCACTGTAGCATTCCGAACTTAGCTTCAATGGTGCGGAGCCAATGGACCGCATCTAGAGGTTCATCATCACCACATAACACGGGGGGGGGGGGGGGGGGGTGCAGTCGCCAAGAATTCTTGATAGGTTGCTTGCTGAGGTTGACAATTGCCTTTGGCTTGACGTCCACCTTGATTGGACGTAATCTGCATGAGGGTTCGCAGCAGTCAGGTCCGCTCGTCGCGCGAACCCAGCATGGCTGCGATATCATCCGCCAATGTAAGCGGGGATGGGGGTGGCTGCTGCGCCGGTTGTTCCACCACTCGGGAGTCATCCCCTCCCTGACTTGAACCACCGACCTCGTAAGTTGTGCGAGTGCGCACCATTCTGCAGTTACAGTCATTAATGCAACATGAGACGTGATATTGCAGGATCACACTAGGATGAAAACAATGGTGTGTGTGTTGATAACCAAATTTGCATAACGGTCAAATATTCATAAAGTATAAACTTTATACACAATACATCATCCCTGGACCAATGTTACAATAGGGAGTTCCAAAATAATGAACTCCATGGATTGAAGTTCATTTCAACTATTGTTGGTCGAGACGAGACGTTATGCTCATTATCGTGCGAACACACACTTTTATTTTTAATATGACACAAACATGGCCATACATGAAAAGAGGTTCGAGTGGGTTGAACCATCAATCCGCTGGTAAATAGTTTATTATTGACAACTGATCCGTTACAACACTTCTCGAAGTGAATTCGAGGACTAGATTCATAACAAGACCGAATTATGTCAAACCGATAAAGTTTCTGTTGAAACCTGACCAGTTTGTACTCACACACAAATTTAAACCAGTAAATGGCAGAGTCAGATATTGAGGTTAACTACAAAGTTGAAGTGCACTTTAATAAAATTCCAAAAAGTATTGGTTTGCCTCCAGATAGTTTCTGGTTTAGAAGATATGGTATTGTAAACCTGACAGTTTTCTGGAAAATTTTGACAGCATCTCCTTTGTTTATGCTGAATTTTGGCCACAATTTCCAGATATAAAATAGCATAATTTACAAAATCCACAATTCACAAATTTGTAAAAAAAATTACAAGGATTCCAGAAATGTTGCACGACCCGGTTCGAATTTTCTAGAGTGAGATTTGGTGAAAACAGTCAGGAGTCCAGAAAGGGTTCTAGTTTCTGTCCAGTTTTAGCAGAGTTTGCAACTTTGAAATTTTGAACAGGTTAGAGGGAAATTCAGTTCTGGAGTTGAACATAACAGTTTTAAAGTCATTTCTAAACTTTCCATTCATGTATTATAATCCTTTATTGGAGTTTTCTACTGGGAGATATGGTTTCTCAAAGTCAGGTTTTTTTCTTGCAGAAAACAGAACACTCTGTTTTTGAATTGGTGACTTCAAAGCCTACTCCAAAATTGAAAAGTTAGTTCAAATTCAGATCTTCAATGCTAATATAAGTATTTTCACATCTTCTCGGTTCCATTTTAAAGTAAAGGGGTCAATGCATCAATGGAATATGTCGGTACTACTTGCCTCACGAAAATGAAAATTCTAAGCCGGTATTCCGGATACATCTCAATGGTGGCACTTAATGATGTTCACTCGCAAAAGATTTCTAAGCGCAATACAATCACGAGGTCAGTGTACCTGTTACTACACACAAACTATTGATCAATCATATGGTGTCGTATGACACAGCCCACACAGGCGAACAGTCAAAATAATATATATGAAAGTAAAAACATTAACATGAAAATCCAGTGGATGGTTTGGAAGGCTGGAAGGGTGAAGAAAGGTTCTTTACTCCCGGAGACCGGCTTTCATGAAAGCACCTTTGGGCGATGGCCTGGTGCTTTAGGGGCTCTGCTCCAACAATAACTTAAGATCTAGTGCTGTTCTAAAGTCGTTCGAGCACCCGCGAGGCGAACAACCAAATCCGTTCCCGTATCATTCCATACGGGCCACCCCGAGTTAAGCCACGTCTCGAGGTACATGACTGGGTTTTCTACCACCCGATGGGATTCCACATCTTTGCATAGTGCTGCACCAGTAGGAGGCGCATCGGGTTATGTCCCACCCAACAGGGGCTCCCACTAACTTTGAAGCACGCTGGGGTATCACGTGCCATATGTTCTCATAAACATGGAAAGTTTTAGAGACTCATATTGACATTATCGTGCCAAGCCATGGAAACAATCACATGCTACCTCTCACATGATGAGCTTACCGCAATTGATCCACTTGCAGTGGCGTACCTTATCTCGTACCTGAGGTCGGAGCATCGTTACAAAATATAATAACACATAAGTTAGCTTTGCCACCTTAATAACGTATGCTAATATAATCCTTATGCGTGCCTAGTACCGTATCCTACGTTTTTCTTGTAATACAATCCTTATTTAGTGTGCTATTCCCAATGCGGATCTAATACCATGTCTGTGGTGACCGAAGTCCACACTTTCCAGGAATCACATTGGGTGGTGCCGTGCGATGCGACAGCCAACAGCACACATGTAAAGGAACGCGTATTACATAAATCATTTACTGAAATTTACAAAGATAATAAGTTTACAAATAGTTTATAAAAATAAACTACAGTGGAAGATAAGATTACAACTCTCGTACTCCAGTCTAATAATTAAAAGAGAAGTCGTCCAGCCCACAGACGCTCCTCACTAGCCACGAAAACCAAACATTAGCGGCATGGTTCCCACATGAGTATATTACTCGAAGAGTCCCTAGTCTCATCGGACAACCACAAGCATAAGCACAGAGTTTAGTACCTGCAAAACAACTTATATAACAACCGTGAACATTAAGGCTCAGCAAGACTTAACCGTCTCACCTAAACATGAAACTCTACATGAGGGTAAAGACATAACATAGGATGGCAGATTTGCATAACGGACTCGCCTAATTTGTGGTGCTTATTTTTCTGATTTACAGCAGCAGCTTAAACTTTTTGCGGGACAAAATTGTAATTCCACAATCAAACAAGAAACGATTCATCACGATGCTGCATGCCCAAGGTGGAAAATAAATTTAGTGAGCACTATACTAATACATACAACATAGCAATACCATGATAATATAATGTTCATAACAGCAGCAATTAATTCTCATCTCAAGTGCAAGTATTTAACTACGTCACAACTCAGTGAACAAGTGGTACTCATATCCGCGAGGGACGGTGATTCCAATCAATGATACCCGGAATACACAACACGTACGCCCGTACTGGAAGTCACCTACGTGCACTCCACGGACGTTGTACGCAGCCACCTTTCTCAAGTTCCGCCAATGTTGAATCGATTCAATCATCTAGGACAGTATTCCCACTCACGCTGCACCTTTGCACTGTGAAGATGTCGTGAGCGAGTTTCCATCTACTGTGCTGCGGCCGAAAGACAGAGGCGATCGAAAAAGTCTCAACAAAAGCTTCCCAAGGTGCATCGGCTTCCGGGACCCCATATATCCAGTATGACTCCGGTACAGTTGAAACTTGCTCAGCAGGGCGGCATACGGATCGGTCCTTATCTGACACAGGCAGGTCTACGCACCCAAGACCATGTCTTGCGGCATCCTACGCCCCTGCCCGGTCTCATTTTCAGATTACTACTCCATTTTTCTGAACCATTCCCGTGTGAAAAAGTCCTAACCATGCGAGTAGATTCCAACTACTCGACTTCTATTGAATCATATACAACATTTAGGATAGCATAGTCTACTGAATCCAAATACTCCATGGGTTGATCTGGTCATGCAAGTGGATTTTCAATCACCTTAGCCCTAATGCACATAACTCACCCAAGACATAGGTGATACAAATGAAAATTTCATAATAGCACTTAAATGCAAACCGGGGCTTGCCTGGTTGCAAGACGGTATCAAAGTTAATCTCCAAAGGGATGACATCAAGTATCTCCTTGGTCCTTTTGAGCCCGGCAACTAATCGATATGCAAAGAAATAAGCAAGTTAATCAATACCGGTATTATGATATAGTTTAATGTAGACAGTTAAGTATATTAATTTAAGCCCAATGGTTCTGGAAATTTGACGGCGGACACTAGGTACTATGGGGATGATCTGGACCAAAAAATGGAGATGTTAAAGGAAGCTCGTTGTCTCTAAAATTCCAACAAGTAAAAGGATTCTCTGAATTTTGGCTGTACTTCTGGAGGTCTATCATGGCTAGCAGTTGTTGTACCGTACAGAGGTGGTCTCCCCAGTTCTAGGAAAATTTGTTTCATAATTTTCTAAGCATTATACTGTGAGATATTTAATTTACAAATTGAGATATTTTACTGAAATGTTTCTCTTGATTTTGGGTTATTCTATGACCAGTTAGGAAAATCTTCTGATTGAACTAGGTTAATGAAGTCCAATGAAGCTGGAAATTTTACTGGATTTCAGAAACTTACTAAAGAACTTTTTGGCAAAATTTCAGATTTTTCTATAAAGTGAATCATCAGCTAAAATCAAACATGATTTTGCTTTGAAGGTCTCTACTAGAAAATCTAGGTATTTTTCATGAGGATTGGGTTGTAGTTCTGGTTAGCGTGGATATAGATCAAACCAACAAAGTTGGTTTGACAAATTTTGAATCTTTATACCGAGAGATATTCAATTTAAAAGTTTATACAAGTTTCTGTACAAATTCTAAATGAATTTGACTATTTTTATGTGCTTAGAGGTTACACAGGTGATCAAACCATGTAAATGAAGTCTAATGACCATGAAATTTTTACTGGAGTTCAAGGATATCCAAGTGAAGGCTGTGGAAAAATTTGGAAATTTTCCAAAGAACATAACTATAGGATTAATTCTATAAGCATTGTTTATTTGAATTATGGAGAAATTTATATGTACTTTCATACAAATCCAAGTGTACCAATGGAATGTATTCTTCATGATGGTTATAACAAAATTTATTTGGGAATTTTTGGACAAGATCCTAGGAGTTATGGATTTTCCAAGTTGGGACAAAATATGGAATTTAATTTACATGGGAAATATTTGAATAAAGGGAGGGGCCCCACAGGTTTAAAATGGGCCAATCGCTGGGCGGCAACACAGAGGGTTAGTGGGTTAACTGCATGGTCACAAACGATCTCCGAGCCGCTGCTGATCCAGGCGCGCCGCTTCTTTGGCTGACAGCCGGGGCCCGCGGGGTTCGTCTTCTACCTCGTGACACCGTCGGTTCCGACGGTGCGCAGCGGCGCCCGACGGCGGCCCCTCGCCGCAGCCCACTCCAGGGCACGGCGGCACTCCAATCTCGCCGCCCCCACCTAAAATCAGACGAGGAACACGGTGGTGCAGTCTTCGACGGTGATCGGTGGTCAGAAATGACAGCGCAACGGCGGCGCCAACGATTAGGGTTTTGGCCATGTCGGCTGAGCCCTCCGGTGGGTGAAACTGGTTGGGAAGACCTCGGGAAGATTCATGGAAGCATGGGTAACAAGAATCTAGCCATAAGAGGCAGAGAAAGGGCCTGGAAAGTGGTGGCGACTACGGACCAAGGAGGGAAAAATCCGCGGTTGGGGAAAATGGGATCCTGTGTGAATACCCGATGAAACTCGATGACTCTTGCTCGAGGTGATGCGCCTGACCATATAGAACAACGTAGCACAAGTGCACAAGGAATAATTAACTGTATAAATAGAATTTCAAGTGCGAAGCAACTCTACTCATAACCGAAGTTCGTCGGAAGAAAAGCATATACGGGGGCTAGGAGACATGGGGTGGGCTGAAACTTTACGGGCAGCTAGAATATGAGTATGTGAACCTTTTTCCTTCTAGGACCGAGGCAAGATGAAGCTTGTATTGCCAGGGCATCGAGGAGGCAGAGGGCGGCCAAATAGGGGACTTTTCCGGCAGCCACGGTTTCGACGTTAACAACTTCGGGGAGGCTCCGGCTAGGCAAATAAAAGGTCAGGGAGGTGCGCACGATCTTGGTGAGTGAGGAGAGGCACAACAAGGGGATCATACCTGAGTAACCTTGCTTCTATTCGGCTGGACAGAGATGAATTCGTGAGGGAGGCAACAATGGCGCTGGAAAGTTAACAGGTAAGAAATGGTCGACTTAGGGCTTTGGGGGGGGGGGGGGGTAAGGAGGAGTTCAGGGTGAGCTGGGGGCAGCTGGAGGCGACCTCCGCAGTGCAAGCAGCTCTGTGGCAGTTGCATGCCGGGAGGTGGCCCCTGGGAAGAGCAGGGGCGAATTTGACCCACTGACCAGTGGGTCCCACCTCTCAATTCATCTCTATCTTCTTTAGACACTGAATTCTCCCACTCACTTGTGTCCAAAAATTCTAGATATTTTAAGGTAGGCAAATTTGGAGCTTTAGAAATTGATTCTGGAATCAGATCGCTAATTTGACAAAGTTTCATCTGAATTCAAATATGAGTTGAATACAATGAAGCTGTTAAATTAAATAGCAAACTTGCTTCAAAAACTATGAAACTTTGCAAGGATACTATTTGGAATATTTGGGACCCATTGGTCAGCTCAAATCTTCATGTTAACTTCATTTGAACATTAGCTATTTTTTTTTTGAATTTCCTGATTTGGAGTTTGAATTAATTTGTTTTTCTCAATTCCTTTTTAATTCATTTTAACATTCAAAATTTATGTCCTAACTAAACTTGAATTATGGAAATTAGGGCTTTTACAGTTATGAACTGAGCATACTTGTTCGCTGAGTCGTGACGTAGTAAATTGAGATAAATTGAACTATATGAATTATGCTCTATGCTTAATCACTGTTTTACTACTTGTATGCTCTAGTTATATTGCTAACTAAATTTACCTCTTATGAAACATTAAATTTCTGATAAAATCTGAAAATAAATGACATACATTAGGCGAGTTTCTTTTATGCAAATTCAGCTGCTTATGTAAAAGAGTTTCCAGCATGTAGAGTTCCATGTTTAGGTGAGACAGTTAAGTCTTGATGAGGGTTATGCTCACGGTTTGTGGATTAATGTTTTTACAGGTAACATTGTATGTGATGGGTTCCATAGTGCGGCATCACCCCTCTAGGGTTGTATTGCCAAGCGGAAACCCCACGAGCCACTACTTTGCTTCGTGTTCCTAGTGTGAGGTATTTCGGGCTGAATACTCTCACTTATGCAATAGCTAGGTTTGTAGTGTGTAAAAGCCTGCTTTTCGGAAGAGCAAAAACCCAAATATGCGAACTTAAAAATTTTGAAAATGGACTTGTAAATCCAAACCCACATGAACCAATTGAGTTAACCAATGTTCACTAAAAATAGGGACTTGTTAAAATTTTACATATAGAACATGGTTGCTAATGTAGAATGGAACTTAAGGTGAAAAATCCTTAATTTCCAAGTATTTACATTTTCAATAAAAAATTAAAGGAGAAAAGAAAACAAAATAGAGACAAAGAAAAAGGAATTATTCAAACACTAAAATGGGACATTCAAAAAAAATTCAAATCTCAGGCTGTAAATTTTTCCATGACCTTCTAATATTCCAAATAGACTCTCAGTAAAGTTTCAAAAACTTTTGAAGCACGTTTTCCATTTATTTGACACGTATTGGGAGTTTAATCAAAGTCGACTTCAAATTTAAACTTTGTACTTAAACATGTCCAAATCAACTCCAAATTTTTCGTGAGGTCACTTATGGTTCAAAAAGGGCAACTTCAAAGTTTTAGGATTTTTGAACCTAATCTACCATTTATTTCATTGAATCAAGTATCACCGCTTGAATTCAAAACCAAACCTGAGTTCAAAAAGTCAACTTGCTCAGTTCTGCACCATAAAATTCTTCACATTTTGTTTAGTCATTGGGCCAAAGTTGAATATTTTTGAAGCATGTTTGATAGCTCTATTTGAAATTGGAAAGGAGAAGAGAGGAGAGTGAAGTGGGTCCCACATGTCATGTTTATCCTTATGGCCACAAGACCGACTTCGCTTCTTCCTCTCCCGGTCTTATCTATCGCGCCCTGCCTTCTCCCGGTCCTTATCCCCAGCGCCCGACACCCTGCTCTGCTCTGCAGCGCAGCTCCGTCTCCTCACCGGTGCTACCCCCATGCTCCGCCGGGCCGAGCTGCTTCGTCGCCCCGCCCCCACGGCACCTCGCCTCCCTGCCGTTCCGCCGCTCACTCGGCCGCCCACGGCGCGGCTTCGCCCCGCGCTCGACCGCCACACCGTCGCCCAGGCACTCCTCCTGGCCGCAAACCTCACCCGCCGTCCGCGTGCCTCCTGGCCACGGTTCTTTCCCCGCGCCCCCGCCCGCAACCGCGTCTGCCCAGCGCCGGAGCAGCGCCCCTCCGGCCGCCACGACACGCCGCTTGCGCCCAGCGCCGCGCTCCTGAGCAACGGCGCCCCGACGACGCGCCCGCCTCGGCCCTGCTGTAAGACCTATATGTGCTGAATACATTGGCTTGTAGTGAATACACTTGGCTTTGATGATAAAAGTTTTAAATATCACCAAAACACCTTTTTGTCAAGGTTTGACTCTAGCTCCGAGCTATAGCAAGGTCTGACCATAGGTCTGGCTTGTTTTGGGTAGCTCCGACTACGTTAGATGCTAGGTCCGGCTTCTTGGTAAGGTCCGAATAGCTTTGGTTAGCTCCGGTGAGCTTTACATTTAGCTCCGGCATGTCTTTGATAGCTCCGGCATGACTTTGTTAGCTTCGACAAATATTTGATAGCTCTGGCATGCTTTTGCTAAGCTCCGACGTACTTTGTCTAGCTCCGGTTTTGGGTTGACTAGTTTTGACTAATTTTTGGTAAGCTCCGGTGCTAGGATCTACTAGTTTTGGTAAGCTCCAGCAGGTGCTTCATTGTACTAGTTTTGGTAAGCTCCGGCGCTAGGTTGTACTAGCTTTGTTAGCTCCGGCTCAAGCTCCGGGTTACTCTGGCAAGGTCCGGAACTTGACCGCAGTGCTTCTGCTTTTCATTTGCAATGTTTCGTACTTGCTTTATAATCTTGAAAAGATTGCTTAGTATTCATTTGCTATGTTTTTTGTGCGTTTTGGTTAATATGGATGATATTGTGTTACTATGGTTTTGCAACATGCTTATGTGAGGTTCTCACGTAGGGTGTTGTGTTCGGAACTAACGTGAGTCAAGTCGCGAACTTGGGCTCGTATGGATTGGTTATTTATTCATGTGCAGGTGTTGCTTGAGTTCAATACATGGCTGGTGATGGGATCCATTGGACTAGTCCCAGGGAGGAGATGAGGTTCCAACAACCAAATTCAGGAGGAATTGTGGTTGAGCTGATCAGGAGGTTGCGCAACATGATTGAATCAAGAACAATGCATATGAAGGTATCGTGGACGTCATTGGAAGATGTTTGCACGTGTGCAAGGAGTGCATGGCCGTGGCTACATGGTTCCGAGACGTGATGAAGAGATGTGGACGTAAAGAATTGGTCGGAAAGGTCCAACCGACTAGGTTATGGACTCAGGCTGCGGCTGAGTTGGGTTTGACTCAAATATGGAAATATTTGAGTTGGTTATTATAGGATTTCGTGTGGGTCACGAATTTGAGTTGTTTAGGAATGTGATATAGGTTCCTATGGTGTTTGGAAGTCTTAAGATTGCTTCTATTTGTGTATAGAAGAATCTTGAGCAGTTATGGAAAGTTACGATTCGTGATCTTAGTAGGATTGGAGTCCTAGTTGATATTGGGTTGGCCTAAGGGCTGATTATATAAGCAAGGGAGCCCAGAGCTCGTGGTGCACGACTTTGAGGCTGTTCCTGTTGTGTTCTTTTGAATAAAATTCGTAGTTTTAAGGAACTTTTGTGCCTTGTTCGTCCGACTTGTTCCAGACAAGTTTTACTCGTCGAGTTTCTGTACAGCACAACCTTTCGTTGGTGGTTTTATCATAACTCGAGTTTTACAGATCCTATTGACGTGATTCTTTTTGGGTTGTGTTCACAACTTGATTGTCTATCATATGTCAAAATTTCACGGTCATTGGATTTGTGGTCTATGATGTACACGAGTTTCTTTGCATCGTTCTAGAACTGTTTTTTTCTCGGGTAGGACAGATTGACAATTGTTTGATCTTTCGATCATAACTTGAGTTTTTCTCGTCGGATTTGAGTGATTCTTTTTGTGTTGTCTTTATGACTTGATTCTCTCTGATATCCATCACTTTTGTCATGGTGAAACACATTTAGATTAGTCTCACACACGAATTCTTTAAGAGATCATGTTTCTACCGAAAGGGTTTGGGGTTTAATTGTTTCCGCTGCGTAAGATTTTTAAATATACCATTCACCCCCTCTGGTAGATTTTCACGTGCTCTTTGATCCTACAATTGGTATCAGAGCCACGATGCTTTAATCTTTTTGATTTGCACGTGTTTTGACTAATCATCATGGAGAAGTACTCTGCCAAACCTTGTGTGTTTGCTGGTATTGATTTTCAGGTTTGGAAGGCACGCATGGAGGATTTTATCCAGGCACAAGGCTTTGCAATATGGGAGAAGGTGTATAAGCCTTATGAAGTGCCACCTAATGATCAAGTCACGGACACAAACCTACGGGACGTCGACAACAACAACAAAGCCCGAAACTTGATCATCCAAGGACTCACTCAAAGCAACTTTGATTGTTTCGCGCACCTCCGATCAACATACGATGTTTGGAGAGCTCTCTGTGATTATCATGAAGGCTCCAACACAATCAAGGAGGTAAAACAAGATATGTTTAAAAAGGAATATATGCGTTTTGAGATGCAACCAGGTGAGTCTATTGATGACCTCTTTGCTCGTTTCAATAAAATTCTCAGCAACTTACGTAGTGTCAATGTTAATTATTCTGATGCTGAGAATGCTAGGCAACTTCTTAGTGCATTAGACATGTCAATTTGGGAGATGAAAGTAACATCTATTCGTGAATCAACTGTCATGAGTTCTCGTACATTAGATGTACTTTATTCTAAACTAAAAACTCATGAAATTGACATCCTAGCACGTAAGAACCCAAATAAGTCTATTGCATTTGTTTCACAACGTGATATGTCTAGCTCCGGCCAATCATCATCTTGCAATACTCTTGCTTTGTTGTCCTCACTAACCCTGGAGCAGATCGAAGAATTTCCAGAAGAGGAGTTGTCACTCATCTCTACTAGATTCTCAAAAGCATTGCAAAATGTGAGAACTAGAAGGAGAGGAAGCTCCGGACCTCAACGCTGTTTTGAATGTGGTAAAACAGGACACTTTCGTACAGAATGCCCTAACCTTTCAGGTTCGACCACCCGGGAAGAAAAACAAAGCAAGGTCCGGACCTCCTCTGGAAATTCCAATGAGAAGAAGAAAGGTACCATAAGACGCAAGATGATCAACAGCTTCATCACCGCACTTCAAGAACTTAGTTCAAGTGATGTAGACTTTGAAAGTGATGAAGATGATGTTGACCTGGCCAACATATGCTTCATGGCGGGCAAAACAAAATCAAGATCAAGTCAGGAGGATGCAGAACACAGCAGTGAAGACGATGAGGTATGTTCTACCTGCAATGAAATGTGTGATGCTATTTCTCGTGCAACTATTATTGTAAAGAAAAAGGACAAAAAGCTTAGGGATAATGCTGTTAAAATTGAATCACTAGAATCTGAAATTAACCGTTTAAAAACTTTGATTCCTAGTGATGATGCATGTACCTCATGTGACTTAATCTATGAACAATTGTCCATATTAAGAAGTGCACACTCCTCCACTCTAGATAGACTTGATGAAGAAATTGAAAAGAACAAAGAGCTTGCTGCAATTAATGATAAAAACTTGAAAGATGCTAGCTATTCTACTATTGATTTGCATTGTTCTAGTTGTGATGATCTTGATAAAAAACTGCAAGATGCTATGAATAAAATTTCTATATTGAACAATGCTTTACGTTCTCATGAAGTTAAATTTTGTTCCAATTGCAAACTAAAAGGAAAAACTTCATGTGAAAATTGCCTTGATCTGTCCAATAAACTTGATGACATGCATAGGACATTAGATCGGTTTTGTAATGGGAATAAAAACCTAAACTTACTGCTAAATTCTTCCAAGTCTTGCAATGATAAAACTGGTTTAGGTTTTGATTCTCATGCTCATGCTAAGGCAAATCCACCTAAAATTGTAAAGTGGTTTGATTCAAACAGTTACTAAACAAAAAGGAGTAGTTTTCAAATCTGCAGGAGTGTTGCCTCATTCGGTTTCAAATAAAAATATTGCTTGCTCATCTAGACATGAACACAAAGTTAAATTTCATTGTACCTTCTGTGGTAAAGATGGTCATGTCATAGATTTTTGTTATAGACTAGCTAAACAACAGAAAAAGGAAAGAAAAATTGCTAGATCTTATAACTTTCATGCAATTAGAAAAACACAACCTCCTTTAGTGAGTCAGAAATTCGAAAAGGTAGCTTCCAGACCTTCTGGTAAGAAATCCGCAAAAGCAGCTCCGATAGTTCCGATAGCTCCGAGAGCTCCCGGACCTTCTGTTGTTTCCTTCGAAACTTCAGCTTTTGTTTCCGGAGCTTCAGCCTTGTCTTTTGGAACTGCTGCTTTTACCTCCGGAGCTACTGGTTTTTGTGCTAAAAGAGTTAAGAATAGAAAACCTCAAACTTTGACTCAAAAACCTGCTGTTTTGTCTCAGCTTTCGCGTGTTTTTCCTGCTGCATGTCGCGTGACTCAGTACTGGATTCCTAAATGCCTTTTGACTAACCCCACTATTGAGTCATTGACGTATTGTGCTTCTATGTAGGTTACACGTTTGAGGAAGGAGAACATTTGGATTGTGGATTCAGGTTGCTCACGCCACATGACCGGTAACAAAGATTGGTTCTCCTCCCTCTCCTTTGTGTCACGTGTAGAAAATGTTACTTTTGCCGATAATTCTTCAACTCCTATAATTGCTAAGGGTTGGGTTGGGGTAAATGATCACTACACTTTAAAGGATGTGGCACTTGTCAAAAATTTGAAATACAACTTGCTTTCTGTTGCACAATTGCTAGAGGAAAATCTAGAAATTATTTTCAATAAAAACTGCTGCAAAGTTGTAGGTTTAAATAGTGAGCTTATTTTTAACATGTCTCGGTTTGGAAGAGTTTTTAAAGCTGATTTTGATATGTCTTCCTCTAAGCATAGGTGTCTAGTTGCTAATGATTCAGAGGACTTATATTTTTGGCATCGTAGACTTGGTCACGCAGGCTTTGATCACCTAATGCGTGTTAGTGCTCTTGATCGCATATGTGGGCTGCCTAAGCATAAAGGGGACAAAGAAATTGTGTGCTCTTCTTGTAGACATGCTAAGATGGTTGCAGGTTCACATACTCCTCTCACAATGATTATGACAACTGAACCATGTCAACTTTTGCATCTTGACACCGTAGGACCTTCACGTGTTTAATCCTTCGGAGGTAAATGTTATGCTCTTGTTATTGTTGATGATTATTCTAGATACTCTTGGGTTTACTTTATGGCGTCTAAGAATGAAGTTTTTAGTCACTTTAGAACTTTATTTCTTAGATTATCAATTGATCACCCAGGATCATTAAAAGCAATTAGAAGTGATAATGGAACTGAATTTAAAAATCAATCTTTTTGATCACTTTTGTGCTGAAAATAGAATAGATCATCAATTATCTTCACCATATGTACCTCAATGAAACGGTGTTGTAGAAAGAAAGAATAGAACCTTAGTTGAGATGGCTAGGACTATGCTTGATGAATATCGAACTGCTAGGAAATTTTGGGTTGATGCGTTAGCAACCGCCTGTTATGTCTCAAATCGTGTTTTCTTGCGTGCTAAGCTAGGTAAAACACCATATGAGCTCCGGTTTGGACATAGGCCTAGTGTTACACACTTTCGGGTCTTTGGTTGCAAATGCTTTGTTATGAAACATGGTAATCTTGATAAATTTGAACCTAGATCCATTGATGGCATGTTTATTGGTTATCCATCTCATACTAGAGGCTACCGTGTGCTTTTACTTGATACTAACAAAATTGTGGAGACTTGTGAAGTGTCTTTTGATGAAGCTAGCCCAGGTACTAGCTCCGGTGTTGCAGGACCAGATCCGTATCCTCAGGGGGAGGGTATCTTCGAAGATGAAGAAGAGCCAGTGATACTGTCTAGTAGTTCCGAAGTTGACACGTGTCCAGCTCCGGACATTGAACAAGCTCCGACTATCACCTATGCTGGTCCTGATCGTCCACAAGTCACAAGCTCATCAATCTACGGTGAACCTAATGAAGAAGAAGCTTGTGAGACATCTGTTCCCTTATGTTTTTACAAAGATCATCCCCCACAACAGATGATTGGAAGCTTGCACGAACGAGTCACACGGTCCAGGTATTGCGATCCAAACTCTCATGCTCATTCTGCTTTTGTTGCTTCTTTTGAACTCAAAGATATATCACACGCACTCATTAATGAATCTTGGATTATTGCCATGCAAGAAGAGTTAGAAAATTTTGAAAGAAACAATGTTTGGAAACTTGTACCTCCACCTCAAGGTCACACTTTAATTGAAACTAAATGGGTATTTAAAAATAAACAAAGTGAGGATGGGGTTGTGGTTAGGAATAAGGCTAGGTTGGTTGCTCAAGGTTTCACTCAAGTTGAAGGTTTAGATTTTGATGAAACTTTTGCTCCTGTCGCTAGATTAGAAGCCATAAGAATTTTGTTAGCTTTTGCAGCATCTAAAGGTTTTAAGCTATATCAAATGGATGTTAAAAGTGCTTTTCTTAATGGCTACATAGATGAGGAGGTTTATGTCAAACAACTACCGGGTTTTGAAAATCCAGATTTTCCTAATCATGTTTACAAACTGTCGAAAGCCTTATACGGTCTCAAACAAGCCCCTAGAGCATGGTATGATAGGTTAAAAACATTCTTACTTGAAAAGGGGTTTACCATGGGCAAGGTTGATAAAACTCTTTTTGTGCTTAAACATGGCAATGACTCATTATTCGTTCAAGTGTATGTGGATGACATTATCTTTGGTTGTGCTTCTCATGATCTTGTGTCCATGTTTTCAGCAATGATGAGTTCCGAATTTGAAATGAGTATGATGGGTGAACTCACTTACTTTTTGGGGCTGCAAATCAAGCAAACCAAGGAGGGTACCTTTGTGCATTAAACGAAGTATACCAAAGACCTCCTAAGGCGCTTCAACATGGACAAAAGCAAGCCTCTTCGGACACCAATGGGAACAGCAACAACACTAGAACTTGATGAAGATGGTGAACCCGTGGATCAAAAAGAATATAGAAGCATGATCGAATCACTTTTGTACCTTACGGCATCAAGTCCGGACATACAATTCAGCGTATGTCTTTGTGCAAGGTTTCAAGCTTCCCCACGTGTTTCACATCGTCAATCCGTCAAAAGGATTCTCAGGTACTTACATGGAACTCAAGAATTTGGCATTTTTCTTCCTTCTTCCTCAACCGTTACTTTGAAAGCTTTTTCGGATGCTGATTTTTGGGGTTGTAGGATTGATAGGAAAAGTACTTCCGGTGCTTGTCATTTTCTTGGTAATTCTCTTGTTGCTTGGTCCTCTAGAAAACAAAATTCAGTTGCACAATCCACAGCCGAATCTGAATATGTAGCTGCTGCTAGTGCTTGCTCACAAATTCTTTAGATTGTTCAAACACTAAAGGACTATGGGGTTGATCTAGATAGTGTTCCACTGTTTTGTGATAACACTAGTGCCATTTGCATTGCTAAAAACCCTGTGCAACATTCTAGAACTAAGCACATTGACATTAGGTATCACTTTCTCTGTGATAATATTGAAAAAGGAAACATTGTGCTTCACCATGTAGATACCGAACATTAATTGGCTGACATTTTTACAAAACCTTTGGATTTCACTCGTTTTTGTTTCATTCGTAGTGAAATAGGGGTTATGCATCCTCATGGCTTAAATCGAGGGGGAGTTTTTGAAACTTGGGAAGTCTATGTGTGAATCTGAAATTAAAATAATATGAGCATAGTATTTCATACATATGTGACTTTGTGATTCCTTGTACATGCTGAAAGTTCTTACTACATTACTCGTGTTATACATTTTGTAGTTTTTGCCATGTCTAGTAATTGGAATAATTACTTACACTAAATCTGGTCATGGTCGAACTTTTTTGCTGTTTTGAACTTGTTGCTTGCTCACAAATGCTTTTAATCATGAAGAATTAATCAAGTAATCAACTCACATGTTGAGTTTTTATGAACAAATATAAATTGAGAAAAGATCAAGAGAATATGCATGCATCACACTTCTTCTTTTGAGATGGCTTGTCATTGCACTTAGATATGAACTTGGAAGAAGTTGTGTATGACTAAACCATGTCCTTAAGCTTCTGATTGTCAAATGACATAGGCTTGGCTTGGTTGGATAGAATAAGGCAGATGCACATATAATCTCTTGCAAATATCATATGATCTAAATTTATGCCTTGAAAAATAATAAAATGCAGCAACTAGTGTCATGCTTTCAGGTTTTGAAATAGATAAGTTTGTGAGATCATGACTTACCTAAATTGAAAATTATATTTGATCTCTAGCATGGCTTACACTACTTTATGTATCTCATTGATGTGATAGTGTAAGTTACTTGATAGTATGACTTGGATGAGCTTTGTTTATATGTATATGTTATAATATACTCATAACAACTAAAGTTGGAGAGAGAATATGACTTGCTGAATACATTGTCAAAGGGGGAGAGATAAGCAAAGCATGAAGAGAAAGAGAATATGTGCATAAGGAGAGATAATAAAGGGGGAGATATTTTCTTCTCATTTTATTTTTTATTTACAAAAGGGGAGTAATTGCTTTTAAAACTTTTATGTGAATAAGCCAATGTTCGGATTTTAAATGGTGTTGCCAATGCATTCATCAAGGGGGAGATTGTAAGACCTATATGTGTTGAATACATTGGCTTGTATTGAATACACTTGGATTTGATGATAAAAGTTTTAAATATCACCAAAACACCTTTTTGTCAAGGTTCGACTCTAGCTCTGAGCTATAGCAAGGTCCAACCATAGGTCCGACTTGTTTTGGGTAGCTCCGACTACGTTAGATGCTAGGTCCGGCTTCTTGGTAAGGTCCGACTAGCTTTGGTTAGCTCCGGTGAGCTTTACCTTTAGCTCCGGCATGTCTTTGATAGCTCCGGCATGACTTTGTTAGCTTCGACATATATTTGATAGCTCTGGCATGCTTTTGCTAAGCTCCGACGTACTTTGTCTAGCTCCTGTTTTGGGTTGACTAGTTTTGACTAATTTTTGGTAAGCTCCGGTGCTAGGATCTACTAGTTTTGGTAAGCTCCGGCAGATGCTTCATTGTACTAGTTTTGGTAAGCTCAGGTGCTAGGTTGTACTAGCTTTGTTAGCTCCGGCTCAAGCTCCGGGTTACTCTGGCAAGGTCCGGAACTTGACCGCAGTGCTTCTGCTTTTCATTTGCAATGTTTCATACTTGCTTTATATTCTTGAAAAGATTGCTTAGTATTCATTTGCTAAGTTTTTTGTGCATTTTGGTTGATATGGATGATATTGTGTTACTGTGGTTTTGCAACATGCTTATGTGAGGTTCTCACGTAGGGTGTTGTGTTCGGAACTAACGTGAGTCAAGTCGCGAACTTGGGCTCGTATTGATTGGTTATTTATTCATGTGCAGGTGTTGCTTGAGTTCAATACATGGCTGGTGACGGGATCCATTGGACTAGTCTCAGGGAGGAGATGAGGTTCCAACAACCAAATTCAGGAGGAATTGTGGTTGAGCTGATCAGGAGGTTTTGCAACATGATTGAATCAAGAACAATGCATATGAAGGTATCGTGGACGTCAGTGGAAGATGTTTGCACGTGTGCAAGGAGTGCATGGACGTGGCTACATGGTTCCGAGACGTGATGAAGAGATGTGGACGTAAAGAATTGGTCGGAAAGGTCCAACCGACTAGGTTATGGACTCAGGCTGCAGCTGAGTCGGGTTTGACTCAAATATGGAAAGATTTGAGTTGGTTATGATAGGATTTCGTGTGGGTCACGAATTTGAGTTGTTTAGGAATGTGGGATACGTTACTAAGGTGTTTGGAAGTCTTAAGATTGCTTCTATCTGTGTATAGAAGAATCTTGAGCAGTAATGGAAAGTTACGATTCGTGATCTGAGTAGGATTGGAGTCCTAGTTGATATTGGGTTGGCCTAAGGGCTGATTATATAAGCAAGGGAGCCATGATCTCGTGGTGCACGACTTTGGGGCTGTTCCTCTTGTGTTCTATTGAATAAAATTCGTAGTTTGAAGGAACTTTTGTGCCTTGTTCGTCCGACTTGTTCAGACAAGTTTTACTCGTCGAGTTTCTGGACAGCACTACCTTTTGTTGGTGGTTTCATCATAACTCGAGTTTTACAGATCCTATTGACGTTATTCTTTTTGGTTTGTCTTCACAACTTGATTGTCTATCATATGTCAAAATTTCACGGTCATTGGATTTGTGGTCTATGATCTACACGAGTTTCTTTGCATCGTTCCAGAACTGTTTTTTTCTCGGGTAGGACAGATTGACCATTGTTTGATCTTTCGATCATAACTTGAGTTTTTCTTATCGGATTTGAGTGATTCTTTATGTGTTGTCTTCGTGACATGATTCTCTCTGATATCCATCACTTTTGTCATTGTGAAACACATTTAGATTAGTCTCACAAACGATTTCTTTAAGAGATCGTTTTTCTGCCAAAAGGGTTTGAGGTTTAATTGTTTCCGCTGCGTAAGATTTTTCAATCTAGCATTCACCCCCCCTCTGGTAGATTTTCACGTGCTCTTTGATCCTACACCTGCACCGCCTGCTCCGCCATCCTGCTGCTTGTCCGCGCCGTCCGCGCCGGCCATGGCGATAGCCGTTGGAACCTCGCCACGCCAAGCCGTGGCAACCGCGTTCCTCTTGTCAACGCCGTTCGCCGACTCTCTCTGCCGCTCACCATATGCCATGGATTTGACCTTGCCACCGTCCAACGACGACAACCAGTCACCAACGACCGGCAACGCCGCAGCACTCCTCGCTGCAATGCCTTCCGGCCGTGCGCCATGGCCGCACTGCCATCCACGTCGCGTTCCTCACTGCTGCACCTCCCACGGCGTGGTGACCGCAATCTGCTGACCATTCGCGTCGTTCCTAGCATGTCTATGATGTGCTGCTCGCTACAACGCATCTCCAGGCCGCTTTCCTCCCACCTCGGCGTCACGGGAAAGTTCGAACGAGTGATGTGTTACTTAGCCTTGTGCTGCCCCGACTTCGACGCCTACTTTCTGTCGTCGCGACGTTCTGCTCTGTAGCCGCGTTCTGGCAGCAAGGCAAGTGATGTGTGGGATAGAGGATATGCAGGAACACACCTTTGACATAATGGTATCGACAACTGGTCCAAGGTTAGCTCTGATTGTGCAAGATTGATTAGATTAGTGACTGCAGCTAAGGTGTTCGATGAAATTTTTACAAGGGAAGAACCAACTTTGTTGATGTTCAGGACTGGTCTGTGATTCAGGGGTAGAATGATGTGGCAATCGACCAAGACATGTGCCAAGATACCCATTGAATGGTGATGAAGCGACGGAATCAAGTACACACCCAAGATGTTTGGCGAAATGCCTACAAGGTGAGCCTTGCCCTGAAATGTCTTCCTTGACGTCATCGAAGTCCGTTCGTGGTGACCGCTAATGGTACTCATGTGTTGTCAATCCATACGTCCATTTTCCGCATTGATATCATTCCTATAGAAATCCCCAAGTTGACCTCCTTTGTCGTTTGTATCACGTTGGCCTGTCCGAGCGTGCTCGTGATGCTCCACCATGAGCCGCGTCGACGTTGTTGACCACATGACGTCATCATGACCCTCCGAGCCGTCATCGTGCCCTGGCATCAAGATAGAGGATGCTTGTGATGTGTGTGGTGCTGGAACACAAGCACGACTCGTCGGACAATAGTTGTCAAGCCAAATTAGGTTTTAGTCATTGTGAGAGCAATCGAGTCCTAAGTGTATACAAGGTGCTCAATGAAATGTCTTCTAGGTTAAACCAGGTGTGTCAGTGATTACCAATGACTAGGGGTAGAGGTATGCAAGAACGTTGCGACCAACAAGGAGAACTAGACCAAGGGGAACCTTGGATAAGAGTTCCTTGGTTGTGTCGAGGATGTTCCCTAACCGATCACAGGATTGGTTAAGTTGGTGTACCACTTCATCGACGGCGGGTTCGTCGAGTCGCTTATCAACAACCGAGTCGACATCACTAGCCTTAACACTCACAAGGTGGTGTTCGGGATTTTGCTAACCCCACTGATGAGTCCGGGTTGATGTGGGCCTCGCTAAGACGATCTTCTCGAGATGGCAAAGGATGCCTTCACGGCATGGTCTCGCATCGTGTTTAAGTCCCAGAGCTTACCAAGCTCACGTGGACAAGCTTGCGGGAGACACTACATTAGTGTCATCGTGTAAGCACCTGAACGATGCTTGCGACGTTAGTCGTAGCAACTGGTTTACCTAAAAGCGGTTTGAACGTTGTCTTGGTACTCATGCTAGGTTAACAGTGCTTGTAATGACTTCTTAAGTCCAAGCCATGTTGATCTCAATTCTGTCCCAAGTGTCGTTAGGTTCCATCATGGTTCATCCTAAGTCAAGACCCTACGACAGCACTGCTCACTTAACTAGGTTTACTCCTTTGTGAGTTAAGTCATGTTCATTGGTCGACTGCTAAATCGCGACCTTCGTCTTGTACACTCCACTCATACTCAAGCTTTCGATGTCCCACCTTGATTTTTGGGTCGTCCTTACACTTCTCCGCCCAACACTTCTTCACCCTTCGGAATTGTCAATCTCGTGTGGCATAGCTTGAAGTGTGGTATGCTAAGTTGCAATTTAGCTTTATGTTGTACCTTTCAGTTCATACCGACACTAATATGTCCACCTTGAATCATCCTCTGGTTACACACACAACAGAGGCATATCTATCCTTCCTAGTCAAACTCCTCGTTCTTAAAGTTTACACAACCCCGTGGAGTCTATTATTAAATTACTTAACTACTTAACTACCTATATGCATATCATGTCGATAGGAACGTGCTGATAGGTGATCGACAAGAAACTTTGCTTGGAGGAGAAGGCCAAGGTGTTTCCACTTGAAGTTTTGTGGTAGAATCTTTGGAGGAAGGCACAAGACTTAACGACTGACATTGACTAAGTGCAAACTAAGGCAAGCCCCGGTTTGCATTTAAAAGTTTTATAGAGTTTTGCAGTATTTCTCACATTACGTATTAAGTTTCATATGTGCATTACGTATAGGGTGATTGATACTCCACTTGCATGACTACAAATCCCAGGGGTTGGTTGGAACGGGTTACAGTTTGACCTGTAGTAACTACCTCGCTAATGTATAGGAAATCCGATAGAAGTCGAGTAGTTGGAATCTACTCGCGAGATAGGAATAACAGTTCACATGAGGGTGGAAGATTAAAAATGGCTTATGAAATGAATACGAGATCAGGCAGGGGGAATAGGAGTCGACGAGATGGAATCTCGAGCGCATACCCCTGCATGTGTTGCTTGAGGACCGTGCCGTATGCGGCACCGTTGGGCATGCTTGAACTGTACCAGTTGCATAATGATATATGGGCCCATTAAACTGATGTAACTCTAGACTGTAGTGTGGAGACTCCTCGTTGCCCTTGAATGGAGATGCGAAGGCATAAAGGTGTAAATCTTCTAGCGGGGCAACTTCGACGTGTCCGTGTAGGGGACCTTTTGCTCGGGGTGAAGAGTTTTGCCGACATTGGGGTCTTGGGTGAAAGGTGGCCATGTATGACGTGGGGAGGAGAGCACGTATGTGTCTCCCATGCGGGTGTGTGTGTCGTGCAATCCGGGTGTGTCCTGATTGCAATCACCGTCCCTCACGGTAATAGAGTACCACTTGACTGTCGCTGTCGTGACGTAGTAAATACTAAATAAGCCATAAAAATATGTTGTATTGAATTATAATTGCTTTGCAACCTTGTGTGGCTCAGAGATAGCACAATTAAAAGTTTACAGTTTCCAAATACTTATCCTGTAATAGCATTATGTGCTTTTGGCATGTCATATCATCGGCAAAGCGTTTCTTGTTTGATTGTGGATTCTATGATGTGCCGTGCCTGAAGAATGTCATGTGCTACTTAAAACATAATTATAAGGATCCACTTGTAGGTGAGTCTTTTATGCTATTCCTTACCTATGTTTAGTATTCACCGTTGCATATGTCTAGTGAGACGGGTTAGTCTTGCTGAGCCTTATGCTCACGTTTGCGCTTTAACGATTTTTGCAGGTATTAGTTTTATTTCTGCTATTCAGGTTGTATATGAGATCTCGAGGTGTCGAGATAAACCTCATGTGAACCACACCGCTGTTGAATGATCGTCATGTTGCTAGTGAGAAGCGTCCTAGGGCATGGACGTCTTCTCTTATGATTAGATAGGTGAGAATATGAGTATGTAGTTCCGCTGCGTGTGTACTTCTGATGTACACTGTTTTGTAAGCTCTGAATATATTTATAAAATGAAAACTTTATATGTTTTGGTAACATTTTCGTCTGTGCTGTTAGGTGCCGCATCGCACGACACCACCCAATGGGATCCTCGGATGTGTGGACTCCGGTCCTCACAGATTGAGTGTATTATGTATCTTCTACTGCTTATGTACTCCTTATGTACATTATTTTGTAAACTCGCATATCTTATGAAATAAAACTTTGGCATGTTTCACGTATTCTTTTTGTGTGTGCTGTTGGGTGTCGCATCGCACGACACCATCCAATGCGATTCCAGGAATGTCAGGACCCCGGTCCTCACATTCTGGTATCAGAACCGCATTGAGAATAGCATGTGTGAAAGGAGCTTATTTTTTAGAACTTCTAAGTAGTCGAGTGAGAATTAGTGACTATGCCAACATAAGGTCTATTATAGTATTTGTTAGTTAAGGTGGCAAGCTAACATATATGTTATTATATTCTGTAATGACGCACCGACGTCAGGTAAGAGGTAGGGTATGCCACCACAAGAAGATTAATTGCGGTAAGCTCACCATGCGAGAGGTAGCATGTGATTGTCCCCCGTGGCTTGGCATGGGAGTTAATATGAGTCTCTGAACCTCTTCATGTTTCTGGGAACATATGAAATGTTGCTCCCCAGTGTGCTTCAGGAAAAAGCGAGGATACCCCATCGTGTGGTCAAAAATACGAAGTATGCAATTCTTCAACGTTCAATGTTCAAAGGGCCTTAGGCAGCGCTGATCCCTGGCGCAAGAGATAAATTACGTGGCCACCTATCATGCGGTTGAAAAGCACGTAGTGTGTTATTTTTAAGAAACACGTGAAAGCGCCTCCTACTGGTGCAGCATTATTTAAATACGTGGAACCCTGTTGGGTGGTAGAAAACCCGGTCATGTACCTCGAGTCGTGGCCAGCTCGGGGCAGCCCGTATGGAATGATACAGGCCGGATGTCTTACTTCTATATATATTATTGTGACATCCTGAAATGATCGCCCGTGCGGGTCGTGCAGTGCGGCACCATAATGAGTGTATTGTAAATTGAGTGTCTTATGCAGGTACACTAACCGCGGTATCGTATTGCGCTTAGAAAACGTTTGTGAGTGACCGTTTATAGTGCCACCGATTTAGATGTATATGCCAGTATAATCCTGTTAGGATTTTCACTTTTGTGAGGCACATAGCACCGACATGTATCCCATCAATGCATTATGAAGATCAATGTAATATGAACTCAAGAAGGTGTAATAATACATGTATTATCTATTGATCTCTTATTTTGAGCTAAGTTTCAAAGTTGGAGTAGGATTAAACTCAAGTGATTCAAAAGGCAGAGTCTCTGTTTTCTGTCAGGAATTTGACCTGACTTTGAAAATCCATAACTCCCATAACAAAAGTGTATTGAAGGTTTATTTTACATGTATGTAAATATTAGGAAGTCTTATGCAACTATTCTGTTGAACTCCAGAGCAGAATCCCCTTCTAACCCATTCAAAAGATCAAAAGTTCCAAAGTCTGCCAAACTGGACAGAAACTGGAACCCCTCTTTGTACCTGTTACTATTTTTGTTATATCTCTTAGTAAAAAAATAGAATGGCTTCATGTCATACATTTCTAGAACCCTTGTTATGTGTATTACCGTGTTGTAATTTAAATATTTGGCAAATTTTGATATTATCAGTTTGTAAATCCACAATATACAAAGGAGGTGCTGTCAAAATTTCCCTGGAAATCTGGGAACTTTGTCCAACTTTAAAAATCCATATCTCCTTAACCAGAAATGCTATTAAGGAAAATAGATACTTTTTGGAAATATTTGGAAGTCTTCTACAACCTTTCTATTCACTCAAACACCAGAAGCCTTCCCTAAATTGGTTAAAAGTCCAGAACTCCACGAACTGTACAGAAACCCTAAATCCGGGAACTGTTTCTGTACTTTTTTTGTAAGTTGCCCATAACCTTCAAAATACAAATCACTAAGAGTCACATGTTACATTTGTAAGAATATTAGATGTTATAATACAACTTATTAGTTCTGAGTTTTGTCTAATTTAAAAGAGAAATGTATGAAACAATTGAATCAAAGTGGGTACCTACAAATAGGATGTTGTTGCAAGTCTCCAGAAAGTTTATCAACTGTGAAAATCCATATATCCTAAACCAGAACTGATATGGTGGAACACCAATATTTTTAGAAATATATTGAAGTTAACTTCAACTTTGCTATTCATCTTTAGGGCTGAGTATACTGTTAGATAGCTCAAAAACTCGGTTAATTGAGAACTGGTCAATCTGAACAGTGGGGTAGTCAGTAGAACCAGTTTTGAAATTTGCCCTTCATTCAAGTCTGGTTTCATCTTCCTCTGTTGCACGTTACCTTCTCATGAAGATTAATTGGAGTGAGTTCTCGACCTCCTAGTTTGAAACTTAAGGGGGAAGGAGTGCAACCGAGTTGATCTTGAAGTTCACTCAACTGATACTGTACAGCGGGTTATGTTAACACCAAGCGACGAAATGGAATTGCGCCTGCAAGTCATCAAAGTCCGAATACAAGATCAGTTCAGCATAAAGAAAGGATTAAGTTTTGGAAGTATGTTTCAGACAATTCTTACTAACACTCTTATCAAAGATTCATGAACTTGGTCAAGTCTAAAAGGTGGCATTCCTTGTTAGCACCACTTTCTGATCAAGTTATCCGCAACATACCAAGTTGAGATATTCCTTAATCATGTCTAATAGTCTTACTCATTCTTGCTCACAACCTAAAGTATGATGCATCATGCATATTGCAAGTATCGAGAAATGCACAGCCGATCATGTGCAACACCTTGTATGCACCATACACGTGCATCATTGTGCACCATACATATGCACTATTTGCACCATACCATATGCATGTGCATTCTACCATATTACATGTGATGCATCATGAAACATCATTACTAATGAAATAAGAGAAATATGATGCATGATTAATACTAAAAATCTAAGCAAGATTGTGTACCTTATTCAAACTATTAAGTGATGTCTAATGACCTTGATCTTCTCACGACCCTTGTATGTCATCATCCTATGCTTTAATCTTTTTCATTGAGTAATACTAGGGAAACCGATTACTCAATGTCCTTTGTAGTTAAGCAAAAGCTTGAACTTTCATCCCTGACTTCTTTACGCTCAAGTACCTTGAATATTGAAACAACATCGTCCTTCATCATGGGATCATTGTTAACTATTTGATATTGTGAAAATCTTGATTCTCCTTATTCGTGAGGATTCCATTGGATTGTTAACCTTGCAAATCTCCTTGAACTTGATTCAAATTCTTGATTTGATATATGGTGACTTTGACATGACAAAAACCCTTGTAGTGACCATATGTTGGGTGTCTTTGCACTTTGAAGACATAAGAGGAACTGTATATTAAATTCTCTTATGACACCACAAGGAGTTTGATTCTTTCTTCACATATTGGCATATTGATTCCTTTTGAGTTCAGTGATCCATGGCTATTCTTGCGAAACATCTTGATTCTTGTGTGGAGACGTACTACATGAACGTTATAAGGATTAGTGTGAAACAAAGCAAGGAAAATAAGAACAGTTGTATGGTTAGTTCAAAGGTATCAAGATGATTGATCATTCATGTCAAGATTAGGACAGTAAAGTATCTCTTTTCAATGATAGTGAGTGCATTGCAAGAAACTAATAGAAGTTCGATCAACCATCAGACTTATCACAATAGAGACATGAATCCATAGAAAATCAAATACAAGTTCAAGCACCCCGTCGTACTCAAGTAATGGCATTCTCAAAGACACTACATGGAGACAAGAAGATTATTATCCATCATGCTAGTAAAGTTGTAAGCATATCCACTTAGCAATCGATACCTATTCAATTTTGTTTTCCTTCCTTAGAATCTCATAACAAGATTCCTTTAATGGGGAAGGGTTGTAAAAGCCCACTTTTGAGTAGAACAAGAATTTAAAAATGCAAACTAAAAAAAAACATAAGATGAAATAGAAGTTCAAACTCCAATGGGCTATGTTAGTGAATAGCCGAGATTATGAGATTCAAAGGCATGAGCTTATAATTCAGACTTATTTAAGCTTTTAGTTTAACTTAAAAAGGTACGAAATTAAAAAAGTAATAGAATAATATGATTGGGTCAGTGTTCATATCATTTGTTTGGAAGAAAATGGAAAACATATGCCTTGGTTGTAAATTCAAATTCAAAGTTGAATTTCAAACTCAATTTTGTCAACTGACAGATTTTATTTCACAACTGAACTCCCCATGATTCAAATATCATATCTGTCCAATTTGTCAAGGTTTTGACCTTGCTGCCATTTATTTAAATCAATCGATATAAGAGTTTCGAAATTGATTTCGAATCGAAATTCTATTTTCAATTTTGTCAAATCTGAAACTAGGTTTCAGATTTGAATTGCCCATAATCGACTTACCCTAGCTCCCAAGTTTCATCATTTTAGTTGAATGTTTGAATTATGGTTAAAATTCAACAGAGAATATTTTAGTTAGGGTTACTGGGGCCCACAAGTCAGCCTCATGCTTGTGTGTCCTGTTTTTGCTTCCTTTGTCCTGGCGCCACCACTGCTCCTCCCGTTCCCACCTCCTGGTTACTTCGGCACTGAGGAAAACCAGCTCACAACCAGCTTACCAGATATTTCATCTTCCTCCTTATCCTGCTTCCTCCCTTTGCTTGCAAACGTGAGATCTGTTCTGTATTTCCTCCTGCGCAGAAACATCGGCCACCATGTACCTTCAATCTTCTGGCCAAGGCATCACCAAAAGCTGAGTTTCTATTCACTTCTTGTTTGATCTTCTTCCTTGCTCTGTGTAGCTCACTGAGAAATTTTCTTGAACAGCCACGTCTCCCCGATGAAGCTTGGGTGTTTCCCTGGCCGCCGAGCAACTGTTTCTCTGTTCCGCCCCACTTCTTCGTCAACCTGCAGCTGCACCGTGCAAAGACTCGAACGGAGGTTGCCAACGGGTAGGCAAGCCTCTCCTAGTCCTCCCCGAGCTGCCACAATGTTGCTTCTCCCTCTCCTCGTGGTGGCAAGCGGTGTTCCTCTCCTCAGTCTCTGTTTTGGGCCGCCATGGCACGGCAACATCACGTGACCTGCTCAGACCATTTCATGCTCGACCAATGCACACCTAAGGTTTGCCTTAACCTATTTTTCGTGCTCCCTAATCTGCTCCGACTCCAGTGGCATTGCTAAGCCGGATTCCCAGATCTTGCAACAACAAGGTTCATTGAACTGTTGATTGAAAACTACGAAACTCATCTTGCATGCTCAATACTTGGCCAATCCCATTACAGATTATGTTCTAGACCTAATTAGGGATTCCCTAGTAGAATTAATTAGAAAATCTTGGTTGTCTTTGCCTAGAACATCACTATTCCCCAACACGGCCATTACAAAACCTAGGTCACCGGCGATACAAACTTTGCCACAATTTTCCATGTGATTAGAGCTCAGATTAGGATTCTACATCGTGCTATGGTGCTGTAGGGTTAAAAATCCGGACCTGTATCAATCAAATCCGTGCTGTCCCACCTGGCCATCAATGTCACAGATGCCGTCGCCATCATCGGGCTTGTTCCCGCAGCCTTCGCGTCATTTGAACCTGCCCTACATATGTTCCAAGGTGCGTCCGTTAATTTTGCTCGTGGAGTTGCTGCCTGAGGTCGCCTTCCAGAATGAGAACGGCCGCACGCCGCCAGGGCACCGCCGGCCCGAGCCTCTGCCTGGAGGCTGAAGATGAGCCCGACAAGTGGGCCCATCTTGTCATTGACCTTCTCTCCTTGGCTAGATCTGCACTAGCGCTTTGATCATTTGTGACCAGGCGCTTGCAACTCTGGCCCCTGTGTTGCCGAGTGCTGAGTGGCTGAGTCCGCCATGGGCCCCACTGGCAGGCATTTAAACTTTTCCCTTTTCCTTTTAAATTTCCAGGTTTCGCCCAAGGTTTGGAAATTCATATCTCCTAGTAGAAGTGTCCAAAATTATGAAACAAATTTTTTTGGATTCCTTTTAACTAGGTCATTGCAGTGGTGAAATTGGATTGGTACGAAAATCCCTCTAATTTTCTCCAAAATTCCTTAAACTCAGAACATTGTGAATTAAATCCAGGAGATCCACTTTATGGAAAATTACCAATTTTGGCCAGAATGTCCTACAAAAATCTCTTAATATTAAGCAAACATTTCAGTTCATTTGACTTTATTTGGTCAGTCAAGCTGTGTTGCTTTTTCATATGTTTATGAAAAATGTAAAAACAACAGAAACTTTTTTCAGAATATGGTAGGAACTTGTAAAATTCCTATCTCCCTCTAGGTTGCTTAGAAAAATGTAAAACCAATTGTGTTGGACTGAATATGAACATCTATATCCAGAACACCTAGTTTGGCTTATGTAAAAGTCTCTGTTTCGTCATGAAAATTAAGAGAAGCCTACAGCATGTCAGAATTTTGTAGACCACATAATTCAATTGCATAAGCTGAAAATTTTCTGGTTGATCATCCATGAACCAAGAACTCCACTGTAAAAATTACAGTTCCAGTTGTTCCTTTTAACTCAAGTAATTGGATGTTCATTGCCTAAGTCCAGCACTATGCCTATTTCATTTCATATCCTCATTTCCTAAGTTCATCTTGTTCTTTCTTTGTTGCTATACATTCTAGCAGCAGAATCTTTATCTCTAGCTAGTATTAATCCTCCTTGAATTATTAGCAACTTCATTTATTACTTTACTAAGTTACATTCTAATTTGATGCATATTCATGATGATAGTGACCGTGACGAAGGTGGACAAGAAGCACAACCCGAAGCTGAGGATTTCAATATTGAGTCTGCTGTGGTGTGACCTCTCAGTGGAGTTTATTAACTGATCGTCACTGACTTTACTCCAACCGAAAGGCAAGCCCCGATTTGCATTTAAGAGCTTTTATAAAATTTTGCTTTATGTCACATTATGTCTTAGAGATGAATTGTGCATTAAGTCTAGATGATTTTGATACTCCACTTGCATAACCAGAACACCCATGGAGTATTTGGGTAGCTGTTAAGTCCTCGTGTAGCTGCTGCTATGCTAAATGTTGTATAAAAATCCGTTAGAAGTCGAGTAGTTAGAATCTACTCGCGAGATAGTTTTGACCTCACACGGGATAGGTTTATGTAGAGAATGAATTATGAAAATGAATATGAGACCGGGTAGCGGGGTAGGTTGTGTAGCCCTGCCTGTGTCGATTTAGGACTGATCCGTGTGCGGCCTTGTTGGGCAAGTTTGAGCTGTACCAGATGCATATTGGTATACAGGACCCAGGAAACTGATGTAACTCGTAGCATTGGTGTGGAAACTTCTCTGCTGTCTGCGAAGGTTGTTGAGAAGGTATAAAGGTGTAAATATTCTAGCGGGCAAGTTTGACGTGTCCGTGTAGGGGACCTTTTGCTCGGCATGGAGAGTTGATTCTATATTAGTCCCTCTTGTGAAAAATGGATGCATATGGCGTAGAGTGAAGTGCATGACATGGCTTCCATGTGGGCATCTGTGTCGTGCATTCCGGGTTGTGGTTAATTGCAATCGCTCGCGGTTATGGACTGAGCATACTTGTTCATTCAGTCGTGGCATAGTAAATTGAGAGTAATTGAATTATATGAATTATGCTCTATGCTTAATCATTTCCAATGGGTTTCATTTCCATGAGAATGGCTAAGTTTAGTTGTTGGCTCGCCAAGCCTATCACAACCCCTCCTCCTTTACCCGGGCTTGGGACCGGCTATGTCATTACAACATAGGCATGCTACGGTGGATGTGCGGTCACACAAGAAGAGACAAAATTAGGAACGAAGTAATAAGTGATAGGGTAGGTGTGGCACCGATTGAGGAGAAGCTAGTCCAACATCACCTACGGTGGTTTGGCCATATCCAGCGGAGACCTCCAGAAGCACCGGTTAACAGTGGGATTATAAAGAGTGGAGAAAATTTTAGGAGGGGTAGAGGTCGACCAAGGTTGACATGGCAGGAAGCAGTGAAACGAGATTTAAAGGAGTGGGACATACCTAGAGATTTGGCTCATGATAGGACTGCATGGAAATTAGCAATTCATGTGCCAGAATCTTAGTTTATTCGGAATTTGTTACTCTTATTTTTTTTTTACTTTCATATTATTTTCTATTACTTTTCTTCAAAATTGTCGGGTTTCATTTCTAGCCGACCCCAACTTGTTTGGGACAAAGGCTTGGTTGTTGTTGTTGTTGTTGTATGCTCTATGCTTAATCATTGTTTTACTACTTGTATTCTCTAGTTATATTGCTAACTAAATTTACCTCTTATGAAACATTAAATTGCTGCTAAAATCTGGAAATAAAGGACATACATTAGGAGAGTTTCTTTTATGCAAATTCAGCTGCCTATGTAATAGAGTTTCCAGCATGTAGAGTTGCATGTTTAGATGAGACGGTTAAGTCTTGCCGAGTGTTAAGCTCACAGTTTGTGGATTAATGTTATTGCAGGTAACATCGCATGTGACGGGTTCCGTTGTACGGCATCACCCCTCTTGGGTTGTATTGTCGAGCAGAAACCCCACGAGTCGTTGCTTTGCTTCATGTTGCTAGTGTGAGGTATTCCAAGCTGAATACCCTCAGTTGTTCAGTGGCTAAGATCAAGTGAGTGTATTATGTATCTTCTGCTACTTATGTACTCCTTATGTACATTATTTTGTAAACTCGCATATCTTATGAAATAAAACTTCGGTATGTTTCACGTATTCTTTTCTTGTGTGCTGCTGGGTGTCGCATCACACTGCACCACCCAATACGATTCTTGGAATGTCGGGATCCCGGTCATCACAAGGATGGCCTCTGATACTTCTATTAGTTGGCCATTTGATCCATGTGGTGCCACATGTCATTGTTTGATTGATTGAAATGATATTTTATAGGATCTATCCCCTTGTTTCACTTCAATTCTGCATAAAATGCTTGCATGCACTACTTTCTCCAAAGACAAGTGGAAATATGTTAAATTGAAAGTTGATGTGTGCAAGCAATGATATTTCCCTCACATAATTGAGTTATATTGACGGGTAAAATTGGTATATAACAATCGTCAGCAAACTCCCACAAGTTTATCCTTTGCTCGTCCCGAGCAATGTCAAGACTTTAGCTTGATGATCACGAGTGGCTACTATGTTCTTATTTTTCAAAAGTACCATGTGCACAACAAAATACTCTACCTAGTGTTGCAAAAATTGGCATGGTACTTCACCCATATTAGGTTATTATCAGGCTTATGCCATCTCCTACTCATGGGTGGTTGAAAGATAGAAGAGCAAATGGATCCCAAATACCCTAGAAATCAAGTTCCACACAAATTCCAGAGAGTTCAATTTAGATTTTAAGTATCTCAATTTGATTTTCTTGGTCTCTCATTTATGTGTAGTGGAAATATAACCTCACCAAGGCATTGTGTCTAAATTCATCCTACCTCTACATAAGGCTTGTATGTGGGGCTTGGTAGGGAATATTGTAGGCATATTTGCAACACATAATATTGCTAAGTCAAAAGAGCAAGCCTTAGAAGAAATCAATTCAAAAATTTTTGATTCAATACATGTGCATGTGTGATGGAATGGAGTGGATGTGGATATTTGAGATGACTCCTTTTTGAATGGACTCTCTTGTTTTGCCGGTGAAACATGGCTACTTTTTTTTCATGCTTATGATGTAAGCATCCATTTTCTTTTTCTTTTTCTTGTAGCCATGTCTTCTACTCCCTTATTATGCAATGATTTTTGGAGAGAGTACTAAGCATGACTTATATGGAGTTTCTCTTTTTATTGTGGAATGGTGGTATCATGAGAATTTTGCTTACTTCTAGAGTAGAAGTATAGCACGTGCAAGTGAAGTCTTGAATTCAAAAAGTAATGAATGAAATCTCAAATAGGTCTATACTAGTTTGACAAAGCTCAATGTGAAGACAAATACCATATGCATAAGGTCTATGGGGGGACCGGAGTCCCAACATTCGAGGAATCGCAATTGGGTGGTGCCGTGGGATGCGGAACCCAACAACACATAGAAAAAGGTACATCATATTACATAAAACAACGTAGTATTATAAAAGATTTGTCTTTTACAATTATTATACATTAAAATACACTATAGCAGAAGATACTTTCATAGCTCTCGACACTCAAGCCTAGCTATCCAAAAGTCATTCCGTTCAGCCCGTGAACGGAGTCACACGAGCAGCACACAATGAAACTCACGGCGGCGTGCAGGGTTCCCACCCAGCCGTGTACCGCGACAGGGGCAACGCCTCACCAGAGAACCCTTCATCATAAACGTCATCGTCTGCATGAAAAGCTTAAAATAGCAATCGTGAGCATGAAGACTCAGCAAGACTTAACCGTCTCCACTAAGCATGAAACTCTATATGCAAACTATACGTAATATAGGACAGCAGTGCAATAAAAGACTCGCCTAAATGTTAGTCCTTACTTTCAGGTTTTAGCAGCAAATTAAGGCTTCATGAATCTGAAATTTAGTGAGAAACCTATTCGAAACATAAAAGTATCAATACATTATTTATCAATAAAGCATGATTCAACAATATTCAGCTCCAAATAATTAACTATGTCACGAGTCAGTGAACAAGTGGTACTCAATAACCGCGAGGGACGGCAACTCGAATCGATATACACCTGCATGGATACCCGAATAGCACGACACATACACCCACGCTCGGAGCTGTGAAGGCACACTCCACTGATGTTGTATGCGACAACCTTTCACGCGCTACCTATACGCCGAACTGGTCCCACCGATACGAACAGGAGGCCCCCTCAAAGAGTACAACGTACCCACTGGTAGGATTACACCTTTGCTGCTCTCAACCCGCACCTATAAGGTGGTAGGGTATGCCTCGATGCTAAGGTCGACAGGTTACATTGGTTTACACGGTCCCAAATATCCAGTATGCCTTCATTACATTCAAACTTGCTCAACAGAGCCGCACACGGATCGGTCCTTGACCGACACAGGCACATCTATAGCTCACAGGCCCCTATGTCCTGCTGCTCCTACTCCATGCCCGGTCTCATATTTACCGAATGGTGAATCTCTCACTCGACCAATCCTGTGTGAACCCAATTCTTGAACTCGTGAGTAGATTTCAACTACTTGACTTCTACCGAAGCAACTATAACATTAAGCATAGCGTGTACATATCGTGTACTTAACCAAATACCCTTCTCTCATGGGTTCTCTGGACATGCATGTGCAAAACTCCATGAAAACTTAGACTTAATGCACATACATGCTAACCCATATAGTGTGATACAAATTAAAGTTTAAAATGCTGTTAAATGCAAACCGGGGGTTGCCTGGCTTCGAGACAGGGTTATAGTTAGTCTCTGGGTTGATGACTTCCAATGGCTCTGGGGTCTCCTCGAGCTCGGCAACTATTCGAAATGTAAAGAATCATAGAAGTGAATCAATATTGGTATTATTACATAACTGAATAGAAACACAGTTAGGTATATAAAATGATGGCCACTGGTTCTGGAAATTTTACATAGGATACTAGGTGCTAAGGGTGAGGTTCTGGCCAAAATTGGGCTAAGTTCATGGAAGTCTCTGGTGTATAAAATTAAATGTATATACACCTTTCCCATAATTTTCATGGGCAATCTGTGAATTTAACATGGCCAAAAGTTGGTGTTATGTTTAGAGGATGTCAAGTGTGAATCAAAAAAATTGGTTTCTAACTGTGAGATACTGAATTTAGAAGTTTGGACAATTTGCTGAAAATTTCTAGACATTTTGTAATTTTTAGGTACATAGAGATTGGAAACACAATTTGACTATACAAATGAACTCACATGGACCAGAAATTTTAACAGGAACTCATGGGAATTATTTGGAATGATTTGGCCATGTTTGGGAATTTTTGAATCAATGAGGCATCAGGAATTAATTCTAGTAACATTTTGCTTTATGGAATTATTGAGGATAATTTATGAATTTTCATACAGATCCAAGTGCAACAGTTGAAAGTACAGAACATCCTAGTTCTAAAAAAATAGTTTGGGAATTTTCGGACAAGTATTCTAGGAGGTATGGATTTCCAAAGTTGGAGCAAAAATCTGGAATTAAATCTAAATAGAAAGTTTGAATTAAACAGTGGGCCCGACGGGTTTAAAATGGACCAGTGGCATTCAAGCCACACGGGGGCCACAGAGAAAACGGTGTGGCCACATTGGATTACTGGGCCACAGCAAATCCGTGGCGTGTGCCATTAGTCTGACGGTCGGGCGCCATGGGCCTTCGTCAACCTCGCGACACCAACGGCGCATGGGGCAACCGCGGCGGCGCCCGACGACAGCCGCTCGATAGCGACCGTTCCAGGGCATGGTGGCCCTCCAAACTCACCGCCCCCACCTAAAATCCGATAGAGAACATGACGGCAAGACCCCCGACGGCAATTGGCGGCCGGAGATGGCGGTGCCACGGCGGCGGGCGGAGCTAGGGTTCCAGTCTTGTCGGCCGGACCCTATGGTGTTTTATTTAGGTCGGGATAAACTCCAAAATGTTGCTGGAGACCTAGGGATGCTGATAGGGTATTCCAAAATGATGAAAAGGTTGGAAAAATTTGCATTCGACAGTGAGGTCGTGTTTTTCGGCCGCCGGCTAGGAAATCTTGATTTCCCAAGTATCTACTCGATGAGTCTCTTTTCTTTTTCTTCGAGAAGGTGCGTCGGAACATGAGGAACATAAAATATCATGGCCATAAGAGATAATCAAACGTGGAAAACAAATTTGGACCGAGACCTAACTCAGTTCATACACGAAGCTCATCAGGAAAATCCCTAATATTCGATCTAGGAGGAATGGCAGGGGCTGAAACTTTACGAGCATATTCTAGGTACTATAGCGCAACTTTTTCCTTCAAGTAGTGAGGTGATAAACGGCTTGTATCACCGGGTCCACGGTGGAGCAGAGTCGCAGCCGGGAAGAACAGAGGAACGACGGCCGCGTTTCAGTCTCTAAAGCTTCGGGGTGGCACAACTGCACAAGAAAAATGATCGTACATGTGCGCAAGATGTTGTGGAGTGAGGAGAGGCAAAGAAAATTGATCAACACCGAGTACCTTTGCTCAATTTCGGCTGGACAGTGAAGAACTCGGGTGGGGAGCAAGAAATGGCACCTGGAACTCAACATAGAAGAAGTGATCGACTCAGGGGTTTGGAGGGGGATAAGGAGGAGCCTTGGCCTTGCAGTTTGCAGAAGGAAGCAAGCAGGAAGCTGCCAGGAATTTGCATGGCGTGTCACCTGGAAAGAAAGAACAGAGCATCTCTTAGAATGACAAGTGGGCCCCACTTGCTCTCCCTTATCTTCATCCCAGCTCATTCAATTCTACCACATAATTCAGTCAAAAAATTTGCTAGATATTTGTGGGAAGGCTAGATAAATTATGGATAATTTTATTCTGAATTAAGATTGTTGATTTGACAAAGTTTCATTTGAATTCAAACTTGAATTTGAATTTGAGATGAATTCAATGTAGCTTTTGAATTAAATAGCAAACATGCTTCAAAAATTATGAAAGTTTGCGGAGAGGCTATTTGAAATATTTGGAATCCAATGGTCAACTCAAATCTTCATGTAAACCTCATTCGAATAGTAGCTAAGTTTATTTTTCTGAATTCCATCTTTTGGAGTTTGAATTAATTTGTTTTTCTCATTTCCTTTTTATTTCCTTTTATCATTCAAAATTTTTAGTCCTAACAGAAGTTTGCATTATGGAAATTAGGGCTTTTACATTCCTTCCCCCTTAAAATAATCTTGTCCCGAGATTACAATGAAGAGACGAAAGTAGCAGAGAAATTACCGGATATGCGACGATAAGAAATCCCGATAGTTGGAGCGGAGATATTCTTCGGATTCCCATGTTGCTTCTTCCGCAGTATGGTTGCTCCATAATACTTTATAGAACTACAGCGCATGGTTCCGTGTTGTTCAAGCTTTCTCATCGAGAATCTGAATCGGATGTTCGGAGTATGTGAGATCCGGTTGCAACTTGCCGATTTCATCCGTGTGGACTCCAAGCTGTGAACTTGAGACATTCCCGGAGCTGAGATACATGGAGAATGTCGTGAATACCAGCAAGAGATGCCGGTAAATCCAATCTTTAAGCCACAGGTCCACACTTTTCCGTAATAGCAAACGGACCAATAAACCGGGGAGCTAGCTTTACTTTTACTCCGAACCGGTGAATTACTTTCTTCGGAGACACGCATAGGTATACGTGATTCCCAACATTGAACTGCAGTGGGTGACGCTGCTTGTCCACATAATTCTTCTGTCGAGAATGAGCCACTCTTAAGTTCGCTTGAAAGATTCGAACTTGTTCCTCGGCTTCGTTGACTAGATCAATCCCGAATGTCACTCTTTCACCGGACTTACACCAATTCAGTGGTGTGCGGCATTTCCGGCCGTAGAGAGCTTCATATGGTGCCATCTAGATACTCGCTTGATAACCATTGTTGTACAAGAATTCTACAAACAGTAAATGATCATATCAATTTTTACCATGGTGGATGGCACACGCTCGCAAGATGTCCTCAAGTACCTGATTCACCCGCTCAGTTTGTCCGTCGGTCTGCGGGTGATATGCGGAGCTTTTAATCAGTTTAGTAGCCAGTGACGCATGCAGCTGCTCCCAGAAATGAGCAACGAACAGTGAGCCTCGATCTGAATTAATCATGCGAGGGATGCCGTCTAGGCACACGATTCTTGATATGTACAACTCCGCATATTGCTTGGCACTAAATCTGACATTTACCGGAATGAAGTGTGCTGATTTGGTCAGTCGATCGACTATCACCAAAATCGAATCATGCTTCCAGAATGTGAATGGCAATCCGACGATGAAATTCATACTCACATCCTCCCATTTCCATGCCGGAATATTCAGTGGTTGCAGCTGTCCTGCTTTCTTCATATCGTGGGCCTTCACTCGCCGACACATATCACACTCAGATACGTACTTAGCAATCTCACGCTTCATCCGTGACCACCAAAACTTAGTCTTCAAGTCTTCATACATTTTATTGCTGCCCGGATGAATAGAATATTTGGACGAGTGAGCCTCGTCCAAAATTTTCTTTCGAAGTTCCATGTCACGTGGCACTACGATTCGATTTTTGAACCATAGAGCACCATGCTCATCTCTTCAAAAACACTTCATCTCACCACTGTTCATTCACTTGAGTATGTGAGACATACCCTTGTCCTTCTTTTGAGCTTCAAAAATCTCATCTCGGATTGTGGGAATTGGAGCAAGATTGTATAAAGCTCCATATGGAACCAATTTTAGACTCAGTTTTTCCTCTTCCATAGGTGTGATGGTCATTGACATGAGACTTGTGTCTTACGCATCGGCAACCATGTTAGCTCTGCCGGGATGATCATGAATCTCAATCTCATAATCTTTCTTCAATTCTAACCACCATCGTTGCCTCATGTTCAGCTGCTTCTGAGTGAAGATATACTACAAACTTTTGTGGTCGGTGCAGAGATGAACCAGATTTCCAAGCAAATAATTCCTCCACATTTTTAGAGCAAGTACCACGGCAGTGAGCTCCAAGTCATGAGTAGGATAGTGTTGTTCATGATTGCAGGGCTGCCGTGATCCATAAGCGACCACACGTCCTTCTTGCATAAGAACGCAGCCAAGACCTATTCTGGATGCATTGCAATAAACATCAAATGGTTTTGTTGTATCCGTATGAAGGCTGTTGTGAGATGCTTCACCAATGTTTGAAATGCCTTCTCAAGCTTCACTCCAGATATATTTGGTACCTTTCTTCAACAGCTCCGTCATTGGTTTAGCAATTTTTGAGAAGTTTGGGATGAACCTTCGATAATATCCCGCTAAACCACGACCTTATGTACGGACTTTGGAGATTGCCATTTCAGCATTTGACCAATTTTACTTGGGTCCACAGCAATGCCCTCGGACGGAATAATGTGTCCCAGGAATGGCACTTGACTGATCAAAAATTCACACTTGGTGAATTTTGCATAGAGCTTATGGTCTCGCAATCGTTGGAGCACGATATGCAAGTGTTCGATGAGTTCTTCCTCCGGTTTGGAATAAACCAAGATGTCATCGATGAAGACCACGACGAACTTGTCCAATTCTGGCATGAACACTGAGTTCATAAGGTACATAAAGTGGGCCGGAGCATTGGTAAGAACAAATGACATAACAAAATATTCATATTGTCCATATCGCGTTGAGAATGCCGTCTTTAGTATATCTTCCATCCGAATTTTATTTGATGATGTCCGGATCGAAGATCCATCTTGGAAAATACCTCAGCACCCACTAATTGATTGAAGAGAATGTCGATGCGAGGTAGTGGATACCTGTTCTTGATAGTCATGGCATTTAGCGGACGATAGTCCACATATAACCGTAACGTTTCTTCCTTCTTCTTAACAAACAGCACGGAGCAGTCCCATGGTGATGAGTGTGGGCAAATAAAACCTTTGTCCAGCAGGTCCTTTAGATGTTCCTTTCATTCAGCAAGCTCATTGGGCGCCATTCGATAAGGTCTTTGAGAGATCGGTGTGGTTCCCGATGCAAGTTCAATCTTGAACTCGACATCATGTTCGGCGGCATGCCCGGTAGATCATCGGGAATCACATCAGGGTATTCACGGTCCACCAGAATGTCTTCCAACTTAATGGATTCAGAGTGGTACACTGCTGCAACTTCTTGAACGGAGCGATCATGAATGAGAGTGTGTGGACCGTGTAGTGGAGAATCCAGATGGATGGTTCGAGGAACGATGTCCAAAAAAGCACCATGGTGATGTAACCACGACCTTCCTAATATGACATTGATCTTTTGGCCATCTAAGATAGTGAGAGTGGTTGGATATATTTTTCCACACAAGCACACTGGTGCTTTAGGAATCATACTATGAGCTGATATTCTCCCGCCCGGTGAACAAATCACGTATGGATATTTAGTAGGAAATATTTGTAGTTGGTACTTGAGAACATATGAACTACTAATGAAATTGTGGGTGGCTCCAGAATCAAGAAGTATGATAATGGGGTGATCGATGAGAGTGAATGTACCCGCGAGTACGGGACGCCTTCCGGTATGTCCTCAATGGCGATATGGTGGACGTTGCCGGGTTTGGGATTTGGTTTTTTGGGCTGGTTGCGGGGTTGATTGGCACACTGATACGATGCTTGTCCACTGGTTTGCTCGTCCGGACAGTTGTAGGAAAGAGGTCCGACACGCCGACAATTCTAGCACGTATATTGGGTTGGACCACCATAGGCTGTGGGACGGAAACCCGGTGCACGCTGCTTTTGTGGGGGTGTACGAGGTATCATCCTCTGTTGCTGCTGCTGTTGCTGCTGTCGCAGGGTTGGTCGGAAACTTCGTGCGTTGAACGGGCGGCCACGGAACATCGGCGGTCGTGCCGGTGGCTGCCACCTTTGACCTGACGGTGATCGGTACGCCATTCAGTATTTTTGTGGAGCTCCACCACTGCTGTCCTGTGGAGCACTCCTCTTCTTCTCAGTAACAAACTCACATGTTGCATCCTCTTGTACAATCGCCGCGTTGACAAAATCATTGAACGTGCTGCGATTGAACAAAGCGAGCTTGTCCTTCATCTTTGCATGGAAGCCACGGTAGAAGCAGTCCCATTTCTTTTCTTCAGTGTTCACATGATCTGGCACATATTGCGCCATGTGATTGAAAGCCTCGGAGTACTCGTGAGCACTCCTCCTGCCTTGTTTGAGTTCAAGAAATTCTTGAAGCTTGCATTTCATAATCCCGGGAGGTATGTAATAGGCGTGGAACGCCTTCTGGAACTCAGTCCATGTCACGGCGTGACCAGCCGGCAGAGAGGTGACATAATTCGCCAACCATGCGCTGGCGGAGCCGTGAAGCTGCTGCGGCGCGAAGAGCGCCTTCTGCTGTTCGGTGCAATGGAGCAACCCAGACTTTGCTTCAGTAGTGTGGAGCCAGTTTTCCGCCTCAAGAGGTTCATTGGCCTCCATGAAGACTGGTGGATGAGTTGCCAAGAAATCCGAGTAGGTGGTGTGTTGAGGCTGATGATTGCCTCCGTCTGGACGTCCACACTGACGGAACGTATTCTACACGAGGGTTCGCAGCAGCTCAGTCTGCTTGCCGCGCGAACCCACCATTGCTGCAATCACATCCGCCAATGCAAGTGGAGGAGGAGGCGGCGGAGGCTGTGTCGGTTGTCGCTGATCTTGAGTTCTCTGCTGCTGGGAGTCATCACATCCCTGACTCGCGCCACCGATCTCGAGCGTGTTACGGGTGTGCACCATTCTGCAGTCACAACCATGAATCCTACATGAGACGTGATATTGTAAGATCACTCAAGGATAAAAACAATAGTTTTCATATTAATAACTAAACTTGCAAAACGGTAACATATACTGATAAAGTATAGACATTATACAAAATACATCATCCCTGGACCAATTTTACAATAGTGAGCTCCAAAATAATAAACTCGATTGAAGTTCATTTCGACTATTGTTGGTTGCGACAGGACGTTATGTGCGCTATCGTGCGAATACACTCTCTTATCTTCAATATGATAGAAACATGAGCACAAAAAGAAAAGGAGTTCGAGTGGGTCAAACCTTCAATTCCTCTGGTAAATGGTCGAGTATCGACAAGTGGTCCTTTATGACACTTCTTGAAGTGACATCGAGGACCAGATTCATAACAAGACCAAATTATGTCAAACCGATGAAGTTTCTGTTGAAACCTGACCAGCTTATACTCAAACACAAATTTAACCCAGTAAATGGCAGAATCAGATCTTTAGGTGAACTACAATGTTGAAGTAAACTTAAAGACCTTTCCAGAAAGTATTTTTTGCCTCCAGCTAGTTTCTGGTTGAGAAGATATGGCATTGTAAACCTGACAGTTTTTTTCTGGAAATTTTGACAGCATCTCCTTTGTTTATGCTGATTTTGGGCCACAATTTCCAGATATACGACTTCACAATTTACAACAGCCACATGTTACAAAATTGTAATACAAATTACAAGGATTCCAGAAATCCCTTGCACGATCCTGTTCGATTTTTCTAGAGTGGGATATGGTCAAAACAGTAAGGAGTCCAGAGAGGGTTCCAGTTTCTGTCCTGTTTGGCAGATTTTGGAACTTTGAAATTTTGAATAGGATCGAGGGGAATTCAACTCTGGAGACGAACATAACAATTTCAGAGGACTTCTAAAATTTTCATCCATGTAAGATACACTTTCATTGGAGTTTTATACTGGGAGATATGGTTTCTCAAAATCAGGCCTTTTTCTGGCAGAAAACAGAACACTCTGTTTTAGAACCGGTGACTTCAAAACCTACTCCAATTTTGAAAACAGAGTTAAAAATCAGAGCTCGATAGCTAATATAAGTATTTTTACATCTTATCCATTCCATTTTTCAGCAAGGTGGTTAATGAGTCAATGGGATACATGTCGGTACTATGTGCCTCCCAAATGTGAAAATTCTAAGCCAGTATTCCGGCATACGTCTCAACTGTGGCCTTAATGACGTTCACTCACAAATGATTTCTAAGCGCTATACAATCACGCGGTCAGTGCTGCATAAGACACACAATTTACAAAACACTCATTATGATGCCATATGGCACAGCCCGCACGGGCAATCATTTCAGGCAGTCACAATAATATATATGAAAGTAAGACATCCGTCCTGTATCATTCCATACGGGCCGCCTCGAGCTAAGCCACGTATCAAGGTACATGACCTTGTTTTCTACCACCCGACGGGGTCTCACGTTGTAGGAACGAAGAGCACGTGAAAAGCTACCAGAGGGGGGTGAATGGTAGATTTAAAAATCTTACGTAGCGGAAACAATTAAATCCCAACCCCTTTGGCAGAAACACGATCTATTAGAGAAATCATGAATGAAACTGATCTAAACGTGTTTCACCGTGCCAACAGTGATAAATATCAGATAGAATCAAGTCACGAAGAAAACACAAAAAGAATCACTCAAATCCGTCGAATGAAACTCAAGTTATGATCGAAAGATCAAACAAAGGTCAATCTGTCCTACACGAGAAAAATACTTCTGGAACGCTGCAAAGAAACTCGTGTAGATCTGAAACCACAAATCCAATGACCGTGAAATTTTGACAGATGATAGATAATCAAGTTTTTAAGACAATACAGAAAGAATCACGTCAATTGGATCTGTAAAACTCGAGTTATGATAAAACCACCAACAAAAGGTAGTGCTGTCCAGAAACTCGACAAGTAAAACTTGTCTGGAATAAGTCAGACAAACAAGGCACAAAAGTTCCTTCAAACTACAAATTTTATTCATAAGAACACAAGAGGAACAGCCCCAAAGTCGTGTCGCCAAGCTCTGGCCTCACTTGCTTATATAACAAGCTCGAAAGTCAACTCAACTCAAATCAGGACTCTAATCCTACTCCGTTCACGAATCGAAACATTCCATAACTGTTTAAGACTCTTCTATATGCAGATAGAAGCAATCTTAAGACTTCCAAACACCTTAGAAACGTATCCAACATTCATAAAACAACTCAAATTCGTGACCCACACGAAATCCCATCATAACCAACTCGATACTTTCCATACCGAGCCATAACCGACTAAGCCGCAGCAAAAGTCATCAACCGATAGGATCCGATCCTTCCAACCAGATCTTCCCATCCATAAACCATCTTCAGAACCATGTTGCCATGTCATGCACCACATGGATACGTGCAAACACCTTCCTTCGACGTCCAGTAACCTTCATATGCACTGCCCTTGATTCAATCATCCTGCGCGACCTCCTGACCCGTTCAACCACAATTCCTCCTGAATTTGGTTGTTGGAACCTCATCTCCTCCCTGAGACTAGTCCAAAGGATCCTGTCACCAGCCATGACTTGAACTCAAGCAACACTTGCACATGAATAAACAACCAATCTGTACGAGCCCAAATATGCGACTTGACTCAAGTAAGTTTCGAACACAACACCTTACGTGAGCACCTCACATAAGCATGTTGCAGAACCACAGTAAAACGATATCATCCATATCAACCAAAACACACCAAAAACTTAGCAAATAAATAATAAGCAATCTTTCCAACAATGTAAAAAAAGTTTGAAACTTTGCAAATGAAAAGCAGGATACTGCGGTCAAGCTCCGGTTCTTGCCAATGCTAACTGGACCTTAAGCCGGAGCTTACCAAAGCTAGTATAACCTAGCACTGGAGCTTACCAAAGCTAGTGGAACCAAGCACCCGCCGGAGCTTACAAAAACTAGCAGGGCTAGTCAACCCAAAAACTAGAGCTAGAAAAAGCAACTCGGAGCTTAGCAAAAACAAGTCGGAGCTATCAAAAACATGCCAGAGCTAAAGACAAAACTCACCGGAGCTAACCAAAAGCTAGTCTGACTTTGCCAGCAAAACGGACCTAGCATTGGACGTACCCGGAGCTACCCAAAACAAATCGAACCTACCATCGGACCTTGTTGTAGCTCGGAGCTAAAGTCAGACCTTGCTAAAAAGGTGTTTTAGCAGAATTCAAAACTTTTATCGCCATACCCAATGTATTCAACACACATAGGTCTCACAATCCCCCCCCTTGATGAATGCATTAGCAACACTATTTAAAATCCGAACATCGACTTATTCACATTAAAAGTTTTGAAAACAATTTCTCCCTTTTTGAAAATCAAATCTCTCCCTATGCACATATTATCTCTCTCCCTTTGACAATGTATTCAACAAGGTTAAAAAAAGAAATTTTAATTGTAATGAGCATATTGTAACATATACATATAACACAAAGCTCATCCAAATCATACTATCAAGTAACTTACACTATCACATCAATTAGATACATAAAGTAGTGTGAACCATGCTAGAGATCAAATGTAATTTTCAATTTAGGCAAGTCATGATCTTACAAACTTAACTATCTCAATACCTAAAAGCATGACACTTGTTGCTGCATTTTATTATTTTTCAAAGCACAAATTTAGATCATATGATATTTGCAAGAGATTATATGCACATCTGCCTTATTCTAACCAACCAAGCCAAGCTTATGTCATTTGACAATCAGGAGCTTAAGGACATGGTTTTAGTCATACACAACTTCTTCAAAGCTCATATCTAAGTGCAATGATAAGCCATCTCAAAAGAAGAAGTGCGATGCATGCATATTCTCTTGATCTTTTCTCAACTTATATTTGTTCATAAAAACTCAACATGTGAGTTGATTACTTGATTAATTCTTTATGATTAAAAGCACTTGTGAGCATGTAACAAGTTCAAAACAGCAAGAAGGTTCAACCATGACCAGATTTAGTGTAAGTAATTATTCCAATTACTAGACGTGGCAAAAACTACAAAATCTATAATACGAGTAATGTAGTAAGAACTTTCAGCATGTAAAAGGAATAACAAAGTCATATATGTATGAAATACTATGCTCATATTATTTTAAGTTCAGATTCACACATAGACTTTCCATGTTTCAAAATTTCCCCTCAATTTAAGCCATGAGAATGCATAACCCCTATTTCACTACGAATGAAATAAAAACGAGTGAAATCCAAAGGTTTTGTAAAAATGTCAGCCAATTGCTGTTCGGTATCTACATGGTGAAGCACAATGTTTCCTTTTTCAACATTATCACGGAGAAAGTGATACCTAATGTCAATGTGATTAGTTCTAGAATGTTGCACAGGGTTTTTAGCAAAGCAAATAGCACTAGTGTTGTCACAAAACAGTGGAACACTATCTAGATCAACCCCGTAATCCATAAGTGTTTGAACAATCCAAAGAATTTGCGAACAAGCGCTAGCAGCAGCTAGATATTCAGATTCAGTTGTGGATTATGCAACTGAGTTTTGTTTTCTAGAGGACCAAGTAACAAGTGAATTACCAAGAAAATGACAAGCACCTGAAGTACTTTTCCTATCAATTCTACAACCCCCAAAATCAGCATCCGAAAAAGCTTTTAAAGTAATGGTTGAGGAAGAAGGAAGAAAAATGCCAAATTCTTAAGTTCCATATAAGTACCTGAGGATCCTTTTGACGGCTTGACGATGTGAGGCACGTGGGGAAGCTTGAAACCGTGCACAAAGACATACGCTGAATTGTAAGTCCGGTCTTGATGCTGTGAGGTACAAAAGTGATCTGATCATGCTTCTATATTCTTTTTGATCCACGGATTCACCATCTTCATCAAGTTTAAGTGTTGTTGCTATTCCCAATGGTGTCCGAAGAGGCTTGCTTTTCTCCATGTTGAATCGCTTTAGGAGGTCTTTTGTTTACTTTGTTTGATGCACAAAGGTACCCTCCTTGGTTTGCTTGATTTGCAGCCCCACAAAGTACGTGAGTTCTCCCATCATACTCATTTCAAATTCTGAACTCATCATAGCTGAAAACTTGGACACAAGATCATGAGAAGCACAACCAAAGATAATATCATCCACATACACTTGAACGAATAATGAGTCATTGCCATGCTTAAGCACAAAGAGAGTTTTATCAACCTTACCCATGGTAAACCCCTTTTCAAGTAAGAATGTTTTTAACCTATCATACCATGCTCTAGGGGCTTGTTTGAGACCGTACAAGGCTTTGGACAGTTTGTAAACATGATTAGGAAAATCTGAATTTTCAAAACCTGATGGTTGTTTGACATAAACCTCCTCATCTATGTAGCCATTAAGAAAATCACTTTTAACATCCATTTAATATAGCTTAAAACCTTTAGATGCAGCAAAAGCTAACAAAATTCTTATGGCTTCTAATCTATCAATAGGAGCAAAAGTTTCATCAAAATCTAGACCTTCAACTTGAGTGAAACCTTGAGCAACCAACCTAGCCTTATTCCTAACCACAACCCCATCCTCACTTTGTTTATTTTTAAACACCCATTTAGTTCCAATTAAAGTGTGACCTTGAGAAGGAGGTACATGTTTCCAAACATTATTTCTTTCAAAATTTTCTAACTCTTCTTGCATGGCAATAATCCAAGATTCATTAGTGAGTGCGTGTGATATATCTTTGGGTTCAAAAGAAGCAACAAAAGCAGAATGAGCATGAGAGTTTGGATCGCAAAACCTGGACCGTCTAACTCTTTCGTGCAAGCTTCCAATAATCTGTTGTGGGGGATGATCTTTGTTAATCCATGGGGGAACAGATGTATCACAAGCTTCTTCTTCATTAAGTTGATCGCAGATTGATGAGCTTGTGTCTTGTGGACAATCAAGATCAGGATAGGTGATAGTCGGAGCTTGTTCAATGTTCGGAGCGAGACACGTGTCAGCTTCGGAACTATCAGGCAGTATCAACAGCTCTTCTTCTTCTTCGAAAATACCCTCCCCCTAAGGATATGGATCTGGTCCTGTAGTGTTTGAGCTATTATCTGGGCTATCTTCATCAAAAGACACTTCACAAGTCTCCACAATTTTTTTAGTGTCAAGTAAAAGCACAAGGTAGCCTCTAGTATGAGATGGATAACCAAGAAACATGCCATCAATGGATCTAGATTCAAATTTATCAAGATTACCATGTTTCTTAATAAAGCATTTGCAACCAAAGACCCGAAAGTGCGTAACACTAGGCCTATGTCCAAACCAGAGCTCATATCGTGTTTTACCTAGCTTAGCGCGCAAGAAAAATAAGATTTGGGACATAGCAAGCGGTTGCAATCGCATCAGCCCAAAATTTCCTAGGAGTTTGATATTCATCAAGCATAGTCCTAGCCATCTCAACTAAGGTTCTGTTCTTTCTTTCTACAACACCATTTTGTTGAGGTACATATGGTGAAGAAAATTGATGATCTATTCCATTTTCAGCACAAAAGTGATCAAAAGATTGATTTTTAAATTCGGTCCCGTTATCACTTCTAATTGCTTTTAAAGATCCTGGGTGATCAATTAATAATCTAAGAAATAATGTTCTGAAGTGACTAAAAGCTTCATTCTTAGAACCCATAAAGTAAACTCAAGAGTATCTAGAATAATCATCAACAATAACAAGAACATATCATTTACCTCCGAAGGATTGAACACGTGAAGGTCCTACGGTGTCAAGGTGCAAAAGTTGACCCGGTTCAGTTGTCATGATCATTGTGAGAGGAGTATGTGAACCTGCAACCATCTTAGCATGTCTACAAGAATAGAACACAATTTCTTTGTCCCCTTTAAGCTTAGGAAGCCCACGTATGCGATCAAGAGCACTAACACGCGTCAGGTGATCAAAGCCTACGTGACCAAGTCTACGATGCCAAAAATATAAGTCCTTTGAATCATTAGCAACTAGACACCTATGCTTAGAGGAAGACATATCAAAATCAGCTTTAAAAACTCTTTAAAAATTAGACATGTTAAAGAAAAGCTCACTATTTGAATCTACAACTTTGCAGCAATTTTTAGTGAAAGTTATTTCCAAATTCTCATCAAGCAATTGAGAAACAGAAAGCAAGTTGTACTTCAAATTTTTAACAAGTGCCACATATTTTAAAGTGTAGTGATTATTTACTCTAACCAAACCATTAGCAATTATAGGAGTTGAAGAATAATCGACAAAAGTAACATTCTCTACACGTGACACAAAAGAGAGGGAGGAGAACCATTCTTTGTTACCGGTCATGTGGCGTGAGCAACCTGAATACACAATCCATATGTTCTCCTTCCTCAAGCGTGTAACCTGCATAGAATCACAATACGTCAATGACTCAATACTGGGGTTAGTCAAAAGGCATTTAGGTATCAAGTACCGAGTCACACGACGTGCAGCAGGAAAAATACGCGAAAGCTGAGATAAAACAGCAGGTTTATGAGTCAAAGTTTGTGGTTTTTTTTCTTAACAACTGACCTATAAGGTGTTACTTGTGTAACACAAAAATCAGTAGCTCCGGAGGCAAAAACAGAAGGTCCGGAGGTAAACTTTGAATGTTTTTGACTCATAACAGCAGGTTGCATGTCCTTGGCATTCGTTTAATATGTGCAGCAAATTTTGCATGAAAGTTATGAGATCTAGCAATCATTCTTTCCCTTTTTTGTTGTTTAGCTAGTCTATAACAAAAATATATGACATGACCACCTCTACCACAGTAGGTACAATGAAATTTAACTTTGTGTTCATGTCTAGATGAGCAAACAACATTTTTATTTGAAAACGAATGAGACAACACCCCTGCAAATTTGAAAACCACTTCTTTTTGTTTAGGAACTGTTTTAATCAAACCACTTCCTAATGACCTTAAAATTTTAGGTGGATGTGCCTTAGTATGAGCATGAGAATCAAAACCTAAACCATTTTTATCAATGCAAGACTTGTAAGAATTTAGCAGCAAGTTTAGGTTCTTATTCCCATTACAAAACCGATCTAATGTCCTATGCATGTTATAATGTTTATTGGACAGATCAAGGCAATTTTCACATGAAGTTTTTCCCTTTAATTTGCAATTGGAACAATATTTAACTTCATGAGAACGTAAAGCATTATTCAATATTGAAATTTCATTCATAGCATCTTTTATTTTCTTTTCAAGATCATCACAACTAGAACAATGCAAATCAATTGTTGAACAAGAAGCATCTTTTAAGTTTCCAATGTCAAGTGCAGCAAGCTTTTTGTTCTTTTCAATTTCAAGTTCAAGTCTATCTAGAGTGTAGTGTGCAGTTCTTAGTGTGGACAATTGTTCATAGATTAAATCACACGAGGGACAAGAATCATCACTAGGAATCAAGGTTTTCAAATGGTTGATTTCAGATTCTAGTGATTCAATTGTAGCAGCATTATCCCTAAGCTTTTTGTCCTTTTTCTTGACAATAATAGCTGCACGAAAAATAGCATCACACATTTCATTGCAGGTAGAACATACCTCATCGTTCACTGTTGTGTTCTGCATCCTCCTGACTTGATCTTAATCTTGTTTTGCCCGCCATGAAGCATAAGTTGGCCAGATCGTCATCATCTTCATCACTTTCAAATTCTACATCACTTGAACTGAGTACTTGAGGTGCGGTGATGAAGTTGTTAATCATCTTGCGTCCTATGGTACCCTTCTTTTTCTTGTTGGGATTTCCAGAGGTGGTCTTGACCTTGTTCTATTTTTCTTCACGGGTAGTAGGACCTGAAAGGTTAGGGAATTATGTACGAAAGTGTCCTGTCTTACCACATTCAAAACAGCATTGAGGTCCGGAGCTTCCTCTCCTTCTAGTTCTCACATTTTCCAATGCTTTCGGGAATCTAGTAGAGATGAATGCTAACTCCTCTTCTGGAAATTCCTTGATCTGCTCTAGGGTTAGTGGGGACAACAAAGCAAGAATATTGCAAGATGATGATTGGCCGAAGCTAGGCATATCACATTGTGAGACAAATGCAATAGATTTATTTGGGTTCTTGCGTGATAAGATGTCAGTTTCATGAGTTTTTAGTTTAGAACAAAGCACATCTAAAGTAAGAGAACTCATGACAGTTGATTCACGAATAGATGTTACTTTCATCTCCCAAATTGACATGTCTAATGCATTAAGAAGTTTCCTAGCATTCTCAGCATCAGAAAAGTTAACATTGACACTACGTAAGTTGCTGAGAATTTTATTGAAGCGAGCAAAGAGGTCATCGATAGACTCACTGGGTTGCATCTCAAAATGCATATATTCCTTTTTGAACATATCTTGTTTTACCTCCTTGATTGTGTTGGAGTGTTCATGATAATCACAGAGAGCTATCCAAACATCGTATGCTGATCGGAGGTGCGCGACACGATCAAAATCGCTTTGAGTGAGTCCCTATATGATCAAGTTGCGAGCTTTGTTGTTGTTGTCGACATCCTGCAGGTTTGTAGCCGTAACATGGTCAGTTGGTGGCACTTTGTAAGGCTTGTACACCTTCTCCCATATTGCAAAGCCTTGCACCTAGATGAAAGCCTCCATGCATGCCTTCCAATCCTGAAAATCAATACCAGCAAACACACAAGGTTTGGCGGAGTATTTCTCCATGATGATTAGTCAAAAACACGTGCAAATCGCAATGATTAGTGCAACCTGGATTTGATACCAATTTTCGGATCAAAGAGCACGTGGAAAGCTACCAGAGGGGGGGGGTGAATGGTAGATTTAAAAATCTTATGCAGCGGAAACAATTAAATCCCATCCCCTTTGGCAGATACACGATCTGTTAGAGAAATCGTGTATGAAACTGATCTAAACGTGTTTCACCGTGCCAACAGTGATAAATATCAGAGAGAATCAAGTCACGAAGAGAACACAAAAATAATCACTCAAATCCGTCAAGAGAAACTCAAGTTATGATCGAAAGATCAAACAAAGGTCAATCTGTCCTACCCGAGAAAAAACAGTTCTGGAACGCTGCAAAGAAACTCGTGTAGATCAGAAACCACAAATCCAATGACCGTAAAATTTTGACAGATGATACAAAATCAAGTTTTGAAGAATACCAAAAAAGAATCACGTCAATTGGATCTGTAAAACTCGAGTTATAATAAAACCACTAACGAAAGGTTGTGCTATCCAGAAACTCGACGAGTAAAACTTGTCTGGAATAAGTTGGACGAACAAGGCACAAAAGTTCCTTCAAACTATGAATTATATTCATTATAAGACAAGAGGATCAGACCCAAAGTTGTGTCTCCGAAGTCTTTCCTCCCTTGCTTATATAACCAGCTTGAAAGCCAACTCAACTCAAATCAGGACTCTAATCCTACTCCGTTCACGAATCCAAACTTTCCATAACTGCTTAAGACTCTTCTATATGCAGATAGAAGCAATCTTAAGACTTCCAAACACCTTAGAAACGTATCCCACATTCCTAAAACAACTCAAATTTGTGACCCACACGAAATCCCATCATAACAAACTCTATACTCCGCCGCTGCCAAAGTCATCAACCGATACGATCCGATCCTTCCAACCAGATCTTCCCATCCATAAACCATCTTCAGAACCATGTTGCCACGTCATGCACTGCATGCATACGTGCAAACACTTCCTTCGAAGTCCAGTAACCTTCATATGCACTGCCGTTGATTCAATCATCTTGCGCGACCTCCTGACCCGCTCAACCATAATACCTCCTGAATTTGGTTGTTGGAACCTCATCTCTTCTCTGAGACTAGTCCAAAGGATCCTGTCACCAGTCACGACTTGAACTCAAGCAACACCTTCACGTGAATAAACAACCAATCTGTACGATCCCAAGTCCGCAACATGACTCAAGTCAGTTCCGAACACAACACCTTAAGTGAGCACCTCACATAAGCATGTTGCAAAACCACAGTAAAATGATATCATCCATATCAACCAAAACGCACCAAAACATAGCAAATGAATACTAAGCAATCTTTCCAACAATGTAAAACAAGTTTGAAACTTTGCAAATGAAAAGCAGAACATTGCGGTCAAGCTCCGGTTCTTGCCGAAGCTAACTTTACCTTAAGCCGGAGCTTACCAATGCTAGTAGAACCTAGCGCCGAAGCTTACCAAAGCTAGTGGAACCAAGCACCCACCGGAGCTTACAAAAACTAGAAGGGCTAGTCAACCCAAAAACCAGAGCTAGACAAAGCAACTCGGAGCTTAGCAAAAACATGTCGGAGCTATCAAAAACATGCCGGAGCTAAAGACAAAACTCACCGGATCTAACCAAAAGCTAGTCGGACTTTGCCAATAAAACGGACGTAGCATCGGACGTACCCGGAGCTACCCAAAACAAACCGAACCTACCATCGGACCTTGTTGTAGCTCGGAGCTAGAGTCGGACCTTGCTAAAAAGGTGTTTTAGCGGAATTCAAAACTTTTATCGCCATAGCCAATGTATTCAGCACACATAGGTCTCACACACGTCTTTGCATAATGCTGGACCAGTAGGAGGCGCATCAGGTTATGTCCCACTCGACGTGGGCTCCCACTAATTTTGAAGCACACTAGGGTACCGTGTGTCATATGTTCTCAAAAACATGGAGAGTTTCAGAGAATCATATTGAATTTCCATGCTAAGCCACAGAAACAATCATATGCTACCTCTCGCATGGTGAGCTTAACGCAATTGTTCTGCTTGCGGTGGTGTACGTTACCTCTTACATGAGGTCGGAGCGTTGTTAAAAAATATAATAACACATATGTTGGCTTTGCCACCTTAAGTAGCTATGCTATTAATAGTCCTTATGTGGGCTACTATCGATTCCTCACCGTAAACCTAAATTTGTTTCTCGTAATATGATCCTTTTTAAGCGTGCTATTCCCAATGCGGCTCTGATACCAGGCTGTGGGGACCGGAGTACCAACATTCCAGGAATCACAATTGGCTGGTGCCGTGCGATGCGGCACCCAACAACACACAAAAAAAGGTACATCATGTTACATAAAAAACATAGTATTATACAAGTTTTTTCTTTTATAAATATTATACATTCAAATACGCTACATCGGAATCTAAGTTCCTAGCTCTCGACACTCAAGCCTAAGCTATGCAAAAGTCATTCCATTCATCCCACGAACGGAATCACACTAGCAGCACACAAATGAAACTCACGGCAGTGTGCAGGGTTCCCACCCAGCCGTGTAGCCCGACGGGGGCAACGCCTCACCGGAGAACCCTTCATCATAAACGTCGTCATCTGCAGCAAAAACTTAAAATACCAACCGTGAGCACGAAGGCTCTGCATGACATAACCGTCTCCACTAAGCATGAAACTCTATATGCAAGATATATGTAATATAGGACAGCAGTATGCAATAAAAGACTTGCCTAAATGTTAGTCCTTACTTTCAGCTTTTAGCAGCAAATTAAGGCTTCATTAATCTCAAATTTAGTGAGCAACCTGTTCTAAACATACAAGTATCAATACATTATTAATCCATAAAGCATGATTCCATAATATTCAGCTCCAAATAATTAACTACGTCACGACTCTGTGAACAAGTTGTACTCAATAACCGGGAGGGATGGCGACTCGAATTGATATACACCTGCATGGATACCCGAATAGCACGACACATACACCCACACTCGGAGTTGCAAAGGCACACTCCACTTATGTTGTATGTGGCAACCTTTCCCCCGCTACCTACATGTCGAACCGGTCCCACCGCTACGAGCAGGAGGCTCCCACACAGAGTATGACGTACACACTGGTAGGCTTACACCTTGCTGCTCTCAACCCGCCCCTATAAGGTGGTAGGGTATGCCTCGACGCTAAGGTGGACAATAGTACATCGGTTTATTGGGTCCCATATATCCAGTATGCCTTCGGTACATTCAAACTTGCTCAACTGGGCCGCACATGGATCGGTCCTTGACCGACACAGGCACAGCTATAGCTCACAGGCCCCTATTTCCTGCTTCTCCTACTCCATGCCCGGTCTTGTATTTAACCAAATGGTGAATCTCTCACTCGACCAATCCCGTGTGAACCCAATTCCTGAACTCGCGAGTAGATTCCAACTACTCGACTTCTACCGAAGCAACTATAACATTAAGCATAGCTTGGACATATCAAGGACTTAACCAACTAACCTTCTCTCATGGGTTCTCTGGTCATACATGTGGAAAACTCCAAGGAAACTTAGACTTGATGCACATTCATGATAACCCATATAGTGTGATACAAATTAAAGTTTAAAACGCTGTTAATTGCAGGGGCTTGCCTGGCTATGAGACGGGGTTAAAGTTAGTCTCCAGGTTCATGACTTCCAATGGCTCCGGGGTCTCTTCGAGCCCGGCAACTATTCGATATGCAAAGAATAATACAAGTGAATCAATATTGGTATTATAACATAACTGAATAGAAACACAGTTAGGTATATAAAATGATGGCCACTGGTTCTTGAAATTTTACATAGGACACTAGGTACCATGGGTGAGGTTCTGGCCAAAATTGGTTTAAGTTCATGGAAGTCTCTGATGTATAAAATTCAATGTATATAAACCTTTCCCAGAATTTTCAATGGCAAGCTGGGACTTTAACATGGCCAAGAGTTGGTGTTCTGTTTAGAGGAGGTAATAGTGACTCAACAAAAATTGTTTTACAATTTTCTAAGCATTCTACTGTGAGAAATTGAATTTAGAGGTTTGGACAATTTGCTGAAATGTTTCTGGACATTTTGGAATTTTTAGGTACATAGAGATTGGAAACACAATTTGGCTATTCAAATGAACTCAAATGAACCTGAAATTTTTACTGGAATTCAACGGAAATATTTGGAATGATTTGACCAGTTTTGGGAAATTTTGAATGAATGGGGCATCGAGAATTAATTCCAATATCATTTTGTTTATGGAATTATTGAGGATAATTTATGGATTTTCATACGGGTCCAAGTGTGCCACATGAAATTACAGATCATCCTGGTTCTAACAAAATTTATTTGGGAATTTTGGGCAAGTATTCTAGGAGATATGGATTTTCAATGTTAGAGCAACAATCTGGAATTAAATCTAAATAAAAAAGTTTTAATTAAACAGTGGGCCCCACAGGTTTAAAATTGACCAGTGGCATTCAAGCCACACGGGGCCACATAGATAACAGAGTGGCCACATTGGATCACCAGCCCGCAGGAAATTTGGGGCGTGCGCCATTAGTCTGACGGACGGGCCCCACAGGCCTTCGTCAACCTCGCGACACAGACAGCGCCAGGGGCAACCGCGGCGGCCCCCGATGGCAGCCACATGCCGGTGCCCATTCCATGGCACGGCTGCCCTCCAAACTCGCCGCCCCCACCTAAAATCCGATGGAGAACATGACGGTAAGACTCCCGATGGCGATTGGCCGCCGGAGATGGCGGTGTGACGGCGGCGGGTGGAGCTAGGGTTCCAGTCATGTCGGCCGGACCCTATGGTGCCTTATTTTGGTCGGGATAAACTCCAAAATGTTGCTGGAGACCTAGTCATGCTGATAGGGTATTCCAAAACAATGAAAAGGTTGGGAAAAATATGCATTCGACGGTGAGGTCGTGTTTTTTGGCCGGCGGCCACGAAATCTTGATATTCCAAGTATCTACTCGATGAATATCTTTGCTTTTTCTTCGAGAAGGTGCGTGGAACATGAGGAACATAAGATATCATGGCCATGAGAGATAATCAAACGTGGAAAACAAATTTGGACGGAGACCTAACTCAGTTCACACACGAAGCTCATCGGGAAAATCACTAATACTCGAGCTAGGAGGGATGGCAAGGGCTGAAACTTTACGAGCATTTTCTAGGTACTATAGCGCACCTTTTTCTTCAAGTAGTGAGGTGAGAAAAGGCTTGTAGCACCGTATCCACGGTGGAGCAGTGGCGCAGTTGGGAAGAACATAGGAACAGCAGCCGCGTTTCAGTTTCTGGAGCTTCGAGGATGCACAACTGCGCAAGAAAAATTATCGTACATGTGCGCGAGATGTTGGGGAGTGAGGAGAGGCAAAGAAAATTGATGAGAACCGAGTACCTTAGCTCAGTTTCGGCCGGACAGTGAAGAACTTGGTTGGGGAGCAAGAAATGGCGCCTGGAACACAACAGAGAAGAAGTGATCGACTCAGGGGTTTGGAGAGGAATAAGGAGGAGCCTTGGCCTTGCTGTGTGCAGCTGGAAGCAAGCAGGCAGCTGGCTGGAATTTGCATGGCGTGTGGTGTCACCTGGAGAGAAAGAGCAGAGCACATCTTAGGATGACAAGTGGGTTCCACTTGCTCTCCCTTATCCTCATCCCTGCTCATTCAATTTGTGGGAAGGCTAGATTAATTATGGAGAATTTGATTCTGAATTCAGATTGTTGATTTGACAAAGTTTCATTTGAATTCAAACTTGAATTTAAATTTGAGATGAATTCAATGTAGCTATTAAATTAAATAGCAAACTTGCTTCAAAAATTATGAAAGTTTGCAGGGTGGCTATCTGAAATAGTTGGAATCTAACGGTCAACTCAAATCTTCATGTTAATTTCATTTGAACAGTAGCTAAGTTTTTTTTTTTGAATTCCCTCTTTTGGAGTTTGAATTAATTTGTTTTTCTCATTTACCTTTTATTTATTTTTCTCATTCAAAATTTTTAGTGCTAACTGAAGTTTGCATTATGGGAGTTATTGCTTTTACAGTCTATCAATGTAATATATCATATGGCTTTGGTAGGTATTTCCAATCAAATGAGTGTAACTTAAGTCTTTTTAAATTTCTCCGGAAATCTAGGTTTCACTTTTAAATGGATTAGAAGCTCTATCACTATATCATATCTCACAACAACTTAGAATGGATTAAACTTTTGCTACCCACAATTTCCAAATCAAGGCAAAATCATTTTTTAGCCAATGAGAGCAATATGTTGGAGAGTAGTGAGTTGTAAACTAGGGACTTAGGAAAATTAAAACAGAGCATCTATTCATCATTTCATCTATGTGAATTCCAAGTCATTCTTACCGCACATCATTTATTTTATTTGAAAACAAATCTATCTTACATTTTTTTTATATGCAAGGTCGATGATGGGAATGGAGAATAAATATGCAAATGGTGTGATACAATTTATCTCAAGTGGGGGTCCTCCTCCAAGCTTGTTCTTCACTCACCTCCCTGATGAGGGTTGAACTCTTGATGATGGAAGTATGCCGCGAGATCGGCTTGTTGTTGTTATGGCGTGGAGTTGAAGTTGGTGAATTGAGCGTCCATGTGTTGTTGCCAATCCTTGGTACCTTGGAAATACCCTTGGAGAGTGTTGTAGATGTCACCCGTTCTCACTTCAATCTCTTCCATACGCCTAGTGAGACCTTCATTCCTTGGCTATAGTCATGATGACTTCTAGCCGAAGAGGAATGACATCTTCTCATGGACGTTGGAGGCAAGCTACTAGAGCTTGAAGTGGATAGGGGTGTCTCCGATGTGGCACCTGGCCATCCATGCAAGACGGACCTTCGGTCTCATACAATGGAGGTTGAGTCCATCAAGTGCGTCACTCATTGGATTCTCTTCCTCTTCGAACTCATGGACCGTGGAGGTTGTCGGGGGCATGGTCGCTCTCCTTTTATGGCTTCTAGTTACCCCGCCAGAGACATTATTTTTCGTAATTCCTTAATGGGAAGAAGGTCAATGGTTAGCCTACGACATTTGTACAAATGATAATACGGGTTAGGTAACCGAATTTCATTGACAAAGACGGGATAATACAATTACAAAGAGCCATCTTGATCATGCTTAAGGGTATGTCCTTGCACTAAATAGTCTTCATCAATTAATTCTCTTTTATTTTCAATATACTCAAATGAAGAATATTCTAGTGCTCCTACCCTAGTAGCAATATGAGTAATCAATGAAGTGCATTCAATTGGCCCTGTTCTTAGAATGTAATCTGACCATTGTGTCATCATGGAAATAAATGGAGCAACTTTTATCTTTTTAATCATGGCAAATAATATTTTCAACTCCTCATCACGCATTAACCTTAAATCTCCTCTAGGGAACATAGTCATAGCCACCCATCTATGTATGAAGCGTAAAGTAGGGTTGTGTAAGTGGCTATTTCTAAGTGCACAACAACTGACCTCACAAGTTAAATCTTGCCAAAAACTATGTTATTTAAACTTAGGCAAAGCATCTAAATCTAGCAAACATCGTCTATGGAATCCTAGGCTTTCACATAATTCTTTCCATATGATGTTGTATTCTTTTGGAAACAATCTAAAAGTAATACCATCAAATCCTTCTTTGAGTGTGCAAAGGAATTGTATGGAGAGAAGGCGTGAACCTCTCTTCTCTATGTGAGCAAAGTTTTCCCATCCTAGTGCATGCCAAATGGAAAAGAATTCGGAATCCATACTATTTTGGAGATCAAATCCAGATCATAAGCTTTCGTATGAGAAAACTCATGATCTTGGAGGAGCTTGCGTGCTTGGTCTTCAACTTCACTTTGTATGTCGAGGTTGTCGTCATGAAGAAGTTGATGAGGGCTGCTCCTATCAACCATGGGAGTGTCTTCACCTACACTCCTCCTCCATGAACTTGGTGAAGCAACAGAAGAGGGGTGTGGACTTGAGTCTCCACCATGACTTGAGCTTGCAACCCCCTTCCTCTTTCCAAACAACCTCTTCATCCCTTTCATGGCCGCAACAAACAAGAACACAACAAGGCAAAAAATCGAAAGAGGTGATGTTAGCAAAAGTAAAACCCCCGACAAATTTCCCCTTGAAGAACTTGAGAGCAAATTGCAAACGCAAGCAAAAGCAAATCTTTTTGAGTTGGGAATTGATCAAGAGCACTTCAATGAAGAGCAAGAAAAACATTGTGTGCAAGAGTGACTTTCGAGAGATATGAAATGAGGTGAAGTGTAAGGAGAAGCGCCCCTCACGACCACCATTTATAGTGTGCACTCCCCTACGGTCACTAGGGTACCAAATGTAGTCGTTAGAGGAGAGAGATCCAAAATGGCCCTTTCCCCTTGTCGGCCGAACAGGGGGGGTCGGCCGAACTGGTAAATGGCCCCCCCTATTCTACCTTTTTGCAGGTGGCTCCCCAACGGCTATGGAATTAGCACGTTGGTGAATTACCACTTTTGCAGCTCAGAAAAATTATTTTCCGAAAAAAAACTCTTTTTTCAAAACCCAACAATTTTATTTTTGTGAAATACAGAAATAGAAATGATAGTTGAGAATATAAGATTCTTAACTTACTAAGAAAAACCAAATATGAAGTGGGAAAATTCAAACTAAATGGGGGAAACCAAATAAAGTGGAAATAGAAACAAAGAAAAGGATAACTACCAATTTAACCTATTGGCTAGGTCTCACCACCGTCCAATGAGATGGACATTCCTCCTTCTTCATTTCTTGACATCTGGACCCAGAGGGATGGGCTCGGAGGGCTTGTCTTGCTTCTTTCGCCATACATTCCTAGATGGCTTGGTCGACTTGGGCCTTTGGGGCGGCCTGGACTTCCTCGTCTTCTTGGGGTGTCGGTGCGGACGATAAGACAAGTTTTCTGCATAGATCAAATTAATCATGAATGTAATTAGTGGGTCCTCCTTTGGAGGTGTGATTTCGACCTCTTGGATGTGCTTAACATTTGGCACATACTTGATACAGATCATGGAGCATTGTTCCAACTTTAGCCGAAAGTTAAACTTCTCCTCCTTGCCATTGATAAAGAAGTGGATTTCTCCAGTTCCCACATCTATGCATGCTTTTGTTGTGGTTATGAAGGGTCGCCCAAGAATGAGCGGTGTATCCTTCTCAATATCCATGTCAAGCACCACAAAATCGATGGGTATGAAGCAATTTTTGATTTTCACCAAAACATCTACATTGATACCCGCCAGATAACAGACTGAAGAATCAGCCAGTTGGAGCTGCATTGGCATTGGAGTAAGTTCCATGAAGTTCATCTGGTCGAAAACCACCTTGGGCATCACACTCACACTTGCTCCAAGGTCACAAAGGGCCTTGTCAAAGTTGTGAGCCCCAATTGACCATGATATTGTAAGACATCCAGTGTCCTTCAGCCAGTTGCCTCCTTGTAGAGAGATCATGTTGGCACTTTTCACGGGAGGTTCGGCTGTCCTGACATCTTGCCATTCTATACTGGAGGAACGAAAGCTTCCAATTGAGCCAACTGTCTTTCCAACATTTTGTTGAAACTCAATTCATTTTGAAGGTTGAGGATAGTCCTTCAATTTTGGCATTTATGCTCTCTAGGGTCTTGTCATTGGCACACAACTTCTTGGATATAGCCTCATTGATCTTCAGCTGCCCAATGACATGTTCTCCCAAGTTGGGTTTATTTCCATTTTGCCATTGTTTTTGTACCCTCCTTGAAAGAATGGGCGTGGTAGGCCCCACCTTTGACCTGGATGATAGCCATTGTTGTTTCCATTGTTGGGTACCTATAGGGCATCCTCACGGGTTTTGGGGCAGTCATTGCCCAAATGGCCCGTGTTGCAACAGACTTCACAAGTGTGAGACCTATGTGTGCTGAACACATTGGCTTCGAAAATAAAATTTTTGAATGCTGCCATAACATCTTTTTAGCAAGATCCGACTCTATCTCTGAGCTCCTGCAAGGCCCGACAATAGGTTCGACTTTTTTGTCTAGGTCCGACATGTTTTTTGGGTAGCTCCGGTGAGCTTTGTCTATAGCTCCAGCTCAAGCTCCAGTGCTAGGTTGTACTAGCTTTGGTAGGCTCCGACGCTAGGTTTTACTAGCTTTGGTAAGCTCCTGTGTTAGGTCCTTCTAGCTTTGGTATGCTTCGGCTTAAGGTCCGGTTAGTTTTGGCAAGGTCTGGAGCTAGTTTGCGATGGTTCTGCTTTTACTTTGAATTGATTCAAACTTGCTTTACATTTATGGAAAAGATTGCTTAGTATTCTTTTACGAAGCTTTTGGCACGTTTTGGTTGATATGGCTGATATCGTTTTACTGTGGTTTTGCAACATGCTTATGTGAGGTGCTCATGTAAGTTGTTGTGTTCGGAACTAATTTGAGTCAAGTCGCGGACTTGGGCTCGTACGGATTGGTTGTTTATTCAAGTGGAGGTGTTGCTTGAGTTCAAGACATGGCTAGTGACGGTATCCATTGAACTAGTCTTAGGGAGAAGATGAGGTTCAACAACCAAGTTCGGGAGGAATTGTGGTTGAGTTGATCCGGAGGTTGCGCAACATGTTTGAATCAAGAACAATACATATTAAGGTATCGTGGACGTCGTTGGAAGATGTTTGCATTTGTGCAAGGAGTGCATGTACGTGGCTACATGGTTCCAAGGTTATGGACTCAGGCTGCGGTTGAGTCGTGTTTGACTCAAATATGGAAATAATTGAGTTGGTTATCATAGGATTTCGTGTGGGTCACGAATTTGAGTTGTTTTAGGAATGTGGGATATGTTCCTAAGGTGTTTGGAAGTCTTAAGATTGCTTCTATCTGCGTATAGAAGAGTCCTAAGCAGTTATGGAAAGTTTTGATTCATGATTTGAGTAGGATTAGAGTCCTGGTTGAGATTGGGTTGGCCTAAGGGCTGGTTATATAAGCAAGAGAGGCCAGAGATTGATGTGCACGACTTTGGGGCTGTTCCTATTGTGTTCTATTGAATAAAATTCGAAGTTTGAAGGAACTTTTGTGCCTTGTTCGTCCGACATGTTCGAGACAAGTTTTACTCGTCGAGTTTCTGGACAGCACAATATTTCGTCAGTGGTTTTATAATAACTCGAGTTTTACAGACCTTATTGACATGATTCTTTTTGGGTTGTGTTCACAACTTGATTATATACCATCTTTCAAAATTTCATGTTTATTGGATTTGTGGTTTTTAATCTACACGAGTTTCTTTGCAGTATTTCAGAACTGTTTTTCTCAGGTAGGACAGATTGACCTTTGTTCGGTCTTTTGTTCATAACTTGAGTTTCTCTCGACGGATTTGAGTGATTCTTGTTATGTCGTCTTCGTGAATTGATTTTTGCTGATATCTATCACTTTTGTCACGGTGAAACATGTTTAAATTAGTCTCACACATGATTTATTTAACAGATCGTTTTTCTGCCGAAGGGGTTGGGATTTAATTGTTTCCGCTGTGTAAGATTTTTTAATGTACCATTCACCCCCCCCACTCTGGTAGCTTTTCACGTGCTCTTCAATCCTACAATTGGTATAAGAGCCAGGTTTCTCTAATCTTTGTGATTTGCACGTGTTTTTGACTGATCATCATGGAAAAATACCCCGCCAAACCTTGTGTGTTTAGTGGTATTGATTTTCAGGTTTGGAAGGCACGTATGGAAGCCTTCATCCAGGCTAAAGTTTTTGCAATATTGGAGAAGGTATACAAACCTTACGAAGTGCCGTTAAACAATCAAGTTACAGCTACAAATCTGAGAGATGTCGACAACAACAACAAGGCTCGGAACTTGATCATACAAGGATTAACTCAAAGCAACTTCGACCGTGTTGCACACCTCCGATCTGCATACGATGTGTGGAAAGCACTTTGTGACTCCCACGAAGGATCCAACATGATCATGGAGGTAAGGCAGGACATGCTCAAGAAAGAATACATGCGCTTCAAGATGCAACCTGGTGAGTCTATTGATGACCTTCTTGCTCGCTTTAATAAAATTCTCAGCAACTTGCATAGTGTCAAATTTTATTTTTCAGATGCTGAAAATGCTAGGCAATTGTTAAGTGCATTAGATATGTCAATTTGGAAGATGAAAGTCACATCTATTCGCGAATCTACTGTCATGAGTACACTTACTTTAGATGTGCTATATTCCAAGTTAAAAACTCATGAAATTGACATAATATCACGTAAGAACCCAAACAAGTCTATTGCTTTTGTTTCTCAACGTGACATGCCTAGCTCCGGTCAATCTTCATCTTGTGGTACACTTGCTTTGTTGTCCTCTCTAACCCTTGAATAGATTGAGGAATTTCCAGAGGATGAGCTAGTACTTCTGTCTATTAGGTTCTCAAAAGCATTGCAAAATGTTAGAACTAGAAGGAGAGGAAGCTCCGGACCTCAACAATGTTTCGAATGTGGTAAGACAGGACCTTTTTGTTGAGATTGCCATAAACTTTCAGGTCTTACTTCCCGGGATGAAAAGCAAACAAGGACGAAGCACTCCCCTGCAAACGATAAGAAGAAAAAGAAGGGTTTTACAGGACGTCAATTGGTGTGCAGTTTTATCTCCGCACTTCAAGAACTTGGCTCAAGCGATGTGGACATTGGAAGTGATGAAGATGAAGATGATTTTGCAAACCTGTGCTTCACGGCGGGCAAATCAAGATCAAGTATGGAGGATGTAGAACACAACAGCGACAATGAAGAGGTATGTCCTACTTGCGAAGAAATGTGTGATGCTATTTCTCGTGCCACTATTATAGTTAAGAAAAAGGACAAAAAGCTTAGGAATAGTGCTGCTAAAATTGAATCACTAGAATCTGAAATCAACCGTCTAAAATCATTGATTCCTAGTGATGATGCATGTCCGTCATGTGATTCAATATATGAATAATTGTCCTCATTAAGAAGTGCGCACACCTCCACACTTGATAAACTTGAGTTAGAAATTGAAAAGAATAGAGAGCTTGCTGCACTTAATGATAAAAACTTGAAAGATGCTAGCTATTCTTCATTTGATTTGCATTGTCCTACTTGTGATGATCATGATAAGAAACTACAAGATGCTATGAATGAAATCTCTATATTGAACAATGCTTTACGCTCTCATGAAGTTAAATATTGCTCCAATTGCAAATTAAAAGGAAAAACTTCATGCAAAAATCGCCTTGATCTCTCCAATAAACTTGATAACATGCACAGGACATTAGATCGGTTTTGTAATGGGAATAAGAACCTAAACTCGCTGCTGAATTCTTCCAAGTCTTGCAATGATAAAACTGTTTTAGGTTTTGATTCTCATGCTCATGCAAAGGCACTTCCACCTAAAATTATAAAGTCATTATGAAGTGGTTTGATTCAAATAGTTCCTAAACAAGAAGAAGTGGTTTTCAAATCTGCAGGAGTGTTGTCTCATTCGGTTTCAAATAAAAATGTTACTTGCTCATCTAGACATGAACACAATGTTAAATTTCATTGTACCTACTGTGGTAGAGATGGTCATGTCATAGATTTTTGTTATGAACTAGCTAAACAACAGAAAAAGGAAACAATGATTGCCAGATCTCATAACTTTCATGCAAAGATTGCCGCACTTGCTAAACAGAATGATAGGAACATGCAATCTGCTGTAATGAGTCGGAAACATGCATAGGATGCTCCCAAACCTACTGTTTTTTGTGCTACACATGTAACATCTCGTAGGACAGTAGTTGGGTACCAAAATCCTCGAGCTTTGGCTCATAAATCTGCTGTTTTATCTCAGCTTTCATGTGTTATTCCTGCTGGACGTCGTGTGACTCAGTACTCGATTCCTAAATCCTATTGACTAACCCCAGTATTGAGTCATCGATGTATTGTGCTTCTATGTAGGTTACACGCTTGAGGAAGGAGAACATTTGGATTGTGTATTCAGGTTGCTCACGCCACATGACCGGTAACAAAGAATGGTTCTCCTCCCTCTCTTTTGTGTCACGTGTAGAGAATGTTACTTTTGCCAATAATTCTTCAACTCCTATAATTGCTAAGGGTTCAGTTAGAGTAAATAATCACTACACTTTGAAGGATGTGGCACTTGTTAAAAATTTGAAATACAAATTGCTTTCTGTTTCACTACTGCTACATGAAAATCTGGAAATTAATTTCACTAAAAATTACTACAAAGTTCTAAATTCAAATAGTGAGCATATTTTTAACATGTCTCAGTTTGGAAGAGTTTTTCGAGCTTATTTTGATATGTCTACCTCTAAGCATAGGTGTCTAGTTGCTAATGATTCAAAGGACTTATATTTTCGGCATCGTAGACTTGGTCACGTAGACTTTTATCATCTAACTGGTGTTAGTGCTCTTGTTCGCATACGTGGGTTGCCTAAGCTTAAAGGGGACAAATAAATTGTGTGCTCTTCATGTAGACATGCTAAGATGGTTGCATGTTCACATACTCCTCTCACAATGATCATGATAACTGAACCGGGTCAACTTTTGCACCTTGACACCGTAGGACCTTCACGCGTTCAATTCTTCAGAGGTAAATGGTATGTTCTTGTGATTGTTGATGATTATTCTAGATACTATTAGGTTTACTTTATGGCATCTAAGAATGAAGCTTTTAGTCACTTTAGAACTTTATTTCTTAGATTATCAATTGATCACCCAGGATCTTTAAAAGCAATTAAAAGTGATAACGTAACCAAATTTAAAAAACAATCTTTTGATCACTTTTGTGTTGAAAATGGAATCGATCATCAATTTTCTTCACCATATCAACAAAACGGTATTGTAGAAAGAAAGAAAAAAACCTTAGTTGAGATACCTAGGACTATGCTTGATGAATATCAAACTCCTAGGAAATTTTGGGCTGATGCGATTGCAACTGCTTGTTATGTCTCAAATCGTGTCTTCTTGCGCGCTAAGCTAGGTAAAACACCACATGAGCTTTGGTTTGGACATAGGCCTAGTGTTACACACTTTCGAGTCTTTGGTTGAAATGCTTTGTTAAGAAACATGGTAATATCGATAAATTTAAACCTAGATCCATTGATGGCATGTTTTTTGGTTATCCATCTCATTCTAGAGGCTACCGTGTGCTTTTACATGATACTAACAAAATTGTGGAGACTTGTGAGGTATCCTTTGATGAACCTAGCCCAGGTACTAGCTCAATTATTGCAGGTCCGGGTCCATATCCGCAGGGGTAGAGCATTCTCGATGAAGATGAGGAATAATTGGAGTTGTTGCCCGAAAATTCAGAAGCTAATGACATTGTTCTAGCTCCTGATTTTGATTCACAACCAGCACCGACAACCACCATTGCTGGTCCAGATCTTCCTCAAGTTACAAGCTCATCGATTTGTGATGAACTTGAAGAAGAAGAAGCTTGTGAAATGTCCACCCCCTCCGGGTTCTCAAAAGTCATCCTCCACAACAAATTATTGGAAGCTTGCACGAATAAGTCACATGGTCCAGGTTTTGCGATCCAAACTCTCATGCTCATTCTTCTTTTGTTGCTTCTTTTGAACCCAAAGATATATCACATGCACTCACTAATGAATCTTGGATTATTGACATGCAAGAAGAGTTAGAAAATTTTGAAAGAAATAATGTTTGGAAACTTGTACTTCCACCTCAAGGTCACACTTTAATTGGAACTAAATGGGTGTTTAAAAATAAACAAAGTGAGGATGGGGTTGTCATTAGGAATAAGGCTAAGTTGGTTGCTCAAGGTTTCACTCAAGTTGAAGGTCCTGATTCTGATGAAACTTTTGCTCCTGTTGCTAGATTAAAGGCCATAAGAATTCTTTTAGCTTTTGCTGCATCTAAAGGTTTAAGCTTTATCAAATGGATGTCAAAAGTGCTTTTCTTAAAGGCTACATAGATGAGGAGATTTAAGTCAAACAACAACCGGGTTTCAAAAATTCAGATTTTCCTAATCATGTTTACAAACTGTCCAAAGCCTTGTACGGTCTCAAATAAGCCCTTAGAGCATGGTATGCTAGGTTAAAACATTCTTACATGAAAAGGGGTTTACCATGGGCAAGGTTGATAAATCACTTTTTTGTGCTTAAGCATGGCAATGACTCATTATTCATTCAAGTGTATGTGGATGATATTATCTTTGGTTGTGCTTCTCACGATCTTGTGTCAAAGTTTTCAGCTATGATGAGTTCAGAATGTGGGATGTGTATGATTGGAGAACTCACGTACTTTTTGGGGCTGCAAATCAAGCAAACCAAGGAGGGTACCTTTGTGCATCAAACGAAGTATACAAAAGACCTCCTAAGGTGCTTCAACATAGACAAAAGCAAGCCTATTCGGACACCAATGGGAACAGCAACAACACTTGAACTTGATGAAGATGGTGAACCCATGGATCAAAAAGAATATAGAAGCATGATCGGATCACTTTTGTACCTCACGACATCAAGACCGGACACATAATTCAACGTATGTCTTTGTGCACGATTTCAAGCCTCCCCACGTGCTTCACATCGTCAAACCGTTACATGGAACTCAAGAATTTGGCATTTTTCTTTCTTCTTCCTCAACCGTTACTTTGAAAGTTTTTTCCAATTCTGATTTTGGGGGTTGTAGGATTCATAGGAAAAGTACTTCGGGTGCTTGTCATTTTCTTGGTAGTTCACTTGTTGCATGGACCTCTAGAAAACAAAGTTCAAATGCACAATCCACCGCCAAATCTGAATATGTTGTTGCTGCTAGCGCTTGTTCACAAATTTTTTGGATTGTTCAAACACTTAAGGACTATGGGGTTGATCTAGATAGTGTTCCACTGTTTTGTGACAACACTAGTGCTTTTTGCATTGCTCGAAACCCCGTGCAACATTCTAGAACTAAGCACATTGATATTAGGTATCACTTTCTCCGTGATAATGTTGAAAAAGGAAACATTGTGCTTCACCATGTAGATACCGAACAACAATTGGTTGACATTTTTACAAAACCTTTGGATTTCACTCCTTTTTGTTACATTCGTAGTGAAATAGGGTTTATTCATCCTCATGGCTTACATTGAGGGGGAGTTTTGGAACTTGAGAAGACTATGTGTGAATCTGAAATTAAAATAATATGAGCATAGTATTTCATACATATATGACTTTGTGATTCTTTTTACATGCTGAAAGTTCTTACTACATTACTCGTGTTATACATTTTGTAGTTTTTGCCATGTCTAGTAATTGGAATAATTACTTACACTAAATCTAGTCATGTTCGAACTTTCTTGCTATTTTGAACTTGTTGCATGCTCACATGTGCTTTTAATCATAAAGAATTAATCAAGTAATCAACTCACATGTTGAGTTTTTATGAACAAATATAAATTGAGAAAAGATCAAGAGAATATGCATGCATCGCACTTCTTCTTTTGAGATGGCTTATCATTGCACTTAGATATGAACTTGGAAGAAGTTGTGTATGACTAAAACCATGTCTTTAAGCTTCTGATTGTCAAATGACATGGCTTGGCTTGGTTGGTTAGAATAAGGCAGATGCACATATAATCTGCAAATATCATATGATCTAAATTTGTGCTTTGGAAAATATTAAAATGCAGCAACAAGTGTCATGCTTTTAGGTTTCAAAATAGTTAAGTTTGTGAGATCATGACTTGCTAAATTGGAAATTACATTTGATCTCTATCATGGCTTACACTACTTTATGTATTTCATTGATATGATAGTGCAAGTTACTTGATAGTATGACTTGGATGAGCTTTGTTTTATATGTATATGTTGTAATATGCTCATAAAAATTAGAATTTCTCTTTTGAACTTTGCTGAATACATTGTCAAAGGAGGAGAGATAATAGATAATATGTGAATTTTTAAATATAAGTATGCAAGGGGGAGAATTTGTCTTTCTTCTTATTTTATTTTCAAAAAGGGGGAGAAATTGTTCTCAAAACTTTTCATGCCAATGTTCGGATTTTAAATGGTGTTGCCAATGCATTCATCAAGGTGGAGATTGTGAGACCTATGTGTGCTGAATACATTGTCTTTGACAATAAAAGTTTTGATTGCTGCTATAACATATTTTTAGCAAGGTCCGACTCTAGCTTTGAGCTTCTGCAAGGTCCGACAATAGATCCGACTTTCTTTGTCTAGGTTCGACATGTTTTTTGGGTAGCTTCGGTGAGCTTTGTCTTTAGCTCCGGCGCTAGGTTGTACTAGCTTTGGGAAGCTCCAGCGCTAGGTTGTACTAGCTTTGGTAAGCTCCGGTGCTAGGTCCTTCTAGCTTTGGTATGCTCCGGCTTAAGGTCCGGTTAGTTTTGGCAAGGTCCGAAGCTAGTCTGCGATGGTTCTACTTTTACTTTGAATTGATTCGAACTTGCTTTACATTGATGGACAGATTGCTTAGTATTCTTTTACTAAGCTTTTGCCGCGTTTTGGTTGATATGGCTGATATCGTTTTACTGTGGTTTTGCAACATGCTTATGTGAGGTGCTCACGTAAGGTGTTCTGTTCGGAACTAATTTGAGTCAAGTCGTGGACTTGGGATCGTACAGATTGATTTATTATTCATGTGCAGGTGTTGCTTGAGTTCAAGACATGGCTGGTGACGGGATCCATTGAACTAGTCTTAGGGAGAAGACGAGGTTCAACAACCAAGTTTGGGAGGAATTGTGGTTGAGCTGATTGGGAGGTTGTGCGGCATGTTTGAATCAAGAACAATGCATATGAAGGTATCGTGGATGTCGTTGGAAGATGTTTGCACGTGTGCAAGGAGTGCATGGACGTGGCTACATGGTTCCGAGGCATGATGAAGATATGTGGACGTAAAGAATTGGTTATAATGCTCCAACCGACTAGGTTATGGACTCAGGCTGCGGCTGAGTCGTGTTTGACTCAAATATGGAAAGATTTGAGTTGGTTATGATAGGATTTCGTTTAGGTCACGAATTGGAGTTGTTTTATGAATGTGGGATATGTTCCTAAGGTGTTTGTAAGTCTTAAGATTGCTTCTATCTGCGTATAGAAGAGTCCTAAGCAGTTATGAAAAGTTTTGATTCATGATTTGAGTAGGATTAGAGTCCTAGTTGAGATTGGGTTGGCCTAAGGGCTGGTTATATAAGCAAGAGAGGCCAGAGCTCGTGGTGCACGACTTTGGGATAATTTCTCTTGTGTTCTATTGAATAAAATTCATAGTTTGAAGGAACTTTTGTGCCTTGTTCGTCCGACTTGTTCCAGACAAGTTTTACTCATCGAGTTTCTGGACAGCACTACCTTTCGTCAGTGATTTTATCATAACTCGAGTTTTACAGATCCTATTGACGTGATTCTATTTGGGTTGTCTTCACAACTTTATTATCTACCATCTTTCAAAATTTCACGTTCATTGTATTTGTGGTTCTTGATCTACACGAGTTTATTTGCAGTGTTTCAAAACTGTTTTTCTCGGGTAGGACAGATTGACCTTTGTTCGGTCTTTCGATCATAACTTGAGTTTCTCTCGACGGATATGAGTGATTCTTATTGTTTCGTCTTCGTGACTTGGTTTTCTCTGATATATATCACTATTGTCACAGTGAAACACGTTTAGATTAGTCTCACATGTGATTTATTTAATGTATCGTTTTTCTGTCAAAGGGGTTGGGATTTAATTGTTTCCACCGCATAAGATTTTTTAATCTACCACTCACCCCCCTGTAGTAGCTTTTAACGTGCTCTTTGATCCTACAACAAGTCATGTGAGAGTCTAAGGGATAAGTATTGCCACATACCTCACCATTGCCTTGTCAATCAATCTTCTTCATAAGGAGATCCAACATGGCAGCGGTCATGTCCACCTCCTTCAAGGTGTGCATGCCTTGCTAGTGGGTATGGAGACGCTCGTCGCTCCAACCCATGTATGACACCATCTTCTCAATTAAATCTTTGGCTTTGGGCACTGTCAATAAGAAGAAGGCACCTCCAGCAGCAGCACCAACATGGTCACGGGCAGAAGGGATCAGCTCGTTGTAGAAGTTTGGATGATGAGCCAGTCATCTATCTCATGGTGAGGACAGGCAAGGATATACTCCTGAAGCCTTTCCCAAGCCTCGGGAATAGATTCCTTGGCATCTTGCTGGAAGCTGGAAATTCTTCCACGTAGGGTGTTGGTCTTACCCAACGGGAAAAGCTTGAAAAGGAATGTCGTAGAACACTTCTCCCAAGTGTCTACAGGATATCAATTCGCGTAGAACCACTGTTTCGCTCTCCCAACAAGAGAGAACGGAAACAACCTAAGATGGACAACATTAGTATATACCACTGCAAGGATTCCGGTTTATCGCAACACAAAAAAATTCATCGCAATGGGTTGTTTTTTGTCGCAATAGGTCGATGTTGCAACGAAAAAGAGCATAATGATAGTTTTTACAAATCATCGTAATAATTCCCACGGCAATAGGTTATTTGCGATGCCTTGGCATACGTGGCGAATAGTATGGTATTGCAACGATTTTACATCAGTGGCAAATAGGACGCTATTGCAACGTTTTCATGTATTGCGACGAATTAACGTATCGCAACGAATTATACGGTATTGCAACGGGTTAACGATCGTGGAAAATAGTACGGTATTGCAACGATTTCATATTCTTGGCAAATAGTATGTTGTTACAACAATTTAGCGTATTGCGACGATTTAACTTATTGCTAAAAATAGCATGGTATTGCAACGATTTCACATTCATGGTAATTGTATGTGGTTGCAACAATTTTACAAGTGTGGCAATAGTACGGTATTGTAACAATTTCACATTCGTGGCAAATAGTATGTTATTGCAACGGTTTAGCGTATTGCAACGATTTAACGTATTGCAACGAATAGCATTGTATTGCAACGATTTCGCGTTCGTGGTAATAGTATGTGATTGCAACAATTTTCACATTTGTGGCAAATACTACAGTATTGCAATGATTTTCACGACTATGGCAGAGAGTAACATATTGCAACGAGTTACGGTGTAGCGACGATTTACCATATTGCAACGAATATCACGGTATTGCAACGATTTCACATTCGTGGCAAATAGTATGGTACTGCAACGATGTCACAGTCGTGGCAAATAGTATAATACTGTGACGGTTTAACGTCCGTGGCAAATAGTAGGTTATTGCAACGAGTCAACAAACGTGGCGAATAGTACCATATTGCAACGATTTCAGATCCGTTGGAACTAGTCTGGTACTACAATGATTTCGTATCAGTGGTGAATAGTTGGGTATTGCAACGAGTCCACAAACGTGGCGAATGGTATCGTATTGCAACGATTTCAGATCCGTTGGAACTAGTATGGTACCGCAACGATTTCGCATCCGTGGTGAATAGTTTGGTATCACAATGATTTCTTATTTGAGGTAATGATGTTTTAATGCAACGTATTTTGAGTCGTTGCCAAATGTTTATACTGCAACGTTTTATCATTCTATTGCCACATTTTATAATTGTCTATAGCTTCCTATTGCAATAATTTATCATTCGTGACAAGAAATTCGTAATGCCACGTTTTATAATTAGCGGCAGTAGAATCTGAATGCACCAGGTTTGAAAATTAGTGACAACAGAATCACGAGTTTAACAATAAACATCCATCAATTGATATTACAACACACATAACAACACTCAAGGACTACTAAAGCGACGTGTTTCCATGCTAATATTTTTCCTAAGCTGATCGAGACTAATTGACGGTTCCATTGGTGGACCTTCTGTGGAGTGGTCGCCATCATCATTTTGTGCATTTCAGCCATTGAGGCGCGCATGTCCTGCATTTCCTTAGCTGTCTGTTCACGATCACCTACTATCTGACCTTGTAAGTTCTGGACTTGAATGATTAACTCTTCATTCTTCTGGTTTATGCAGTCCATCTGGGTGTTTAAGCTATCATTTCTTCCTTCCAACTCCTGCACTGTTTCATTGAGGCCTGCATTTCTATCTTCTAAGTTTCAAACTTGGTCATTGAGGTGTTCAGACATCTGGATACGGATACGTTCTCGTTCGGGACCAGTTGGGTTAGCCATATAACCACGCCCCCAAACCTACGATCCTGCACAACCGATTGATGATCTATAACAACGCTGGAAGATGTGGTTTCTCTCCTCATTTGGAAATGGGCCTCCCTGCTCAGCTTCCATGTCGTCCACTTGGGCACGTGCCTGGATCTATATACGAAAAGAAAAGTCACAGATAATTTGCAAATATTTATTTAACTAGGGATTGTTTGAAGTGTTACTCATATGTACAGTTTCGGCTAGCTTGTTTGCCCAGTTACCGTTCTCCAACAAATGGCTTGCCTCCCACAGTTGTATGTCATCGGGTTCTTCTCCGGTCTCTGGGTCTTGCTACATAAAATATAAGTAAACTTCAACATGTTGGTATACATATTGTTTGCAACGCAAAGTAAAAGCATGATTTATTTTTCATACCTTCTCATAACTAAGTTGGGCGTAGGATTTGGAGCCAAGCAAGTGACACGCCTTTTGTCTACTTTGATTTTGAGAATTGGTCCTGCTTATTGATAGCAATAATTTTAAGAATTAATTCCACAAATGAATGTAAATGAAATATTTTTTGTATGATGCGAAGCTATTAAAAAGTTAGCTGACCTTGAATCGCTCAGACCCAAAATATTCTATTAGGTGCAACCACTCGGGCGCCGTTACGTCAGCAGGCTGGTTTCGTATACGTTCTTCATTGGTAGAATAACTCTTATAGGTGGCATGCAAAGTCGAGCGCCACCCCTTGTAGTACTCACCAACAATTTTCGATGTTTTTCTTGCGCTCTCCGGTGTGTCCTCCATGTCCCAGGAATCCTGTACATTGTATAACATGTTGCTGTAAACGTACAGGATGGAGATTACAAGAAAAAATAGTTGTGTTGGGGTATGACAACACTAACTAGAATGTCTCGTACTATATCTCTCTTGTTACTATGGCCAACCTCTGCCCACTTCCTTGCACCGCTGAGGGATGCATGTCTTTTTGTAAATATAACCACATCATCGACAAAGTGCCGCTGATTAATACCAACCGCAGCACCCAACCTAGCGGAGAACTGAATCGGTAGCTTCACATGCTCCGTTCTACTAACTTGGGATGCATAGCGTATTATGGCAACCTTAAGTCCTTTAGCCACACTTCTTCCTAGCTTCCTTCCGTCTGTTACATTGATTCAAACGGTAAACAATTAAAGCAAATTACCGCCTAAACAAGTTTAGTATCATGTACAAATAGTGTGAAAAGAAGAAAAGTCTTATGTTCATACCATCTTCAGGACAAGTGCGGCAAATACGAGTGTGGGACAACCGCGTCGTGCCAGCACAATTGTGTTCTGTAGTACTCCCTCCTGGTTTATAATAATTGTTGTATCAGACCAACAAATGAATTAAAAATGAACTACTACAACTACTACATTAGTTAGGACTGTCCCAATGACAAGTATTTTTAGGGAGGGAGGGTTACATTATTGACTTCTTTGTTTCTGTTCATACCCTAAAATGAGCCATCAGGTACACATGTCAGTGGTGGTACACACTCGTAGTACTGCAGAGGATTTTCAGTCCATGAGCGAAGAAGGCAAGACTGTGAGGGGGCATGCAGCTGGCAACGCTAGCCATGACAAAGATAGGGTTCGCCGGTTCGGTCTGACTGACATCAGCCAGAGCGCGTCTCGAAGAGAATTATTTGTTGCAGGGCAAGTAATGAATGCTAGCGATAGCAGGTGGCGAATGCAAGACAGATAAGGCAGGTAGCTTGCGGTATTGAAATCCTCCACAGTACTGCACCTGCATTAGCTGCCACTGACATATGGGCCGATGAGACATCGGGTCTACTTGTCAGTGGTGGCTACTGCAGGTGCAGTACTACATAGTGCCAGCTTGCGACACTCAACAAAGCGAGGATTCGGTCTCGCCGAAACTCTCGAGGAGGATTAATGGCATGGTGAGTAATGGCCAGGGATTTGCGGGTGGCGGGGTAATCATGGCACGTGAAGGATGGGACGTGGCGATGGGCGAGGGAGACGCGTCGGGGAGGAAACTGAAGTGACCAGCCGCAGGGCGTGGGCGCCGGTGCTGGCCGGATTGGCCGGCAGCAAGAGCACAATGTGGAGGCATAAAAAAATCACGCCATCACACAGGCTGATGAACTCTTAACTATAAAGACTAAGTACTAATAAGAATGTAGAATCGCAAGGCATGCTAAAACAATTAGTAGAGCCTAGGAAAGAATGCAAATGACCATGATACACCCATCATCAATACATCTAAAGGATAGAACGTAGTCTCTCAAAATACTCCAAATTCAATGCCAAAGGAGTAATAAACTAACACGCTCTGCCATAACATATGGCACGGTAGAGAGGCAGGTAATATTTTTATGTGATATGGGTAGTTGGAAGCTACTACCGAGGATAGAGTTGGAGTGGGACATTTTTTAATCTCCAAAAGAAAAATTACCCTGGGACGGAAGGAGTATTTATGGTTTGTATATCTATAACTGCTGTTGGTTCATGCATCGTAGTACCAGGAAGTTAAGAACCTCGGGGTTTCTAAACATCATGTGCTGCAATATTCTCTGTGTACCATGCAAACTATTTAATGTTGTATATATTTGTTTAATTTTGATAGTAAACACATTTATTGTTATACCAGGTTGAATGGGGCCTAGAGGGGGGGGGGGGGGTGAAGAGGCCTTTTTGAACTTTGTTGGAACCTGCAACACTTAACCACCAAATCAAAACTCGAGATATCGACTGGTCCGGTAAAGTGCGGACTAGTCCAGTTTGTACCAACTAGGCTAATCAAGTTTGATCGATTAATTTGATTCTAGGATGTATGCAGCGGAAATTTACTTGTAATTGAGGTGTTGCAAGATTATGAGCTAGAGTATACCACAAGTCAATCTTATATTTGATGTTTCAACGTAAAGTGAGTAAGATTGATTAAAACCCTAGATTGATATGATGAATAAGAACGATGAACACAAAGCAATAACACAAACAATTTATCCCGTGGTTTGGCTCCCATAGAGGCAACCTACATCCACGTTGAGGAGTCCACAAAAGGACCAGGTCTTCTACAACCCTACCCTCGTCAGATTGCTACAAAGGCCAATTCTCTTCTCTTATCACAAAGGGTAAATACCCAAATTCAAGGGGCCTTCTCACACATTGAGGGCTCCCCTAGATTACAATGACAACTCCACCAAGAACACACTCAAAAGATTACAATGAAAATCACAAGAGTGTGTTAGGGAATCAAACCAAGAACTCAAGAGTGATGAATCGTGTCTCTCCAATGTTCCAAAGTGTATCCTCAGAGGATCGATCTTTTTGGCTTTTGATTTTGTGGAGAGATGTGTTCTTGAGGCTCTTGGGAGGTGTGACGGCGCAGGGGGTCGAGAGAGGTTAAAGTTGGGCCGTGCACATCTATTTATATGGGGTTTCTAAAAGTGACCATTAGGGTTTAGAAAGATCGGACTAGTCTGTGGTGGACACCGGACTAGTCCGGTGTGCTGTGTGAAGCAAACCCTAAGTGTCCGAAAATATTAGACTAGTCCTGCTAGGAGCGGACTTGTCCGATTTCGCTTCTGGAAATCGTCGGACTAGTCTGATAACCATTGGACTTGTCCGGATCAGTGAAACCATAAGTGAATTGGGTGACAAGTCCCCACTTGGAGGACTTGTCCGATATAGGTTAGAGGGTTTTCGTACTAGTCCGTGCCAATATCGGACTTGTCTGTTTTAGATCAGAATGATATCGGACTAGTCCGTGGTGTGATCGGACTTGTCCGATTTTGTGCAGCTTGTGAAGTGTTTTGAGGACTAGTCTGCACTGGGAGAACTAGTCCGATTCTAGTCATAGAAATATCGGACTAGTCCATGGTGATATCGGACTTGTCCGATCTTGTGCAGAGAGATATCGGACTAGTCCGACGTCAGTCGGACTAGTCCGGTCCTGTATAAATTTGTGCAATGTGTGTATTTAGTTGTGATTGAGCTCCTGGGGTGTGTCTCCTTAACACACACAACACACAATGATCTACTACACTTGTTCCTTGAGCTCTTCTCCACATTGCTCCTCATTCTCCCTTCTTTTTGGCACTTCGCTTATTTTCAACTTAGAACCTGTGCTCATCTCAACAAAGTAGTTAGGATCTCATTTGCTTGTCATAAATCATCCAAAACCCACAAGGGATTCCTAGATGCACTTTCAATCTCCCCCTTTTTGGTGATTGATGACAACACATTGAGATTTCAGAAAATACGATAAAAAGTGGAGATTTTCATAAAGTATGCACATATGAGTTTAAAATACATCAAGCAATGAAAACATGATCCATATGTGCATTCTTTATGGTGGGATGCATAACTAAGCGCATTGAAACAAAAATCATGAAAAGAATGACATAATTGACATTAAGACACCAACACCAAGCATATATGTCCAAGAGCAAAATCACAGATTTCAAAGATTAATTCACAAGTAGTTCAAAGCATTGCATCACAGGACCATTAAGTAACAAAATACCATATTAAACAGTTTACAACCCACAAAATAGACAAAAAGCATAAAGGAAGCTCTCTCCTCGCATCCTACAGCTTAAGACCTAAGACCTAAGACTCCCTCTCAATCTCTCCCCCTTTGGCATCAAGACACCAAAAAGAAGGAGAGGAGGGACCTAAAGTCTTCACGCCTCGTTGTCGGTCCTCTAATCGTCTTCATCTTCATCTTTGGGCTTACTAGTAGGAGGAGGAGGAGGTGCGGAGCCACTCGAGCCCCCAATGCCAAATTAGGCAAGCTCGGAGGGGGTCAAGGGCCCGAGCTCGGTGATGTCGGAGCCAGAATCTTCAGAGATGACTGGAGATCCAATGGGCTCGATCTCCAGTTTTTGAAGAATTTGCTTCACATTAGCCTTGACATACTTCATGTCTTCCTTTCTTCTCTTGTTAAGCTTGTGGGCCTTAACCTCGACCTTTTTGCAGGAAGCAAAGATAGCAGCCAAGTACTTGAATATGCCACTTGCAGATCCTTTTTGAGGAGCTGCCATAGTGGCAGGGGCAGCCATAGCACCAGCACTAGCTCTCGCTGGAGCCTCAGGACTGGAGGCCGGAGACGAAGCAGCCTGTATGCTTGGCTTTTAAGGCATCTGTGGTCTCAAAGAAAGATGCTACACATCTTTGACGAATTCAATCCCAGTGACTTTCTCAATCATGAACATAAGATATGAAGCATAGCCACATGACCTGTTGGGTGTGCAAGAGATGTTGACCATTCGTTCCAGATATAGTCAGCCACATCAAGCTTGCGGTCCTTGCTTATGACCCTCATCAGGGTCTGGAGGTAGCCCCGCACACTCCCAGCATCCCCATCCTTGGGGGCATTTGTCTTCCTCAAAACTCTGTTCAACACCACAATGAATGGCTTCATGTTCTTCGTGGAGGGAGGTTTGAACTTGGAGTCGGGCTCATAGAGGAATTTCATTTTAACCTTCTCAATGACACCTATATTGTGGATGACCAAGTTGTCATGGCTTGAGGTGTCAAGGTGCAGCAGGCTTACAAAGTTTTCATAGGTTATATTGTACTTGGATCCGTGAGTCATCCATGTAACACTCTCTTCATCATCACTAGAGAAGTGGCTGGTCGCAAAGAATTGCGATATGACCTCATCATTCCAATTGTTCCTGAAGGCAAAAAGATCCTTCAGGCCATGTCTCTCAACTGCCTCCACCACTTCAACAAACGGTGAGCAGCCCTTCTTCTCGAAGTGTTCCCAATCAATCCACTGGTTGCGCACTACAGGTGTCTTCGTGGGGAGGTACACAGACTTGTAGAAATCCGCATGGAAATTGCTCCAAAATCTGCCAATCACAGCTTGCTTCGGGTGACCATACCAATCAACATTTCTGAATTTTGCAGCCGAGTCGCTGCCCTTTCCATTGAACCTTTCTTTTGCGGGATACCGAGCCCCTTGCTTCGGGGCTGACATCTTCAGGGGGGCAATCGGGCCCGTTGCGATCCCCTTGCCCTTGACCTTGGCTAGGCGGGCACTCGCCAAGCTAGGGCCACCACCCGCGGAGGACCTAGAGGCAGGCACCTTTCATCGAGCCACCCTCTTTTGAGACCGAGGAGGAGATGGGGCTGGCTCAGAAGGTCACTTCTTGCTTTGGTCCATCAAGGACCGAAGCGGGGCTTCTTGGGCCATCTCGGCTTTGAAGTCCGAAGCTTTGTCGTGAGAGTTTGACATGCCCTGAGAATGAATTGTATAAGGTATGGATAAAAATGGATGACAAGGAATAGAATGGATGACAAGAGAATTCACATTGAGGCATTAAAAGATTAGGGTTGAGTTGAAAAAAATTGGACTTGTCCGGTGTACAGGCACGGACTAGTCCGGGTGACCGGACTTGTCCGTGCATGGACCAGACTAGTCCGGTATTCATCCTCAAAAACCTAACTTGTGAGACAAATGGATTTACTCAATGCAAAATTAGCCTAACAGCAATGTAATACACCAAGGACACTAGTATTAGGTGAAAGAAGCTAGGATATTCGATCAACAATGAAGAAAATAGGGATTTCTAGGGTTTGGGCAAAAATTACCGAAGAAATCGCTCGAAACATGGAGATGAGGGTGGTTGAAGGCCGGATAACTCCGCGAACTTCAATCTTCGAGCGAGGAAGCTTGATTTTCGCCCAAATGTGGAGCTTTTTGTTGGAGAAAACAAGGAATCACCTTAGGAGCTCGAGCGTGAAGAGAGGGAATCTTGAGGCAAGTTGTGAGGGTGAGGGAATTAGGGTTTGGTGGCAGCTATGGTTATGGTCACGAAAAATCAGACAAGTCCGGAAATGACTGGACTATTCCGAACATTTCCGGAGGCTATATCGGACTAGTCCGTGGTCACCAGGGAAGAACTTCTTAGCCCATTCATATATATTTGAACGTACATATCTATAAAATAGGGAGGCAAATCAAATCAAATAATATTGATGAATATGATCAGTAAGCATACAACAATCAAACAATGACCATAATTCACCAAGATCTAGTAATTGACATAGTTTTTAGGAGAAAATTGAGAGAGATGATTTTCACAATCCAATCAACATATTTTGAAGAATTCATACAGGTATGCAAAATTTCAAGCCACGTTCTGAGCATCAAGGATGTTTAGTTCATTTCAAAGCTCGCTGAAGCGTTTTTCATCAAGTGGCTTGGTGAATATGTCGGCCAATGGTTTTTCGGTGTTGACATGGGAAATGGCTATATCTACTTCCTTGGAGTGGTCTCTCAAGAAGTGATGTCGGATGTCTATGTGTTTGGTTCTAGAGTGCTCAACTGGATTTTGGGCAATTTTAATGGCACTCTCATTGTCACAAAGGAGTGGAATACGGTTCATATTGTAACCGTAATCCCTTAGAGTTTGTCGCATCTAAAGGAGTTGTGCACAACAACTCCCGGCTGCAACATACTCCGCTTCGGCTATGGATAAGGCAATGGAGTTTGGTTTCTTGGAGGACCAAGAAACTAGGGATCTACCTGGGAATTGGCATGTGCCGGAGGAACTTTTTCTATCCACTTTGCATCTGGCATAATTTGCATCGGAGTAACCAATGAGATTGAATTTGGAGCCTTTTGGATACCAAAGACCAAGGTTGGGAGTATGAACTAAATATCTCAAGATCCTTTTTACGGCTGTCAAGTGGCACTCCTTAGGATTGGCTTGAAATCTTGCACACAAACATACACTCAACATATTATGTAGCCTAGATGCACATAAATAGAGTAGAGATTCAATCATGGGGCAATATACCTTTTGGTCGACGCTAGGTCCATCATCATTAAGGTCCAAGTGGCCATTCGTTGCCATGGTAGTCTTTATGGGCTTCACCTTCTCCATTCCAAACTTCTTGAGTATGTATTAAACGTACCTCGTTTAACTTATGAACATCCCTTCCTTTTGTTGCCTCACTTGGTATCCCAGAAAGTACTTTAGCTCTCCCATCATAGACATCTCAAATCTATCTGTCATAATTTTACTAAACTCCTCACAAAAGGATTGGTTAGTTGAACCAAAGATTATATCATCAACATAAATTTGACAAACAAATGGATCATTGTCTAAATTCTTTGCAAACAGTGTATAATCTACTTTGCCAATCTTAAAGACGTTTTCAATTAAGAAATCTCTAAGACACTCATACCAAGCTCTAGGAGCTTGTTTGAGGCCGTAGAGAGCCTTACACAATTTGAATACGTGGTTGGGGAACTCTTCGTCTTCAAACCCGGGAGGTTGCTCCACATACACCTCCTCCTTGATTGGTCCGTTGAGTAAGGTGCTTTTCACATCCATTTGATAGAGCTTGAAATCATGGTCAGTAGCATATGCAAGTAATATTCTAATGGACTCAAGTCTAGCGACAGGAGCAAAGGTCTCATCGAAATCCAAACCTTCAAATTGTGAATAACCTTTGGCCACAAGTCATGCCTTGTTCCTTGTCACCACCCTATGTTCGTCTTGTTTGTTGTGGAAGACCCATTTGGTGCTGACGACGTTGGATTTCGGTCTTTCGACTAGTTCCCACACCTTGTTTCTCTTGAAATTGTTGAGTTATTCTTGCATGGCCACTACCCAATCGGGATCCTTCAATGCATCCTCAACCCTGCATGGTTCCAAAAAGCACACAAACGAGTAATGCTGACAAAAATTAGCTATGCGAGATCTAGTAGTTACTCCCTTTTAGATGTCACCGATGATGTTGTCGATTGGGTGATCCCTTTGGACGCATTGGTGTACTCTTGGGTGTGGCACTTGCTGTCTTGAGTCTTCATGATCATCTTCTTCTCCCCCTAAGTGGTTGCCCTCATTGACTTGTTGATTATCTTCACTTTCTTGAGGTTGATCTTGTATGGAAGCTCCCCCTTGATCATTGGCCTCCTCTTGTGGTTCGTTTTCCTCGCCCATATGTAGAGGTGGCTCTTGTGGTCAAACTTCGCCTAACGCCATTCTTCTCAATGCTTGGCAAGGGGCTTCTTCTTTATCTAGCACACATTGATCAACTTGCTCCTTTCGGGAGCCATTAGTTATATCGAACACTACGTCACGTGCTACTTCAACAAGTTCGGAGGTCTTGTTGAAAACACGATAGGCGTAAGTGTTTGAATCATAACCAAGCAAGAAACCTTCATCGGACTTCGAAGCAAACTTTGAAGTCCTAGGCTTCTTGTTTAAAATATAGCATGGGGAACCGAAAACTCAAAAAAAATGAAATATTAGGCTTGTTACAGGTGAGTAGCTCATAGGATGTCTTCTTGAGTAGTCGATGAAGGTAAAGTCGGTTTATGGAGTGGCAAGCGGTGTTGACCGCTTCCGCCCAAAATCGATCCGAGGTCTTGTATTCGTCGAGCATTGTTCTCACCATCTCTATGAGGGTTCGGTTCTTTCTTTCGGCAACTCCATTTTTTTGAGGAGAGTATGGAGCTGAAAACTCATGTTTTATGCCTTCTTCATCTAGGTACTCCTCCACTTCTATATTCTTGAACTCCGTGTCACTGTCGCTTCGAATGTTCTTGATTTTCAATGAGAATTCATTTTGAGCTCGCTTGAAGAACTTGTTGAGTATTCCTTGTGTTTCTGACTTACCATGCAAAAAGAAAACCCATGTGAAGCGAGAAAAATCATCAACAACTACTAAACCATATTTGTTACCGCCGATGCTTATGTAAGCAATTGGACCAAATAAGTCCATGTGAAGTAGCTCGAGCGGTCTTGTTGTAGTCATGACATTCTTTGTGGGTTGAGGTGCTCCAATTTGCTTTCCAACTTGGCACGTGCTACAAGGCCTATCTTTCTCAAAAAAAAAACATCCTTTAAACCTCGGATGTGATCGCCCTTGAGGAGTTTTTGAAGATTCCTCGTACCAACATGTGCTAGCCGTCTATGCCACAGCCAACCCATGTTGGTCTTTGCAATCAAGCATATGTCAGGTTCGGCTTTATCCTTGTTGAAGTCAACAAGATAGAGCTTTCCCTTTAACATACCCTTGAATGCAATGGAACCATCACTCCTCCTAGAAACGGTCACACCCTCGTCAGTGAACAAGCAATTATAACCTTTGTCACATAATATGGACAGCAGGTTATAATCTAAAGAATCCACATGTAATACATGAAAAAGAGTGTGTTGTGGTGATATGGCAATTTTATCGGTACCGAGCACCTTTCCTTGACTATTGTCTCCAAAGTAGATGCCCTCGCTTGGATCCTCATTTGCTTCATATTCAACGAACGTCCTTCTTTCCCCGGTCATATGCTTGGTGCAGCCACTGTCTAGCACCTATTTGGATCCACCATAGGAATACGCCTGCAAAAACAAATTATGCCTTGGTTTTAGGTACCCAAGCTTGCTTGGGTCCTCTTAGGTTAGTCACAAGTGATTTGGGCACCCACACATGATATTTGGTGTTCTCATGGTGTGGCCCAACATAATGAGCATAAACCTTTCCACAATTACTTCTCATTAAGACATAAGATGCATCGAAAGTTCTGAATAGTAACTTCTGTTGTTTATACACAAGACTAGCCTGGGAGGCCGGACTTGTCCGGACCCTAACCGGACTAGTCTGGTGTTCATGTGTGTTCAATGTTTTAATCTTTGACTTTCCAGTTTGAGAGGGTCTTCCCTTTACAAAGGCAATGCTTTCCTTGTTATTCTTATGGCTCGTAGCATGTTGCTTTTCACCATGAGACTAACCAATGCCATATTTGACGTTTGGAGGTCTGGTGACCAAGTATGCACTATATGCATATTTGATCTTCTCCTTGTCAAATATGCCATTTTGTGCAGGATGCTTGTCCTTGGTAGAGGTTGGCTTGTCTTTCAAACTGTTGTCAATTGTACCACATGTACAAGTAGAAGCAACATCAGTTTTAATGTGTTGAGAAGGTGAGCTTGAAGAGGATGAAGGGTCACCGTGCTAGAGTGAATCAACTTGCACCTCAAGCATCTTGTTAATCTTAATTAGGTTAGCAAGTTCTTCCTTGATTGTAGCATTTGAGTCGCTTAACTCCAAGCAAGTTACCTTGCTTGAAGCTAACTCAAGCTCTAGTGACTTGCTCCGCTCCTTTTCAATCTCTAAAAGCTTGTCAAGTTCAACATGTTCCTCCTTTTGGGAGACAATCATGTCTTCCTGACGATGTATTAACCTCTACTTCTCAACAAGTTGATCAAGCAAAAATTTCATTTTAGTGGCTGTTTTCTTATCTAACCCAATGAGCATATCTTCATTATCACTATTAGCATCGCTACACTGGAGTAGGAATGCATGGAGGAGGGTTTTGTTGTTACCTTGCGTTTACCTTCCTTTGCCATGAGGCAAGTGCCGTTCCCCTTTGATGCGCCGAGTGTAGGGAAGAGAGTAGACTTCTTGGATGTCTTCTCGATGGCTATGCTAGCCATCTCTTCTTCCGATGATGAGGACTCATCATTTGAGTCCCACTCTTTCTCTATGTGTGCTTGTTCGGCTTATTTCTTCTTCTTGAAGAACTTCATTGATTGAGGCTTTGCTTCTTTGGTTATCTTCTTGTTCGCTTCATATGGGCAATCAACTATAAAGTGGCTATACTCACCACAATTATAGCATGCCCACCTCAACTTTGGCTTTGATCTTTCCTTGTATTTTCCTTCACTTGATTTAGCACCTTGTGTATTCTTCATCATCTTCTTGAATTTCATTAAGAATAGTATCATGTAATCTTCATCCAAATCACTGCTCTCATCGTCACCATCTTCTTCTAATTGAGCTTCTCGCGATTCTTTAGATAAGGTCTCGAGGGTGGACTTCAAAGCAACCCCTTTCTTCTTTACCGAGGTGAGGTCGGCAATTTCCTTGACATGCTTCGCTTGCTTTTACAAGTAGCTCATCCGGAGTCATCCTCTTGTATCTGGGGCTTTCTCTAATCATGGAGCATAAGGTGACGTTGCGAGGCATGAAAGCTCTAAGGATGAGCTTCACCACCTCGTGGTCGTTCCATTTCTTGCTTCCATAACATCGAACCTTGTTGACGAGCGTCTTAAGTCTGTTGTACATATCTTGAGGTGACTCATCTTCTTCGATTGCAAATCTTCCCAATTCGACCTCGATCATTTCGATCTTCACTTCACGCACATGACGATCCCCTTCATGTGCAGTTTGCAATGTGTCCCAGATCTCCTTTGCAATATCGAGTCCATCCACCTTGGTAAACTCGTCCCGACTGAGCGAAGAGGTAATGACATCCGCGGCTTGAGCATTTTGATGAATTGCCTGCTCTTGGCTTGGTGTGAGCTCTTCGTCATCGTCCGGGATATCTATCCCTGTGCACACAATATGTCACATACTTGGATTGAGAGAAATTAGATGCATTTTCATATTTTGCCTCCACATTGAATAATCACTTCCATCAAAGTTTGGGGCTTTTCCTAGAGGGATAGACAAATAATGATTATTGCTATAACTAAGATGATCATAGTTAAAAGGATATCTGGAGTAGTTAGTGTGACTGCTCCCCTTCTTCTTCTTTTCATCTTCGACTTTCACTTTCCCTTTGGAAAGGGTCTTCTTTCTTAGGAGCACCTTTAGTTCAAGCGTCTCCTCATCGTCATCCTCAAGGTCTTGAATGGCTTCTGTAGGATCGAAGAGCACGTGGAAAGCTACCAGAGGGGGGTGAATGATAGATTTAAAAATCTTACGCAGCGGAAACAATAAAATCCCAAACCCTTTCGGCAGAAAAATGATCCGTTAAAGAAATCGTGTATGAGACTAATATAAACGTGTTTCTCCAAGACAATAGTGATAGATATCAGATAGAATCAAGTCATGAAGACAACACAAAAAGAATTACTCAAATCCGTCGAGAAAAACTCAAGTTATGATCGAAAGATCAGACTATGGTCAATCTGACCTACCCGAGAAAAACAGTTTCTGGAATGCTGCAAAGAAACTCGTGTAGCTCAGAAACCACAAATCCAATGACTGTGAAATTTTGACAGATGATAGATAATCAAGTTGTGAAGAAAACCCAAAAAGAATTACGTCAATTGGATCTGTAAAACTGGAGTTATGATAAAACCACCGACGAAAGGTAGTGCTGTCCAGAAACTCGACGAGTAAAACTTGTCTGGAACAAGTCGGACGAACAAGGCACAAAACTCCTTCAAACTATGAATTTTATTCAATAGAACACAAGAGGAACAGCCCCCAAAGTCGTCTTACACGAGCTTTGGCCTTCCCTTGCTTATATAACCAGCCCTTAAGCCATCCCAATCTCAACTAGGACTCCAATCCTAATCCGATCACAATCGGAACTTTCCATAACTGCTTAGGACTCTTCTATACGCAGATAGAGGCAATCTTAAGACTTCCAAACACCTTAGGAACGTATCCCACATTACTAAACAACTCAAATTCGTGACACACACGAAATCCTAACATAACCAACTCGATATTTCCATACCGAGCCATAACCGACTCCGCCGCAGCCGAAGTCATCAACCGGTACGATCTGATCCTTCCGATCAGATCTTCCTTCCATAATCCATCTCTAGAAGCATATTGCCACATCATGCACCTCATGCACACATGCGAACACCTTCCTTTGACCTTCATATGCACTGCCCTTGATTCAATCATCCTGCGCGACCTCCTGATCAGCTCAACCATAGTTCCTCCCGAACTTGGTTGTTGGAACCTCATCTCCTCCTGAGACTAGTCCAATGGATCGTGTCACCAGCCATTACTTGAACTCAAGCAACACCTGCACATGAACAAACAAACAATCCATACGAGCCCAAGTCCTCGACTTGACTCAAGTTAGTTCCGAACACAACACCTTACGTGAGAACCTCACATAAGCATGTTGCAAAAACACAGTAGAAACGATATCAACCAAATCATCCAAAACGCACCAAAAACTTAGCAAATGAATACTAAGCAATCTTTCCAACAATGTAAAGCAAGTACGAAACATTGCAAATGAAAAACAGAAGCACTTAGGTCAAGTTCCGGACCTTGCCAGAGCAACCCAGAACTTGAGCCGGAGCTAACAAAAGCTAGTAGAACCTAGCGCCGGAGCTTACCGAAACTAGTAGATCCTAGCACCGGAGCTTACCAAAAACAAGTCAAAACTAGTTAACCCAAAACCGGAGCTAGACAAAGTACGTCGGAGCTTAGCAAAAACATGCCAGAGCTATCAAGTATATGCCGGAGCTATCAAAGATATGCTGGAGCTAAAGATAAAGCTCACCGGAGCTAACCAAAGCTAGTCGGACCTTACCAAGAAGCCGGACCTAGCATCTAACGAAGTCGGAGCTACAAAAAACAAGCCGGACCTACGTCGGACCTTGCTGTAGCTCAGAGCTAGAGTCGGACCTTGATAAAAAGTTGTTTTGGTGATATTTAAAAAACTTTTATCATCAAAGCCAAGTGTATTCACTACAAGCCAATGTATTCAGCACACATAGGTCTTACAATCTCCCCCTTGATGAATGCATTGGCAACACCATTTAAAATCCGAACATTGGCTTATTCACATAAAAGTTTTGAAAACAATTTCTCCCCCTTTGTAAATCAAAAGTAAAATGAGAAGAAGATGAAAAACTCTGAAAATCTCTCCCCCTTTATTATCTCTCCTTATGCATTCTTATCTCTCCCCCTTTGACAATGTATTCAACAAGTCATATTCTCTCTCCAACTTTAGTTGTTATGATCATATTATAACATATACATATAAACAAAGCTCATCCAACTTATACTATCAAGTACCTTACATTATCACATCAATGAAATACATAAGGTAGTGTAAGCCATGCTAGAGATCAAATGTAATTTGTCAATTTAAGCAAGTCATGATCTCACAAACTTAACTATTTAAAAACCTGAAAGCATGACACTAGTTGCTGCATTTTATTATTTTTTCAAAGCATAAATTTAGATCATATGATATTTGCAAGAGATTATATGCGCATCTGCCTTATTCTAACCAACCAAGCCAAGCCTATGTCAATTGACAATCAGAAGCTTAAGGACATGGTTTTAGTCATACACAACTTCTTCCAAGTTCAGATCTAAGTGCAATGACAAGCCATCTCAAAAGAAGAAGTGCGATGCATGCATATTCACTTGATATTTTCTCAATTTATATTTGTTCATAAAAATTCAACATGTGAGTTGATTACTTGATGAATTCTTAATGAATAAAAGCATTTGTGAGCATCCAACAAGTTCAAAACAGCAAGAAAGTTCGACCATGACCAGATTTAGTGTAAGTAATTATTCCAATTACTAGACATGGCAAAAACTACAAAATGTATAACACGAGTAATGTAGTAAGAACTTTCAGCATGTAAAAGGAATCACAAAGTCATATGTGTATGAAATACTATGCTCATATTATTTTAATTTCAGATTCACACATAGACTTCCCAAGTTTCAAAAACTCCCCCTCAATTTAAGCTATCAGGATGCATAACCCCTATTTCACTACGAATGTAACAAAAACGAGTGAAATCCAAAGGTTTTGTAAAAATGTCAGCCAATTGTTGTTCGGTATCTACATGGTGAAGCACAATGTTTCCTTTTTCAACGTTATCTCGGAGATAGTGATACCTAATGTCAATGTGCTTAGTTCAAGAATGTTGCACGGGATTTTTAGCAATGCAAATGGCACTAGTGTTATCACAAAATAGTGGAACACTATGTAGATCTACCCCATAGTCCTTAAGTGTTTGAACAATCCAAAGAATTTGTGAGCAAGCACTAGCAGCAGCTACATATTCAGATTCGGCTGTGGATTGTGCAACTGAATTTTGTTTTCTAGAGGACCAAGCAACAAGAGAATTACCAAGAAAATGACAAGCATCGGAAGTACTTTTCCTATCAATCCTACAACCCCCAAAATTAGCATCTGAAAAAGCTTTCCAAGTAATGGTTGAGGAAGAAGGAAGAAAAATTCCAAATTCTTGAGTTCCATGTAAGTACCTGAGAATCCTTTTGACGGCTTGACGATGTGAAACACGTGGGGAAGCTTGAAACCGTGCACAAAGACATACGCTAAATTGTATGTCCGGTCTTTTTGATCCACGGATTCACCATCTTCATCAAGTTCAAATGTTGTTGCTGTTCCCATTGGTGTTCGAAGAGGCTTGCTTTTGTCCATGTTGAAGCGCCTTAGGAGGTCTTTGGTATACTTCGTTTGATGCACAAAGGTACCATCCGTGGTTTGCTTGATTTGCAGCCCCAAAAAGTAAGTGAGTTCACCCATCATACTCATTTCAAATTCGGAACTCATCATTGCTGAAAACTTGGACACAAGATCACGAGAAGCACAACCAAAGATAATATCATCCACATACACTTGAACGAATAATGAGTCCTTGCCATGTTTAAGCACAAAAAGAGTTTTATCAACCTTGCCCATTGTAAACCCCTTTTCAAGTAAGAATGTTTTTATCCTGTCATACCATGCTCTAGGGGCTTGTTTGAGACCGTATAAGGCTTTGGACAGTTTGTAAACATGATTAGGAAAATCTGGATTTTCAAAACCTGGTGGTTGTTTGACACAAACCTCCTCATCTATGTAGCCATTAAGAAAAGCACTTTTAACATCCATTTGATATAGCTTAAAACCTTTAGATGCTGCAAAAGCTAACAAAATTCTTATGGCTTCTAATCTAGCAACGGAAGCAAAAGTTTCATCAAAGTCTAGACCTTCAACTTGAGTGAAACCTTGAGCAACTAACCTAGCCTTATTCCTAACCACAACCCCATCCTCACTTTGTTTATTTTTATATACCCATTTAGTTCCAATTAAAGTGTGACCTTGAGGTGGAGGTTCAAGTTTCCAAACATTATTTCTTTTAAAATTTTCTAACTCTTCTTGCATGGCAATAATCAAAGATTCATTAGTGAGTGCGTGTGATGTATCTTTAGGTTCAAAAGAAGCAACAAAAGCAGAATGAGCATGAGAGTTTGGATCGCAAAACCTGGATCGTGTGACTCGTTCGTGCAAGCTTCCAATCATCTATTGTGGGGGATGATCTTTATAAAAGCATCGGGGAACAGATGTCTCACAAGCTTCTTCTTCATTAGGTTCATCGTAGATTGTTGAGCTTGTTTCTTGTGGACAATCAGGACCAGCAGAGGTGATAGCCGGAGCTTGTTCAATGTCCGGAGCTGGACATGTGTCAGCTTCGGAACTACCAGGCAGTATCACCGGCTCTTCTTATTCTTCGAAAATACCCTCCCCCTGAGGATACGGATCTGGTCCTGCAACACCGGAGCTAGTACCTGGGCTAGCTTCATAAAAATACACTTCACAAGTCTCCACAATTTTGTTAGTGTCAAGTAAAAGCACACGGTAGCCTCTAGTATGAGATGGATAACCAAGAAACATGCCATCAATGGATCTAGGTTCAAATTTATCAAGATTACCATGTTTCTTAACAAAGCATTTGCAACCAAAGACCTGAAGGTGTGTAACACTAGGCCTATGTCCAAACCGAAGCTCATATGGTGTTTTACCTAGCCTAGCATGCAAGAAAACACGATTTGAGACATAACAAGCGGTTGCTAACGCATCAGCCCAAAATTTCCTAGGAGTTTGATATTCATCAAGCATAGTACTAGCCATCTCAGCTAAGGTTTTGTTCTTTCTTTCTACAACACCGTTTTGTTGAGGTACATATGGTGAAGAAAATTGATGATCTATTCTAATTTCAGCACAAAAGTGATCAAAAGATTGATTTTTAAATTCAGTTCCATTATCACTTCTAATTGCTTTTAATGATCCTGGGTGATCAATTGATAATCTAAGAAATAAAGTTCTAAAGTGACTAAAAACTTCATTCTTAGATGCCATAAAATACACCCAAGAATATCTAGAATAATCATCAACAATAACAAGAGCATACCATTTACCTCCAAAGGATTGAACACGTGAAGGTCCTACGGTGTCAAGGTGCAAAAGTTGACATGGTTCAGTTGTCATGATCATTGTGAGAGGAGTATGTGAACCCGCAACCATCTTAGCATGTCTACAAGAAGAGCACACAATTTCTTTGTCCCCTTTAAGCTTAGGCAGCCCACATATGCGATCAAGAGCACTAACACGCGTTAGGTGATCAAGGCCTACGTGACCAAGTCTACGATGCCAAAAATATAAGTCCTTTGAATCATTAGCAACTAGACACCTATGCTTACAGGAAGACATATCAAAATCAGCTTTAGAAACTCTTCCAAACTGGGACATGTTAAAAATAAGCTCACTGTTTTAATTTACAACTTTGCAGCAATTTGTAGTGAATATAATTTCCAGATTTTCATCTAGCTGTTGTAAAACAGAAAGCAAGTTGTATTTCAAATTCTTAACAAGTGCCACATCCTTCAAAGTGTAGTGATCATTTACTCTAACTGAACCCTTAGCAATTACAGGAGTTGAAGAATTATCAGCAAAAGTAACATTCTCTACACGTGACACAAAAGAGAGGGAGGAGAACCAATCTTTGTTACCAGTCATGTGGCGTGAGCAACCTGAATCCACAATCCAAATGTTCTCCTTCCTCAAACGTGTAACCTACATAGAAGCACAATACGTCGATGACTCAATACTGGGGTTAGTCAAAAGGCATTTAGGTATCCAGTACTGAGTCACACGACGTGCAGTAGGAAAAACACGCGAAAGCTGAGACAAAACAGCAGGTTTATGAGTCAAAGTTTGAGGTTTTCTATTCTTAAATCTTTTAGCACAAAAACCAGTAGCTCCGGAGGTAAAAGCAGCAGTTCCAAAAGAGAAGGCTGAAGCTCCGGAAACAAAAGCTCAAGTTCTGAAGGAAACAACAGAAGGTCCGGGAGCTCTCGGAGCTATCGGAACTATCGGAGCTGCTTTTGCGGATTTCTTACCAGAAGGTCCGGAAGCTACCTTTTCAAATTTCTGACTCACTAAAGCAGGTTGTGTTTTTCTAATTGCATGAAAGTTATAAGATCTAGCAATTTTTCTTTCCTTTTTCTGTTGTTTAGCTAGTCTATAACAAAAATCTATGACATGACCACCTCTACCACAGAAGGTACAATAACTTTGTGTTCATGTCTAGATGAGCAAGCAATATTTTTATTTGAAACTGAATGAGGCAACACTCCTGCAGATTTGAAAACAACTCCTTTTTGTTTAGGAACTGTCTGAATCAAACCTCCTCCTAATGACTTTACAATTTTAGGTGGATGTGCCTTAGCATGAGCATGAGAATCAAAACCTAAACCAGTTTTATCATTGCAAGACTTGGAAGAATTCAGCAGCAAGTTTAGGTTCTTATTCCCATTACAAAACCGATCTATTGTCCTATGCATGTCATCATGTTTATTGGACAGATCAAGGCAATTTTCACATGAAGTTTTTTCCTTTTAGTTTGCAATTGGAACAATTTTTAACTTCATGAGATCGTAAAGCATTGTTCAGAATGGAAATTTCATTCATTGCATCTTTTAGTTTCTTATCAAGATTTTCACATGCAGAACAATGCAAATCATCTGTAGAACAAGAAGCATCTTTTAAGTTTTTATCACTAAGTGCAGCAAGCTTTTTGTTCTTTTCAATTTCTTCATCAAGTCTGTCTAGAGTGGAGGAATGTGCACTTCTTAGGGAGGACAATTGTTCATATATTAAGTCACATGAGGAACAAGAATCATCACTAGGAATTAAGGATTTCAAACGATTAATTTCAGATTCTAGTGATTCAATTTTAGCAACATTATCCCTAAGCTTTTTGTCCTTTTTCTTGACAATAATAGTTGCACGAGAAATAGCATCACACATTTCATTACAGGTAGAACATACCTCATCATCATCACTGTTGTGTTCTGTATCCTCCTGACTTGATCTTGATTTTGCTTTGCCCGCCATGATGCATAAGTTGGCCAGATCGTCATCATCTTCATCACTTTCAAAGTCTACATCACTTGAACTAAGTTCTTGAAGTGCGGTGATGAAGCTGTTAATCATCTTGCGTCCTATGGTACCCTTCTTCTTCTTGTTGGAATTTCCAGAGGAGGTCCGGACCTTGCTTTGTTTTTCTTCCCGGGTGGTCGGACCTGAAAGTTTAGGGCATTCTGTACGGAAGTGTCCAGTTTTACCACATTCAAAACAGCATTGAGCTCCGGAGCTTCCTCTCCTCCTAGTTCTCACATTTTGCAATGCTTTTGAGAATCTAGTAGAGATGAGTGCCAACTCCTCTTCTGGAAATTCTTCGATCTGCTCCAGGGTTAGTGAGGACAGCAAAGCAAGTGTACTACAAGATGAAGATTGGTCGGAGCTAGGCATATCACGTTGAGAAACAAAAGCAATAGATTTGTTGGGGTTCTTACGTGATATTATATCAATTTCCTGAGTTTTTAGCTTGGAATAAAGTACATCTAATGTAAGAGAACTCATGATAGTTGATTCACGAATAGATGTTACTTTCATCTCCCAAATTGACATGTCTAATGCACTAAGAAGTTGCCTAGCATTCTCAGCATCAGAAAAATTAACATTGACACTACGTAAGTTGCTGAGAATTTTATTGAAACGAGCAAAGAGGTCATCGATAGACTCACCTGGTTGCATCTCAAAATGCATATATTCCTTTTTGAACATATATTGTTTTACCTCCTTGATTGTGTTGGAGCCTTCATGATAATCACAAAGAGCTCTCCAAACATCGTATGCTGATCGGAGGTGCGCGACACGATCAAAGTCGCTTTGAGTGAGTCCTTGGATGATCAAGTTTCGGGCTTTGTTGTTGTTGTCGACGTTCCTTAGGTTTGTGGCCGTGACTTCATCATTGGGTGGCACTTCATAAGGCTTATACACCTTCTCCCATATTGCAAAGCCTTGTGCCTGGATGAAGGGCTCCATGCGTGCCTTCCAAACCTGAAAATCAATACCAGAAAACACACAAGGTTTGGCGGAGTACTTCTCCATGATGATTAGTCAAAAACACGTGCAAATCACAAAGATTAGAGAACCCTGGCTCTGATACCAATTGTAGGATCGAAGAGCACGTGAAAAGCTACCAGAGGGGGGTGAATGGTAGATTTAAAAATCTTACGCAGCGGAAACAATAAAACCCCAAACCCTTTCGGCAGAAAAACGATCTGTTAAAGAAATCGTGTGTGAGACTAATCTAAACGTGTTTCTCCATGAAAAAAGTGATAGATATCAGATAAAATCAAGTCATGAAGACAACACAAAAAGAATTACTCAAATCCGTCGAGAAAAACTCAAGTTATGATCGAAAGATCAGACTATGGTCAATCTGACCTACCCGAGAAAAACAGTTTCTGGAATGCTGCAAAGAAACTCGTGTAGCTCAGAAACCACAAATCCAATGACTGTGAAATTTTGACAGATGATAGATAATCAAGTTATGAAGAAAATCCAAAAAGAATCACGTCAATTGGGTCTGTAAAACTCGAGTTATGATAAAACCACTGACGAGAGGTAGTGCTGTCCAGAAACTCGACGAGTAAAACTTGTCTGCAACAAGTCGGATGAACAAGGCACAAAAGTTCCTTCAAACTATGAATTTTATTCAATAGAACACAAGAGGAACAGCCCCCAAAGTCGTCTTACACGAGCTTTGGCTTTCCCTTGCTTATATAACCAGCCCTTAGGCCATCCCAATCTCAACTAGGACTCAAATCCTAATCCGATCACAATCAGAACTTTCCATAACTGCTTAGGACTCTTCTATACGCAGATAGAAGCAATCTTAAGACTTCCAAACATCTTATGAACGTATCCCACATTCCTAAACAACTCAAATTCGTGACACACACGAAATCCTAACATAACCAACTCGATATTTCCATACCGAGCCGTAACCGACTCCGCCGCAGCCGAAGTCATCAACCGGTACGATCTGATCCTTCCGATCAGATCTTCCTTCCATAATCCGTCTCTAGAAGCATATTGCCACGTCATGCACCTCATGCACACGTGCGAACACCTTCCTTTGACCTTCATATGCACTGCCCTTGATTCAATCATCCTGCGTGACCTCCTGATCAGCTCAACCACAGTTCCTCCCGAACTTGGTTGTTGGAACCTCATCTCCTCCTGAGACTAGTCCAATGGATCCTGTCACCAGCCATGACTTGAACTCAAGCAACACCTGCACATGAACAAACAAACAATCCATACGAGCCCAAGTCCTCGACTTGACTCAAGTTAGTTCCAAACACAACACCTTACGTGAGAACCTCACATAAGCATGTTGCAAAAACATAGTAGAAACGATATCAACCATATCATCCAAAATGCACCAAAAACTTAGCAAATGAATACTAAGCAATCTTTCCAACAATGTAAAGCAAGTACGAAACATTGCAAATGAAAAACAGAAGCACTTAGGTCAAGTTCCGGACCTTGCCAGAGCAACCCGGAGCTTGAGCCGGAGCTAACAAAAGCTAGTAGAACCTAGCGCCGGAGCTTACCAAAACTAGTAGATCCTAGCACCGGAGCTTACCAAAAACTAGTCAAAACTAGTTAACCCAAAACCGGAGCTAGACAAAGTACGTTGGAGATTAGCAAAAGCATGTCGGAGCTATCAAGTATATGCCGGAGCTATCAAAGACATGCCGGAACTAAAGATAAAGCTCACCGGAGCTAACCAAAGCTAGTCGGACCTTACCAAGAAGCCGGACCTAGCATCTAACGAAGTCGGAGCTACACAAAACAAGCCGGACCTACCGTCGGACCTTGCTGTAGCTTGGAGCTAGAGTCGGACCTTGATAAAAAGGTGTTTTGGTGATATTTAAAAAACTTTTATCATCAAAGCCAAGTGTATTCACTACAAGCCAATGTATTCAGCACACATAGGTCTTACAGCTTCGAGGAGCTTTTCCACGTTCTGATTCTTGTCATCATCAACCTTCTCTTGGTTGTTGCTCTTGTGTACGTCCTTCATGTCCGACATGATCTCTTCGAGCGATTAGTCTCTTTCTTGAAGCACCTGCTCTGATACCAATTGAATGTGGCCTAGAGGGCGGGTGAATAGATTTTTTTGAACATTGTTGCAACCTGCAACACTTAACCACCAAATCAAAACTCGAGATATCGGACTAGTCCGGTAAAGTATGGACTGGTCCAGCGTGTAAAAACTAGGTTAATCAAGTTTGATCGATTAATTTTATTCTAAGATGTATGCAGCGGAAATTTACTTGTAATTTAGGTGTTGCAAGATTATGAGCTAGAGTATACCACAAGTCAATATTATATTTGATGTTTCAACATAAAGTGAGTAAGATTGATTAAAACCCTAGATTGATATGATGAATAAGAATGATGAACACAAAGCAAGAACACAAACAATTTATCCCATGGTTCGGCTCCCACAGAGGCAACCTACATCCACGTTGAGGAGTCCATAAAAGGACCAGGCCTTCTCCAACCCTACCCTCGTCGGATCGCCACGAAGGCCAATCCTCTTCTCTTATCACAAAGGGTAAATAACCAAATTCAAGGGGCCTTCTCACACGTCGAGGGCTCCCCTAGATTACAATGACAACTCCACCAAGAGCACAGTCAAAAGATTACAATGAAAATCACAAGAGTGTGTTAGGGAATCAAACCAAGAGCTCAAGAGTGATGAATCATGTTTCTCCAATGTTCCAAAGTGTATCCTCAAGGGATTGATCTTTTTGGCTTTTGATTTCGTGGAGAGATGTGTTTTTGAGGCTCTTGGGAGGTGTGATGGCGCAGGGTGTCGAGAGAGGTTAAAGTTGGGCCGTGCACATCTATTTATATGGGGTTTCTAAAAGTGATCGTTAGGGTTTAGAAAGATCAGACTAGTCCGTGGTGGACACCGGACTAGTCCGATGTGCTGTGTGAAGCAAACCCTAAGTGTCCCGAAATATCGAACTAGTCCGGCTAGGAGCGGGCTTGTCCGATTTTGCTTCTGGAAATCTTTGGACTAGTCCAATAACCATCAGACCTGTCCGGATCAGTGAAATCCTATGTGAATTGGGTGAAAAGTCCGCACTTGGAGGACTTGTACGATTTAGGTCAGAGGGTTTTCGGACTAGTCCGTGCCAATATCGGACTTGTCCGATTTAGATCATAATGATATCGGACTAGTTCGTGGTGTGATCGAACATGTCCGATTTTGTGCAGCTTGTGAAGTGTTTTGAGGACTAGTCCGCACTGGGGAGGACTAGTCTGATTCTAGTCAGAGAAATATCGGGCTAGTCCGTGGTGATATCGGAGTTGTCCGATCTTGTGCAGAGAGATATCAGCCTAGTCCGGTGTCAGTCGGACTAGTCCGGTCCTGTATAAATTTGTGCAATGTGTGTGTTTATTTGTGATTGAGCTCTTGGGGTGTGTCTCCTTAACACACTCCACACACAATGATCTACTACACTTGTTCCTTGAGCTCTTCTCCTCATTGCTCCTCATTCTCCCTTCTTTTTGGCACTTTGCTTATTTTCAACTTAAAACCTATGCTCATCTCAACAAAGTAGTTAGGATCTCATTTCCTTGTCATAAATCATCCAAAATCCAAAAGGGATTCCTAGATGCACTTTCACAGGTGCTTGTTGGCCACCATGAATTCTTGTAGATGACATCACAGTTTGATGTCTTGTTCCTAATATAAAGAGCATTGTATGTAGTCATTCCAATAACAGTGATAACGTCAGATTACATGACCGACGTAGATTTTTGATCGAACTGTGTGTTGATAAACTGCAGTGTTTGATACTAATGGAGGAATTACAAAGGAAAGAATAGAAAAAAAACGTACGATCCGAGAAAGCCACAAGAAAGAAAAAATTATAAAAACCATGGGAACTAAAAATCTTAGGAATACAAATTTGTAAAACAGGAATGAGAGTACAACATTTGGAGTGGTTGATCAGATAACCTCGTTCCCAAGACACAGACGGTCACACAAGCGAGATGTATTGGAAAATACACAAGCGAGATGTGTATATATATATATATATATATATATATATAGACACACACAAACACACACACACACACACACACACATATATATATATATCACAAACCCTCGTTCATGTTTTCTCAGTTTGGCATGCAAAATACCTCGATAATGCATGTTTGATGATGTTAGGTGTTTTCTAATTTTGTTGAAAGATCGTCATATTTGAGACTCGTTGATCATGTTTGGGGTGTAGCAAGCATGCATGGACAAGTAACATATGCACTTGAAAACCTCGCGACGATCATGTTTGATGACAACATTATTACGTGTTTTCTATGTTTTTTGTTGAAACATCATCATATATAGTTTGAGTCTCGTTGATCATGTTTGGAGCGTGACAACTAACATGTTATATATATATAGTTTTCTCTTTTTGTTGAAAGATCGTCGTATATGTGTGTATATATATATATATATATATATATATATATATATATATATATATATATATATATATATATATATATATATATATATATATAGTTTGGCTCGTTGATCATATGTTTGGGGCGTAGGGTAGCATGCATGGACAACTATAACATGCATGTGGGAGAGACGTCGATGATCATATGTACTCCCCCCGTCTCCATGAACTTGTCGCTTTGTCGTAGTTCATTTTTCAACTACAAAAGCCGCATCAGAAGAGCTTGTTTATTGGCTCATGGAAAAGGAAAATTCTTTGTATGTAGTACAAAAAGTATAAGTTGGTCGGCGTTGCCATTCATACGGGAAGGATCGGTCAGGTAGTTGCTCTTGCAGGTGTATGGTAATTACGTGAGTGTTTGGTCGGGTCATGTGGTTAGTCCACGATGCACCCTAAACCCGATGTTGAGGCCGTGTATTTGTCATTTGTGCATACACTCTAGTGACATGTGACAATGTGCTCAGTCATAAATTGCGTTTAGTTTGACGTCGAAGTTGGATTGGAGATAGATCATCCATTTCTTTATGTATTGGATCATACAAACTAACGTTTGGTTGGATAGACTGGACGATCCAATTTTTTGTTGGTAGGTTGGATGAAACTTGATTGGATTATTGAATAATCAAAGTTGATAATTTCATAATATTAATTGTTAGTATACTAATTATCATATTACTAGCAAATATTAATGTTAAGAGATAAGACCATTTAATTCGCAAGCCAATAATGGTGTTTGGGAACACGGTATTTTTGGAGTTTTAGAGCAATTAGCAATACCGTGGTATTTGAGATTACTATGGTATTTTTTACAGAATGGTGTTTGTCAACCAAATAGTCCTATGTATTGCAAAATCGATGTGTTACAAAACTGGGTTATCGAAATACTTTGGTATTGTCATGTCATTTTAAAACTGTGGTTTCCAAAACTTTAGTATTGAAAAATTGTGCTCCCAAACATAGCCTAATGCTTTACCGTGAACCACTGCAGATGGTCTTAAAGGCAGGCCCGGCTCTAGGCCTAGGCGGGCGGAAAAAAATTTTGTGCGGCCCTGCCGCACAATGTCGCGCGTGCGCCCCCACCCCGCGCGCCGTCCCATGGAAATCTCGCTGAGATCCTTCGCTTCACACTGGGTTTGTTGTCTGGACACCGAAGGATGGAAATCCCGTGTGTCCCGCTCCCACGATTATGCGATTTTGATTGGATGGCGTGTGAGGTGGGGGTGCACGCACGATGCTGTGCGGCAGGGTCGCAGAAAATTTGTGGGCTACTGCCTAGGGCAAGGCCGGTAGGTGGCGGTGGTGGGGCGGGCACGATGACAGCTGGTAAAGAGAAAAGAAATAAAATTAATTAGTGTGTAGATTTTTATTTTCGTAATTTTTTGAAATATAATTATACTACGTATGTCCTACTAATGTGTTTAATACAATATTTATTAGATACAGTATAATATTACTAATGTGTTCATTTTCCATATGCGATGTTTTTCGATAAATGTAGGAGTTTCTAGTTAGTGCATTTATTGTAGGACACATTGTTCATGAACATAAAATAAAAGACATTTATCATTAACTTAAAAAAAACACATATATTACAAACAAGAAAAAACACATAGAAAACAAAAGAAAACAACTACTACTCATCCTACTCTACTCGGAGGAGGACATGTCCACCTCCGCCGCCGCCACCGCCTCCACCGACGGTGCCTCCGCCTCCGCATCCGCCCCCGCCGCAACCACCGGCCGAGCATCCTCCAACACCAGATCGAATTTCTTCTGGCTGACGGCCTTCACGAGTTGCTCGCGAAACCCCACCCCAGCCTCCTCACCGATCGTCTTGTAGAGGCAGTCGAGACGAGCGGCAACAAAGCCTAACCCGAAGATGTAGTAGCCGGCGGAGTCCATGCTGGCGTGGTGGGGAAGGATATTAAGTCCCAGTCGGCAACAAGAGTGGGATGTATTGTGAAATACATCCTGTGCAATTTTGTCGAGCACTTTTTCTTGCACGTTGGCAGCGAACAGGCTGCCTGTGACCTCCTTAAGCTCGCCATCGAGTTTGTCGATGCTTTCCTCGATGAGGCGGACAGTCTCATCATAGTTGGATGAAAGAGGTGCGGGCGACGCGGGCAGAGACGGGAGTGGAGGAGGTGCGGACGCCGCCTCCAGTTCCACCAGCCTTGGCAGCGACGGAAACAGAGAAGGAGGTACGAAGGACGTCAATGACCTGGAGCGCTTTGGTGCAGGGCTACCCATTTGTGCGGCGATGGAGGTGCGAACAAAGAGAGAGAGGTGGTCGACGTTGGTGCGCCGGAGAAGCAAGAGGAGAAGTTTGTAGGCTAAATTTGATCGAGAGGTGCGGCAGAGAAGAAGAGGACGGTGTGCCTTTATAGCGGGTCGTCGTCTAAGCGCGTGAGTGGAGATGATCGGACGCTTCAAAAATTGTGCTTTTGAATTGACGGTCAGAGTTACTCCAAACCGCGGTTTGCCTCCTCTCGGTTATCGTAATGGCTCAACACGTCCCATCGGCCAGTTTTTTAATTTGACACACAATGGTGCGGAGATTGACGTGAACGCGCATGGAAATCGACCGAGAGTCCATATCTTTCCTTTTTTAAGGATCCAACCGTTGCCGACTGAGAGTCCATATCGAACTGATAATTGTCGTGATCATGGATGATGGTGGACATGAATGTAATGCATGTGAAATAGACTCGCGAACAAGCATGTTTGGTCACGTGTTGAGGATTTTTGTGCCCCCTTGTTTAGGAACATGTTAATCTGATGACGTTGAGGATTGGATGTGGCGTACGTGTTTTCACAAGTGTGTTCATTTGTTCCTAAAATCAGAACACGTAGCGGCTAGCGCCTACGCCTGTCGTTTCTTCAAAAGATGAGTACAACAATACATAATGGCAGCATGTGATCGATTAATTTGATGAACCACGTACGTACGTAGTTAGAGTTGTGTGCTTATTAGACGATGGTAGTCCACATTCTATGCTCGTACAGTCGAGGGAACATCCTTGTGTCAAATTTGTTATCTCTATTGATGACAGGATAATATTCTTCATTAGTGTGGTAGTTAAACAACTGCCATATAGGTTGAGAGCATACACACATGCATGATGGTAGACAATATGATAAATATAGAAATATATATACATGGTAGGAAATATTATTCTATTCATGGAATACATGTTTGGGTTGTAGCATGCATATGTACGTCTAACATCCACGTGAAAGACCTCGATCATGTTTGCTGACGTTACGTGTTCTCCTTTTTGTTGAGAGATCATCATGTTTGAGGCTCGTTGATCATGTTTGGGGCGTAGCATGCATGGACAATGAACATGCATGTGAAATACCTCGATGCATGTTAAATAACTTGTATGTTTTTAAAAGCAAGATATAGTGTTTCCTCAAAAAAAAAGTTTTATGAGAGATTGGGCGCACAAGCACAAAAGCTAGAACTTGAGCAATGCACCTATGAATTCCATATGCCGGGATGATTGAAGGCAGCCGATCCGTAAACTCGGTGGTAAGATCAGTAGTCACCGGAGAGCAGCTTGCGGCCTACCTCGAAGGAGATGCAGGCGTTGATGCACGCATAGCTGATCTGCTCGCCGGAGAGATTGTACGCGTCCCAGTTGCTCGTCCTCACCCCGTAAGGATTTTCCATGTCGGAACCCATCACGGCGCTCACGATGTCCTTTAGCCCCGCATGGTGGAGGCTCGGGCGATCCATCTCCTCGGTCACGAGCTCGGCCCGTTCCACCGTTTTGGCCACCTTCAGCTGCCAGTCCTTTCAAAGTCTGTCGGCATCACCCTCCACGCTGATGCCAACAAAGCGGTAGTCAGAATCACCGTGAAAATCTCCCAGCTCGTCAGGGAAGTAGTCAGCGAGGATAACCTAGAAGATGAGGTAGCAGCGGCCGATGCAGAGCTGCAGAATGTTGACGGGGTTCTGGTCGGCGGAGTAGCTGGGGCACCACTCGATGTCGAGCCCGATGACGAGCAAGTGAAGGTGCCTATGGTGGACGGAGAGGAACTCGTCAAGACAGTCCACCACGGCCTTGCCGGAGGATGTCACGGTGGTGGTGATCACGTCTTCCTCGAACGTCACGTTGTACACCTGAGTCCCCACCATTGGGTCTCTCTCCTTGTCGTCCCTACGGTTGCCGTCTGCGACGGCGCGACGCAACTTCTCTCTTGTGCAAAAACCTTCGTCTACACCTTTAGTTTGGATTTTAATTGGAAATGGCCCTGGATATATAACTGATGCAGTTACAATATGAGCGGAGGAGTTTCCAAATTTTACGGGTCTGAGCCCGAAGTAAAGAGAGTAATGAAGACTTTTGAATCTTATATACTCTTTCTAATTTTTAATTCTTATCGTTATGACCACAAGTTGCATTGTCTCAACCTAACACCACGTACAACAACAACAACAACATTTCTCACGAGCGCACCCACTGGATATGCTGGGTGGGCCACGGGATACCATGGGTCCAGTCACCAGAGAGTAGCTAGTGTGAATACATGCTGGAGATATCAGCGAAATCAGGAACTGACCAATGAAGATGGATGTCAGCAGTCTCATGGTTCATGTATCGAAACGTGCACCATCTTTTTCCTTCTTCTCCTTTTTCTTATAAGTTCGTATTATTTTCCACCAATATTCTAACCCTCCTTTATTTGAAGTTGTACGGTTGGATCAGGATACGTGGCCGGCGTACACTTTATGACACACTAGTGGAAGTAAAACACCCGATACATTTTGTGACACACTTGTGAAAGTAAAATACCCGATACATTATATTATTTTGGAAGTCTATAACTAAGACTCAATCCAAATCGGATGAAAAATTTCGATGACCCTGACTTCTAGATTGTTTTTGCAAGCCATCTGAATCAAGTCTTTTTTGTCTTCACCCTTTTGCAATGACGCCCACGAGCATCTAATATGGGCTAAAGTTGATACGTACTCAAGAAATTGTTGTTGCATTTTTTTGTGATTTACTACGTGCTTTGCTGTTTGACTGATCATTATGTTGGATCCGTGTTGGGTTTCAACATAGAGAGTGGGCTTCTCCCTGCTGGTCCTGTCAGATAAACCAGGTGATAGTCACTTTCTAGATCTCCAGCTCAGTAGATTTAGAACAGCAACATTAGAACAATTTTTGCGCACCAATGAACAGAAATATAAAGTTCATTACCTTAAGACGATACATTACAAACAAGAAAAAAGAAAAACACAAACTACAAACAAGAAAAAAAACAACAAACTAAGAACAAGAAAAAAAACTACTTCTCCTCCACGTCGCTCCACCTACATCTCCTTCTCCTTCTTCCCCTCCTCCTTGGACTCCTGGCTGGGCGGGGGCACCTCCCACGGCGGAGACAGGAAGCCCAGTTTCCTGGATGTCTCCGACACCAGGTTGTCGCGGCCGGTTACGCCGAGCTCGTCCGCCAGCATCTCCCAGAGGACGTCGAGGCGATCGGCCAAGTGTGCCATGCCGAAGACGTAGTGGCCCGTGCTCCCCATTATTGCAGCATATTTGGAAGGGGACCAAGCCCAAGGCGACACATGGAGCACGATGTATTGTCAAATACGTCGCGCGCCTTCTTCCGGAGAGCCCACTCCTTGTCCCCGGGGGGAGGGGGGTCCGGTCAGGGACGCTTCCCCTTGGCGTCCTTCGGCGGGCTTGGCGGCGGCGTTGTCTTGTCAGCCATGGTGATCGTGGCGCGATTTTGGGAAGAGAGGATGAGTGGCTGTGCGGAGAAGACGATGGCGTGCCCGGGTGATCTTATAGCGTAGTAGCAGCCTGGCTGGGATGCTCATCCTCTGCAGTACTGCAGGTGCAGTAGAGGTGGCTGACATGTGGGTCCCACACCCTGTAGGGCCCTCATGTCAGCCATCTCTACTGCACATGCAGTACTGCAGGGGATTTGAACCCGCTTGGCTATTCATCTCTCGATGCGCGCAGTAGTGGCGATGGGCCGCGGAGCGGTTCCAATTGAATTCAAATATGCGCATGCGCTGCGCGCGTTTAAGGTGTCTCGGTGATTGGCGCACACGTAAGCTCGGTGCGCCCGGTCGCATCAGCCGCCTGTACAAATGGCTATGGCTTGAAGGACCAAACCTTATGTGGCAAACAACAACGTATAATACTTCCTCCGCCCCAACTCAACTCTATTTCTGTTTTGGTCGAACTAATTACCTTTGACCAATGATTTATATGGAATTTATTTACTTCAATAACATGTAGTACTAGATTGTATATTTTGGAAATATTTTCATGGTGAATCTAAAAGTACATATGTTGTATTGTTAAAACAGATCAAAATTCGTAATTTTCAAAGATAGATTTGACGAAACCTAAGACTTCCCTTCGAAAAAGTTTTATATTTTACATTAGTTTTACATATGTAATATGCACATAGGATATATCACTTGATAGTTTTGCAAAAAAAAAACATCGAGGAGAAATATGTATATTCCATATGCTACTAATACGTAAATTAGGGGTGGGCAAATAAACCGAGACCGAAAAACCGAAACAAAAAAAACCGAGTCCGGAACTGAAAAGACCAAAATATCGGGTACGGGTACTTTTTGGGTAGCAAATATAAATAACTTAAAAATAAATGTTGGGTTCGGGTACCACTCTCGGGTAACTGAAATAACCTAGTAGTCGGTCCGTCAAATAATAAGTTAAATTATGCGTGCTAAACTATGAACAATTCAAATTTAGATATTTTATTTTTTATTTTTCATTTGTCAATTAATAGTAAATTACCTCATGGGATTAAATTTATCAATCGTATTAAATTTGTGCAAACATGACATGGATATAATGTATAATTTGGATATATCGGGTAGGACCGAAGACCGAACCGGAATTTTGGTACCCAAAATGTTCGGGTACCTAATATTATTACAACAATTCCGGTAGTAATTTCAAGAAACCGAATTTTATAAAAGACCAAAATACCCCAACCAAAATATCGGGTAGACCAAATGCACACCCCTAACGTAAATCCATCTGAAATAATTAGCTAGTTTGAGGATGAATGAAGCTGAGCTTGCAAGCTTGATGAGCACCGTCATTGTTTTGAGCAGCGATTAATTTATGGCATCATCAAATTTGGAGTAATTTTTATAGATCATATGGGGCCGAAAAATTGGTTAAAACGCCATATATGAGGAGAAATATTAGGATATGCTACCTATTGCTTGTGTTTAATAACACTGCACCGTGGACAACATATCTGACACTTCATTCTGGTCGCCAGGATCATTCTGCACCAAGTCATCTGGGGCAGCAGGCGGAGGACCATGATGATCAGGATAAGGACCAGGCAAGAAATCATTGGTCAAAGGTATGTTTGACCAAAGCTAAAAAATAGAGTGGAGTTGGGACAGAGGGAGGAGTACTTTTTACAGACCGCTTTGCAGGCCCCGCTGCGGGCGATCTACTGGCTGCTGACAACTCTAGAGGCTAAAGTAGTGTACAACTGCACTTTAGAAGCCATAACCCCAGTTTGCATCAAAGGAAACTCATGGGACAGTTTAAGGGAATGGAATCTTTCGAAAGGGAAGGACATTCATACGAGTTTCGCAACTAGCATTCCAAACGGTGCACTTTAGAAGCCATAACCATCAGCGCGCGTCTCATCGTCTTCTCCGCACGTACTAATAAAGAAACACAATCCTCTTCTCGGCAACACACACAGGCCATCCTCTTCTCCGCGCGTACTCTTCCTCTTCATCTCTGTCGCACGCGGCCTCATTGGTTCCCTTTGAAGCCTATGAAGTTCCCCCTGCCGCATGATATTGCAATCCTAATTGCGGGGTGGGTCGCCACAACCTCCTCGTAGCCCATGGACGACCTCTCCAGTCTGCGTGCCACCTGCAAGGCCATGCACGCGGCGTGCCGTGGGCAGGCGCGGGGCGCTGGAGCGGGAGAGCATCTGGAAGTTTAACTGGAGCTACGACCGCCTTGTGGAGCGCCTAGCAATCGTCAGCAACCCTCATGCGTGCTACGTCACCGGGTTCGACCTCGTCTTCCTGCACAGTCGCGCGCAGCCGGGCACCTAGTTCCTTGCCCGGGCTGCCGCGAACGGCCACATGGTGGCGGCCTACGTCTTCACCATGCTCTGCTACCACGCCGATGGCGGGGCCCGCGACGCCTTCGAGTATATCTAGCAGGTCGAAGGTGAGGCCCACGTCGGCTACAACGCGGTCGGGTTCGTCGCCATGAAGTGGACCAACAAGGAGTGCTACCGGTGTCGGCATGAAGCCATGAATAGTATCGATGGTGTTGTCTGGAGGTTCCTGGGCAGGCCTCGTCTAGAAGTGCCACCGGTGGCGGTGCCCAACATTGATGATGACGCTTGTGGCTACTCAATAGGGGCAAACCAGGGAACTGTCCGCTGCGGCAGACCTACGTGGGAGGAGTGGACAGTCTTCTTTACAAGGAACTATAGGATTAAGCATGAGCATGGCCTGTTTTGCCGTCAGGCATTGTACTCTATAGGTTATATTCCTTCCATTCCCATTTGGATGCACCCCTAGTTCTCCCAAAGGCAATTAAAAGAGAACAAAGGGAGTATATAAAATAGACTTGTAGTATTTGTGTTTCCTCTATGCCTGCTCATCTCTGATGAATGTTGCACTTGTTGTGTTTCCCCTATGCGCGCTCGTCTTATGTTTAGCCCCATTTGCATCAAAGGAAACTCACAGGACATTTTAAAGAAATGGATTCTTCCGAAAATGAATACATTCAATCATACAGTAGTTTGGAACAAAGGAAATCGGTGTTCCCTTCTCTGTATTCATTGTCTCAACTTTTCATTACAGTCGTCGCTAATCGATAGAACTAGCTGTTACATAATCCCCAATAAACACAAAATAAAATAAACGGCACATCTAGTCTGCAACACTTCCCTTGAAGCAGTGGTTATAACTTTTGACCGCGTATAGGAGTAGTGGTAATGATTACACCGCGTATTGGGGCATAGGGACAGTGGTACGTTGGAGTGCTACCTATCTTTTTCTAACATTTTTCTCGTCATTTCTTTTCTTTTCTTTTTTCTCCTTTGATTGTCTCCACTTTCTTTCCAATCGTTGCTATCTGTTAGTACTGTATACTAGTACTTTACAGACCGCTTTGTAGGCCCCGCTGCGGGCGATCTCCTGGCACCTCTAGCGGCTAAAGTATCGTGCAAGCAACTTTACAAGCCACCGACGGTGTGGAGGGTCGTTCATTAACAGAGAATACAGATAGAACATATAGTTCACTGAACAGCAGATAGAAAACAAAATAACAGATGGAACGGACGAATAACATTGAGTTCATTATCATAAAACATTACAACCTCCTACCTATATTACTTGTCGTTAGAACAAGTTTTTTTAGTTCATATTTGAACTACAAAACTTGTCCTAATTATTAATCACAAGTACTAATATGGGAAAGAGGAAGTACAAAACATGAAAATCAGCATAATGAAACAAGAAAAAATAAAACATCACAAAAACAAGAAGAGAAAAACATCATGACTGGATTAATAAGTGTCAAAAGATTTCCTGTTTTAATGTTGGGTTGAACTAGAATGTAATAAGATGTTTTGTGCAATCGTGTAATCAACCATCTTCAACCATTGGATCGATCTACATTACGGTCATTGAATCTTTTAATTTAACCCCCTCCACCAGGTGGAGGGGTGGTGATGGCGGTGGAAGCCTGGAAGGGGTTTAATGAAAAGATGTAATAACCGTACTATGTATAGATCCAATAGATGAAAATATTTGATTACACAATTGTACCAAAACTTTAATTGCATGTAGTGTTGTCAACGAGTCGAACTCGAGCGAGTTTGTTTCTACCATATATAAAAACTGTGTCCCATAGAACATTTTTAATAGAGTTATATAGTTTAGTTAATCATACGTACATATCATAATGACAACAACAAATGAGCTTACTCGAACTTTTTGAACGAGCGATTTTGACAAGCTGTGAACGATTTGTCCCACCTCAGAAAGTTGAGCTCGTAGCAACAAGAATATTAGGCGACGCGCGCTATTGCAGTCAGACATTCAATTGAAAAAAATGTCGTACAAGACTCCTACACGCCACGTTTGATTTCAACAGAGCTCGCCTGGTTGAAATCAAACGGCTCCATCGAAATCGAACGGGACGTGTATAAGGCATGTACGGGGCAGATATTTTTTACTCCCTCTAGATTTTTTTGATTGACGTTAGGACAGGAAACCTAAGTCATTTTTAGTTTAAATATTTGTTTGAAACGTCAGTAAAAAAGATAATGAGGGAGTATATAAAACCCTGGGCCATTTCCGCATCAATTAAAAAATTGTCAGTGAAGCTGATGGGACACAGCGAGCCATTGAGATAACCGAGAGGGATGCAAACCGCGGTTTTTTATAAGCATAATTTTTCCCCGCATACGTTGGGCCCTTTCCGTGTCAAATTAAAAATTTCTCCTTGTATCGAAAAACATCTCCTTTAACGACGCACCGGAGACCAAGTGCATACCGTTCTCAGATGGTGCCACACGTACTTCCTTCTCGTGTCTTCAATTGTCGTTCACTGATCGTGGAACCATCTATATACCACTCGCCCCAATGTAACACTGGCCCAATGCCCCTATACGCGGTGTAATCATTACCACTACTCCTATATCCGGTGTCCGTAACAAATTCGTATAAGCGATTTTGACGAGCTGTGAACGTTTGTCCCACCTCGGAAAGTTGAGCTCGTTGCAACGAGAATATAAGGCTATGCGCGCCATTGTAGTCAGACATCTGATTGAAAAAATATGTCGTACAAGACTTCTGCATTTTTCGTTCAACATCGTCCGCTCGCCTGGTCGAAATCGATCGGAATGTGGAGGAGGCTTGTACGGGGCGAATGTTTTTTAGATAAAGCCCTGGGCCCTTTCTGTGTCAAATTAAAAAATTGCCAGTAAAGCTGATGGGACACGTCGAGCCGTTGCGACAACCGAGAGGGATGCAAACCGCGATTTTTTATAAGCATAATTTTTCCCTACATACGATGGGACCTCTTCGTGCCAAATTAAAAATTTCTCCTTTTATCAAAAAACATCTCCTTTAACGACGCACCGGAGAGCAAGTGCATACCTTTCTCAGATGGTGACACCCGTACTCCCTTCTCGTGTCTTCAGAACTTCCCTTGAAGCAGTGGTAATAACTTCTGGCCGCGTATAGGAGTAGTGGTAATGATTACACCGCGTATAGGGGCATAGGGCCAGTGGTACATTGGAGTTCTACCTATCTTTTTCTAACATTTTTCTCATCCTTTCTTTTCTTTTCTCTCTGTTGATTGTCTCCACTTTTCTTTCCAGTCATCACTACCTGTTAGTACTGTATACTACTACTTTACAGACCACTTTGTAGGCCCCGTTGCGGGCGATCTCCTGGCACCTCTAGCGGCTAAAGTATCATACATGCAACTTTACAAGCCACCGGCGGTGTGGAGGGTCGTTCATTAACAGAGAATACAAATAGAGCAGATAGTTCACTAAATAGCAGTTAGAAAACAAAATAACAGATGGAACAGGTGAACAACATTGAGTTCATTATCATAACACATTACAGCCTCCTACCTATGTTACTTGTCACTAGAACAAGTTTTTTAGTTCATATTTGAACTACAAAAGTTGTGCTAATTGTACGATCTACATTACGGTCGTTGAATCTTTTTATTTAACCCCCTCCACCAGGTGTAGGGGTGGTGGTGGGGGTGGAAGGGGTTAAACGAAAATATTTAATAACCGTAGGTTGTATAGATCCAACAGATGAAAATCTTTAATTACACGATTGCACCAAAAACTTTAATTGCATGTAGGGTTGTCAACGGATCGAACTCGAGCGAGTTTGTTTCTACCATATATAAAAATTGTGTCCCATAAAACATTTTTAACAGAGTTATATAGTTTAGTTAATCATACGTACATATCATAATGACAGCAACAAATGAGCTTACTCGAACTTTTCAAGCGAGCGATTTTGACAAGCGGTGAACGATTTGTCCCACCTCGGAAAGTTGAGCTCGTTGCAACAAGAATATAAGGCAACATGAGCTATTGTAGTCAGACATTCAATTGAAAAAAGATGTCGTACAATACTCTTGCATGACACGTTTGATTTCAACAGAGCCCGCCCTGTTGAAATCAAACGGCTCCATTGAAATCGAACCGGACGTGTATAAGGCATGTACGGGGCGGATGTTTTTTACTCCCTCTAGATTCTTTTGATTGACGTTAGGACAGGAAACCTAAGTCATTTTTAGTTTAAATATTTGTTTGAAACATCAATTAAAAAGATAAGGAGGGAGTATATAAAACACTGGCCCATTTCTGCGTCAAATTAAAAAACTGCCAGTGAAGCTGATGGGACACGACGAGTTGTTGCGATAACCGAGAGGGATGCAAACCGCGGTTTTTTATAAGCATAATTTTTTCCCGCATACGGTAGGTCCTTTCCGTGTCAAATTGAAAATTTCTCCTTTTACCGAAGAGCAAGTGCATACCGTTCTTAGATGGTGCCACACGTACTTCCTTCTTGTGTCTTCAATCGCCGTTCACTGATCGTGGAACCATCTATATACCACTGACCCCAATGTAACACTGGCCCAATGCCCCTATACGAGGTGTAATCATTACCTCTACTCCTATAGCCAGTGTCCGTAATGAATTCGTGCGAGCGATTTTGACAAGCTGTGAACGTTTGTCCCACCTCGCAAAGTTGAGCTCGTTGCAACTAGAATATAAGGAAACACGCGCTATTGTTTTCAGACATCTGATTGAAAAAATATGTCATAAAATACTTCTACACGCTCCGTTCGACATCATCCGCTCGCCCGTCAAAATCGATCAGAATGTGGAGGAGGATAGTACGGTGCGGATGTTTTTTAGATAAAGCCCTAGGCCCTTTTCCGTGTCAAATTAAAAAACTGCCAGTAAATCCAATGGGACACATCGAGTCGTTGCGACAACCGAGAGGGATGCAAACAACGGTTTTTTATAAGCATAATTTTTCCCTGCATACGCTGGGCCCTCTGCGTGTCATATTAAAAATTTCTCCTTTTATCGAAAAACATCTCCTTTAAGGACGCATCGGAGAGCAAGTGCATACCGTTCTCAGATGGTGCCACACGTACTTCCTTCTCGTGTCTTCAGCACTTCCCTTGAAGCAGTGGTAATAACTTTTGGCCCCGTATAGGAGTAGTGGTAATGATTACATCGCGTATAGGGGCATAGGGCTAGTGGTACGTTGGAGTTCTACCAATCTTTTTCTAACATTTTTCTCGTCCTTTCTTTTCTTTTCTCTCAGTTGATCGTCTCCACTTTTCTTTCCAGTCATCGCTACCTGTTAGTACTGTATACTACTACTTTACATACCGCTTTGCAGGCCCCACTGCGGGCGATCTCCTGGCACCTCTAGCGGCTAAAGTATCGTACAGGCAACTTTACAAGCCACCGGCGATGTGGAGGGTCGTCCGTTAACAGAGAATACAAATAGAACAGATAGGTCACTAAACAACAGATAGAAAACAAAATAACAGATGGAACAGACGAACAACATTGAGTTCATTATCATAAAACATTACAGCCTCCTACCTATATTACTTGTTGTTAGAACAAGTTTTTTAGTTCATATCTGAACTACAAAACTTGTCCTAATTGGATCGATCTACATTACGGTCGTTGAATCTTTTTATTTAACCCCCCCCACCAGGTGGAGGGGTGGTGGTGGGGGTGGAAGTGGTTAAATGAAAAGATTTAATAACCGTAGGATGTATAGATCCAACAGATGAAAATCTTTGATTACACGATTCCACCAAAACTTTAATTGCATGTAGGGTTGTCAATAGGTCGAACTCAAGCGAGTTTGTTTCTACCATATCTAAAAATTGTGTCCCATAAAACATTTTTAATAGAGTTATATAGTTTAGTTAATCATACGTACATATCATAACGACAACAACAAATGAACTTACTCGAACTTTTCGAGCGAGCGATTTTGACAAGCTGTGAACGATTTGTCCCACCTCGAAAAGTTGAGCTCGTTGCAACGAGAATATAAGGCAACATGCGCTATTGTAGTCAGACATTTGATTGAAAAAAGAAGTCGTACAAGACTCTTGCACGACACGTTTGATTTCAATAGAGCTCCCCCGGTTGAAATCAAACGGCTCCATAGAAATTGAACGGAACGTGTATAAGGCATGTACGGGAAGGACGTTGTTTACTCCCTCTAGATCTTTTTTATTGACGTTAGGATAGGAAACTTAAGTCATTTTTAGTATAAATATTTTTTTGAAAAGTCAATTAAAATGTTAAGGAGGGAGTATATAAAACCCTGGGCCATTTCCGCATCAAATTAGAAAACTTCCAGTGAAGCTGATGGTACACGTCGAGCCGGTGCTATAATCGAGAGGGATGCAAACCATGTTTTTTTATAAGCATAATTTTCCCTTCATACGCTGGGCCCTTTCCGTGTCAAATTAAAAATTTCTCCTTTTATCGAAAAACATCTCCTTTAACGACGCACCAGAGAGCAAGTGCATACTGTTCTTAGATAGTGCCACACGTACTTCCTTCTCGTGTCTTCAATCATCATTCACTGATCGTGGCACCATCTATATACCACTGGCCCCAATGTAACACTGGCACAATGCCCCTATACGCGGTGTAATCATTACCACTACTCCTATAGCCGGTGTCCTTAAGAATTCGTGCGAGTGATTATGACATGCTGTGAACGTTTGTCCCACCTCGCAAAGTTGAGCTCGTTGCAACGAGAATATAAGGCAACGCGCACTATTGTTGTCAGACATCTGATTGAAAAAATATGTCGTACAAGACTTCTGCACGCTCCGTTCGACATCGTACGCTCGCCCGGTCGAAATCGATCAGAATGTGGAGGAGGCTTGTACGGGGCGAATGTTTTTCAGATAAAGCTCTGGGCCCTTTTCGTGTCAAATTAAAAAACTGCCAGTAAATCCGATGGGACACATCGAGCGACAACGAGAGAGATGCAAACCGTGGTTTTTTATAAGCATAATTTTTCCCTGCATACATTGGGCCCTCTACGTGTCAAATTAAAAATTTCTCCTTTTATCAAAAAACATCTCCATTAACGACGCACCGCAGAGCTAGTGCATACCGTTCTCAGATGGTGCCACACGTACTTCTTTCTCGTGTCTTCAGCACTTCCCCTGAAGCAGTAGTAATAACCTCTGGCTCCTTATAGGAGTAGTGATAATGATTACACCGCGTTTAGGGGCATAGGGCTAGTGGTACGTTGGAGTTCTACCTATCTTTTTCTAACATTGTTCTCGTCCTTTCTTTTCTTTTCTCTCTGTTGATTGTCTCCACTTTTCTTTCCAGTCGTCGCGACCTGTTAGTACTGTATACTACTACTTTACAGACCGCTTTGCAGGCCCCGCTGTGGGCGATCTCCTGGCACCTCTAGTGGCTAAAGTATCGTACAAGAAACTTTACAAGCCACCAGCGGTGTGGAGGGTCGTTCATTAATAGAGAATACAAATAGAACAGACAGTTTACTAAACAGTAGATAGAAAACAATGTAACAGATGGAACAGACGAACAACATTGAGTTCATTATCATAAAACATTACAGCCTCCTACCTATATTACTTGTCGTTAGAACAAGTTTTTTAGTTCATATTTGAACTACAAAACTTGTCCTAATTGGATCCATGTACATTACAGTGGTTGAATCTTTTTACTTAACGCCCTCCACTAGGTGGAGGGGTGGTGGTGGGGGTGGAAGGGGTTAAATGAAAAGATTCAATAACCGTAGGATGTATAGATCCAACAGATTAAAAACTTTGATTACATGATTGCACCAAAACTTTAATTGCATGTAGGGTTGTCAACGAGTCGAACTCAAGCATGTTTGTTTCTACCATATATAAAAATTGTGTCCCATATAACATTTTTAATAGAGTTATATAATTTAGTTAATCATACGTACATATCATAATGACAACAACAAATGAGCTTACTCGAACTTTTCGAGCTTGAGCTCATCAAGCTGGCAATGCTCAACTTCATCCTCAAAATTTCAATCAAAACTAAGTTTGGTCCTTGAACTTTCAAATGGGTCAATTATTTAGTCCATCAACATCAAAAAACCATTTCACATTCGTCCTTACTCTTAGTTGGGCATCCACATTGACATGCCACATAAGTAGTTAATGTGTTTTTAATCCTATTAATTTTGTTATAAAAGTTTGTTTTATTTAAATGTTTGAAGTATGCATCATTATATGCATGTATACTCTTTCTCATGTTGAAGCAAGCATGCAAGAGTTTAAGAAACGATTTGAATGGACCCCTTAGTTGGATAGCTGGGAAGTACAACCGTCAGATCAAAACAAACGGTGGATGCAGCCTTTACTGCACGCATGCAGCAAAATGTCGCTACGTCAGGCGATCCTGGTCCAGGCAGGTATGCTCCGATTCCTGTCCTCCAACTCCATCTTGGCTTCTGATGACGCAGGTGATTCACCACCAGACTGTAGAATGGATAGGCATGCACACACGTAACAATCATTGTTGACTGTGTTGGTCTAACGTCATTGTTTGACTGTGTAGGCCTACGTTTAGTCATTAACGCTAGCTTTTGAATCTGTGTAGTGCGAAAGGGTTTTGTTTTGGTTTCACACTACACTAGCTAGCCTATATAATGTGTATCTGTGTTCCCTGATGAATACACAACAAACATTCTCCATACAGAATGAAACTTGCATGCCACTTTCTTCTGCTGGAGGTTTGAAGGAAACTACTAGTACACGGCTGGTCGAGTACACGTACGGTATGGGTGTGGCGGTGTACCTTAACCCCCCATACATCGTTCGTCCCTGGTGGTTGTTGGGAAGAGCCTTACAGTTATGCTCTGATTCCTGTCCTCTTACTCCATCTCTATGTTTTTGACGATGCAGGCGGTTGACCACCAGACAAACCAAAAAAGCCTCAGTGTTGAGCGGCTTGCAAGTTTTTTGATGAAAAACTGACTGCGACCCGCTGACTGCGGCCCGCTGACACATCCATCTCTAGTTTTTTATGACACTCCCACTAACGTGTCATAATCTTATTTGTTGTGAAGGTATGGCAGTTAAACTAAGAATTAATAAATGGACCAATATCATTTTGACACATCAGCAACATGATGCATGGGAGGCAGAACGGGGGGGGGGGGGCACGGCTTGTATACTCCCATTCAGTGCTTCCATGCCCGCTCCTACTTAAGTGTCATGATTTTATTAGCCCTTTCATTTACCTAACATAATGCCTGATTTAACTTCAACCAATTAGATAATGACACATAAGCAGGAGTACGCATGGTAGCACAAACGGGAGCAACAAAGTTGCATCCAAACCGGAGGACCCCACAGTCAGTTTGTCATGAAGAAAATTGCATGCCGCTCATCATCGAGGCTTTGCTGGTTTGTCTGGTGGTGAACCACATGCGTCATCGGAAACCTAGATGTAGTTGGAGGACAAGAATCAGAATATACCTGCAGGGGTCTTCCAACCGCCACCACGGACGCACGATGGGGGTTAAGGTACACACCGGCACACCCGGACCGTATATATGTGCTGTTGAAGATGGAACTCAATAGTCTCATGGTAATGGATATAAAAAAGGAAGAACAAAAAGTATGGTGCGCATTTCGTTCTATGAACTGCGAGACTGCTAACTTCCATGTTAATTGGCCAGTTCCCGATTCCGCTAAGTCAATGTTGTTGTACGTGTTGTTTGGTTGAGACAATGCAACTTGTGGTCATGGTGATAAGAATTAAAAAGTGGAGTATATCAGATTCAAAAATCTTCATTACGCCTGGTCGTATGATGGCCGGACACTCTCCAATCCACTTGGATTGAAGTGGAACCACTCCTACCCAAACGAGGAAAAAAAATTATGGATATGGTATGCATATCCAAGGCCATGCATATCGTTCCACATTCGTGACGTGTGTCCACATGAACGGACGGATGAAGCAGTTGCATGACTGTGACATTTGTGCACATGAACGAACGAGGTCGTATGATGGCCAGACATGACAGGGATAACACCAAGGAATCATATCCTCGTCACTTGCAATCTATGCACTACCTAGGCCCAGGTTGTGCACTCGTCACCTGGCATATTCCATACGTCTGCCCCCGCGCGTGGTGTCAGTAACGAATTCGTGCGAGCGATTTTGACAGGCTGTTAACGATTTGTCCCACCTCGGAAAGTTCAGCTCATTGCAATGAGAATATAAGGCAACACACGCTATTGTAGTCAAACATTCGATTGAAAAAAGATGTCGTACAAGACTCTTGCACGCCACGTTTGATTTCAACGGAGCTCGCTCGGTTGAAATCAAACGGCTCTGTTGAAATCGACCGGGACGTGTATAAGGCATGTACGGGGCGGATGGATTTTACTCCCTCTAGCTTTTTTAATTGAAGTTAGGACAGGAAACCTAAGTCATTTTTAGATCAATCTTTGTCTAAAACGTCAATTAAAAAGATAAGGAGGGAGTATATAAAACCCTGGGCCATTTCCACGTCAAATTAAAAAACTGCCAATGAAGCTAACGGGACACGTCGAGCCGTTGCGATAACCGAGAGGGATGCAAATCGCGGTTTTTTATAAGCATAATTTTTCCCCACATAGGCTGGGCCCTTTCCGTGTCAAATTAAAAATTTCTCCTTTTATCGAAAAACATATACTTTAACGACACACCGGAGAGCAAGTGCATACCGTTCTCTGATGGTGCCACACGTACTTCCTTCTCGTGTCTTCAATCGCCGTTCCCTGATCGTGGCACCATCTATATACCACTGGCCCCAACATAACACTGGCCCAATGCCCCTATGCACGGTGTAACATTACCACTTCTCCTATACCCGGTGTCTGTAACGAATTCGTGCGAGCGATTTTGACAAGCTATGAATGATTTGTCCCACCTCGGAAAGTTGAGCTTGTTGCAATGAGAATATAAGGCAACACGCGCTATTGTAGTCAGGCATTGGATTGAAAAATGATGTCGTACAAGACTCCTGCACGCCACGTTTGATTTCAACCAAGCTCGCCCGATTAAAATCAAATGGAACTTAAAGGAGACTTGTACAGGGCGAATGTTTTTTAGATAAAGCCCTGGGCCCTTTCCGTGTCAAATTAAAAAACTGCCAGTGAAGCCGATGGGACACGTTGAGCCGTTGCGACAACCGAGAGGTATGCAAACCGTGGTTTTTTTATAAGCATCATTTTCCACGTATACACTGCCCTCTGCGTGTCAAATTAAAATTTTTTCCTTTTATCGAAAAACATCTCTTTTAACGACGCACTGGACAAGTGCGTACCGTTCTTAGATGGTGCCACACGTACTTCATTCTCGTGTCTTCAGTCGCCGTTCCCTGATCGTGGCACCATCTATATACCACTAGCCCTAATGTAACACTAGCCCAATGCCCTATGCGCGGTGTAATCATTACCACTACTCCTATACCCGGTGTCCGTAACGAATTCGTGCGAGCGATTTTGACAAGCTGTGAATGATTTGTCCCACCTCAAAAAGTTGAGCTCGTTGCAACGAGAATACGACAATGCGCACTATTGTAGTCAGACATCTGATTGAAAAGATATGTCGTACAAGACTTCTGCACGCTCCATTTGACATCGTCCGTTCTGTCGGTCGAAGTCCAGCTGAACGTGTAGGAGGATTGTACGGGGCAGATGTTTTTTAGATAAAGCCCTGGGCCCTTTCCGTGTGAAATTAAAAAACTGCCAGTGAAGCCAATGAGACACATCGAGCCGTTGCGACAACTGAGAGGGATGCAAACCGCGGTTTTTTATAAGCATAATTTTTCCCTGCATAGGCTGGGCCCTCTGCGTGTCAAATTAAAAATTTCTCCTTTTATCGAAAAACATCTCCTTTAACGACGCACTGGAGAGCAAGTGCATATCGTTCTTAGATGGTGCCACACGTACTTAGTTTTCGTGTCTTCAATCGTCGTTACCTGATCATGGCACCATTTATATAGCACTGGCCCCAACATAACATTGGCCCAATGCCCCTATGCACGGTGTAATCATTACCACTACTCATATACCCGGTGTCCGTAACGAATTCGTGCGAGCGATTTGACAAGTTGTGAATGATTTTTCCCACCTCGGGCAGTTGAGCTCGTTGCAACAAGAATATAAGGCAACACGCGCTATTGTGGTTAGACATCTCATTGAAAAAATATATTGTACAAGACTTCTGCACGCTCCATTCGACATCGTCCGTTCTGTCAGCCGAAGTCCACGGGAACGTGTAGGAGGCTTGTACGGGGCGGATGTTTTTTAGATAAAGCCCTGGGCCCTTTCCGTGTCAAATTAAAAAACTGCCAGTGAAGCCGATGGGACACGTCAAGCCGTTGCGATAACCAAGAGGGATGCAAATCGCAATTTTTTAAGCATATTTTTTCCACGCATACAATGGGACTTTCCGTGTCAAATTAAAAGTTTCTCCTTTTATCGGAAAACATCTCCTTTAACGATGCCAAATTTTACCCTTTGATCGGAATACCACCCCCATTATTGATACATTAACTTATTTAGATTACAAATTGCGAGAGCTAGAGATGTGCGCCCGTACATGGGCTCACGCGTCATGGGGACGGACACCAAGCGTTCCAGTGCAGTTTCGGCCAAGGAATACAAAGTGACTCAGCGCAGTTTCAGCCCACGAATAACAAGCGGCCCAGCGCAGTGTTGGGCCTAGTCTGATAGCTTCACGTACACTTTGTCCTGGCTGCCTCCCCGCCGGACCCTTCAATCCACAACGGCCCCTCTCCCGATTGCACGAAACGCGCCTGGAGGAGCATCCGCCTGCCGCCACGCTCTTGGAGGAGCATCCGCCGGCTGCCACACTCTTGGAGAAGCATCCGCCGACCGCCACGCTCTTGGAAGAGCATCCGCCGGCCGCCGCACGTGGAGGAGCAACAGCGCTAGGTACAATTGCTCACATAATGTTATTGTAGTTCAATATCGTCTTACGGATACACTGATTGAATTGTAGGAAGCGATGTCAGAAGATAAGACATGGATGGGAAAAGACAGGCGTACGAATGAGTGGTAGGATGGAATGAAGTCATTTTTAAATTTAGCATTCCAGGGCACTCGTGAAGAAGAAACTAAGCCTTGTCCTTGCACGAAATGTTGTAATATTTGCCACAGGAAACACAAGGAAGTTCATCTTCATTTGCTTCATAATGGGATGTCATTTGATTATACTTGTTGGGTACACCATGGAGAAAAAAGAGTTGAGAAAAATATTGCTGAGCAATCGGCGAATAATGAGGAGATAATTTCTGATGATGTTGCTATGGAAAATATGCTGTCCAGTCTTCATAGAGGCACTTGTGATCATGGTGGTACTTCAGCAGATGTTGATGATCCAGAAAATTCTATAAACCAGCAGGAGCCAACTGGGTGTGCAAAGGCATTCTATGACTTATTAAATGATGCCAAAAAAGAGTTGTATTCAAGTTGTGAGAAGGTGACCCAATTATCCTTCATTTTCAGGTTGTACCAGATAAAGTGTTTAACTGGTTTGAGCAAAAAAGTGTGTGAGTTGATCCTTGAACTATTCTCATATGTGCTTCCAGAGGGCCATTGCAATACTAATACACTTGATAAAGTTCAGAAGGTTGTTCATGACCTCGGGCCGAGCTACGAAAAGATCAATGCATGTGTCAATGACTGTGTGGTATTATGGAAGAACTATTCTCTGCTAGATCGATGCCTAAAATGTGGTGAATTAAGATGGAAAGATAGTACTGGTGGGGATGCAAGAGAGGCTTTACCTTGTGGAAAAGCCAAGAAGCTTGTAGCACGCAAGATTCTACTATACTTCCCTCTTATTCCCCATCTTCAAAGGTTTTATATGTTAGAATCAACAGCATCAAACATGTGTTGGAAAAAAAAGAAGAACGTATTGATGATGGAATATTACGCCATCCTGCAGATTCGAAAGCATGGAAGCATTTTAATAGCATTCACCCAAATTTCTCATCTGATCCTTGCAACATAAGACTTGGGCTAGCATCTGATGGTTTCAATCCTTTTAGAGTAATGAATGTTTCTTACAGTACATGGCCTGTGATTCTAATCCCTTAAAATCTACCACCTTGGTTGTGTATGAAGCAGCCTTATTGGTTGATGTCAATGATAATTTCTGGGCCAAAGTCTCCTGGAAACAACATTGATGTGTATCTGCAGCCTTTGATTGATGAGCTACTAAAATTATAGTCTGATGGTGTTGAAACATACGACAGTTCAAAAAAAGAGACATTTCTCATGCGAGCTTCTATATTATGGACAATAAATGACTTTCCATCATATGCAATTCTATGTGGATGGAGCACAAAAGGTAGGCTAGCATGTCCATACTTCCATGTAAACACTGATGCCTTGTGGTTGAAACATGGACGGAAGTATTGCTACATGGGTTATCGTCGTTTCCTACCTCAGGATCACCGGTGGCATCGGGACAAAGCTTCTTTCAACAACAAAATAGAGAATAGAGAGGCTCCAACATCACTCTCTGGTCACGAAGTACTCCAACAATACGATACTTTTGATCAAGTGAGTTTTGGACAGACGAATAATAAGAGAAAGCGCACTGAGGAAGATAGGTGGCATAGTTGGAAGAAGAAAAGTATATTTTTTCAGCTCCCGCATTGGAAGACATTGCTAATAAGGAATAACTTGGATGCCATGCACATTGAGAAAAACATTTGTGATAGCATATTGGGGACATTGCTTAATATGGATGGTAAAACAAGAGATAGTCTACAAGCTTGTTTTGATATGCAGGAAATGGGTATACGGCCAAAGAACATCCGGTGGGTATGAAAGGGAAGTATGATTGTCCATAAGCATCATATACTTTGCAAAAGGATCAAAAGACTACCTTGTGCATGTTTTTGGTGGATGTGAAGATGCCCGATGGTTATGCCTCAAACATCAAGAGAAGTGTGGACATAACAACACGTAAGGTATCAGGTCTAAAAACTCATGACTGCCATATTATATTTCAGAAGCTCTTTCCGATTGCAATACATGACATATTGCCTGAAAAGGTTGTTGAACCTTTAATTGAGTTTAGCAGATTCTTTTCTGGAATTTGTTCTAAAGAATTGGCGGAACAAGATTTGGATAAGATGATTGAACAATTTCCTGAAACAATTTGTAAGCTTGAGATGTTGCTTCCTCCTGCTTTCTTTGATATCATGGTACATCTTCAAATCCAACTTGGCGAAGAAGCTCGCTTGGGTGGACCTATTTCTTATAGATGGATGTAACCAATTGAGAGGTATCTTGGTACATTGAAGAGGTCTGTACGTAACTGAGCTCACCCGGAGGGTTCTATAGCTGAGGGATATATTATGGAAGAGTGTATGACTTTTTGTAGCAAGTTTTTGGATAACATCAGCACCAAGCTTAATAGGCAAGAACGTCATGAAGCTGCAGCTAAGAATGAACCTTCTCTCGAGTCTAATATATTTACATAAGTTGATAATTCTAAAAAAGGGTTTAAATGGGGCAACTTACTATGGTGGAACTACATAACATCAGGCATTATATTATTTTTAACGTTGAAGAGGCCGCTCCATGGATCAAGTACCTATAACACTCAGATGTTCTATACCATATATTGGATCATGCTTATTGTAGATGGCTAATTTAATTTTGTACCCTTTTCAGTGAACATTTTGAAGAGCTGAAAAAGATTCATTCTTGTGATGTTGAAAAACGCCATAGAGATGAGTTTGTTTATTGGTTTAAGAAACGAGTAAGTACATGCAAGTTTTTAATTTGATGAAATATTGAAGAAATATCTATTCTGAAGTTGGTTTATCGATGACTCCTTTTATACTAATTAATGTGTACATATTACAACATTACACAAAAAAGGCAAAGTAACCGATTATTTGTATGCATTATCAAGAGGAACTGATCGTCGGGCACGTTTTTTTAGTCGATCATTCATAAATTGCTTCTTGTTTCGAACAACATGGGTGGAAAATGATTTACAGACGCAAAACAGTGATGTTGTTGTTCGGGATGGTGATCATGTGTGGTATGGAGTAATCTTGAAAATGATTTCTGTTGATTTAAAAAAAAATCAAGAGGTTATGTTATTTGAATGTGAATGGTTTGATCGGCCTCGTTCCGGTCAGAGCCAAAGCAGAGGCTACAAAATGGATCGATACGGTATGATAGATGTTGACACTACTATTTCTCAATTTAAGTATGAGCCTTACATTCTAGCCACCCAAGCAGGACAAGTTTTTTACGTTTGAAGTGTGAAGCAACCAAAATAGGCTACAGTTGTTAAGACGAAGCCACAAAACCTTTTTGCCATGCCCCCTGGAGATAGTGAAAATAATGTCACTGAGACGATGGAGGCTTACACATTATTTGATGATCAACGACTTAGTGATATAAATGAGGATATGACCGTATGTGATAGGAATGACATTGAAGGAGCAACCGGTGATGCTTCCGCTTTTTCAAATGAAGATGACAACGACGACGACGATGATACATATATCAATGATGGTATTGTACCTCCAATATTAAGGGAGGACAGCGAAGATGATGATTTTTTTATATAGGTACTATGTGAGCTAGCTGTACGTGAACTATGTAATGCAACGTTTGTGTTCTGTGGCGATAGATCTTAATGTCACCAACTGGTATTTCGTGGCAACAGATCCTATCGCCACAAACTTGTGAATCATGGCATAAGTTCCTAATGCAACGTTTGTGTTTCGTGGCGATAGATCCTAACACCACGAACTGGTGAATCGTGGCAAAAGTTCCTAATGTTGTAGGATCCAAGAGCACGTGAAAAGCTACCAGAGGGGGGGGGGGGGGGTGAATGGTAGATTAAAAAATCTTACGCAGCGGAAATAATTAAACCCCAAACCCTTTCGGCAGAAAAACAATCTGTTAAAGAAATCATATGTGAGAGTAATCTAAACATGTTTCACCGTGACAAAAGTGATAGATATCATAGAGAATCAAGTCACGAAGACAACACAAAAAGAATCACTCAAATCCGTCGAGAAAAAACTCAAGTTATGATCGAAAGATCAAACAATGGTCAATATTTCCTACCCGAGAAAAACAGTTTTGTAACGCTGCAAAGAAACTCGTGTAGATCATAGACCACAAATCCAATGACCGTGAAAGTTTGACATACGATAGAAAATCAAGTTGTGAAGACAACCCAAAAAGAATCACGTCAATTGGATATGTAAAACTCGAGTTATGATAAAACCACCGACAAAAAGTAGTACTGTCTAGAAACTCGACGAGTAAAATGTGTCTAGAACAAGTCTGACGAACAAGGCACAAAAGTTCCTTAAAACTACGAATTTTATTCAATAGAACACAAGAGGAACAGCCCCAAAGTCGTGCACCACGAGCTCTGGGCTCCCTTGCTTATATAACCAGCTCGAAAGCCAACTCAACTCAAATTAGGAACCCAATCCTACTCTGTTCACGAATCGTAACATTCCATAACTGCTTAGGATTCTTCTATACGCAGATAGAAGCAATATTAAAACTTCCAAACACCTTAGGAACATATCCCACATTCCTAAACAACTCAAATTCGTGACCCACATGAAATCCTATCATAACTAACTCAAATCATTCCATATTTGAGTCAAATCTGACTCAGCCGCAGCCTGAGTCCATAACCTAGTCGGTTGGACCTTTCCGACCAATTCTTTACGTCCACATCTCTTCATCACGTCTCGGAACCATGTAGAAACGTCCATGAACTCCTTGCATACATGCAATCATCTTCCAACGACGTCCATTATACCTTCATATGCATTGTTATTGATTCAATCATGCTGCAACCTCCTGATCAGCTCATCCACAATTCCTCCTGAATTTTGTTGTTGGAACCTCATCTCCTCCCTGAGACTAGTCCAATGGATCCCGTCACCAGCCATGTCTTGTATTCAAGAAACACCTGCACATGAATAAACAACCAATCCATACGAGCCCAAGTCCTCGACTTGACTCAAGTTAGTACTGAACACAACACCCTAGGTGAGAACCTCACATAAGCATGTTGCAAAACCACAATAACACGATATCATCTATATCAACCAAAACGTACCAAAAACTTAGCAAATGAATACTAAGCATTCTTTCCAACAATGTAAAGCAAGTACGAAACAAGGCAAATGAAAAGCAGAAGCACTACGGTCAAGTTCCGCACCTTGCCAGAGCAACCCGAACCTTGAGCCGGAGCTAACAAAAGCTAGTAGAACCTAGCGCTGGAGCTTACCAGAACTAGTATAACCAAGCTCCCGCCGAAGCTTACAAAACTAGCAGGACCTAGCGCCAGAGCTAACCAGAACTAGTCAGAACTAGTAATCCCAAAAGCCGGAGCTAGAAAAATCAACTCGGAGCTTAGCAATAACATGTCGGAGCTATCAAAGACACGTCGAGGCTAAAGACAAAACTCACCGGAGCTAACCAAAGCTAGTCGGACCTTACCAAGAAGTCGGACCTAGCTTCGAACATAGCCGGAGCTACCAAAAACAAGTCGGACCTACCGTTGGACCTTGGTGTAGCTCGGAGCTAGAGTCGGACCTTGATAAAAAGGTGTTTTGGTGACATTCAAAACATTTATCGTCAAAGCAAGTGTATTCACTACAAGCCAATGTATTCAGCATACATAGGTCTTACATTCTCCCCCTTGATGAATGCATTGGCAACACCACTTAAAATCCGAACATTGGCTTATTAACGTAAATGTTTTGAAAACAATTCCCCCCCCCTTTGTAAATCAAAAGTAAAATGAGAAGAAAATCCAAAAAATTATCCCATATTATCTCTCCCCCTTTATTATCTCTCCTTATGCACATATTCTCTTTCTCTTCATGTTTATATCTCTCCCTTTGACAATGTATTCAGCAAGTCATGAGCATATAAACAAATTATCTCTCCAACTTTAGTTGTTATGAGCATATTATAACATATACATATAAACAAAGCTCATCCAAGTCATACTATCAAGTACCTTACATTATCACATCAATGAAATACATAAAGTAGTGTAAGCCATGCTAGAGATCAAATGTAATTTTCAATTTAATCAAGTCATGATCTCACAAACTTAACTATTTCAAAACCTGAAGGCATGACACTAGTTGCTGCATTTTATTATTTTTCAAAGCATAAATTTAGATCATATGATATCTGCAAGAGATTATATGCGCATCTGCCTTATTCTAACCAACCAAGCCAAGCATATGTCATTTGACAATCAGAAGCTTAAGGACATGGTTTTAGTCATACACAACTTCTTCCAAGTTCATATCTAAGTGCAATGATAAGCCATCTCAAAAGAAGAAGTGTGATGCATGCATATTCTCTTGATCTTTTCTCAATTTATATTTGTTCATAAAAACTCAACATGTGAGTTGATTACTTGATTAATTCTTTATGATTAAAAGCACTTGTGAACATGTAACAAGTTCAAAACGGCAAGAAAGTTCGACCGTGACAAGTTTTAGTGTAAGTAATTATTCCAATTACTAGACATGGCAAAAACTACAAAACGTATAACACGAGTAATGTAGTAAGAACTTTCAACATGTAAAAGGAATCACAAAGTCATATATGTATGAAATACTATGCTCATATTATTTTAATTTCAGATTCACACATAGACTTCCCAAGTTTCAAAACTCGCCCTCAAATTAAGCCATGAGGATGCATAACCCCTATTTCACTACGAATGTAACAAAAACGAGTGAAATCCAAAGGTTTTGTAAAAATGTCAGCCAATTGTTGTTCGGTATCTACATGGTGAAGCACAATGTTTCCTTTTTCAACGTTATCTCGGAGAAAGTGATACCTAATGTCAATGTGCTTAGTTCTAGAATGTTGCACGAGGTTTTCAGCAATGCAAATGGCACTAGTGTTATCACAAAATAGTGGAACACTATCTAGATCAACCCCATAGTCCTTAAGTGTTTGAACAATCCAAAGAATTTGAGAGCAAGCACTAGCAGCAGCTACATATTCTGATTCGGTTGTGGATTGTGCAACTGAATTTTGTTTTCTAGAGGACCAATCAACAAGAGAATTACCAAGAAAATGACAAGCACCGAAAGTACTTTTCCTATAAATCCTACAACCCCCAAAATCAGCATCCGAAAAAACTTTCAAAGTAACGGTTGAGGAAGAAGGAAGAAAAATGCCAAATTCTTGAGTTCCATGTAAGTACCTGAGAATCCTTTTGACGGTTTGACGATGTGAAACACGTGGGGAAGCTTGAAATCGTGCACAAAGACATACGCTGAATTGTATGTTCGGTCTTGATGCCATGAGGTACAAAAGTGATCTGATCATGCTTCTATATTCTTTTTGATTCACAGATTCACCATCTTCATCAAGTTCAAGTGTTGTTGTTGTTCCCATTGGTGTCCGAAGAGGCTTGATTTTGTCCATGTTGAAGCGCCTTAGGAGGTCTTTGGTATACTTCGTTTTATGCACAAAGGTACCCTCCTTGGTTTACTTGATTTGCATCCCCAAAAAGTAAGTGAGTTCACCCATCGTACTCATTTCAAATTCGGAACTCATCATTGTTGGACCGTGTGACTCGTTCGTGCAAGCTTCCAATCATCTGTTCTAGGGGATGATCTTTATAAAAACGTAGGGGAACAGATGTTTCACAAGCTTCTTCTTCATTAGGTTCATCGTAGATTGATGAGCTTGTGACTTGTGGATGACCAGGACCAGCATAGGTGATAGCCGTAGCTTGTTCAATGTCCGGAGCTGGACACGTGTCAACTTCGGAACTGCCAGGCAGTATCACCGGCTCTTCATCATCTTCGAAAATACCCTCCCTCTGAGGATACGGATCTGGTCCTGCAACACCGAGCTGGTACCTGTGCTAGCTTCATCAAAAGACACTTCACAATCTCCACAATTTTGTTAGTGTCAAGTAAAAGCACACGGTAGCCCCTAGTATGATATGGATAACCAAGAAACATGCCATGAATGGATCTAGGTTCAAATTCATCAAGATTACCATGTTTCTTAACAAAGCATTTGCAACCAAAGACCCGAAAGTGTGTAACACTGGGCCTATGTCCAAACCGGAGCTCATATGGTGTTTTACCTAGATTAGCACGCAATAAAACACGATTTGAGACATAACAAGCGGTTGCTAACGCATCAGCCAAACATTTCCTAGGAGTTCCATATTCATCAAGCATAGTCCTAGCCATCTCAACTAAGGTTCTGTTCTTTCTTTCTACAACACCATTTTGTTGAGGTACATATGGTGAAGAGAATTGATGATCTATTCTATTGTCAGCACAAAAGTGATCAAAATATCGATTTTTAAATTCAGTTCCATTATCACATCTAATTGCTTTTAATGATCCTGGGTGATCAATTGATTATCTAAGAAATAAAGTTCTAAAGTGACTAAAAACTTCATTCTTACACGCCATAAAGTAAACCCAAGAGTATCTAGAATAATCATCAACGATAACAAGAACATACGATTTACCTCCGAGGGATTGAACACGTGAAGGTCCTATGGTGTTAAGATGCAAAAGTTGACATGGTTCAGTTGTCATGATCATTGTGAGAGGAGTATGTGAACCTGCAACCATCATAGCATGTCTACAAGAAGAGCACACAATTTCTTTGTCCCCTTTAAGCTTAGGCAGCCCACGTATGCGATCAAGAGCACTAACACGCGTTAGGTGATCAAAGCCTACGTGACCAAGTCTACGATGCCAAAAATATAAGTCCTTTGAATCATTAGCAACTAGACACCTATGCTTAGAGGAAGACATATCAAAATCAGCTTTAAAAACTCTTCCAAACCGAGACATGTTAAAAATAAGCTCACTATTTGAACCTACAACTTTGCAGCAATTTTTATTGAAAATAATTTCTAGATTTTCATCTAGAAATTGTGAAACAGAAAGAAAGTTGTATTTCAAATTTTTGACAAGTGTCACATCTTTCAAAGTGTAGTGATCATTTACTCTAACGGAACCCTTAGCAATTATAGGAGTTGAAGAATTATCGGCAAAAGTAACATTCTTTACACATGACACAAAAGAGAGGGAGGAGAACCAATCTTTGTTACCGGTCATGTGGCGTGAGCAACCTGAATCCACAATCCAAATGTTCTCCTTCCTCAAACGTGTAACCTACATAGAAGCACAATACATCGATGACTCAATACTGGGGTTAGTCAAAAGGCATTTAGGAATCCAGTCCTGAGTCACGCGACGTGCAGCAGGAAAAACACGCGAAAGCTGAGACAAAGCAGCAGGTTTATGAGTCAAAGTTTGAGATTTTTTATTCTTAACTACTGACCTATAAGGTGTTACTTGAGTAGCACAAAAATCAGTAGCTCCGGAGGCAAAAACAAAAGGTCCGGAGGTAAACTTTGAATGTTTTTGACTCAAAACAGCAGGTTGTACATTCGGTTCAATGTGTGCTGCAAATTTTGCATGAAAGTTATGAGATCTAGCTACCATTCTTTCCCTTTTCTGTTGTTTAGCTAGTCTATAACAAAAATCTATGACATTACCATCTCTATCACAGAAGGTACAATGAAATTTAACTTTGTGTTCATGTCTAGATGAGCAAGCAATATTTTTATTTGAAACCGAATGAGGCAACACTCCTGCAGATTTGAAAAAAACTCCTTTTTGTTAGGAACTATTTGAATCAAACCACATCCTAATGACTTTACAATTTTAGGTGGATGTGCCTTAGCATGAGCATGAGAATCAAAACCTAAACCAGTTTTATCATTGCAAGACTTGGAAGAATTCATCAGTAAGTTTAGGTTCTTATTCCCATTACAAAACCGATCTAATGTCCTATGCATGTCATCAAGTTTATTGGACAGATAAAGGCAATTTTCACATGAAGTTTTTCCTTTTAGTTTGCAATTTGAACAAAATTTAACATCATGAGAACGTAAAGCATTGTTCAATATAAAAATTTCATTCATAGAATCCTGTAGTTTCTTATCAAGATCATCACAAGTAGAACAATGCAAATCAATTGTAGAATAGCTAGCATCTTTCATGTTTTTATTATTAAGTGCAGCAAGCTCTTTGTTCTTTTCAATTTCTAACTCAAGTTTATCAAGTGTGGAGGTGTGCGCACTTCTTAATGAGGATAATTGTTCATATATTAAATCACATGAGGAACATGCATCATCACTAGGAATCAAAGTCTTTAAACGGTTGATTTCAGATTCTAGTGATTCAATTTTAGCAGCACTATCCCTAAGCTTTTTGTCCTTTTTCTTAACAATAATAGTGGCACGAGAAATGGCATCACACATTTCTTCGCAAGTAGGACATACCTCTTCATTGTCACTGTTGTGTTCTGCCTCCTCCATAATTGATCTTGACTTGCCCGCCATAAAGCACAAGTTTGCCAAATCATCTTCATCTTCATCACTTCCAATGTCCACGTCACTTGAACTGAACTCTTGAAGCACGGTGATGAAACTGTTGATCATCTTGTGTCCTATGGTACCTTTCTTCTTCTTGTTGGAATTTCCAGAGGAGGTCGAACCTTGCTTTGTTTTTCTTCCTGGGTGGTCGGACCTGAAAGGTTAGGGCATTCTGTATGAAAGTGTCCTGTTTTACCACATTCAAAACAGCATTGAGGTCCGGAGCTTCCTCTCCTTCTAGTTCTCACATTTTGCAATGCTTTTGAGAATCTAGTAGAGATGAGTGCCAACTCCTCTTCTAGAAATTCTTTGATCTGCTCCACGGTTAGTGAGGACAACAAAGCAAGAGTATTGCAAGATGATGATTGGCCGGAGCTAGACATATCACGTTGTGAAACAAAAGCAATAGACTTATTGGGGTTCTTACGTGAGATTATGTCAATTTCATGAGTTTTTAACTTGGAATATAGCACATCTAAAGTAAGTGAACTCATGACAGTAGATTCACGAATAGATGTGACTTTCATCTCCCAAATTGACATATCTAATGCACTTAGCAATTGCCTAGCATTTTCAGCATCTGAAAAATTAACATTGACACTACGCAAGTTGCTGTGAATCTTATTAAAGCGAGCAAAAAGGTCATCAATAGACTCACCGGGTTGCATCTCGAAGCGCATGTATTCTTTCTTGAACATGTCTTGCCATACCTCTTTGATCGTGTTGGATCCTTCGTGATAGTCACAAAGTGCTTTCCACACATCATATGCAGATCGGAGGTGTGCAACACGGTCAAAGTCGCTTTGTGTTAATCCTTGTATGATCAAATTCCGATCCTTGTTGTTGTTGTCGACATCTCTCTGATTTGTAGCTGTAACTTGATCGTTGGATGGCACTTCGTAAGGCTTGTATACCTTCTCCCATATTGCAAAGCGTTGTGCCTGGATGAAAGCCTCCATGTGTGCCTTCCAAACCTGAAAATCAATACCAGCAAACACACAAGGTTTGGCGGAGTACTTGTCCATGATGATTAGTCAAAAACACGTGCAAATCACAAAGATTAGAGCACCGTGGCTCTGATACCAATTGTAGGATCGAATAGCACGTGAAAAGCTACCAGAGGGGGGGTGAATGATAGATTTAAAAATCTTACGCAGCAGAAACAATTAAACCCCAAACCCTTTCGGCAGAAACGATCTGTTAAAGAAATCGTGTGTGAGACTAATCTAAACGTGTTTCACCGTGACAAAAGTAATAGATATCAGAGAGAATCAAGTCACGAAGACAACACAAAAAGAATCATTCAAATCCGTCGAGAAAAAACTCAAGTTATGATCGAAAGATCAAACAATGGTCAATCTGCCCTACCCGAGAAAAACAGTTTATGGACCACTGCAAAGAAACTCGTGTAGATCATAGACCACAAATCCAATGACCGTGAAATTTTGACATATGATAGAAAAACAAGTTGTGAAGACAACCCAAAAAGAATCACGTCAATTGGATCTGTAAAACTCGAGTTATGATAAAACCACCGACAAAAGGTAGTACTGTCCAGAAACTCGACGAGTAAAACTTGTCTAGAACATGTCTGACGAACAAGGCACAAAAGTTCCTTAAAACTACGAATTCTATTCAATAGAACACAAGAGGGACAGCCCCAAAGTCGTACACCACTAGCTCTGGGCTCCCTTGCTTATATAACCAGCTCGAAAGCCAACTCAACTCAAATCAGGAACCCAATCCTACTCTGTTCACGAATCGTAACTTTACATAACTGCTTAGGATTCTTCTATATGCAGATAGAAGCAATCTGAAGACTTAAAAACACCTTAGGAACGTATCCCACATTCCTAAACAACTCAAATTCGTGACCCACACGAAATCCTATCATAACCAACTCAAATCTTTCCATATTTGAGTCAAACCTGACTCAGCCGCAGCCTGAGTCCATAACCTAGTCGGTTGGACCTTTCCGACCAATTCTTTACATCCACATCTCTTCATCACGTCTCGGAACCATGTAGACACGTCCATGCACTCCTTGCATACGTGCAAACATCTTCCAATGACGTCCACGATACCTTCATATACATTGTTCTTGATTCAATCATGTTGCGCAACCTCCTCATCAACTCAACCACAATTCCTCCTGAATTTGGTTGTTGGAACCTCATATCCTCCCTGAGACTGGTCCAATGGATCCCGTCATCAGCCATGTCTTGAACTCCAGCAACACCTGCACATGAATAAACAACCAATCCATACGAGCCCAAGTCCTCGACTTGACTCAAGTTAGTTTCGAACACAACACCCTCCGTGAGAACCTCACATAAGCATGTTGCAAAACCACAGTAACACGATATCATCTATATCAACCAAAACATACCAAAAACTTAGCAAATGAATACTAAGCAATCTTTCCAACAATGTAAAGCAAGTACGAAATATTGCAAATGAAAAGCAGAAGCACTACGGTCAAGTTCCGGACCTTGCCAGAGCAACCCGGACCTTGAGCCGGAGCTAACAAAATCTAGTAGAACCTAGCGCCGGAGCTTACCAGAACTATTATAACCAAGCTCCCGCCGGAGCTTACAAAACTAGCAGGACCTAGCGCCGGAGCTAACCAGAACTAGTCGGAACTAGTCATCCCAAAAGCCAGAGCTAGAAAAACCAACTCGAAGCTTAGCAATAACATGCCGGAGCTATCAAAGACACGTCGGAGCTAAAGACAAAACTTACCGGATCCAACCAAAGCTAGTCGGACCTAGCTTCGAACATAGCCGGAGCTACCAAAAACAAGCCGGACCTAGCGTCGGACCTTGCTGTAGCTCGGAGCTAGAGTTGGACCTTGATAAAAAGTTGTTTTGGTGACATTCAAAACTTTTATCGTCAAAGCAAGTGTATTTACTACAAGCCAATGTATTCAGCATACATAGGTCTTACAAATGCTATGATTGTGTTCTGCGGCGATAGATGCAAACGCCACGAACTATTGAATCGTGTCAATAGATCCTAATGCAATGATTGAGTAGCGTGGCGATAGATACTAATGCTACGAACTAGTGAATCGTGGCAATAGGTTCTAGTGCAACGATCGGGTTCTGTGGCGATAGATTCTAACACCATGAACTATTGAATCGTAGCAACAGATCCTAATGCAACGATCGGGTTTTATGGCGATAGATCCTAATGCCACGAACTAGTGAATCGGGCAACAGATTATAATGCAAAGATTGGGTTTCGTGGCAATAGATGCTAATGCCACGAACTAGTGAATCATGGCTACAGATTCGTGGCGATAGATCCTAATGCCACGAACTAGTGAATCGTGGCAACGGATCCTAGTGCAACGATCGAGTTCCGTGGCGATAAATGCTAATGCCATGAACTAGTGAATTGTGGCAACAGATTTGTGGCGATAGATCCTAATGCCACGAACTAGTGAATCGTGGCAACAGATCCTAGTGCAACATTCGTGTTCCATGGCGATAGATGCTAATGCCACGAACTAGTGCATCGTGGCAAAAGATTCGTGGCGATAGATCCTAATGCCACGAACTAGTAAATCGTGGCAACAAATCCTAGTGCAACGATCGTGTTCTGTGGCGATAGATGTTAATGCCTCGAACTAGTGAATCGTGGCAATAGATCCTAATGCCACGAACTAGTGAATCGTGGCAACAGATCCTAATGCAACGATCGTGTTTCGTGGCGATAAATGCTAATGCAATGAACTAGTGAATCGTGGCAATAGATTCGTGGTGATAGATCCTAATGCCACGAACTAGTGAATCACGGCAACAGATCCTAATGCAACAATCGTGTTCCGTGGTGATAGATGCTAATGCCACGAACTAGTGAATCGTGGCAGCAGATTCGTGGCGATAGATCCTAATGCCATGAACTAGTGAATCGTGGGAACAGATCCTAATGCAACGATCATGTTCTGTGGCGATAGATGCTAATGCCATGAACTAGTGAATCATGGCAAAAGACCAAGCTTACTGCAATGATTTAGTATTCATTGCAGTACAATCATTGCAACAGGGAGGAATCCGTGTAGTGTACATTCTTGATCTTAAAAGTTTTGCTGATCACAAGGAACTATTGTAGGTGAGCACTTGCATCCTCGTTATCCGACAAAATGGGTTGGCTTGCACCATAGTGATAAGGCCAGTCTTGATTTCAAAGTTCACATCTCCCGTGTTAATAATGGGCCCAACAGGCAAATTATTAGCAGAGGGAGCCAAAAACTCACGAAGGGTCTTTTGGGCAGTTGCGCTGGCATGCTTTCCCGCTCGAAGTTTTTGAGGAGTAACAACATGAGGTCGATCTCTCATAAGGGATTTGGGATCTTCAACAAAGTTTTCCGGCAAGCGGAAACCAGACATACACTACCCTATTTTCACATGAAATGCAAAAACAAAGAGGGGTCATCCTACTAGAACTTACAAGGGTCTTGTCCTATTCTTTCAATCATGCAATACTTCGACTGCCTTCCATGGCGACAATGCCAGAAATGCTTGTTGACGTTTCCTATGCACTACTAACAATTCACCCCTAGCGGTGGTGCCAGAAATGCTTTTTAATAGATTTTAGATTATACATGTAAATCCACAAGCGCACGGAAACTATCGATGTAGCATTTCCCCTCTAAGAGTATTCCCAAAGGGTGTCACTTATATTCTCCCAAAGAAAGGCTAGATGGAAGCAAAGCAATCATCAAGTGGAGAGGCTTGGTTGGCCTGGGTAAGGTTCTAGCAAGGATGGATAAATGATAGTTGGAGTAGTGTGACACACACAAGAGCATTCTATCCTAAGGGGATAAATGGGGTCAAGAGGGACTAGTCTAAGAGCTAGATAGAGACTCCTACTATGCTTCTAATGTACATATACATAGCCTATGTTAGTTACTTATGATCATATTTATTATGAATTTTTATGCTAAGTGGATTAACACATTGGGCACGGGTTTACCCATAGCAATACTAGGATGACTCTCGCCAAGAGCCTCTGGCATAGCCGAACGGGGAGGATTACAATGGACAGATAGGACTGTCACCACCTACTGCCTACCTCTTCAATCCGTGGGTCTACGAGACATTCAACGCTACTCTCTATCCTAGCAACATGCTAGCATATTAAGTAATAACATTAAGAGCCTAGGCACTAGCCATTCAAAGGCAATGAACTAAATCATCATTGAACCAATGTTAACTCATAGCATAAGTGATTCATGTTAACATAATCATGTCATAGATAATTAGACTATAGTGCTGGTTTGTAGTGTTTATGATGATATAATGACAATGGTACTGCTAATCATAAATACTTCTCCTACAACATACATGGAATACACAATCAAACAAGAAATGCTTCATCCAGGTATATGAACAATAGAAAACTAAAGATAACATCTTTATTAAGAATAAAGTCACAATTCCAAATAGGAACTTAAGAGCCATACATTTCCCAATTAGGAATTTGGAAGAGACTCCTTCTACTCCTCTCCTACTTGGACTATGGACTAGAGACTCTCCTCTCTATAGCCTATACTCCTCTAAACCTATTGAGAGTAGTGGATACAATGGATGGATACTCAAGTGGTGTGTGTTGAAGTGAGGGGTGAGGGCTCCTATTTATAGCTTGGAGAAGGGTTGGTCCCCGCCACCAAAAGTGTGCGAATCAGTCACCCATGACTCCTTCAAGTCGGGAGAAGCCAACACGTGACATTGGACTGGGTTTGGTGCCACTCCCTAGTCGGCCGACTAGGGAGATTGGCAACCTGGTCTCAGCCCTGTTGCGGATGTGCTTCCTCCATGTCTCTGTCAGGTGGGTCCCATTGACTAATATTGATGCTACACAGTTGGATGGCCTCGCATACTTCTTTTTGTAGGCCATTTTATCCATTTGGTGCCACATGTTGTTGCTTGATTGGCTGGAATGATATTTTATAGGATCCATACCCTTGTTTCACTTCAATTCTGCATAAAATGCTTGCATTCACTACTTTCACCAAGGACAAGTGGAAATATGTTAAATAGAAAGGTGACGTATGCAAGAAATGATATTTCCTTCACATAATTGAGTTATATTGACGGGTGAAATGGGTATATAACACCCATCAACACCACCTACCACCTACCTCTACAACCTGTAGACTTGAGATAACTAAAGGTAACATCAAGCCTAGACACCAAGCCTACGCGATCAATTACTTCCCTAACATCTCTAGCAAAAACAAGGGCCTCTAAATGAATAGAGCAATGAACGAGCAAGCACCTAAGGAATTAACCCAATTGAATTAAATAAATGAACTCAAATTGAAATCAAGTACCTTACTTGAGATGGAAAAATAACTGTTGAGATACAAAGGTGGAGAGGGTTCGACAAGCCCGAACCCTATCCTTAAGTGGAAGAAACCCGACAAGACTGTGCCTCCTCCTCCTCCTATTTCTCACTCTCTCCTTGTTTTCTAAGCACTTACGTAGCGCTAGGCCTTTTGGAGTGGAGTACTAGACTCATGTTTTTGGTGTGTTGAGTGAGGGAGCCCCCTACCCCCCTATTTATACCCTCCAAAGGTCGGTTTGGTGCAAGAATATGCGAGGGAATCTATCGCCATTGTGATCTCCAAGCCTTGAGTAGACAACACATGGTAGTTGACCGCGTTTGGTGCGTTTACCACTTTGGGTGAACTAGGTGTTCGGCCAAACCCCCAACGGTTCCAATCGCGCGGAAACTTCTTCGTGAGACTATTATGTGGACCCCCATCATGGGTTTGGGTGGTTCCGGTGAATTTTACTTGGTTTTCTCCTCTAAGTGGGCCCATGAATCCTCGTCCTTGCGCCCGATTGATCGGAAGGTGTGTTTCGTGAGTTGGTCCCTGTAAATACTCTAATTATGGGCATAATTCACCTGCATACAAAATTGCACCAACACTTGTGGAAATAGTTAGTAAATAACTCCTACTACTATGTTGGTTGTCCAATCCATATCTTTTATGCAGGGAATTGACGGTTGGATTTGTGATTTAAGTACTGTCAACAAACTCCCCCACACATAGTCCTTTACTCGTCCTCGAGTGAAGGCAAGAAGTACTAAGTGATATCATATTTTAGCTACAAGTGTGGAATATGTATACAAAACATTTCAACACATACCTTTCATCAAGAAACTTTGATATGTCGCTACCACATAATCCTGGGTGTTTGAGAGATGGAACATCTTGAATGTAGTTCACCTGGACTCCACCTACAGAAATAAACATGGAAATTGCTATATTTCCACAAGTCAAAAATATATTGCCATAATCCTCAAAAGAATGCTCTCGTCTCTCAATGTGTTTAGTTCTCACCTTGGCATGAGTTGCCACTTCTTTTCCTACAACTAAATATGGCTTTTTGTTGAGCTTGGTAAGGATAAGAAGTGGCTCACTTGCAATTCATATGTTACTAAGTCAAAAACGAGATTCACATGAGAAGACCATGCAACAAAAACTAATGAGTAAAGAAATTCTTGTGCACTTATTATGGATGGTGGATGATGAACGGTGATGATGACTCCCAATTGATCAGTCTTCTTTTTTTTACAAGGATAAAGCATGGCTACTTATTGGCTCTCTCTTTTCTTTTCTTTTTCTTTTTCTTTTTTTTTGAATTATCCTTGTTTTTAGAGCTATGATAGCCATGCCTTCTAATTCTTTTTGTGCATCTTTTTATTCAGAGAGGATTTTGCAGAATTTGCATGGAATATCTTTTGATGGTGGATGTGTGAAAATCATGGAATATGGTGGAATGCACGAGAAATTCCTAATCAAAGGTTTCATGCAAGTCACTCAAAAGGGTCAAGAATTTGACAAAGTTCAATAAGAATGCAAAGTGTTCATATGCATGTGTTTTTCAATATTTATATCATATGGCCTTGGTGGGCATTTAAATTCTAATGAGAGAGGTTGGTAAAATTTCGATGACTTCAAAAATTGCAATACCAAAATTCAATTCGAGCATGGAGAGTTTCCAAGTTTCACTCATTTACCATATCACACCAATCAAATACATAGATGACATGTTTTTTCCTACAATAATATGTGGTTCAAGAACATTTTACTGGAATTGAAATGAGGTGTAGCCATATTCCATTCTCTAGCAAAATATGATATAGGAAATTGCAAAATTTTAGTTTCTAATTAGTTGATTTTAATTATATTATCATTCATAATCAAATTCAACTCAAAGTCAGGTATAGAAAAATAAGAGATGAGAGAGCGCCAACCATCACCTTAATGAAGAAGGGTGGGCCAAGTCATCATGGCTTGGTCAAATGTTCTCGTGATCCTTCATGCGATGCACCGAATTGTTCTTTCATGGTGGTCCGAGCATGTTGCACTTTGGGAGGCCTGTCGGACCTCCCACACACTTGTTCTTGTACCTATCTTTATTTGACACGAAAACATGGAAAAGTGAAAGACTCTACGGTGAGTCACAATTTATTTGACAAAGGCACTTCGTATGATAGAATCAAAATATAACACCCTCATTTTCATCCATCATGCATTGCATACATTCTTATACATGTCTAAAATTAAGAAACACAAAAGGCAACAAGTCTAAAATGTATTAGAAGCAAAATAACAGTCAAAGCTTGTGTCAGTGGGACTTGTCCGGTTTGGACCCCGGACTAGTCCGTTTTGCTCTTTGTGGTTTTCCGGACGTGTCTGCTAGTTGCAAAGTACTAGTCCGAAAAAAGTTTCTGTTGTCGTCCGGACTTGTCCGTTATTGAGTATGGACTAGTCTAATTTATCGTCACTGGAAACTTTTTGGAGTTGTACGGTAATTCCTCAGCTTTGGGCCGGTTTTTGGAAATTGGACAAATCTCCGGACTTGTTCGGCCTCATACCGAACTTGTCCATTTTGCTTTCTGGAACCGTTTGGACCTGTCCGAATTTCCACCAGATCTGTCTGTTTATGTTTCTGTCCCATATCGTACTTGTCCGGCCTCCTTACGGACTAGTCCGGTGTGCTTGACTCGGATTCTATTTTTCCTTCCCGACAAGTTTTTTAGTATTTGCCTTAACTGGGCCCAAGAACGTCATGCCCAACCCCTGTGGAGCCCAAATTGGACCCCAACAAGGCCCCCACTGCCTTAAACTTCAATTCCACCCAAACCCTACCACCTCCACCCTATATAAACACCTCAACACCCACCCTTTCATCTCTTTGCCACAAATTGAAGAAAACCCTTAACCCTATTTCGTGAAAGCCACCATCAAGGGGCCTCCACCGCAGGGAGAAGAAGGAGAAGGGAGGAAGGAGGAGGATCAACCAAGATCGTCGTCGCTGCTGTGATCTTCATCATCAACTCTTCATCATCGAAGTTTCCTCCACCAATTACTCATCTTATTTTGATCCAGATGTCAAGTTCTCGAGTTCCATCAAATCCTTAGCCCCTGAACCCTAGGATTCATAGTAAATACATTAGATCCCTCTTCCCTGCATAAAATATGGTTCCATATTAACTTAAACTATGTTGTAGTTGAAAATTCGCCAAATTCCTAGCCAGTACGAACATGTCCGGTTAAAGTGCGAACTAGTCCAGTATGCCAGTTTTGAAAATTCCTGGAACTTCTTCAATATTCTCTGAAATGACTTGGAACTTGTTCTAACATGTAAAACTTAATCGTTAGTAGTTCGTAATCAATGATATCAACCTAATAACATGCATTACCCCATAATTGCATTAATCATGCATGTCATGACATATTGAGTAATATATGAGCATTCATTAATTGTAATGCTTGTTTTGTAAGTTGTTGCGCAGAATAGAAGGTGTTGCCCTAGAGGGTGCTGTCAAGGACCTCCAGCACCAGAACTCTGAAGCTTTGATCCTAGCCAATCTCAAGAGCAAGGCAAGTATTCTTGAACATTTTGTTTGAAAAACTGCACGCTTGTATCAAAATTGATGGGAAACCCAAGATAGGTGTTTACTAGACTTGTTTAACCATCCTTGTCGCTCGGAATACATTGTAGAGAGTCGAGAAGGGTATTTTACCTTTTTGCTTCGCTCTAATTAACTGTGATGGGAAAACAACCAAATGGCTTAACTATGAATTAACTAGCATGTATATGATGAGAATTGATAAATGTGGTTACTTGGGAACATGGGACTTGAGAGATCTAAGCAAGTATGGAATGTGGACTGGGTTGGATATTATGGTGGTTTCGTTTGCTTTAGATCTGAGGACTGGTTCGTGGAGCAACCATCCAGACAGTGCTACGACAAGGCCAAGTATGGGTGCAGCGTAGCTGAATAATTAGGTGTGCTACTAGTATTGTATGGACCATTGGTTGGTGCCGGGAATGGGAGCCGGGGAGGGCTACCCTGGGAACCGCATGGCACATGAGGTGGCCCTGGGTGGGAAAATGGAGATTCAAGCCAGCTGGTGAAATCTTAGTTGGTCCGTGCATACTAGTAGTCCCTTTGTAAAAGCTATTTTGTGATATCTTGGCCACACACAAAAGGAAGTATGAGACGACATAAGGGAGGTTCTTAGTCACCGAAAGGTGATGAAATCTCAAATGTGTGGGTAAAGTGGTACAACCTCTACATAGTGTTAAAAACTATCATGATAGCCGTGCTCCCGGTTATGAGCAACCTGGACCCTCACATGATTAGTGTGGAAATTGGAACTTGGGATGGTTTGGTTATGGTTATGGGTTGAGTTGTGGTAAATAGACATGGTTAATTATCATGGTAAGAATTTGGTAATTTGACATGGTTTTTATAGGTAGTTGCTTAGTTTCATGTCCCTTGATGCATATAACTAGGGACGTTTTCTAATTCTTTTATCTCTTTCTCTTTTATTCAGATGTCAAGGACTCGCAATCAAAGGAATGCCAATGAGGAAGAGAAGAACAATGGGGCACCTCAGAACAACAATGGACTGGACCTGAGGCTAGCAACCTTGAGCAGTTGTTGGCTATGCAGAATCAACTTGTGCAGACAGTGATGCAAACTTTGGGACAGCTGTAGACCAGTAACCAGAATCAGCCCCATATGCCTCCACCGCCGCTACCCCCACCACCTCACAACAGATTGGGAGAATTTATTAGGACTAGGCCAACCACTTTTGCTCAAGCCAATGATCCTATTGAAGCTGATGATAGGCTGAAATATGTTGAAGGGAAGCTTGCTACAGTCCAGTGCAGTGAGGGAGAAGGTCCTTTTTGCCTCCCACCAACTAGTTGGAGCAACTGCGGATTGGTGGGACTTGCTATGCAATGCCCATGAAAATCAAGAGAGGATCACTTGTGCTGAATTCAAGGAAAAATTCGTTCTCAATTTGTTCCAGAAGGTGTTATGATCCTAAAAAGGCAAGAATTTGAGAACCTAAGGCAAGGAAGGTCGAGTTTGAATGAGTATCTCAATAAATTTACTCGACTCTCAAGGTATTCCCCAGAGGACATTAACCGGGACAGTCGCAAGCAATATTTATTCATTAGAGGCCTAAATAATGAAATTCAAGTCCAATTGCTCAATTGTGACTATGCAAATTTCCAGAAGCTTGTGGACAAGACCATTGTGGTTGAAAACAAGCTTTGTGACACAGAACAAGATAATAAGAGGAATATGCCATATCAATGGCAGCAACAAGGGAGCAATGTTGGTCCTTGTCATGCACCGCCAAGTGTGCCATATTACAACCCCTTAGCTCAAGCTTACCGAGCTACTTATCCTCCATGCCCAAACTAGCAGCAGCAGCGCCCTGTTATGCAAGCGCCTCACCATCCTGCACCATTTGCACCACGCCCTAATATGGTGACTAACTCTCAAAATCAACATCGCCCGAGTTTCCTTGGTGCTTCAAGCAGCAAGACGTGGTATGTTTGTGGAGAGGCTAGACACTTTGAAAGTCAATGCCCCAAGAGGAGCTATGGACCAATGAACAATGTACCAAGGCAGAACCGACGTTCAATTGGAGGAGCACCACAAGGCAACCTTAGACAGCAAAATATCACTTGTGGCAATGTGAATCAAGAAGCAAATAAGAGCAGCTAGAGAAAGGTTTCATTCGCCCAAGCTCTTCACCTTGGGGAGCACCAGTGCTTTTCGTAGATAAGAAGGACGGATCCTAAAGGATGTGTGTGGATTACCGGGCTCTTAATGAGGTGACGATTAAGAACAAGTATACATTACCCCGTATAGAGGATTTGTTTGATCAAATGAAGGGCACCTGTGTTTTCTCCAAAATCGACTTGAGGTCACGTTATTTTCAAATGAAGATTAGACCGTCGAATATACCCAAAACAGACTTTCAGACATGGTATTGATCCTATGAGTATATCGTTATGTCTTTTGGATTGACCAATGCACCTGCATACTTTATGTACCTCATGAATAAGGTTTTCATGGAGTATTTGGGTAAGTTCGTCGTGGTGTTCATTGATGACATTATGATCTACTCGAGAAGTGGGGAGGAGCATGAGGAGCATTTATGGCTCACATTGCATAAATTTAGGGAACACCAGCTGTATGCCAAATTTAGCATGTGCTAGTTTTGGTTAAGGGAAGTATCATTTTTGGGCCATATCATCTATGGAGAAGGAGTATCAGTTGACCCTGGAATAGTGAGAGATGTGCTAAAATGGGAGCCGCCCCAAAATTTCACTTTCTTAGAACGGCTGGATATTACTATCAGTTTATCAAGGATTTCTCCAAGAGAGCCAAGCCCATGACAGAATTGCTAATGAAGGGAAAAGCATTCCAATGGACACAAGCTTGTCAAGACAGCTTTGAGGAGTTAAAGAGGAGGTTAACAACAGCACATGTGTTGGTATTGTGATGCTTCAAGGCAAGGGATTGGATGTGTGCTCATGCATGAAGGTCAAGTGGTAGCATATGTCGAGACAATTGCAGAAACATGAGCAGAATTATCCTACAAATGATTTTCGAACTTGCAGACGTAGTGCATGCCTTGAAAATTTGGAGGCACTAACTTCTTGATCATAGGTTTGAAATTTATACGGATCACAAGAGTCTCAAGTACATGTTCACACAAATAGACCTAAATTTGAGGAAACGAAGATGGTTGGAGCTCATCAAGGATTATGATGTGCGAATCAATTATCACCCGGGGAAGGCTAATGTAGTGGCCGATGCATTGAGTCAGAAAGGAGTAAGCCACCAACTCACGGTTCGGGGATTGCCATCCGAGCTATGCTAGGAGTTTGAACAGTTGAACCTTGGATTTGTGAATGAGATGGGAATAATGGATTTAAGTCGAACCTTGGAACAAGAAATTCGAGAAGGTCAAACAAAGTATGAGGAAATCCAAGAATTCAAGGAAAGGACCCAAGAAGGGAGAGAATTCATATTTGACGATGATGACCAAGGCACTCTATGGCTTGGCAAACGAATTGTTGTGCCTAATGTGAAGTGTCTCTGGGAGACGATATTAAAGGATGCACATGACTCACTTTACTCCATCCATCACAGTTGTACGAAGATGTACAAGGATTTGAAGACTTGCTATTTGTGGGATGGCATGAAAAGGGACAGTGCTGAATACGTTGCATATGTGATGTGTGCCAACGGGTGAAGGTTGAACACCAAAGGTCTACTGGATTCTTGCAGCCCTTGAAGATTCAGGAATGGAAGTGGGAAGAAGTTGGTATGGATCTCATAGTTGTGTTACCTCGCACTTCAGCGGGATATGATTCAATATGTGTTATTGTGGATCGGTTGACAAAATTAGCTCATTTCATTCCTGTCAAGACTACATATAGTGGAGCAAAGTTGGCATAATTGTATATGGGAAGAATAGTGTGGGAGAAACAGTGGTTAGTAGAGGTTCTCAATTTACCTCAAGGTTCTTGCAAAAGTTGAATGAGTCTATGGGAACCCAATTGAATTTTAGTTCTGCATATCACTCTCGAATGGTAGGGCAAACCGAGAGAACAAATCAGATATTGGAGGACATGCTAAGATCTTATGCACTAAAATATGGAGGAAGTTGGGACAAAAGTCTGCCATATGCTGAATTCTCCTACATCAGGAGTTACCAAGTAAGCTTGAAGATGTCACCATATAAAACATTGTATGGGAGAAGGTGTAGAACACCATTGTTTTGGAATGAGATAGGAGAAACTCAAGTGTTTGGACCTGATGTAATACAGGATGCCGAAAAGCAGGTTCGGACAATCCGCGAGAATTTGAGGGCTACTCAGTCAAGACAAAAAGGCTATGCGGATAATAGGCGAAGAAACCTAGCTTTTGAAGTGGGAGACTTCATATATCTCAAAGTTTCACTCATGCGATGTCATAAGCGGTTTCATATCAAAGAAAGTTGGCACCTCGCTATATTGGATTGTGAAACCTATGTGTGCTGAATACATTGGCTAATATGATAAAAGTTTTGAATATTGCCAAAACACTCTTTTCATCAAGGTTCGACAATAGGTCTGACATATTTTGGGTAAGTCCGGCAAGGTCCGACGATAGGTCCGACATGTTTTGGGTAGCTTCAATGAGGTCTGATGTAAGGTTCAACAAAGTTTGGCTAGGTCTAGCGCAAGGTCTTGTTAGCTTTGGCAAGGTCTGGCACAATGTCCGATTAACTTTGGTAAGGTCTGGTGCAAGATCTCAGTGGTTTTGCTTTTAACTTGCAACGTTTCAAACTTGCTTTACACTTATGGAAAGATTTGCTTAGTACTTGTGGACTAAGTTTTTGATGTGTTTTGGTGGTTAAGGCTGGTATTATCTTGCTATGTTTGCAACATGCTTATGTGAGGTCCTCACGTAAGGTGTTGTGTTTTTCGGACTAACGAGAGTCAAGTCGAGGACCTGGGATTGCCAAGAATTGGTTGTTTATTCATGTTCAGGTGTTGCTTGAGGTCAAGACATAGCTGGTTACGGGATCCATTGAACTAGTCTTAGGGAGAAGATGAGGTTCAACAACCAAGTTCGGGAGGAATTGTGGTTGAGTTGATCGTGACGTCATGCAACATGTTTGGGTCAAGAACAATGCATATGAGGGTATCGTGAACATCGTTGGAAGATGCTTGCACGTGTGCAAGGAGTGCATGGATTTGGCAACATTGTTCCAAGACATGATGAATAGAAGTGGATGTAAAGAATTGGTCTGAAAGGTCCAACCGGCTGGATTATGCCTCAGTCTGCGGCTGAGGTGGTTATTGTTCATTTATGAAAAGTTTTGAGTTTGTTTTGGTTAGATTTCTTGTGGGTCATGAAGTTGAGGTGTTTGGAAGTCTTACAATTGCTTCTACCTACGTATAGAAGAGTCTTGAGCATATATGGATAGTTTCGGTTGAAACTGTGTAGGATTATAGTCCTAGTTAGGATTGGTTTGGCCTTAGGGCTTGTTATAAATGCAAGGGAGGCCAGAGCTCATGGTGAGAGAACTTTGGGCTGTTCACCCCGTGATCTATTGAATAAAACTTGTGGTTTTAGAGGAGCTTTTGTGCCTTGTTCGTCTGACTTGTTTCAGACAAGTTTTTCTCGTCATGTTTTTCTACACATTGTATTGGTGTGTTTATCATAACTCGAGTTTTACAGATCCAATTGAGGTGATTCATTATGGGTTGTCTTTGCAACTTGATTATTTATCAGCTCTGAAAATTTCAGGGTCATTTAATTTGTGGTTTCTGATATACACAAGTTTATTTGCAGTGTTGCAAATCTGGTTTTTTCTTGGGTAGAACAGATTGAACCTTGTTCAATCTCTCGATCTCATCTTGAATTATTCACTACGGTTTTTCGTGATTCTGGTTGTTGTGTCTTTGTGACTTCATTCTCTATAACCTATACCACTTTTTTCATGGTTGAACACGTTTATATCAGTTGCACACATGGTTTCTTAACAGATTGATTTTCTGCAGAGGGGTTTTTCATTGCTTCCGCTAAAATGGTTTATTCTACCATTGACCCCCCTCTTGTAGTTTCTCATGTGCTTTTCGATCCTACAATTGGTATAAACATGGAGAAATACTCCGCAGAACATTGTGTGTTCAATGGCATTGATTTTCATGTTTGGAATGCACGTATGGAGGATTTCATCTAGGTGCTAGGCTTCTCAATATGGGAAAAGGTGTACACGCCTTACGACGTGCCGCCAAACAATCAATTCACAGCTATGAACATTAGAGATGTCAACAACAACAACAAGGCGCAGAACTTGATCAAATAAGGATTGACACAAAGCAAGTTCAATCGAGTTGCACACTTCCAATATGCGTACGATGTTTGGAAAGCTCTATGTGATTTTCATGAAGGATCCAACACTATCAAAGAGGTAAGGCAAGGTATGTTCAAGAAAGAATATATGCGCTTTGAGATGTAATCGGGTGAGTCCATCGACGACCTCTTTGCTTGCTTTAACAAATTCTCAACAACCTACGGAGTGTCTACGTTAATTTTTTCAGATGGTGAGAATGGTAGGCAATTACTAAGTGCTTTAGACATGTCAATTTGGGAGATGAGAGTTACATCTATTCGTGAATCTACTGTCATGAGTGCACTTACATTAGATGTTCCATATTCTAAATTGATAACTCATAAAATTGACATAATCTCACGAAAGAACCCCAACAAGTCTCTTGAATTTGTTTCTCAACATGACATGCCTAGCTCTAGCCAATCTTCATCATGCGGTACACCGGCTTTGGTGTCCTCTCTAAGCCTTGAACAGATTGAAGAATTTCCAGAAGAGGAGCTTGCACTCATCTCTACCCGGTTCTCAAAAGCATTGCAAAATGTGAGAACTAGAAGGAGAGTACGTGCTGGTTCTAAACGATGCTTCAAATTTGGCAAGACAGGATTTTTCATACGGATTGCCCTAACCTGTCAGGTCCTACTTCCTGTGATGAACAGCAAACAAGGATGAAGCACCCCTCTACAAAAAATAAGAAGAAGAAGGGTTTTATAGGTCGCCAATTGGTGAACAGTTTTATCTCCGCTATTCAAGAACTTGGCTCGAGCGATGTGGACATCGGAAGTGATGAAGATGAAGAGAATTGGGCAAACTTGTGCTTCATGGTGGGCAACTCAATATCAAGTGTGGAGGAGGCAGAACACAATAGCGATGATGAAGAGGTATGTCCCACATGCAAAGAAATGTGTGATGCTATTTCTTGTGCCACTGTTATGGTTAAGAAAAAGGACAAAAAACTGAGGACAATGCTGTTAAATTTAATCAGTAGAATCTAAATTTAATTGTTTAAAGTCTTTGATTCCTATTGATGATTCTTGTTCCTCATGTGATCTTATATATGAGCAATTGTCCTCTTTAAGAAGTGTGCACACCTCCACACTTGATAAACTTGAACTTGAAACTGAACAGAACAAAAAGCTTGCTGCACTTGATGATAAAAACTTAAAAGATGCCTGCTTTTCTACAATTTATTTGCATTGTTCTACTTGTGATGATCTTGATATGAAACTACGCGATTCTATGAATGATATTTCCATATTGAACAATGCCTTACGTCCTCATGAAGTTAAACATTGTTCCAATTGCAAACTAAAAGGAAAAACTTTATGTGAAATCTGCTTATACTTGTCTAAGAAACATGATGAAATGAATAGGACAGTAGAGCATTTTTGTAAAGGGAATAAAAATCTGAACATGCTATTGAATTCCTCTGAACATAAAACTAGTTTAGGTTTTGATTCCCATGCTCATGCTAAGACACATGCACCTAAAATTGTAAAGTCATTAGGAAGTTGTTTGATTCATGTAGTTCCTCGACATAAAGAAGTGGTTATCAAATCTACGGAGGTGTTGTCCCATTTAGTTTATAATAAACATATTGCTTGCTCATCTAGACATGAACATGAAGTTAAATTTCATTTTACCTACTTTGGTAGAGATGGTCATGTCATAGATTTTTGTTATAGACTAGCTAAATTACAGAAAAAATAAAGAATGCAAGATAGATCTCATAATTCTCAAGCAAAATTTGTTTCACATGCTGAATCAAAAGTTACAAATATGCATCCTTCTGTAATAAGTCAAAAGGATGCAAAGTTTGCTCCCAAACCTACTATTTTTAGTGATACACATATAACACCTCGTAGGTCAGTAATTGGGTACAAGAATTCTTAAACTTTTGCTCCCAAACCTAATGTTTTTAGTGATACACACATAACACCTTGTAGGTTAGTAATTGGATAAAAGAATTCTAAAACTGTGGAGACTTGTGAGGTTTCTTTTGATGAAGCTAGCCCAGGTAATAGCTATAATATTGTAGGTCAAGATCCATATCTGCAGGGGGAGAGTATCTTCATCGAAGAATACGTAGAAGTGGTGTTTCTGCGTGAAAATTCAGAAGAAAATGACGTTGATCACACTACAAATTTTGCACCAATACCATCATCAACAACTACTGCAGCTGGTACAGATCGTCCTCAAGTCACAAGTTCTTCAATCTGTGATGAATGTGAAGAAAAATGGGCTTGTGGCGTGTCTACTCCCCTTCACATCCTCAAAATTCATCCTCCACAACAAATCATTGGAAGCAAGCACGAATGAGTTACACGGTCCAAGTTTTGGGATCCATACTCTTATGATCATTCTGCTTTTGTTGTTTCCTTTGAACCCAAAGATATATCACACGCACTCACTAATGAATCTTGGATTATTGCCGGGGAAGAAGAGTTATAATATTTTGAAAGAAATAATGTTTGGAAACTTGTACCTCCACCTCAAGGCCACACTCTAGTTATAACTAAATAGGTGTTTAAAAATAAACAAAGTGAGGATGGGGTTGTGGTTAGGAATAAGGGTAAGCATGATGCCCAAGGTTTCACACAAGTTGAAGGTCTAGATTTTGATGAAACTTTTGCTCCTATTTCTAGATTAGAAGACATGAGAATTTTGATAGCTTTTCCTGCATCTAAAGGTTTCAAGTTATATCAAATGGATGTTAAAAATGCTTTTCTTAATGGCTACTGTCGGTACCAGGCATACCGGGTACCCTCGCGCACAGGCTAGAACCCGCTGGGTACCTCGCCTCCCAGCAGGGACAGGGTCCAAGGGCGCCACATGTCTAGGAGACTCGGACCCGCCATCCTCAGATGGGAGGTCCGGGGTGCCCACAAGACATCCCGAAGGAGGCACTTAGCTCCACCTTGGCGACAAGCTCCCAGGCAGCCACGTGTCCAGCGGGACGGGACCCGACCTCCCTCACGGAGGTGAGCTCCCAAAATACCATGTGGCACACGAAGTCAAGACCCGTCCTCCCCCACGGAGGCAAGCACCCAAGCTGGGGCGAGATCTGTCCTCCCCCACCGAGGTGAGCTCCCGAGCTGCCATGTGGCCCGCAAGAATGGTGTGGCCTCCACCATGGCGGAGAGCTCCCCAGCGGCCGCATGGTCAGTCCACTTGCCCTGAGTGGATAGTGAGGAAGTTAAGAGGGCAATACGCCTTGTCTCCGTCAAGCCTTGAAGATACGTGGCTTCCCTAGATGCATAGTGCGGCGCACTCCTAATATCTGGTACCGCTGCGACTAATTGTATCATAGTGAAGGCGCCGCATGCCTATCCAACTCCTCCAAGTGGGTAGCTTACGGTGCTAGAGACAGGTGGATGGGACATTCCCTGCCAATGTCAGCAACGGCACATGGGCTACTGACGACCCGGGCGGCAAGACGGCGAGTCCTTATGTCTGTGGTCAGAACTAACTTATAGAAGAATTGATGAGGACATCACAACAGGGGAGACACGCATCAAACTGCAAGGACCAATCACAAGAGCACGAGCACGGTTATTAAATCAGCAGGTGAATTCGTTCCTAACTTCTTTTGCATGTGAGTTTGAGAATAGATTGCTATATGATGATTTAATTGTTATTAGTAATAATGGAGAAGATCAACAAGTGAAGGAAGGAGGCCTTGGGAGCATGGAGAACTAGCTGGGACGTCCACAAGTTGATGGAAACAATTTACAACTCGGACTCGAGTTCAACTCGGAGTCCAGGAGCAGTCCACCTTAAAACAGCCGCCCAGGAGGCATACGGACTCCGTTTTCAACGTTCTACATATGCACGGAAAGAGGAGAAGATAAACTTTCCAATGGTTCTGGTCCCACCTCAAAATACCTCCGGAGTCATTGGGAATCGTCGAAACAAATCGAGTCCAGATTTCTGTCCGGTGCTGCACCACCGAATCGGGCCTTTGGGCCTTGTATCCCGTAAGAGTCCATTAGGGACGCGTCTAATCGTGTTTTGGTCGAACCCTAGCCTATAAATACTGCAGCCGCCGGTCATATTCAGTGTGTTTTGCTTAGATCAATAATATCACCGTTCTACAGTTTGTGAGACCCCAACTTCGCGATTTCAGATCGTGTCTTCTACATTCTTGCTCGTGTTCTCGGTTGCACTTGCAGGGATTAGCCTTCTTGGTGAGGTCAAGCGTGTGCAGCACGGTTGTTAACCAACGTAGCCGTGGTGTAGTGATTGCAGGGGTACTCGTACTGCTAGAGTGCCGTGGATCATCAACGTCGAGTTCTCCACCCCAATCGACATACCTTTCGGAAGATCGGGCCTAAACCTACTCATCAATTGGTATCAGATTTCCAGGTTGCCCGTGAGGTATCTTTGTTTTCCTTCCTTCCATTAGATCGATTTTTGTTTCATACCTAGAGTCCACAAAAAAGCCACAAAAAAAAATTTAGATCGTTTTTACCGCTTCCCAGACTATAGTGCCTGCAGTTTCGTTTTTCAGTTTGCATTGTTGAGTTTGCATTCGTGTGGTTGAGTCTTGTTGCTGGTTTAGCTTTGTGTTTTTGGGTCCCAGTTATCGTGTTTTGTCGTTGTTTTCTTGCTATTCGACACCTATTCCACAATCCCTAAATAACAAACCGATCCGCCACGTTCATCGGTCTGCCCTAGCTAGCCGCCTTGCGTGAACTCCCGCATCGCCAGCCCTAGATTAGGTGACAAACCATTGTGTAATTCATCCTTGAATCATCACGCACCACCCCATTAGTTGCTGTGCAAATTTCCGATCGTTTTCGTATCCGATTGCGAGTTCTGTTCTCAAACCGAGTTGGAATCAATATCCAAAAAATCGTAACTCGGACCGCCTACCTTAAAACGGCCATAACTTTCGCATACGGAATCGAAATCGGGCAAATTTCTTTTTCAAATTCATCTACACAAAATTTCGCATCTGATTTTACGCGGCGTAGCGGCGTTCGGCGAAATTAGATTGCCCAGATTCCCCTCGGAAGATAGGCTATCCGGCCTCCGAAGTTTGAGCACGAATTTTAAAGAATCTTCTTGATTTTCTGTAGGCCGCATATTACATCCAATTGAACTGAAAATTTGTGTGCTTCATATCTTCGTGCTCCTGAGTAAAGAAAAAATATCAAAACAATATTACAAAAAAGAAAAAAAATAGTGAAGAGCATGCATATTAAAGCAATTGGCCTATACCACTTGGTGCTGTTTTGTTGGTTATATCATTCCGTCTTTTTTTTTTGCCTTGATACTTCCTTGTGTTGTGCTAGGCTCTTGGGCACTCGGTTGACCAGCAACAGTTTCTTACACTGAATACTTATTCACCATTGTTTAGCTGTTAATGATTTTCTGCTTATTAGCCACCATATTGTGCCATCCAAGCTCCACCTTTCTCTTGAGCATAACAGGTACCTTTGCAATCACCCCACGCTTCATTGGTTCATTTCACCGTCCACACCACCTGCTGTGTCGGTAAGAACACTTGTAAGAGCGTGGTAAGACGCTTGAGCGAGAGAGATTGTTTTCTTCCACCTTCCACATTGTCACTGTAGTTGATAGGGATAACATATTTTTTTTGTTGTCTTTTGTATTCTACTAACAATGGCAGGAGAAGACAATAATGACGAATGTGTTCAACATCCTGAGTTATGTGATATGATGAAGACCATGACGGATATGTTCGCCAAATACAACGCAGCAATGGAGGAGTCATTGGCGAACTTGACTCGCCAACTGGATGACCTTGCTCTTCGAATGAATACTTTTGAGGCTCGGTTGCCTCTCGCTGGAAGACAAGAAGACAATGCTTATTATGAACTGGAAGATCACAATAATCAGCCAAGACTGCCACTTTATCGTCGAGGTATGGGAGGTAATAATCATAACAATTATAATCGCCCTCCTGATGATCCTTTTGCTAAAGTGAAATTTACTATACCCTCTTTTTCTGGTGCTTATGATGCTGAGGCTTATCTTGATTGGGAGATGACAGTAGAGCAAAAATTTAATTCCCATCTTGTTCCTGAATAACATAGAGTTCGTCAAGCCACTAGTGAGTTCAAGGACTTTGCTATCATATGGTGGAATGAACTTGTTAAAACTAGAACTGATCCTCCAACATGTGTTAGATTAAAGGAAGCTATGCGTGTTCGATTTGTTCCTCAATCTTTTCAGCGGGACCTTCGCAAAAAATTGCAGCGTTTAGACCAAGGTAACATGTCCGTAGAGGAGTATTATCAAGAGTTACAAAAGGGTATGCTGCGTTGTGGGATAGTAGAGGACATGGATGATAAAATAGCTCGTTTTTATGGGGGGTTGAGGCGTGAAATTCAGGAAATTATTGATTACAAGGAATATGATACTGTTAACAGATTGTTTCAGCTTGCTATGTTGGCAGAAAAAGAATTGCAGGGCCGACAACAACAGCAACAATGCACGAGGATCAACTTCACGCCGCGTGCAGCAACTACACCATCCAAAACAGCACCATCTTCGGCCCCCCGTGCAGCGACTACACCACCCAATGGCGGCCAACGAACTATACCGGCTGCTCCACCTTCTCGCGTGCCGGAAGGCAGCAAGGCGACATCATTCAAGCCTTCGTCGTCCACTCCTTCTACGGGTCGTACTTCCGACATTAAGTGTCATCGCTGCCAGGGACTTGGTCATATGATGAGAGATTGCCCGAGCAAACGAGCATACATAGCACGCGACGATGGCGGGTATGATAGTACTTCGGATGTTGAAGATGAAAATTCTCTTGCTACTGACTTTACAGATCCAAATGACGAACACACCGAAGAAGAGGTACTTGGTACAGCGGCGACGGAGAACTATAGGAGCATCATTGTGCAGCGTGCCTTGAGCTCCAAAGTGGAGACCGACGTCAAGCTACAACGACACAACCTCTTCCACTTGTTTCTCGTCGTCAAGGACTGCCGTGTACACACTATAATTGATGGAGGTAGCTGCAATAACTTGGTAAACATGTACGTCATCATGAAACTCGGTTTGACAACAAGAGCACACCCTCATCCGTACCACATTCAATGGTTCAACAACAGCGGTAAGGTTCGGGTAACACAAACAGCGAGAATCCATTTTTCAATTAGTTCATACCATGATTTTGCTGATTTTGATGTTGTTCCTATGGATGCTTGTTCTCTTTTATTGGGTCGTCCTTGGGAATTTGATACAGATGCTATTCATCATGGTAGAACCAATAAATATACTCTCATGCATAAGGGAATGAAAATCACTTTGCTCCCCATGACTCCTGCTGAAATTGTGCATTTTGAGAAGAGTAAAATTCGTGAGGGCAAAGCAACAAAATTAGAATCTGAAAAACAGCAAGTTATTAAGTTAAAATCACCATCATTGCTCGCAACTAAATCTGAACTTGCTGATTTATTCGATGCTAAGGGGATGTGCTATGCTTTAGTTTGCAAAGAAGCCATGTTTTCACATCATGAATTGTCTATTGCATTGCCCCCTGCTGTTGCTAACCTTTTGCAGGAGTTTGAGGATGTGTTTCCCTCCGAGATACCCCGTGGTTTATCACCGATGAGAGGCATTGAACACAAGATCGATTTGATTCCAGGAGCAAGTTTGCCAAATCGTGCAGCATACAAGGTGAATCCACAAGAAACTAAGGAAATTCAACGACAAGTCCAAGATCTATTGGACCTCGGGTACATTCGTGAAAGCATTAGCCCTTGTTCCGTTCCTGTTCTTTTAGTTCCTAAGAAAGATGGTAGTTGGCGCATGTGTGTTGATTGTCGAGCGATTAATAACATCACCATTCGATATCGTTATCCTATTCCTCGATTAGATGACATGCTTGATGAATTGAGTGGTGCTATCATCTTCACAAAAATTGACTTGCGTAGTGGTTACCACCACATTAAAATGGCACTAGGAGATGAATGGAAAACTGCATTTAAAACCAAGTTTGGACTTTATGAGTGGTTAGTCATGCCTTTTGGTTTAACTAATGCACCCAGCACCTTTATGTGATTAATGAACGAGGTTTTACGTGCTTTCATTGGACAATTTGTGGTGGTTTACTTCGATGATATCCTCATTTACAGCAAGTCATATGATGAACATCTTGATCATTTACGTGCTGTTTTTACTGTTTTGAGAGATGCACGTTTGTTTGGTAACCTCGAAAAGTGCGTCTTTTGCACCAATCGAGTCTCGTTTCTTGGCTATGTCGTTTCCTCGCAGGGAATTGAGATGGATGAGGCCAAAATTGAAGCAATCACCAGCTGGCCAGCCCCAACAACCGTCACACAGGTTCGTAGTTTTCTTGGTCTTGCAGGTTTTTATCGGTGCTTTGTGCGGGATTTCAGCACCATTGCAGCACCTCTACATGAGCTAACGAAGAAGGGAGTTCCATTTCGATGGGGCGAACAGCAGAAACAAGCTTTTGATGCTCTCAAATCGAAGCTTACACAAGCACCATTACTACAACTTCCTGATTTTGACAAGACCTTTGAGCTAGAATGCGATGCAAGCGGCATTGGTATTGGAGGCGTTCTCATACAAGGAGGTAAACCCATTGCTTTCTTTAGTGAAAAACTTCATGGTCCTTCTCTGAATTATTCCACTTATGATAAGGAATTGTATGCCTTAGTACGTGTATTACAAACTTGGCAACATTATCTTTGGTCCAAGGAGTTTGTCATACATTCCGATCATGAATCATTGAAGTATCTTAAGTGTCAAACCAATCTGAATAAATGACATGCTAAATGGATTGAGTTCATAGAGTCGTTTCCATACATCATTAAGCATAAGAAAGGGAAGGAAAATATCATCGCCGATGCATTATCTAGGCGTTATACCATGCTGTCCCAACTTGATCATAAAATCTTTGTTTTGGAAACAATTAAAGCATTATATCCTACTGATTTGGACTTCAAAGATGCTTTTGAAAATTGTAGAGAAGGAAGAACTTGGAATAAATATGTGCTGTGAGAGGGTCTACTCTATCGTGCTAACAAGCTATGCATTCCAGCTAGCTCCGTTCATCTATTGCTTTTGCAGGAAGCACATGGAGGAGGTTTGATGGGACATTTTGGAGTGAAGAAAACTGAAGATGTGCTGTCCACACATTTCTTTTGGCCAAAGATGAGGCGTGATGTCGAGCGCTACGTGTCACGATGCACTACTTGCAACAAAGCTAAGTCTCGCCTTAACCCACATGGTCTTTATATGCCTCTTCCTGTTCCTAGTGTACCTTGGGAGGATATTTCTATGGACTTTGTTTTGGGATTGCCTAGGACTAAGAGGGGGAGGGATAGTATTTTTGTAGTTGTTGATCGTTTTTCCAAAATGGCACACTTTATACCTTGTCCTAAGAATGATAATGCCTCACACATTGCTGATTTATTTATGACGGAAATTGTTCGTTTACATGGTGTGCCAAATACCATTGTTTCTGATCGTGATGCAAAATTTTTAAGTCATTTTTGGAGAACTTTGTGGTATAAATTGGAAACCAAGTTGCTGTTTTCAACTACATGTCACCCACAAACGGATGGACAGACCGAGGTAGTTAATCGTACTTTATCCACTATGTCGCGGGCTGTCTTGAAAACAAATTTGAAGTTGTGGGAGGAGTGTTTACCACATATAGAATTTGCTTACAACAGATCCGTTCACTCCACGACAAAGGTAAGTCCATTCCAGGTAGTGTATGGTTTCAATCCCCGTGCTCCTATTGATTTACTACCTTTGCCTCCTTTTGAAACTATAAATTTGGATGCTACACAACGATCTGAATTCATTCTTAAGATGCATGAAACTACAAAGAAAAATATTAAAATGATGAATGAGAAATATAGGATTGCAGGTAGTAAAGGTAGAAAAGAAGTAAAACTTGAACCGGGGCGATTTGGTGTGGTTACATTTGAGAAAAGAGCGATTTCCCGACTTGAGAAAATCTAAACTTATGCCACGAGCTGCTGGTCCTTTTAAGATCGTTGAAAAGATTAATGATAATGCATATAAGCTTGAATTGCCTCCCGATTTTGGGGTTAGTCCTACATTTAACATTTCAGATTTGCGACCGTACTTGGGAGAAGAAGATGAACTTGAGTCAAGGACGACTCCAATTCGAGAGGGGGAGGATGATGAGGACATCACAACAGCGGAGACACACATCGAACTGCAAGGACCAATCACAAGAGCACGAGCACGGTTATTAAATCAGCAGGTGAATTCGTTCCTAACTTATTTTGCATGTGATTTTGAGAATAGATTGCTATGTGATGATTTAATTGTTATTAGGAATAATGGAGAAGATCAACAAGTGATGGAAGGAGGCCTTGGGAGCGTGGAGAACCAGCTGGGACGACCAAAAGTTGATGGAAACAATTTACAACTCGGACTCGAGTTCAACTCGGAGTCGAGGAGCGGTCCACCTTAAAACAGCATCCCAGGAGGCATACGGACTCCATTTTTGACATTCTACATATGCACGTAAAGAGGAGAAGATAAACCTTCCAATGTTTCTGGTCCCACCTCAAAATTCCTCCGGAGTCATTAAGAATCGTCGAAACAAGTCAAGTCTAGATTTCTGTCCAGTGCTGCGCCACCGAATCGGGCCTTTGGGCCTTGTATCCCGTAAGAGTCCATTAGGGACGCGTCTAATCGTGTTTTGGTCGAACCCTAGCCTATAAATACTGCAGCCGCCGGTCATATTCGGTGGGTTTTGCTTAGATCAATAATATCGCCGTTCTACGGTTTGTGAGACCCCAACTTCGCGATTTCAGATCGTGTCTTCTACGTTCTTGCTCGTGTTCTCGGTTGCACTTGCAGGGATTAGCCTTCTTGGCGAGGTCAAGCGTGTGCAGCACGGTTGATAACCAACGGAGCCGTGGTGTAGTGATTGCAGGGGTACTCGTACCGCTCAAGTGCCGCGGATCATCAACGTCGAGTTCTCCACCCCAATCGACATACCTTTCGGAAGATCGGGCCTAAACCTACTCATCAAGAATCCTTAGATATTTAGATAAGATCTCCCCGGGACCACTTGTCAGGCCCCGGGACCCCACTTGAAAGGCATCCGACCTTGACTATAAAAGGCCTGGACGATCACTGATACAAGGACCAGACTTCGAATCCACGATACACACACATACGCATACACACTCACCAAGCAATACAATCCACCGTGGAGTAGGGTGTTACGCTCCTTGCGGCCCGAACCATGTAAAAACAACTGATTCATACTCTTTCGCTAGAACACTAGTTTGAGGCCTAAGCCCCACTGAAAAAGAACTTCCACAGGCTGCTTCTTAGCAGATCTGGGGGAAGTGTCGCATTGACCCTTCGACATTTGGCGCGCCAGGTAGGGTCTTCTTCCCTCAAAAAAGTGGTAGCACTTTCACCACCATGGTGTTCATCAGGCCCGTGGAAGGCAGTTTCCGAGGCCGTCGCCCGGTAACCAGATCCGTCCCTCGAGCGGCACTCTCTGGTCCGTCTCGCCCCCGTGCAGGTACGACTGGCCAAGCTAGCACCCCGGGACACGCCCTGGCTCAGTCGGCTTCCTCAACAGCGAGCCCAGAGAACGCTTTGGCAGCGGCCAGAGCTCTCCTCCACCACCCACCGTCACTGAACACCTCTGAGGGGGCGGCTCAGCTGTGGGTACAAGACATCAACAACCTCGTTGCCACCAACCATCACACCGCCAACTCTCGCTCCTCCAAGCCTACGAGCATTGGCTGGCTCCCTGTGGAGGACCTTAGGGCTGAGCTTGACCGTCGTCAAGCTCACATGGACAGTTGCATCATCATCAAGCGGCACCGAGAGAGGCGGCGCAACCACGACGCCGAATATGGCACTCAATTGCCTGTTCACGAGGCATCTTCCATCCATGGTGCGCCGCGAGTAAACCCTCTGCCACCTGATCAGGAGCACGTCGGATCGACAGCCACCCTGCAGTACTCGGTGCAGCAGGGTGTACAGCAACAGTACTTGGCACAGCCAATACTGTTGCAACAGCGCATGGCACAACCAGTGCCACAGCAACAGGTCCAGCAAGTGCCGCACATCGGGCAGCAGACCCCCGAGGGGTATGCTATCCCATATGCCTCTCCGACAAAGCCCGTCAAAGGCTGCTCGGCGTTGGCTCCGCACCTCCGCTTCGTGATGTGGTCGTGCAAGTTCCAATCGCATGTGTCGGAGAGGTTCGATGGAAGCATCAATCCGGCAGAGTTCCTGTAGATCTACACCAAGACGCTCCTTGCTGCGGGAGCAGATGAGACCATCCTGGCGAAATACTTCCCACTCCCCGATGAACCATCCCAAGGGTTCTATAACCTCTTTGGATGAGCTGTGCCGGTAGTTCACAATGAACATTGGCTGCTCCTATACGCGCCCCAGCACTGATCCCGAACTTCACGCCATGCGACAACAACCCAAGGAGACATTGTGGTCATTCATCCAGTGTTTCTCCGAGGTACGCAACTCCATTGCCAACATCCCAAATGCCTCGGTCATAGTGGCATTTTGCCAGGGAGTTCGAGACCGTAAGATGCCCGAGAAACTAGCAATGCACAACGTGCAAGGCGTCTCCGAGCTCTTGTCCATCGCAGATCGGTGTGCCAGAGCGGCAGAAGGCCGCGACTGGCACGCTCCATCCGCCCTCGGAGCAGGCGGGGCTGGCCAGACCGAAGAAGGAGCAGCTACCCCTGGCAGCGGCAAAAACAAGAACAAGAACCGGGGTGGCGGCCAGAACAAGCCGCTGCACGGATCCCCCATCGCGGCAGGAACCGCAACCGGAGGAAGCAAGCCGCCACGCCCAGAGAAATGTCCTCGTCGACCACCAGCCGCTGACGAAGACGTCGAGCCCTGCCAGGTGCACAAGACTCGTGAACACACCGCGGGCAAATGGCGGGAGATAAAAAGGTGTGCTGAACGCTATCAAAAGCAGGCTCAGCAACGCCCGGACGGATCCCCCACCTGCAAGCGGGAGGGCAAGCAGAAGGTCGAACCCAAGGTCGGAAATGACAAAGAGATGGAGTACCAGAAGCAAAGGCGGGCCATCAAAGTGGTCCACCAAGATGAGGACTCTAACGCGAGCAGCGACAATGAGCGTCGGAAGACCCTCCACGTCATCTTCAGAGGGTCTTGGGATCGCGCATCCCAAAATGCGGTCAAGACCCTTCGTCGTGTGGTGGCTTCGATAGCACCCGTACCCACTCCGGTGCAGCACGATCGCTGGAAGGAGACACCGATCAGCTTTGACGCCTCTGACTGCCCCAAGAACATGGCTGGGGCAGGGGTACTACCTCTCATAGTTGCCCCCACCATAGCCAACGTCAAGCTCCTCTACGTCCTGATAGATGGCAGGGCCGGCCTCAACCTCCTTAGTCGTGGTGCATTTGAGCAGCTGCAGATCCCGGTGTCCAAGCTAGCCCCCTCGAGCCAGTTTTTGGCGGTGGGACCTGGGAGCATCATTCCATATGGCAACATCCACCTACAGGTGACCTTCGGGACACCTAACAACTACAGGACGGAGAGCATCCTCTTCGACGTCGCTGATGTCAGCCTCCCCTTCAATGCCATCATTGGTAGGCCTGCTCTTTACCAGTTCATGGCTGTAGCCCACTATGGCTACCTCATCCTGAAGATGCCAACCCCCTCTGGCATCATCAGGATCGGCAAAGATCGCACCGCTGCAGTGTTGGCCTTGGAGCAGCTCCAAGCACTCACAGCAAACTCAACACCTGTCCCGAGTGGCGCTGGATCCAGTCGACCTCCACCAAGCACACGTCAGCGCAGAGTACTCGCCGCGCCTCAGCCCAGCCCCTCGGTGGCACCGACACCTCCGTGAATACAACCAAGCCCAGCGTTGGCATTGCTAGGACCACTCGCAAGACGAGCTGTCACGACGGAAAATAGGGATGACTCGCTTATCACCCCTCTAGATAGCTGCTGACAGCAAGGTTGCCCACCAACCATCGCAGCTACCCATGGAACTTTGGGTGCCCCTGTTGTAAATACCAGGCCTAGTAGAACATTGTGAAAAAGTAGTAGAACTTAGGAGCAGCACTAAGGACAACCGAGCACTGGGAGTCTCGGGACCAGAGTGCGCAATCAGCTTAGCTTGGTTCCAAACCATAGGCCTGTGCACCCTGCCTCCCTCGTCACCCGGAGGCAAGCCGTTGCCCTCTTTTGTAAAAGCCTGTCTCCTCCTACAAACTCCAATCAGAAATTCACTGTTTTTACTTGAAGGCTTCTTAAAAGACATTGTTCATTTAATTACTCATTAATTTTATGATCATGCCTTGATAACCTCGCTTACCATGTGTTGCCTTCATATTCACCGTCGCATACTCTGTAACTCATCCTAGCTAATGTCATGCAATCCAGCTACAGGCAGGCCAACTTGAGGTACCTGCAGTCTGTGAAAGGTCCACCCGGCTGCTCTAATCATTAGGGACCCATAGCGCCAAAAGGTTCCCCCAGGAAAAGTCTGTGCCGAGTAGGAGGTCCAGGGGGTGCAAGTTGCTTAGCTTGGTCCTGCACCATAAGAAAACACACCCTGCCTCCCAACGCTATATCTAAGTACTGGAACCAGAAAGTTCACACCCTAAGGACGATAGGAGCCGGGCCCCGAAGCACCAATGCATCGAATTATCCAAGTCCCATACGTCAGGCCAGTACTTCAAGGCATGGCAGAACTAGGGCGAGGAATCGTTATAACCGATGAACAAAGCTAGCCCCCCTCTTCCTATATGCTGGACAAACGTTAGAACATCCAGCTTCGGCACCTCCCAAGGGACCTGCCATCAAAGTCTACACAGAGATAGTGGACGACGCTGGAGCATCCAGCTCTGGAACCTCCCAAGGGTCCTGCCGTTGATGTACCAAAATGTCAGCGATAGCATCAAGCACGGATAAATGAGTAAACACCACTGCCTATAAACCAGGGGCCTGCAGTTGACGTCTAGACGAAGATGGTGGACAACGCCAGAGCATCCAGCTCCGGCACCTCCCAAGGGGCCTGCCGTCGACGTCTACACGGAGATGGTGGACGACGCCGGAGCATCCAGCTCCAGCACCTCCCAAGGGGCCTGTCGTCGATGAATCTATGACGATGGCGGATGACCCCATAGCATTTAGCTCCGGCACCTCCCATGGGCCCTCTCGTCGACGACTCTACACTAATGACACACAACGCCAGAGCATCCACCTTCGGCACCTCCCAAGGGGCCTGCCGTCGACTTCTAAACGGAGATGGTGGACAATGCTGGAGCATCCAACTCTGATACCTCCCATGGGGCCTACCGTCGACGTCTACACAGAGATTGTGGACGACAACGGAGCATCTAGCTCCGGCACCTCCCGAGGGGCCTGCCGTCGACGTCTACACAGAGATGGTGGACGACGTCGGAGCATCCAGCTCTGGCACCTCCCAAGGGGCCTACTGTCGACATCTACACAGAGCTGGTGGACGACGCCAGAGCATCCAGCTTCGGCACCTCCCAAGGGGCCTGCCGTCGATGTCTACGTGGAGATGGTGGACGATGCTAGAGCATATAGCTCCGGCACCTCCCAAGGGGTCTGTCGTCGACGACTCTATGACGATGGCGGATGACGCCAGAGCATCTAGCTCTGGCACCTCCCAAGGGGTCTGTCGTCGACGACTATACGACGATGACAGACAACGCTAGATCATCCAGCTCCAGCACCTCCCAAGGGGCCTACCGTTGACTTCTAGATGGAGATGGTGGACAACACCGGTGCATCTAGCTCTGACACCTCCGAAGGAGCCTACCGTCGATGTCTACACGGAGATGGTGGACGACAACGGAGCATCCCGCTCCGGCACCTCTCGAGGGGCCTGCCGTCGACGTCTACACGGAGATGGTGGACGACACCAGAGCATCCAGCTCTGGCACCTCCCAAGGGGCCTATCGTCAACGTCTACATGGAGATGGTGGATGACGCCAGAGCATCCATCTCTGGCACCTCCCAAGGGGCCTGCCGTCGACTTCTACACGGAGATGGTGGACGACGTCGGAACATCCAGCTTCGGCACCTCCCAAGGGGCCTACCGTCGACGACTCTATGACCATGGCGGATGATGCCAGAACATCTAGCTCTGGCACCTCCCAAAGGGCCTGCCGTCGACAACTCTATGACGATGATGGATGACACTGTTGCATACAGCTCTGGTACCCCCCAAGGGGCCTGCCGTCAACGTCTACACGGAGATGGTGGACGACGCAAGAGCATCATGCTCTGGTACCTCCCATGGGGCCTGCCGTCGATGTACCAGAACATCAACGACAGCACCAAGCACGGATAAATGAGTAAACTCTACTGCCCCGCTCTTGTTGCTAATTAGTTTCGCTTGCAATAACCTATAAACCAGGGGTCTGCGGTCGACGTCTACATGGAGATGGTGGACGATGCCGGACCATCTAGCTCCGGCACCTCCCAACAGACTTGCCGCTGACATCTACAAGAAGATGGTGGATGACGCTGGAGCATCCAGCTTCAGCACCTCCCAAGGGCCTGCCATTGAAGTCTACACAGAGATGGTGGACGACGCCGGAGCATCCAGCTCCGGCACCTCCCAAGGGGCCTGTCGTCAATGTCTACAAGGAGATAGTGGACGATGCTGGAGCATCCAGCTGCGACACCTCCCAAGGGGCCTGCCGTCGATGACTCTAGGATGATGGCTGATGATGCCCGAGCATCTAGCTCCGGCACCTCCCAAGGGGCCCGCCGTCGATGACTCTACAATGATGACAGATGGCACCAGAGCATACATCTCCGGCACCTCCCAAGGGGCCAGCCGTCGACGTCTACACGGAGATGGTGGACAATGCCAGACCATCCAGCTCTGACAAATGGTGGCGCCATGACATCCTGCGGTCAAGTGGTAGATGTGGGTAGCCAACTAACCACATCTACCAAGGAGCCTCTAACAGGGTTCACATGAAGAAAATCAACGGATGACAGTATGGCCATGTCAGTTGTGCAAATTGTTGGTCCTGAGAAGCCAACGAGCTCAACAACGGTTTTGCAGATCCTCACGATTTGGAACGACAATTGAGAGTCACAGAGACAAAGCAAGAAGCCAAACATAAATTCAAATCCATTAAGGAATTATTTACAACGAAGTGTGAACCCCATATACAAAAACAAGCCACCAGCCTCAGCCCCGACTGAACTACGCTACGACGTGTTTGGCAGCTTCCTTAACCTCTGCCGATGCTGCCGCCTCACATTCCGCAACAGGGCCTTAAAAAACTGGCTCCAGTGGCAGATGAGCGTATCGGCTCCAGTAGCACACCAAGACATGGGATTCCACTGTATCCGCTGCTGCCTTACCCTCTTCCACACGCTAAGTCAGTTGACGCTCCCATATGAGCTCCCGGCCGCGGCGCTCTGCCGTGTGGTCCCGAGCTTGGACGTCAAGATCGTGCAGGAGGAGTTCTGGATGCTCAGCTAGGTGCTTCGCCCGATCCTGGGCAAGATTGCTCTCATGGAGCTCATGGTTTTCGAGGCGCGACTGTAGCCTATCCTGATTAGCTTCAGCTTGGGCCATCATCGCCTGTGCTGCCGCCTCTTGTTCGGCAACCGTAGCCTCCCTCTTGGCAACGGCGGCTTCCTGATGACTCAGGGCCTCTCGACCGGCAGCAAGAGTGCGCAGGCGGGCACCAACGGCGTCGTCAGCCAGGATGTTCTTGGTCAAGGCATCTGAGGCCCTCACCAATCGGTGCCTCACCTCCAGTTCCATGTTCTCCTTCTAGTACTTCGCCTTTGCCTCAGCGATCATGGAACTCAGGGGACCCTTCCAGCCTTGGAGGCGCTCGCCCTTGGCACGCAGCTTCTCCCACTCTGCGACAATAGCATCTTATGCTTTGTGGGGGTTGGATTGCACCCGAAGGATGCTGGATTGTGTCAGGTCCATGACGTCGGAAAGCCGCTCTAGATTCGCCAAAGTCAGGGAAGGTCGTCCGGTGATCAGTTGGGGGATACCTTCCTCCTGTAGTGGTGAAGGCGAGGCCACCAACACTAGGGATCTTGCCCCCAGAGCATGAGCATGAGTTGCAGTTCCACCTGACACAACAGGGTCACCACCTCTCAAATGGCCGATTGCTGAATCAGCAGCACTAGGGGCCAGACCCCCAACCCCCGAAGTCGGCTCTGACATTGCCTCTGCCACGACGGCCGGAGGTGCCTCAGCCATGATAACCGGAGGTGCCTCTGGCACGACAACTGGAGATGCAACCAGAGATTCTTCAATACCCACGTCGGGCACAGACACCAGAGCAGCACTCCCGTGGAGAAGCTTGGCAGGCTGCCCCGCATGCCCAACCGTAGCATCCTCGGCCGCCTTCAAAGCACTCTGGGGCAGTACACCCGACGGTAGGGGCCTCACAACAGCTGACGTAACCCTGCAAATCAAGACCAAGCCCTGACCAATTAACATAGGCAGACAAGATAATAGAGCAAGCGTAGGCAAGAATGCCTTACTGATGTCCACGAAAGCTCATGCGAGCCTCCACCTTCGGCGATACTGAAGCCGCGGGCCCTGGCTATGGCGTAATAGGTGATGCCATCCCGGCAAAGCTTCTGCCAAGGCCACCAACAGTGCCACCACACTGTACCAGTGTACTCCCTCCAACCTCGACAGAGCCACCTCCCGAGCTGCCAATGACATCGGCTCGAGGCTGTTTTGCCTGAGGCTCCGAAGGTGTCATCCTGCCGGAGTCCCGTATGGCATCATGGACCATGCAGGTGGCAAGGACGCTAGATGATGTGCCGAACACCAATGACGGAGGAGCCGCCGCCTGGCGGACCAAACTTCTCCTCGAAGAACCGCCAGCGCCTAACACTGGAGAGGGGTGCTCTGGTGGATGCAGACTTGGAGCAAAGGCCACCTGTGGCGGCGCCCTCGGTGGCGACTGAGGGCATTTCTCCTTCACGATCTCGACCACCAGGGCCTTCCCTTTGCCTACGTTGGGGACCGGTGCCTTTCACTTACCGACGTCGGGGACCAACACCTTGCCTTCCCCCCCAGCAGCGGGCGCCTCCCTTGCCCCGGTGGCCTCGGAGCCTGAAGAAGGTGCGGACTCCTCCGAGGAGTTGACGATGGTCAGTCCCTGGTTCTCATCACCGACCTGCTGCGGCGCAAGACCAATCGCGTCCAAGTTGGGCATCTGCTTCAGATCTTCGCCCGAAGGTCTCGATCTGTGCAATGCGGTGGGCAAGCTTACGGCAGGTTAAAGTCGTCGCCCGATAGCAGGTCGTCGCAAGCCGTGGACATTGCTTCGAACACCTCCTGAGGGGTTGTCTCTGTGTCGCGACCCCTCAGCAACCTGTTACAATCTTCGTGCCCGAAGTAGAGCCATGATGGGCGACAACGATGCTAGAGAGGGGCTAGACGACGGTGAATGAAGTCGGCCATCACTGACAACTTCGACAGACCATCGTCCGCTAGGAATCAGATCCTCTCCATCATCGGCTTGTACGCCACCTCGAGCTTCGGGCACTCCTCCCAGACCGCCTCCCTCATCGTCAGCCACCCGGAGGGCAAGACCATGCGATCATGGGCATCAGCATGTACTATCACCCAGTCGCTCCTCCAGCCAGGCCACTTCGTCAGGGAGAGCACAGTAATGTACTTCAAGGGGTTGTTGGCCCGATGCTGGAAGCAAAATCCGTTGAGGAAGTTGGCTTTGCTCTTCTTCCCGGTCCGCCTTAGCATGAAGAACTGCAAGAACACCAGCACATATGGGCACACCCTGACAAACATCTCACAGATATGCGAGAACACCGCCGCCACGACCAGAGTGTTCGGCGACAGATGGTGGAGTTGGATCCCAAGGACTTCCATAAGTGTCACCAGAAAGGAGGAGACAGGAGGAACAAATCTGGAGTATGCATATGCCTGGAAGAAGACGATCTCCTTTTCCCCCAAATCCATTGGCAAGGAGCCAGGACTGATCAGATCCCGTTGTTCCTTGTCCTCCCAACCAAAAAGAAGCATCACAGGTGAGACATCCTCCATCCGGGAAGGAGGCAGAGCTGAGTCCATTGAAGCAGAGGGTCGAGAACCTCAAGGATGGGCAGACACACAAGGAGGGAGTCGATGGCTCGAATGCTTGGGACGTGCAGAAGAAAGGAAATTCCATTAACCACAAAGGTACCCCTTTTAGTGCACCATAGTGGCATTTGGACACACCGTGCAAATTTGATTAGGCTCAAAATCAACAGCTTGTAACACAGCGACCATGACGAGCGGGCCCAGATCCCACATCAGAAAAGTCGGCCCAGACAGTTCCTGGCCAGAGAAGGCAACCCGGCGTTTCCCATAAAGACGAAAGTGAAAGCAGCAGAAGTGCAGCAGGCACCTCGGGAACCGTCGCGATAATGTCACAACAAGCAAAGATCTCATCTCCACGACCTGTCAACCAGAGGGGGATGCGTGGTCGTAACAACAGAAGAGCGCACCACTGTGGCTGATCGAGAAAAATTAAAAGACCCCGCGGGAAAGAAGGATAAGCCCCCCCTCGGGCTCGTCGCCTCACCCAAAGGTGGACCCAGGGGCCACTGTCTTTACCCAACATACCGGGTACCTTGACACACAGGCTCGAGCCGCCTGGGTACCTTGCCTCCCAGCAAGGACAGGGTCCGAGGGCGCCATGTGTCCAGGAAACCCGGACCCGCCATCCTCAGATGGGAGGTACGGGGTGCCCACGAGACATCCCGAAGGAGGCAATCAGCTCCACCTTGACGACAAGCTCCCAGGCAGGCACGTGTCTAGCGGGATGGGACCCGACCTCCCCCGTGGAGGTGAGCTCCCAAGCTACCACGTGGCACATGAAGTCAAGACTTGACCTCCCCCACGGAGGCAGGCACCCAAGCTGGGGCAAAATCTGGCCTCCCTCGCGGAGGTGAGCTCTCGAGCTGCCACACGGCCTGCAAGACTGGCGTGGCCTCCACCATGGCGGAGAAATCCCCAACAGCTGCATGGTCAGTCCACATGCCCTGAGCGGATAGTGAGGAAGTTAAGAGGGTGGTACGCCTTGTCTCCATCAAGCCTTGAAGATACGCGGCTTCCCCAGATGCATAGTGTGGCCCACGCCTAATGTCAGGTACCGCTGCGACTAATCACATCACAGTGATGGTGCCGCAGGCCTATCCTACTACGCCACGTGGGTAGCTTACGGTGCCATAGACAGGTGGATGGGACATTTCCTGCCAATGTCAGCAACAGCGCGTGGGCTACTGATGACCTGGGCGGAAAGACGGCGGGTCCTCAAGTATATGGTCAGAACAAGCTTACAGAAGAAGCTTTAGATCTTTAGATAAGATCTCACTGGGGCAACTTGTTGGGCCCCAAGACCCCACTTGTAAGGCATCCGACCATGACTATAAAAGGCTTGGACGACCATCGATACAAGGATGAGATTCGGAATCTCTGATACACACACATACGCATACACACTTACCAAGCAATACAATCCACCGTGTAGTAGGGTCTTACGCTCCTTGCGGCCCGAACCACGTAAAAACAACTGACTCATACTATTCTGCTAGAACATTAGTTTGAGGCCTAAGCCCCGCCGAACAAGAACCTCTGTGGGCTGCTCCTTAGCAGATCCGGAGGAAGTGTCGCATTGACCCTTCGACAGCTACATAGATGAGGAGGTTAATGTCAAGCAACCATCGAGTTTTAAAAATCCATATTTTCTTAATCATGTTTACAAACTGTACAAAGCCTTGTATCTCAAACAAGTCCCTAGAGCATGGTATGATAGGGTAAAAACATTCTTATTTGGAAAGAGGTTTACCATGGGCAAGGTTAATAAAACTCTTTTTGTGCTTAAGCATGGCAATGGCTCATTATTCATTCAAGTGTATGTGGGTGATATTATTTTTGGTTGTGCTTCTCATGATATTGTGTCCATGTTTTAAACTTTGATGAGTTCAGAATTTGAGATGAGTATGATGGGAGAACTCACGTACTTCTTGGGGCTGCAAACCAAAGAGGGTACCTTATTGCATCAAACGAAGTATACAAGAGACCTTCTTAAGCGCTTCAACATGAACAAAATCAAGCCTCCTTAGACACCTAATGGAACAACAACAACACTTGAACTTCATGAAGAAGTTGACTCGGTTGATCAAAAATAATATAGAAGTATGGTTGGATCACTTTTGTACATCACGGCATCAAGACCGGACATACAATTCAGTGTATGTCTTTGTGCACGATTTCAAGCTTCCTCACGCACTTCACATCATCAAGCCATCAAAAGAATTCTCAGGAATTTACACATAACTCAAGAATTTAGCATTATTCTTCCTTCTTCCTCGACCATCACTTTGAATGCTTTTTTAAATGATGATTTGGGGGTTGTAGGATTGATTGGAAAATTACTTCGAGTGATTGTCATTTTCTTGGTAATTCACTTGTTGCTTGGTCCTCTAGAAAACAAAGTTCAATTGCAAAATCCAAGGCCGAATCTGAATATGTAGCTGCTGCTAGCGCTTGCTCAAGAATTCTTTGGATTGTTCAAACACTTAAGGACTACGTGGTTGATTTATATAGTGTTCCTCTATTTTTTGATAACACTAGTGCCATTTGCATTGCTAAAAGCCTGGTGCAACATTCCAGAACAAAGCACATTAACATTAGGTATCACTTTCTCTGTGATAATGTTGAAAAAGGAAACATTGTGCTTCACCATGTCGATACCGAACAACAATTGGCTGATATTTTCACAAAACTTTTGGATTTCACTCGATTTTGTTTCATTCGTAGTGAAATAGGGATTATACATCCTTAGAGCTTAAATTGTGGGGGAGTTTTGAAACTTGGGAATTCTATGTGTGAATTTGAAATTAATATAATATGAGCATAATATTTCATAAATATACGGCTTTGTGATTCCTTTTACATGCTGAAAGTTCATACTACATTACTCATGTTATACATTTTGTAATTTTTTCCATGACTAGTAATTGGAATAATTACTTACACTAAATATTATCATGATCGAACTTTCTTGCTATTTGAACTTTTTGCATGCTCACATGTGCTTTTAATAACGAAAAAATAATCTATCAACTATCCAAATGTTGAGCTTTTATGATCAAATAAAAAATGAGAAAAGATCAAGAGAATATGCATGCATCACACTTCTTCTTTTGAGATGGCTTATCATTGCACCTAGATATGAACTTGGAAGAAGTTTTTTATGTCTAAAACCATGTCCTTAAGCTTCTAATTGTCAAATGACATAGGCGTGGCTTGGTTGGTTAGGATAAGGCAGATGTGGCATATAATCTCTTGCAAATGTTATATGATCAGAATTTCTGCTTTAAATGATATTGAAAAATGAAAAATACAGCAACAAGTGTAACACTTTCATGTTTTGAAATAGTTAAGTTTGTGGTCATGACTTGCTTAAATTGAACATTACAATTGTTCTATAGCATGGCTTACACTACTTTATGTATGCCATTGATGTGATAGTGTAACTTACTTGATAGTATGACTTGGATGAGCTTTGTTTTATATGTATATGTTATAACATGCTCATAACATCTGAAATTTCTCTTTTGAACCTTGTTGAGTAGATTGTCAAAGGGGGAAAGATATGTATAGAGGGGGAAATATTTTAATTTATTTCTCATTTGATTTTTAAAAATGGGGATAAAAATGTTTTCAAAAGTTTTCATGTGAATAAGCCAATAGCAGAATTCTAAGTTGTGTTGCCAATGCATTCATCAATGGGGAGATTGTGAGACCTATGTGTGTTGAATACATTGGCTATTACAATAAAAAGTTTTGAATATTGCCAAAACAACGTTTTCATCAAGGTCTGACGATAGGTCTGACATATTTTGGGTAGCTCCGGCATGGTCCGAAGATAGGCCCGACATGCTTTGGGTAGCTCCAACAAGGTCCAACGTAAGATCTGTTGGGTAGGTACGGTGAAAGGTCCGGTTAGCTATGGCAAGATCCGGTTAGCTCTGCATGGTCTGGTACAAGGTTCAGTTAACTTTGGCAACGTCCGATGCAAGATCGCAGTGGTTTTGCTTTTAACTTGCAATGTTTGAAACATGCTTTACACTGATGGGAAGATTTGTTAGTACTTTTGGACTAAGTTTTTGATGTGTTTTGGTGGTCAAGGATGGTATTATCTTGCTATGTTTGCAACATGCTTATGTGAGTTGCTCACGTAAGGTGTTGTATTTTTCGACCTAATGAGAGTCAAGTCGAGGACTTGGGCTCGCAATGAATTGGTTGTTTATTCATGTGCAGGTGTTGCTTGAGGTCAAGACATGGATGGTGATGGGATCCATTGAACTAGTCTTAGGGAAAAGATGAGGTTCAACAAGCAAGTTTGGGAGGAATTGTGGTTGAGTTGATCGGGAGGTCTTGCAGCATGTTTGGGTCAAGAATAATGCATATGAGGGTATCGTGGTTGAGTTGATCGGTAGGTCATGCAGCATGTTTGGGTCAAGAATAATGCATATGAGGGTATCGTAGATGTTGTTGAAGATGTCTGCGTGTGTTCAAGGAGTTCATGGACATGGCAACATTGTCCCAAGGCGTGATGAAGATAAGTGGATATAAAGAATTGGTCGGAAAGGACCAACCAGCTAGATTATGCCTCAGGTTGCGGCTGAGGTGGTTATGGCTCGTTTACGAAAACTTTTGAGTTTGTTTTGGTGATATTTCATGCGGGTCATAAAGTTGAGTTGTTTTAGGAATGTGTTATACGTTCCTGAGGTTTTTGGAAGTCTTAAGATTGCTTCTATCTGCATATAGAAGAGTCTTGAGCAGTTATAGATAGTTTCGGTTGAAACTGAGTAGGGTTAGAGTCCTAGTTAGGATTGGGTTGGTCTTAGGGCTGGTTACAAAAGCAAGGGAGGCAAGGGATCGTTGTGAGAGAACTTTGGGCTGTCCCTCTTGTGATCTATTGAATAAATTTGTAGTTTTAGAAGAGCTTTCGTGCCTTGTTCGTCCGACTTGTTTCAGACAAGTTTTTCTCGTCGAGTTTCTGCACAGCACTACGTTGCTTTGGTGTTTTTATCATAACTAGAGTTTTAAAGATCCAATTGACGTGATTCTTTTTGGATTCTCTTCACAACTTGATTATATGTCATCTGTGAAAATTTCACGGTCATTCAATTTGTGGTTTCCAATCTACACAAGTTTCTTTGCAGTGTTGCAAATCTGTTTTTTTTCTCGGGTAGAAGAGATTGACCCTTGTTCGATCCTTCGATCACAACTTGAGTTTTTCTTGATGGTTTTCTGTGATTCTTGTTTTCATGTCTTCGTGACTTGATTATGTATAACCTCTACCACTTTTTTCATAGTTGAACACGTTTAGATCAGTTGCACACACGGTTTCTTAATGGATTGATTTTCTGCCGAGGGGTTTTTTGTTGCTTCCACTGGAATAGTTTTAATATACCATTCACCCCCCCCCCCTGGTAGTTTCTTACGTGGTCTTTGATCCTACATGGACCATTCAAAATTTTGGGCAGAAGTGGAGAAGTGACATATAATTTGGAGATGCCAACACATCTTTCTGATGTTCATGATGTATTCCATGTTTCTCAGTACAAGAAGTGCTTAAGGGTAATGGAGGAATTGGAATTAGAGGCAGATTTGACTTTTGCCGAGCAACCGGTCAAAATCTTGGAAACAGGGGAGAGTGTCACAAGTAACAAGGTGCAAAGTACAATAGAAGCATCATACAGAATTGGAAGCAACTTGGGAGATGGAAGATAATATCAAGGGAGAATTTCCCTAACTCTTCTCTTCTACGTCGAATCTCCAAGGCGAGATTCATTTTAAGGGGGGTAGGTTTGTAAAACCCTTATTTTTGTCCATCGTGAATTACATACATTATTATACATGTTTAACATTAAGCAAGACAAAAAAGAATAAGTTTAAAATGAATTAGAACGAAAACAACAGTTAAAAGCCTATGTCAGTGCGGACTTGTCCAGTTTGGACCCCATACTAGTCCATTTTGCTCTCTGTTGTTTTCCGTACGTGTCCGCTGTTTGCTGCAAACTAGTCTGAAAAATGTTTCTGTTGTGGTCCGGACTTGTCTGTTATCGAGTACGATCTAGTCCGATTTTTCATAACTATAAACTTTTCGGAGGTTTCCAGTAATTCCTCGGCTTTGGTCTGGTTTTTGGAAATTCGACAAATCTCCGGACATGTCAGTCCTCATACCAGACTTGTCCGTTTTGTTTTCTGGAACCATTCGGACTTCTCTGGATTTCCACCAGATCTGTCCATTTAACTTTTTTGTCCCATATCAGACTTGTCCGGCCTTAATACGGACTAGTCCGGTGTGCCTTACTCGGATTCTATTTTTCCTTACCGACGAGTTATTGGGAATTTGCCTTATGTGAGCCCAAGAACATCATGGCCAACCCCTGTAGAGCCCAGGTGGGACCCCACACAGGCCTCCACCACCTCAAACTCGAATTCCACCCAAACCCTACCACCTTCACCCTATATAAACACGCCAACATCCACCCTTTCATCTCTTTGCCATAAACTGAAGAAAATCCTTAACCCCAGTTCGTGAGAGTCGCCATCAAGGAGCCTCCACCGCAGGGAGAACAAGGAGAAGAGAGGAAGGAGGAGGATCAACCAAGATCGTTGTCGCTGCTGCGATCTTCATCATCAACTCTCCATCGTTGATGTTTCCTCCAACAATTCCTCATCTTCTTTGGATCTGGACGTCAAGTTCTCGAGTTCCATGAAATCCTCAACCCCTGAACCCAAGGATTCATGATAAATACCTTATATCCCTCTTCTCTATGTAAAATATGGTTCTATATTTACTTAAACTATGCTCTAGTTGAAAATTCGCTAAAACCCTAGCTAGGACGGACATGTCCGGTCAAACTGCGGACTAGTTTGGTCTCTCAGTTCTGAAAATTCTTGGAACTTCTTCAATATTCTTTGAAATGACTTGGAACTTGTTCTAACATGTAAAACTTAACTGTGATTAGTTAGTAATCAATGATATCAACCTAATAACATGCATTACCCCATAATTGCATTATTCATACATGTCATGACATATTGAGTAATATATGAGCATTCATTGATTCTATTGCTTGTTTTGTATGTTGTTGCATGGAATAGATGGTGCTACTCTAGAGGGTGTTGTCTAGGACCTGCAGCACCAGAATTTCGAAGCCTTTGATCCTAGAAAATCTCTAGAGCAAGGCAAGTGTCCTTGAACATTTTGATCTTGTTTTTAAACGTTTTGTTTGAAAAATTGCATGCTTGTGTCAAAATTGATGGGAAACCCAAGATATGTGTTTAATAGACTTTTTTAACCATCCTTGTCACTTGGAATACATTATAGAGAGTCGTGAAGGGTATTTTACCTTTTTGCTTCACTTTAATTAATTGGGATGGGAAAACAACAAAATGGCTTAACTATGAATTGACGAGCATGTATAAGATGAGAATTGATGAATGTCTTTAATTTGGAACATGTGACTTGGGAGATCTAAGCAAGCATGGATTGTGGACAGGGTTGGAAGTTATGGTGGTTTTACTTTCTTTAGGTCTAAGGACTGGTTCATGATGTGACCATTCAGGATTTACAGTGCCATCGCAAGGCCAAGTATAAGTGTGACGTAGCTGAATAATTAGATGTGCTAATGGTATTGTATGGACCATTGGATGGTGCGGGGAATGGAAGTCGAGGAGGGCTACCCTGGGAACCGCATGGCATATGAGGTGTCCCGTGGGCGGGATAATGAAGATTCAAGCCTGCTGTTGAAACCTTAGTGGGTCCGTGTATACTTGTAGTCTCTTTGTAAAAGCTATTTTGTCATCTCTTGGCCACACACCAAAGGAAGTTTGACACGGCATAAGGGATGTTCTTAGTTACCGAAAGGTGATGAAATCTCAAACGTGTGGGTAAAGTGGTACAACCTCAGTAGAGTGTTAAGAACTATCATGATAGTCGTGCTCCCGGTTATAAGCAACCTGGACCCTCACATGATTAGAGTGGAAACTGGGATTTTCGATGGTTTGGTTATGGTTCTTGGTTGAGTTGTGATAAATGGACATGGTTAATGATGATGGTAAGAATTTGGTAATGGGATGGATAATTATAGATGGATATGATATGATGGAAAATGATTGTGTTGGATTCATAATTGGTAATTAATTGGGATATGATGGGATTATTTCACATAGATATCTTAATATGCTTTTTACATGTTTTAACTGTACTTTTCAGCAAATAGCCATTATTTATTATAGTTCCTTGTTTAAGCTACATGTTATATTTTTCCCACACTTGTTGAGTATGACATGTGCTCACTTGCAATCCCCCAACCAACAGTTTCAGGTGATGTTTAGGTGTACCCTGAGGATAATGCGGAGTACTAGGTTATGTGCTGCTGTCGACTTGCCTGTGGATTGCTTGGAGCCGCACTATATCCCACATGCTTAGTTGTTTAGCTTAATGTTAAGATTATTTATGCTGCAGTGTTAGTAGTATTGATAACAATGATCATTAAAGTTTCTAATTTGAGGATTATTTGAAATTGTAATAAAATTACTTATTTATTAATTTGTGCTTTGGTAATTTTCTGTATTTCGTTTGTGATGCACTCGTGTATGTGTGTTGAACATTTTGGGCACACATATGTGTCGCACTTGGTTCATTTTTGGAACCGGGTGTCACACAAAATAAGCTCTTAAGTCCTAAGTAGCAAAGTATTTATGATATTCTGCATTTTACTTCTCTCCTACTTAGCCAAATGGGGATAGTGGCATGATTGGGAAGGAGTGGTGTGGGTTGGAGCTTGCTTTATTGGACATGGAAAATATTACCAAACTTCAAGGATAGGCGTTAAAGTAAATCAAATCGACAACATCTTCCTCTTTGTCCAAATTTTCCTCGGTATCTAAAAAGATCTTGAGACGGTGCCCATTTACCTTTAATAGATGACCTTAATCATTTTGGAGTGTAATTGCTCCATGAGATTAAGTATCTACCAAAGTATAGGGACCTTCCCATTTGCTTTTTAGTTTTGCATGTCCAAAAAGTTTGACTGTAGAGTTGAAAAGTAGGACTTTATCACCAGGCTTGAACTTATTAGGCGTAGTTCTTTTATCGTGCCACCTCTTGTTTTTTTCTTTATAGATCTTGGCACTATTGTATGCCTTATCCCTCCATTCTCCCCGTTCGGAAATTTGCATCTTGTGCAACCTTACAGCTTCGTGGAGATCCATGTTCCACTTATTAATAGCCCAATAAGCTCTACGTTCCAACTCTATGGGTAAATGACAAGTTTTCTCGTAGACAATTTGGAAAGGTGACATTCCAATGGGTGTCTTATAGGCAGTATGGTATGCCCAAAGTGCATCGGGTAGTTTGTTCTTCCACCCATTCCCCATCTCAAAGACAGACTTTTGCAGAATATTCTTGAATTGTTTGTGTGAAGTTTCTGCTTGACCAATTGTTTGGGGATGGTACATAGTAGCAATATTATGCCTAACCCAAACTCCCTCAGAAAGCTTCAGAAGGTCTTATCAATCAAATGAGACCCTCCATCACTTTTGACCATTCGTGGAGTTCTGAACTGTGGGAAAATAATTTCATGGAACATATTCGGAGCGGCTTTGGCATTGACATGTTTGCATGGTAATGTTTCTACCCATTTGGACACTTAATCTACGACCACCAGAATATACTCACAATCATAGGACTTCGAAACAGGTCCTATGAAGTTGATCCCCTACAAATCAAATAATTCTACTTGGAGATTGTACGTGAGGGGCACCGCATTGAAAGCAGTTATACCTCCATGCTTTAGTCATTCCTGGTATCTTCGAATGAATTCCTTTGTATCCTCATACATTGAGAGCCAGAGGAATCCACTTTGCGAGATCTTTGCTTGAGTACGGTAAACACCGTAGTGCCCGCCATAAGAGGTTGCATTGCATCTATCAATGATTTTGGTTCCTTCGACTGTTGGAATGCACCTTCTAAGTAACCCATCAGAACATACCCGATAGAGGTATGGATCATCCCATTGGTGACATCAGCTCTCAAAATTGAGCTTTTTCTTATCCTGCCCTGGTGGTATGTACCCTGTAACCATGAGGTTTACAATGTCCGCATACCAAGGGTTAGAGTCGGTTACCTTTAGCAACATATCATCATGTAGGAAATCGTTGATGGGTATGTCTGATGTATTTGGGATTTCCATATGTGAGAGGTGATTAGTGACAGAATTCTCTACTCCCTTTTTATCCCTTATCTCAAGGTCAAACTATTGGAGTAGGAGGATCCATCGGATTAGCCTAGTTTAGCATCTTTCTTAGTGAGCAAATATTTCAAAGCAGCATGGTCTGTGTAGACTTTGACTTTTGCTCCAACCAAGTATGATCTAAACTTATCAATAGCAAAGATAATAGCTAGGAGCTCCTTTTCAGTTGTAGCATAGTTATGTTGAGCTCCCGTTAAAGTCTTGCTAGCTTAGGCTATTGCATGATGCCTCTTATACTTGGTTTGGCCAAGGACCGCTCCAACAACATAATCACTAGCATCACACATGGTTTTGAATGGCAGCATCTAATCAAGGGGTTGAATGATTGGAGCTATGATGAGTGCCTTCTTGAGGATGTCAAAATATTGGTGGCACTCATCGTCGAGGGGTCTAGAGATTTTGTAAAAATCCTTGATAAATCGTCGACAAAACCTCACATGGCCTAAAAAGCTACGGATACACTTAATGTTCGTGGAAGGTGGAAGCTTTTCAATTACTTCAATTTTGACTTTGTCCACCTCAATCCCCCTTTCAGACACCAAGTGTCTTAAGATGATGCCTTAGCGGACCATAATATGACACTTTCCCCAATTTAGCACCAAGTTTTTCTTTTGGCATCTTTGTAAGATCTTGTCTAGGTTCTCAAGACAATGATCAAATGTTTTTCCATAGAAAAAAAGTCATGCATGAAAACTTCTATGATTTCCTTGATCATGTCTGAGAAGATAGACATCATGCACCTTTAGAATGAAGCGGGTGCATTAGACAACCAGAACGACACACGCCGACAGGCCACGTTCTGTAATGGCATGTGAAGGTGGTATTACTTTGATCATCAGGGTGGATGGGAATTTGATGGTAGCCAAAATGCCCATAAAAGAAACAAAAGAAGGAATGTTTTGCCAACCGCTCAAGCATTTCATAAATGAAAGGCAACAGGAAATGATCCTTCATTGCTGCCTTGTTAAGTTTTCTGTAGTCAATACATCCTCCACCTAGTGACGTTTTGTTGAGGAATGAGTTCATTCCTCTCATTTCGAACAACTTTCATTCCTCCTTTGTTGGGCACTACATGGACAAGGCTAACCCACTGACTATGAGGAACAAGTTAAATTATCCTAGCGTGCAAGAGTTTCAAGACCTCCTTCTTGACAACCTCCTTTGAGGTTCCCTAGAAATTGTGTTAAATGGGTCGGTGGGAATGCGATGGGTGCAAAGAGCAGGGCTGATTCCCTTAAGGTCTTGGAGTTGAGTAGCCTAGGATGGATCTATACTTTTCTAAGACGATCATGAGTTTGGCAGTTTCATATTGTGAAAGCTTGTCACTTATGATGACAAGAGCTTCTGCATCGTCGTGTAGAAAAGAATAACGTAGGCCAGGAGGTAGTGTTTCAACTCAATCGAGGGCTTTTGTGATGGCTCTAGTTTGGGAAAATCAAATGTCTTCTGCAATTCATCCTCTTCTTGGATAAATTGTTCTTTTTGTTCTTAAATTTTTGGAGAATCTAAGAATTGAAGGGCCTTGGTATTCTCAATTGGCTCACTCATGGGAGAGTGGAAAGAATGCAAGACAAAAATTGACTCGATGTTCTTTCCTTTTTCCATTTGCACTCCCAATAGTATGAGTGTACCACTGCTTCGCTCTTCCCTTGAGGGAAAAGGGAAAAAATTTCCACTTATGTGTTTCTTGTGTCATGCCCTTAATTAGAAGGCATGAACACAATTGCTCAAACTCACGTGGGCTATGGTAGGGATTCTCACAATCCATCCATGAGAAGTATTGCTCATGAACCATGGCTATAAAGCCATGGTGGAGTTGATAGCTAGTTGCGCAAATGGGATCTGCTGATGGAGGAGGCTCACAAAACTCACATTAGGAGCAGATAGAGAAATAATGTGTTGTTCCATAGTTTAGATGGTAGAAGGATAAGGAATAAAGATACAAAATAGATATGAGGGTGAACAAGATTCGAAGATCGACAGCAACCGTTCCTTGGCAACAGCGCCAAAAATGCTTATTGATGGTTGGTACGCCACAGATGAAAATCCGCAAGCGCACAGAGAGACCGCTATAGCACTTCCCCTTAAATAGTATTCCCAAGGGTATCGAATCCATGGAACGTGTGTGCTAATCTTCTAACTAGTTCACCCATAGACACAAAGCTTGGTTGTAGGCAAAGGATAGAGTGGATTTCCTAAGAGAAGAGGTTACAATTCAAAGCAAGTCAATCAATAGCAGCTTGTATTGGGCACCAACTTACTCTGGTCTGTCAGGCGACTCCCGCCACGAGCCTACGTTGTAGTTGAACGTGGAGGAGTACATTGGACAGATAGGGCTGTCACCACCTGCCGCCTACCTCTAACACCCGTGTACTACGATATAATCAAAGGTAACGTCAAGCCTAGTGTGACACCCGGTTCTGAAAATAAACCAAGTGAACGCATATGTGTGCCCAGGATGTTCAACACATATACAAGAGTGCATTCACAAAAGAGTATACAAAAAATTACCACAGAACAAGATTAATTAACCAAATTTTATTTCACAAATTGTATCATCCTCAAATACAAGTTCTAATGAATATTAATGACAAGTTCAACTAATGCAGCGGAAATAAACTAAATAAGCAAAGTAAACATAGGCAGAATAAGCAATAGGGTAGCGCAGCTCGAATCAATACCACAGGCAAAGCTGACGGTACACACGGCCTAGAACTCCGCATTATCGCCATTAAACACCCAATCCTGACCTGCAACTGTTGGGGGGGATTGCAAGAGTGAGTACATGTTGTACTCAGCAAGTGTGGAAAGTATGACATGTGGCTGATTCAAATGATGAATATAATAATGGTTGAGTGCTGAAAAGTATTTAAAACATTTGAAAAGCAATATATTACATGTATATGAAATAAACCCATCATAAACCATAATTAATAACGTAGCACCAATCCATATTCCATATCCGTCACCATCATACAATTAACCATATTCAATGTCATAGTTTAATCCATATCCAACCATAACAAGTACAACCCATAACCATCCCAAATAAAATCCCAATACTGAGTTCTCTCTAATCATGTGAGGGTCCAGGTTGCTCATAATTGGGAGCACGACTATCACGATAGTTTTAGACAAACTCTGCAAAGTTTGTACGGCTTTACTCATGTGTTTGTGATTTCATCACCTTTCGATGACTAGAACCTCTATTATGTCATGTCACACTTCCGTAGGTGTGTGGCCAACCTTCACAAAGGGATTACTAGCCTATTTAGACCCCACTGAGGTTTCACCGGTGGCGATGTCTCCAACTGAGCACATCTTCAACCAAGGGCCCCCTCTGGAGCCATTCGGATCCCAGGGTAGTCCCACCAATCATCGACAAACCCAATCCGACTACCCCTTCCCCGAGCATCCTTAATGGTCCAAATAGCACTGGCAAAGCCCTAATTAATCAGCTACGCCGCTCCCATACTTTGCCTCATGGTGGCACTATAATCCTGGATGGTCGCTCCATGAACCAATCCATAGATAAAGCAAGCAAAACCACCATAACATCCAACCCATCCACATACTAGGCTTGCTTAGATCACCCATTTCCATATCATATTAACCAGTTCATGTTAACCATAATCTCATCCATGCATAATTAAATTGAGTGGTATAGTTGTTTTCCCATCCAAGTTGATTAAGCGAAGCAAAAGGTAAAAAGCCCTTCCTAACTATGTACCATATATTCCAGGTGACAAGGGTTGTCAACAAAACTAGTAAACTTCCTACCATAGGATTTCCCATCAAATTGACACAAGCATGCAATTTTTCAAACAAAACATTTATTTCAAAACAGAATCAATATGCTTCAAGGACACTTGCCTTACTCTTGCGGTTGGTTTGGGTCGAAGCCTTCAAACTCTTGGTGCTATAGATCCCCCATGCCACTCTCTAGCGCAAATCCGTCTAATCCGCACAATAAACATAAAAGACAAGAAACACAATCAAAGAGTGCACAAATATTACTCGATATGACATGATATGCATGATTAATGCAAATGTAAGGTAGAACTTGTTAATAGATTGCTTTTAATGATGACTAACAAGTTCTAATAGATTTTAACAAGTTTATACAGGTTTGAATTTGATTAGATCTACTTTTAGAATCAATTCAACACAATTTAGTCATCAAAATCGGACTAGTCTGCAGAAGGCCGGACTAGTCCGCACTTCGCAAAACTAGCGAACTAGGATTTTCTAGATCGAGGTGAATTTGGAGATTAGGGGTCAAATTCACGTAAGGAAAAGAGAATAGAAGGTATACCAGGTGTCTAGAACTCAAAGAATCAAGGATCTTGGAGGTAGCACTTGGATCTTGATGATCTAGGGTTGATGATGAACTTGGAGATGAATTGGTGATGAAGAACGAAAGCTTGGTGGAGATCTTGATCCTCTTTTGTTTCCTCCTCTTCTTCTTGCTTGGGATCTCCCCCTCCCTCCTTGATGGTGGCTCTCCACGGATTAGGGTTTGGGTGGGGTGGAAAAGTGGCAAATAGATGTCAAGCCAAGGTGTGGGGTTGTTTATATAGAGGTGGAGGCTAGGGTTATATGGATTTCGAGTTTGAGAGGAGTAGAGGCCGGTTTAGAGTCCCACGTGGGCTCTAAAAGAGTTAGGCACGGCGTCCCTAGGCCCACCTATCGTGAAACCCAAGAAATATGTTATAAAACAAAGGATAAATTCAGAGTCGCGGCATATCGGACAAGTCCAAAAAGGACCGGGCTAGTCTGAAGTTAGTCAGAAAGAAATTGGACAAGTCTGGCCAAAAATCGGACAAGTCCGACTTTAGTCAGAGAGGAAATCGGACAACTCCGCTGGAACACCGGACAAGTCCAGTGACTTAGCAAATTTTCAAGGATTCTTGGAACACCGGACTAGTCCGCACAAAATCGGACATGTCTGAAAGTGTCCAGAGGCAAAAACGTACAAGTCCGCAGCAAAAACGGACAAGTCTGATTTTAGTCATAGAGAAATCGGACTAGTCCTCAACAAAATCAGACTAGTCCGCACTTTTCAGCATTTTAAGTGCAGTTTTGTTCCAAATCAATTTTCAAATCATTCCTCTTGATGTGGATTAATGTTAAACATGTATATGAATGTATGTAGGGCATGATGCATGAAAATGAGGGTCTTACCAACCTACCCCCCTTAAAATGAATCTCGCCCTAGAGATTCGATGCGGAAGAGAAGAGATAGGGAAATTCCTTCTTGAGATCATCCTCCAATCCCCACGTTGCTTCTTTTTCTGTGTGGTGCTTCCATTGAACTTTACACCATCTAATAACCATGTTCCTTGTGACTCTCTCCTTGGTTTCCAATATTTTGACCGGTTGTTCGGCATAAGTCAAATATGCCCCTATTTTCAATCCTTCCATTGGCACTTGTTCTTCCGGTACTCTCAGGAACTTCTTGAGCTGGGAAACATGAAAGACATCATGGACATCCGAAAGATTAGTTGGCATCTCCAACTTATATGCTACTTCTCCTCTTTTGTCCAAAATCTTGAATGGTCCGATATAGCGAGGTGCCAGCTTGCCTCGTATGTTAAACCTCTTATGACCTCTCATTGGTGACACCTTAAGGTAAACGTAGTCTCCCATTTTGAAGGCTAATTTCCTTCTCCTATTGTCCGCATAGCATTTTTGTCTTGATTGGACAGCCCTCAAGTTTTCACGAATTATTTGGACTTTCCTTTTGGCTTCTTGCAACACATCCGAACCAAATACTTGAGTTTCTCCTGCCTCATTCCAGAACAAGGGCGTCCTACACCTCTTTTTGTATAGTGCCTCATATGGTGACATCTTCAAACTTGCTTGGTAACTATTGTTGTATGAAAATTCTGCATATGGCAAGCTCTTGTCCCAACTTTTCCCATGTTTTAAAGTCAAAGCTCTTAACATGTCCTCCAAAATCTGATTGGTCCTCTTGGTTTGTCCATCCGTTTGAGGGTGATATGCTGAACTAAAATTCAACCTCGTTCCCAAAGCTACATGCAATTTTTGCCAAAACCTGGAAGTGAATTGTGAACCTCTATCCGAGACTATCTTCTTCGGAACTCCATGCAAACATACTATTATTCTCATATACAGTCCCGCCAATTTCTCTCCATTATAGGTTGTCTTGATGGGAATAAAGTGGGCTGACTTAGTTAACCTATCCACAATTACCCAAATTGAGTTGTAACCGGACTGAGCATGTGGTGAACCAACTATGAAGCCCGTACCGATTTCTTCCCACTTCCATTCCGGAATCTTTAATGGTTGTAATAGTCCAGCTGGCCTTTGATGTTCCGTCTTGACTCGTTGACACACATCACACAATGCTACGTATTCAGCTATGTCCTTCTTTATGCTATCCCACCAATAGCAAGTCTTCAAGTCTTTGTATATCTTCGTACAACCGGGGTGAATTGAGTAAGGTGAGCCATGTGCCTCTTTTAATATCATCTCACGAATATGCTTGACATTGGGCACGACAATCCTCTTACCAAGCCATAGAGTACCATGTTCATCCTCATCAAATCTGAATTGTCTCCCCTCTTGGGTTTTTTCTTTGATTTATTGAATTTCCTCATCCTTAGTTTGACCTTCCCGTATTTCTTGCTCCAATGTTGGGTTTAACTCTATCATATCCATCTCATTTACAAATCCAGGGATCAACCATTCGAACTCCTTACATAACTCAGATGTTAATTATTGAACCGTGAGTTGATGACTTACTCCTTTTCTACTCAAAGCATCGGCCACTACATTAGCCTTCCCTCGAGGATAATTGATTCCCAAGTCATAATCCTTGATGAGCTCCAACCATCTTCGTTGCCTCAAGTTTGTGTGAAAATATACTTCAAACTCTTGTGATCCATATATATTTCACACCTATGTCCAAGGATATAGTGTCTACAAATCTTCAACGCATGTACCACGGCTGCAAGTTCCAAATTGTGCGTTGGGTAATTCTGCTCATGTTTCTTCAATTGTCTTGATGCATAGGCGACCACTTGACCTTCTTGCATGAGCACACATCCATGTCCTTGTCTCGATGCGTCGCAATAAATATCAGAACTCTTGCTCACATTCGGCAGTACCAAAACTGGGGCTGTAGTTAACCTCTTCTTCAACTCCTCAAAACTTTCTTGACAAGCTTGAGTCCAATGGAAAGCTTTTCCCTTCATTAGCAATTTCGTATTTGGCTTCGCTATCTTGGAGAAGTCCTTGATGAACCGACGGTAATATCCAGTCATCCCAAGAAAACTCCTTATTTCCTTTACATTTTGCGGTGGTTCCCACTTCAACACATCTCTCACTTTTCCGGGATCAACCGATACTACTCTCCTGAGATTATATGACCCAAAAACGACACCACTTTCAACCAAAACTGACACTTGTTGAACTTGGCATACAATTGATGCTCCCTCAATTTCTACAACGTAAGCCTCAAGTGTTCCTCATGTTCCTTCTCATCCTTCGAGTAGATCATAATGTCATCGATAAACACCACAACGAACTTATCCAAGTACTCCATGAAGACCTTATTCATGAGGTACATAAAGTACGCAGGTGCATTGGTCAAACCAAAGGACATCACGGTGTACACATAAGATCCATACCGCGTCCTAAAAGTTGTCTTGGGTATGTCTGATGGTCTAATCTTCAGTTGAAAGTATCCCGACCTCAAATCAATCTTAGAGAAGATACAAGCACCCTTCATCTGATCAAACAAGTCATCTATCTATCGCAAGGTGTACTTGTTCTTTATTGTAACCTCGTTGAGAGCTCGGTAATCTATGCACATCCTTTGGGATCCATCCTTCTTGTCCACAAATAGAACAGGCGCTCCCCAACATGAAGAGCTAGGGCGAATAAAACCTTTTTATAGTTGCTCTTGAATTTGTTTCTTGAGCTCCGCTAATTCCATAGGAGGCATCCTATATGTCCTCTTAGCTATAGGTGCAGTTCCAGGTATTAAATCAATAACAAAATCAATGTCTCGGTCAGGTGGCAAACCTGGCAACTCTCCCGGAAAAACATCCAAAAATTCACAAACTACAGAAATTTCCTCAATTGTGGCACCGTCCATATGATTCAACTCCAATTGCTTTGGTGCAGTTTGAGATGCTTCAAATTCTACGGTGATCCCTTCCTCATTGGTCAACTTCACCGTCTTTGTGGCACACTCAATAACTCCATTGTACTTCCTCAACTAGTCCATACCAAGTATAATGTCCAATCCTTGGGAGTCCAAAACAATGAGGCTGGCGGATAAATCTACCCCCCTTATTCTAAGGCTTACTTTTGGACATACTATATTTTTCCTCATCTTTCCTCTAGGAGACTTAACCAATAGAGTAAACTTTATATGAGAGATAGGCAAACTATACTTGGCAACAAACTTCGATGCAATGAATGAATGTGATGCCCCAGAAATAAACAACATAGCCGCGGTGTTGGAGTTGGTGAGAAACATACCAATGACCACGTCATCCGCTTGTTGAGCATCCTCCGTAGAGACATGGTTCACGTTGCCACGAGCAAAATTCTGCTGTCCACGGCTTCCTTGCGGCTGTCCTCCATTGGGCCTTGGGTTTTGCCTTGGCGCATTGCTTCCTTGACCAAGTCCTGACTTATGACATTGATGCGCAAAGTGTCCAGCTTCTCCATAATTATAGCACTTCTTAACTCCACTAGAATTATTGGGACAAGCTTGGTTTTGAACACTTGCACCAAGAAAATTAGCACGAGGCGCATATGGCATCGGAGGCCTAGGTGTTTGCATAACAGGGTGCTGCTGCACAAACTGAGTTGGGCACGGTGCAAATCCAGAGCGATGAGTAGGCGCAAAAGAGCTGAAGTAAGGCGCATTGGGCGGTGTGAAGCAAGGGCACACAATACTTCCTTGTTGCTGTCCTTGATATGGTGCCTTCCTCTTGTTATCTTTCTCCATCTCACGGATCTTGTTCTCCACCACAATTGCTTTGTCCACAAGCTTCTAAAAACTGGCATAATCACAGTTGAGCAATTGCACTTGAATCTCATCGTTCAAGCCTCTCATGAACAAATATTGCTTCCGGCTGTCCCGGCTCACATCCCCAGGCGCATACCTTAAGAGTTGAGTGAACTTGTTGAGGTATTCACCCACACTCGATTATCCTTGCCTCAAGTTCTCAAATTCTTGCCTCTTCATAATCATAACTCCTTCCGACACATAATGAGAACGAAAGCTCTCTTTGAATTTGGCCCATGTAATCCTCTCTTGATTCTCATGAGCATTGCAATAAGAATCCCACCAATCCACAGCTGCTCCAACTAGTTGATGAGAAGCAAATAAGATCTTCTCTTGGTCACTGCATTGGACAATAGCAAGCTTCTTCTCCACGGATTTGAGCCAATCATCCGCATCCATAGGGTTAGTGGCTTGAGCAAAGGTTGGCGGCCTAGTCCTCATAAACTCCCCCAACCGGTTATGAGGAGGTGGGGGTGGCAGTGGAGGCATGTGGGGCTGATTGTTGTTATTACCAGCTTGTAGCTGTCCAATTATCATGATCTGCATGAGCTGGTTTTGCATAGCCAAAAGCTGTTCGATACTCATAGCTCCATGAGCAGGTCCATGTCCATTGTTGTTCTGAGGTGCTCCATAGTTCTCCTCTTTATCATTGCCATCCCTCTTGTTGTGAGTCCTCACCATCTGAAGAAAAGCAAGAGATAAGAATTTAGAAAACGTCCCCAACTATATGCATCAAGGGATATGAAACCAAACAACTAACAAGCCTAGGTGGACTTTGCAATGCTAAAGCATCCCAAAATCCTCTAATAAGCACACAAGCAAGAAATATATAGCAAACAGCACACCAAAGAAAAACACATCGATTCCTAAGTGCTCCTATGTGCTCTAAACTGTCCATTCTAACTAGGCTGCGTCCTACAGTCAACCTGTAGCTCTGATACCAATTTGTCACACCCGGTTCCGAAAATGAACCAAGTGAACACACATAGACGAGTTCATTCACAAAAGAGTATACAAAAAAATACCATAGAACAAGATTAATTAACCAAATTTTATTGCACAAATTGTATCATCCTCAAATACAAGTTCTAATGAATATTAATGACAAGTTCAACTAATGCAGTGGAAATAACCTAAATAAGCAAACTAAACAGCTAGGCAGCATAAGCAATAGGGTAGCGCAGCTCCAATCAACACCACATGCAAAGCTGACGGTAGACACGGCCTAGAACTCCGCATTATCGCCATTAAACTCCCAATCCTGACCTGCAACTGTTGGGGGGGATTGCAAGAGTGAGTACATGTCATACTCAGCAAGTGTGAAAAGTATGACATGTGGCTGATTCAAATGATGAATATAATAATGGTTGAGTGCTGAAAAGTACATTAAAACATTTGAAAAACAATATATTACATGTATATGGAATAAACCCATCATAAACCATAATTAATAATGTAGCACCAATCCATATTCCATATCCATCACCATCATACCATTAACCATATTCAATGTCATAGTTTAATCCATATCCAGCCATAACTAGTACAACCCATAATCATCCCATATACCATACCAATACTGAGTTCCCTCTAATCATGTGAGGGACCAGGTTGCTCATAACCGGGAGCACGGCTATCATGATAGTTTTAGACACACTCTGCAGAGTTTGTACCGCTTTACCCACGTGTTTGTGATTTCATCACCTTTCGATGTCTAGAACCTCTATTATGCCATCTCACACTTCCATAGGTGTGTGGCCAAGAGATCACAAAATAGCCTTTACAAAGGGATTACTAGCCTATTAAGACCCCACTGAGGTTTCACCCGTGGAGATGTCTCCAACTGAGCACATCTTCAACCAAGGGCCCCCTATTGAGCCATTCGGATCCTAGGGTAGTCCCACCAATCATCAACAAACCCAATCTGACTAGGCCTTCCCCGAGCATCCTTAATGGTCCAAATAGCACTGGCAAAGCCCTATTTAATCAGCTACGCCGCACCCATACTTGTCCTCGTGGTGGCACTGCAAATCCTGGATGGTCGCTCCACGAACCGGTCCATAGATCTAAGCAAGCAAAACAACCATAACATCTAACCCATCCACATACCAGGCTTGCTTAGATCACCCATTACCATATCATATTATCCAGTTAATGTTAACCATAATCTCATCCATGCATAACTAAATTGAGTGGTATAGTTGTTTTCCCATCCCAGTTGATTAAGTGAAGCAAAAGGTTAAAAGCCCTTTCCGACTCTCTACCATATATTCCAGGTGACAAGGGTGGTCAACAAAACTAGTAAACTTCCTACCATAGGATTTCCCATCAAATTGACAAAAGCATGCAATTTTGCAAAAAAAAACATTTATTTCAATACAGGATCAATATGCTTCAAGGACACTTGCCTTGCTCTTGCGGTTGGTTTGGGACGAAGCCTTCAAACTCTTGATGTTGTAGATCCTCCGCGGCACTCTCTAGCGCAAATCCGTCTAATCCGCACAATAAACATACAAGACAAGAAACACAATCAAAGAGTGCACAAACATTACTCAATATGACATGATATGCATGATTAATGAAAATGTAAGATAGAAGTTGTTAATAGATTGCTTTTAATGATCACTAACTAGTTCTAATAGATTTTAACAAGTTTATTCAGGTTCGGATTTGATTAGATCTACTTTTAGAATCAATTCAACACAATTTAGTTAGCAAAATCGGACTAGTCTGCATAAGGCCGGACTAGTCCGCACTTCGCAGAACTAGCGAACTAGGATTTTCTAGATCGACATGAATTTGGAGATTAGGGGTCAAATTCACGTAAGGAAGAGAGAATAGAAGGTATACCAGGTGTTTAGAACTCCAAAGAATCAAGGATCTTGGAGGTAGCACTTGAATCTTGATGATCTAGGGTTGACGATGAACTTGGAGATCAATTGGTTATGAAGAACGAAAGCTTGGTGGAGATCTTGATCCTCTTTCGTTTCCTCCTCTTCTTCTTCCTTGGGATCTCCTCCTCCCTCCTTGATGGTGGCTCTCCGTGGAGTAGGGTTTGGGTGGGGTAGAAAAGTGGCAAATAGATGTCAAGCCAAGGGGTGGGGTTGTTTATATAGAGGTGGAGGGTAGGTTAGATGGATTTCAAGTTTGAGAGGAGTAGAGGCCGGTTTAAAGTCCCACATGGGCTCTAAAAGAGTTAGGCACAGCATCCTTAGGCCCACTTAAGGTGAAACCCAAGAAACAAGTCATCAAACAAAGGATAAATTCGCAGTTGCGAAATATCGGACAAGTTTGAAAAGGATTGGACTAGTCCGAAGTTAGTAAAAAAGAAATCGGACAAGTCTGGCCAAAAATTGGAAATGTCCGACTTTAGTTAGAGAGGAAATCGGACAAGTCCACTGGAACACCGGACTAGTCTGGACTAGTCTACGGACATAGCAAATTTTCAAGGATTCTTGGAACACCGGACTAGTCTGCACAAAATCGGACAAGTCCGAAAGTGTCCAGAGGTAAAATCGGACTATTCCGCAGCAAAAACGGACAAGTCTGATTTTAGTCAGAGAGAAATTGGACTAGTCCTCAACAAAATAGACTAGTCCGCACTTTTCAGCATTTTAAGCGCGGTTTTGTTCCAAATCAAATTTAAACTCATTCCTCTTGATGTGGATTAATGTTAAACATGTATATGAATGTATGTAGGGATGATGCATGAAAATGAGGGTGTTACACCTAGACACCATGCTTATGCTGTCGATTACTTCCCTAACCTCTCTAGCAAAGACTAGGGCCTCTAAATAAACAGAGCAATGAATGAACAAGCAGCTAAGGAATAATCTCGATTGAATTAAATAAAGGAAATCAAATGAAAATCATGTACCATACTTGAGATGGAAGGAGTTGTCGAGGTACAAAGGTGGAGAGGGTTCGACAAGCCCGAACCCTATCCTTAAGTGGAAGAAGCCCGACAAGTCAGAGCCTCCTCCCTATTTTTTAATCACTTAGGAAGCGCTACGCCTTTGGGGTGGAGTACTAGACATGTCTTATGTTAGACAACTTATCATAAGTATTCACCATTGACATGCTCATTAGTACCAAACCTGGGCTATGTATATGTATACTAGAAGCATTGTAGGAGCAACTCCCCAACTCTTGGTCTAATATCCATTAGGCCTCATCTACCCTTTAGAATAGATTGCTTATGTGTGTGTCACACTACTCATATATTATCAACTTACCCATATCTTGATAATTGATTAGTATCCCATAGTTTGATCACAAGAGTAGTGTTTACTTTACTCCATTCCCTTCCATTGGGATAAATCGATGCCCTTGGGAATACTCTTGGATGAAATGCTACATGACAGTTTCCGTGCGCTTGCGGACCTCATCTCTTACTAGAGATGATCTATTATGTTAAGAAACGTCAACAAGTATTTCTGGCGCCGTTCCTGGGGAAGGCAACTGAAGTAATACATGATTCATTGAATAGGTTAGGACCCTGGTAGGTTTTACTAGGATGACCCTTCTTTGTTTTCGCATTTTATGTGAAAACAAGGTAGTGTATGTCTGGCTTTCACTTGTCAGAAAACTTTGTTGAAGATCCTGAATCCCTTTTGAGAGATTGACCTCGTGTCATTACTCCTCAGAAGCTTTTAGTGGCAGAGTAAGCCAACACAACTGCACAGCCAACCGAAACACAAATGGCCCAGAAGACCCTTCGTGAGTTTTCAGCTCCCTCTGCTAACAATGTTCCTGTTGGGCCCACTATTAACACAAGAGACGTAAACATCGAAATCAATAATTGCCATATCACTATGGTGCAAGCAAACCCATTTTGTGGGAAGGCTAACGAGGATGCAAGTGCTCAGTTGCAACAGTTCCTTGAGATCTGCAGCACTTTTAAGATAAATGACGTATCTCCTGATGTTGTCCGTCTTAGGCTGTTTCCATTCTGTCTTCTTGAGAGAGCAAAAAAGTGGTTCTATGCGAATCGAAATGCTATAGATACTTGGGAGAAGTGTTCTACGACATTCCTCGCCAAGTTTTTCGCGTTGGGCAAGACCAATGCCCTACGTGGAACAATTTCTAGCTTCCAGCATGAAGCCAAGGAATTTATTCCGGAGGCTTGGAAAAGACTTGAGGAGTACATCCCAGCCATTCCCCTCCAGTGATGGATGACTGGCTCATTATCCAAATCTTCTACATCAGGCTGATCCCTTCTGCCCGAGACCATGTTGATGCTGCTGCTGGAGGTGTCTTCTTATCATCAACGGTGCCAAAAGACAAAGATTTGATTGAGAAGATGTTGTCAAACATGGGTTGGAGCGACGAGCATCTCCATACCCGCCAGCGAGGCATGCACACCCTGAAGGAGGTGGACAAGATTGTTGCCAAATTAGACCTCCTTAAGAAGAAGATTGATGGACAAGACAATGGTGAGGTATGTGGCAACGCCTGTGCGTTAGATTCTCACATCACTTGTGAAGTCTATGGCAACATGGGCCATCTGGGCAATGACTGCCTAGAAACCCGCTTGGATGCCTTATACATAGCCAACAATGGAAACAACAATGGCTATTGTCCAGGAGGTCAAGGGTGGGGCCAAACACGCCCATTCTTTCAAGGAGGTTACAATAACAATGGCAACAATGGAAATCAACCCAACATGAGAGAACTTGGCATTGGCCAACTGAAGATCAATGAGGCTATATCCAAGATGCCGTCGGCCAATGAAAAGACCCTAGAAAGCATAAATGCCAAGATTGAAGGACGATCCTCAATCTTCAAGAATCAATTGAGTTTCAACAAGATGTTGGAAACTCAGTTGGCTCAACTGGCTGCTGGTGTTCCTCCTGTGGAAAATGGCAAAATGACAGGACAACCCGAACCCCTTGTGGAAAATGTCAACATAATTTCTCCTCAAGGAAGCAACTAGCTGATCAACCTTGGATGTCCTACAATCTCATGCTCAATTGGGGCACACCACATTGAAAAGTCCCTTTGTGAACTTAGAGAAAGTGTGAGTGTGATGCCCAAGGCGGTTTTTGACCAGCTCAACTTCACATAACTTACTCCAACACCGATCACTACAAGGATTCCGACCTGTTGCAACGATTGTACTGCAACGAATACTAAATCATTGCAGTAAGCTTGGCTTTTTGCCATGATTCACTAGTTTGTGGCACTAGGATCTATCGCCACGGAACACAATCGTTGCATTAGGATCTGTTGCCATGAATTATTGGTTCATTGCGTTACAAGATCTATTGCCACAGAACACAATCGTTGCATTAGGATCTGTTGCCACGAATCACAAGTTCGTGGCGTTACAGGATCTATCGCCACGGAACACAATCGTTGCATTAGGATATGTTGCCACGAATTACTGGTTCGTGGCGTTACAGCTTTATTGCCATAGAACACAATCGTTGCATTAGGATCTGTTGCCACAAATCAGCAAACACTTGCATTTGGACCGTAATGCAACGAAACAGAATCGTTGCATTAGGATGTGTTGCCACGATACTCTGGTTCATGGCGTTAGTATCAATGGACACGGACCCCAATCATAGCAATTAGGATGTGTGGCCATGATTCATTTTTTCATGGCGTCAGGATGCTAATGCAACAAAACACAATCGTTGCATTAGGATCTGTTCCCACGAATCACTAGTTCGTGGTGTCAGGATGCTAATGCAATGGACCACAATCGTTGCATTAGGATCTGTTGCCATGAATTACTGGTTCGTGGCATTACAGGATCTATCGCCACTGACCACAATCGTTGCATTAGGATCTGTTGCCATGAATTACTGGTTCGTAGCGTTATAGGATCTATCGCCATGAAACACAATCGTTGCATTAGGATCAGTTGCCACGAATCACTAGTTCTTGGCATTACAGGATCTATCGCCATGGAACACAATCGTTGCATTAGGATATGTTGCCACGAATTACTGGTTCGTGGCGTTACAGCTTTATTGCCACGGAACACGATCGTTGCATTAGGATCTGTTGCCACGAATTAACAAACAGTTGCATTTGGACCGTAATGCAAGGAAATAGAATCGTTGCATTAGGATGTGTTGCCACGATAGTCTGGTTCGTGGTGTTAGTATCAATGGCCACGGACCCCAATCATAGCAATTAGGATGTGTGGCCATGATTCAATTTTTCGTGGCGTCAGGATACTAATGCAACGAAACACAATCGTTGCATTAGGATCTGTTGCCACGAATCACTAGTTCGTGGCGTCAGGATGCTAATGCAACGGACCACAATAGTTGCATTAGGATCTGTTGCCACGAATTACTGGTTCATGGCGTTACAGGATCTATCGCCACGGACCACAATCGTTGCATTAGGATTTGTCGCCATGAATTACTGGTTTGTGGCGTTACAGCTTTATTGCCACGGAACACAATCGTTGCATTAGAATCTGTTGCCATGAATTACTGGTTCATGGCGTTATAGCTTTATTGCCACGGAACACAATCATTGCATTAGGATGTGTTGCCATGATACTCTGGTTCGTGGCGTTAGTATCAATGGCCACGAACCCCAATCGTAGCAATTAGGATGTGTGGCCACGATTCACTATTTCGTGGCTTCAGGATGCTAATGCAACAAAACACAATCGTTGCATAAGGATGTCTTGCCATGATTCACTGGTTCGTGGCGTCAGGATGCTAATGCAATAGACCACAATCGTTGCATTAGGATCTGTTGCCACGAATTACTGGTTCGTGGCGTTACAGGATCTATCGCCACGGAACACAATTGTTTCATTAGGATGTGTTGCCACGATACTCTGGTTCGTGGCGTTAGTATCAATGGCCTCGGACCCCAATCTTAGCAATTAGGATGTGTGGCCACAATTCACTTTTTCTTGGCGTCAGGATACTAATGCAATAAAACACAATCGTTGCATTAGGATGTCTTGCCACGACTCACTGGTTCATGGCGTTAGGATCTATCGCCACGGGACCACAATCCTTGCATTAGGATGTGTTGCCACGATTCACTTTTTCGTGGCATCAGGATCTATCGCCACGGACCATAATCGTTGCATTAGGATGTGTTGCCACGATTCACTGGTTCGTGGCGTTTGGATCTGTCGCCACGAACCCCAATCAATGGAATTAGGATGTGTGGCCACGATTCACTGTTTCGTGGCGTCAGGATACTAATGCAACGAAACACAATCGTTGCATTAAGTTCTGTTGCCATGATTCAGTAGTTCATGCGCCAAAGGCAAAGGGATCCAAGGCGGCCGAGGGTGCTGACGCCAAAACGATTGAGATAAGAACCCACAAACTAATGCAACAGTGGGGATGTAATAAATGATTAGTCCCACATGTAATAAATGATTAATTAGTCGCACTTCCATATATTAGCTTATCGTCACAAATAGTACTCCAGTTCACAGCTCACACACGTATACATGCAGTACGTACTTAATTATACTAAAAATCATCATTTTCATTGTCGTCCCCCCACAATGGAGCTACATGATCATCATTGGTATATGTATCATCGTCGTCGTCGTCTTCATTTTCTGATGCAACTCCATCTACCTCAAACGGATCACCTGACGTTGTCATTATAAGAGTGGAAGCATCGCCGCTGGCTCCCTCAATGTCATTCCTAGCCCATGCGGTCGTATCCTAATTATTGATATCATCAGTAAGCAGATCATCATTAAATATCTCAGCCTCCATCGTCTCAGTCACATTATTTTCACTGTCTCCAGGGGGCATGGCAAAAAGGTTCTGTGGCTACGTTTTAACAACTGTAGCCCATTTAGGATGCTTCACACTTGGAACATAAAAAACTTGTTCTGCTTGGGTGGCTAGAATGTAAGGCTCATACTGGAATCGAAATAGAGTAGTGCCAACATCTGTCATTCCGTATTGATCCTTTTTGTAGCCTTTGCTTTGGTTCTGACTGCTTCCAAAAGGTCGATCAAACTATTCACACTAAAATAATAGAACCACTTGATTTTTTTCAAAATCAACAACAATGATTTTCTCGATTACTCCAAACCAATCATGATCAGTGCCCCGAACAACAACATCACTGTTTTGGGTCCGTAAATATTTTTCCACATCTGCAGTTCGAAAGAAGAAGCCATTGATGAATAACCGACTAAAAAACGTGCTCGACGATCAGGTCCTCCAGATAATGCATGCAGATAATCGGTTGCTTTGCCTTCTTCGTGTAATGTCGTAATCTGTACACATTAGTATAACAGGGGTTATCGACGACAAACCAATTTCAGAACACATATTTGTTCAATATTTCATCAAAGTGCAAACTTGCATGTACTTACTCGTTTCTGAAACCAATCAACAAACTCATCTCTATGTCGTTTATCAACATCACGAGAATGAATCTTTTTTAGTTCTTCAATATGCTCACTGAAAAGGGACAAAATTAAATTAGCCATCTACAATAAGCCATATATATAGTATACAACATCTGAGTTATACGTTATTACTTGATCCATGGAGCGGCCTCTTCAACGTTAGTAATCAGATAATGCCTGATGTTATGTAGTTCCACCATAGTAAGTTGGTCCCATTTATACCCTTTTTTAAAATTATTAACTTCTGTAAATATGTTAGAATTATCAATAGAAGGTTCATTTGTAGCTGCAGCTTCATGACATTCTGGCCTATTACGCTTGGTGCTGATGTTATCCAAAATCTGACTACAAAAAGTCGTACACTCTTCGACAATATATCTCTCAGCTATAGAGCCCTCCGGGTGAGCTTTATTACGTACATACCTCTTCAATGTACCAAGGCACCTCTCAATTGGATACATCCATCTGTAAGAAACAGGTCCACCCAACCGTGCTTCTTCGGCAAGATGGGTTGGAAGATGTACCATGCTATCAAAGAAAGCGGGAGGAAACAACATCTCAAGCTTACAAATTGTTTCAGGAATTTGTTTGCTCATCTTGTCCAAATCTAGTTCCACCAATTCTTTAGAACAAATTCCAGAAAAGAATGTGCTAAACTCAATTAAAGGTGCCACAACATTTTTAGGCAATATGTTACGTATTGCAATAGGAAGGAGCTTCTGAAATATAATATGGCAATCATGAGTTTTTAGACCCGATACCTTACATGCTTTTATGTCCACACATCTCTTGATGTTTGAGGCATAACCATCGGGCACCTTCACATTCCCCAAAAACTTGCACAAAGGTGGTCTTCTCATCTTTGCCCAAAGTATATAATGCTGGTGGGAATGTGTACTTGCTCTTTATGAACTTCGGATGTTGATCTGGTCGTATACCCATATCCTTCATATCAAGACGAGCTTGTACACTATTTTTCGTTTTCCCATCCATAGCAAGCAATGTCCCCAATATGCTATCACAAATGTTTTTCTCAATGAGCATGACATCATAGTTATGCCTTATTAGCAATGTCTTCCAATAAGGGAGGTCGAAAAATATACTTTTCTTCTTCCAATTATGCCATATATTTTCCTCGGTGTGCTTTCTCTTATTATTCGTCGATCCAAAACTCACTCGATCAAAACACTCGTATTGTTGGAGTACTTCGTCACCAGAGAGTGATGTTGGAGCCTCTCTATTCTCTGCCTTGTTGTTGAAAGAACCTTTGTTTTGATGCCATCTGTGATCCTGAGGTAGGAAACGACGATGACCCATGTAACAATGCTTTCGTCCATATTTCAACCAGAAGGCGTCAGTGTTTATATGGCAGTATGGACATCCTAGCTTCCCTTTTGTGCTCCATCCACATAGCATTGCATATGCTGGAAAATCATTTATTGTCCACAATAAAGAAGCTCGCATGACAAATGTCTCTTTCTTTAAACTATCATATATTTCAACACCATCAGACCATAATTTCAGTAGCTCATCAATCAAAGGCTGCAGATACACATCAATGTAGTTTCCAGGTGACTTTGGCCAGGGAATTATCATTGACATCACCCAATAAGACTGCTTTATACACAACCAAGGTGGTAGATTATAAGGGATTAGAATCACAGGCCATGTACTGTAAGAAGCATTCATTACTACAAAAGGATAGAACCATTCAGATGCTAGCCCAAGTCTTATGTTGTGAGGATCAGATGAGAAATTTGGGTGAATGCTATCAAAATACTTCCATGCTTTTGAATCGGCGCCATGGCGTAATATTCCATCATCAGCACGACCTTCTTTGTGCCAGCGCATGTTTGATTCCATTGATTTTCCCATATAAAACCATTGTAGACGGGGAATAAGAGGGAAGTAACGTAGAATCTTGCGTGCTACAAGATTCTTGGATTTTCCACAAGGTAAAGCCTCTCTTGCATCCCCAGCAGTACTATTTTTCCATCTTAATTCACCACATTTTGGGCAACTATTAAGCAGAGAATAGTCCTTCTGGAATAACACACAGTCATTGACACATGCATCGATCTTTTGGTAGTCCAGCCCGAGGTCACGAACAACCTTCTGAAGTTTATCAAGTGTATTACGAATGCAGTGGCCCTTTGGAAGCGCAAATGAGAATAGTTCAAGTAACATCTCACAAGATACTTTGCTCATACTGGTTAAACACTTTCTCTGGTAGAACCTGGATCACTACCTCGACTATACGTCGTCGGTCCACCCTAACTCCCAGGCATCCTTGTCATATCAGGCCACTCTTCTGATGAACACTCCTCGGTGTCCTCGAACTCTTCGGGGGACACCTTCCCGCGACTGAAGAGATTCTACTGGCGGCGTTGGGAAGTGGATGAGGCAGATAAGCAGCTCTTTTAGTATGGCTACCAAAGTGTCCTAGCTCATGTGTTACGTTTCCTATGGAAACTAAAAATCCTTTACAAATCCTATGCTTCAAAGAGAGCCTATGTTTGAGAGGATTACGAGTGGATTAATTTTCGTGAAAAGATTTCCTGTTTAACATTTCGGTTGTCCTTCCTTTTTTCAAACATTTTCTTCCTCGTATTGTCTTCACCTTTTTCTTTCCAGTCCTAGCTACCGGCCTGCTGCATTTTCCTGTTACTACTACTTGACAGACCGCTTTGCGGGCCCCGCTGCGGGCGATCTCTTGGCAACTCCACTGGTTTGTGGACAAGGAGGGTTTGGCGATCGGAAAATTTGAACTAATTTTGCAAAGATAGTACATCCATGAACAAGAACACCAAGTACATTTAACTTAAAAAAATTACTCCCTCCATCCCAAAATACTTGTCCCTTTCGATGGAGGGAGTATCTCCGTCCAAAAATACTTGTCGCTTTGGACGGATGGAGTATATTACAAACACAAGAAAAGATAAACTACAACTAAAACCATGAAACGAAAAACTACAACTAAAAACATGAAATGAAAAACTACAACTAAAAACATGAAAAGAAAACACCTAAATACTACTCTACTCAGCCTCCACCTCCTCCTCCTCGGGTGGGTCCTCGGGCTCCTGACCCTCCTCTAGCGCCTTGGGCTCCGGCGGCGGAAGGTGACCCAGTCTCAAGGCCGCCGCCACAATGAGGTTGCGACGACCTGCGACGCCGAGCTCGACCGCCATCGTCCCCAGAGGGAGTCGAGATGAGAGGCCACGTGCGAGAGGCCGAAGACGTTGTGGCCCGTGGTGTCCATTCCACTACTTTGCGGAAGGGTACCGAGCCCAAGGCGTTCCATGGAGTGAGATGTATCCGTAAATACATCTCGGGCCATGTTGAACAGGAGGGTATCCTTCACGCGCGGCGGCGACGGGGGGTCTAGTCGCGGCCGCTTACCGGTGGCCGGGTCCCTCGGCGGGCTCGGTGGCTGAGGGTCGCTCGAGCTCAAAAGCATTTGCTATATACTAGCCGCGACTAGGTTTTGTGGAGAGAAGAGAGGATGTTGGAACGGTTGTGCGGAAAAGACGATGGCGCGGGTGACGATCTTACACTCCCTCCGTCCCAAGTGAACTCTATTTTTAGAATTCAAACCGCACATTAGTCAACATGTAAAATTAACCTAACACCCTTCATCTATACATATCCTCCCACTTTCCATTCAATGCCAGCAAGTTGCTACGGCAACAAAGGACAGTAGTTGAAAATGTGTAGAGCACACAGCTCACATGACCATACAATGAAAGTAAAGTGGAGCTGGGACAAAAAAATTTGCTGGAAATAATCTTCAGCTGGGACAGAGGTAGTAGCATTGTAGCAGTGGTGAGGGGAGGGGACGCATCAAATTTAATTCAAAGGACGCGCATGCGCTGCGCGTGTTACTCGCCTCGGTTACTGGAGCGCATGGTTGCTCTGTGCACCCGATCGCATCAGTTTCACAAAAGGATTTCATGTTTCACATTTCGGGTCTCCATGCTGTTATAACTTAAATCGTACACCACGTACTCCCTCCATCCCCAAAAGTATGAAGTTTTTAGAACTAGTTCTAACATTTTTGTTAGAACTATATTTTTAGAACTATATTGTTCTAACATATAGTAGTACTTCCTATATTTTTCTAACATTTTTGTCATCCTTTCTTTATTTATGGAGTTCATTGTCTCCACTTTTCTTTCCAGTCTTCGCTACCGGCCTGTTGCGTTTTCCAGTAGTACTACTACTTTACAGACCGCTTTGGAGTTCAGTGTCTCCACTTTTCTTTCAAATCGTTGCTACCGGCCTGTTGCGTTTTCCAGTAGTCTGCGCACGTCTCATCGTGTTCTCGGCGCGTACTAAAGGCACACGTCACACACCATCCTCTTCTCCCTCCCCACACACCACGCGTTCACATCCTCTGCAGCAACTGCCCACACACCACCATCCCTCTTCTCCGCGCGTACTAAAAATCACTGGGCGTCTCATCGTCTTCTCCGCGCGTACTAATAAAGAGTAGTAAGATAACACACCACCCTCTACTCCGCCACACACACAATTTTCTTCTGCGCGCGTACTCTTCCTCTCCGTCGCGTGCGCCCTCATTGGTTCCCTTTGAAGCTCATGGAGTTCCCCTTGCCGCACGATATTGCGGTCCTGATCACGGGGTGGGTCGCCGCAACCTCCACCCAGCCCATGGACAACCTCTCCAGTTTCCGCGCCACCTGCATGGCCATGCACGCGGTGTGCTGTGATCCCGCCGTGGGCAGGCGTGTGGCGCTGGAGTGGGAGAGCAGCTGGGAGTGGTTCCAACGGCACGGGAACGAGAGCTACGAAGCCCTCGTGGAGCGCCTGGCCAATGTGGGCAACCCTCATGCGTGCTACATCACCGGGTTCGACCTCGTCTTCAACTACGGCCGCGCGCAGGCGCAGCGGGGCACCCAGTTCCTTGCCCGGGCGACCGTGAACGGCCACAAGGTGGCAGCCTACGTCCTCGCCGTGCTCCGCTACGACGTCGACCGCGGGGACCGCGACGCCCTCGAGTATATCCGGCAGGTCAAAGGCGAGGCCCACGTCGGCGACAACGCGACCGGGTCCGTCGTGATGAAGAGGACCAACACGGAGTGCTGCCGGTGTCGGAATCAAGCCAAGCAGAGGCTCGACATTTTCGTGAGCTGGAGGTTACTGCGTAGGCCTCCTCCGGGACCGCTGCCGGTGGCGCTGCCCAACATTGACGATGATGTTTGCCGCTGCCCAAAAAGGGGGAACCAGGGGCCTGCCCGCTGCGGTCGGCGAGGGTGGTACGAGTGGACCGTCTTTTGTACTGAGAACTGTAGGATTGAGCGCAAGTATGACCTGTTCTGCCATAACGTGTTGTACTCTATGGGTTATATTCCCTTTATTCCCTTTAGGATGCGCTACCCCTAGTTCTCCAAACGCCAATGAAAAGTGAACAAAGGGAGTATATAAAATAGACTTGTATAAGGCATGTTGATGTGTTTCTCCTATATATGCATGCTCGTCTCTGATGAATATTGCACTTGTTGTGTTTCCCCTATGTGCGCTCGTCTTTTGTTTAGCCCCGTTTGCATCAAAGGAAACTCACGAGGCAGTTTAAATGAATGGATTCCTCTGGAACTGACACATGTGCTTTAAAAAATCTAGGTTCTATAAATTTTGGCTTCACTAATAATAAAGTTGTATAAATTGCTACTTCTATACAGGTTCGTAATTAAGTACTACTAGATATAAACATAGTGATATAAACAAGGATTAAAATAAAGCATACGCATAAAATCTCTTCAACCAGCAACACAGTAATATAAACAAGGATTAAATACTAGATATAAACATCGATGGAACCAAACAATAGTGTTCAACGTACCATTCCAGGCAACAAACTAATTAATTTGACAGTACTAGCTCTTACGTAATCAAAAAACACAAAATAAACTAATCGGCACATCTAGTCCGCACCACATCTCTTCAAGCAGCACCTTCAGTCCGTCAGCTAGCTCCATGCATCATCCTGCACCACCACCTTGCTTGGGTCTACCTCCATGCATCCAGCATCATGACAACCTTGCTTGGACCACCGTCATTGTTTTCAGCAGTGATTAGTTTATGGCATCATCAAATCTAGAGTAATTTTTCTAGATCATTTGGGGCCGAAAAAATAGTTAACACGCTATATATGAGGAGAAAGATTAGGATATTATATGCTACCTACGCCGTGGACAACATATCCGACACTTCATTATTCTGGTCGCCAGGATCATTCTGCCCCAAGTCATCTGGGGCAGCAAGACAGAGGACCTTGATCATCATGATAAGGACCAGGCAAGACTGGTCCGTGGTAAGGGTGGGGGTTGCCATTGAAAGGCGGAGGGCCCTCCTCATCACCCGGAAGGTGGTCCACAAAATCAAGACCTAGGACGTAAACTGGTACAATCCATGAACGTCCTTCCCCGCCGACTTTGTTGCCTCTCCTAAGAACAAGGCTTCGAGGGATGTCAAGTGCCTTATCCACCATCACCAGCAGAATGACCCTAGTCGGGTTTGGATCATTTTCATCCCAACGAAGCAACTGGCCAAAACTGGAGCAGGTTTGTTCAATAAACCTTCGCTCCTTTAGATCCAGAGGATAACCAAGTAGCAAAATCCAACACCTTCTAGTAAACTGAGCGCGACACATATTAAGACTTGCCTCGTCATGTTTTTCAAATCTGAACTCCCGATTCCCGACCACGTGGGGATTTGCTAGGACCAAAGCATCTCTGTCCAGTTTATTTCTTAACTTGTAGTACATGCCAATCCCATGGGGATGTGCACCGTAAGTAACTACGCGCATTCTTGCATGATCTTGGATGTACACTGCTATCTGGTCCATAAATTCATTATGCTGGGCAGGAGTTAGTACCTCATTTGTGACCGCAACCGCATATTCCTCATTTTTCTTCACGATTTCGCCAGATATGTGGCACACGCTTCTGGTCCTTCTCAGAGGACCACCATCTTCTGGGATCATCAGCCACGGACAAAACCGATGGTGGTCGATGGAGAAGTTTGCCATTAATGAGCGACGAGCGGCGAAGAAACAAATCTAACTAAGAGAAACAAAGGGTGTACTACTAGTATTTGGAGGTTGCGGTTTCTTGGGAGTCTCCGGAGTACTCCTATATTATAAAGCAAAACAACATGGAACCGGCGCACATCCCCTACAGTACTGCAGGTGCAGTAGTAGGGGCTGACATGTGGGCCCCACACCTCATAGGACCCACATGTCAGCCCCTGCTACTGCACCTGCAGTACTGCAGGGGATGCCATGACATTGTAATGATGACACCGCGTATAGGGGTAACTTCCGGCCTGTTCCAGTCCGTGCAATAATAACATCGCGAGTCTCGCGACTGTTCAGATTTCTGCAGGAAAACAACATGACAAAACGTGAAAAGAAAAAATATAAAAAAACAATAGAAACACAACATAACGACTGGAGATGTTTTTCGATTCACGCAACAAAGTGGGTTAAAGGTTAAAACATGGCATCCTTAAAGGAGATGTTTTTCGATAAAAGGAGATTTTTTCGATAATACATCAGACACATTGTTCATGAACATAAAAGACATATTACATTAACACACTACCGACACATATATTACAAACAAGAGTAAAGAAAACATGGACGAAAAACACATAGAAACAAGAACAAAACTACTCCTAATCCAATTCTACTCGGAGGCCTCGTCCACCTCCGCCGCCGCGCGCGCCGCGGCCGACGCATCCTCTGGCGGCTCCGCCTCCGCCCCCGACAGCGGCGGCGACTCCTCTTCTATCTCCACACCGAGCTTACAAGCGACACTGTGCAGAATCTTCCAGCGGCCCTGTACCCCAGCAACCTCCGCGATCGTCTCGTAGAGGGCATCGAGACGAGCGGCCACAAAGCTTAACCCTAACATGTAGTAGCCGGCGGAGTCCATGCTGGGGAGCTGGGGAAGCCTCCAAGACCCAGACGGCGACAGATGAGAGATGTATTGTTAAATACATCTGCGACATTGTGTCCAGCGCTCTTGCATGTTCGACGGCGGAGGACACGTCGTCTTCTAAATCTTTAATTTAGCGCGTTAATTCATCGATGCGGGCAGTAAAGAGGTGGATAGTCTCCTGTAACCAGTCGGGCTGAGGAGATGCGGGCGCCGCCATCAGTCCCACCGGCATTGCCGGCGGCGATGGAAACGGAGAAGGAGGTTCGGAGGACGTCGATGGCCTAGAGCGCTTCGTCGCGGGGCTACCCATTTTTGTGGCGACGGAGGTGCAGAGAAAGAGCAAGAGGTGGTCAACGGTAGCGGGGGGAGAAGTTTGGAGGCTAGGATCTAAGGAGCGGTGCGGCGGAGAAGCAAGAGAACGGTGAGCCTTTATAGCCGGTCATCGTCTAATAGCAGGCGTGTGGAGATGATCGGATGCTAGATGAAACCGCGATTAATTGTGAACCGGTCGGAGGCCCCGGTTTCCTCCAAACCGCGGTTTGCATCCTCTCGGTCCCAACGGCTCGACGCGTCCCATCGGCTTTAGTGGCAGCTTTTTAGGAGTAATTTCACACGCAAAGGGCCCAGCGTATATAATTCACATCGACATGTACATGATCGAGGGTCGTCTTTCGTGACATGTTCACATGCTATATATACGCCCCAAACATGATCATCTAGCCTCAAACAATAATATATATATATATATATATATATATTATTGGATGAATATATATATCTCTCAACAAAAATAGAAAATTAACTCTTGTTTGCATCCTCTCGGGTATCGCAACTGCGTGCTCGACGAGGGCGATGGGAGTTCTAGTAATGATGACACCGCGTATAGGGGCATAGGGCCAATGGTAATAAGTACTTCCGGTCGGTTCCAACCGTTGCATCACAAAAGAAGAAAAGAAAAACATTAAAAACAAGAAGAGAAAAACAACATCAGGACTGGATTAATCTGCGTCAATCGATTTCCTGTTTTGCAGTTTGGTTCTCCACGGTCGGATGGACAGAGTCCTCCAGCTTAAAGGAATATGAACTAGTCGGTGGCCCCGGTTTACTCCAAACCGCGGTTTGCATCCTCTCGGTCCCAACGGCTCGACGCGTCCCATCGGCGTAAGATAAAATTAACACATGTATGCCACACGTATGACCGTCTGAGCATTAATGCTTTGTCGTGATCATGTATGATGGCCGGACATGCATGCATGCTTTTGAAAGAGAGCCAGCGAGGTTTCCATCATGTTTCATGCATGATTGATCACTTGTTGATGAGGATTTGTGATGTTGATTTTTTGTTTCATGATGACATTTCTCTTTTTTTGTAATGTTCTATGTTACTGAACTCAATGTTTTTCGTCTATTCCATATGTTATTTTCTTCTCTGTCTGTTGTCTAATGAACTACGTACTCCGTATTTGTGTTCTATGTGTAACATGCATGTGTAAGACCTCGATCCACGATCATGTTAAATTGATGGTGTTATACAAGTGTTTTCTCTTTTTGTTGAAAAAACAATCGCCAGGTTTATTATTTGTATATTATTAATTAATATACATTAGTAAAATAAAGAATTAATATATAAATAAATATTATCATATGAAATATCAACATGGATGGTCCAATCCAACCTACGAAACAAAAACTTTTTGATCGTCCAGTACATCCAACGAAACATCATCTAGCATGGATCGAGATCCAGTATACAAAAACATGGATGATCCTATCGAATCCAACTTTGACAACAAAAAAACGCATGTACGCAACGGTCGTTCATTAATAGATAATACAAATATATAGAACCGATAGTTCATTAAATAACGGATAGAAAACAAAATAACAGATGGAACAGAGGAACAATGACATTGAGTTCATTAACATAAAATAATACTACAAAACAAGAAAAACAACATCACGAAACAAGAAAACCAACATCACAGACCCTTTCTTCCTCCTCGCCCCGAGGGCGCGTGCGCGGCGCCGCTGTGGCGGGGCTCGCCAGAGATCTCGCCGCTGGCCTTTCCAGTGCGCCAAGCTTCGCCAATCTTGCCGCTTGGGGGTTTTTCACCACACGAAGCACGTCGGTGTTGCCCCCGGGGCTTGCCGGCGGCTGGAAACGGCGGTGCGATGGCGGCGGCAGTGGCCACAGCTCAGGCAGGGTAGAACTCCCTTATCTCTAGCTCAAACGACTTGGTTTCTCCTCCAAAAGCTTTCTTGTGCCTTGAGGATCATGAACCGGGACTAGGAAATTAAGGAGAAAAACGGCTGGAAACTAGGAGCTCGACGGTGAATCGCGACTTTCTCGCAGGCGGCGACCAAAACTCTGCTATCTCGATCGATGATCACTCGTTGATGGTTTTCAAATCTTTTCAATCCAGAGTGTTCACAGGGGGATAGGTAAACTATCCCCTAACTATGGTCAAGAATTATTAGCTGTATAAAATGAATTAAATCCATGACTTAGATACATAGATATGAACTATCATCGGGGAAACTGGCAATAAAGACACTACAAGGCATGGCATGGCTTGAAACTTGGTGAGCATGCTTAAGGCGCGATAACACACCTTTCCCTTATAGAAGTCGGGGACTGTAGAGGCTTCATCCGGCTTGTCGATGGTGGAGTAGGGGCGGGTCTCGGCAGCTTCACCCGCGGTCATTGGGAAACTGCGAAATACCGCCCAACCGGTTGAGGAAACACCGAAACAAAAGGTTGAGAAGGTGCGTAATCAAGTTGTGAACAACTTTTATAAAGGACTCGCGATCGATCCTTGCCTAGTTGGCAAGCTATCATTGGAGTTCCAAGGTGAGGTCGGCAACGCGCGAGCGGGGCAGAAAACGCAAAAGAGAAGAGAGGAACCGAGCTAGCTAGAGTTGTACTATTTCCTCTTTTTGATGTGTACTAATTCCTCTTTTTGAAGTTGGGTATCGTCTAGAGTTGTAGGCTCCTTGATCATGCATGGTTGGGGTGTATCATACATCGGCAAGGCCTCATACTCTGACGATATCCAGCATCAAATCGAGAAATTAAAAACGTATTAATTGGTTGAACATGGTTGGGGTGCATGCAAGTTACACATAGAAAAGACATCAGTCACGTTTGACAAAATTAACATGCATACCTCAAACAAGAAGATCTTTCAACAAAAAGAGAAAACACACGTATAAGCGGGCGTGTGGAGATGATCGGACGCTAGAGGAAATTGCGCTTATGAACTGGTCGGTGGCCCCGGTTTACTCCAAACCGTGGTTTGCATCCTCTCGGTCCCAACGGTTCAACTCGTCCCATCGGCATAAGAGAAAATTAACACGTGTACACCACACGTCTGACTATCTGAGCATTAATGCTTTGTCGTGATCATGTATGATGGCCGGACATGCTTGCATGCTTTTGAAAGAGAGCCAGCGAGGTCTCCATCATGTTTCATGCATGATTGATCACTTGTTGATGAGGATTTGTGATGTTGATTTTCTTGTTTCATGATGACATTTCTCTTTTTTTGTAATGTTCTATGTTACTGAACTCAATGTTGTTCATCTCCATATGTTATTTTCTTCTCTGTCCGTTGTCTAATGAACTACGTACTCCGTATTTGTGTTCTATGTGTAACATGCATGTGCAAGACCTCGATGCACGATCATGTTAAATTGATGGTGTTATACAAATATTTTCTCTTTTTAGTTCCTCGCACCACTCCTTAGATCCTCGCTTCTAAACTTCTCCCCCGGCCACCGTCGACCACCTCTCGCTCTTTCTCTGCACCTCCGTCGCCACACAAATGGGTAGCCCCGCGCCGAAGCGCTCTAGGCCATCGATGTCCTTTGAACCTCCTTCTCCGTTTCCATCGCCGCTGGCAATGCCAGTGGAACTGATGGCGGCGCCCGCATCTCCGCCCGCGGCGCCTGCACTTCCTCATCCCGGTTGGGTTGAGCAGACTCTCAGACTCCTCACCGACTGCATCGATGAACTCGATCGGCGCCTTAAGGTGGCCACAGACGCCAAGTCCGCCGCTCATAGCGCACTAGCGCTCAACGCAGTGGTGCGGAAGGTCTTTTCCGACACAGATCACTCGTGTCGTCGTCTGGGTCTTGGGACCCTTCCTCTCCACACGAGCATGGACATCGCGGGCCACTACTGCTACGGGTTGATGACTGTGGCCGGTCATCTCGACGCCCTCCACGAGACGATCGCGGAGGTTGCTGGGGTAGAGGGCCTCCTAAAGATTCTGCACTGCGTCGCCGGGAAGCTTTGGACTATGACGGAGGTTGAGGAGCATGAGGCAGCTTGGGCAGCAGCGGCAGCGGAGGAGGTAGAGAAGGAGGCGTCTCTTGAGTCGGAGGTGGACACGGCTATGGAGGCAGTGACAGCGACAGAGGAGGAGCAGGAGGAGGCGGCAGCGGTGGCGGAGGTGGAGGCGGCAGCAGCGGCGGCAGCGGCAGAGGAGGAGGAGGAGGAGGCGGCACCGGCGGCGGAGGCGGAGGAGGCGGCAACGGCGGAGGAGGGGGACATGGTTTTCTCCTAGTAGAGTAGTATTAGGAGTTGTTTATCTATTTCGTGATCTCTGAGTAGAGTAGTAGTAGGTGTAGTTTATCTTGTTCTTGCTGTCTACTACTTGTTTTCCTATTACTTGTTTGTTAATGAAATATGTCTTTATGTTCATGAACAACGTGTTCTATATTTGCAGTATCGAAAAACTTCTTTTATCAAAAACATCTCCTATATGTTTGTAACTTGGGACCGTCTATATTTCAAGTGGCTGAATGAATGAAATCCGGTAAATTTTATCCTTACAAGTAATAGAACTAACAATAGACATGATGCATAATTAACTTGATTAGGAAATTACGTCATCTAAATTGCTAACTAGTCCATCGCCTGATGCAACAGGTGCATGAAAAGTACTTTTCCCATTGTAACTAATATCGGATGACATTGTTGATATATATATCGTATGTACCTGTGATACTCGTATCACAGGCGGCTTTGGATCGACGGCCTGAAGATTAGACATCATAGGGGAAAATGATTTCTTTGTATTAGTAGTATATACTCTGTATATGTTATCATTTCACTGCGACGAATGTTATATATAAAATGCTGATTGTTTACCTTTTACTAGACCATGGATTTGTCGTCCTCCTTTCGTGGACTTGGGTGTTATGTATTTGCATGTCATTTGCATTAGCACAATGATACATTTGGCGATTCATATTTTTGTTCGTATTTTTTTGGAATGTCCCACTACCACATGACTGCTTTTACATCTCCATGAAAACAAAGATGAACGGCAGGTAGCGGTCCCACGGCGAGGCAGCAGTCCGAAGAGGTCTACCCCTCTAGATCTAGGTAGACGTCCCGTTGAAGAGTAAAACCATGTGCAGGAATTGTCGCGACATTACATGAATTTAGTCATGATTGCATGCGTGCAGAGGGGCACGGCACCGAATTCTGCACGCCCTCGAAAAAATTTTCGTTCATCTTAGCGTCCACAATTGAGATTTTCACAATTGAAACTTCACTCTGTGCGCCCAAAATTCTAGTCCCGCCCATTTGTAGCTAGCCACGACGAATATAAATATGCGTCTCCCTCTAATCCCGCAATGGCTTCCGTTCTCGGCACACATGTTCTCCTCTTAGTGTTGTGTTCCAAACTTGCATTCCTAAGAAATTCCCGTGTGAGTGGTGGTTGTGACTGTGGGTACAACGTCGAGCGACCAAGTTTGACGGGCTCTACCGAACCTCTTCGTCACCGACCCCGCCCTGCGACATCCCGAACTCCAGTTTTGTGCTACGTAAGTTCTACAAGATCCATGCCGTCTTTTTATAGAGCTACTCCCTCCTTATCGGTTTAGTTGTCGTCCCAACAGCTGCAGCCAGTTCATTCCTAGTTGTCGTCCCAACTCCTTATATGCTCTTATGTTTCATGAATGTCTAGTATAAAATCTGATTGATGGTGCAATCGTGCAATCAACTATCCTCAATCGTTAGATCTGCATCCTACAGTCGATTCATCTTTTTATTTTACCCTAGCATCTGATTGCATTCTACTTGTTTCCATATATAAAATACACTATACCTCTGCCCCGAAATAAATGTCGCTCCGACAGTTTTTGGTAGTGTATTTCTAGTACATTTCCATGTCAGGAAAGATAACTATTAAAAACCGCATGAACTATGTAATTTCTTGATTTAGAAGTAAATGACGCCAGGGTTATATTATCAACAACTCCCAATGTTGTACTGTCATTCCTGTGTTCCAAACTTGTATTCCTAAGATTTTCGGTTCCCACGGTTTATACACGTTTTTCTTGTTTTTCTTTCTCGGATTGTACGGTATTTTTTCCTACACCTTAATTTCTAATTCATCCGTTCAAAACAAACATTTTCAGTTCATAGCAACCACACCGCCCGATCTAAAATACACATCCTTATCATTGTTACTTAATATATATACTCTTTACTATAGGAACAAGACACCAGCCGTCATGTCGTCTACAAGTAATCGTGATGGGCAACAAGCACCTGGTATAACTATAAATGGGTTTACTATCAAAATACACATATTTATAACACATTAATTACTTTGCATCGTATGCAGAGAATATTGCAGCACTTGACGCCCAGAAACCCCGAGATTCGTCATCCCATGCTGGTACTACGAGTATAAATATGTATCGGGCTCTACTAAATATTTTAGCATTGCGATTGTAGTTTCCTAGTCCCAGTTAACAATTAATCAGTATATGTGACGGCGTTTTTTATTGATGCCTACACACGCACGATGGGCTCTCTCGCCGCCGGCCACTCCGGCACCGGTGACCACACCCTGCTGCTGCTCACTTCAGTGTCCTCCCCAACACGTCTCCCTCCACCATCGCCACATCCCATCCTTCGCGTGTCATGATGACCCCGCCGCCCGCAAACCCCTGTCGCCGCCGGTCACTACGGCAACGGCCGACGCCCATGCCCTACTGGTGAGTATATGTGATGGCGTGATTTATTGATGCCTACATGTGCACGCTGGGCTCTCTCGCCGCCGCCACTCCGGCACTAGGGACCATGCCCTGCTGCTGCTCACTTCAGTGTCCTAAGAAACGCGTCTCCCTCGACCATCGCCACGTCCCATCCTTCGCGTGTCATGATGACCCCGCCGCCCGCAAACCCATGTCGCCGCCGGTCACTCCGGCACCAGCCGGCGTCCACGCCCTGCTGGTGGTCACTTCACTGTCCTCCCCGATGCGTGTCCCTCCATCACCACGTCCCATCGTTCGCGTGCCATGATGACCTCGCCGCTCGCAAACCCCTGGCCATAACGGCGTACCTACATGCTATGCCCTATATGACATGGCATACCCTGGAAAAAATAGTCCAATATCATTAACCCCTGTCCACTAAGAAATGTTAGTATCATATAGTTTAGAGATGCATGTACATGAGGGTTCATTGCTGCTTATATGATCTTAATTCCGTTTTTTACACTGCCACATGCGTTGCTGATGTCTGGTAATTAACGCAAGATTATATTCATGTATCCGCTCTAGCACTTTAGGGCGAGATGCTAACATGCAGAGCAAAATATCAGTATGAAATCCACCTAAATTTAATTCCTAGATCCACCACACTGTCCTCCTAGCCTCGAGACTTGCTATGGGGTGATATCAATGGACGCAGATCACCTGACTTATACGTTTTTACTGCACGCGATGGAATAAAGATCCAATGGAATCACATCGTTGGATCTTTACTGCATCGCCTACAGTAAAAACGTAAGTCACGTGAGATCACCGTTGTGATCTGGACGTCGATCCTCTGACTTAAATGTGGTCACTACACTGCCAGACCGAACCCTAGCATTGTTAAACGTCGCAAGCTGCCCGCCTCACCTGTCTTGCATCCTCTACCTGCTAATACTGCTGACGTCCATGACTCGCCCTGCCACCAATTCGCCTCGAGATGCGCTTCTGCTGATGTCGGTCAGACCGAACCGGCAGTACTGCAGAGGATGAGCACCCGATGAACCCTATCTTTCTCTAGCATCGCCAGCTACTGTCTTGCCTGCTTTGCAGCTGGACTAAAAATCCCCTGTAGTACTACGGGTGCTGTAGCGCCACATACTACTGCCTGATGCCTGATTGTAGGGTATGAACAGCAACAAAGAAGTCAACAAGTCGATGCATGGCCCAATATGGAGCAAAATGCTGTTGCAACTCGGTGTTCCCACGCTCGTATTTGCCGCACTCGTCCTGAAGATGGTAAAACATCAGACTTCTTCTTCTTTCACACTATGTGTACATGATACTAGGCCTGGTCAGTTTCTAATTTGCTTTAAACATTTACCGTTTAAATCACACTAACAGAAGGAAACAAGGTTGGAAGATGGGTGGCTAAAGGACTTAAAGTTGCTAAATTGCGCTATCCAGCATCTGCAAATAGAACGAATGATCAGAATCGGAAGCTACATATTCAGTGGTCCGATAGGTTGGGTGCTGCGGTTGTTCCTAATCAGCGGCACTTTGTCGATGATGTGGTTATTACAACAAAAAAAAAATGCACCCCTCACTGGTGTGAGGAAGTGGGCAGAGGTTGGCGATACTTCGAAGAGCGATATAGTGAGAGACATTCTGGTTAGTGTTGTGACACCCCACATAAGTATTTTTTCTAGCGACCTCCATCTTGTACGTTTATAACAGTGTTATATACAATGTAGAGAATGCCTGGGACTTGGAGGACACAGATGATACCAGAAGAAAAATAATGAAGATTGCTGGTGGGCACCACAAGGGGTGGCGATCAACATTACATGCCACCTATAAGAAGTATTCGACCAATGAGGAACGTATACAAAACAAGCCTGTTGACGTAGAATATTCCGATTGGTTGGCGCTTATGGACTATTTTGGGTTCGAGCGATTCAATGTTAGCTAGCTTTCTAATACCTTCATATCCTACAAAAAATATTTGATAACACCCATTTGTGAAATTAATTATTAAAATTGTAGTCAATAAGCAGAACCAATTCACGAAATTGAAGTACTCAAAAGACAAAACACTTGCTTGGCTCAAAATCCTACGCCCAACTTAGTTACGAGAAGGTATGAAAACTAAATCATGCTTTTACTTTGCACTGCAATCATTCAATCAAATTTTACTTGTATTTGATGTAGCGAGACCCAGAGACCGGAAAAGAACCCGATGACATAGAACTGTGGGAGGCAAGCCATGTGAAGAACGGTCAATGGGCAAACAAGCAGGCAGAAGTTGTACATGTGAGAAACACTTCAAACTGTCCCCATTTAAATAAATATTTGCAATGTACATGTGACTTTTCTTTTTGTATATAGACCCAGGCACGTGCCCAAATCAACGTCAAGGAAGCTGAGCTGGGAGTCCCAATCCCAGATGAGGAAAGAAACAACATCTTCCAGCTTACTTATATATCCGCAACCGGTTCTGGAGGATAACAGTTTCGGGGGCGTGGTTATAAGGCTAAACCTAATGTTTCTAAAAGACTGCGTATCCAGATGTCTGACCAGCTCGGCCAGCAAGTTCGATCCTTGCAAACTAGAAATGAAGACCTCAGCTCTCAGGTGCAAGAGTTGGAAGTAAGTAATGATCATATGACTCCCAGATGGATGGCTTCGTCCAGGCAAATGAACAGCTCAACTAGGAAGTTCGGGCTTTACATGATCAGATGGTAGCCAATTCTGCACGGCAAGAAAAGGAGCTAGTAGACATGCGCAGAATGATGGAGAGCTTGCAAAATCAACAACGGCTAGCAGCAACTCCACAAAAGGCTCCTGCTCGCACCAAGTCGAAGCCGGATGTTCAAGAAACTATTCCTAATACTACAACTCGTCGCGGTGCTATTTTAATGAGTGCAATGTTGCAAACTCAAAAAACTGTAAATAACATCGTGTCGCAATGACGCAAGGGTCCTTGAGCGTTGCATCAATTGTTGGATGTTTGTTGTTAAGTTGACAGACCTATCGTGTGCGGATAAATTGATTCTGTTGCCACTAATTTTCAAACCTGGTGCATTAAGATTCTAGTGCCGCTAATTATAAAACATGGCATTAACAGATTATTGCGATGAAAATAAACTGTTGCAATAGGAAGCTAGCTATTGCCACAAATTATAAAACGTTGCACTACAAACATTTGGCTATGACCAAAAAAGCGTTGCACTAGACTGCTATTGCCACCACCCAGAGAATGTCGCATTACGACCCTATTGCAACAGATTTGAATATGTTGCATTACGAACCTATTGCCACAATCAGAAATCGTTGCAATACAATACTGTTGCCACGGTTTTGAAATTGTTGCAATACCGTACTATTCGCCATGAACGTGAAATCATTGCAATACTGTATTATTGGCCACGACTATGAAATCGTCGCGATACCATACTATTCGCCACGAGTGTGAAATCGTCGCGATACCGTACTATCCACCACGGAAGTGAAATCGTTGCAACACAGTAGTATTCACCACAAATGTCAAAATGTTGCGATACGATATTATTCGCCACGAGTGTGAAATCGTCGCGATACCGTACTATTCGCCGCGGATGTGAAAACGTCGCGGTACCATATTATCCGCCACGAGTGTGAGATCGTCACGATACTGTACTATTCGCCACGGATGTGAAATCGTTGCAACACCATACTATTCGCCACGAATGTAAAAATGTTGCCATACCGTACTATTCGCTACGGATGTGAAATCGTTGCAACACCGTACTATTCGCCGTGAATGTGGAAACTTTGCGATACCATACTATTTGCCATGAGTATGAAATCGTCGCGATACCGTACTTATCGCCACGGATGTGAAATCGTCGCAAATAACATACTATTCGTTGCAATAGGTTAAATCATTGCAATACGTTAAACCGTTGCAATACCATACTATTTGCCATGAACGTGGAGTCGTTGTAATACCATACTTTTTGCCACGAATGTGGCATCGTTGCAACACCGTTATTTTCGTTGAAATACGTTAAATCGTTGCAATACGTTAAACCATTGCAATACCATACTATTTGCCATGAACGTGGAGTCATTGCAATACCATGCTTTTTGCCACGAATGTGGCATTGTTGCAACACCGTTATTTTCGTTGCAATACGTTAAATTGTCCCAATACGTTAAACCATTGCAATACCATACTATTTGCAACGAACGTGGAGTCGTTGCAGTACCATACTTTTTGCCCATGAATGTGGCATCGTTGCAACACCGATATTTTCGTCATAATATGTTAAATCATCGCAATATGTTAAACCGTTGCAATACCATACTATTTGCCACCAACGTGGAGTCGTCGCAATACCATACTATTTGCCACGGATGTCAAGTCGTCGCAATAACATATTGCCACGGCTGTTATCGCCACGAGTCGGAAAAAACTATCGCGACGTTCTATTTCGTTGTGACAACAATCTATCGCGATGAATTTCGACCTATTGCAACGATTTTTTTCGTCGCAATAAACCAGAATCCTGGTAGTGAATGCAACTCCAACTGGTTGATTCTTCAGTCAGTTATTCGGCGGGTATCGCTGAAGATGTTCTGATTAAAATCCAGAATTGCTTCATACCCATGGATTTTGTGGTGCTCGACATGGAGTTAGAGAAGGATAAACCGCTCATTCTTGAGTGACCATTCCTAAGACCGCAAAGGCTCGCATAGATGTGAGAGATGATGAAATCCATTTCCATATCAATAGCAAGGAGGAAATGTTTAACTTCCGCCCAAAGATTGAGCAATGCTCCATGATCCGTATGAAGTATGGGACGAATGTTAAACACATTCAAGATGTCAAAATCACAACTCCAAAGGCGGACCCGCTCAATGCATTCATGAGGAGTTTTATCTATGCGGAAAAACCGTCTTATCGTCCACGCCGACACCCCAAGCCCAGACCTACTCAAAGGCCCAAGTCCACCAAGCCGCCAAAGAAGGTATGGCGGAAGAAGCAAGACGGGCCGTGCGAGCCCATCCCTCCGGGTCCAGATGACAAGAAATGAAGAAGGATGAATGTCCATCTCATTGGACGGTGGTGAGACCTAACCAATAGGTTAAATTAGTAGTCATCATTTTCTTTTCTTTTTATTTTCTCTTTATTTGGTTTTACCCATTGAGTTTGATTTTTCCCTACTGCATATTTGGTTTTCATAGTAAGTTGAGAATCTTATATTCTCAACTATCTTTTTTATTTCATTATTTTTCACAAAAAAAGAAAATTGTTGGGTTTTGAAATATCAGTTTTTATTTGGAAAACAAATTTTTTGAGCTGCAAAAGTGGTATTTCACCAATGTGCTAATTTCATATTCGTTAGAGAGCCACCTGCCAAAAGGGGGAACAGAGGGACCACCTGTCAGAACGGCCAACCCCTTGTTCGGCCGACTCGGGGAAGAACCATTTTTGCTCTCCCTCCTCCAACGGCTACATTTGGTTCCCTAGTGACCGTTGGGGAGTGCACACTATAAATGGTGGCCGTGAGGAGCCCTTCTCCTTACACATCACCTCGTTTCATACCTCACCAAAGACACTTTTGCTCACATTGTTTTCTTGCTCTTCATTGGATACTCTTGATCAATTCCAAACTCAAAAAGATTTGCTTTAGTTTGCATTTGCAATTTGCTCTCAAGTTCTTCAAGGGAAAATTCGTCGGGGTTTTGCTTTTGCTAACATCACCTCTTTCGAGTTTTTTCCTTGTTGTGTTCTTGTTTGTTGTGACCATGAAAGGGATGAAGCGGTTGTTTGGAAAGAGGAAGGAGGATGCAAGCTCGAGCCATGGTTGAGACTCAAGTGCACGCCCCTCTTCTGTTGCTACACTGTGAGACCTATGTGTGCTTAATACATTGGCTATGACGATAAAAGTTTTGAATACTGCCAAAACACCCGTCTCAACAAGGTCCGTCTCTAGGTCCGAGCTCTTCCAAGGTCCGACGATAGGTCCTCTTGTTTTGAGTAGCTCCGACAAGGTCCGACGTAAGGTCCGACATGCTTTGGCTAGGTCCGACTTATTTGTCTAGGTCTAACTTATTTTGGTTAGGTCCAACTTGTTGTGGCCAAGTCTTACTAGCTTTGGTCAACTCTGGCAATAGGTACCACTAGCTTTGGTCAGCTCCGGCGCTAGGTCCGACTAGCTTTGGTAAGCTTCGTCTCAAGGTCCGGTTAGCTTTGGCATTGTCCGATGCTAGATTGCAATGGTTCTGATTTTAACTTACAACGTTTCAAACTTGCTTTTTGTATTATGGAAAGCTTGCTTAGCATTCCATTACTATGGATTTGGTGTGTCTTGGTGATTATGGCTGATATCGTTTTGCTATGGTTCGCAACATGCTTATGTGAGGTGCTCACGTAAGGTGTTGTGTTATCAGAATTAACGAGAGTCTAGTTGAGGACTTGTGCTCAAAAGTGTCGTTTGTTTATTCATGTGCAGGTGTTGCTTGAGTTCAAAACATGGCTGGTGACGGGATCCATTGAACTAGTCTTAGGGAGAATATGAGGTTCAAGAACCAAGTTCTGGAGGAATTGTGGTTGAGTTGATCGGGAGGTTGTGCAGCATGTTTGAATCAAGAATGATGCATATGAAGGTATCGTGGACATCGTTGGAAGATGTTTGCACGTGTGCGAGGACTGCATGGACGTGTATACATGGTTCCAAGGCATGATGAAGAGATGTGGACGTAAAAAGTTGGTCCAAAAGGTCCAACCGACAAGGTTATGGACTCAGGCTGCGGATGAGTCGGGTTTGACTCAAATATGGAAAGATTTGAGTTGATTATGATAGGGTTTCGTGTTGGTCATGAAGTTGAGGTTTTTTAGTAATGTGAGATACATTCATAAGGTGTTTGTAAGTCTTAATATTGATTCTATCGGCGTATAGAAGAGTCTTAAGCAGATATGGAAAGTTTCGGTTGAATCTGAGTAGGATTTGAATCCTAGTTAGAATTGGGTTGGCCTAAGGGCTGGTTATATAAGAAAGAGAGGCCAGAGCTTGTGGTGCACGAGTTTGGGGCAGTTCCCTTTGAGTTTTGATCAATAATATTTGCATTCTAAAGGAGCTTTTGTGCCTTGTTCGTCTGACTTGTTTTTGTCCAGTCTTTCTCGTCGAGTTTTCTGCAGAATACTACCTTGCTTCGGTGGTTTTATCGTAACTCGAGTTTTACATATCCAATCGAAGTGATTTTTTTAGTTGTCCTCAAAACTTGATTATATATCATCTGTGAAAAATTCACGGTCATTGGATTTGTGGATTTGGATGTACACGAGTTTCATTGCAGTCTTGCAAATCTGGTTTTTCTCGGGTAGAAAAAATCGACCTTCGTTTAATCTTTTGATCGTAACATGTGTTTTTCTCGACGGATTTCCGTGATTCTTGTTGTCATGTCTTAGTGACTTGATCCTCTATAATATCTACCACCTTTTCATAGTTGAACACATTTAGATTTGTCGCACACAATTTTTTAACAGATAAGTTTTCTATGAAAGGGTTTTTGTTGCTTCTGCTAAAAATGTTGTAATCCACCATTCACCCCCTCTCTAGTAGATTTTCACACGCTATTCGATCCTACAGTTGTTATCAGAGATACGGTGCTCTAATATTTTTGATTTGCACGTATTTTGACTAATCATCATGGAAAAATACTCCGCAAGATCTTGTGTGTTTAGTAGTATTGATTATCAGGTTTGGAAGGCACGTATGGAAGCCTTCATCCAGGCACAGGGCTATGTGTAGGATCGAAGAGCACGTGAAAAGCTACCAGAGGGGGGTGAATGGTAGATTTAAAAATCTTACGCAGCGGAAACAATTAAACCCCAACCCCTTTGGCAGAAAATCGATCTCTTAAAGAAATCGTGTGTGAGACTAATATAAATGTGTTTCACCATGACAAAAGTGATAGATATCAGAGAGAATAAAGTCACGAAGACAACACAAAAAGAATTACTCAAATCCGTCGAGAAGAACTCAAGTTATGATCGAAAGATCAAACTATGGTCAATCTGACCTTCCCAAGAAAAACAGTTTCTGGAATGCTGCAAAGAAACTCGTGTAGCTCAGAAACCACAAATTCAATGACCGTGAAATTTTGACAGATGATAGACAATCAAGTTGTGAAGACAACCCAAAATGAATCACATGAATTGGATCTGTAAAACTCGAGTTATGATAAAACCACCCACGAAAGGTAGTGCTGTCCAGAAACTCGACGAGTAAAACTTGTCTGGAACATGTCGGACGAACAAGGCACAAAAGTTCCTTCAAACTACGAATTTTATTCAATAGAACACAAGAGGAACAGCCCCAAAGTCGTCTCTCACGAGCTTTGGCCTTCCCTCGCTTATATAACAAGCCCTTAGGACATCCCAATCTCAACTAGGACTCCAATCCTAATCCGATCACAATCGGAACTTTCCATAACTGCTTAGGACTCTTCTATACGCAGATAGAAGCAATCTTAAGATGTCCAAACACCTTAGGAACGTATCCCACATCCCTAAACAACTCAAATTCGTGACACACACGAAATCCTAACATAACTAACTCGATATTTCCATACCGAGCCATAACCGACTCAGCTAGCAGCCTAAGTCTTCAACCGATACGATCCGATCCTTCCGATCAGATCTTCCTTCCATAATCCGTCTCTAAAAGCATATTGCCATGTCATGCACCTCATGCATACGTGCAAACACCTTCCTTCGACCTTCATATGCACTGCCCTTGATTCAATCATCCTGCGCGACCTCCTGACCTGCTCAACCACAGTTCCTCCCGAACTTGGTTGTTGGAACCTCATGTCCTCCCTGAGACTAGTCCAATGGATCCCGTCACCAGCCATGACTTGAACTCAAGCAACACCTGCACATGAATAAACAACCAATCCATACGAGCCCAAGTCCTCGACTTGACTCAAGTTAGTTCCGAACACAACACCTTATGTGAGCACCTCACATAAGCATGTTGCAAAACCACAGTAACACGATATCATCCATATCATCCAAAATGCACCAAAAAATTAGCAAATGAATACTAAGCAACTTTTCCAATCATGTAAAGCAAGTACGAAACATTGCAAATGAAAAGCAGAAGCACTTCAGTCAAGTTCCGGACCTGTCCAGAGCAACCCAGAGCTTGAGCCGGAGCTAACAAAAGCTAGTAGAACCTAGCGTCGGAGCTTTCCAAAACTAGTACAACCATGCTCCCGACAGAGCTTACAAAACTAGCAGGACCTAGCGCCGGAGCTAACCAGAACTAGTCAGAGCTAGTAATCCCAAAAGCCGAAGCTAGACAAAGTACGTCGGAGCTTAGAAAAAGCATGCCAGAGCTATCAAATATATGCCGGAGCTAACAAAGACATGCCGGAGCTAAATATAAAGCTCACCGGAGCTGACCAAAGCTAGTCGGACCTTACCAAGAAGTCGGACCTAGCATCGAACGTAACCGGAGCTACCCAAAACAAGCCGAACCTACCGTCGGACCTTGCTGTAGCTCAGAGCTAGAGTCGGACCTTTACAAAAAGGTGTTTTGGTGATATTTAAAACTTTTATCATCAAAGCCAAGTGTATTCACTACAAGCCAATGTATTCAGCACATATAGGTCTTACACTATGCAATAATGGAATAGGTGTACAAGTCCTACGACGTGCCGTTAAACGATCAAGTTACGGCTACAAATATGAGAGATGTCGACAACAACAACAAGGCTCGGAACTTGATCATACAAGGATTAACTCAATGTGACTTCGACCGTGTTGCACACCTCCGATCTGCGTACGATGTGTGGAAAGCACTTTGTGACTACCAAGAACGATTTAACACGATCAAGGAGGTAAATCAAGATATGTTCAAAAGGGAGTACATGAGCTTTGAGTTGCAACCAGGTGAGTCCAACGACGATCTCTTTGCTCGCTTTAATAAAATGCTCAGCAACTTGTGTAGCGTCAATGTTAATTTTTCAGATGTTGAGAATGCTAGGCAATTACTAAGTGCATTAGACATGTCAATTTGGGAGATGAAAATCACATATATTTGTGAATCTACTGTCATGAGTACACTTACTTTAGATGTTCTATATTCTAAATTGAAAACTCATGAAATTGACATAATCTCACATAAGAACCCCAACAAGTCTCTTGCATTTGTTCCTCAATGTGACATGCCTAGCTCTGATGAATCTTCATTTTGTGGAACACTTTCTTTGTTGTCCACTCTAACCCCTGAACAGATTGAATAGTTTCCAGAGGAAGAACTTACACAACTCTACTCGGTTCTCGAAAGCATTGCAAAATGTGAGAACTAGGAGAGGAAGTGCCAGACCTCAATGATGCTTCGAATGTTGTAAGACAAGACATTTTCGCACGGATTGTCCTAACCTTTCACGTGCTACTTCCGTGATGAAAAGCAAACAAGGGCCAAGCGCTCCTCTGCAAACAACAACAAGAAAAAGAAGGGTTTTATAGTATGCCAATTGGTGAATAGTTTTATCTTTGCACTTTAAGAACTTGGCTCGAGCGAAGTGGACATCGAAGGTGGCGAAGATGAAGATGATTTGGCAAATTGGTGTTTCATGGAGGGCAAGTCAAGAGAAAGTATGGAGGAGGTAGAACACAACAACGACAATGAAGAGGTTTGTCCTACTTGCGAAGAAATGTGTGATGCTATTTTTCGTGCCACTGTAATAGTTTAGAAAGAGGACAAAAAGCTTAGGGAGAATGCTGTTAAAATTGAGTCACTAGAATATAATATTAATCGTTTGAAATCTTTGATTCCTGTGATGATTCTTGTTCCTCATGTGATTTAATATATGAACAATTTTCTTCTCCAAGAAGTGCACACACCTCCACACTTGATAAACTTGAACTTGAAATTGAAAAGAACAAAAAGCTTGCTGCACTTAATGATAAAAACTTGAAAGATGCTTGCTGTTCCACAACTGATTTGCATTGTTCTACTTGTGATGAGCTTGATAAGAAACTACAACATGCTATGAACGAAATTTCTATATTGAAAAATGCTTTAAATTCTCATGAAGTTAAATATTGTTCGAATTGCAAATTAAAAGGAAAAACTTCATGTGAAAGTTGCCTTGATCTGTCAAATAAACTTGATAACATGCATAGGACATTAGATCGGTTTTGTAATGGGAATAAGAACCTAAACATGCTGCTGAATTCTTCCAAGTCTTGCAATGATAAAACTCGTTTAGGATTTTATTATCATGCTCAGGCTATGGCACATCCACCTAAAATTGTAAAGTCATTAGGAAGTGGTTTGATTAAAACAGTTCCTAAATAAAAAGAAGTGGTTTTCGAATCTGCAAGAGTGTGGTCTCATTCGGTTTCAAATAAAAATGTTGCTTGCTCATCTAGACACGAACACAAAGTTAGATTTCATTATACCTACTGTGGTAGAGATGGTCATATTGTAGATTTTTGTTACAGACTAGCCAAACAACAGAAAAAGGAAAGAATGATTGCTAGATCTCATAACTTTCATGCAAAATTTGCTGCACATGTTAAACCAAATGATAGGAAAACATGCAAAGTTTGCTCCCAAACTAACTGATTTTCGTGCTACACATGTAACACCTCGTAGGTTAGTAGTTGGGTACAAAAATCCTCAAGCTTTTGCTCATAAACCTGCTGTTTTATCTCATCTTTCGTCTGTTTTTCCTGCTACACGTCGTGTGACTCAGTACTAGATTCCTAAATGCCTTTTGACTAACCCCAATATTGAGTCATCGGCATATTATTCTTCTATGTAGGTTACACGCTTGAGGAAGGAGAACATTTGGATTCTGGATTCAAGTTGCTCACGCCACATGACCAGTAACAAACAATGGTTCTTCTCCCTCTCTTTTGTGTCACATGTAGAGAATGTTAATTTTGCCGATAATTCTTCAACTTCTTTAATTCCTAAGGGTTCAGTTAGAGGAAATGATTACTACACTTTGAAGGATGTGGCACTTGTCAAAAATTTGAAATACAACTTGCTTTCAGTTTCACAATTGCTAGATGAAAATCTAGAAATTATTTTCAATAAAAATTGCTGCAAAGTTGTAGGTTCAAATAGTTAGCTTCTTTTTAACATGTCTCGGTTTAGAAGAGTTCACATGCTCCTCTCACAGTGACCATGACAACTGGACCAGGTCAACTTTTGCATCTTGACACCATAGGACCTTCACGTGTTCAATCCTTCAGAGGTAACTGGTATGTTTTTGTAATTGTTGATGACTATTCTAGATACTCTTGGGTTTATTTTATGGCATCAAAGAATGAAGCTTTTAGTCACTTTATAACTTTATTTCTTAGATAATCAATTGATCACCCACGATCTTTAAGAGAAATTAGAAGTGATAATGGAACTGAATTTAAAAATCAATCCTTAGATCATTTTCGTGCTGAGAAAGGAATAGATCATCAATTTTCTTCACCATATGTACCTCAACAAAACAGTGTTATAGAGAGAAAGAACAGAACCTCAGTTGCGATGGCTAGGACTATGGTTGATGAATATCAAACTCCTAGAAATTTTTGAGCAAATGCAATTGCAACTGCTTGTTATGTTTCAAATCGTGTTTTCTTGCGTACTAGGCTAGGAAAAAACAAAATATGAGCTTAGGTTTGGACATAGCCCTAGAGTCACACACTTTAGCATAAGTATTCACCATTGACATGGTCATTAGTACCTAACCTAGGCTATGTATATGTATACTAGAAGCATTGTAGGAGCAACTTCCCAACTATTAGTCTCATCTCCATTAGGACTGATCTACCCTTTAGAATAGATTGCTTAGGTGCATGTCACACTACCCATATATTATCAACTTACCCCTGTCTTGATAACTGATTAGTATACCATAGTTTGATCACAAGAGTAGTGTTTACTTTACTCCATTGCCTTCCTTTTGGATAAATGCGATACCCTTGAAAATACTCTTGGGTGAAATACTACACGATAGTTTACGTGCGCTTGTGGACCTCATCTCTTACAAGAGATGATCTGTGACGTTCAGAAACGTCGACAAGCATTTCTGGTGCCGTTGTTGGGGAATGGAACCGAAGTAATACATGATTGAGTGAATAGGATAGGACTCTAGTAGCTTTCAGTAGGATGACCCTTATTTGTTTTTTCATTTTATGTGAAATCCGGGTAGTGCATGTCTGGTTTCCGCTTGCCTGAAAACTTTGTTGAAGATCCTGAATGCCTTCTGAGATATCGACCTCGTGTCGTTACTCATCATATGTTTCGAGTGGCAAAGCAAGCTGGCACAACCGCACCAACATCCAAAACACAAATGGCCCAGAAGACCTCTCGTGATTTTTCAGTTCCCTCTGCAAACAATGTGCGTGTTGGGCCCATAGTTAACATGGGTGTTGTAAACTACGAAATCAAGACTGGCCTTATCAATATGGTGCAAGCCAACCCATTTTGTTGGAAGGCTAATGAGGATGCAATTGCTCACCTGCAATAGTTCCTTGAGATCTGCAGCACTTTTAAGATAAAGGATGTATCTCCCGATGTTGTCCGTCTTAGGCTGTTTCTGTTCTCTCTTCTTGAGAGAGCAAAACAGTGGTTCTATGCGAACAAAAGTGCTGTAGATACTTGGGAGAAGTGTTCTGCGGCATTCCTCATCAAGTTTTTCCCGTTGGGCAAGACCAATGCCCTACATGGAAGAATTTCCCGCTTCGAGCAAGATTCCAAGGAATCTATTCCTGAGGCTTGGGATAGGCTTGAGGAGTACATCCTACCCTGTCCCTGCAATGGGATGGATGACTGGCTCATTATCAAAAACTTCTACGACATGCTGATCCCTTCTGCCCGTGACCATGTTGATGCTGCTGCTGGAGGTGCCTTCTTATCATTGATGGTGCCCAAAGCAAAAGATTTGATTGAGAAGATGGTGTCAAACATGGATTGGAGCAGCGATCATCTCCATACTCGCCAGCGAGGCATGCACACCTTGAAGAAGGTGGACATGATCGCTGCCAAATTAGACTTCCTCATGAAGAAGATTGATGGACAAGGCAATGGTGAGGTATGTGGCACCGCCTATGCCTTAGACTCTCACATCACTTGTGAAGTCTGTGGCAAAACGGGCCATTTGGGTAAGGACCGCCCATAAACCCGTGTGGATGCCTGTTACGTAGCCATAAATGGAAACAACAATGGCTATCGTTCAGGAGGTCAAGGGTGGGGCCAACCACGCCCATTCTTTCAAGTAGGGTACAACAACAATGGCAACAATGGAAATCAACCCAACTTGAGAGAACTTGCCATTGGTCAGCTTAAGATCAATGAGTCTATATTGAAGATGCCATCAGCCAATGACAAGATCGTAGAAAGCATAAATGTCAAGATTGAAGGACTATCCTCAGCCTTCAAGAATCAATTGAGATTCAACAATATGTTGGAAACTCAGTTAGCTGAACTGGCAACTGTTGGTCCTCCAGTGGAGAATGGAAAAATGCCAGGACAACCACAACCCCCTATGGTAAAATGTCAACATAATTTCTCTACAAGGAGGCAACTGGTTGATAGACCCTGGATGTCCTACAATCTCATGCTCAATTGGGGCACACCACTTTGACAAGGCCCTTTGTGACTTTGGAGCAAGTGTGAGTGTGATGCCCAAGGTGGTTTTCGACTAGCTGAACTTCACAGAACTTACTCCAACACCAATACAGCTCCAACTGGCTGATTCTTCAGTCCGTTATCTAGCGGGTATTGCTGATGATGTTCCGTTGAAAATCCAGAATTTCTTCATATCTGTGGATTTTGTGGTGTTCTACATGGAGGTCGAAAAGGATACGCTCGCATAGATGTGGGAGCTGGAGAAATCCATTTCCATATCAATGGTAAGGAGGAGAAGTTTAACTTTCGCCCAAAGTTGGAGCAATGCTCCATGATCCGTATAAAGTATGGGACGAATGTTAAACACATTCAAGAGGTCAAAATCGTACCTCAAGAGGTGGACCTGCTCAATGCATTCATGAGTAATTTGATCTATGCAGAAAAACCGTCTTGTCGTCCACGTTGGCGCCCCAAGAAGTCGGAGAAGACCGAGCCTTGAAAGAAGGTATGGCGGAAGAAGCAAGAAAAGCCGTTCGAGCCCATCCCTTCGGGCCCAGATGACAAGAAATGAAGGATGAATGACCATCTCATCGGATGGTGGTGAGACATAGTAAATAGGTTAAATTGGTAGTTATCCTTTTCTTTATTTTTCTTTTCCCTTTATTTAGTTTTCCCTATTTAGTTTGTTTTTCCCCACTGCATATTTGGTTTTCCTAGTAAGTTGAGAGTCTTATATTCTCAACTATCATTTTTATTTCTTTATTTTTTGCAAAAAGAAAATTGTTGGGTTTTCAAAAAGGATTTTTTATTTGGAAAATAATTTTCTGAGCTGCAAAAGTGGTATTTCACCAACATGCTAATTTCATAGCAGTTGGGGAGCCACCTGCCAAAAGGGGGAATAGGGGGCCCACCTGTCAGAACGGCCGATGCCCCTGTTCGGCCCATTAGGGGAAAGAGCCGTTTTGGCTCTATCTCATCCAACGACTACATTTGGTTCCCTAGTGACCATTGGGGAGTGCACACTATAACTGGTGGCAGTGAGGAGCTCTTCTCCTCACACTTAACCTCATTTCATACCTCCCAAAAGTCACTCTTGCTCACATTATTTTCTTTCTTTTCATTGAGTTACTCTTGATCAATTCCCAACTCAAAAGGATTTGCTTTTGTTTGCATTTGCAATTTGCTCTCAAGTTCTTCAAGAAAAAATTCGTTGGGGTTTTGCTTTTGCCAACATCACCTCTTTTGAGTTTTGGCCTTGTTGTGTTCTTGTTTGTTGTTACCATAAAAGGGATCAAGAGGTTGTTTGGAAAGAGAAAGGAGGCTGCAAGCTCGAGCCATGGTGGAGACTCAAGTGCACGCCCCTCTTCCTTTGCTATACCAAGTTCACAGAGGAGGAGTGTAGGAGAGGACACTCCGATGGGTGAGAGGAGCAACCCACACCAACTTCTTCTTGAAGACAACCTCGACATACAAAGGGAAGGTTAAGATCAAGCACGCAAGCTCCTCCAAGATCATGAGTTTTCTCATACGAAAGCTTATGATCCAGAATTGATCTCCTAAATAGGTATGGATTCCAAATTCTTTTCTATTGGCATGCATTACGATGGGAAAATTTTGTTCACATAGAGGAGAAAGGTTCACACCTTCTCTCTATACAATTCCTCTGCACACTCAAAATAGGATTTGATGGCATTACTTTTGGGTTATTTCAAAAAGAATACAACATCCTAAAGAATGAATTAAGTGAAATCCTAGGCTTCCATAAACGTTGTTTGCTAGATTTAGACACTTTGCTTAAGTTTAACAAACAATATTTTTGGCAAGATTTAACTGGCGAGGTCAGATGTAGTGCACCTAGGAATAGCCACATGCAAAACCCTACTTTACACTTCATGCATAGATGGGTGGCTATGACTATGTTCCGTAGAGGAGATGTAAGGATAATACATAATGATGAGCTGAATATTTTATTTGCTATGATTAAAAAGATAAAAGTTGCTCCAATTATTGCCATAATGACACAATGGTTAGATTACATTCCAAAGGTAGGGCCAATTGAATGTACCTCATTGATTACCCGTACTGCTACTAGGATAGGAGCACTAGAATATTCTTCATTTGAGTATATTGAAGATGAAAGAGAATTAGGTGATGAAGATTATTTAGTGCAAGGACATACCCTTAAGCATGATCAAGATGGCTCTTTGATATTTTATTATCCCGGCTTTGTCAATGAAATTCGGTAACCTAACTCGGATTATCATTTGTGCAAATGTTGAAGGCTAACCATGGACCTTCTTTCCATTGAGGAAGCCAAAAGAAGTAATGTCTCTGGCAAGGTAACTAGAAGCCGTACAAGGAGAGCGAATATGCCTCCAACAACCTCCACAGACCATGAGTACGAAGAGGAAGAGAACACAATGGTTGATGCACCCGGATGGACTCAACATCCATCGTATGAGATCGAAGGTCCGTCTTTGCATGGATGGCTAGGTGCCGCTTGGGAGCCACCCCTATCCACTTCAAGCTCTAGCAGCTTGCCCCCGTCGTCCATGAGAAGATGTCATTCCTCTTCACCTAGAAGTCATCATGACTATAGCTAAGGAATGACGGATCTCACTAGATGTATGGATAAGCTTGAAGTGAGAATGGGTGACATCTACAACACTCTCCAAGGGCATGTAAAAAGTACCCAAGACTGGCAACAACACATAGATGCTCAATTCATCAACCTCAACTCCACACTACAACAACAACAAGCCGATCTCACGGCATACTTCCGTCATTAAGGGTTCAACCCTCGACACGGAGGTGAGTGAAGAACAAGCTTGGGGGAGGACCCCCACTTGAGGTAAATTGTATCAACCCCTTTGCATATTTATTTTCCATTAGACCATCATTCACCTTGCATATTTAAAAAAATAAAATAATAATAAATTTTAGGATGGATTTGTTTTTCAATAAAATAAATTATATGCGGTAAGAATGGTTTGGAATTCACATAGATGAAATGTTGAATAGTTGCTCTGTTTTAATTTTCCTAAGTCCCTAGTTTACAACTTACTACTCTCAAACATATTGCTCTCATTGGCTAGAATTTCTTTTGCCTTGATTTGGAAATTGTGGGTAACAAATGCTTAATCCATTCTGAGTTGTTGTGAGATATGATATAGTGATAGGGCTTCTATTCCTAGTTTGAAAGTGAAACTTCGATTTCCGGAGAAATTCTAACAAGATTTAAGTTACTCTCATTTGATTGGAAATACCTACCAAAGTCATACGATACATCGCATTGATAGACCTTATGCATATGCTATTTGCCTTCACATTGAGCTTTGTCAAACTAGTATAGATCTATGTGAGATTTCATTCATTACTTTTTGAATTCAAGACTTCACTTGCACATGCTATACTTCTACACTGGAAGTAAGCAAAATTCCACCATACCACCATTCCACAATAAAAAGAGAAACTCCATATCATTCATGCTTAGTACTCTCTCTAGAATTTCTTGCATAAAAAGGGAGTAGAAGACATGGCTACAAAAAACAAAGAAAAATGCATGCTTACATCATAAGCATGAGAAAAAAAGTAGCCATGTTTCATCCCTCCAAAATAAGAGAGTCCACTCAAAAAGGAGTCATCCCAAGATCCACATCTACTCCATTCAATCACACATGCACAAGTTTTGAATGAAATTGTTTTGAATTGATTTCTCCCAAGGCTTCCTCTTTTGACTTAGCAATATTTTGTGTTGCAAATATGCCTACTATATTCCCTACCAGGCTCCACATACAAGCCTTATATAGAGGTATGATGAATTTAGGCAAAATGCCTTGGTGAGGATATATTTCCACTACACACAAAGGAGAGACTTGAGAGAATCAAATTGAGATACATAAAATCTAAATTGAACTCTCCAAAATTTGAGTGGAACTTGATTTATATGGTATGTGTGCTCCATTTGCTGTTCTATCTTTCAATCACCAATGAATAGGAGATAGCATAAGCCCCATAATGACTTAAGATGGGCGAAGTACCATGCCAATTTTTGCAATACTAGGTAGAGTATTTAGTTGTCCACATGGTACTTTTGAAAAGTAAAACATTGTAGCAACTCCTGTTCATCCACCTAAAGTCTTGACTTTGTTCAAGACGAGCAAAGGATAAGCATGGGGGAGTTTGTTGACAGCTGTTATATACAAATTTGACCCGTTAATATAACTCAATTATGTGAAGGAAATATCATTTCTTGCATGCATGACCTTTCTACTTAACCTAATTCCACCTGTCCTTGGATAAAGTAGTGCATGCAGGGATTCTATGCAGAATTGAAGTGAAACAAGGGGATGGATCCTATAAAATATCATTCAAGCCAATCAAGTGATGCCACATGGCACCACTTGGCTCAAATGGCCCACAAACAGAAGTATCTGAGGCCATCCAACTGTGTAGCACCAATATAAGTCAATGGGACCCACCTAGCAGAGACCTGGAGGAAGCACACTGCAAAAGAAGCCAAGACTAGGTCGACTGACCCCCCTAGTCGGTCGACTAGGTCCGGGTGCCAAACAAGGTGAAACACCACGTGTTGGCTTCTCCCAGCTTGAGGATATGATGGGTGACTGATTCGCTCGCTTTTGGTGGCGGGAACTGACCCTTCTCCAAGCTATAAATAGGACCCCTCACTTCAACACACACCACTTGAGCATAATTATATTGTATACACTAGTTCTCTCAGTCCTTAGTGGAGTTAGGCTATAGAGAGGAGAGCCTCTGGTCCCAATTCCAAGTTTGGTAAGATATGGCTCATGTATCTTTTCTTATATTTGTGACTTTACGCATAATAAAGATATTATCTTTAGTCTTCTTTTATTTATATACATGGATGAGGCGTTTCTTGTTTGATTGTGGATTCCATGTATGTGGTAGGAATAGTCTTTATTATCATGCCTTAATGTCATTATACTATCATCGTAAACACTATAAACCACCACTATAGTCTAAGTAGTTATGATATGATCATGTTAATATGAATAACTTATGCTCTGTCTCAACATTGGTTCAACGATGTTTAGGTTAGTCATTGCCTTAGGATGTCATGATTCTTAATGTATTTACTTAGTATGCTAGCATGGTGCTAGGATAGTAAGTAATGTTGGATGTCTCGCAGACTCACAGATTGAAGAGGTAGGAAGTAGGTGGTGACAACCCTATCTATCCTTTGTAATCCTCCATGTTCGGCTAAGCCGCAACCTCTTGGCGGGAGTCGTCCTATTATTGCTAGGGGTAAACCCGTGCCCGTTATGTTGAACAACTTAGCATAAGTATTCACCATTAACATGCTCATTAGTACCTAATCTAGGCTATGCATATGTATACTAGAAGCATTGTAGGAGCAACTCCCCATTAGGACTCATCTACCCTCTAGAATAGATTGCTTAGGTGTGGGTCACACTACCTATATATTAATAACTTACCTCTGTCTTGATAATTGATTAGTATCCCATAGTTTGATCACAAGAGTAGTGTTTACTTTATTCCATTGTCTTCCTTTAGGATAAATACAAAACCGTTGGGAATACTCTTGGGTAAAATTCTACACGACAGTTTCCGTGCCCTTGCGGACCTCATCTCATATTAGAAATGATCTGTAATGTTAAGAAACGTCAACAATGTGGCTTGCACTTTGGTGGCCAAGAACCATGGATTGACAACCTTGAAGATGTTCCGGGTGAGGGTAGAAGCAAGGACCAGACGGCGACTGCTGGTGCTCAGGACTGACAATGGAGGTGAGTTCACCTTGGTGAAATTTGAAATTTATTGTCTAGACAATGGTATTGAGAGGCAACACACTGTGCCCTACACCACGCAGGAAAATGGGGTCCTTGAATGGCGAAACCAAACCATCGTCCCCATGGCGAGGAGCCTGCTCAAGTGTCAGAACATGCCAGTGTTGTTCTGGGGCGAGGCGGTCGCCACAATGGTGTATCTTCTAAACCGTGCACCCGCCGAGGCTGTCATCAGGATGACGCTGTATGATGCATGGTATGGGCAGAAACCTAGTGTCCATCACCTAAGGACATTTGGGTGTCACACCTACATGAGGATGACGAAACTGCATCTCATGAAGCTGGAAGACCATGATGTTCCGGTGGTCTTCATAAGCTATGAGTTGGGCGCCAAGGCCTGGCGCTTCTACAACCCGGCTCCACAGTGAGAAGTCGTGTCATGGGAAGCCGTCTTCAACGAGAATATGCTTTGGAGCTAGGAAAATTCAGGTAGCCGCAATCAACTTGAGGTTGAGTTCAACACCTACCAACTCAAGAAGGCGTATGAAGACATACACGAACATATTGACGACACGGACGACGAAGAGTACTCTGGGCCGCAGACCCCTGAGAAGGCCCAACCAACGCCGTCTGCATGCAAATACGCTGATGAGCATGTTGACGTTGACACCGACGATGTCAACCCAAAGTACTGCAACATCAACAAGATCGTCGGAGCTGGTGTGCTGCCGAGATTTGTAGTACGTGAGTTTGAGCCCAAACTTCACATGTAGATTGCAGATGAACCCGGGTACTTCACCGAGGAAGAACAACATGAGGCATGTCACCGCGCCATGGTGAAGGAGATCGAGGCGATTGAAGGCACTGAGACCTAGCGGTTGGTGTCTCTCCCTTCGATACATAGACCGACATGCCTTAAATGGGTCTGCAAGGTCAAGAAGGATGCCAATAGCGAGGTGATCAAACACAAGGCCCATTTGGTAGCCAAGGGCTACATTCAGTATAAGGGTGTGGATTTCAATGAGGTGTTTGTCTTGTGGCATTTATTGAGTCGGTTTAGATGTTGATCTCTCTTGCTGCCCAGAATAAGTGGCACGTCCATCACATGGACCACTACAACGATTTCGCCCAGTTGCAACGATTGTATTGCAACGAATACTAAATTCTTGCAGTAAGCTTGGGGTCTTTCCACACTTCACTAGTTCATGGTATTAGTATCTATCACCATGGAACATAATCATTGCACTAGGAACTTTTGCCACAATTCAGTAGTTCGTGGCGTTAGGATCTATAGCCACGGAACACAATCGTTCCAATGGGGTATTTTGCCACGATTCACTAGTTCGTGGCGCTAGGATCTATCTCCATGGAAGGCAATCATTGCATTAGAATCTATTGCCGCGATTGTACTAGTTTGTGGCATTAGGATCTATCGCCACGGGACACAATCATTGCATTAGGACCTTTTGCAATGATTTGCTAGTTTGGTGGCGTTAGGATCTATCTCCACGGAACACAATCGTTGCATTAGGATCTGTTGCCCCGATTTACTGGTTTGTGGCCTTAGGATCTATCACCACATTAAGATCTTTTGCCATTTACTAGCTCGTGGCCTTAGGATCTATCGTCACGGAACACAATCGTTGCATTAGGATCTTTTGCCACAATTTAATAGTTCGTGGCCTTAGGATCTATCTCTAGAAACACAATCCTTGCATTAGGATCTTTTGCCACAATTTACTAGTACGTAACCTTAGGATCTATCGGAAAGGAACACAATCATTGCATTAGGAACTTTTGCCACGATTCACTAGTTCGTGGCATTAAGATCTATTTCCACATAACACAATCATTGCATTAGGAACTTTTGCCATGATTCACTAGTTTGTGGTGTTAGGATCTATCACCACAAACATGATTTACTAGTTTGTGGCCTTAGGATCTATCACCACGGAACACAATCGTTGCATTAGGATATTCTGCCACGATTTACTAGTTTGTCGCCTTAGGATCTATCGCCACGACACACAATCGTTGCATTAGGATCTTTTGCCATGATTCACTAGTTCATGGTGTTAGGATCTATCACCACGGAACACAATCATTTCATTAGGATCTGTTGCCATGATTTAGTAGTCTGTGCCCTTAGGATCTATCGCCACGGAACACAATCATTGCATTAGGAACTTTTTCCACGATTCACTAGTTTGTGGCATTAGTATCTATTGCCACGGAACACAATCGTTGCATTAGGATCTATTGCCACGATTGTAATAGTTTGTGGCCTTAGGATCTATCGCCACAAAACACAATAATTGCATTAGGAACTTTTTCCACGATTCATTAGTTCGTAGCGTTAGGATCTTTCACCACGAAACAACGCAATCATTGCATTAGAATTTGTTGCCACGATTGTACTGACGCTAACCCGCTGGCTTTAATCCCTCGTCTGGAAACTGCCTTGCTTCTAGGCTTGCTGCTCAAATAGAAGAGGGACTTCTATCTTTTCAAAAAAATATAATGTCTGATGTTATATGTACTTGATGTATGGAGCGGCTTCTTCAACCCTAAAAATAATATAATGCCTGATGTTATGTAGTTCCACCATTGTAAGTTGGCCCCATTTAAAATCTTTTTTAGAATTATCAACTTCTATAAATATATTAGGCTCGACAGAAGGTTCATTCCTAGCTGCAGCTTCATGACATTCTGGCCTATTAAGCTTGGTGCTGTTGTTATCCAAAAACTGACAACAAAAAGTCATACACTCTTTCGTAATATATCCCTCATCTATGGAACCCTCCGAGTGAGCTTGTTACATACACACCTCTTCAGTGTACCAAGGTACCTCTCAATTGGATACATCCATCTGTAAGAAACAGGTCCACTGAAGCGAGCTTCTTCAGTAAGATGGGTTGGAAGATGTACCATGACATCAAAAAAGCGGGAGGAAGCAACATTCATTATTCAAAAGGATTGAAACAATCCGATGCTAGCCCAAGTCTTATGTTGCGAGGATCAGATGAGAAATTTGGGTGAATGCTATCAAAATGCTTCCATGCTTTCAAATCTGCAGGATGGTGTAATATTCCATCATCAATACGTTCTTATTTGTGCCAGTGCATGTTTGATGCTGTTGATTCTGTCATATAAAACCTTTGAAGATGGGGAATAAGTGGGAAGTATCGCAGAATCTTGCGTGCTACAAGCTTCTTTGATTTTCTACAATGTAAAGCCTCTCTTGCATCACCACCAGTACTATTTTTCCATCTTAATTGACCACATTTTGGGCATCGAGCCAGCAAAGAATATTCCTTCTTGAATAACACACAATCATTGACACATGCACTGATCTTTTGGCAGTCCATCCCGAGGTAATGAACAACCTTCTAAACTTTATCAAGTGTATTAGGAATGAAGTGGCCCTCTGGAAGCACATATGAGAATAGTTCAAGGATCAACTCACACACTTTTTTGCTCAAACCAGTTAAAAACTTTATCTGGTACAACCTGAAAATGAAGGATAATTGGTTCACCGTCTAACAACCTAGATACAACGTCTTTTTGGCATCATTTAATAAGTCATAGGAAGGCTTTGCACACCCAGTTGGATCCTGCTGGTTTATAGCATTTTTTGGAACATTGACATCTGTGGAAGTACCACCATGATCAGTGCCTCTAAGTAGACTGATCAACATACATAGTAGCATCATCAGAAATTATCTCCTCATTATTTTCTGATTGCTCAGCAATATTTTTCTCAACTTGTTTTTCTCCATGGCGTACCGAACAAGTTTAATCCAATGACATCCCATTATGAAGCTTGTGAAAATGAACTTCCTTGCATTTCTTGTGACAAATAACACTACATCTCGTGCAAGGAATAGGCATAGTTCCTCCTTCACGAGTGTCGTACACCTGTCTTTTCTCATCCATTTCTTATCTTATGGCATCGCTTCCTACAATTCAATTAGCCTATCCGTAAGAATATAGATGTACAATAACATTATGTCAGCAATTGTACCTATTGTTGTTGCTCCTTCCACACCCGGTGGCCGGCGGATGCTCTTCCAAGTGTGTGACCGCTGGCAGATGCTCCTCCAAGAGTGTGGCGGCCAGCGGATGCTCCTCCGAGCACATTTCGTACAGTCGGGAGAGGAGCCGTTGTGGATCGAAGGGTACCGTATTGAAAATTTTATTTTGTTTCTTGTTTTCATTCTATATTCGGCGTGAAAAAAATGACCGCCGCGGGCAGGCAGCCAGGACAAAGCGTACGTGAAGCTATCAGAGTAGGCCTAACACTGTGTTGGGCCTCCTATTATTTGTGATCTGAAACTGCGCTGAGTCACTTTGTATTGGTGGGCTGAGACTGCGCTGGGACGCTTGGTGTTTATCCCTTGACGCGTGAGCCCATCTACGAGCGTGCCTTTGGCTCTGGCAATTTGTTATCTAAACAAGTTAATGTAGCAATGGGGGTGGTATTCTGATCAGAATAAAGCATACGCATAAAATCTCTTCAACTGCTGCAACACAGTGATATAAACAAGGATTAAATACTAGATATAAACATTGATGGAACCAAAAAGTAGTGTTTAACGTACCATTCCAGGCAATAAACTAATTAACTTGACATAACTAGCTATTACATAATCTCCAGTAAACACAAAATAAACTAATCGGACATCTAGTCTACATCACTAACCTTGAAGCAGTGGTAATAACTTTCGGCTGTGTATATGAGTAGTGGTACTAATGACACCACGTATAGAGGCATAGGGCCAATGGTACGTAGGAGTACTACCAATATCTTTGTAACATATTTATCGTCCTTCATTTCTTTTCTTTCCTTTTCTTTTCTTTTCTTTTCTTTTCTTTTCTTTTCTTTTCTTTTCTTTTCTTTTCTTTTCTATAGTTCATTATCTCCACTTTTTATTTCAGTCATCGCTACCTATTGTGTTTTCCTGTTACTACGTACTAGTACTGTATACTACAGTATTTTACAGACCACTTTGCAACCCCGCTACGGGTGATCGCCTGGCACCTCTGGTGTGGAGGGTCATTCATTAATAGAGAATACAAATAGAATAGATAATTCACTAAACAACAGATAGAAAACAAAATAACAGATGGAACAGTCGAACAACATTGAGTTCATTAACATAAAACATTACTACAAAATAAGAAAAATGACATCATGAAACAAGAAAATTAATATCACAGTCTTATAAGTCTGTTTTATATATAGCACATACCAGATAACGCATCACAATAGAATGTGACATCCTCGTGCCTAGTCCTACAGTCTTCACTATAGAAGACCCTACAACCATTCCACCCTTGCTTCTCGCATCCGGCAGCCATTCACGGGTCAACCTCCTTGTTAGGCAATGACACCATCAACGGTTTCAGAGGTGAGCGTGGATGCATCCACGTCATATTACCATTTCAGAAATGGCTTGAATCCACACCATCTGCACTCATCGTTGGTCCTCATAATGGCGATGGACCCGACCGCTTTCTCACCAACGTCGACCTTTTCTTTTGACCTGCTGGATATACTCGACGGTGTCGTAGGCCCTGCGGTCGACATCGTAGCGAAGGAGGCCAAGTACGTAGGCCGGCTCCATGTGGCCGCTGTCGACCGCGTGAGCGAGAAACTAGGCGCCCGGTTGCACGCAATCGTTCGCAAAGACGAGCTTGAGGCTGGTGTCGTAGCACACAAGAGGGTTGCCCACGATGGAAAGGTTCTCCACGAGGGCTTCATAGCACCCCGCTTCGTTCCACATCCTCTAGGTCTCCCGCTCCAGCGGCACGCGCCTGCCCATAGCGCCATACCGGGACACCGCATGCATGGCCTTGCAGGTAGCACGTAGACTAGAGAAGTCGTCCAAGGGTCACAGGGAGATTGCAGCGAGGCACCCCGCAATCTCGAACGCAATATCGTGTGTGAATGGCAACTCCATAGGCTTCGGCGTCACCGTACTGCGAAGGGAACCAATGAACCAATGGGGGTGCACGCAGCAGAGACAAAAAGGAAACCAAAGTACATGCGGAGAATACGTTATGTGTCTTTAGAGTACGCACAGAGAAGACGATGGGGACATTATATAAAGACACACGCCATCATGTTCTCCGCGCATACTGATGGGGGTCCCCCGCAGTTATAGTTCGACATCCGGCAATGGCGGATTTACATCCTCTGCAGTACGGAAGGTGCATTAAGGGTGGCTGACATGTGAACACCACAGGCTTTAGGACCCACGTCTCTCTGGATGCACTGATGGAATGCGCGAAATAATGGAACCGCTCTATTTTCAACATCAGCACAAGAATAATATCGTGTCATCAATAGAGATAAAAAAATATTAAAAATTGTGGTTTACCAAAACTCTGATATTAAAAATTGTGTTCAAAACACAACCTAAGCCTAGAATAATCTGCTATAAAAATTTTCTATTTTACAGTTTGGTTCTCCACGCTCTTTCACCTTAATTCGTAGGTACTACCTATCTTTTTCTAACATTTTGCTCGTCCTCTCTTTTCTTTTCTCCGTGTTCATTGTCTCTACTTTTGTTTCCAGTCGTTGCTACCTGTTGTGTTTTCCTGTCACTATACTACATTACAGATCGCTTTGCAGGCCCTGCTGCGGGCAATCTCCTGGCACCTCCAGTAGCTAAAGTACCGTACAGGCCCCTTTAGAGGCCACCAACGGTGTGGAGGGTCGTTCATTAACAAAACATACAGATAGAACAGATAGTTCACTAAACAGCTGATAGAAAACAAAATAACAGATGCAGCAGATGAACAACATTAAGTTCATTATCATAAATGTTACTCCTCCTTCTTATATTACTTGTCGTTAGAACAAGTTTTTTAGTTCATTTTTAACTGGAAAACTTGTCCTAATTATTAACAACACGTAATATAGAAAGGAGGAAGTACAAAACAAGAAAAACGACATCACAAAACAAGAGAAAATAAAACATCACAAAACAAGAAGAGAAAAACATCATGACAAAATTAATTTGTGTGAAAAAAAAAATTCCTGTTTTAAAGTTGGGAACGACTAGAATGTAATCAGATGTTTAGTGCAATCGTGCAATCAATCTTCAACCATTGGATCAATCCAAATCTTACGATCGTTGAATCTTTTTAATTAACCCCTCCACCAGGTGGAGGGGTGGTGGTTGAAGGGGTTAAATGAAAATATGTAATAATCATAAGATGTAGATGCAACGGATAAAAATCGATGATTACACGATTGTACCAAAACATTAATTGCATCTAGTGCTGTCAACGAGTCAAACTCGAGCGAGCTTGTCTTTCTAAGCTTGAGTTTGATAAAACATCGAGTCGATCGCGAGTCGATCTCGAGTCGAGCCCATAATTCATGTATATATAATAGAATCTACTCAATTTAGGTTCACAACTAATGGAGTAGGATGGTGGATGATGTTGCACATTATTTGTTGCTATCATATATTAAAATTGTGTCCCATAAAACATTTTTAATAGAATTATATAGATTAGTTAATCATACATACATATTATAGATGACAACAATAAATGAGCTTACTTGAGCTTTTCGAGCATGAGCTCATCAAGCTTGGCTCGTTTAGAATTGGCACAATACTCAACTTTATCCTCAAACTTTCAATCAAAACTCAGTTTGGTCCTTGAACTTTCAAAAGGGTCAATTTAGTCCCTCAACTTTATTCACACAACCGTTTCACTTTGATCCTTAGTTTGAGTTGGACATCAACATTGGCATGCCACATAAGCTATTATGCCACATCATCTACCCCGGCCCACCTCACTTAGAAAAAGGTAATAATTTTGTATCATTTTAAAAATAACAAGCTAATTAATTGGGGTGGATTTATGTACTTGCATGGGATATACATATGTCTCCTCCATTTTTTTTGCAAAACTATCAAGTGATATATCCTATGTCATATTACATATGTAAAGATATTATAAAATATAAAACTTAGAAGCCTAGGGAAAAGCAAATGGAGGAAAAATGATGTCTAATTTTAAGCCTAGGGATGAGCAAACGAGCGAGTTATGATATTCGAGCATTACTGATAGTCCTACTTTAAAGTTTAGTTCTCCACGAGGCGATGGGACGTGCCGCTCCTGTCATCATCCTTATTATCTCTTCCCCTCCCTCTGGCCGTGAATACAGCTTCTCTCCTCCCGTTCTCTACTCTTCCCGCTGATGTAATAATTACATTCCTCGGAAATGACCGACTTCTCTCCTCCCATGCATGGTCCCGCCGACGTGTCATACTTTATTTGTCTCTTAATTTATTTCTAGTCTAATAACCACATTTTCACAACCAATAAAAATATGACACGTCAGCAGGAGCATGCATGGGAGGAGAGAAACCGCGTCTGGCCGCGGATAAAATGGCTGGGCGTGGCCTCCTTCCTTGTTATATCGTCTTCCCTTTCATCACTCCGCCCCTTCTTTTAGCCACGTCTAGTGATTGTCTGTGCTCTTGATCACCCATTTCTCCTTTCACCCTCGTCCTTCCATGTCTGGTCGCTCTGTTTCGACATGGGTGTGCGGTGGCCGATATGGTCGACGAGGGCTGCCCGACCGATCGATAGGATTCCTGAAAGAGATTTTGGAGGAGTTCCAACCTCAGCCGAGTGTCCAGTAATGATGTTCCCTCGAGGGTTTGAGGATAGAAGGTACCATCTAGGCAGCCAGCCAGAGGTCCGAACGAAGCTACATGTCACACCTTGTTCCAAAAAATGAACAAAGTGAATGTGTATGTGTGCCCAGGACATTGATCACACATACACGAGTGCATCACAAATGATATACAAAAGATTACCACGGCACGAATTATTTAACATGTACTATTATTACAATATTCAAATAATGCTCAAATTACAAACTCTAATGATCATTATTAATAAATCTGGAACTAATGCAGCAGAAATAATCTAAACTGAGCAAACTAAACATAGAGGATATAGCGTGGCTCCAAGCAATCCAAAGGCAAGTCAACGGCAGCACACAACCTAGTACTGCGCATTATCCTCAGGGTACTCCCAAACATCACCTGAAACTGTTGGTAAGGGAATTGCAAGGGTGAGCACATGTCGTACTTAGCAAGTGTGGCAAATAATGACATGTAGTTGAAACAAGGAATTGATAATAAATAATGGTTATTTGCTGCAAAGTACATTTAAAACATATGAAAAAGCATCTTACAATATCTGTGTGAAAATTATTCCATCATACCCCAAATAAACATAATATTTCATATCCATCATTCATTATCCATCCACATACCATATTCTTACCATCATCATTAACCATATCCATTTACCACCATCCGATCCATAACCATAACCAAACCATCCCAATTCCCAAATTTTCCTTCAATCATGTAGGTCATCTAGGTGCTCTTAACCAGGAGCACGGCTATCATGATAGTTTTTAACAACCTGCTGGCAATACACCTAATTAATAAGCTAAGTCGCACCCATATTTGGTCTTGTAGTGGCACTGTTGCCCTGACATATTCTTGCATGAACCGGTCATTAGATCCAAGGCAAGCAAACCACAATATCGTTCAACCCAATCCACAAATCATGCTTGCTTAGATCATCCAAGACCCATGTTACCGATTAATCATGTTCATGAATCTTCATCCACTACAGGAAAAGCGATCATTTGCGACGACTGGTTTTATTTGCGACGGCCAGCCGTCGCAAATAGCTTAAATTGCGACGGCCCGCTTCTGGCCGTCGCAAATAAGGTGGCCGTCGCGAATAAGTGGTTATTTGCGACGGCTTTCGGACTGGCCGTCGCAAATAAGTGGTTATTTGCGACGGCCAACCCTAGGACCGTCGCAAATAAAGGAGCCGTCGCAAATAAACTCTTATTTGCGACGGCCTGTCGGACGGCCGTCGCAAACAGGCTTTAATTGCGACGGCCGTAAGTTGAGGCCGTCGCAATTAAAGCTTCCGTCACAAATTAGGGCTTATATCGGGACGCTCCCGCCCCGACTCTTCATTCACCTCAAAACACTCCGCGTTGCCGCCGCGCCCCCGCCACCCTGCCGTGTTGCCGCCGCCCTGCCGCGCCCCCGGCTCCGCCGTCGGCCCGCCGCCCTCGGCCCCGCCTGTGGCCCCCACCGGCGGCCCGCGCCCCAACCGCCGACTGCCTCCGCGCCCCAACCGCCGCCTGCCTACGCCCCCAGCCCGCCGCGCCACCGGCATCGCCGCCGCTGACCCGGACCGCCGCGCCCCCGACCGGACCGCCGCGCCCCCGGTTCCCGACGCCTCCGCTGCGCCCCCGACCCCCGACGCCTCCGCTGCTCTGAGGTCAGTGCTACTCCCCACGGTTTTAGGTTTTTTTTTTCAGATCTAGCTAGCAATTTTGTTAAGAGGTAGCAGCAATTAGCTATATTAGCTTAGAATAGCTTGTATAGTTTATTTAAGGATTGAATCACTTAATTATAGAAGAGTTATGAACCCTGTTTTCAAGTCATCGACTAGTCGTCCAGTCGGTCCCGGGAGGCCGACTGAGGCCTCCGACTCAACTTTCATGGCAAGTCGGGTGACTTGCCGTCGACTTGCCTTTTCCAGTCGACTAGTCGTCGACTTATGTCTTTAAGTCGGGTGACTTCGTGAGCTTCTCAGCCTAGACCAGCCCAAGGCCCATTAGGAACCCTAAAAATCCTCTCCTGCTCTACCCTTCCCTTCTGCTCTGCCCTTCTGCTGCCCCTGCGCCCCCGGCCCTGCCGCACCCTCGCCATCGGCCCACCACGCCCCGAACCCGCCGCCCCTAGCGTGCCCACCGCCCCTGGCCCCCCGCTGCCCCTGCGCCCCCGCCCCCCTCCGCCCCTGCGCCGACGGCCCCGCCGCCCCTGCGCCGACGGCCCCGCCGCTAGCTGCGCCGCCGCCGCCAGCCCGCCATGCCCCTGCCGCCCCAAGCCCCCCGCCGCCCTCGACCCCTGCGCCCCCGGCCCCTGCGCCCCCACCTCCTGCGCTCCTGTCCCCCCCGCCGCCCCTGGCCCTTCGCCGCCCCCGACCCCGCCTCCCCCGGCCCCCTTGCGCCCACGGCCCCGCCGCGCCCCCCGCACCTGACGTCGACGTGCCCCTGCCGCCCCCGGCCCTAGACAGCAGCACCGCCGGCCTCCTCCAACGCCTCCGCCGTCCGTCCGAAGCCGTCGGCCTGTTGCTCCATGCCGCACAAGTAAAGTAGGCATTAGTTGTTAATTTCTAGATAATTAGTTGTTAATTGATGATTAGTTGCTATGCTATTTAGTTGAATTACAATTAATTGTTAGTTAGTTGTTAATAGTTGACCATTCTAATTAATTATTAGTTAGTTGTTAATTAGTTGTTAATTGGATCTTAATGTTACTATATATGCTTAGGTTTAATTTAATAATGTTTAAGATTTGTATTATTGCTCTCATTTGAATTATGTTTATGTTTAGGTTTATTGAATTGCTCTCATTTGAATTATGGTTGTGTTTAGGTTTATTGAATTGCTCTCATTTGAATTGAATTGCTCTCATTTGAATTGCTCTCATTTGAATTGAATTGCTTATGTTAGAATTGAGTTGATAAATTAATGAATGACAATGGATAATTGTTATGTTTAGGTTTATTTGAATTGCTTAGTTTTTTGAATTATGCTTAGGTTTTTTGAAGGGTCGTTGAATTGCTTAATTTTGATTGCTTGAGTGTTCAAGTACTATATATACATAAATGGGCTTCGGACCAGCTTGACAAGGCCCGACAAGGCCCATTTAGTGGTAAGGTAAAGTATGCGTGTAGACGGGTACGAAGGCGAACGACGACGGTGAGGATGGCAAGCACCTGCGCATGGATGGCGTACTCCGACGAAGTGGTTTCATCTCTGATCTACGGCAGCTAACCCTAAAGCCGTCGTGGAATTGTCATCTGAGACCAACTTTCCACTCACTCTTTCTCTAGTTCTTTCCTCTCTCCTAAATGACCTGAAAATGAAAATGAGCAACGTAACCTATAGCAATGTATTACCCGTTTCGGATCGGCACGTCTCACATGCCATTGGCATGTGAGACGTGCAGGTTCGGAATTGTCCCTTTTTTGGACAGCCTCGGAGTGACCGAGGGGGCGTGGCTTGTGACAAGACGCCGGTCCGGATTTGGACGAGATTTCGGTGGCGTAACCCTGTTGTTCTCTGCTGCACCATTTTCGGGCGTGCAGTGGAGAACAGCAGGGTTATGCTGCCGAAATTTCGTTCGAATCCGGATCACGCGTCTCGTCATGAGCACGCTCCGCTCGGTCACTCATGGGTGGGTTTAGGATCTATCTGCCTAGGTTGTAGGGCCGTGACATAACACAACAATACATTAACGACAATTTCTTTCGCATTAAACTGCAGAGTCAAACATGGGTGAAGACCGCAGTTGGATGTATACTGGCTGGAAGAGCAGAAATGGTGGTCACTCCGATGAGTGGTTTATCAAGTTAGATCAATTTTTGGATCGAGCATTTTCGTTGTCAACGGAAGATATGGTGTGGTGCCCATGTACAAAATGCCAGAACACTAAGTTTTTGAGAAGATTGGAGCTTTCGTTTCACTTATGTCAAAACGGTTTCACTCCACAATATGAAGTGTGGACCTTCCACGGTGAGACTAATTCTCGAGTCATAGCCGAAGTGGATGAGGATGATGATATAACAGAGGTTGATAGGATGGATGAGATGTTAGAAGCTCTTGAAGCGGAGGATCCTCTTACAAATGAGGCAGAGAAGTTCTTCGAGGAGCTGAAGAAATCACAAGAGCCGTTGCATGAACACACGGCTGTGACCGTACTTGCTTTCTTGACCAGATTTATGGCAATTAAGTCCAAGTACTTTTTTTCCATCAACTGCTACAATGATCTCATGAAATTGATCTGCGATATCCTTCCACAACCTCACCAAGCGCCACCAGATATGTATCAGTCAAAGATCAAGATATCTTGTCTCGGTATGAAGTATGAGAAAATTGATGTGTGCCCAGACAACTGCATGCTATTCTGGAAAGAGCACGCCAATGAGAAGATGTGCTTGAAATGTGGTAAATCGAGGTATGTCGAAGTTGTTAATGACGATGGCGATAATGTGATGACAGATGTCGCACATAAGCAGCTTCGTTACTTGCCTGTGACACCTCGGTTGAAGCGGATGTTTCTTTCAAAAAGAACCGCAAGACACATGAGATGGCACAAAGAAGGTAAACGTGAGAACAAATAATTCTTGATGCATCCGTCCGACGGTGATGCATGGAAGGCGCTAGACTGTTTTGAACCAGACTTTTCTCATGATGCGAGGAATGTTCGCATCGGATTAGCGACAGATGGATTCTCACCGTTCAGTACGAATGCCACGCCATACTCATGTTGGCCTGTCTTTGTCATTCCGTACAACCTGCCACCTGCTTTATGTACGAAGAACGAGTTCATGTTTCTCAGCCTCATTGTACCTGGACCTGATCATCCAGGGTCACGTCTCAACGTGATGTTAAAATCGCTGATCGAAGAATTGAAAGTCTTGTGGACAGGAGTCGAAGCGTACGATAGTTACAAGAAGTAGAAATTCAACCTTCGAGCTGCTTATCTGTGGTCCGTCCATGATTTGCCGGCATACGGCATGTTTTCCAGATGGAGCACTCACGGTCATCTGACGTGTCCGATATGTGCTACAGACACGGATTGCTTTCAACTAACTCATGGAGGCAAAATATCTTACTTCGATTGTCACAGACGTTGGCTGCCCTCGAATCATATATTTAGGCAGCAGAGGCATGTCTTCCGAAAGAACACTGTTGTCACTAAAGGACCACCGAAGCGTCTCAACGGGTCAGAAAATTTCTGATATGTTGGACAAACTGGTGCCTGATGAAGGTCGTCCTGGATATTTTGTAGGTTATGGAGAGGAACACAATTGGACTCACATATGTGGACTTTGGGAGCTACCATATGTGAAGTCGTTGATTCTAATGCACAACATTGATGTCATGCATCAGGAGCGTAATATGAGCGAAAGTATCATAAGCACTTGCATGGATATGCCTGGCAAAACGAAAGACAATTATAAAGCTAGACTAGATTTGGTAGAAATTTGTCACCGTCCAACTCTTGAAATCTCTGAAAGTGCTGGAAAGCCACGTGCTTCTTTCTGTCTTCGATCGAAAGAAAAGAAAGAAGTTATGAAATGGATGGAAACTTTGAAATTCCCAGATGGTTATGCAGCTAGCCTGAAACGAGCCGTAAATGTTAGCACAGGAAACCTCACTGGGTTGAAGAGTCATGATTATCACATTATAATGGAAAGACTCCAACCTGTTATGTTTCGAGGCTATCTAGATGATGCGGTGTGGAAGGTTTTAGTCGAGCTCAGCTATTTCTATAGACAGCTTTGTGCTAAAGAAATCAAGATCGGGATGATGGATAAGTTAGAGAAGGAGATACCCATAGTTTTATGTAAGATGGAAAAAAAATTTCCACCGGGTTTCTTCAATCCAATGCAACATCTGCTTATCCATCTTCCATTCGAAGCTAAAGTGGGCGGTCCTGTGCAATATAGGTGGATGTATCACATTGAAAGAGCGCTACTATATCTGAAACCAATGGTTGGCAACAGGGCAAGGGTGGAAGGGTGCATCGCTGAAGCATATGCTCTTAAGGAAGTTGGATACTTTTCAAGTGTCTACTTTGCGGAAGAAAACAATATCAATACTTCAGCGATGCGGTACAATGTGGATGAAACACCCCCTCTAAGTGACCTTTCCATTTTTCAAACGAGAGGCGCCACCGTTGGTAGCTACACGACCTACATGCTATCCGAACAGGAAAGGACTGTTGCTTTACTCTACATGTACGCAAATATAGAAGGCATGCAGGAATACTTCGAGTAAGTGTTTCTCCTATGTTTATGCTAATCTACATATTTTGCTACATATGTACTCTAAAAGATGTTTTTTCATGTTCAGCGAGTTCCACAGGCAATATTGGCCACATAGGCATCAAACTACGGCCAAACAAGTAGAAGCGATGCGAAAGGAAGGAATAAATGGGGGGCAGAGTTTTCTATCTTGGTTTCGAGAATATGTAATATTCTCTCGTCTTCTATGTACTATAAATTACTTTTATTAAAGAAGTATTATGTAATATTCTCTCGTCTTTTATAACAGTGTCGAACTCACAATGTCCATGAAGATTTGCGGCAGCTATCTTATGGATTGGTGAATGTTAGAAGCTATGGTCGATATGACATAAATGGCTTCCGATTCGGTACAACTCATTTTGAAGCTCATCGTCCTCTCGCGGCAACATCAAATTCCGGTGTTGTGACGAGAGCAATGGACACTCAAGGGAATTTAACCGATTATTATGGTATCATTAACAAAATCCTTGAATTTACTTTTACCGGAAATAAGACCCTTCGAGTTGTCTTCTTTGACTGTGATTGGTTTGATCGTACTCATGGAACTCGAGAAAACCAATTTGGAATGGTGGAAGTGAAACATAAGGACCGACTACGAGGTTACGATACATTTGTTCTTGCGCATCAAGTTGAACAAGTGTATTATCTACCTTATCCATGCACGAAGCTCAGTGCTTGGTGGGTGGTATATAAGGTGAATCCTCGTGAGCGGCTATATACTCCTGGGGATGATGGTTACCATGATAGCGAAGACGTTGAAGAAGTGTACCAAGAAGAAGAGTTGCCATACACTTTTATCGTCGAGCTTGGTGCAGGACTCGATCAATTAGTTGGAGATGTTGAAGATGTTGAAGATGTAGAGGCAGATGATACGTGAAAACGAAAATTGGAACAGGCCACGATGGAAGATCGTTGGGCTGGTTTAAGGAGTAGGGCACAGGCACATGACAATGATGTTGATGAATTTTGAAAGTAACTACAAGTAATGTTTTCTTGAAGATAGTAACATGAATTTTATATATTTTATTTGCATATTTACTAATTATCTAATTACAATAGGATGGCGTCAAAGAAGGGTAAGAAGGTGCCGCCGACGAGGGGGTTCTACCCCTCTAGACCTGAGGACGCTTTCGTTGGTGCCTCGTCGACTAGCAGCAGATGCTCTCAGCTGCTGGGGCACGTCAGACCAGCTCTAGAGCTTCGTCACAGGTAAATGTCACTCGTTTTTGACAAATTCTTTAAATTCAAATTCACATTAAACTTACTTATGAATCATTTGAATGTTGTAGTTTTCACCGGCTAACTCAGAGGCTGCGGCGCCTTCGGTGAGCCAGCCCTCGGCGAGGCAGCCCTCGGCCAGCCAGCCCTCGGCGAGGCAGCCCTCAGCGAGTCAGCCCTCGGCGAGCCAACCCTCGGCCAGCCAGCCCCCGGCTGGCGATGAGTTTGTTCCTGAGGCCTTTGACTCGGCTGGTGAGGAGCCCTCTGGCTCACCTGACGTGGCGCCCCAGCAGACGCAGAGGACGAGGAGGAGTCACTTTGTCAGTCCTCCCGCGGTCCCTTCACAAAGGATCGTGATTCGTCCAGTCGGAGACAGGTAATAAAAATTATAGTTTTCAATTTTAGTTTCTTTTGATTACTTAAGTAATGAATGAATGAATAAATATCTTACAGGGCTTGGGACGACTTGTCTTTCACTGGTGAGAAACACCAAAGACCGGTGAACGGTGTCCTCGGGTCTATAGTGCGTTTGCACTATCCCGGGGTCATCGACGGGGTGCCTGCTCTTTCGTGGGAGGACTACGCACGCGTCCATCACCAGGAGCACGGCAACCTTCAGGAGGCCGTATGGGCCGATTTTATGGTAAGTATGTTAAAAGAGTTTCTAAGTTACAACTCTTAAACTCTTTTAGTGAACATCTCTTCAATATATTGTTTATCACAGGCAAGATATACTTTAGAGGACCCGAACGACCGTCACATGTTTGAGGATGCGAGGTGAGTGTTTCACTTCAACGCTGCCAAGGCGCTTCGACAAGCTTTGTCGAACGCCCGTGTTCAAATTATTAATGAGCACTTGAAGGCGAACCAGCAGCACGTGTTACACTTCTGGCAAGAGAGCGAGAGGCACCTGACGGAGGAGGAGTACGCGCAGGTACGTGGAGTGTAGTAAGTATTTTTTTCTGATAATTTCCTCGATGGTACTTTTAACGACTTCGAACAATGTGTAGGGCCACGTGAGCTGGTTGCAGGGTCGGACCGATGCATTTCGGGCCCTTTGTCGCTACTGGGCTAGCGACGAGTTTAAAGCTAAGTCTGAGAAGGCTCGAGACTGCAGAGGGGTGGCGGGGAAGAGCAGGCACGGGCAAGATAACCACTTGCGTTTAGCTAAACGCATGGTAAGTGTGTGTAACTTATGTTTATATATTAATAATATATTGTTCGTACTAACACGTATTGACAGGAGCGCAAGACGGGGGTGCTGCCCACCCCTGTTGAGGTCTGGAAGAGGGGTCACAGGGACCCTTCTCAGCCGACGGGGTTCAGTCAGGTTGCAGCCGAGCGGTTGGTAAGTTTAGAAATCATTCATATTAAATATAACTAAATAGATTGTTCAACTTACACGGTTTTATTGTTTTGCAGGCTAAGTACGGGGAGGAGGCTAGGAAGATACACGGCGAGGATTTCGATTGGGAACGTCAACCGATCGATCCTCAAGCTACGTATGCAACCGGTGGTGGAAAAGCACACGGAAGGTGAGTTTACAAGTTATTTTGTCGTTTTCAATTCACAGTATTCAAGATATTTCAATTTCATATTACTGACTCTCTTTTTTATAGGCTCGCCATATTCGACGGAGTTGTCGACTCGAGGGCAGGTAGACCTGCGAGAGGCAGTTCCACGAAGGCTTCGGGCACGGGAGGTCGCCGCATATCGCAGAGGGATATTGAGATGCAGTCCCTCCGAGAAACTGTAGAAGAAAACGAAAGGCGACATGAGGAGGAAAGGAGGGCGATGGAGGCCACGATCCAAACCCAGGCAGCAGCGTTGGCGCAGATGCGGGAAGCAATGGAGGTAACAAAATAAAAACTAAAATTCTCATTAATTCGGCGTAAATGACTTACTAATAGGTAGCATTTAATGTTTGCAATGACAGGCCATCGCTCGGGCGCAAGGTCTGGGAATCCAGCTACCGGTACTACCACCGGTCCTCCCAGGCGATCCTTCTTCAGCGGGTCAGGTAAGTTTCTATGTAATCCTTCTTCTCCAGCGTAATAATATCGAGATAGATGAAAGAGAGAGATAGTTAGATAGAAGAAAATGATTGAGATAGAAGAAAGATAGACATAGAAGAAAGGGAGACAGAAGAAAGAGTGAAAGATAGATAGAGTAGGATGGGAATGAAGAGAGAGAGTAAGATGTAGATGGAGATAGAGAGAGGGGAAGATAGAGGGAGGGAGATGTAGATGGAGATAGAGGGAGGGGAGGAAGATAGAGGGAAAAGGATAGCAATAGAGAGATAGAGTGAGAAAGAAAGATAGAGTGAGAGACAAAGAGAGAAATGAAAAGAGAAGAAGAGAGGGGGATTTAGATGAAGATAGAGGGAGAGGAAGGGAGGGAGAGAGATGTTGATGCATTTATATTCTAACTCTAAGTTTCATTACTTGCAGGGATCCGCGATGGCTGCACAAACGTCGTCGCCGTCGCTACCGCCGCCTGGAACGAGGCGCGACGAGGACTTCGACTTCGGAGGTGGCTCCGGAGGTGGCTACGGAGGTGGATACGGAGGTCAAACCGGCGAGTGAGTCCATGTTTAGTTTGTTGATGTTGATGCGATGTTTGTACGATGTGTTTTGAAACTATTGTGATGTATGTGTTCTGTGAATGTTCTGTGAATCTGGCCATCGAGCCGGTTAGTGTTTTCTGTTTTTTAAAAAAATAAAAAACCTTATTTGCGACGGCTTTTTATACAGTACCATCGCAAATAAGGTAAAAAGCCATCGCAAATAAGCCACTGCTATTTGCGACGGCCTGGCCGTCGCAAATAAGGTTTAATTGCGATGGCGCGGCCGTCGCAAATAGCAGAGTGGGTCCCCGGAGGGGGACATGTGGGCCCTGCCCACTGAACTTATTTGCAACGGCCCGACCGTCGCAAATAGAAGCACTTAATTGCGACGGCCAGGCCGTCGCAAATAAGCTTTAATTGCGACAGCTGGGCCGCCGCAAATAACGTTGCGGGGCCCACTGGCCCGCGGCAGTAACTTGCAACGGCCGAACCTAGCTGTCGCAATTAAGCTTATTTGCGACGGTGGCCGTCGCAAATAAGCTTAATTGCGACGATTTAATTGCGATGGCCAAAAACCGTTGCAAATAAAGAAAGCCGTCGCAAATAGCTTATTTGCGACGGCATATGCCTTATTTGCGACGGCCGTGGCCGTCGCAAATCGTCGGGATTCCTGTAGTGATCATACATAAGTTAAATTATTCATAGTTAAGCCATTTGGTTGTTTTCCCATCCCAATTAAATTGAGCGAAGCAAAAAGGTAAAATACCCTTCCCGACTCTCTACAATATGTTCCAAGCGACAAGGATTGTCAAACAAGACTAGTAAACACCTATCTTAGGTTTTCCATCAATTTGACACAAGCTTGCAATTTAACAAACAAAACATTTCAAAACAGGATCAAATGTTCAAGGACACTTGCCTTGCTCTTGATACTGATTAGGATCAAAAGCATCGAAGTTCTGGTGCTGGAGGTCCTCGACAGCACCCTCTAGAGACACACCTTCTGTTCCACGCAACAAACATACAAAACAATCATTACAATTATTAAATGCTCATATAGTACTCAATATGTAATGACATGCATGAATAATGCAATTATGTTGAAATGCATTTTATTAGGTTTGTAGGATTGAAGAGCATGTGGAAAGCTACAAGAAGGGGGGTGAATGGTAGATTAAAACTTTTTCAGCTGAAGCAACAAAAACTTCTCGATACAAAATCAATATGTTGATAAATCATGTGTGAGATTAATCTAAATGTAATCAATAGTGAAAAAACCAGAATATATTGTGGATAATCAAGTCACGAAGACACAACAACAAGAATCACTAAAAACCATCGAGAAAAACTCAAGTTATGATCGAAAGATTGAACGAAGGTCAATCTATTCTACACGAGAAAAATCAGATCCGCAACACTGCAATGAAACTCGTATAGGTCCAAAACCAAAAATACAATGACCATGAAATTTCCACAGATGATAGATAATCAAGTTTTTAGGACAACCAAAAAGAATCACATCAATTGGATCTATAAAACTCGAGTTATGATAAAACCACCTAATCAAGGTAGTGTTGTGCAGAAAACTCGACGAGAAAAACATGTCTGGAACAAGTCGGACGAACAAGGCACAAACGTTCCTTTAAACTACAATCTTTATTCAATAGAACACAAGAAGAACAGCCCCAAATTCATCTACCATGATCTCTGGCCCCCCTTGCTTATATAACCAATTCTTAGAAACAAGTCGGACGAACAAGGCACAAAAGCTCCTTTAGACTACGAATTTTATTTATCAAAACACAAAAGGAACAGCCCCAAGTCAGGTAACATGAGCTCTGGCCTTCCTTGCTTTTATAACCAGCCCTTAGGTCAACCCAATCCTATATAAGACTCGAATGCTACTCCGATTCAACTGAAACTTTCATTACAGTTGAAGACTCTACTATATGTAGATAGAAGCAATCTTAAGACTTCCAAACACCTTAGAAACGTATAACACATTCCTAAAACAACCCAACTTCTTTACCCACACGATATCCTATCATAACCATCTCAAATCTTTCGATATTTGAGTCAAACCCGACTTAGCCGCAGCCTGAGTCCATAACCTAGTCAGTTGGACCTTTCTGACCAATTCTTTACATGCACATCTCTTCATTCGCCTCATAACCACGTAGCCACGTCCATGCACTCCTTGCACACATGCAAACACATTCCAATGACATCCAGGATACCTTCATATGCATTGTTATTGATTCAAACATGTTGCACGACCTCCCGATCAACTCAACCACAATTCCTCCCTAATTTGGTTATTGAACCTCATCTTCTCTCAAAGACTAGTTCAATGGATCCCGTCACCAGCCATGTCTTGAACTCAAGCAACACCTGCACATGAATAAACAACCAATTCTTCCGAGCACAAGTCCTCGACTTGACTCACGTTAGTTCCGATAGCCACAACACCTTATGCAAGCACCTCACATAAGCATGTTGCAAACAATAACAAAAAGATATCAACCATAACCACCAAAACATACCAAAAACTTAGTAAAAGAATACTAAGCAAACTTTCCATAGATGTAAAGTGAGTTCGAATCATTTAAAGTAAAAGCAGAACCATTGTGTTCTAGCTCCTAACCACGCCAAAACTAACCAGACCTTGAGCCAGAGTTTACCAAAGCTAGCAAGACCTAGCACTGGAGCTTATAAAAGCTAGTCGGACCTTGTCAAAATAAGTCGGACTTAGACAATGAAGTCAGGCCTAGCCAAAACAAGTCGGGCCAGTCGGACCTAGCCATAGAAAGTCAGACCTAACTAAAATAAGTCGGCCATAGACAAAGAAGTCGACCTAGCCAATGCAAGTCAGACCTAGACAAAGCAAGTCAGACCTTGTCGGAGCTACCCAAAACAAGTCGGACCTATTGTTTAACCTTGTTAAAAAAGGTGTTTTTGTAGTATTAAAAACTTTTATCGTCAAAGCCAATGTATTCAGCACACATAGGTCTCACAATCTCCCCCTTAATGAATGCATTGGCAACACCACTTAAATTCCGAACATTGGCTAATTCATATGAAAAGTTTTGAAAAGAAAATTCTCCCCCTATACATATTTCTCCCCTTTTGTAAATCAAAAATAAAATGAGAATAAAGAAATTCTCCACACGAGAAGAATTGTGCCAAAAACACTTCTGAATATGTGCAATGTGGGATCAATTTCTCCCCCTTTGAAAATGTATTCAACAAGGTTCAAAAGAGAAATTTTAATTCTTATGAGCATATTATAACATATACATATAAAACAAAGCTCACCCAAGTCATACTATCAAGTAACTAACACCATCACATCAATGAGATACACAAAGTAGTGTAAGCCACGCTAGAGATCAAGTGTAATTTTTCAATTTAAGCAAGTTATGATCTCACAAACTTAACTATTTCAAGACCTAAAAGCATGACATTTTTTCTGTAATTTTATTTTCTTTTAAGCACAAATTTTGATCATATGACATTTGCAAGAGATTATATGCCGCATCAGCCTTATTCTAACCAACCAAGCAAAGCCTATGTCATTTGACAATCAGAAGCTTAAGGACATGGTTTTAGTCATACACAACTTCTTCTAAGTTCATATCTAAGTACAATAATAATCCATCTCAAAAGAAGAAGTGTGATACATGAATATTCTCTTGTTCTTTTCTCATTTTGATTTGATCATAAAAGCTCAACATGTGGATAGTTGATTCATTAATTTTTCTTTGTTAACAACACTTGTGAGCATGCAATCATATTCAAACAGCAAGAAAGTTCGATCATGATCAGATTTAGTGTAAGTAATTATTCCAATTATTAGTCATGGCAAAAACTACAAAATGTATAACATGAGTAATGTAGTAAGAACTTTCTGCATGTAAAAGGAATCACAAAGTCATATATGTATGAAAGACTATGCTCATATTATTTTAAATTCAGATTCACACATAGACTTCCCATGTTTCAATACTCCCCCTCAACTTAAGCCATGAGGATGCATAACCCCTATTTCACTACGAATAAAATAAAAACGAGTTAAATCCGAAGGTTTTGTGAAAATGTCAGCCAATTGTTGTTTGGTATCTACTTGCTCAAGCACAATGTTTCCTTTTTCAACATTATCACAGAGAAAGTGATACCTAATGTCAATGTGCTTTGTTCTAGAATGTTGCACGGGATTTTCAGCAATGCAAATGGCACAACTGTTATCACAAAACAGTGGAATACTATCTAGAGCAACCCCATAGTCCTTAAGTGTTTGAACAATCTAATGAATTTGTGAGCAAGCGCTAGCAACACCTACATATTCAAATTCAGATGTGGATTGTGCAACTGAACTTTGTTTTCTAGAGGACCAAGCAACAAGTGAATTACCAAGAAAATGACAAGCACCCAAGTACTTTTCCTATCAATCCTACAACCCCAAAATCAGCATCCAAAAAGGCTTTCAAAGTAATGGTTGAGGAAGAAGGAAGAAAAATGTCAAATGCTTGAGTTCCATGTGAGTACCTGAGTATCCTTTTGATGGCTTGACGATGTGAAGCATGTGGGGAAGCTTGAAATCGTGCACAAAGACATATGATGAACTGTATGTAGGGTCTTAATGTTGCGAGGTACAAAAGTGATCCGATCATGCTTCTATATTCTTTTTGATCCACGGGTTCACAATCTTCATCAAGTTCAAGTATCATTGTTGTACCCATTGGTGTCTGAAGAGGCTTGCTTTTTTCCGTGTTTAAGCGCTTGAGAAGGTCCCTTGTATACTTTGTTTGATGCACAAAGATACCTTCCTTGGTTTCTTGATTTGCAGCCCCAAAAAGTACGTGAGTTCTCCGATCATACTCATCTCGAATTCTGAACTCATCATTGCTGAAAACATGGACACAAGATCATGAGAAACACAACCAAAGATAATATCATCCACATATACTTGGAACGAATAACGAGTCATTGCCATACTTAAGTACAAAAAGAGTTTTATAAACCTTGCCCATGGTAAACCCCTTTTCAAGTAGGAATGTTTTTAACCTATCATACCACACTCTATGGGCTTGTTTGAGACTGTGCAAGGCTTTGGATAGTTTGTAAACATTATTAGGAAAATCTGGATTTTCAAAACCCAGTGGTTGCTTGACATAAACCTTGTCATCTATATAGCCATTAAGAAATGCACTTTTAACATCTATTTGATATAACTTGAACCCTTTAGATGCAGCAAAAACTAACAAAATTCTTATGTCTTTGAATCTAGCAACATGAGCAAAGGTTTCATCAAAATCTAGACCTTTAACTTGTTTGAAACCTTGAGCAACCCACCTGGCCTTATTCCTAACACAAAACCCATCCTCACTTTGTTTATTTTTAAACACCCATTTAATTTCAATTAAGGTGTGACCTTGAGGTGGAGGTACAACTTTTCAAACGTTATTTCTTTCAAAATTTTCTAACTCTTCTTGCATGGCGATAATCCATGATTCATTAGTGAGTGCGTGTGATATATCTTTGGGTTCAAAAGAAGCAACAAAAGCAGAATGAGCATGAGAATTTGGATCGCAAAACCTGTACCGTGTAAATCGTTCGTGCAAACTTCCAATAATTTGTTGTAGGATGAATTTTATGAACCTCGTGGGGAGTGGACACTTCACACGCTTCTTATTCTTCATGTGCATCACAAATCGATGAGCTTGTGACTTGAGGATGATCTGGACCAGCGATGGTGGTCATCGGTGCTGGTCGTGAATCAAGATGAGGAGATGGAACAATGTCATTAGCTGCTGAATTTCTGGGCAGCAACATCACTTTATCCTCGTCTTCAACAAAAATACTCTCCCCCTGCGGATATGGATCCGGACCTGCAATATTTGAGCTAGTACCTAGGCCAGCTTCATATAAAGAAACCTCACAAGTCTCCACAATTTTGTTAGTGTCATGTAAAAGCACGTGGTAGCCTCTAGTATGAGTTGGATAACCAAGAAACATGCCATCAATAGATCTAGCTTCAAATTTATCAAGATTACTATGTTTCTTAACAAAGAATTTGCACTAAAGATTCTAAAGTGTGTGACACAAGGCCTATGTCCAAATCGAAGCTCATATGGTATTTTTTCTAGCTTAGCACGCAAGAAAACACGATTTGAAACACAACAAGCGATTGCAATTGCATTTGCCCAGAACTTTATAGGAGTTTGATATTCATGAAGCATAGTCCTAGCCATCTCAACTAAGGTTCTGTTCTTTCTCTCTACGACAACGTTTTCCTGAGGTACACATGGTGAAGAAAATTGATGATCTATTCCCATTTCAGCACAAAAATGATCAAAAGATTGATTGTTAAATTCAATTCCATTATCACTTCTAATTGCTCTTAAGGATCCTGGGTGATCAATTGATAATCTAAGAAATAAAGTTCTAAAGTGACTAAAAGCTTCATTCTTAGATGCCATAAAATAAACCAAAGAGTATCTAGAATAGTCATCAATAATAACAAGAACATACCATTTACCTCAGAAGGATTGAACACGTGAAGGTCCTACGGTGCCAAGATGCAAAAGTTGACCCAGTTCAGTTGTCAAGGTCATCGTGAGAGGAGCATGTGAACCTGCAACCATCTTAGCATGTCTACAAGAAGAACACACAAATTCTATGTCCGCTTTAAACTTAAGCAGCCCACATATGCGATCAAGAGCACTAACACGCGTGATATGATCAAAGCCTACGTGACCAAGTATACGATGCCAAAGATATAAGTCTTTTGAATCATTAACAACTAGACACATATGCTTAGAGGAAGACATATCAAAATCAGATTTAAAAAACTCTTCCAAACCGAGACATGTTAAAAATTAGCTCACTATTTGAACCTACAACTTTGCAGTAATTTTTATTGAAAACAATTTCCAAAATTTCATCTAGAAATTGTGAAATAGAATGCAAGTTGTATTTCAAATTTTTCACAAGTGCCACATCCTTCAAAGTGTAGTGATCATTTAATCTAACGTACCCTTAGCAATTATAGGAGTTGAAGAATTATCTGCAAAAGTAACATTCTCTACATGTGACAAAGAAGAGAGGGAGGAGAACCAATCTTTGTTACCGGTCATGTGGCGTGAGCAACCTGAATCCACAATCCAAATATTCTCCTTCCTCAAGCGGGTAACCTACATAGTAGCATAATACGTTGATGACTCGATACTGGGGGTAGTCAAACGGAATTTAGGAATCCAGCACTGAGTCACACGACGTTCAGCAGGAATAACACGCGAAAGCTGAGATAAAACAGCAGGTTTATGAGTCAAAGCTCGAGGATTTTGTACCCAGCTATTGACCTACGAGGTGTTACATTTGTAGCACAAAAAACAGTTGGTCTGGGAAAAAACATTGCATGTTTTCGACTCATTACAGCATGTTGCATGTTCCTATCATTCTGTTTAGCATGTGCAACAAATTTTGCATAAAGTTATGAGATATAGCAATAATTCTTTCATTTTTATGTTGTTTAACTAGTCTAACAAAAATCCATGACATGACCATCTCTAACACAATAGGTATTATAAAATTTAACTTTGTGTTCATGTCTACATGAGCAAGCAACATTTTTATTTGAAATCGAATGAGACAACACTCCTGCGGATTTGAAAACCACTTATTTTTATTTAGGAACCGATTGAATATAACCACTTCCTAAGGACTTTACAATTTTAGGTGGATGTGCCTTAGCATGAGCATGAGCAAGACTTGGAAGAATTCAGCAGCATGTTTAGGTTCTTATTCCCATTACAAAACTGCTCTATTGTCCTATTCATGTCATCAAGTTTCTTAGACAAGTCTAGTCAGTTTTCACATGAAGTTTTTCCTTTTAGTTTGCAATTAGAACAATATTTAACTTCATGAGAACGCAAAGCATTATTCAATATAGAAATTTCATTCATAGCATCTTGTAGTTTCTTATCAAGATCATCACAAGTAGAACAATGCAAATCAATTGTTGAACAACAAGCACCTTTCAAGTTTTTATCATTAAGTGCAGCAAGCTTTTTTTCATTTCAATTTCAAGTTCAATTTTATCAAATGTTGAGGTGTGTGCACTTCTTAGAGAGGACAAGTGTTCATATATTAAATCACATGAGGAATAAGAATCATCACTCGGAATCAAATATTTCAAATGATTAATTTCATATTGTAGTGACTCAATTTTAACAGCATTGTTCCTAAGCTTTTTGTCCATTTTCTTGACTATAAAAGTGGCACGAGAAATAACATCACACATTTCATCGCAAGTGGGACATACCTCTTCACTGTCGATGTTGTGTCTGCCTCCTCCATACTTGATCTTGACTTACCCGCCATGAAACACAAGTTTGACAAATCATCTTCATCTTCGTCACATCCGATGTCCACATCGCTCGAGCCAAGTTCTTGATGTGCAGAGATAAAATTGTTCACCAACTGGAGTCCTGTAAAACCCATCTTTTTCTTGTTGTGGCTTGCAAAGGAGTGTTTCGTCCTTGTTTGCTTTTCATCACGGAAAGTAGCACCTAAAAGGTTAGGGAAATCCATGCGAAAATGTTCTGTGTTACCACATTTAAAGCATCGTTGAGGTATGTCACTTCCTCTCCTTCTAGTTCTCACATTTTGCAATGCTTTTGAGAACCGAGTAGAGATGAGTGCAAGTTCTTCCCCCGGAAACTCTTCAATCTGTTCAAGGGTTAGAGAGGACAACAAAGCAAGTGTTCCACAAGATGAAGATTGGCTGGAGATAGTATAACACCCTCATTTTCATCCATCATGCATTGCATACATTCCAATACATGTTTAATATTGAGCATCATAAAAAAGAAACATGTTTAAAATTAATTTAGAGTTCACTTAAGAATTCTGGGAAGTGTGGACTAGTCTGATTTTGTGCGGACTAGTCTGATTTCTCTCTGACCTCAAACAGACTTGTCCGCTTTATTGCGGACTAGTCTGTTTTTTCCTCCTGACATTTTCGGACTTGTCCGTCCCGTAGCGAACTAGTCTGGTATCCCAAATTGCTTGAGAATTTGCTAAGTCCCTGAACTTGTCCGGACTAGTCCGGTACTCCAGCGGACTTGTCCGTTTTTCCATTTGACTAAAGTCGGACTTGTCCGATTTTTAGGTAGACTTGTCTATTTTTCCCTTTAGGATAAGTTCAGACTTGTCCGATCTCCAGTCTGGACTTGTCCGATTTCCCCCTGTCCAACTTCGGACTAGTCCGGCCCTTTTCGAACTTGTCCGATAAATCACGACTCCGAGTTGATCTCTTGCTTCGCGACTTGTTTCTTGGGTTTCATTTTAAGTGGGCCTAGGGATGTCATGCCTAACTCTTTTAGAGCCCATTTGGGACTCCAAACCTGTCTCTACTCATCTCAAACTCGAAATCCATCTAACCCTGGCCTCCACCTCTATATAAACAACCCCACCCCTTGTCTTGACATCTATTTGCAACTTTTTGACCACTCCCAAACCCTAGCTCGTGAGTAGCTGCCACAGAGGATGGAGAAGGAGATCTAGACAAGTAGAAGAGGAGGAGGAAACAAAATAGGATCGAGATCTTAATCGACTTCGCGTTCTTCGTCAACAATCCACCATCAAGTTCTTCATCAACCCTAGATCGCAAAGATCCAAGTGTTGCCTCCTAGACCCTTGATCATTTGGGTTTCTAAACACCTTGTATACCTTCTACTTCCTTTTCCTTACATGAATTCAACCCGAAATCTCCAAATTCACGTCGATCTTGAAAACCCTAATTTGCTGATCCTACGCAGTGCGGACTAGTCTGCCCCCCTGCGGACTTGTCCGATTTTGCAATCTAAATTGTGTTGAATTGATTCTAAAATTGTTTTGAATCAAATCCAAACAAGTATAAACATGTTAAAAGCTACTAAAATAGTTAGTGATCATTAAAAGCAACTCATTTACAAGTTCCACCTTGCATTTGCATCAATCATGCATGTCATGTCATATTGAGTAATATATGTGCACTCTTTGATTGTGTTTCTTGTCTTGTATGTCTATTGTGCGGATTGGACGGGTTTGTGCTAGAAAGCGTTGCGGAGGATCTCAAGCGCCAAGAGTTTGACCCAAACCAATCCCGAGAGCAAGGCAAGTGTCCTTGAAGCATATTGATCCTGATTTTAATGTAAATATTTTGTTTGCAAAACTACATGCCTGTGTCAATTTGATGGGAATCCTATGATAGGAAGTTTACTAGCTTTGTTTAACCACCCTTGTAACCTTGAATTCATGGTAGAGAGTTGGGAAGGGCTTTTTACATTTTTGCTTCGCTTAATTAATTAGGATGGGAAGACAACTATATAAATTAATTTAATTATGTATTTATGAGATTTAATCAACATGAAGTGGTTAATGTGATGTGGTAATGGGTGATCTAAGCAAGCCTGGTACGTGGTTCAGTTGGAAGTTATGTTGATTTCGCTTGCTTTAGCTCTAAGGACCGGTTCATGGAGCGACCATCCAGGATTTACAGTGCCACCACGGGGCAAAGTATGGGTGCGGTGTAGCTGATTATTTAGGGCTTTTCCAGTGCTATTTGGACCATTAAGAATGCTCGGGGAAGGGGTAGTCAAATTGGATTTGTTGATGATTGGTGGCACTACCCTGAGATCTGAATGGCTCAAGAGGGGGCCCTTGATTGAAAATGTGCTCAGTTGGAGGCATCGCCACCGGCGAAACCTCAGTGGGGTCTAAATAGGATAGTAATCCCTTTATAAAGGCTATTTTGTGATCTCTTGGCCACAAACCTAAGGAAATGTGAGACGACATAATAGAGGTTCTAGTCACTGCAAGGTCATGAAATCACAAACACGTGGGTAAAGTGGTACAACCTCTGCAAAGTGTGTCTAAAACTATCATGATAGCCATGCTCCCAGTCATGAGCAACCTGGACCCTTTCTTGATTTGAGAATACATGGTATTGGGATGGTTTGGTTATGGTTATGGTATTGGTGATGGTTTATGTTAATAATGTGGTTATGGCTGGTTATGAATTAAATTCTGATATTGATTATGGTTATTGGTGATGAGAAATCTGGAATATGGATGATTGTAATGAAAATGGATGGGTATTATGATGATTACATGATTTATGATGGGTTTATTTCACATAAATATATTATATTGCTTTTCAAATGTTTTAATGTACTTTTTAGCACTTCGCCATTATTATATTCATCATTTTTATCAGCTACATGTCATACTTTACACACTTGCTATGTACGACATGTACTCACCCTTGCAATTCCCCCACCAACAATTGCAGGTCAGGATTGGAAGTATAATGATGATAATGTGGAGTTCTAGGCCGTGTCTACCGTCAGCTTTGCCAGTGGAGTGTTGGAGCTACGCTATTCCTTTGCTTAGTTTGTTTATTTAGTTTATTTCTGCTGCATTAGTTTAAACTTGTCATTATTATTCATTAGAGCTTGTATTCGAGGATATTTTGAATTGTATAAAAAAATGATCAATTAATCTTGTTCTGTGGTAATTTTCTGTATATCCTTTGTGATTGCACTCGTGTATTTGTGTTGAACGTCCTGGGCACACATATGAGTTCACTTGGTTCATTTTCGGAACCAGGTGTCACAAATTGGTATCAAAGCCACAGGTTGACCGTAGGACGCAGGCTAGATAGAATGGACACTTTAGAGCACATAGGAGCACTCAGGAATCGATGTGTTTTTGCTTGCTGTGCTGTTTGCTATATATTGTTTGCTTGTGTGCTTAATAGAGGATTTTGGGATGCTTTAGAATTGCCATGTCCATGTAGGCTAGTGTAGGTAGTTACTTAGTTTCATATCCCTTGATGCATATAGTTGGGGACGTTTCTAAATTCTTATCTCATGCTTTTCTTCATATGGTGAGGACTCGCAACCAGAGGGATGGCAATGATGAGGAGGAGAATAATGGAGCACCTCAGAACAACAATGGTCAAGGACCTGCTCATGGAGCTATCAACATTGAGCAGCTTTTGGCTATGCAGAACCAGCTCATGCAGACCATGATACAGACTATGGGACAGATGCAGACTGGTAACATCAACAATCAGCCCCACATGCCTCCACCGCCACCCCCACCTCCTCATAACCAGTTCGGAGAGTTCATGAGGACTAGGCCACCAACCTTTGCTCAAGCCGCTGACCCTATGGACGCCGATGATTGGCTCAAGTTCGTGGAAAAGAAGCTAGCCATTGTCCAATGCAAAGATCGAGAGAAGGTGCTTTTTGCATCTCGTAAACTTGTTGGAGCAGCTGCCGGTTGGTGGGTTTCCTTATGCAATGCTGGTGAGAATCAGGAGAGTATCACCTGGGCAGAATTTAAGAAAAGCTTTCGTTCTCATTATGTGCCGAAAGGTGTCCTGATCTTGAAGAGGCATGAATTTGAGAATCTGAGGCAAGGAACGTCGAGTGCGGATTAATACCTCAATAAATTCACTCAAATTTCAAGGTATACGCCTGAGGATATGAGCCGGGACAGCTAGAAGCAATATCTGTTTATGAGGGGCCTTAACAATGAGATCCAAGTGCAATTGCTGAATCATGACTATGCCAACTTCCAGAAGCTTGTGGATAAAGAAATAGTTGCGGAGAACAAGGTCCGTAAGATGGAGCAAGACAACAAGAGGAAGGCACCATATCAAGGACAGCAACAAGGAAGTAATGTGGACCCTTGCTTTGTGCCTCCTAATGCGTCATATTACAACTCCTTTGCTCCTCTACAGAGCCCTGGTTATGCACCGCGCCCAGCTCAGTTTGTGCAGTAGCGCACTGTCATGCAAGCACCTAGGCCTCCAATGCCTTCTGCACCTCGTGCTAATTTTCCTAGTGTAAATGTTCAAATCCAAGCTCGCCCTAATAATTCTGGTGGAGTTAAGAAGTGCTATACTTGTGGAGAACCAGGACACTTTCCACATCAATGTCATAAGTTAGGCCTTGGTCAAGGAAGCAATGCGCTAAGAGAAAACCCAAGACCCAATGGAGGACAACCGAAAGGAAACCATGGGCAGCAGAATTTTGCTTGTGGCAACGTGAACCATGTCTCTACGGAGGATGGGCAACAAGCGGATGATGTGGTGATTGGTATGTTTCTCGCAAACTCCACCCCGACGACTAGGTTATTTGATTCTGGAGCATCGCATTCATTCATTTCATAAAAATATGTTGCCAAGTATAGTTTGTTTATCTCTCGCATGAAGTTTACTCTATCGGTTAAGTCTCCTAGAGAGATGAGAACAAATATAGTATGTCCAAAAGTAAGCCATAGAATAACAGGGGTAGACTTTTTTGCCAACCTCATTGTCTTGGATTCTCAAGGATTGGACATTATACTTGGTATGGACTGGTTGAGGAACACAATGGAGTTATTTAGTGTGCCACGAAGACAGTGAAGTTGACTAATGAGGATGGACACCGTAGAGTTTGAAGCATCTCAACACACACCGAAGCAATTGGAGTTGAATCATATGGACGGTACCACAATTGAGGAGATTCCGGTGGTGTGTAAATTAATGGATGTTTTTCAGACGAGTTGTCAGATATGCCACCTGACCGAGACATTGAGTTTGTTATTGATTTAATACCTGGAACTGCACCTATAGCAAAGAGGCCATATAGAATGCCTCCTAAGTAGTTAGCGGAGTTCAAGAAGCATATTCAATAGCAACTAGAGAAGGGTTTTATTCATCCCAGTTCTTCACCTTGGGGAGCGCGCGTTCTATTTGTGGACAAGAAGGATGGGTCACAAATGATGTGTGTGGATTACAGAGCTCTCAACGAGGTAACCATCAAGAACAAGTATACCTTTCCCCGTATAGAGGACCTGTTTGATCAGATGAAGGGTGCTTGTGTCTTCTCTAAAATTGATTTGAGGTTGGGATACTTTCAAATAAAGATTAGGCCATCAGACATACCCAAGACAACTTTCCGGACACGCTATGGATCTTATGAGTACACTATGATGTCCTTTGGATTGACAAATGCGCCTGCATATTTTATTTACCTCATGAATAACGTCTTAATGGAGTACATGGATAAGTTTTCCGTGGTGTTCATTGATGACATCATGATATACTCAAAGGAGAAGAAGGAACATGAGGAACACTTGAGGCTTACGTTGTAGAAATTGAGGGAGCATCAATTGTATGCCAAGTTTAGCAAGTGTAAGTTTTGGTTGAAACAGGTGTCGTTTTGGGTCATATCATCTCAGGAGGAGGAGTATCGGTCGACCCCGGAAAAGTGAGGGATGTGTTAAAATGGGAGCCCCAAAAAATGTCAAGTAAATAAGGAGTTTTCTTGGGATGGCTGGATATTACCGTAGGTTCATCAAGGACTTTTCCAAGATAGCCAAGCCAATGACAGAGTTGCTAATGAAGGGAAAGGCTTCCGATGGACTGAAGCTTGTCAAAACAGTTTTGTGGAGCTAAAGAAAAGGTTAACTAAAGCCCCAGTTTTGGTTTTGCTAGATGTAAGCAACAGCTTTGATATTTATTGTGATGCATCGAGACAAGGACTTCAATGTGTATTAATGCAAGAAGGTCAAGTGGTCGCCTATGCATCGAGACAATTGAAGATACATGAGCAGAATTATCCAACCCATGATTTGGAACTCGCATCCGTGGTTCACGCATTGAATATTTGGAGACACTACGTCCTTGGTCATAGGTGTGAGATTTATACGGATCACAAGAGTCTTAAGTTTTTTTTACACAAACGTATCTGAATTTGAGGCAACAAAGATGGTTGGAACTCATCAAGGATTATGATTTGGGAATCTATTATCATCCAGGAAAGGCTAATGTAGTGGCCGATGCCTTGAGCCGGAAAGGAGTAATTAACCAACTCGTAGTTCAAGGGCTGCCATCCGAGCTATGCAAGGAGTTTGAATAGTTGAACCTTGGATTTGTAAATGAGATGGGGATGATGGAGTTAAATCTGACCTTGGAGTAAGAAATTCGAGATGGTCAAACAAAGGATGAGGAAATCCAAGAAATCAAGGTAAGGCCCCTGAAGGGAGAGAATTCAGATTTGATGAGGACGAACATGGAACTCTATGGCTTGGAAAAAGGATTGTCGTGCCCAATGTAAAGCATATTCGGGAGACAATACTGAAGGAAGCAAATTTTAAATTCAAATGAATCTTGTCCCAATTCGAAATCCATTTTCAGAATCAAGTTCCAGATATTTATTTGAGCCTCTCCACAAAAATCTGGAATTTTTGGATCAAGTTTGGTAGGAGAATTGATGTTGCAGAGAAGAGCAGGGGATAAGAATACTGGGACCCACCAGTCAGTGGCACATCTACGGTGCTGCTCTGCACGCTGCAATTTCGACGCCGCCCCGCTTGACACCGCACACATGCAAGCTGCAGCGAGTTGTCTGCTTGCCTGCTCGTCGCGTTCCTTAAAGCCCCGGCCGTCGCCACCACCTCACACCACTCCCCTCCTGTCTTCCTCTTTGCTCTTCTTCGCGCCGCCGTCGCACAGCACCGTCGCCTCCATTCTCCACTGGTCGGTTCCTCCTCTGTGCTTTATATCACTTTGATGCAAACGACAAACATGAAGCCCAGACTGTGCTCTTTCGTCCTCAACCTTGGGCTCATCGTGTTGTCCCTTGTTTGGCACTTATTTTGATGTTCTGCCGTCATCATTGTCGGGCCGCCGAGGACATCACTCTCTGTCCACCATGGTGCCAGCAGCCTAGGTCGTCTCGCGCTTCGACGTCAACAGACGAACTGAGTGCCAGGACACCACCTTGCTCACGGTACAAACCGTTCCCAAGCTAATCTTTTATTGAGCACAAAATCTTTTCCTTTTCGGCATGCTTTATATGCTTTTCCTAGGTTTACCTCGGAATTTGTTTCAAGGTGTAACTATCGTTTAATCCAGTTACATATTAGTTTGCTAGCCTCCTTGTGGTTCAATACGTACAAAAAGCAGAAAGAATCATCGAGGAATGGCTATGTTACGCCAGTTTTCATAGCCGTCATGTAAAAACCATCGGCACACCATCGAACTCAGCTTTGCCAACGATTTCACCCATTTCTGACCCCCAAATCTTCATCTTGATGCTCCCAGGAACATTCTCGAACTTTTCCCGAGCTTGTTACGCCATTTCAGAGCATTTCCAACGATAACCAAAACCCTAGCTCCACCGCTGCTGTCGCACCGCTTTCTCTGGCCATCGCTGGCTCGATTGGACCCCACCATCAGATTGCACGGTCGATTTTATGGTTGTGCGGTCAAGGCGAGGCTGGAAGGAGGTCGACGCAACCTAGTCCGTCGAAGCGCCATTGCGAGTACGGCGATGAACGCCCCCGCGTCGGGAGGTAGACGTAGACCCCCCTGGGTCACGCCTGTCAGCGACTTCCCTCTCGCGCGGGATGAGCTGTGAACGCGGATCCGGTGCGGCTGCACGGGTTTACCCCGTGGCCCCCGGTGCGGCCCAGCTGCGATTGGTTGATTTTAAACCAGTGGACCCGGCTGCTTTATTTAAATATTTCCCTTTGGAAAATAAATCCAGGATTTAACAAAACTTGGAAAATCCATAACTCCTAGTAGAATTGTCCAAAAATTCCCAAATAAATTTTTTAGAACCAACATGAAGAATACTTTCCAGTGGCGCACTTGGAATGGTATGAAAGTTCATAGAAATTTCTCCATAATCCAGATAAGCAAAATGCTTATAGAATTCATTCATACAGTTCTGCTTTTTAGAAAATTCCCAAATTTGGGCAGAACGCTCTCTAAAATTCACTTGATATCCAGTAAACATTTCAAGTTCATTGGACATCATTTACTGGATTGATCAGTGTCCCAATTCTCTTTGTAGTTTAAAAATTGGGAAAAATACAAAAATCAATTTCAGCTTTTTTCCCAAACTTGTAAAATAAATTTCTCCCTAATGGAAGCTTAGAAAATACTGAAACCAATTTTCCTAGAACTAGTGAAACCTCCTCTACATTGTACAACCACTGTTAACCATGATAGATCTACAGAAATTCAACCCAAAATTCAGAAAAATGTTATGACTTGCCATAATTTTTAAAATAACAAACTTCCTTGATCATATCCTGTTCTTTGCAAAAGTCTCCATCATAATTAGTATCTATCCTAAAAGTCCAAAAGGAAATTAAGATCATTATCATATTTTGATCACAAGATATTAGCTTGTGACCTTAAACATAATTTTACGTTCAAAGTCATTCATATATAGTATATGCATATCTTGTAGTAACCGAAGTCGAGGAGCAGCCAGAAGCTTTGGAATTCCAGCTGCCGGAGACCAACATAGACTCAGACTCGCATTTAGGCAAGCCCCGGTTTGCATTTAAGTTCCTTACAGTGTCTTTGCAGTTTTCATTCACTTTACGTCTTCAGATGTTGTGCATTATGTTTAAGGTGTTTGACATCCACTTGCATGGCCCACGAATCCTATGGAGTCTTGGGTAGGTCTACAGCCCGTTGAGTAGAAATTTCTATGCTTATGTCCATAGGAATCCGGTAGAAGCCAAGTACTTGGAATCTACTCACGAGATAGGATTCTATCACACGGGATGAATTTGATCATGAAATGGTTTATTAATATGAAGTTGAGACCGGGCAGCGGGCAGGATGTAGTGAGACGTGGTCTCACATGCATAGCCCTGCTTGTGTTGATTGAGGACCGTTTCGTGTGCGGCCCTGCTGGACAAGCTTGAATTGTACTGGCGACATACAGGAGAAATGGGCTCCAGCAAACTGACGTAGCTAAATACTGGTTTGTCGAGGCATTCCATTCCACTTTATAGGCGTGGATTGAAGGCAGCAGGGTGTAAATCAGCTGGTGGGCACGTCTGAGTACGCCCCACGCAGTGACCTCCTGCTCGTGACGGATCGATCGGTTCGACATTCAAGTGTTTAGTGAAAGGTGGCCATATACGACTAGTACTGAAGTGTTATGTAGGTGCTACTGTAAGTACTTGCTGACATTTATGAAAGTGCGTATGTATCGTGTTGTTCTAGGTGTGTCCTGATTGCAATCATCGTCCCTCGCGGTAATAGAGTACCACTTGTTCACTGCAATGTGACGTAGTATATACCGAAGAAGACAGGAAAATATGATGTATTGGATTATAATTGTTTTGCAACCTTGTATGGCTTAGAGATAGTACAATTAAAAGTTTACAGTTTCCCCATACTTTACGTGTAATAGCATTATGTGCTTTGTGCACGTCATATCACCGGCAAAGCGTTTCTTGTTTGATTGTGGAGTCTATGATGTGTCGTGCCTGAAGAATGTCATGTGCTACTTAAAACGTGATTATAAGGATCCACTTGTAGGCCAGTCCTTTATGCTATTCCTTACCTATGCTTAGTAATCACCCTGCATATGTCAAAGGAGACGGGTTAGTCTTGTTGAGCCTTAAGCTCACATTTGCAGTTAACAAGTTTTTGCAGATTATACGACTGATGACGGGTTCGACGATGAGGCTGCACCCCCTCTAGGGTTTACAGCCGAGTGGGAACCCTGCACGCGGCCGTACGTTGGGTGATGCTAGTGCAAAGTATACAGGACATGGATGACTTTGCTTTTGCATAGCTAGTGTCGAGAGTGTAGCTATGATGTAATGTTCTCTTTCCTTTTCGCTTAGTATTGTAAAACTTTTGTTGTGCTATAAATAAACACTTGGTATTGTATTCCATTCTCGTTCTTTTCTTGTATACTGTTGGGTGTCGCATCGCACGACACCACCCAATGAGATCCTTAGAGGTCGGGATTCCAGTCCCCACAGGCATGGTATCAGAGCATCATTGGGAACAGTGTACTCGAAAAGAGCATATTTTCAAAACTTACGATTGTTGAGTTAGGAATTAGCTATATGCCCATTTAAGGAGTATTATTAGTATATGATGAAAAGGTGGTAAACTAACTATGTGTTATTATATTTTGTAATAATGCTCCGACGTTAGGTAAGAGGTAAGGTACACCACCGTAAGTGGATCAATTGCGGTAAGCTCACCATGTGAGAGGTAGCATGGAAGTCTTTCCGTGGCTTGGCACAGAAATGTTAATAGGAGTCTATGAAACTTTCAATGTTTCTGAGAACCCATGACACGCCGTACCCCAGCGTGCCTCAAAGTTAGTGGGAGCCCCCGTCGGGTGGTGTATAACCCGATAGTATGCTTCTCTAGAACTATTGATGTTCTATGGGAGCATGCGAAACACGTATGCTCGAGTGTGTATAACCCGGTTCGTGCGGGAGTATTTGCTGTACAGACGTAGTACAGCCATGTACCTTGAGACATGACACCGCTCGAGGGCGACTCACACCAGAGTCGTATGCATTTACTTTCATATATATTATTATTGTTATTGTCTGTCGTGTTTCCCCATGCACCCTTGTTTGTTTTCTGCAGCACTAACTACGGTAGCGACCCGTGTAGAACACGTTTGCGAGTGAACGATACTAGGGCCACCTATAAACGTATCCAGATATACTGGGTAGAATTTTCTTTGGTGAGGCATGTAGTACCGTCAGTCTCAACTTTGATACATGACCACCCCCAACGACAGAATGGATGCATTACATTTTGGAAGGTCTGACTATCAGGTGCTGGTAGGTTTGGACTCCGCTAAATGAGTTTCGACTCGACAAAGGGTTAGAACCAAGGTTCTTGATTTCTGGCTGAAGTTTTCTCAACTTCGCCAGGTTGTAATCTTGGTTAGTTCTGAATAAACATAGGGGTATGCTATATGGATAGAAAGATCTCGAAGACCTCTATAACTTTTCTGTTGACCATCAAGGCAGAAAAGCTTGATAATAGGTTGAAGTTTGGAGTATCCTTAAACTGCTCCAGATGACCCTACCATTGTACCAGTCTCTGTATTTTTGAAATAACTCACTGTAGAAATATCTTCTGCCATATTGTGATACATATATGGAAAATGTAGAAGGATATCTACAGTTTTGTTATTTAAAGATTTTTCTGATTCGAATTTGAGGCAATTCAAATTTCGAGTTCAAAACAGTGAACTGCAGGGCTGCTGTTGAAAAACAGTCAGTTCATCTGTTAAGTTCAGATATCTCTAGCTTTTAATACAGAATAGTGACATAGTCACATATATACATATCTGGAAATCTTAAGAAGTCCTCTATCTACTTTATGGTGCACTCATGACCTGAATCTTGGTATTACTGTGTCTAATTCCTATGGTCGCAAACTTGGTTCTGGCAGACCAGAACTTGAAACAGTTTGCCCATAGTTTCGAATTTGCGCGCTATACCTAAATAACAAATGTTTCATGGCCGAAATCTTTTACTTCTGGATTGTTAACTTGATTTTATACAATTTTTATTTCGTCATTACCTCAATATATTGTTATGATATACCTGTATAAATTGTGGAAATCACCAGATATACAGGGGAGGTTCTGTCAAAATTTCCAGAAAACTTGGGTCAAATTTAAACACGTATAGGTTCTGTTTCCTAGCTCAGAGGAGCTGTATAAGTACAATTTGGAAAGGACGTAAAGTGTAATACAACTTTTGTATTCAATCCAACATCTGGTTCTGACGTTTCCTGTATTAAAATTTTGAATTTATACAGGAAGGTCAGCTAGAACAGACTATGATTACAACTCCAGTTTTAAATTTTCTTGAACTATTGGAAGTTGGAAACGTTCTCATTGTTCAAGTAACTTTTCCACGGATGGCTGATTCGATGGTATACTTACCAAAGGATGGGTGTTCACGAAGTGTGCTATTCTGAAAGGTTTTCCGGATTTGTTAAATAGCAATGCTTCAACGGTTCGGGTATCGCAAAATACCAGACTATTGGGGCAAGAAGATCGATGACGGAGGGTTCACAAGATGCACCATTTATGTCGATGTAATTGCTGCTCCATTGGATATTGGATGGGCTTCTTTCTCCATTCAAGTGCAAGAGATTCAATTGGAAGACACCGTGTGTTATGCAGCGAGTGTTGCCATAATGAGGTTTTGCAAACTTCATTATCGTGCTATGGTGGGCACTCCGTTCGCGCTCTTTCTAGTCGACGGTAGAACTGGTGAAGAGTGGGTGAGTCGGATGGTTGCAGCATATGGACATCCTGAAGAACTACCCAAGATAATCTTAGCATCATATGCAGCATCAGCGTGTCAAGAGAGCCTTGAACAGCATGCTAGCCTTGGAAGATTAATGAGTGACTTGAAGAAAGCTCTGATTCGAGGGGATCACTTTGAGGGGTCCAATGACTCACTTATGGCCACAATTGCTCCTCTCAATCGATGTATAAACTTAAGGGAGAATCAGTGGCACCGAGCTATTAAAGCTCGATCGGAGGCTCGCATGGAAACGCAATACGCGGAAAGCGAGTCAACTTGAGGTGCAACTGTTGGATGAATAGTTCGGTAAGGTGACTCAAGAAAGGGATCAATCCAGGGCGGAGACTTAGAATTGGAAGGCTAGTTGCAATAATGCACAGAAAGAACTGGAAGACTTGAAGATCTTTCTTCTACAGGCTGATGTGCAATCTTTAGTTGCCGTAATATCATCGATGGTGGGTGAGTTAGGAACTATTGCTCCAGCACCCGCACCCGTGGCACCAATTTCTGAGGACAAAGTGGAGGAAGAAGATCCTGAGGAACTCAAGTACGTCGAATAGGATGTATCGAATGGGGATGGGGAAGCACTTCTGCCATAACTGGGCAACGTATGGTTTAGTAGTTGCTCGTGTTTATTTTGGGGCCATGTTTGTGTCATATTAAAAATAATAGTGGGTGTGTATAAGATGACAAGGTGTGTATGGCGTCTCGTGAGGACCAAGTAATGTAGAGATTCACTTCCGTAGTGGGAGTCTGTCATTTTGGAGTTCACTACTGTAAACTTGGTCATGAGATAATATATCTTGTATAAAGTTTATGCTTTATCAATGTATGTGGATGTTATGCACTTATTTCCTTGCCAATATTCACACTACTGTAATAGGAAATGGATGAGGACGAAACAAACATGTCGCTGATTTTCAACGTATGGCTATAGAATGGTGCGTACACGTTCGACGCCGGAAATGGGAGGTTCAAGTCGTGGTCGCGAGGACAAATCTTCGACCCAGGAGCCAGCTGCAACACCACAATAACAAGTTCCACCACCACCACCTCCTGAACTTCCGAGGAGTCTAGAGGAGGTTCTCGCCACATTGCTCGGCTCGCGCGACGATTAAACTGAGTTGATGCGGACTTTAGTTCAACATTCATCCAGTCAAAGGGGGCGACCAGATGCGGGTCCACGACAGCCGTCTCTGAGTTCATACTTGGACTTTATGTCAACGCACACGTTGGTCTTCATGGATGCCGATGAACCGTTGGAGGCGAACAACTGGCTCCGCTCCATCGAAGGAAAGTCCGGTTTGCTGCGGATGACAGAACAACAGAAGACCCTGTTCACGGCTCAACAGTTGCAGTGTTCTGCTGGGGCATGGTGGGTGAATTATCTCACCGCACGACCAGCAGGCCATGTCGTGAACTGGGGAGAATTCCGGGAGGCGTTTCACGCCTATCACATACCTCTCGGTATTATGAGGAGGAAGCTTCAAGATTTCTTGGAGCTGAAGCAAGGAGGAAGGAGTGCTTATGAGTACTCCAAGGCATTCAACCAGTTGGCCCAATATGCTCGGGAACAAGTGAGTACTGAAGACCGGAAGCATGAATGCTTCTATTGGGGTTTGAACCCCAAGAAGAAGGACAAGCTTGCCTTGTTCAACAGCGGCAGCTTCAACAACATGGTCAACACCGCGATCGTGCAGGAAGACGCTACTAGGGAGCTATTCTCTGACAAGAAGAAAAGGAGTGCTCCGCAAAGCAGCGGAGGTGGTGCTCCTCAGAAGTACCGAATGGTGTATCGATCACCATCCGGCCAGGGGTGGCAGCCGCTATCGCGACCACCGATGTTTCGTGGTCGCTCGTTCAATATCAGTTGCCTATAATTCCCACAAAAACTCCATATTTGGTTTGTTCTCCGGGTGGGAAAGTAGTAGCAGATAAGATGGTCCATAGGGCACGTCCTGACCTGGGTGGGAACATATACCCTATCTCTCTCATTATTCTGGAACATCAGAAGCTAGATGTCATCTTAGGGATGGCATGGTTGCAATACAACTGTGCCATTATAACATCATTCCTCGGAGGATATATCTAAATTCTTCGGTCCACCCTCCCCAAGCTCTCACTCTCGAGGGTATTATCTAGGTGACTCCAACTACTTACAACACCGAGGCCATTACACTTGAGGACATTTTGGCGGTATGTGACTATCCGGACGTATTTCCCAAAGATCTTCCTGGTATGCCACCAGAAAGAGATGTCGATTTTAAGATTGAACTTGTACCAGGAACAGTGCCGATCTCAAGGAAGCCATATAAGATGGCACCTAAGGAACTTGCACTACTGAAAGAGCAGCTAAAGGAACTTTTGCACAAGGGTTTCATTCGTCCAAGTTCATCACCTTGGGGCTGTTCTGCATTGTTCGTGGAGAAGAAGGATAAGACACTAAGATTATGTGTGGACTATCGTCCACTCAATGTTGTCACAATCAAGAATAAGTATCCACTACCACGCATCGATATTCTATTCGATCAATTGGTGGGTGCTAAGGTACTCTCGAATGTGGATCTTCGCTCAGGGTATCATCAGATCAGCATTCGACCAGAGGATATACCTAAGACGGCATTCTCGATGAGGTATGGATTCTATGGGTACCATGTCATGTCCTTTAGATTGACCAATGCTCCGGCTCATTTCATATATCTCATGAATTAGGTGTTCACGCCGGAATTGGACAAGTTTGTCATGGTCTTCATCGACGACATCCTTGTGTATTCGGAAAGTGCATCTAGGACTCCCTTGTGGGTTTTGGATGATTTATGACAAGCAATTGGGATCCTAATCCTTTTGTTGAGATGAATGGAGGCAAATAATGAAAAATGAGCAAAATGCCAAAAACAAGGGAAATGAGAAGCAAAGTGAATTTGAGCTCAAGGAGAAGAAAATAGTAGATTATTATGTATGGAGTGTGTTAAGGAAACACACCCAACAGCTCAACCACTTTCAAGCACACACACACAATGCACAAAGTTATACAGGACCGGACTAGTCCGATACCAGCCGGACTAGTCCGATATCACATTCTGCACTAGATCGGACAAGTCCGGCATTCACCGGACTAGTCCGATATCTTTCTGATCCACTTCGGACTAGTCCTCCCCAATGCGGACTAGTCCTCAACACAATGCACAAGTCAAACAAAATCAGACAAGTCCGTTGTGATCCGGACTAGTCCGATATTCTTTCTGATCCTTTTCGGACAAGTCCGGTGTCTACACGGACTAGTCCGATATTCCTGAACACTTAGGGTTTGCTACACACAGCACACCAGACTAGTCCGGTGTCCACCACGGACTAGTCTGATCTTTCTGAACCCTAACGGTCACTTTTAGAAACCCCATATAAATAGAGGTGCATGGCCCACTTTTACAATCTCTTGAACCCTAGCGCCGTCACACCTCCCAAGAGACTCAAAAACCACCTCTCTCCACGATATTAAGTGCAAAATCGATCAATCCATTGAAGATCACTTCTAGAGCATTGGAGAGACACTTGGCACACATCATTGAGCTCTTGGTTTGATTCTCTAACACACTCTTGCGTTTCAATTTGTAATTTTCGAGTGTGTTATTGGTGGCTTTGTAAGTTGTAATCAAGGGAGCTCTCAACGTGTGAGAACGCCCCTTCAACTTGGTTATTTACCCTTTGTGATTAGTGGAAGAGGATTGGCCTTCGTGGCGATCCGATGAGGGAAGGGTTGGAGAAGACCCGGTCCTTTTGTGGGCTCCTCAACGTGGATGTAGGTTTCCTTCGTGGTAGCCGAACCACGGGATAAATTGTGTGTCTTGTCCTTTTGCGTTCTTTATTTTATTTGATCAACATCATCTAGGGTTTGATTCACTTTGTTCAATTTAAGTTAAATTGTTGAACAAGAGCCTTAATTGTAATAGAATTTGACATACAACTATTAAACTGTCATTCTAGTTTATATTTCCGCTGCAAACATTAACGAATCAATCAAATTGACTGAACTCGATCAACTTAGCCCGTGATAACCGGACTAGTCCGCACTTTACCGGACTAGTCCGATATCTCTGGTATTGACCTTGTTGTTGAGTGTTACAGGAACCGAGAAAATTCAAAAAGGCCTATTCACCCCCCTCTAGGCCTACATTCAATTGGTATCAGAGCGAGTTCTTCAAGAAAGAGTGCAACCACTCGAAGAGATCATGTCGGACATGAAGGAAGTTCAGAAAATCAACAACCAGGAAGAAGTGAACAACGACAAGAACCAAAAGCTGGAAAAGTATCTCGAGGCAATTCAAGACTTTGATGATGATGACGAGGAGACACTGGAGCTGAAAGCACTCCTCAGAAAGAAAGCACTTTCCAAAGGGAAAGCTAAAGTTGAAGAAAAGAAGAAGGGGAGTAGTCACACCGACTACTCCCGATATCCTTTTAACTATGACCGTTTAAATTCAAACAACAGCCATTACCTATCTATTCCTCTTGGAAAAGCCCCACACTTCGATGGGAGTGATTACTCCATGTGGAGGCAAAATATGAAGATGCACTTGATTTCCCTTAACCCAAGTTTATGGCATATTGTGTGCACAGGAATAGACATCCCAGATGACGACGAAGAGCTCACCCCAAGTCAAGAGCAAGCCATCCACAGAAACGCTCAAGCCACAACCGTAATCACCTCCTCTCTAAGTCGAGAAGAATTCACAAAGGTGGACGGACTGGAGATTGCCAAGGAAATATGGGACACACTACAAACAGCCCATGAAGGTGACCGGCATGTGCGGGAGGCGAAAATTGAAATGATCGAAGGCGAACTAGGAAGGTTCGCAATTGAGGAAGACGAGTCTCCCCAGGACATGTACAACCGATTGAAGACACTTGTAAACAAGGTTCCATCATATGGGAGCAAGAAGTGGAATGACCATGAGGTTGTAAAGCTCATCCTTAGAGCCTTTATGCCTCGCAATGTCACACTATGCTCTATGATCAGAGAAAGTCCCGGGTACAAGAGGATGACTCCAGATGAATTGCTTGGCAAAATCATCAATTTTGAAATGATGGAGAAACAAGCCAAGCACGTCAAAGAAATAGCCGACCTCACATTGGCCAAGAAGAAGGGAGTTGCCTTAAAGTCCACACTCAAGCCTCTATCCAAAGAAGCAAGAGAAGCACAGCTTGAGGAGGATAGCGATGATGAAAGCAGTGAGCTGGATGAAGAGGATATGATTTTGTTCATGAAAAAGTTCAAAAGAATAATGAAGAAAAGACAAGGAACAAAATCAAGTGAAGGCGAGCACAAGGAGAGGACAAAGCCGAAGATGAGGCGGGCATGCTATAATTGTGGTGAGTATAACCACTTTATAGTCGATTGCCCGTATGAGGACAACAAGAAGAAGAATAAAGAAGCCAAGCCTCACCCGAAGAAATTCCTCAAGAAGAAACAAGTTGAACAAGCACACATTGGAAAGGAGTGGGACTCAAACGATGAGTCCTCATCATAAGATGAAGAAGAGATGGCTAGCATAGCCATTGAAAGCACGTCCAAGAAACCCACACTCTTCCCCACGCTCAGTACAAAGAATGAAATGGCACTTGCCTCATGGCAAAGGAAGGTAAACGCAAGGTAAACATCAAAACTTCTTCCTTGCATTCCTACTCAAGCAATGATGAACTAGATAGTGATGATGAAGATATGTTAATTGGATTTGATAGAAAAACTGCTGCTAAAATGAAATTTTTACTTGACCAACTTGTTGAGAAGGAACGGCTAATTGATAGTCAAGAGGACATGATTATCTCCCAAAAGGAGAAGTATGTCAAACTTGACAATCTTCTAGTTCTTGAAAAGGAGAAAAACAACTCACTAGAGCTTGAGCTAGCTTCAAGCAAGAAAACTTGCTTGGAGTTAACCAACTCAAACGTTGCAATCAAGGATCAACTTGATGACCTGATCAAGGTTAACAAGATCCTTGAAGTGCAAGTTGAGTCACTCAAGCTAAGTGAATCTTCCTCCTATTCAAGTCTACCTTCTCAACCCACTTCAACTAATCTTGTTCATATGTGCAAGTGTGGTAAAATCAACACCAGTTTGATGGAAAAGTCTACCTCCACAAAGGATAAAAATCCTACCCAATGTGGAATATTTGACAAGGAGAGGATCAACTATGCACGTAGTGTATACTTGGTCCAAAGACCTCCAAATGTCAGGTATGGCATTGGTTACTCTTATGATGGAAAGCAAAATGCTGGAAGTCATAAGAATAACAAGTGAAGGATTACCTTTGTGAAGGGAGGACCCTCACAACCTGGTAACTCGAAAATTAAGAACCTGAACTCTCATGAATAACGGACTAGTCCGGTTGTGGTCCAGACAAGTCCGGTCATACGGACAAGTCCGGTCACCCAGACTAGTCCGATCCATAAACAACATCAACTTTTGTTCAAAACCTTTGATGCCTCTTATGTATTAATGAGAAACAATCTTGGTAAAGTTTATGCTTATTATGCTGGGCCACGCCATGAGAACACAAAATCCCATGTGTGGGTGCCCAAATGTAATGTAACTAACCTCCAAGGACCCAAGCAAGCTTGGGTACCTAAAACCAAGGCATAAATTTTCTCTGTAGGCCTATTCCTCCAGTGGATCCAAATGGGTGCTAGACAGTGGATGCACCAACCACATGACCGGAGAAAGGAGGATGTTCGTGGAATATGAAGAAAACGAGGACCCAAACGAAGGCATCTACTTCGGAGATAATAGTCAAGGAAGGGTGCTCGGTACCGATAAAATAGCAATATCCTCTGAACACACTCTTTCTCATGTTTTACATGTTGAATCTTTAGATTATAACCTGCTATCCTTATCTCAATTATGTGACAAAGGTTATAATTGCTTGTTCACTAACGAGGGTGTGACCGTCTCAAGGAGGAGTGATGGTTCCGTTGCATTCAAGGGTATGTTGAAGGGAAAGCTTTACCTTGTTGACTTCAACAAGGATAAAGCCGAACTCGACACATGCTTGATTGCAAAAACCAACATGGGTTGGTTGTGGCATAGACGGCTAGCACATGTTGGTATGAGGAATCTTCAAAAACTCCTCAAGGGCGATCACATCCGAGGTTTGAAAGATGTTGTTTTTGAGAAAGACAGGCCTTGTAGCGCGTGCCAAGCCGGGAAGCAAGTTGGAGCACATCATCCTGCAAAGAACATCATGACTACGACAAGACCGCTCGAACTACTTCATATGGACCTATTTGGTCCAATTGCTTACATAAGCATCAGCGGTAATAAATACGGTTTAGTCATTATTGATGATTTTTCCCGCTTCACTTGGGTGTTCTTTTTGCACGACAAGTCAAAAACACAAGGGACACTCAAGAAATTCTTCAAGCGAGCGCAAAACGAGTTCTCACTATCGATCAAGAGTATTCGGAGCGACAATGGCACGGAGGTCAAGAACATACAAGTGGAGGAGTACCTTGATGAGGAGGGAATCAAGCATGAATTTTCAGCACCATACTCTCCACAACAAAACGGAGTTGCCGATAGGAAGAACCGAATGCTCATAGAGATGGCAAGAACAATGCTCGATGAATACAAGACTTCGGATCGATTTTGGGCGGAAGAAATTAACACCACCTGCCACGCCGCAAATCGACTCTACCTTCATCGACTACTCAAGAAGACTCCTTATGAGCTACTCACCGGTAACAAACCAAACATTTCATATTTTCGAGTTTTCGGATCTCCATGATATATCTTGAACAAGAAGCCCAGGACTTCAAAGTTCACTTCAAAGTCCGATGAAGGTTTCTTGCTTGGTTATGATTCGAACACTTACGCCTATCGTGTTTTCAACAAGGCCTCCGGACTTGTTGAAGTGGCACGTGACGTAGTGTTCGATGAAACTAATGGCTCCCAAAAGGAGCAAGTTGATCAATGTGAATTAGGTAGAGAAGAAGCTACTTATCAAGCATTGAAGAGAATGGCTCTAGGCGAAGTTCGACCACAAGAGTCATCGTCACAAATACAAGAGGAAAGTGAACCACAAGAGGAGATCAACAATCAAGGGGGAGCTTCAATACAAGATCAATCACAAGAATATGAAGATGATCAACAAATAAACGAGGGCAACCACTCAGGGGGAGAAGAAAATGATAACCAACACACAACTCCCCAAGTGCCACACCCAAGAGTACACCAATGCATTCAAAGGGATCACCCAATCGACAACATCATCGGTGACATCCAAAAGGGAGTAACCACTAGATCTCGTATAGCTAATTTTTGTGAGCATTACTCGTTTGTCTCCTTTTTGGAACCACGCAAGACTGAGGATGCATTGAAGGATCCGAACTGGGTGGTGGCAATGCAAGAAGAGTTGAACAACTTCAAGAGAAACGAGGTTTGGGAACTTGTGGCAAGACCCAATGCAAATATAGTGGGCACCAAGTGGGTCTTCCGCAACAAGCAGGACGAACACGGAGTGGTGACAAGAAACAAGGAACGACTTGTGGCCAAAGGTTACTCACAAGTCGAAGGTTTGGATTTCGATGAGACTTTTGCTCCAGTAGCTAGGCTTGAATCAATTAGAATATTACTTGCATATGCTACTCACCATGATTTCAAGCTGTATCAAATGGACGTGAAAAGCGCCTTCCTCAACAGACTGATCAAGGAAGAGGTGTACGTGGAGCAACCACCCGGGTTTGAAGACGAAGAGTTCCCCGACCACGTATATAAACTGCGTAAGGCTCTCTATGGCCTCAAACAAGCTCCTAGAGCTTGGTATGAGTGTCTTAGAGATTTCTTAATTGATAATGGTTTTCAAATTGGCAAAGTAGATTATACATTATTCACAAAGAATCTAGATGATGATCTTTTTATTTGCCAAATCTATGTTGATGATATAATTTTTGGGTCAACTAACCAATCTTTCTGTGAAGAATTTAGTAGAATTATGACAGACAGGTTTGAAATGTCAATGATGGGAGAATTGAAGTACTTCTTGGGATTCCAGGTGCGGCAACAAAGGGAAGGAATATTCATAAGACAAACCAAGTACACGCAGGACATACTCAAGAAGTTTGGCATGGACAAGGCAAAGCCCATAAAGACTCCCATGGCTACGAATGGCCACTTGGATCTCAATGAAGATGGACCGAGCGTCGACCAAAAGGTATATCGCTCCATGATTGGATCTTTACTCTACTTATGTGCATCTAGGCCAGATATTATGTTGAGTGTATGTTTGTGTGCAAGATTTCAAGCCAACCCTAAGGAATGTCACTTGACAGCCGTAAAAAGAATCTTGAGATATTTAGTTCATACACCCAACCTTGGTCTTTGGTACCCAAAAGGCTCCAAATTCAATCTCATTGTTTACTCCGATGCAGATTATGCCAGGTGCAAAGTTGATAGAAAAAGCACCTCTGGCACATGCCAATTCCTAGGAAGATCTTTGGTTTCTTGGTCATCTAAGAAACAAAATTCCATTGCATTATCCACAGACGAAGCAGAGTATGTTGCTGTCGGGAGTTGTTGTGCACAACTCCTTTGGATGCGACACACTCTAAGGGATTACGGTTACAATATGAATCGTATTCCTCTCCTTTGTGATAATGAGAGTGCCATTAAAATAGCCCACAATCCAGTTGAGCACTCTAGGACTAAACACATAGACATAAGACATCATTTCTTGAAAGGAGACATAACCATCTCACATGTCAACACCCAAAAACAATTGGCCGACATATTCACCAAGCCACTTGATGAAAAGCGTTTTTGCGAACTCCGAAATGAGCTAAATATTCTTGATTCTCGGAGTGTGGCTTGAAAAGTTGCATACCTGTATGATTGCTTCAAAAATGTTGATTGAATTGTGAAAATCGTCCCTCTCCATTTTTCTCTCGAAAAACTATGTCAATTATTAGATCTTGATGAATTTTGATCATTGTATGATTGTTGTATGCTTACTGGTCAAATTCATCAAGATTACTTGAATTGTTTTGCCTCTCTATTCTCTATTATTGAACCTTCAAATATATATGAATGGGCTATGCAATTCTTTTCTGGTGACCACGGACTAATCCGTGGTTACCCGGACTAGTCCGCCCATGCAGACTAGTCCGCAGAGCGCCGGTTAGGCCGGACTAGTCTGATAGACCACGGACTAGTCCGATATAGGCCTCTGGATGACTTCGGACTAGTCTGGTCATGTCCGGATTGTCCGATTTTTCGTGTCCATAACCCTAGCCGCCACCAAACCCTAATCTCCTCACCCTCAAATTTGCTCTAGGCTTCCTCTCTCTTGCGCTCGAGCTCCCAAGGCGATCTTTTGCATCCTCCGTTGAAAAGCCACTCATTTGGGCGGAGATCAAGCTTGAAGACTTGGGGATTGAAGCTAGCGGACTAGTCCGTCCTCCAACCCCCAAAACTTTGAGCCTCCATCGATTTCATCGGTAAAAATCTTCAAAACCCTAGAAATCGTGTTTTTCTCAATTGTTGATCGTTTGGTCTAGCACCCTTCACTAGTTACATGTTTAGTTGATGTACTACGTGTATGCTAGACTAGATTTGCATTAGGGATTGTATCCTGTCCAATCTGTTAGGTTTTTGAGGATGAACACCGGACTAGTCCGGTCCATGCACGGACAAGTCCGGTACCCCGGACTAGTCCGTGCCTGAGCACCGGACAAGTCCGATGTTTCTGAATCTGAAACCTAATTCCCTAATTCCTTAATGCCATACATTGCTATCTTGTCTTACCTTTGCCTTGTATAACTTGTCATTATTCTTGCTCAATCATTCTCAGATCATGTCGAGCTCCGACAACGAGATCTCCGACTTTGAGGCCGAGTTGGACCACGAGGTGGCACCTCGGTCCTCGGCGGGTCTTGGCAAGAAATGCCAAGAAAGACCTTCCGAGCCTGCTACCTCCCCTCCCCAGGTTCGGAGGAAGGTCTGTGCCAAGAAGCCCGCCTCGAAGGCTGCTACGTCTACAAGCGGCCTTCGTCAAGCAAAGGGAAAGGGCAAGGGAGTCGCAACGGGGCCAGTTGGGCCATTGAAGCTTCATGCTCCCAGAGAAGGGGTCCGGGACCCCAATGAAGAGAAATTCAATGGGAAAGGCAGCGATGTGGCAGCCAAGCTAAGAAGCATTGATTGCTATGGAAGGCCAAAGCAGGCAGCTGATGGAAGGTTTTGGTCAAACTTCCATGCTGATTTCTACAGGCTGGTTTACCTGCCGATGAGGACTCCGGTGGTGCGCAGTCAGTGGATTGACTGGGCCCACCTAGAGAAGAAGAAGTGCTCAGCTTTTGATGAGGTCATTGCTGCAGCAGAAAGGCATGGTCTGAAGGATCTGTTTGCCTTCAGACACAATTAGAATGATGAAGTGATTGCACAATTCTATGCAACGTGCCACTTCTCGAGTGAAGATGAAGAGAGTGTGACTTGGATGACCCATTGATCCAAGTACTCCATCACTTAGGAGGATTTTGCAAGCTTGCTCCATTTAGACTCTGCTGGAAATGACCACCTGATCATCTACAACATAGGGGTCATTGAGAGAGACGGAATGAAGTTCATGTATGAGCCCAACTCTAAGTATGTTCCTCCCTCCACAAAGAACATGAAGCCCTTCTTCGTGGTTCTGAACAGAGTTCTCCGGAAGACCATTGCCCCCAAGGATGGGGATGCAGGGAGTGTACAGGGCTACCTCCGGACTCTAATGAGGGTCATAAGCAAGAAGAGACAGTTTGATGTTGCAGATTACATCTGGAACGACATGGTCAACATCTCAAGCACCCCAACCGGTCCTGTGGCTATGCTCCCTACTTGATGTTCATGATTGAGAAGGTCACAGGAATAGAATTCGTGAATGATGTAGAGCACACTCCCCTGAGGCCTCAGAAGCCTCAGTCTGTGAGTGTCCAAGCTGCTCCCTCGCCGGCCTCAAGTCCTGAGGCACGGGCAAGAGAAAGAGATGCAGCTAGGGCTCCTCCCCCCTCCAGGGAAGCTCCTCAGAGAGGATCTGCCAGTGGGATCCTCAAATACTTGTCCGCGATATTCTCCTCCTGCTAGAAGACTGAAGTAAAGCTTCATAAACTCAATCAGAAGAGGAAGGAGGATATGAGATATATCAAAGCCAATGTGAAGCAACTGAGTGAAAAGCTGGAGATCAACCCTATTGGATCTCCAGTAATTTCTGAAGATTCTGATCTTGACATCTCCGAGCTCGGGCCCTTGTCCCCCTCCGAGCTTGCCTATTTTGGCATTGGGGGCTCGAGCAGCTCCGCTCCTCCTCCTCCCTCTCCTCCACGTCAAGCGGAGACCGAAGAAGACGAAGAAGATGACGAGAGGACAGACAGCAAAGAGTGAAGAACCTAGGACCTTCCTCTCTCTCTTTTTGGTGTCTTGATGCCAAAGGGGGAGAGATTGAGGGGGAGTCCAGTCTTAGCTTTAGCTGTAATAGGATGCGAGGAGAGAGCTTTCTCTGTACTTTTATTTGTGATTGTAATAGTTTAACGTTGTTTCCATATTAAGTTTGGTCTTGTGATGAATTGCTCAATTTATTTGCAAGTGTGTTATGAAAACTGCATTTTTGCTCCTGGAATGTCATATGCACTTGGTATCAGTTGATTAATGTAAATTCTGTCATTCTCAATGTATTCATACACTTAGTATGCATCCCACCATAAAGAATGCACATATGGATAATTCTCTTGTTGCTCTGTGTATTTTTGAGTCATATGTGTATACTTTATGAAAATCTCGATTTTGCCTTATTTTGTGAAATCTCAATTGGTTGTCATCAATCACCAAAAAGGGGGAGATTGAAAGTGCATCTAGGACTCCCTTGTGGGTTTTGGATGATTTATGACAAGCAATTGGGATCCTAATCCTTTTGTTGAGATGAATGCAGGCAAATAATGAAAAATGAGCAAAATGCCAAAAAGATGGGAAATGAGAAGCAAAGTGAATTTGAGCTCAAGGAGAAGAAAATAGTAGATTTACTACAGGAAAAGCGATCATTTGCGACGGCTGGTTTTATTTGCGACGGCCAGCCGTCGCAAATAGTTTAAATTGCGACGGCCCGCTTCTGGCAGTCGCAAATAAGACGGCCGTCGCGAATAAGTTGTAATTTGCGACGGCATTCGGACTGGCCGTCGCAAATAAGCGTTTATTTGCGACGGCCAACCCTAGGCCGTCGCAAATAAAGTAGCCGTCGCAAATAAACACTTATTTGCAACGGCCTGTGAGACGGCCGTCGCAAACAGGCTTTAATTGCGACGGCCGTAAGTTGAGGCCGTCGCAATTAAAGCTGCCGTCGCAAATTAGGGCTTATATCGGCACGCTCCGGCCCCGACTCTTCATTCACCTCAAAACCTCCGCGTTGCCGCCGCGCCCCCGCCACCCTGCCGCGTTGCCGCCGCCCTGCCGCGCCCCTGCCGCCGCGCCCCCAGCTCCACCGCCGGCCCGCCGCCCTCGGCCCCACCTGTGGCCCCCACCGGCGGCCCGCGCCCCAACCGCCGCCTGCCTCCGCGCCCCAACCGCCGCCTGCCTCCGCCCCCGGCCCGCCGCGCTACCGGCGTCGCAGCCGCCGGCCCGGACCGCCGCACCCCCGACCGGGCCGCCGCGCCCCCGGCCCCCGACGCCTCCGCTGCGCCCCCACCCCCCCCCCCCGGCCCCCGACGCCTCCGCTGAGGTCAGTGCTACTCCGTTTTTTTTTTCAGATCTAGCTAGCAATTTTGTTAAGAGGTAGCAGCAATTAGCTATAGTAGCTTAGAATAGCTTGTATAGTTTATTTAAGGATTGAATCACTTAAGGTTAGTGCTTGAGGTCAGTGCTTGTATAGCTTGTATAGCTTGTATAGCTTGTATAGTTTATTTAAGGATTGAATAGCTTAGAATAGCTTGAATAGCAGCAATTTTCGTCGACTAGTCGTCCAGTCGGTCCCGGGAGGCCGACTGAGGCCTCCGACTCAACTTTCATGGCAAGTCGGGCGACTTGCCGTCGACTTGCCTTTTCCAGTCGACTAGTCGTCGACTTATGTCTTTAAGTCGGGTGACTTGGTGAGCTTCTCAGCCCAGACCAGCCCAAGGCCCATTAGGAACCCTAAAAATCCTCTCCTGCTCTACCCTTCCCTTCTGCTCTGCCCTTCTGCTGCCCCTGCGCCCCCGGCCCTGCCGCACCCTCGCCATCGGCCCGCCGCGCCCCGACCCCGCCGCCCCCAGCGCGCCCACCGCCCCCAGCCCCCCGCCGCCCCTGCGCCCCCGGCCCCCCGCCGCCCCTGCGCCGCTGGCCCCGCTGCTAGTCGCGCCGCCGCCGCCAGCCCGCCACGCCCCTGACGCCGCCAGCCCCCCGCCGCCCTCGACCCCTGCGCCCCCGGCCCCTGCGCCTCCACCTCCTGCGCTCCTGTCCCCCCGCCACCCCTGGCCCCTCGCCACCCTCGACCCCGCCTCCCTCAGCCCCCTTGCGCTCACGGCCCCGCCGTGCCCCCCGCGCCTGACGTCGACGTGCCCCTGCTGCCCCCGGCCCCGGTCAGCAGCGCCGCCGGCCTCCTCCAATGCCTCTGCCGTCCGTCCGAAGCCGTCGGCCCGTTGCTCCACGCCGCACAAGTAAAGTAGGCATTAGTTGTTAATTTCTAGATAATTAGTTGTTAATTGATGATTAGCTGTTATGCTATTTAGTTGAATTACAATTAATTGTTAGTTAGTTGTTAATAGTTGACCATTCTAATTAATTATTAGTTAGTTGTTAATTAGTTGTTAATTGGATCTTAATGTTACTATATAATCTTAGGTTTAATTAAATAATTTTTAAGATTTGTATTATTGCTCTCATTTGAATTATGGTTATGTTTAGGTTTATTGAATTGCTCTCATTTGAATTATGGTTATGTTTAGGTTTATTGAATTGCTCTCATTTGAATTGAATTGCTTATGTTAGAATTGAGTTGATAAATTAATGAATTACAATGGATAATTGTTATGTTTAGGTTTATTTGAATTGCTTAGTTTTTTGAATTATGCTTAGGTTTATTTGAAGGGTCGTTCAATTGCTTAATTTTGATTGCTTGAGTGTTCAAGTACTATATATACATAAATCGGCTTCGGACCAGCTTGACAAGGTCCGACAAGGCCCATTTAGTGGTAAGGTAAAGTATGCGTGTAGACGGGTACGAAGGCGAACGACGACGGTGAGGATGGCAAGCACCTGCGCCTGGATGGCGTACTCCGACGAAGTGGTTTCATCTCTGATCTACGGCAGCTAACCCTAAAGCCGTCGTGGAATTGTCATCTGAGACCAACTTTCCTCTCACTCTTTCTCTAGTTCTTTCCTCCTCTTAAATGACCTGAAAATGAAAATGAGCAACGTAACCTATAGCAATGTATTACCCGTTTCGGATCGGCACGTCTCACATGTCATTGGCATGTGAGACGTGCAGGTTCGGAATTGTCCCTTTTTTGGACAGCCTCGGAGTGACCGAGGGGGCGTGGCTTGTGACGAGACGCGGGTCCGGATTTGGACGAGATTTCGGTGGCGTAACCCTGTTGTTCTCTGCTGCACAATTTTCGGGCGTGCAGTGGAGAACAGCGGGGTTATGCTGCCGAAATTTCGTTCGAATCCGGATCACGCGTCTCGTCATGAGCACGCTCCGCTCGGTCACTCATGGGTGGGTTTAGGATCTATCTGCCTAGGTTGTAGGGCCGTGACATAACACAACAATACATTGACGACAATTTCTTTCACATTAAACTGCAGAGTCAAACATGGGTGAAGATCGCAGTTGGATGTATACTGGCTGGAAGAGCAGAAATGGTGGTCACTCCGATGAGTGGTTTATCAAGTTAGATCAATTTTTGGATCGAGCATTTTCGTTGTCAACGGAAGATATGGTGCGGTGCCCATGTACAAAATGTCGGAACACTAAGTTTTTGAGAAGATTGGAGCTTTCGTTTCACTTATGTCGAAACGGTTTCACTCCACAATATGAAGTGTGGACCTTCCACGGCGAGACTAATTCTCGAGTCATAGCCGAAGTGGATGAGGATGATGATATAATAGAGGTTGATAGGATGGATGAGATGTTAGAAGAAGCAGAGGATCCTCTTACAAATGAGGCAGAGAAGTTCTTCGAGGAGCTGAAGAAATCACAAGAGCCGTTGCATGAACACACGGCTGTGACCGTACTTGCTTTCTTAACCAGATTTATGGCAAGAGTACTTTTTTTCCATCAACTGCTACAATGATCTAATGAAATTTATCTGCGATATCCTTCCACAACCTCACAAAGCGCCACCAGATATGTATCAGTCAAAGATCAAGATATCTGGTCTCGGTATGAAGTATGAGAAAATTGATGTGTGCCCAGACAACTGCATGCTATTCTGGAAAGAGCACGCCAATGAGAAGATGTGCTTGAAATGTGGTAAATCGAGGTATGTAGAAGTTGTTAATGACGATGGCGATAATGTGATGATAGATGTCGCACATAAGCAGCTTCGTTACTTGCCTGTGACACCTCGGTTGAAGCGGATGTTTCTTTCAAAAAGAACCGCAAGACACATGAGATGGCACAGAGAAGGTAAACGTGAGAACAAAGAATTCTTGACGCATCCGTCCGACGGTGATGCATGGAAGGCGCTAGAACATTTTGATCCAGAATTTTCTCGTGATGCGAGGAATGTTCGCATCGGGTTAGCGATAGATGGATTCTCACCGTTTAGTACGAATGCCATGACATACTCATGTTGGCCTGTCTTTGTCATTCCGTACAACCTGCCACCTGCTTTATGTACGAAGAACGAGTTCATGTTTCTCAGCCTCATTGTACCTAGACCTGATCATCTCGGGTCACGTCTCAACGTGATGTTAAAATCGCTGATCGAAGAATTGAAAGTCTTGTGGACAGGAGTCGAAGCTTACGACAGTTACAAGAAGCAGAAATTCAACCTTCGAGCTGCTTATCTGTGGTCCGTCCATGATTTGCCGGCATACGGCATGTTTTCCGGATGGAGCACTCACGGTCGTCTGACGTGTCCGATATGTGCTTCAGACACGGATTGCTTTCGACTAACTCATGGAGGCAAAATATCTTACTTCGATTGTCACAGACGTTGGCTACCCTCGAACCATATATTTAGGCAGCAGAGGCATGTCTTTCGAAAGAACACTGTTGTCACTAAAGGACCACCGAAGCGTCTCAACGGGTCAGAAATTTCTGATATGTTGGACAAACTGGTGCCTGATGAAGGTCGTCCTGGATATTTCGTAGGTTATGGAGAGGAACACAATTGGACTCACATATGTGGACTTTGGGAGCTACCATATGTGAAGTCGTTGATTCTAATGCACAACATTGATGTCATGCATCAGGAGCGTAATATGAGCGAAAGTATCATAAGCACTTGCATGGATATGCCTGGCCAAACGAAAGACAATTATAAAGCTAGACTAGATTTGGCAGACATTTGTCACCGTCCAACTCTTGAAATCTCTGAAAGTGGTGGAAAGCCACGTGCTTCTTTCTGTCTTCGATCGAAAGAAAAGAAAGAAGTTATGAAATGGATGAAAACTTTGAAATTCCCAGATGGTTACGCAGCTAGCCTGAAACGAGCCGTAAATGTTAGCACAGGAAACCTCACTAGGTTGAAGAGTCATGATTATCACATTATAATAGAAAGACTCCTACCTGTTATGTTCTGAGGCTATCTAGATGATGCGGTGTGGAAGGTTTTAGCCGAGCTCAGCTATTTTTATAGACTGCTTTGTGCTAAAGAAATCAAGATCGGGATGATGGATAAGTTAGAGAAGGAGATACCCATACTTTTATGTAAGATGGAAAAAAATTTTCCACCGGGTTTCTTCAATCCAATGCAACATCTGCTTATCCATCTTCCATTCAAAGCTAAAGTGGGCGGTCCTGTGCAATATAGGTGGATGTATCACATTGAAAGAGCGCTACGATATCTGAAACCAATGGTTGGCAACAGGGCAACGGTGGAAGGGTGCATCGCTGAAGCATATGCTCTTAAGGAAGTTGGATACTTCTAAAGTGTCTACTTTGCGAAAGAAAACAATATCAATACTTTGGCGATGCGGTACAATGTGGACGAAACACCCCCTCTAAGCGACCTTTCCATTTTTCAAACGAGAGGCGCCACCGTTGGTAGCTACACGACCTACGTGCTATCCGAACAGGAAAGGACTGTTGCTTTACTCTACATGTACGCAAATATAGAAGGCATGCAGAAATACTTCGAGTAAGTGTTTTTCCTATGTTTATGCTAATCTATATATTTTGCTACACATGTACTCTAAAAGATGTTTTTTCATGTTCAGTGAGTTCCACAGACAATATTGGCCACATAGGCATCAACCTACGGCCAAACAAGTAGAAGCGATTCGAAAGGAAGGAATAAATGGGGGGCAGAGTTTTCTATCTTGGTTCCGAGAATATGTAATATTCTCTCGTCTTCTATGTATTATAAATTACTTTTATTATAGAAGTATTATGTAATATTCTCTCGTCTTTTATAACAGTGTCGGACTCACAATGTCCATGAAGATTTGCGGCAGCTATCTTATGGATTGGTGAATGTTAGAAGCTATGGTCGATATGACGTAAATGGCTTCCGATTCTGTACAACTCATTTTGAAGCTCATCGTCCTCTCGCGACAACATCAAATTCCGGTGTTGTGATGAGAGCAATGGACACTCAAGGGAATTTAACCGATTATTATGGTATCATTAACAAAATCCTTGAATTTACTTTTACCGGAAATAAGACCCTTCGAGTTGTCTTCTTTGACTGTGATTGGTTTGATCGTACTCATGGAACTCGAGAAAACCAATTTGGAATGGTGGAAGTGAAACATAAGGACCGACTACGAGGTTACGATACATTTGTTCTTGCGCATCAAGTTGAACAAGTGTATTATCTACCTTATCCATGCACGAAGCTCAGTGCTTGGTGGGTGGTATATAAGGTGAATCCTCGTGAGCGGCTATATACTCCTAGGGATGATGGTTACCATGATAGCGAAGACGTTGAAGAAGTGTACCAAGAAGAAGAGTTGCCAGACACTTTTATCGTCGAGCTTGGTGCAGGACTTGATCAATTAGTTGGAGATGTTGAAGATGTTGAAGATGTAGAGGCAGATGATATGCGAAAACGAAAATTAGAACAGGCCACGATGGAAGATCGTTGGGCTGGTTTAAGGAGTAGGGCACAGGCACATGACAATGATGTTGATGAATTTTGAAAGTGACTACAAGTAATGTTTTCTTAAAGATAGTAACATGAATTTTATATATTTTATTTGCATATTTACTAATTATCTAATTACAATACGATGGCGTCAAAGAAGGGTAAGAAGGTGCCGCCGACGAGGGGGTTCTATCCCTCTAGACCTGAGGACGCTTTCGTTGGTGCCTCGTCGACTGGCAGCAGACGTTCTCAGCGGCTGGGGCATGTTCAGATTAGCTCTAGAGCTTCGTCACAGGTAAATGTCACTCGTTTTTGACAAATTCTTTAAATTCAAATTCACATTAAACTTACTTATGAATCATTTGAATGTTGTAGTCTTCACCGGCTGACTCAGAGGCTGCGGCGCCTTTGGTGAGCCAGCCCTCGGCGAGGCAGCCCTCGGCCAGCCAGCCCTCGACGAGTGAGCCCTCGGCGAGCCAGCCCTCGGCCAGCCAGCCCCCGGCTGGCGATGAGTTTGTTCCTGAGGCCTTTGACTCTGCTGGTGAGGAGCCGTCTGGGTCACCTGACGTGGCGCCCCAGCAGACGCGGAGGACGAGGAGGACTCACTTTGTCAGTCCTCCCGCGGTCCCTTCACAGAGGATCGTGATTCGTCCAGTCAGAGACAGGTAATAAAAATTATAGTTTTCAATTTTAGTTTCTTTTGATTACTTAAGTAATGAATGAATGAATAAATATCTTACAGGGCTTGGGACGACTTTTCTTTCACCGGTGAGAAACACCAAAGACCGGTGAACGGTGTCCTCGGGTCTATAGTGCGTTTGCACTATGCCGGGGTCATCGACGGGGTGCCTGCTCTTTCATGAGAGGACTACGCACGCGTCCATCACCAGGAGCACGGTAACCTTCAGGAGGCCGTATGGGCCGATTTTATGGTAAGTATGTTAAAAAAGTTTCTAAGTTACAAATCTTAAACTCTTTTAGTGAACATCTCTTCAATATATTCTTTATCGTAGGCAAGATATACTTTAGAGGACCCGAACGACCGTCGCATGTTTGAGGATGCGAGGCGAGTGTTTCACTTCAATGCTGCCATGGCGCTTCGACAAGCTTTGTCGAATGCCCGTGTTCAAATTATTAATGAGCACTTGAAGGCGAACCAGTAGCACGTGTTACACTTCCGGCAAGAGAGCGAGAGGCACCTGATGGAGGAGGAGTAAGCGCAGGTACGTGGAGTGTAGTAAGTATTTTTTTCTGATAATTTCCTCGATGGTACTTTTAACGACTTCGAACTATGTGCAGGGCCACGTGAGCTGGTTGCAGGGTCGGACCGATGCATTTCGGGCCCCTTGTCGCTACTAGGCTAGCGACGAGTTTAAAGCTAAGTCTGAGAAGGCTCGAGACTGCAGAGAGGTGGAGGGGAAGAGCAGGCACGGGCAAGATAACCACTTGCGTTTAGCTAAACGCATGGTAAGTGTGTGTAACTTATGTTTATATATTAATAATATATTGTTCGTACTAACACGTATTGACAGGAGCGCGAGACGAGGGTGCTGCCCACCCCTGCTAAGGTCTGGAAGAGAGGTCACAGGGACCCTTCTCAGCCGACGGGGTGCAGTTAGGTTGCAGCCGAGCGGTTGGTAAGTTTAAAAATCATTCATATTAAATATAACTATATAGATTGTTCAACTTACACGGTTTTATTGTTTTGCAGGCTAAGTACGGGGAGGAGGCTAGGAAGATACACGGCGAGGATTTCGATTGGGAACGTCAACCTCGATCCTCAAGCCGCGTATGCAACCGGTGGTGGAAAAGCACACGGAAGGTGAGTTTACAAGTCATTTTATAGTTTTCAATTCAAAGTATTCAAGATATTTCAATTTCATATTACTGACTCTCTTTTTTATAGGATCGCCATATTCGACGGAGTTGTCGACTCGAGGGCGGGTAGACCTGCGAGAGGCAGCTCCACGCAGGCTTTGGGCACGGGAGGTCACCGCGTATCGTAGAGGGACATTGAGATGCAGTCCATCCGAGAAACTGTAGAAGAAAACGAAAGGCGACATGAGGAGGAAAGGAGGGCGATGGAGGCCACGATCCAAACCCAGGCAGCAGCGTTGGCGCAGATGCGGGAAGCAATGTAGGTAACAAAATAAAAACTAAAATTCTCATTAATTCAGCGTAAATGACTTACTAATAGGTAGCATTTAATGTTTGCAATGATAGGCCATCGCTCGGGCGCAAGGTCTGGGAATCCAGCTACCGGTACTACCACCGGTCCTCCCAGGCGATCCTTCTTCAGCGGGTCAGGTAAGTTTCTATGTAATCCTTCTTCTCCAGCGTAATAAGATCGAGATAGATGAAAGAGAGAGAGATTTAGATAGAAGAAAATGATTGAGATAGAAGAAAGATAGAGATAGAAGAAAGGGAGACAGAAGAAATAGTGAAAGATAGATAGAGTAGGATGAGAATGAAGATAGAGAGTAAGATGTAGATGGAGATAGAGGGAGGGGAAGATAGAGGGAGGGAGATGTAGATGGAGATAGAGGGAGGGGAGGAAGATAGAGGGAAAAGGATAGCAATAGAGAGATAGAGTGCGAAAGAAAGATAGAGTGAGAGACAAAGAGAGAAATGAAAAGAGAAGAAGAGAGGGGGATTTAGATGAAGATAGAGGGAGAGGAAGGGAGGGAGAGAGATGTTGATGCATTTATATTATAACTCTAAGTTTCATTAATTGCAGGGATCCGCGACGGCTGCACAAACGCCGTCGCCGTCGCTACCGCCGCCTGGAATGAGGCGCGACGAGGACTTCGACTTCGGAGGTGGCTCCGGAGGTGGCTACGGAGGTGGATATGGAGGTCAAACCGGCAAGTGAGCCCATGTTTAGTTTGTTGATGTTGATGCGATGTTTGTACGATGTGTTTTGAAACTGTTATGATGTATGTGTTCTGTGAATGTTCTGTGAATCTGGCCATCGAGCCGGTTAGTGTTTTCTGTTTTTTTTTTTAAATAAAAAACCTTATTTGCGACGGCTTTTTATACAGTACCGTCGCAAATAAGGTACAAAACCGTCGCAAATAAGCCACTGCTATTTGCGACGGCCTGGCCGTCACAAATAAGGTTAAATTGCGACGGCGTGGCCGTCGCAAATAGCAGAGTGGGTCCCAGAGGGGGACATGTGGGCCCTGCCCACTGAACTTATTTGCGACGGCCCGGCCGTCACAATTAGAAGCATGTAATTGCGACGGTCAGGCCGTCGCAAATAATCTTTAATTGCGACAGCCGGGCCGTCGCAAATAATGTTGTGGGGCCCACCAGCCCGCGGCAGTAACTTGCGACGGTCGGACCAAGCTGTCGCAATTAAGCTTATTTGCGACGGTGGACGTCGCAAATAGGCTTAATTGCGACGATTTAATTGCGACGGCCAAAAACCGTCGCAAATAAAGAAAGCCGTTGCAAATAGCTTATTTGCGACGGCATATGCCTTATTTGCGACGGCCACGACCATCGCAAATAAAGAAAGCCGTTGCAAATAGCTTATTTGCGATGGCATATGCCTTATTTGCGACGGCCACGGCCATCGCAAATCGTCGGGATTCCTGTAGTGATTATTATGTATGGAGTGTGTTAAGGAAACACACCCAAGAGCTCAATCACTTTCAAGCACACACACATAATGCACAAAGTTATACAGGACAGGACTAGTCCGATATCAGCCGGACTAGTCCGATATCACATTCTGCACTAGATCGGACAAGTCCGGCATTCACCGGACTAGTCCGATATCTTTCAGATCCACTTCGGACTAGTCCTCCCCAATGCGGACTAGTCCTCAACACAATGCACAAGTCACACAAAATCGGACAAGTCCGTTGTCATCCGGACTAGTCCGATATTCTTTCTGATCCATTTTGGACAAGTCCGGTGTCTACGCGGACTAGTCCGATATTCCTGAACACTTAGGGTTTGCTACACACAGCACACCGGACTAGTCCGGTGACCACCACAGACTAGTCCGATCTTTCTGAACCCTAACGGTCACTTTTAGAAACCCCATATAAATAGAGGTGCACGGCCCACTTTTACAATCTCTTGAACCCTAGCATCGTCACACCTCCCAAGAGACTCAAAAACCACCTCTCTCCACGATATTAAGTGCAAAATCGATCAATCCATTGAAGATCACTTCTAGATCATTGGAGAGACACTTGGCACACCTCATTGAGCTCTTGGTTTGATTCTCTAACACACTCTTGCGTTTCAATTTGTAATTTTCGAGTGTGTTATTGGTGGCTTTGTATGTTGTAATCAAGGGAGCTCTCAACGTGTGAGAACGCCCCTTCAACTTGGTTATTTACCCTTTGTGATTAGTGGAAGAGGATTGGCCTTCATGGCAATCCGACGAGGGAAGGGTTGCAGAAGACCCGGTCCTTTTGTGGGCTCCTCAACGTGGATGTAGGTTGCCTTCGTGGTAGCCGAACCACGGGATAAATTGTGTGTCTTGTCCTTTTGCGTTCTTTATTTTATTTTATCAACTTAATCTAGGGTTTCATTCACATTGTTCAATTTAAGTTAAATTGTTGAACAAGAGCCTTAATTGTAATAGAATTTGACATACAACTATTAAAATGTCATTCTAGTTTATATTTCTGCTGCAAACATTAACGAATCAATCAAATTGACTGAACTTGATCAACTTAGCCCGTGATAACCGGACTAGTCAGCACTTTACCGGACTAGTCCGATATCTCTGGTATTGACCTTGTTGTTGAGTGTTACAGGAACCGAGAAAATTCAAAAAGGCCTATTCACCCCCCTCTAGGCCTACATTCATATTCAAAATCCGAAGAAGAACATGCTCAACATTTGTGCATCACGCTTCAACGATTGCGAGACCACAAGCTGTATGCCAAGTTTAGCAAATGTGAGTTCTGGATCAGCCAAGTGCCATTTCTAAGGCACATCATCTCTACGGAGTGTATTGTAGTTGATCCAAGCAAGATTAAGCAAGTACTCAAATGGGAGTCTCCATAGTATATACATGAAGTTCGAAGCTTCCTGGGTTTAGCAGGGTATTACCGTAGGATCATTCAAGGTTTTTTTAAAATAGCTAAACCAATGACGGAATATCTGAAGAAAGGGAAGAAGTATTTATGGATGAAGGAATGTGAGGAAGATTTTCAAGCATCAGTAAAACACCACACAACAGCACCTGTATTAGCTCAACCGGACACAACCAAGTCATTTGATGTTTATTGTGATGCATCTGGGATTGGTTGGGGTTGTGTATTGATGCAAGACAGGAAGGTGATCGCTTAAGGATCACGACAGCTTCGAAACCATGAGCAGCATTATCCGACTCATGATCTTGAGCTGGCTACCGTGGTACTTGCATTGAAGATGAGGAGACACGATCTATTGGGCATCCTAGTGCATCTATATACCGATCACAAAAGCTTGAAGTACATCTTCACCCAGGAGGACTTGAATATGCGACAGCGAAGATGGTTGGAATTGATCAAAGACTATGAGATTGAGATCCACTACCATCCTGGGAAGGCAAATGTAGTTGCAGATGCGCTGAGTCGCAAGTCCCATGTTAATACTCTTTCCATCATCTCGATGGAAGAAGAAGAACCGAGTCTTTACTTGGTTCCATATGGGGCGCTCTACAATCTTGCTCTCATTCCTACCATAAGGAAAGATGTTGTAGAGGCTCAGAGGAAAGACACGGGCATGTCGCACATTCGCCTAAGAATGAATAAGGGGGAGATGAAGTGCTTTCGATGTGACGATGATGGTACCATCTGGTTCAAGGACCGCATCGTGGTTCATTGTTGGGTTACCCCACACCTTTCACAAGCATGACTCGATTTGGGTGATAGTCAACCGACTCACCAAGTCGACTCACTTTGTTCCAGTCAATGTCAAATATGTGGCACGACAATATGCAGAGTTGTATATTGCCAGGATCCTGTGCCTACACGGAGTACCCCACACTATCATATCGGATTGGGGAACCTTGTTCGTTGCTCGATTTTGGGAGCAGCTCCATGCATCATTGGGTACCAAGTTGATTCGAAGCTCAACTTGCCATCCACATACCGAAGGTCAAATAGAACGAGTAAACCAAGTGCTAGAGGATATGTTCCGCGCATGTGCCATTCACCATGGTAAGAATTGGGATGATCATCTACCATTGGCGGAGTTTTCATACAACAATGGTTATCAGGCTAGCATCCAGATGGCACCATATGAAGCTCTTTGTGGTCGGAATTGCCGCACACCTTTGAACTGGTGTGAATCCGATGAACGAGTGATATATGTATCGATTTGGTGAATGAAGCCGAAGAACGAGTACGAGTTATTTAAGCCAATCTCAAGGCTGCTTAGTCTCGTCAGAAAAGCTATGCAGACAAACGACGTTAACCCCTTCACTTCCCTGTCGGGGATCACGTTTACCTTTGTGTATCCCCAGTGAAAGGGATTCATCGCTTCAGAGTAAAAGGGAAGCTAGCTCCACGTTTCATTGGGCCGTTCTCAATAATTGAACAATGTGGACCTGTGGCCTATCGGCTGGTGCTGCTAGCGTCGCTTTCCGGGGTCCATAATGCGTTTCACATTTCGCAGTTGCGGAAATGTCTCAAGGCCCCAACCGACGTCCGTATGGAGGATTCGGAAGCTCTCAAACCAGATATTACTTACTCTGAGCATCCAACCCAGATAATCGATGAGAAGACTCGCATCACAAGAAGCCGCACTTTGCATTTCTACAGGGTCTTGTGGGGCAACCACACCACTGAAGAAGCAATGTGGGAAAGCGAGAAATATCTTAGAACAAACTATCCGGACTTGTTAGCGGCATACGTTTGTTAGGTCTTTTTCTTTTATCCTTCCTTTTGTAATCTTGGGACGAGATTCTTTTAAGGAGGGAGGTATGTAAAATCCCAGTTTTTCTTATTATCAAGTTCAGTACCAGTTGGTTGCCAACCATAGTGAAAATCAATTATGGTTGTACACATAAACTTGATATCATCAATAATATTTCTTTTACTCATACTGAAATTTTAGTAACAGAAGGAATGAACTTCCTCAATGACCTTAGAATAATTTAAGTGACCTTTCTACAAATATTGGAAGCTATTGAATAAAATTTTTTGGGGCAAATTACTATGCAGTACTAATATATTCAAATTAACTCGAATATAGCACTGTACATTAGGCCCTACCAAAATATTCAAATCTGAGGCTATAAATTTTTCCATGACCTCATAATGTTCCAAATAGACTTCCTACCAAGTTTCAATATTTTTGAATTCTATTTGAAATTTTATTTGAGACGCTTAGCAAATTCCAGCCATATTTAGAGTTCAAATTTTGAATTCTGTTCAACTCATTTGAACATCAAGATTTGAACACACCATCATGGTCATCATGACTTGCTTGACTTGTTCCCCAAGTTTCACACTTTTTGAAACTAATTTGCTATTTAATTCCGTGGCGCCATTGAATTTCATTCAATTTCAAATTCAAATTTGAAATTCAAATGAAACTTGTTCCAATTCAAAATCCAATTTCAGAATCAAGTTCCTGATATTTATTTGAGCCTCTCCACAAAAATCTGAAATTTTTTGATCAAGTTTGGTAGGAGAATTGATGTTGCTGAGAAGAGCGGGGGATAAGAACAGTGGGACCCACCAGTCAATGGCACATCTACGGTGCTGCTCTGCACGCCGCAATTTCGACGCCCCATGCTTGCAAGCTCCAGCGAGCTGCCTGCTTGCCTGCTTGTCGCGCGCCTTAAAACCCCGGCCATCGCCATCGCCTCACACGACTCCCCTCCCATCTTCCTCTTTGCTCTGCTTCGCGCCGCCGTCGCACAACACCGTCGCCTCTGTTATCCACCGGTGAGCGCCTCCTCTGTGCTTTATTTCACATTGATGCAAACGACAAACATGAAGCCCATACTGTGCTCTACCATCCTCAACCTCTGGCTCATCGTGTTGTCCCTTGTTTGGCCCTTATTTTGAAGTTCCGCCGTCATCATCGTCGGGCCGCCGAGGGCATCACTCTCTATCCACCGTGGTGCCAGCAGCCTAGGCCATCTCGCGCTTCGACGTCAACAGATGAAATGAGCGCCAGGACACCACCTTGCTCATTGTACAAGCCTTTCCCAAGCTAATCTTTTATGGAGCACAAAATCATCTTTTCCTTTTCAGCATGCTTTATATGCTTTTCCTATGTTCACCTCGCAATTCGTTTTCTAGGCGTAACTATCGTTTAATCAAATTACATATTAGTTCGCTAGCCTCCTTGCAGTTCAATACGAACAAAAAGCAAAAAGAATCATGGAGGAATGGCTATGTTATGCCAGTTTTCGTAGCCGCCATGTAAAAACAATCGGCACAACGTCAAACTCAGCTTTGTCGGCGATGTCACCCCTTTCTAACCCCCAAATCATAATCCTGGTGCTCCCAGGAACATTCCTGATCTTTTCCCGAGCTTATTGCGCCATTTCCGAGCATTTCCGACGATCCTCGAAACCCTAGCTCCGCCGCCGCTGTTGCACCGCCGTCTCCGGCCATCGCCGCCTCGATTGGACCCCACCATCGTCTTGCGCCGTCGATTTTATGATTGAGCGGTCATGTCGAGGCCGGAAGGAGGTCGACGCAACCTAGTCCATTGAAGCGCCGCCGCGAGTCCGGCAAGGAACGCCGCCGCGTCAGGAGGTAGACGAAGATCCCCCTGGGTGCAGCTGCGCGGGTTAACCCCGTGGCCCCTGGTGCGGCCGAGCTGCGACCGGTTGATTTTAAACCAGTGGGCCCGGCTGCTTTATTTAAATGTTTCCCATTGGAAAATAATTACAAGATTTAACCAAACTTGAAAAATCCATAACCCCTAGTAGAATTATCCAAAAATTCCCAAATACATTTTGTTGAAAGCAACATGAAGAATAATTTCCCGTGGAGCACCCGGAATTGTATGAAAGTCCATAGAAGTTTCTCCATAATTCAGATAAGAAAAATACTTATAGAATTCATTCCTACAGTTCTGCTTTTTAGAAAATTCCTAAATTTGGGCAGAACCCTCTCCAAAATTCACTTGATCTACAGTAAAAATTTCAAGTTCATTGGAAATCATGTACTTGATTTATCATTGTCCTAACTCTCTTTGTAGTTTAAAAATCGGGAAAAATACAAAAATCAATTTCAGCTTTTTCCCCAAACTTGTAAAATAAATTTCTTGCTATAGGAAGCTTAGAAAATTCTGAAACCAATTTTCCTATAACTAGTGAAACCTCCTCTACATGGTACAACTACTGTTAACCACGATAGATCTCCAGAAATTCAACCCAAAATTCAGAAAAGGTTATGGCTTGCCATAATTTTTAAAGTAACAAACTTCCTTAATCATCTCCTGTTCTTTGCAAAAGTCACCATCACAATCCTTAGTATCTACCATAAAAGTCCCAAAGCTGATTAATATCATTATCTCATTTTGATCACAAGATATTAGCTTCTGACCATAAACATAATTTTATGTTCAAAGTCATTCATATATAGTATATGCATATCGTGTAGTAACTAAAGTGAAGGGGCAGCCAAAATCTTTGGAAGTCCAGCTACCGGTGACCAACATAGACTCAGACTTGCATTCAGGCAAGCCCTGGTTTGCATTTAAGTTCCTTACAGTGTCTTTGTAGTTTTCATTCACTTTACGTCTTCCAATGTTGTGCATTACGTTTAAGGTGTTTGACATGCACTTGCATGGCCCACAAATCCTATGCAGTGTTGGGTAGGTCTACAGCCCGTTGAGTAGAAATTGCTATGCTTATGTTCATAGGAATCTGGTAGAAGCCGAGTAGTTGGAATCTACTTGTGAGATAAGATTATATCACACAAGATGAATTGAATAATGAAATGGTTTATACATATGAAATTGAGACCGAGCAGCGTGTAGGATGTAGCAAGACGTGGTCTCACGTGCGTAGCCTTGCTTGTGTCGCTTGAGGACTGTTTTGTGTGTGGCCCTGCTGGACAAGCTTGAATTGTACCGGCGACATACTGGAGAAATGGGCTCCAGCAAACTGACGTAGCTTAATACTGGTTTTTCGAGGCATTCTGTTCTGTTTTATAGGCGTGGGTTGAGGGCAGCAAGGTGTAAATCAGCTGGTGGGCATGTCAGAGTACGACCCACGCAGTGACATCCTGCTTGTGACGGATCGATCGGTTCGACATTCAAGTGTTTAGTGAAAGGTGGCCATATACGACTAGTACTAAAGTGTTACGTAGGTGCTGCTGTAATTACTTACTGACATTTCCGAAAGTGCATATGTGTCGTGTTGTTCCGGGTGTGTCCTGATTGCAATCTCCGTCCCTCGCGGTAATAGAGTACCACTTGTTCACTGTGCTGGGACGTAGTAAATACTGAAGAAGTCAGGAAAATACGATGTATTGGATTATAATTGTTTTGCAACCTTGTATGGCTTAGAGATAGTACAATTAAAAGTTTACAATTTCCCCATAATTTACCTGTAATAGCATTATGTCCTTTGTGCACGTCATACCATCGACAAAGTGTTTCTTGTTTGATTGTGGAGTCTATCATGTGTCGTGCCTGAAAAATGTCACGTGCTACATAAATTATGATTATAAGGATCCACTTGTAGGCGAGTCCTTTATGCTATTCCTTACCTATGCTTAGTAATCACCCTTCATATGTCTAGTGAGACGGGTTAGTCTTGCTGAGCCTTAAGCTCACGTTTGCAGTTAACAAGTTTTTGCAAATTATATGACTGATGACGGGTTCGACGACGAGGCTGCACCCCCTTCAGGGTTTACAGCCAAGTGGGAATCTTGCGCGCCGCCGTATGTTGGGTGATGCTAGTGCAAAGTATCTAGGTCATGGATGACTTTTCTTTTGCATAGCTAGTGCCGAGAGCATAGCTATGATGTATAGTTCTCTTTCCTTTTCGCTTAGTATTCTAAAACTTCAGCTGTGCTATTAATAAAGACTTGGTATTGTATTCCATTCTCTTTCTTTTCTTGTATACTGTTGGGTGTCACATCGCACGACATAGCCCAATGAGATCCTTTGAGGTCGGGATTTTGGTACCCACAATATAGGATAGAGGTTCTCAATTCACCTCCAGGTTTTGGAAAAAAATACATGAAGCATTGGAGATAAGGTTGAATTTCAGCTCAGCATATCACCCTCAAACGGATGGACAAACTGAGAGGACCAATCATATTTTAGAATATATGTTAATAGCTTGTGCTTTGAAGAATGGGAAATGTTGGGACAAGAGCTTGCCATATGCAGAATTTTCCTACAACAATGGTTACCAAGCAAGCTTGAAGATGCCACCTTATGAGGAAATATATGGAAGGAAGTGTAGGATGCCCTTGTTTTGGAATGAGACAGGAGAAACTCAAGTATTTGGTCTGGATGTGTTACTAGAAGCTAAAAATCATGTTCAGATCATTCGCGAAAACTTGAGGGCCGCTCAATCAAGGCAAAAAGGCTATGCAGACAATAGGAGAAGGAAACTAGCCTTTGAAGTAGGAGACTTCGTTTACCTCAAGGTGTCACCAATGAGAGGTCCTATGAGGTTTAACATAAGAGGAAAGCTAGCACCTAGATACATTGGGCCATTCAAGATTTTGGACAAAAGGGGAGAAGTAGAATATAAGTTGGAGATGCCAACTCACTTATTGGATCTTCATAATGTGTTTCATATTTCCCAGCTCAAGAATCATCTAAGGGTGCTGGAAGAACAAGTGCCAATGGAAGAATTGGAATTGGAGGAAGATTTGACTTATGCTGAACAACCGGTCAAAATCATGGATACCAAGGAGAGAGTCACATGGAACATGGTCATCAGATGGTGTAAAGTTCAATGGACGCATCATACGAAATCGCAAACAACATGGGAGTTGGAGGAGGATCTACAGAAGGAATTTCCCTATCTCTTCTCTTCCACATCGAATCTTGAGTGCGTGATTCATTTTAAGGGGGGTAGGTTTGTAACACCCTCATTTTCATACATCATGCATTGAATAAATTCCAACACATGTTTAATATTGAGCAACATAAAAGGAAACAAGTTTAAAATGAATTTAGAGTTAAACCGCACTTAAGAATTCAGGGAAGTGCGGACTAGTCCGATTTTGTGCGGACTAGTCCGATTTCTCTTTGACCTCGAACAGACTTGTCCGTTTTGCTTCGGAATAGTCTATTTTTTCCTCTGGACATTTTCGAACTTGTTCGACCCATAGCGGACTAGTCCGGTATCCCAAATTGCTTGAGAATTTGCTAAGTCCCTGGACTTGTCCGGACTAGTCCGATACTCTAGCGGACTTGTCCGTTTTTCGCTCTGACTAAAGTCGGACTTGTCCGATTTTTTGCCACACTTGTCTATTTTCCCCTTTGGATAAGTTCGGACTTGTTCGATCTCCAGTCCGGACTTGTCCGATTTCCCTTTGTCCAACTTTGGACTAGTCCGACCCTTTTCGGACTTGTTCGATAGATCGCGACTCTGAGTTGATCACTTGTTTCACAACTTGTTTCTTGGGTTTTACGTTATGTGGTCCTAGGGACGTCGTGCCTAACTCTTCCAGAGCCCATGTGGGACTCCAAACTAGTCTCTACTCATCTCAAACATGAAATCCATCTAACCCTAGCCTCCTTCTCTATGTAAACAACCCCACCCCTTGGCTTGACATCTATTTGCAACTTTTCCACCACACCCAAACCCTAGGTTGTTAATTGCCGCCACCAAGGAGGTAGAAGGAGATCTAGAGCAAGAAGAAGAAGAGGATGAAACGAATGAGGATCAAGATCTCCATCAACTTCGTGTTCTTCATCAACCCTAGATCACAAAGATCCAAGTGTTGTCTCCAAGATCCATGATCCATTGGAGTTCTATAAACCTGGTATACTTTCTACTTCCTTTTCCTTACGTGAATTCAACCCCAAATTTCCAAATTCATGTCAATCTAGAAAACCCTAATCTATTGATCCTGCGCAGTGCGTACTAGTCCGGCCCCCTGCAGAGTTGTCCGATTTTGCAATCTAAACTGTGTTGAATTGATTCTAAAATTGTTTCATATCAAATCCAAACATGTATAAACTTGTTAAAAGCTATTAGAACTAGTTAGTGATCAATAAAAGCAACTCATTAACAAGTTCCACCTTGCATTTGCATTAATTATGCATGGCATGTCATATTGAGTAATATATGTGCACTCTTTGATTGTGTTTCATGTCTTGTATGTTTATTGTGCAGATTAGACGGATTTGTGCTAGAGAGCGTTGCGGAGGATCTCCAACACCAAGAGTTTGAAGGCTTTGACCCAAACCAATCCCAGGAGCAAGGCAAGGGTTCTTGAAGCATATTGATCCTGTTTTTAGAGTAAATATTTTGTTTGCAAAACTGCATGGCTATGTCAATTTGATGGTAATCCAATGATAGGAAGTTTACTAGCTTTCTTTAACCACCCTTGTCACCTGGAGTTCATGGTAGAGACTCGGGAAGGGCTTTTACCTTTTTGCTTCGCTTAATTAATTGTGATGGGAAGACAACTATACCAATTAACTTAATTATGCATTTATGAGATTTGATCAACATGAACTGGTTAATATGATGTGGTAATGGGTGATCTAAGCAAGCCTGGTATGTGGATGGGTTGGAAGTTATGGTGGTTTCGCTTGCTTTAGATCTAAGGACCGGTTCGTGGAGCGACCATCCAGGATTTACAGTGCCACCATGGGGCCAATTATGGGTGCGGCGTAGCCGATTAATTAGGGCTTTGCCAGTGCTACTTGGACCATTAAGGATGATCGGGGAAGGGGTAGTCAGATTGGGTTTGTTGATGATTGGTGGGACTACCCTAGGATCCGAATGGCTCAAGAGGGGGCTCTTGGTTGAAGATGTGCTCAGTTGGAGGCATAGCCACCGGTGAAACCTCAGTGGGGTCTAAATAAGCTAGTAATCCCTTTGAAAGGATATTTTGTGATCTCTTTGCCACACACCTAAGGAAGTGTGAGAGGGCACAATAGAGGTTCTAGTCACTCCAAGGTGATGAAATCACAAATACGTGGGTAAAGTGGTACAACCTCTGGAGAGTGTGTCTAAAACTATCATGATAGCCGTGCTCCCAGTCATGAGCAACCTGGACCCTCACATGATTAGAGGAAATTTGGTATTGGGATGGTTTTGTTATGGTTATGGTATTGGTAATGGTTATGGTTAATAATATGGTTATGGCTGGTTATGAATTAAATTCTGATATTGATTATGGTTACTGGGGATGAGAAATCTGGAATATGGATGATGGTAATGAATATGGACATGTATTATGATGATTACACAATTTATGATGGGTTTATCTCATATAAATATATTATATTGCTTTCCAATAGTTATAATGTACTTTTCAGCACTTAGCCATTATTATATTCGTCATTTGTATCAGCTACATGTCATACTTTCCACACTTGATGAGTACAACATGTACTCACCCTTGCAATTCCCCCACCAACAGTTGCAGGTTAGAATGGGAGTATAACGATGATAATGCGGAGTTCTACACCGTGTCTACCATCAACTTTTCCTGTGGAGTGTTGGAGTTGCGCTATCACTTTGCTTACTTTGTTTATTTAGTTTATTTTTGTTTCATTAGTTGAAACTTGTTATTATTATTCATCAGAGCTTGTATTCGAGGATATTTTGAATTGTGTAATAAAAATAGTTATTTAATCTTGTTCTGTGGTAATTTTCTATACATCCTTTGTGATTGCCCTCGTGTATGTGTGTTGAACGTCCTGGGGACACATATGCGTTCACTTGGTTCATTTTTGGAACCGGGTGTCACATATAGGCATGTCACGTTGAGAAACAAATGCAAAAGACTTGTTTGGGTTCATACGTGAGATTATGACAATTTCATTAGTTTTCAACTTTGAATATAGAACATCCAAAGTAAGTGTACTCATGACAGTAGATTCACGAATAGATGTGACTTTCATCTCCCAGACTGACATGTCTAATGCACTTAGTAATTTCCTAGCATTCTTAGCATTTGAAAAATTAACATTGACGCTACGCAAGTTGCTGAGAATTTTAGTATAGCGAGCAAAGAGATCATCGATGGACTCACCTGGTTGCATCTCAAAGCACATGTACTCCTTTTTGAACATATCTTGCCTTAGCTCCTTGATCGTGTTGGATCCTTCATTGTAGTCGTAGAGTGCTTTTCACACAACAAATTCAGATCGGAGGTGAGCAACACGGTCGAAGTCACTTTGAGTTAATCCTTGTATGATCAAGTTGCGAGCCTTGTTGTTGTTGTTGTCGACATCTCTCATGTTTGTATCCGTTACTTGATCGTTTGACGGGATGTCGTAAGGCTTGTACACCTTTTTCTATATTGTGAAGCCTTGTGCCTCGATGAAACCTTCCATATGTGCCTTCCAAACCTGAAAATCAGTACTACTAAAGACACAAGGTTTTACGGAGTATTTCTCTATGATGATTAGTCAAAAACACGTACAAATCACAAATATTAGAGCACCGTGGCTCTGATACCAATTGTAGGATCGAAGAGCATGTGAAAAGCTACCAGAGGCGGCATAATGGTAGATTAAAATTTTTTCAGTGGAAGCAACAAAAACTCCTTAATAGAAAATCAATCTGTTAGGAAATCATGTGTGAGATTAATCTAAACGTGATCAATAGTTAAAAAACCAGTATATATTGTGTAGAATCAAGTCACAAAGACACCACCACAAGAATCACGAAAGACCGTCCAGAAAAACTCAAGTTACAATCGAAATATTGAACAAAGGTCAATCTGTTCTACCCGAGAAAAGTCAGATCTTCAACACTGCAATGAAACTCATGTAGATCCAAAACAACAAACCCGATGACTGTGAAATTTTCACAGATGATAGATAATCATGTTTTTAAGGCAACCCACAAATAATCACGTCAATTGGATATGTAAAACTTGAGTTATGATAAAACCACCAAAGCAAGGTAGTGCTGTGCAGAAACTCAATGTGAAAAACTTGACAGAAACAAGTCGGATGACCAAGGCACAAAAGCTCCTTTAGAATACAAATTTTATTGATCAAAACACAAAAGGAACATACCCAAAGTTTTATACCACGAGATCTGGCCTTCCTTGCTTTTATAACCAGCCCTTAGGCCAACCCAATCCTAACTACGAATCAAATCCTACTCAGATTCAACTGAAACTTTCCATAATTGTTGAAGACTCTTCTATATGCAGATAGAAGCAATCCTAAGACTTACAAACACCTTAGGAACGTATCCCACATTCCTAAAACCACCCAACTTCATGACCCACACGAAATCTATCATAACCAACTCAAATCTTTCCATATTTGAGTCAAACCCGACTTGGCCATAGCCTGAGTACATAACCTAGTCGGTTGGACCTTTCTGACCAATTCTTTATGTCTAAATCTCTTCATCATGCCTCGGAACCATGTATCCATATCCATGCACTCCTTGCACATGTGCAAACACATTGCAACGACGTCCACCATACATTCATATGCATTGTTCTTGATTCAAACATGTTGTGCGACCTCTTGATCAACTCAACCACAATTCCACCCAAACTTTGTTTTTGAACCTCATCTTCTCCCTAAGACTAGTTTAATGGATCCCATCACCAGCTATGTATTGAAATCAAGCAACACCTCCACATGAATAAACAACCAATTCTTCCGAGCACAAGTCCTCGACTTGACTCAAGTTAGTTCCGATAACCACAACACCTTACGTGAGCACCTCACATAAGCATGTTGCAAACCATAGCAAAAAGATATCAACCATAACCACCAAAACACACCAAAAACTTAGTAAAAGAATACTAAGTAAACTTTTCATAGATGTAAATAAAGTTTGAATCATTTCAAATTAAAACAAGAACCATTGCAATCTAGCTCCGACCATGGCAAAACTAATCGGACCTTGGGCTGGAGCTTAATATAGCTAGTAGGACCTAGCACTGGAGCTTACAAAAGCTAGTCGGACCTAGCCAAAATAATTCGAACCTAGACAAAGAAGTCGGACCTAGCCAAAATGAGTCAGAACTAGACAAAGAAGTCGGACCTAGCCAAAGGAAGTCAGACCTAACTAAAATAAGTCGTGCCTAATCAAAGAAGTCGGACCAAGCAAAAGCAAGTCAGACCTAGACAAAACAAGTCGGACGACCATACGTCGGACCTTGCCGGAGCTACCCATAACAAGTTGGACCTATTGTTGGACCTTGTTAAAAAAAGGTGTTTTGGTAGTATTCAAAACTTTTATCGTTAAACCAAATGTATTCAGCACACATAGGTCTCACAAGGTTGCTATCATTGCTTACTAACTAGTAAAAATTAAGTCTTACATGTTATAACAAGTTTTAATTCATTTCGGAGATTATTAATGAAGTTCTAAGAATTTTTAAAACAGGAAGACCAGACTAGTTCGTTTGGGGCCGAACATGTCTGTTCTGGTATAGAAGGGGGATTGGACTAGTCCACACTGGGACTGGACAAGTCCATTGGCTAGGGTTTTGGCGAATTTTCAATTAGAGCATAGTTAAATTTAATGTAGAACCATAATTTACATAGAAAAGGTGGATATAAGATAATTACCGTGAATCCTAGGGTTCAATGGTCGAGAATTGGGTGTGAAACTTGAATCTTGACGATTAGGGTTTAGTGAGGGGTGTTGATGTTCAATTGGCAATGAAGAATGCCGATGTTGAGAATTTGACGAAGATCACGCTTGCTTGATCCGCCTCCTTCCTCTCTTCTCCTTCTTCTCCCTGCGGTGGAGGCTCCTTGATGGCGGCTCTCAAACTAGGGTTAGGGGCCTCCTTCAATTGTGACAAAGGGATGAAGGGTGGGTTTTGGGGTGTTTATATAGGGGTGCAGAGGTAGGGTTTGGGTGGAATTCATGTATAAGGCGGTTGAGGCCGTGTAGGGGTCCCACATGGGCTCCACAGGGGTGGGGCACGATGCTTTTGCGCCCAATTAAGGCAAATACCCACTAACATATCAAGGAGGAAAAACTAAATCCGAGTTAGGCATGCCGGACAAGTCCGCTGGGGTCGGACTAGTCCGTTGGAAGTCGGAAAGCTGAACGGATATGTCCGGTATCAAGCCAGACAAGTCCGATCGCAGGCAAATCGAAGTTCCAGAGAGTTAAACAGACAAGTCCGATGCTAGACCCAACAAGTCCATAGAAGGGCTTAGGGAAACATCAGAATCATTTTTGTACTAGTTCATAGCATTAACGGAAATGTCCGAAAGAACATCAGAGAGTTGAACGGGCTAGTTTGGGGAACAGTCCGGACAAGTCCACCATACCCAGGGAGAACTACAGATAGTTAGACGGACTGGTCTGGGGTACAAATCCGGACAAGTTCGTATGTAGCCAGGTTTTTATTTACTTGCATAATTACAATTCATTTTAAAATTATTCCTTTTTGTGTTGCTTAATGTTAAACATGCATAAGAATGTATGAAATGCATGATGGATAAAAATGAGTGTGTTACACTACACGGCTGGCCGGGTACACGTAAGGTCTGGGTGTGCCGGTGTATTTTAACCCCCGTCGTGTGTGCCGGTGGTGGTTGGGAATAGCCTTGTAGGTATGCTCCGATTCCTGTCCTCCAACTCCGTCTGGACTTCCGATGACGTAGGCGGTTCACCACTAGACAAACAATCATAGCCTCGATGACGAGTGGCATGCAAGTTTCTTGATGAGAAACTGAGTGGGGGGGGTCCCCGTCATGCATGTTCGATAGGAAGGATGTTCCCTCGAGGGTTTTAGGATAAAAGGTATACCTTCCAGGGAGCCAGCCGGAGGTTCGAATGAAGCTACACGGCTGGCCAGGTACACGTCTAGTCCAGGTGTGCCAATGTACGTTAACCCCCATCATGCATCCTCGGTGGTGGTTGGGAAGATCCTTGCAGGTATGCTCTGATTCCTGACCTCCAACTTCATTTAGGTTCCGATGATGTAGGTGTTTCACCACCAGACAAACTAGCCAAGCGGGTTATGAGCAGCATGGAAGTTTCTTTATGAGAAACTGACTATTGGGTGGCCCCCGACATGCATGTTTGACAGGAAGGTTGTTCCCTCGAGGGTTTGAGGATAAAAGGTACCATCGAGGTAGCCAGCCAAAGCTTTGAACAATGCTACATGGTTGGTTGGGTAAATGTAAGGTTTGGGTGTGCCGGTGTACCTTAACCCCCGTCGTGCACCTCCCGTGGTGGTTGGGAAGAGCCTTGCAGGTATGCTCCAATTCCTGTCCTCCAACTCCATCTAGGTTTCTGACGACGCAGGCAGTTCACCACGAGACCAACTAGCAAAGCCTCGATGATGAGCAGCATGCAAGTTTCTTGATGAAAAACTGACTGCAAGGGTGGCCCCTGACATGCTTGTTTGATAGGAAAGATGTTCCCTCGAGGATTTGAGGACAAAAGGTACCATCTAGGCAACCAGTTGGAGGTTTGAACGAAGCTACACTGCTGGTCGTGAACATGTAAGGTGCGAGTGTGCCGGTTTACCTTAACCTTCGTCGTGCGTCCCTGATGGAGGTTTGGAAGAGCCTTGCAAGTATGCTCCGATTCCTATCCTCCAACTCCATTTAAGCTTTTGATGACGCATGCGGTTCACCACACGAAAATCCAACAAAGCCTCGGTGATGAGCGGCATTCATGTTTCTTGATGAGAAACTAAGTGCAAGGGCGGCCCCCGACATGCTTGTTTGACAGGAAGGATGTTCTCTCGAGGGTATGAGGGTAAAAGGTACAATCTAGGCAGCCAACTGGAGGTTCGAATAAAGCTACACAGATGGCCGGGTACAATAAGGTTCGGGTGTGCCGGTGTACCTTAACCCCTGTTGTGCGCCCCAGGTGGTGCTTGGGAAGAGCCTTGCAGGTATGCTCCGATTCCTATCCTCCATCTCCATCTAGGCTTCGGATGACGCAGGTGGTTCAACACCAGACAAACCAGCAAAGCCTTAGTGATGAGAGGATGCGGCCCCTGGCATGCAAGTTTCCTGATGAGAAACTGACTGTGAGGGCGGCCACCGGCATGCATGTTTAACATGGAGGATGTTCCCTTGATGGTTCGAGGATGTTCCCTTGGAAAGGACGAGTACACTATCTAGGCATATCACTACATGATTCATAAAATTAATCACATGCCATGTAGATCAATATAATTTCCAACATGTTGTGCTCGTCCTTTCGAAGAAACTACGTGTTATGATTTTAGGAAAAAATGAAAACACTTGTGAAAACATGTACGCCACATCCGGTCATCAACGTCATCAAATTAACATGATCCTCAACAAGGGGAGCAACGTCTCTCCACGTTGTTCTGCCTGGTGTAGTAGACACGGCTCTCGCCTCATGCCAGCCATGTATCCTGATCCAACCGTACAACTTCAAATAAAGGAGGGCTAGAGATTGGTGGAAAAAATAATATAATATAAAAGGAAGAAGAAAAAGGATGGTGCGTGTTTCGATCCATGAATGTGAGACTGCTGACTTCAATATTCATTGGCCAGTTCCCGATTCCACAGATGTCTCTACAGCACGCATTCACACTAGCTACTCTCTGGTGACTGGATCCAGGGTATGTCGTGGCCCACCAAGCATATGCACTGGATGCGTCACTGAGAAAAGTTTTTGTTGTTGTACATGTTGTTTGGTTGAGACAATGCAACTTGTGGTCATAATGACAAGAATTTAAAAATAGAAAGAGTATATCAGATTCAAAAATCTATATTACTTTCATTACTCGGGGCTCGGGCTCGTCCAATTTGGAAACTACTCCAGTTATATTGTAACTGCATTAGTTATATATCCACACCCGTTTCCAAAATCCAAACTAGAGTTGTAGAGGAAGGTTTGTGGAAGAGAGAAGTTGCACCGCACGGCCGCAGACCACAACCGTAGGGACAAGGAGAGAATCCAATGGCGGCGACTTAGTGTACAACATGACGTTCAAGGATGATGTGATCACCACAACTGTGACATCCTCTGGTGAGGCCGTGTAGGACTAGCTCGACGAGGTCCTCTCCGTCCACTATCGACGCCTTCACATGCTCGTCGTCGGGCTCAACATCGAGTGGTGACCATCCAACACCGCTGACGAAAACCCCGTCACCGTTCTACAGCCCTGCGTCGGCCGCTGCTGCCTGATCTTCCAGGTCATCCACGCTGACTACTTCCTCGACAAGCTGAAAGATTTCCTCAGCGTTTCCGATTACCGCTTCGTCGGTGTGGTGGGAGGGGTTAAATGAAAAGGTATAATAACTGTAATATGTAGATCCAATGGATGAAAATTGTTGATTACACGATTGCACCAAAACATTAATTGCATCTAGGGCTGTCAACGAGTCGAACTCGAGAGAGCTTTTCTCTCTAAGCTTGAATTTGATTAAACATCGAGTCGATCTTGAGTCGAGCCCAAAATTCATGTATATACAATAAAATCTACTAAATTTAGGTTTACGACTAATGGAGTATGAAGGTGGACGATGTTGCACATTATTTTTTGCTATTATATATAAAAATTGTGTCCCGTAAAACATTTTTAGTAGAACTATATAGTATAGTTAATCATACATATCAGAGATGACAACAATAAATTAGCTTACTCAAGCTTGAGCCCATAAAGCTCGCAAGCTCAAGCTTGGCTCGTTTAGTATTGGCACGATACTCAACTTCATCCTCAGACTTTCAATCAAAACACAGTTCGGTCCTTGAACTTTCAAATGGGTCAATTTAGTTCCTCAACTCCACACAACCGTTTCACTTTCATCCTTAGTATGAGTTGTACATCCACCTTGGCATGCCACATAAGCTATTATTCATCCATTTGTACCGTAAGCTTTAAAATGGCATGGCAAATAAGCTATTGTGTAGCCATTTGCCGCATAAGGTTTGGTCCTTAAAGCAGTAGCCATTTGTACAGGCGGCTGATGCGACCGGGCGCACCGAGCGTGCACGCCAGTTACCGAGGTGCCTTAAAGCGCGCAGCACATGTGCATCTTTGAATTCAGTTCAAACCTCTCCTCGTCCCATCACCACTACTGCATGTGTCGAGAGATGAACCATAAGCGCTAGCCGCTACATGTTCTGATTTTAGGAACAAATGAACGCACTTGTGAAAACACGTGTGCCACATCCGATCCTCAACGTCATCAAGTTAACATGATCCACAACAAGGGGAGCAACATCTCTCCATGACGTTCTGCCTGGTGTCGCACACACAGCTCATGCCTCACGCTGGCCATGTATCCTGATCCAACCGTACAACTTCAAATAAAGGAGGGCTAGAGATTGGTGGAAAAATAATATAAGTAAAAAAGAAAATAGAAAAGGATGGCGCACATTTTGATCCATGAGTCATGAGTCTGCCGACTTCCATCTTGATTGGCCATTTCCTGATTCCACTAATCTCTCCAGCAACCATCTAGACACTAGCTACCCTCTGGTGGCTGGACCCAGGGTATGTCGTGTCCCACTCGGCATATCCAGTGGGTGCGCCTGTGATAAAAGTTGCTGTTGTTGTACGTGGTGTTTGGTTGAGACAATGCAACTTGTGGTCATAAAGATTAATAATTCAAAAATAGAAAGAGCATATCAGATTAAAATATCTTCATTACTTTCTTTACTCGGGGCTCGAACCCATCAAATTCGGAAACACCTCCACTCATAGAGTGTGACACCCGGTTCTGAAATTGGACCAACTGAATGCATGTGTGTGCCTATTGACGGTCCTTAAGTGCCATATTTAGACCGTCAATTCACCTCATAATGTGCACAAGAGAAACACAACGTAGTGGTAGGGCTAAGAACTTACCAATTCCACGAGTGTTGGTGTTTATTTGTATGCAGGTGAATTTAGACTCAAAATACCAAGACATGCAGGGAGTAATCTATAAAATAGGGTTTCGACGAATCAGGCAACACCACATGTAATCACATGGATCAAATGGCCCACAAACAGAAGTATCCGAGGCTATCCAATGGTGTAGCACCAATATCAGTCAAGGGGACCCACCTAGCAGAGACCTGGAGAAAGCACGGCCCCAACGGGGCAAAGAATAGGTCTACCGACCCCCCTAGTCGGCCGACTTGTTCTTGCTCCAAAAAGCGGTCAAACGCCATGTGTTGGCTCCTCCCGACTTGAAGAGATCAAGGGTGAATGATTCGCGGACATTTGGTGGTGAAAACTGACCCTTCTCCCCCTATAAATATAACCCCACACCTCACTTCACGCACACAACAAAAGTTGATAATAGAACATCACTCCAAAGGTTTCGAGTAGTCTTAGAGTCTGTCAAGTAGAAGGAGAGTGGGGTGAAGAGTCTAGGAGAAGGAGGCTTGGGCATGTCATGTCCCACTTCTACACTTGTACCCCCACAAAGGTGTTATTAAAATCAAGTAAGCCTTTGTGAATTCAGTTCAAGTTTGATTGTCAATTCATAGTAGTTTGCACAAGTAGTTACTTGTGGGTTCATGGCTTTAATTCATTAGGGGCTCTAGTGGTAGCTTTGTGTTCGAGACAACTAGAGTTGTGATTTAGAACGTAAGCGTAGTGCTTAGGTTAGAAATCACCAGTTAATGTCTCATAGACCCACAGATTGCCTATGTAATAATCCACGTTCAGCTATGCCATAGGCTCTTGGCGGGAGTCACCTAGTGTTGTTAGGGGTAAACCCGTTCCCGAAGCAAGCAGCCACCGCAAATTTCTTTGAATTAGAATCAATACTTTGAATTCCTCTCTCTCCCTTACCTACCAAAAAAACTTTGTGTCCTTGGGTGGATTAGTTCGTAGGATTACACACACGTTCCTTGGATTTGATACCCATGGAATACTCTGTTAAGGGGAAGTGCTACACGACAGTTTCTGTGTGCTTGCAGATTTTCATCTGTGACATACCAGCCATCAACAAGCATTTCTGGCACTATTGCCGGGGAACAGTTGCTGTTAATTTTCGAACATTGTTGACCCTAGTATCTATCTCCTCATCTTATCTTTTGGTTTCTTACCACCACCGCATATATGAGCATCCCACCAGTTATTCATATTCTGCCCCAAAGGGCAAGTTCTGTGAGCCACCGCCTTTGGCTAAACCTATTTGTTCTACTAGCTATGAACTTCGCCCTGGCTTTATAGCCATGGTTCATGAGCAATCCTTCTTAGGAACGGATTGTGAAAACCCGTACCATCATCTAAGAGAGTTCGAGAAATTGTGTTCATGCCTTCTAATCAATGGTATGACACAAGAGACTCTCAAATGGAAGTTGTTTCCTTTTCCCCTTAAGGGAAAAGGCAAACAATGGTACGATCACAATGTTGGGAAGACAAACGGAAATTGGAATGAATTACGAGATATATTTTGTCTTGCTTTCTTTCCAATTGCTCGAATTGTGTCCTTACAGAAGGAAGTACTATGCTTCCAGCAGATGGTAAAGGAATCCATAGGTGCAGCTTGGGATAGATTTTCACTTTTGAGAAATTCCAGCCCAGATTTATCTATCCTTGATCCGTTGCTCTTGCAACACTTCTATATTGGATTGAACAAAGAGTTTGCCCTACATCTTGACATTACGGCTAAAGGATCTTTCCTCCATAAGACGCCGCAAGAAGGCAAGGACTTCTAGACCGAATTATAGAAAATTCTTCCTTCATTATGGGTCTTAACGAGCCTTCTCAAAAGGAAGTAGTGTCGATATCCGAGGATGAATCCATGGACAAGAAAGAACTCATCTCTTGCTTACCCCACACCTTGTTGGAGGAATCCTCTCCCAAATCCAAAACTATGAAGGATGAAGATATTCAACCTTTAGAGTTTCTCTTCTACTTCAAGGAAGAGATATTTGAAGATTTTAGAAATACCTCGAAGTACTGTTGCCATAGGAAACCATCATTGCCTTCAACTCCACCTGACCCACCTGATGGAGTGTTCGCCCAACAGACGGTCAAGGAGTTAACCTCTATATTAAGCAGGGAATGGACTGCAGAAGGTTAGCTATCACCCGAAATCCTTCAGATGACCTCACCTTTGGTAACTATTCTATGTTATATTAGAGGGACACCAATGAAGGTCCTATACAGCCCCACTGTTGGAGAAAATCTCATTTTCTATTCTTGTGCTCTCGCCATTCTTGGCGATGTGCCATTGGCACCAACATGTAAATCCTTCAGAGACTCTTTCGGAAACATCCTCGAAGGATGCGGGGTTTTCCAATAGGTAAATGTAAGACACAATGATAATGAGGCAATACTAGATTTCCATGTGTTCAAAATCCAAGATTTTGACATTATGATTGGGATTCCCATTGAGAAATCTCCCGTGAAAATTCCTTTGGAAGAAAACCTCAATGTCAACCTTGGAGGGATAAAATTTTCTATTTGAGTTCTGCGTTCCAAGAAGACATCTGCAGAATCTCCCATCCAAGATGAACCATTAGAGGAGGTTAGAACTCTTCAATTCTTAGCTCCTCTCAAAATAGAAGGAGAAGAAGATTTCATCCAAGAGGAGGATGAATTTCAAGAGGCAATTGAATTGGCAAAAGAAGATTTCTGACCAAAACCTCCTATTGAGTTAAAAATTTGAAAGTGCATCTAGGACTCCCTCGTGGGTTTTGGATGATTTATGACAAGCAATTGGGATCCTAATTCTTTTGTTGAGATGAATGCAGAAAAATGATGAAAGATGAGCAAAGTGCCAAAAAGAGGAAATTGAGAAGGAAAATGGATTTGAGCTCAAGGAGAAGAAACTAGTAGTTTAGTATGTGTGGAGTGTGTTAAGGAAACACACCCAAGAGCTCATTCTCATTTAATCACACACACACATGCACAAAGCTATACAGGACCGGACTAGTCCGATGTCCACCGGACTAGTCCGATATCACATTCTGCACAAGATCGGACAAGTCCGGTCATCACCGGACTAGTCCGATAATTCTTCTGTTCCACTTCGGACTAGTCCTCCCCAGTGCGGACTAGTCCTCAACACAATGCACAGGTCACTAGATCGGACAAGTCCGGTCTCCACCGGACTAGTCCGATATCCTTTCTGATCCACTTCGGACAAGTCCGGTGTTTACACGGACTAGTCCGATATACACACTGATCTAAATCGGACAAGTCCTCCAAGTGCGGACTTGTCATCCTAAACACTAAAGGTTTCACAGGTCCGGACCAGTCCGATGACAATCGGACTAGTCCGAAGTTTTCCAGCAGTGAAATCGGACAAGTCCGTTTTCAAACGGACTAGTCCGATATTCCTGGACACTTAGGGTTTGCTTCTCACAGCACACCGGACTAGTCCGGTCACCACCACGGACTAGTCCGAATTTTCTGAACCCTAACGGTAACTTCCAGAAACCCCTTATAAATAGAGGTGCACGGCCCACTTTAAAACTCTCTCGAACCCTAGCGCCGTCACACCTCCCAAGAGCCTCAAAAACTACCTCTCTCCACAAAACCAAGTGCTAAATTGATCACTACATTGAAGATCACTTGTAGATCGTTGGAGAGGGCACTTGATACGCGATTGAGCTCTTGGTTTGAATCTCTAACACACTCTTGCATCTCAGTTTGTATATTTTGAAGTGTGTTATTGGTGGTCTTGAATCTTGTAATCAAGGGAGCGCTCAACTTGTGAGATCGCCCCTTAAACTCGGTGATTTACCCCTGTGTGATTAGTGGAAGAGGATTGGCCTTCGTGGCGATCCGAACGAGGGAAGGGTTAGTGAAGACCCGGCCCTTTTGTGGGCTCCTCAACGTGGACGTAGGCTGCCTTCGTGGTAACCGAACCACGGGATAAATCTTGTGTCTTTCATTTGTGTTCTTTATTCTAGTTGATCAACATTATCTAGGGTTTGATTAGATTTGTTGAATACAAAGTTAATAGTTGAAATAAAGTCATATTCTTAATAGAATCTGTTACACAACTATTGAACTGATCACAAAGTTTATATTTCCGCTGCAAAAGTCAACAAACAATCAAATTGACCTAACTTGATCAACCTAGCCCGTAAAATCCGGACTAGTCCGCACTTTACCGGACTAGTCCGTTATATCTGTTTTTTGATCTCGTTGTTGAAGTGTTACAGGAACCGATAAAATTCAAGAAGGCCTATTCACCCCCCCTCTAGGCCAACATTCAATTGGTATCAGAGCGAGGTTCTTCAAGAAAGAGTGCAACCGCTCGAAGAGATCATGTCGGACATGAAGGAAGTCCAAAAGATCAACAACCAGGAAGAGATGAACAATGACAAGCATCAAAAGCTTGAGAAGTATCTCGAAGCCATTCAAGACTTTGACGATGATGATGAGGAGACATTGGAGCTGAAAGCTCTCCTTAGAAAGAAAGCGCTTTCCAAAGGGAAAGCCAAAGTTGAAGAAAAGAAGAAGGGGAGTAGTCACACCGACTACTCCCGATATCCTTTTAATTATGACCGTTTAAATTCTAACAGCAATCACTATCTATCCATTCCCCTTGGAAAAGCCCCACACTTCGATGGGAGTGACTACTCTATGTGGAGGCAAAACATGAAGATGCACTTGATTTCCCTTAACCCAAGTTTATGGCATATTGTGTGCACAGGAATCAATATCCCAGATGACGACGAAGAGCTCACGCCAAGTCAAGAGCAAGCCATCCACAGGAATGCACAAGCCGCAGCCGTCATCACCTCATCTCTAAGTCGAGATGAATTCACAAAGGTGGACGGATTAGAAATTGCCAAAGAAATCTGGGATACCCTACAAACAGCGCATGAAGGTGACAGACATGTTAGGGAAGCCAAGATTGAAATGATTGAGGGCGAACTAGGAAGGTTCGCGATTGAGGAAGATGAGTCACCCCAGGACATGTACAACAGACTGAAGACTCTCGTGAACAAGGTTCGATCATATGGGAGCAGAAAGTGGAATGATCACGAGGTTGTAAAGCTCATCCTTAGAGCTTTCATGCCTCGCAATGTTACACTTTGCTCTATGATCCGAGAGAGTCCGGGGTACAAGAAAATGACTCCTGATGAACTGCTTGGCAAGATCATTAACTTTGAGATGATGGAGAAGCAAGCCAAGCACGTAAAAGAAATAGCCGACCTCACATCGGCCAAGAAGAAGGGAGTTGCCCTAAAGTCCTCACTCAAGCCTTTATCCAAAGAAGCAAGAGAAGCACAGCTTGAGGAGGACAGCGATGATGAAAGCAGCGAGCTAGATGAAGAAGATATGATTTTGTTCATGAAGAAGTTTAAGAGAATTATGAAGAAAAGACAAGGAACAAAATCAAATGAAGCAAAATACAAAGAAAGGACGAAGCCAAAGATGAGGCGGGCGTGCTATAACTGTGGTGAATACAACCACTTTATAGTCGACTGCCCGTATGAGGACAATAAGAAGAAGAACAAAGAGTCCAAGCCTCAAGCAAAGAAGTTCTTCAAGAAGAAGAAACAAGCTGAACAAGCACACATTGGAAAGGAATGGGACTCAAACGATGAGTCTTCATCGTCCGATGAAGAAGAATTGGCTAGCATAGCCATCGAGAGCGTGTCCAAGAAACCCACACTCTTTCCCACGCTCGGTGCAAAGAAGGCAAATGGGACTTGCCTCATGGCTAAGGAAGGTAAACGCAAGGTAAATACCAAAACTCCTTCCTTACATTCTTATTCAAGTGATGATGATTTAGATAGTGATGAAGATATGCTAGCTGGCTTAGATAGAAAAACTGCTGCAAAAATGAAATTCTTGCTTAACCAACTTGTTGAGAAGGAAGAGCTAATCGATCGTCAAGAAGACATGATTATCTCCCAAAAGGAGAAGCATGTGGAACTTGACAATCTTCTAGTTCATGAAAAGGAAAGAAGCCACTCACTAGAGCTTGAGCTAGCTTCAAGCAAGAAAACTTGCTTGGAGCTAACCAACTCAAATGTAGCAATCAAGGACCAACTTGATGACCTGATCGAGGTCAACAAGATCCTTGAAGTGCAAATTGAGTCACTCAAGCTTAGTGAACCCTCCTCCTCTTCAAGCCTACCTTCTCAATCCACTTCAAGTAATAATACTCATATCTGCAAATGTGAAAAGATAAACACCAGGTTGAAAGAAAAGTCCACCTCCACAAAGGACAAAAACCCTACCCAATGTGTAATATTTGACAAGAAAAGGATCAACTATGCACGTAGTGCATATTTGGTCCAAAGACCTCCAAATGTCAAGTATGGCATTGGTTATTCCTATGATGGAAAGCAAAGAGCTGGAAATCATAAGAATAACAAGGGAAAGATTACCTTTGTGAAAGGAGGACCCTCACAACCCGGCAGCACGAAAACTAAAAATCTGAACTCTCATGAAAACCGGACTAGTCCGGTTGTGGTCCGGACAAGTCCGGTCATCCGGACAAGTCCGGTCACACAGACTAGTCCGACCAATAATCAGCAACAACTCCTGTTTAAAACCTTCGATGCTTCATATGTATTAATGAGAAACAATATTGGTAAAGTGTATGCTTATTATGCTGGGCCACGCCATGGGAACACAAAATCCCATGTGTGGGTGCCCAAATGTATTGTCACTAACCTCCAAGGACCCAAGCAAGCTTGGGTACCTAAAACCAAGGCGTAACTTGTTTCTGCAGGCCTACTCCTCCGGTGGATCCAAATGGGTGCTAGACAGTGGATGCACAAACCACATGACCGGAGAAAGGAGGATGTTTGTGGAGTATGAAGTGAACGAGGACCCAAATGAAGGGATCTACTTTGGAGACAACAGTCAAGGGAGGGTCCTCGGTACCGGCCATGTAGCGCGTGCCAAGCAGGGAAACAAGTTGGAGCACAGCATCCTGCGAAGAACATCATGACCACAACAAGACCGCTCGAACTACTTCATATGGACTTGTTTGGTCCAATTGCTTACATAAGCATCGGCGGTAACAAGTATGGTTTAGTTGTTGTTGATGATTTTTCCCGCTTCACTTGGGTGTTCTTTTTGCATGAAAAATCAGAAACACAAGGGACACTCAAGAAGTTCTTCAAGCGAGCACAAAACGAATTTTCATTACAAATCAAGAGTATTCGGAGTGACAATGGCACGGAGTTCAAAAACATACAAGTGGAGGAGTACCTTGATGAAGAAGGAATCAAGCACGAATTTTCAGCACCATACTCCCCACAACAAAATGGAGTTGCCGAAAGGAAGAACCGCACGCTCATAGAAATGGCAAGAAATATGCTCGATGAATACAAGACTTCGGACCGATTTTGGGCGGAAGCAATCAACACAGCTTGCCACGCCACAAATCGCCTCTATCTTCATCGACTACTAAAGAAGACCCCCTATGAGCTACTCACCGGAGCAAGTTGATCAATGTGAATTAGGTAAAGAAGAAGCCCCCTATCAAGCATTGAAGAGAATGGCTCTAGGCGAAGTACGACCACAAGAGTCAACGTCACAAATACAAGATGAAAGTGAACCACAAGATGAAATCAACCATCAAGGGGGAGCCTCAATACAAGATCAACCACAGGAGTACGAACGTAATGAACAAATCAACGAGGACAACAACTCAGGGGGAGAAGAAGATGATCACCAACACACGACTCCCCAAGTACCACACCCAAGAGTGCACCAATGCATTCAAAGGGATCACCCGATCGACAACATCATCGGCGACATCCAAAAGGGAGTAACCACTAGATCTCGCATAGCAAATTTTTGTGAACATTACTCGTTTGTCTCCTTTTTGGAACCCCGCAGGACTGAGGATGCATTGAAGGATCCGGACTGGGTAGTGGCGATGCAAGAAGAGTTGAACAATTTCAAGAGAAACGAGGTCTGGGAACTTGTGGCAAGACCCAATGCAAATGTTGTAGGCACCAAGTGGGTCTTCCGCAACAAGCAAGACGAACACGGTGTGGTAACAAGAAACAAGGCACGACTTGTGGCCAAAGGTTACTCACAAGTCGAAGGTTTGGATTTCGATGAAACTTTTGCTCCAGTAGCTAGGCTTGAATCAATTAGAATATTACTTGCATATGCTACTCACCATGATTTCAAGCTGTATCAAATGGACGTGAAAAGCGCCTTCCTCAACGGACCTATCAAGGAGGAGGTGTACGTGGAGCAACCACCCGGGTTTGAAGACGAAGAGTTCCCCCATCACGTGTATAAACTGCGTAAGGCTCTCTATGTCCTCAAACAAGCTCCTAGAGCTTGGTATGAGTGCCTTAGAGATTTTTTTAATAGATAATGGTTTTCAAATTGGCAAAGTAGACTATACGTTATTCACAAAAAATCTGGATAATGATCTTTTTATTTGCCAAATATATGTTGATGATATAATTTTTGGGTCAACTAACCAATCCTTCTGTGAAGAGTTTAGCAAAATTATGACAGAGAGATTCGAAATGTCGATGATGGGAGAATTGAAGTACTTCTTGGGATTCCAAGTGCGACAACAAAGGGAAGGAACTTTTATAAGCCAAACCAAGTACACGCAGGACATCCTCAAGAAGTTTGGCATGGACAAAGCAAAGCCGATAAAGACTCCCATGGCAACGAATGGGCACTTGGACCTCAATGAAGATGGAACGAGCGTCGACCAAAAGGTATATCGCTCCATGATTGGATCTTTACTATATTTATGTGCATCTAGGCCAGACATCATGTTGAGTGTTTGCTTGTGTGCAAGATTTCAAGCCAACCCCAAGGAATGTCATTTGACAGCCGTTAAGAGAATCTTAAGATATTTAGTTCATACACCCAACCTTGGTCTTTGGTACCCAAAAGGCTCAAAATTCAATCTCATTGGGTATTCCGATGCAGATTATGCCGGGTGCAAAGTAGATAGAAAAAGTACTTCCGGCACTTGCCAATTTCTAGGAAGATCCTTAGTTTCTTGGTCATCCAAGAAACAGAATTCCATTGCATTATCCACAGCCGAAGCGGAGTATGTTGCAGCCGGGAGTTGTTGTGCACAACTTCTTTGGATGCGACAAACTCTAAGGGATTATGGTTACAATATGAACCATATTCCTCTCCTTTGTGATAATGAGAGTGCCATTAAAATAGCACACAATCCAGTTGAGCACTCTAGAACAAAACATATAGACATAAGACACCACTTCTTGAGAGACCATTCCATGAAAGGAGACATATCCATCTCTCATGTCAACACCCAAAAACAATTAGCCGACATATTCACCAAGCCACTTGATGAAAAACGCTTTTGTGAACTCCGAAATGAGCTAAATGTTCTTGATTCTCGGAGTGTGGCTTGAAAAGTTGCATACCTGTATGTTTCTTCAAAATTTTGATTGAATTGTGAAAATCATCCCTCTTCACTTTTCTCTCGAAAACTATGTCAATTATTAGATCTTGATGAATTTTGATCATAGTATGATTGTTGTTTGCTTACTGGTCAAATTCATCAAGATTATTTGAATTGTTTTGTCTCTCTATTCTCTAATATTGAACCTTCAAATATATATGAATGGGCTATGCATTTCTCTCCTGGTGACCACGGACAAGTCCGTGGTTACCCGGACTAGTCCGCCCATTGCAGACTTGTCCGCAGAGTGCCGGTTAGGCCGGACTAGTCCGACAGACCACGGACTAGTCCGATATAAGTCTCTGGACGACTTCGGACTAGTCCGGTCATGTCCGGACTTGTCCGATTTTTCGTGTCCTTAACCCTAGCCGCCACCAAACCCTAATTCATTCACTCTCACACTCGCCCCAAGCATTCTCTCTCTTGCGCTCGAGCTCCCAAGGCAAATACTCGATTCCTCCGTCGAAAAGCCTCAAACTTGGGCGGAGATCAAGCTTGAAGACTCGGGGATTGAAGTTAGCGGACAAGTCCGGCCTCCAACCCCCAAAATCTCAAGCCTCCTTCGATTTCTTGGTAAATTTTCTTCAAACCCTAAGAAATCGCAAATTTCTCCATTGCTTATCGTTTGGCCTAGCATTCTTCACTAGTTACATGTCCAATAGGTGTACTACGTGTATGCTAGACTATTTTTGGCTTAGGGATCAAATTTTACCCAATCTGTTAGGTTTTTGCGGATGAACACCGGACTAGTCCGGTCCATGTACGGACAAGTCCGGTCCACCGGACTAGTCCGTGCCTGTGCACCGGACAAGTCCGTTGTTTCTGAACCAAAACCTAATTCCTTCATTCCCTAATGCCTTCCATTGCCATATTATCTCACCAATACCTTGTATAACCTGTATTTTACCTTGATCACTCATTCTCAGATCATGTCGAGCTCTGACTACGAAATGTCCGATTTTGAGTCCGAAGTGGCACCTCGGCCCTCGGCGGGTCTTGGCAAGAAACGCCAAGAGAAACCCTCCGAGCCAGCTCCCTCACCTCCCCAAGTCAGAAGGAAAGTGTGTGTGAAGAAAGCTGCATCGAAGGCCGGCACCTCCTCAAGTGGCCTTCGACAAACCAAAGGAAAGGGCAAAGGAGTTGCCACAGGGCCAGTTGGGCCCCTCAAGCTGCGTGCCCCCAGAGAAGGGGCCCGGGACCCAAATGAAGAGAAGTTCACTGGCAAGGGCAGCGAGGTGGCTGCTAAGCTGAGAGGGGTAGACTGCTATGCAAGATCCAAGCAAGCAGCAGATGGCAGATTTTGGTCCAATTTCCACTCGGACTTCTACAAATTGGTCTATTTGCCTATGAAGACCCCAGTGGTGCGCAGTCAATGGATTGACTGGGCCCACCTGGAGAAGAAGAAGTGTGCAGCCTTTGATGAGGTTATTGCAGCTGCTGAGAAACACGGACTGAAGGACTTGTTTGCCTTCAGATATAACTGGAATGATGAAGTGATTGCACAGTTTTATGCAACGTGCCACTTCTCCAGTGAAGACGAGGAAAGTGTGACTTGGATGACTCATGGATCCAAGTACTCAATTACTCAAGAAGAGTTTGCCAGTTTGCTGCACCTTGAGTCTGGAGGACATGACCACCTCATTATCCACAACATAGGGGTCATTGAGAGGGACAGGATGAAGTTCCTGTATGAGCCCAACTCCAAGTATGTCCCTCCCTCTACCAAGAATATGAAGCCTTTCTTTGTTGTGCTCAATAGAGTCCTCCGGAAGACAATAGCCCCCAAGGATGGGGATGCAGGGAGTGTACAAGGCTACCTCCGGACCCTGATGAGGGTCATAAGCAAGGACAGAAAGTTTGATGTGGCTGAATATATCTGGAATGATATGGTCAATATCTCAAGCACCCCCAACCGATCCTGTGGCTATGCCCCCTACTTGATGTTTATGATCGAGAAGGTCACAGGGATCGAGTTCGTGAAGGATGTGGAGCACACTCCACTAAGGCCTCAGAAGCCTCAGCCAGTAATTGTCCAAGCTCCTCCATCGCCGGCCTCAAGCCCCGAGGCACCGGCAAGACAAGAAGAAGCTGCTAGGGCTCCTCCTCCCTCCAGGGAAGCCCCTACGAAAGGATCCGCCAGTGGGATCCTGAAGTACTTGGTGTCTCTTCTCTCCTCCTGCAAGAAAACTGAAGTGAAGCTTCATAAGCTCAACCAGAAGAGGAAAGAAGACATGAGGTACATAAAAGCAAATGTGAAGCAGCTGTGTGAGAAACTGGAGATCAACCCAATAGGGTCTCCAGTCATTTCTGAAGACTCTGATCTGGACGTCACTGAACTCAGCCCCTTGACTACATCCGAGCTTGCCTATTTTGGCATTGGGGGCTCGAGCAGCTCCGTTCCTCCTCCTCCCTCTCAACCTCGCCAAGAAGAAAGCGATGAAGATGATGAAGACGATGAGAGGACTGACAGCGAAGAGTGAAGCCCTAGGACCTCCCTCTCTCTCTTTTTGGTGTCTTGATGCCAAAGGGGGAGAGATTGAGGGGGAGCTTCTAGACTTAGCTTTAGCTGCATAGAATGCGAGGAGAGAGTCTCCATGTATTTTCTATTTGTGATTGTAATTGTTTAACGCTATTTTCATATCATGTTTGGTCCTATGTTAAATTGCTCAGTTAATTTGCATGTGTGTGATGAAATCTGAATTCTTGCTCCTCAAATGCTATATTCACTTGATATTAGTTGATCAATGCAAATTCTGTCATTCTTAATGCATTCATGCTCTTAGTATGCATCCCATCATAAAGAATGCACATATGAATGATTCTCTTGTTGCTTGATGCATTTTTGAGTCATATGTGCACACTTTATGAAAAAAAATCTCATTTTATACCTCATTTTGTAAAATCTCAATTGGTTGTCATCAATCACCAAAAAGGGGGAGATTGAAAGTGCATCTAGGACTCCCTCGTGGGTTTTGGATGATTTATGACAAGCAATTGGGATCCTAATTCTTTTGTTGAGATGAATGCAGAAAAATGATGAAAGATGAGCAAAGTGCCAAAAAGAGGAAATTGAGAAGGAAAATGGATTTGAGCTCAAGGAGAAGAAACTAGTAGTTTAGTATGTGTGGAGTGTGTTAAGGAAACACACCCAAGAGCTCATTCTCATTTAATCACACACACACATGCACAAAGCTATACAGGACCGGACTAGTCCGATGTCCACCGGACTAGTCCGATATCACATCCTGCACAAGATCGGACAAGTCCGGTCATCACCGGACTAGTCCGATAATTCTTCTGTTCCACTTCGGACTAGTCCTCCCCAGTGCGGACTAGTCCTCAACACAATGCACAGGTCACTAGATCGGACAAGTCCGGTCTCCACCGGACTAGTCCGATATCCTTTCTGATCCACTTCGGACAAGTCCGGTGTTTACACGGACTAGTCCGATATACACACTGATCTAAATCGGACAAGTCCTCCAAGTGCGGACTTGTCATCCTAAACACTAAAGGTTTCACAGGTCCGGACCAGTCCGATGACAATCGGACTAGTCCGAAGTTTTCCAGCAGTGAAATCAGACAAGTCCGTTTTCAAACGGACTAGTCCGATATTCCTGGACACTTAGGGTTTGCTTCTCACAGCACACCGGACTAGTCCGGTCACCACCACGGACTAGTCCGAATTTTCTGAACCCTAACGGTAACTTCCAGAAACCCCTTATAAATAGAGGTGCACGGCCCACTTTAAAACTCTCTCGAACCCTAGCGCCGTCACACCTCCCAAGAGACCTCAAAAACTACCTCTCTCCACAAAACCAAGTGCTAAATTGATCACTACATTGAAGATCACTTGTAGATCGTTGGAGAGGGCACTTGATACGCGATTGAGCTCTTGGTTTGAATCTCTAACACACTCTTGCATCTCAGTTTGTATATTTTGAAGTGTGTTATTGGTGGTCTTGAATCTTGTAATCAAGGGAGCGCTCAACTTGTGAGATCGCCCCTTAAACTCGGTGATTTACCCCTGTGTGATTAGTGGAAGAGGATTGGCCTTCGTGGCGATCCGAACGAGGGAAGGGTTAGTGAAGACCCGGCCCTTTTGTGGGCTCCTCAACGTGGACGTAGGCTGCCTTCGTGGTAACCGAACCACGGGATAAATCTTGTGTCTTTCATTTGTGTTCTTTATTCTAGTTGATCAACATTATCTAGGGTTTGATTAGATTTGTTGAATACAAAGTTAATAGTTGAAATAAAGTCATATTCTTAATAGAATCTGTTACACAACTATTGAACTGATCACAAAGTTTATATTTCCGCTGCAAAAGTCAACAAACAATCAAATTGACCTAACTTGATCAACCTAGCCCGTAAAATCCGGACTAGTCCGCACTTTACCGGACTAGTCCGTTATATCTGTTTTTTGATCTCGTTGTTGAAGTGTTACAGGAACCGATAAAATTCAAGAAGGCCTATTCACCCCCCCTCTAGGCCAACATTCAAAATTCTACTTCCAGGCCTACTTTATGCCTTTCTAAATGGCAATTTGGATGGCCCTGTCATCATAAGTGACGATCTTTCGGATGATGAGACAGTCAAACTCATTGCCATCTTAGAAAAGCATAGAGCTGTTTTTGGCTATTCCTTAGAAAATCTTAAGGGGATTAGCCCTGCGCTATGCACCACCCATCGCATTCCCATTGGCCCTGAGAGTGTCCCTTCAATATATCCTCAAAGGCGATTAAATAATGTGATGCGGGAACTTGTCAAGATGGAATTCTTAAAACTTCTGCATGCCGGGATTATCTACCCTATTCCTCATAGTGAATGGGTAAGCCAAGTTCGAGTTGTGCCCAAGAAGGGAGGTATGATGGTTATTCAAAATGAGAAGAATGAATTGATTTCTCAACAAACCGTCATGGGATGGAGGATGTGCATTGGTTACCGAAAACTTAACAAGGATACAAGGAAGGATCATTTTCCACTGCCCTTCATTGATGAGATGTTAGAGCGGTTGGCAAAACATTCCTACTTTTGTTTCCTTGATGGGTATTAAGGTTATCATCAAATCCCAATCCACCCCGACAATCAAAGTAAGCCCACATTCACATGTCCCTATGGGACTTATGCCTACTAGCATATGTATTTTGGACTGTGCAATGCTCCTGCTTCTTTTCAAAGATGCATGATGTCTATCTTTTTTGACATGATTGAGGGGATCATGGAAGTTTTCATGGATGATTTCTCCGTCTATGGGAAAACATTTGATCATTGTCTGGAAAATTTAGACAAGGTCTTACAAAGTTGCCAAGAGAAGGACCCAGTACTTAATTGGGAAAAGTGCCATTTCATGGTCCATGAAGGCATCGTTCTAGGGCACTTAGTGTCCGAAAGAGGGATAGAGGTGGACAAAGCAAAAGTTGTAGTCATTGAAAAACATCCACCTCCTATCAATGTTAAGGGAATCCACATCTTGTTAGGTCATGCGTGGTTCTATCGGCGATTCATCAAAGATTTCTCAAAAGTCGCTAGACCCTTTGTAAAACCCCACTTTTATGGCATGTTAAGTTCATATGGGTTTTGTGATCAACTATTCTGGATATCCAATATAATGGTACACATGAACTATGCCATCCAAAACTTTTCTTGCACTCTTTGTTAGATTCTTTTATCATGGGTATTAGACTTCACCATGAATCCAAATTATATTCTATTCACCTTTTTAAGAATAAGAATTTTTGGATAAGGATTAGTAAGCAATGCACAATGAAGCCCTAATAAGCTCTAAACCAAATATTCAAATTAAGGGCTCTAAATTTTTCCATGAGCTCCTAAATTCCTCAATAGCATGCTTACAAAGTTTCAAGATTTTAGAAACTCATCTACTATTTTTATTGAGGTGCTTGGCAAATTTGAATCAAATTCAAATCTGAATTTTTAATTCTTCTCCAACTTCTTTAAACATAAGAATTGAGTTCACCATTGTGTTCAGAATAATTCATTTGCCATCTACACAAAATTTCATGATTTTTGGAGTTGATCTTCTATTTTTAAATGAATTAGTAACTGAACTGTGGGGAGAATCACTGGACAGTGGGCCCCACATGTCAGCTCCCCTTTTTAAACGGATCAGCTCAACCCCGCCACCTCTGCACCGCCGCGCCCCCGCTCGACACCACGCGCGCGCATGCAGCTCCAGCGAGCTGCCTGCCTGCTCGCCGCGGCCCTATAAAAGGCCGGCCGAAGCTCCCTTTACTCCTCATCCCCGATCACAACTCCACTGCCTCGCAACTATTCTTCTGCCGCGCGCCATCGCCGCCGCTCGACACTGCTCCGCGGCGTGCCGCCGTTCCGCGCCGTTTCAAGCCAAGCTCCAAAGAGCAAAAAGGTGCGCCTGATCAAACTCTAGCTCATGGTACAAACCGTTTCCCTTATCGTTGAAGCTTGAGCGAGTTATTGTTCGTTTCCCCTACGGCCGAGAGTAGATAACTAGCTATGATTTCATGTCAATTCCTTTTCGGCAAGCAATCATCCTTTGCAATTACTTAGAGACAGTTTCTATAGGCCCTAGCGCTCCTGTCTGAGCAAAAACCTTTAAGAATCATCAAGCAACGGCTCTGAATTTCGAGTTTTGCTCGCTGCCGGTGAGAAAACCTCGGTTCACCGTCGAACTCATGATTCCCGGCAACTCACTCCCCTTCTGCGCCCATATCCTTGAACTCCATCATCCCAGAAAGGTTTTGGAGCAATTCCCAAGTGATTTGAGCTACTCTATTGAGAGTTCTATGTTGCCCGAGCGCTCATCGCCGCCACCGCCGTCGCACGACCTTTTCCGGCGAGCTTCAAGACCCACTGACCTCACCATCGTGCTCAGCGACCCCAAAAACCCCCAGGCGGCAAGTTTCCGCGAATCTGGTGCGTTGGATTGGCCGGCGGCGAGCTCGCCGGCGAGCCACCGTCGCGGGTTCCGCTCCGCGCGAGCACCGGCCCGAGGTAGACGATGACCCCATCGGGTCCCACCTGCCATTCACTGCGGGATCACGGTGCGGCTGAGATCTAGTGTGGCTGCGCGCTTTAATTCTGTGGACCCCGGTGCTGCCTCAACCAGAATGTGCCACGTGGTCTTTGGGATATATTTAATTCCAGAAATTTATCCAAACTTCTAAATTGAATATCTTTCTGTATAATACTCCAAAAATCTTCAAACAAATTTTATTCGAAAGCTCTTGAGCTCTAGTTTCTGTCAATACCAATTAGGTTCTGTGAAACTCAGAGTTAAATTCTGTAGAAAATAATCTTTCCTAATGCAAATGCAATTTTTCCAGACAAGATATCCACGGGAAAATTCCCCAAAATTCACATAAAATTTATTGTCCTAATCTTGATTATCAGGCAAAGTTTGGGAGCCATAGCACCTGTTTTATCTCTCTGTATAATTCAATTTCCTTTTTCAGTTATTGAATTTTCACAGCTATTAGGTTGCTTTATTAGGTCCCAAAATTTTACTGAGTCTTCCTTTAGTCATACCCTAACTCCTGTTAAAATCTTGTATTTAATTAACCTACTATACTAGTCCTAAATCAGCTACAAACTAAATATTGATTTAATGTCTAGAAACTCAATTATAAAGTAAATCCAGAAATTCTTGCCGAATTAGAAATACAATAACCCCTTCCCCGCAAGCTTAGAAAATTATGAAACAAATTTTGCTAAGACCAGCACCACTCCCTCTATCTTGATTATCAACTGTTAGCTAGGTTCAAGCTACAGTTTCCTCTCGGAAATTTTTGGAAGTTGATTGCTTGCCACACTTTCGGAGACCACAATCTGCTATGATCATCTCCTGTTCTTTGCAAGAGCCTTGATCATATTCCCTAGCATCTACCATCGAAGTTCCAAAGCCAATTAAGGTCTCTGTCATATAGTGATCACCATGAATTAATTTATGGTCGTAAAATAAATAAATTTCAAAGTCATTTATATATCCATGTTATCTGCATATCGTATAGTGACCGAAGTCGAGGAGGAGCCAGAAGCCTTGGAAGAGAACCTTCCAATTTTTAACTCAGAACCTGACCTGCAACAAGGCAAGCCCCGGTTTGCATTTAAGTCGTTTATAAACTTTTGCTTTATCACTATGATTAGTATATGAATTGTGCATTACGTTTAGGGTGAATGATACTCCACATGCATGACCAAAAATCCCAGGGTTTATTTGGCACGAGTTACAGTTTGACCTGTAGTAACTGCTTTGCTAATGCATAGGAAATCCGGTATAAGTCGAGTAGTTGGAATCTACTCGCGAGAGATGTAGGACATATCTCACAGGATTGGTTAGACAGAAAATGGCTTAATATAATGAAATTGAGACCGGGCAGGGAATGGCTAGGAAGCGGCGAGAAGTGAGTCTCGGTCGCATAGCCCTGCCTGTGTCGATTAAGGCCCGTCCGTATGCGGCCCCTTCGGAAAAGCTTGAATTGTACCGGCAACATAATGGACATATGGAATCCAATAAACTGACGTAGCTTGGTCACTTGGGTGTTGAGGCATACCGTTCCGTTTTATAGGTGTGGGCTGAGGGTAGCAAGGTGTAAATCCGCTGGTGGGCCCGTCAGAGTACGCCCCACGCAGGGACCTCCTGCCCGTGATGGATCGACCGGTTCGGCATTTGAGTGTCTTGCGAAAGGTTGCCATATACGCCTAGTACTGAAGTGTTATGTAGGTACAGGTGTGCTCGCTGACACTTCCGAGCGACGTATGTGTCGTGTTGTCCGGGTGTGTCCTGATTGCAATCACTGTCCCTCGCAGTAATAGAGTACCACTTGTTCACTGAGCGGTGACGTAGTAAATACTAAAGAAGCCAGAAAATCATATTGTATTGAATTATAATTACTTTGCAACCTTGTATGATTTAGAGATAGTACAATTAAAAGTTTACAATTTCCCCATACTTTAGCTGTAATAGCATTATGTGCTCTGAGCATGTCATATCATCGGTAAAGCGTTTCTTGTTTGATTGTGGAACCCATGATGTGCCGTGCTTGGAGAATGTCATTTGCTACATAAAACCTGATTATAAGGACCCACTTGTAGGCGAGTCCATTTATGCTATTCCTTACCTATGTTTAGTGTCCCCTTGCATATGTCTAGTGAGACGGTTAAGACTTGCTGAGCCTTATGCTCATGTTTGCAGTTAACGAGTTTTTGCAGGTTTTTCTGTCGATGAAGGGTTTGACGATGAGGCTGCACCCCCTCCAGGGTGTACAGCCGAGTGGGAACCCTGCACGCCGCCCTAAATGAGTGTTGCTAGTGCAAAGTATCCCCGGCATGGATAACTTTGCTTTTTGCATAGCTAGTGCTGAGAGCGTAGCTATGATATGTATATATTTCTTTACATCCGTTAGTATTGTGAAAACTTCCGCTGTATGAAAAATAAAAGACTCTGTCTTGTACTTATTCAGGTTCTATTCTTGTATAACTGTTGGGTGTCGCATCGCACGACACCACCCAATGAGATCCTCGGATGTGTGGACTCCGGTCCTCACAGACATGGTATCAGAGCTTCGTTGGGAACAGTGTACCGGAAAAGAACATATTTTCAAAAATTAGGAACTTGAGTGAGGAAATTAGTTATATGCCTTTATAAGGAGTATTATTAGTATAAGATATAAAGGTGGAAAACTAACTATGTGTTATTATATTTTGTAACGACGCCCCGACATCAGGTAAGAGGTAAGGTACGCCACCGAGAGCGGATCAATCTCGGTAAGCTCAGCATACGAGAGGTGGTATGTGAAATTTCCGTGGCTTGGCACGGAAAGTCAATATGAGTCTTTGAAACTTTCCATGTTTCTGAGAACATATGACACGCGGTACCCCAGCGTGACACAAAGTTAGAGGGAAACCCCGTCGGGTGGTGTGTAACCCGATAGTGTGTTCTCATATCTATGAGAACATGCGAACACGTATGCCCGAGCGTGTATAAGCCAGATCGTACGGGAGTCTTTGCTGTACAGACGTATTTACATCCATGTACCTCGAGGCATGACTTCGCTCGAGGGCGACTCACTCCAGAGTCGTATGCTTTTACTTTCAAATATAATTGTATATTGTGGTTACCTGTTCTGTTTCCCCGCCGCCGTACTGCGTGCCTGTGCCAGGGGATTGTTTGCTTTCTGCAGGGATACTAATTTCGGTAGAGGACCGTGTAGAAACCGTTTGCGAGAGAACAATATAGGAACCACCTGTAGACGTAACCGGATGTACCGCATAGAATTTCCTCTCGTGAGGCACGTAGTACCGTCAGTATCAAACATGATACTAGACCCTCCCCACCGACAGAATGGTTGCATTGTGTTTTGAGAAAGTCCGACTATCAGATACTGATAATTTCGGGCTCAACTTGATAAGGTAGATCGAACCAAGATTCTTGCTTTCTGGTAGAAGTGGCTCAACTTCGCCAGGTTGTAATCTTGGTTAGCAATTAGATAACATAAGAGTATCCTACATGGATGGAAAGCTCGTGAAGGTCTCTCCATCTTTTCCGTTGACCATAAAGACAGAAAAGCTTGTTAATCTGTTGAAAACTGGGGTTTACTGTAATTACTCCATATGAACCCACCTTTGTACCGTTTCTGTATTCTTGCCATAACTCACTGTAGAAAAATCCACTACCTTATTGGGATATATGTTTGAGAAGGGTAGGTGGAGATTTACGAGTTTTTTATGGGGAGTCTTTCCTGATTTTAATTAGAGTTTAACCAAATTGGGAAGTCAGCACAGTGAACTGCATGACTGCTGATGCAAACCAGTCAGTTTTACTGTTAAGTTTTGATAGTTATAACTCCTAATCCAGAACAGTGATATGGTTGCACGTATACATTTCTGGAAAGATTAGGAAATCACCTATCAACCTTATTTACCGCTCCTGACCTGGATCTGGGTATAGCTATGCCTAATTCCATTTGTCGCAAATTTGGTTCCTGCAGACCAGAACTTGGAACAGTTTGCACATAATTGTGAATTGATGCATAATACCTTCATGACAAGGTTTTCGTGGTGGAACTTCTTTAGTTCTTGATTGTCAACACGATGACACTCAATGTGTATTTTGACATTACCTCAATATCTTATCATAATGAACCTGTATAGAATGTGGAGGTAAGCCCATATACAGGGGAGGTTCTGTCGAAATTTCCAGAACCCTTGAGTCAACTCGAAACCGGTATAGATTGTTCATACTAGTTCAACAGTGGCTGTATGAGTACAATCTGAAAAGGTTTTGAAGTGTACTACAATTTTTGTATTCAACATAAAGTTTAGTTCTGATTTCTTCTGTATGAAACTTACGGGTTAATGCAGACAGGTCAGATAAACTAAAACTATGCTCATTTCCAGATTGCGGCTTTGACTGAACCAATTGATTATGGATATTTCTTTTTGTCCCACATCCTCAGTGATTGGGTTGAATACTTAAACGGTGTATTGACATTCGGGTATATTTGTCCACAGATGGCAGCACCAAGAATTCAGTTGCCTAATGGATGGGTGTTCTCAACATGCACCGGGCACGCCGGTTTCCCGGACGTGTTTGCACGGTTGCTCGGCCAGTTTGGCTATTTGGTGTTACCTAGCTATTGGGGCAAGAAGTTCCAGGAGGGCGGTATGTGGAGTTGCACCATCTACGTCGATGTGCCTGCCGGTCCACCGCACCTCGGATGGGCTCCATACTCCATCAAGATCAAAGGATTGATATTAGAAGAAACATGGAGCTACGCCGCAAGTGTTGCCATAGGGAGGTTTTGCAAACTCCATTACCGTCATCTGGTGGGTACTCCGTATGAGTTCTTTCCAGTTAACGGCAGGGCTTCTGAAGCCTGGGCAACCCGCTTGCTTGCGGAGGTGGGAGAGCATGGTGAAACATCCGCAACAGCCTTAGCGATGTATGCAGCAGCATCACATCGCGAGAAGGGTAATCAAAGGACATGCATAAAAGAACTGACAAACAATCTGAAGCAAGCCATGATGCAAGCAAATCACCTTGAGTGGGCAAATGACGGACTTAGGGATATGATGGCTCCTCTCAATCATCGTTTGAACCTTAGGGAGAATCAGTGGCATGACGCTGTTATGGATTTGGCCGCGTCTCGCCAGGAGACTCTAGAGAGAGATATTGATCTGGAGGCAAGCCTACTCTATGGGCATCAACGGGACACCCAGTTGAACGTGGTGACTGCAGACAGGGATCAGTCCAGAGTAGAGGCTCAGAGCTGGAAGACCAGCTGTGAACAGGCTCAGCAAGAGAATGAGGCCTGGGGGATGTTTATGATACAGGCAGATTGGCAAGCTATGGCTGCCAAGAAGACGTTGATGTTGAACGATGTATCAACTTCTACTCCAGCACCCGTATCAGAGGTGCCTAGCCATGAAGATGAAGAAGAAGAAGAAGACCCAGAGGAACTTGAATACGTCGAGTAGAGCGTATTGAAGTTAGATGTGGTAGCACTTCCGCCAACACAGAGCAACATATAGTTAAATGGTTGCTAGTGTCTCTCTTTTGTGACCATGTTTGTGTCATATTAAGAGTAATGGTTGTGGTGTCTAGATAATTAGATGAGTATGACATGTCAGGAAGACCAAGTATGGTAGAGATGTATTTCCATACAGGGAGTCCATCATTTTGGGTTTACTACTGTAAACTTGGTCATGAGATGGTATATTTTGTATAAAGTTTATGCTTTATCAATATATGTAAATGTTATGCATCGTCTATTATTATCTACCGCATTTCTAAGGGAGGATGAACTTGAGGCAATGGGACTTACCGTGTTAATCATTGTATTGCAGTATGGTGCGTACTCGTACAGCCTCAGAGGTGGGAGGATCTAGTGGAGGACAGGGGGATGGCACACCACCCCCGGGGCAGAATACGCCTCAGGCGCAACCACCTCCACCACCTCCAACCACACTCCCCAGGAGTCTCGCGGAGGTTCTCGCTGCAGTACTCGGCTCGCGCGACGAGCAAACCGAGCTACTGCGGACTCTGGTGCAGCACTCGTCCCGTCAAGGGGGACGACAAAATGATGGACCACGTCAGCAATTTCAGAGTTCCTACTCTGATTTCTCATCGACACATCCACCGGTATTCAGAGAGGCCGATGAACCGTTGGATGCGGATAATTGGCTCCGCACCATTGAAGGAAAGTTCAGTTTACTCGAGGTAACCGAACAGCAGAAGACGTTGTTTGCAGCGCAACAACTGCAGGGGTCTGCCGGTGCGTCGTGGGCCAATTACCTTGCCGCACGCCCCGCAGGCCATGTCGTAAGCTGGACCGAATTCCGGGAGGCGTTTCACGCCTACCACATCCCTCCCGGGATTATGAGGAGGAAGCTTCAAGAGTTCTTGGAGCTAAGGCAAGGCGGAAGGAGTGCATACGAGTACTCCAAATCATTCAACCACTTGGCCCAATATGCTCAGGACCAAGTGAATACCGAAGATCGGAAGCGGGAATGTTTCTACCGGGGTTTGAACCCCAAGTTGAAGGACAAGCTTGTCCTGTTCAACCGCGGCAGCTTCAACGACATAGTCAATGCCGCTATCATGCAGGAGGACGCTACGCGCGAGCTGTCCTCAGATAAGAAGAAGAGGAGTGTTCCGCAGGGCAGCGGAGGTGGTGCTCCTCAGAAGTACCGTATGGTGTATCGATCGCCATCCGGCCAGAGGTGGCAACCGCCCTCACGACCATCAATGTCCAGTGGTCGCCAGACCAGCAACTTCGGATTCCGGCCACAACAACAACAGGGGATGGTCCCACGTGCACTTCCACCTCCACCACGTGCACCGGGATTCCGTCCTCCCCTTCGTATTGGCCAAACCCCGTACACGTGTTTCACGTGTGGACGTACGGGGCACTTCGCCAAGGATTGTCCGCAGAATCGACAAGGCGGAGGGCCATCATCCTACCAGGGGGCCAACCCACCCCGCAATTAGTTCAAGAAGCCAGCCACCAGACCCGGCAACATCCACCACCTCGCCATCGAGGACGTTCCAGAAGGCGCACCCGTGCTCACGGGTACGTTCTCTATCTTCGATCAACCCGTAGTCATACTCTTTGACTCCGGAGCTTCACACAATGTCATTAGTAAATCTTTTGTCGTTAAAAGTCAATTGCCTGTTATCTCCACAAAAACTCCATATATGATTTGCACTCCAGCAGGGAGGGTAGTAACATATGAGGTAGCCCATAAAGTGCCTCTTGACCTAGATGGGAACGTCTATCCTACCTCCTTCATTATCCTAGAGACTCAAAAGCTAGATATCATCCTAGGAGTGGCATGGTTGCAATACCATGGTGCTATTCTTGATATCGTTCCTCGAAAAATTTATCTAAACTCTCCACTCCATCAACCCCAGGTTCTCAATCTTGAGAACATCATTCCATTAGACCCATCCACTCACAACACCGAGGTTATGGAACTTAAGGATATTCCGGTAGTATGTGAATACCCCGACGTGTTTCCTGAAGATCTCCCTAGGATGCCACCAGAAAGGGATATAGAGTTCAAGATTGAACTTGTGCCAGGAACAGTACCAATCTCAAGACCACCCTACAAGATGACACCCAAGGAACTTGCAGAACTTAAGGAACAGTTAACCGAACTTGAGAACAAAGGTTTCATACGTCCAAGTTCATCGCCATGGGGTTGTTCTGCACTGTTTGTAGAAAAGAAAGATAAGACCTTGAGGCTGTGTGTAGATTATCGTCCACTTAATGCTGTCACCATCAAGAACAAGTATCCACTACCGCGCATTGATATTCTTTTCGATCAATTAGTGGGTGCTAAAGTGTTTTCGAAGATGGATCTTCGTTCTGGTTATCATCAAATTAGAATCCGACCAGAAGATATATCCAAGACAGCATTCTCAACAAGGTATGGACTGTATGAGTATCTGGTTATGTCCTTCGGATTAACCAACACCCCGGCTCATTTCATGTATCTCATGAACTCAGTGTTCATGCCGGAATTGGACAAGTTCGTCGTGGTCTTCATTGACGACATACTTGTGTATTCAAAATCCGAAGAAGAACATGCTCAACACTTGCATATTGTGCTTCAGCGATTACGGGACCATCAGTTGTATGCTAAGTTCAGCAAGTGTGAATTCAGGATCAACCAGGTGCCATTTTTAGGGCACATCATTTCAGCAGAAGGTATTGCAGTTGATCCAAGCAAGATCAAGCAAGTCCTCAAATGGGAGTCTCCAAAGTCTGTACATGAAGTCCGAAGTTTCCTGGGTTTAGCAGGATATTACCGGAGGTTTATACCCAGTTTCTCCAAAATAGCTAAACCAATGACAGAACTTCTGAAGAAAGGACAAAAGTATGTATGGACTGAGGCATGTGAGGCAGGTTTCAAAGCATTGGTAAAACACCTTACAACGACACCAGTTTTAGCCCAACCAGACACTACCAAAGCATTTGATGTCTATTGCGATGCATCTGGGATTGGTTTAGGTTGTGTGTTAATGCAAGAGCGAAGAGTGATCGCGTATGGATCGCGACAGCTTCGGAACCACGAGCAGCACTACCCGACTCATGATCTTGAACTGGCTGCTGTGGTGCTAGCATTGAAGATGTGGAGGCATTATCTACTGGGTAATTTAGTACACCTCTACACTGATCACAAAAGCTTGAAATACATCTTCACCCAGAAGGATTTGAATATGCGACAAAGGCGATGGTTAGAATTGATCAAGGATTATGAGATTGAGATCCACTACCATCCAGGCAAGGCGAACGTAGTCGCAGACGCTCTGAGCCGCAAGTCCCATATCAACAATCTTTCCATTACCTCGATGGAGGGAAAAGAAGAATTGAGTCTCTACTTGGTTCCATATGGGGCGCTCTACAATCTCGCTCTCATTCCTACCATCAGGGAGGATATTATGGCAGCTCAGAAGGCGGACAAGGGGATGTCACATATTCAGCAAAGAATAAAGAAGGGGGAGATGAAATGCTTCCGAAGTGACGATGAAGGTACCCTCTGGTTTAACGACCGTATAGTGGTACCCCGAAACATGGAACTTCAGAGGAAGATACTGGATGAAGCTCATTTATCCAAGTATTCCATTCATCCGGGGAGTAACAAGATGTACCAAGATTTGAAGAAGAAATTCTGGTGGACTCGGATGAAGAGAGAAGTAGCTAAATACGTGTCCGAGTGTGATACGTGTCGGCGAGTAAAGGCCGACCATATGAAGGCAGCTGGACAGCTTCAACCTTTAAGCATACCGGCTTGGAAATGGGAGGATATCAGTATGGATTTCATTGTTGGGTTGCCTCCCACTATCCATAAACACGACTCAATTTGGGTGATCGTTGACCGATTGACCAAATCGGCTCATTTCATACCGGTCCGCGTGGCATACGATGCGAGGCGATACGCGGAAATTTATATCTCCAGAATAATATGTCTACATGGTGTACCCTGTACCATCATCTCAGATCGTGGAGCTGAATTTGTTTCGCGATCCTGGGAGCATCTCCACGCTGCACTGGGAACCAAGTTAATTAGGAGCTTGGCCTATCATCCTCAGACCGATGGTCAGACCGAACGGGTGAATCAAGTGCTAGAAGACATGCTTCGTGCCTGTGCCATCCACCAGGGCAAGAACTGGGATGATCATCTACCTTTGGCGGAGTTTTCATACAACAACGGTTACCAGGCTAGCATCCAGATGGCGCCATATGAAGCTCTCTATGGCCGAAAGTGTCGCACACCCTTGAACTGGTGCGAATCAGGTGAACGGGCAGTGTACGGCATCGACTTGGTAAATGAAGCCGAGGATCGAGTTCGCACTATTCAGGCGAACCTCAAAGCTGCTCAGTCTCGTCAGAAGAGCTACGCGGACAAACGACGTCGACCTCTTCACTTCGAAGTTGGAGATCAAGTTTATCTCCGGGTATCCCCTATGAAGGGTATCCATCGCTTCGGGGTAAAAGGGAAGCTAGCTCCCCGCTTTATTGGGCCATTCGCAATAATCGAAAGATGCGGACCTGTGGCATATCAATTGGAGTTACCAACGTCGCTTTCAGGAGTCCACAATGTATTCCACATTTCCCAATTGCGGAAATGTCTTAAGGCTCCAGCTGATATCCGCATGGAGGATTTGGAAGATCTCCAACCAGATCTCACTTATTCCGAGCGTCCAACTCAGATCGTCGATGAGAAGACTCGCACCACAAGAAGCCGCACCTTGCGTTTCTACAAGGTCTTGTGGAGCAACCACAGTGCCGAAGAGGCCACATGGGAAAGCGAGGAGTATCTTAGAACGAACTATCCGGACTTGTTAGCGGCATATGTTCGATAGATCCTTTTTCCTTTACCTTCTTTTGTAATCTCGGGGCGAGATTCTTTTAAGGGGGGGGGGGGGGGGGGAATGTAAAACCCCACTTTTATGGCATGTTAAGTTCATATGGGTTTTGTGATCAACTATTCTGGATATCCAATATAATGGTACACATGAACTATGCCATCCAAAACTTTTCTTGCACTCTTTGTTAGATTCTTTTATCATGGGTATTAGACTTCACCATGAATCCAAATTATATTCTATTCACCTTTTTAAGAATAAGAATTTTTGGATAAGGATTAGTAAGCAATGCACAATGAAGCCCTAATAAGCTCTAAACCAAATATTCAAATTAAGGGCTCTAAATTTTTCCATGAGCTCCTAAATTCCTCAATAGCATGCTTACAAAGTTTCAAGATTTTAGAAACTCATCTACTATTTTTATTGAGGTGCTTGGCAAATTTGAATCAAATTGAAATCTGAATTTTTAATTCTTCTCCAACTTCTTTAAACATAAGAATTGAGTTCACCATTGTGTTCAGAATAATTCATTTGCCATCTCCACAAAATTTCATGATTTTTGGAGTTGATCTTCTATTTTTAAATGAATTAGTAACTGAACTATGGGGAGAATCACTGGACAGTGGGCCCCACATGTCAGCTCCCCTTTTTAAACGGATCAGCTCAACCCCGCCACCTCTGCACCGCCGCGCCCCCGCTCGACACCGCGCGCGCGCATGCAGCTCCAGCGAGCTGCCTGCCTGCTCGCCGCGGCCCTATAAAAGGCCGGCCGAAGCTCCCTTTACTCCTCATCCCCGATCACAACTCCACTGCCTCGCAACTATTCTTCCGCCGCGCGCCATCGCCGCCGCTCACCACTGCTCCGCGGCGTGCCGCCGTTCCGCGCCGTTTCAAGCCAAGCTCCAAAGAGCAAAAAGGTGCGCCTGATCAAACTCTAGCTCATGGTACAAACTGTTTCCCTTATCGTTGAAGCTTGAGCGAGTTATTGCTCGTTTCCCCTACGGCCGAGAGTAGATAACTAGCTATGATTTCATGTCAATTCCTTTTCGGCAAGCAATCATCCTTTGCAATTACTTAGAGACAGTTTCTATAGGCCCTAGCGCTCCTGTCTGAGCAAAAACCTTTAAGAATCATCAAGCAATGGCTCTGAATTTCGAGTTTTGCTCGCCGCCGGTGAGAAAACCTCGGTTCACCGTCGAACTCATGATTCCCGTCAACTCACTCCCCTTCTGCGCCCATATCCTTGAACTCCATCATCCCAGAAAGGTTTTGGAGCAATTCCCAAGTGATTTGAGCTACTCTATAGAGAGTTCTATGTTGCCCGAGCGCTCATCGCCGCCACCGCCGTCGCACGACCTTTTCCGGCGAGCTTCAAGACCCACTGACCTCACCATCGTGCTCAGCGACCCCAAAAACCCCCAGGCGGCAAGTTTCTGCGAATCTGGTGCGTTGGATTGGCCGGCGGCGAGCTCGCCGGCGAGCCACCGTCGCGGGTGCCGCTCCGCGCGAGCACCGGCCCGAGGTAGACGATGACCCCATCGGGTCCCACCTGCCATTCACTGCGGGATCACGGTGCGGCTGAGATCTAGTGTGGCTGCGCGCTTTAATTCTGTGGACCCCGGTGCTGCCTCAACCAGAATGTGCCACGTGGTCTTTGGGATATATTTAATTCCAGAAATTTATCCAAACTTCTAAATTGAATATCTTTCTGTAGAATACTCCAAAAATCTTCAAACAAATTTTATTCGAAAGCTCTTGAGCTCTAGTTTCCGTCAATACCAATTAGGTTCTGTGAAACTCAGAGTTAAATTCTGTAGAAAATAATCTTTCCTAATGCAAATGCAATTTTTCCAGACAAGATATCCACGGGAAAATTCCCCAAAAGTCACATAAAATTTATTGTCCTATTCTTGATTATCAGGCAAAGTTTGGGAGCCATAGCACCTGTTTTAACTCTCTGTATAATTCAATTTCCTTTTTCAGTTATTGAATTTTCACAGCTATTAGGTTGCTTTATTAGGTCCCAAAATTTTACTGAGTCTTCCTTTAGTCATACCCTAACTCCTGTTAAAATCTTGTATTTAATTAACCTACTATACTAGTCCTAAATCAGCTACAAACTAAATATTGATTTAATGTCTAGAAACTCAATTATAAAGTAAATCCAGAAATTCTTGCCGAATTAGAAATACAATAACCCCTTCCCCGCAAGCTTAGAAAATTATGAAACAAATTTTGCTAAGACCAGCACCACTCCCTCTATCTTGATTATCAACTGTTAGCTAGGTTCAAGCTACAGTTTCCTCTCGGAAATTTTTGGAAGTTGATTGCTTGCCACACTTTCGGAGACCACAATCTGCTATGATCATCTCCTGTTCTTTGCAAGAGCCTTGATCATATTCCCTAGCATCTACCATCGAAGTTCCAAAGCCAATTAAGGTCTCTGTCATATAGTGATCACCATGAATTAATTTATGGTCGTAAAATAAATAAATTTCAAAGTCATTTATATATCCATGTTATTTGCATATCGTATAGTGACCGAAGTCGAGGAGGAGCCAGAAGCCTTGGAAGAGAACCTTCCAATTTTTAACTCAGAACCTGACCTGCAACAAGGCAAGCCCCGGTTTGCATATCAGTCGTTTATAAACTTTTGCTTTATCACTATGATGAGTAGTATATGAATTGTGCATTACGTTAAGGGTGAATGATACTCCACATGCATGACCAAAAATCCCAGGGTTTATTTGGCACGAGTTACAGTTTGACCTGTAGTAACTGCTTTGCTAATGCATAGGAAATCCGGTAGAAGTCGAGTAGTTGGAATCTACTCGCGAGAGATGTAGGACATATCTCACAGGATTGGTTAGACAGAAAATGGCTTAATATAATGAAATTGAGACCGGGCAGGGAATGGCTAGGAAGCGGCGAGAAGTGATTCTCGGTCGCATAGCCCTGCCTGTGTCGATTAAGGCCCGTCCGTATGCGGCCCCTTCGGACAAGCTTGAATTGTACCGGCAACATAATGGACATATGGAATCCAATAAACTGACGTAGCTTGGTCACTTGGGTGTCGAGGCATACCGTTCCGTTTTATAGGTGTGGGCTGAGGGTAGCAAGGTGTAAATCCGCTGGTGGGCCCGTCAGAGTACGCCCCACGCAGGGACCTCCTGCCCGTGACGGATCGACCGGTTCGGCATTTGAGTGTCTTGCGAAAGGTTGCCATATACGCCTAGTACTGAAGTGTTATGTAGGTACAGGTGTGCTCGCTGACACTTCCGAGCGACGTATGTGTCGTGTTGTCCGGGTGTGTCCTGATTGCAATCACTGTCCCTCGCAGTAATAGAGTACCACTTGTTCATTGAGCGGTGACGTAGTAAATACTAAAGAAGCCAGAAAATCATATTGTATTGAATTATAATTACTTTGCAACCTTGTATGATTTAGAGATAGTACAATTAAAAGTTTACAATTTCCCCATACTTTAGCTGTAATAGCATTATGTGCTCTGAGCATGTCATATCATCGGTAAAGCGTTTCTTGTTTGATTGTGGAACCCATGATGTGCCGTGCTTGGAGAATGTCATTTGCTACATAAAACCTGATTATAAGGACCCACTTGTAGGCGAGTCCATTTATGCTATTCCTTACCTATGTTTAGTGTCCCCTTGCATATGTCTAGTGAGACGGTTAAGACTTGCTGAGCCTTATGCTCATGTTTGCAGTTAACGAGTTTTTGCAGGTTTTTCTGTTGATGAAGGGTTTGACGATGAGGCTGCACCCCCTCCAGGGTGTACAGCCGAGTGGGAACCCTGCACGCCGCCCTAAATGAGTGTTGCTAGTGCAAAGTATCCCCAGCATGGATAACTTTGCTTTTTGCATAGCTAGTGCTGAGAGCGTAGCTATGATATGTATATATTTCTTTACATCCGTTAGTATTGTAAAAACTTCCGCTGTATGAAAAATAAAAGACTCTGTCTTGTACTTATTCAGGTTCTATTCTTGTATAACTGTTGGGTGTCGCATCGCACGACACCACCCAATGAGATCCTCGGATGTGTGGACTCCGGTCCTCACACCCTTCACTAACCTAATAGCTAAGGAAGCTCCCTTTGATTTCGATGATGAATGCCTTAAATCATTTGAAACACTAAAAAAAGGCACTCATCCTAGCTCCAATCATTCAACCTCCCGATTGGCCGCTACCATTCGAAATCATGTGTGATGCTAGTGATTTTGCTGTTGGTGCGGACCTAGACCAAACCAAATATAAAAAGCATCATGAAGTAGCCTACACTAGCAAGACTCTAACAGGAGCTCAACTCAATTATGCCACAACTGAAATAGAGCTCTTGGCAGTAGTTTTTGCTATCGATAAGTTTAGGTCCTATTTAGTTGGAGCCAAGGACAAAGTCTACAAAGACCATGCTACATTGAAGTACTTCCTCACTAAACCAAGGCTAATTTGTTTGATTCTCCTACTCCAAGACTTTGACATAGAAATCAAGGATAAGAAGGGAATAGATAATTCCTTGGCAGATCATCTCTCACATATGGAAGTCACCCAAACCCCCTATCAATGACTTGCTAACTCAAGGTGACTGTCTCTCACCCTTGGTATGCGGATATTGTGAACTTCATGGTCACGAGACACGTACCACTAGGGGAAAACAAAAAGAAACTCATCTATGAGAGTCGAAGACACCTTTGGGACGACCCATACCTCTATCAAGTTTGTGCTAATGGCCTTCTTAGAAGGTGCGTCTCATTAATCGAAGGCACCAAGATTATTGAGAAATGACATGCTAGCCCCTATGGTGGCCATTACGGTGTCTACCGTACCCACGCAAAGATCTGGAAATGTGGATTCTATGGGCCTTCTATGTATGAAGATACAAAAGAATTCATTCGCAGATATTGGAAATGCCAAAAGCATGGTGGAATCTCAGCTCGCAATGCGATGCCCCTAACATGTAATCTCCAAGTGGAATTATTTGATGCGTGGGATATTGATTTTATGGGCGCTTTACCTAGGTCTTATGATTGCGAGTATATCCTGGTGGCTGTAGATTTTGTGTCAAAATGGGTAGAAGCTTTACCATGCAAAAATGCTGATTCCGAGCAAGCTAGGAAAATGTTCCATGAGATCATTTTTCCGTGCTTTGGCACTCCCCGTATGGTCATAAGTGATGGAGGGTCTCATTTCGTAAATAAAAACTTCCGGAGCTTTTTTAGGGAACTTGGTGTCCATCATAATATTGCTACCCCGTACAACACACAAACAAGTGGTCAAGCAAAAACATCTAATAAGCAAATTAAGAATATTCTGCAAAAGACCGTCTTGGAAATGGGAACAGGATGGAAGCATAAGCTACCTGACACATTGTGGGCATACCGTGTTGCCTACAAAACTCCCATCAGCATGTCCCCGTTCCAACTTGTCTATGGGAAGACTTGTCATCTTCTGGTAGAGTTGGAACATAGAGCCTATTGGTCCATAAAGCGGTAGAACATGGACTTTTAGAAGCAGGGAAGCACCGATTGAAGCAACTCTCCGAGATGGAAGAATGGAGAGATAAGGCGTACCATAATGCCAAAATCTACAAGGAAAGAACTAAAAGATGGCATGATAAGAGAATTACACCTAAAAAGTTTAAACCTAGAGATAAAATTCTACTCTTCAATTCTAGGGTTAAACTCTTTGGACATGGGAAGCATAAAAGTAAATGGGAAGGACCTTTCACCGTAGTAGAAACCTCATCCCATGGAGAAAGCACACGCCAACGTGATGATGATCATCTATTTAAAATGAATGGACACCGACTCAAATTATTTCTCGATTCCTAGGAGGATGAGACGAAAAAAGAAATTGACGTGATAAATCTTATTGATTTTCATGCCTTTTCACATGCTTGATCGCGAGCTCTCTTTCACGTGCATTATATTCATGTCCACAATCATTCATGATCACGACAATTATTATCGTTCAATATGGACTCCCGGTCGGCAATGGTCGGATCCTTCAAAAAAGGATATGGACTCTCGGTCGTTTGCCAGGCATGTTTACGTAAATCCTCCGCACCGCGTTGAAATCGTTCGCACAAAATGTTACGAACACCGTGGGATGGACCTACAAAGTATGCTAGGTGGGCCATTGCATACCTTGGGCACTTTGTGTGTCAAATTAAAAAACTTCCTATGAAGCCAATGTGGGGACCGGGGTCCTGCCATTCCAGGATCACATTGTGCGGTGTTGTGCGATGTGACACCAAACAACACACATGAAAAATCATATCAAAATAACCAACACAAATCTTTTATTTCACAAGATTTTGTTTTACAATATAAGATACAATGCAGCAGAATATCCATACTCATGCTCTCAACTAGCTATGCACAAGAGAAGGCGAGCATGCCCAGGGATGCTTATCACGAGCAACACGAAACAGATACTATAGCACCAAGTTTATCTCGTGAGAGATAGATCTCGATGAACTCGAGGTCTCACGGACAACCACAACATAAGCATAAACTATTAATACCTGCAAAAACCACAATATAGCAACCGTGAGCACAAGACTCAGCAAGACATAACCGTCTCATCTAAGGCATGGAACTCTACATGCTAGAAACTATAAAGACAAGAATGCTGAATTTGCATAAATGGACTCGCCAAAAGTAAATCCTTAGTGGTCAGTTTTAAGGTAGCATACGCATTCCATGGGCATACAATCATTGTGAATTCCACAATCAAACAAGAAACACTTCATCCACGATGATAATCGCCCAAAGTTGCACAAGCTTCATTCAATTTTAAGGTTTGGAAATGATAACATTAATTGTGGGAATTCAAATTCATACAAGGTTGCAATACAAGATATTATTCATAGCAGCATATTCATAATCTTCCCACTACTCTTTATTTCTACGTCGAGACTCAGTGACCAAGTTTGCTCAATCCATAACCGCGAGCGACGGTGATTCGAATCAAAAACACCTGGACTGCACGACACGTATGCTCATACTCGGAGTTGCGTCGGCACACTCCACTGATGTCGCACGTAGTCACCTTTCCCCGAATTCAACCACATCAAAACAGTTCAATAGACCCAAACAGTGAGCTCCTCTCAAGGTGCACCTCGGCTGTGAGATGTTCTTGAGTAAGTTGACTCCCACCGTACTAACAGCCGACACCATAAGTGTGAGACCTATGTGTGCTGAATACATTGACTTTGACAATAATAGTTTTGAATGCTGCCATAACATCTTTCTAGCAAGGTCCGACTCTAGCTCTGAGCCTTTGCATGGTCCGACAATAGGTCTGACATTCTTTGTTTAGGTCCGACTAGTTTTTGGGTAGCTCCAGAGAGCTTTGTCTTTAACTGCGGCATGTCTTTGATAGCTCCGGCATGTCGTTGTTGAGCTCCGATATATTTTACTAGGTCCGACTTATGTTGGTTAGCTCCGACATGTTTTTCTAGCTCCAACTTTTGGGTTAACTAGTTCCGACTAGGTTTGGCAAGCTCTGGCACTAGGTACTAGCTTTGGTAAGCTCTGGCGCTAGGTTATACTAGCTTTTGTAAGCTCCGACTCAAGCTTCGGTTAGCTTTGGCGAGGTTCGGAGCTTGATTGCAGTGGTTCTGCTTTTAACATGCAATGTTTCGAACTTTCTTTATATTATTGTTTTACTGTGGTTTTACAACATGCTTATGTGAGGTGTTCACGTTAGGTGTTGTGTTTGGAACTAATTTGAGTCAAGTCGCGGACTTGGGCTCGTACGGATTGGTTATTTATTCATCTGCAAGTGTTGCTTCGGTTCAAGACATGGCTGGTGACGGGATCCATTGAACTAGTCTTACGGAGAAGATGACGTTCAACAACCAAGTTCGGGAGGAATTGTGGTTGAGTTGATCGGGAGGTCGTGCAGCATGTATGAATCAAGAATAATGCATATGAAGGTATAGTGGATGTCATTGGAAGATGTTTGCACGTGTGCAAGGAGTGCATGGACGTGGCTACATGGTTCCGAGGCATGATGAAGAGATGTGGACGTAAAGAACAGGTCAGAAAGTTCCAATTGACTAAGTTATGGTCTCAGGCTGCGGCTGAGTCGGGTTTGACTAAAATATGAAAAGATTTGAGCTGATTATGTTAGGATTTTGTGTGGGTCCTGAATTCGGGTTGTTTTAGGAATGTGGGATATGTTCCTAATGTGTTTGGAAGTCTTAAGATTGCTTCTATCTGCGTATAGTAGAGTCTTGACCAGTTTTGGAAAGTTACGATCCGTGAATTGAGTAGGATTAGAGTCCTAGTTAGGTTTGGGTTGGCCTAAGGGCTGGTTATATAAGCAAGGGAGGCCAGAGCTCGTGGTAGACGACTTTGGGTCTGTTCCTCTTGTGTTCTATTGAATAAATATAGTAGTTTAAAGGAACTTTTGTGCCTTGTTTGTCCGACTTGTTTCAGGCAAGTTTTTCTCGTTCAGTTTTCTGCATAGCACAACCTTTCTTCGGTGGTTTTATCATAACTCGAGTTTTACAGATCCAATTGATGTGATTCCTTTTTGGTTGTCTTCACATCTTGATTATATATCATCTTTAAAAAATTCATGGTCATTGGATTTGTGGTTTCTAATCTACACAAGTTTCTTTGCAGCGTTCCAGAACTATTTTTCTCAGGTAGGACAGATTGACCTTTGTTTAATCTTTCAATCGTAACTTGAGTCTCCCTCGACGAATTTGAGTGATTCTTGTTGTGTCTTCTTCGTGAATTGATTATCTCTGATATATATCACTTTTGTCATGGTGAAACACGTTTAGATTAGTCTCATACGTGATTTCTTTAATAGATCATTTTTCCGTCGAAGGGGTTGGGATTTAATTGTTTCCGCTGTGTAAGATTTTTTAATCTACCATTCACCCCCCTGGTAGATTTTCACGTGCTCTTCGATCCTACAATTGGTATCAGAGCCAAGGTGCTCTAACCTTTGTGATTTGCACGTGTCTTTTACTAATCATCATGGAGAAATACTCCGCCAAATCTTGTGTATTTAGTGGTATTGATTTTCAGGTTTGGAAGGCACGTATGGAAGCCTTCATCCAGGCACAAGGCTTTGCCATATGGGAAAAGGTATACAAGCCTTATGAAGTGCCGTTAAATGATAAAGTTACATCTACAAATTTGAGAGATGGTTACAACAACAACAACAAGGCTCAGAAATTGATCATACAAGGAATAACTCAAAGCGACTTCGACAGTGTTGCGCACCTCCGATCTGCATATGATGTGTGGAATGCACTTTCTCACTACCATGAAGGATCCAACACGATCAAGGAGGTAAGGCAAGACATGTTCAAGAAACAATACATGCGCTTTGAGATGCAGCCCAGTGAGTCAATTGATGACCTTTTTGCTCCCTTTAATAAAATTCTCAGCAACTTACGTACTGTCAATGTTAATTTTTCAGATGCTTAAAATGCTAGGCAATTGTTAAGTGCATTAGATATGTCAATTTGGGAGATGACAGTCACATCTACTTGTGAATCTACTATCATGAGTACACTTACTTTAGATATTCTATATTCCAAGTTAAAAACACATGAAATTGACATAATGTCACGTAAGAATCCCAACAAGTCTATTGATTTTGTTTCTCAATGTGATATGCCAAGCTCTGGCCAATCTTCATCTTGTGGTACACTTGCTTTGTCGTCCTCTTTAACCCTTGAACAGATTGAGGAGTTTCAAGAGGAGGAGCTAGTACTTCTCTCTACTAGGTTCTCGAAAGCATTGCAAAATGTGAGAACTAGAAGGAGAGGAAGCCTTGGACCTCAACGATGTTTTGAATGTGGTAACACATGACATTTTTGTTCAGATTGCACTAACCTTTCAGGTCCTACTTCCTGGGATGAAAATCAAACAAGGACAAAGCACTCCTCTGCAAACGATAAGAAGAAAAAGAAGGGTTTTACAGGACGTCAAATGTTGAGCAGTTTTAGCTCTGCACTTCAAGAACTTGGCTCAAACGATGTGGACATTGGAAGTGACGAAGATGAAGATGATTTGGCAAACTTGTGCTTCATGGTGGGCAAGTCAAGATTAAGTATGGAGGATGCAGAACACAACAGCGACAATAAAGAGGTATGTCCTACTTGCGAAGAAATGTGTGATGCTATTTCTCGTGCCACTATTATAGTTAAGAAAAAGGACAAAAATCTTACGGATAGTGCTGCTAAAATTGAATTACTAGAATGTGATATCAACCATTTAAAAACATTGATTCCTAGTGATGATGCATGTCCCTCATTTGATTTAATATACGAACAATTGTCTTCATTAAGAAGTGCGCAAACCTCCACACTTGATAAACTTGAGTTAGAAATTGAAAAGAATAGAGATCTTGCTGCACTTAGTGATAAAAACTTGAAAGATGCTACCTGTTCTACATTTGATTTGCACTGTTCTACTTGTGATGATCTTGATAAGAAACTACAAGATGCTATGAATGAAATTTCTATATTGAACAATGATTTACGTTCTCGTGAAGTTAAATATTGTTCCAATTGCAAATTAAAAGGAAAAAATTCATGTGAAAATTGCCTTGATCTGTCCAATAAACTTGATGACATGCATAGGACATTAGATCTGTTTTGTAATGGCAATAAGAACCTAAACGTGCTGCCGAATTCTTCCAAGTCTTGCAACGATGAAACTGGTTTAGGTTTTGATTCTCATGCTCATGCTAAGGCACATCAACCTAAAATTGTATAGTCATTAGGAAGTGGTTTGATTCAAAAAGTTCCTAAACAAAAAGAAGTGTTTTTCAAATCTGCAGGAGTGTTGTCTCATTCAATTTCAAATAAAAATGTTGCTTGCTCATCTAGACATGAACACAAAGTTAAATTTCATTGTACCTACTGTGGTAGAGATGGTCATGTCATAGATTTTTTTTATAGACTACCTAACCAACAAAAAAGGAAAGAATAATTGCTAGATCTCATAACTTCCATGCAAAATTTGCTGCACTTGCTAAACCGAATGATAGCAACATGCAATCTGCTGTAATGAGTTGAAAACATGCATAGTTTGCTCCCAAACCTACTATTTGTCGTGCTACATATGTAACATCTCGTAGGACAGCAGTTGGGTATAAAAATCCTCAAGCTTTGGCTCATAAACTTGCCATTTTATCTCGGCTTTTGCATGTTATTCCTGCTGGACATCGTCTGACTCAGTACTGGATTCCTAAATGCCTTTTAACTAATCCCAGTATTGAGTCATCAACGTATTGTGCTTCTATGTAGGTTACACACTTGAGGAAGGAGAATATTTGGATTGTGGATTCAGGTTGCTCACGCCACATGACCAGTAACAAGGAATGGTTCTTCTCCCTCTCTCTTGTGTCACGTGTAGAGAATGTTACTTTTGCCGATAATTCTTCAACTCCTATAATTGTTGAGGGTTCGGTTAGAGTAAATGATCACTACAATTTGAAGAATATGGCACTTGTTAAAAATCTAAAATACAACTTGTTTTCTGTTTCACAACTGCTAGATGAAAATTTGGAAATTATTTTCACTAAAAATTGCTGCAAAGTTGTAAATTCAAACAGTGAGCTTATTTTCAACATGTCTCAGTTTGGAAGTGTTTTTAAAGCTGATTTTGATATGTATTCCTCTAGGCATATGTGTCTACTTGCTGATGATTCAAAGGACTTATATTTTTGGCATCGTAGATTTGGTCACGTAGGCTTTGATCATCTAACGCATGTTAGTGCTCTTGATCGCATACATGGGCTGCCTAAGCTTAAAGGGGACAAAGAAATTGTGTGCTCTTCTTGTAGACATGCTAAGATGGTTGCAGGTTCACATACTCCTCTCACAATAATCATGTCAACTGAACCGGGTCAACTTTTGCACCTTGACACCGTTGAACCTTCATGTGCTCAATCCTTCGGAGGTAAATGGTATGTTCTTGTGACTGTTGATGATTATTCTAGATACTCTTGGGTTTACTTTATGGCATCTAAAAATGAAGCTTTTAGTCACTTAAGAACTTTATTTCTTAGATTATCAATTGATCACCCAGGTTCTTTAAAAGCAATTAGAAGTGATAACGGAACCGAATTTAAAAATCAATCTTTTGATCACTTTTGTGCTGAAAATGGAATAGATCATCAATTTTCTTCACCATATGTACCTCAGCAAAATGGTGTTGTAGAAAGAAAGAACAGAATCTTAGTTGAGATGGCTAGGACTATGCTTGATGAATATCAAACTCCTAGGAAATTTTGGGCTGATGCGATTGCAACTACTTGTTATGTCTCAAATCGTGTTTTCTTGCGCGCTAAGCTAGGCAAAACACCATATGAGCTCCGGTTTGGACATAGGCCTAGTGTTACACACTTTTGGGTCTTTGGTTGCAAATGCTTTGTTAAGAAACATTGTAATATTGATAAATTTGAACCTAGATTCGTTGATCACATGTTACTTGGTTATCCATCTCATACTAGAGGCTACCGTGTGCTTTTACTTGACACTAACAAAATTGTGGAGACTTGTGAGATGTCTTTTGATAAAGCTAGTCTAGGTACTAGCTCAAATATTGCAGGTCCAGATCCATATCTGCACGGGGAGAACATTTTTGTTGAAGATGTGGAAGAGGTGGAGCTGCTGCCCGAAAATTCAGCAGCTAATGACATTGTTCCAGCTTGTGATTTTGATTCACAGCCAGCACCGACGACCACTATTGCTGGTCCAGATCCTCCTCAAGTCACAAGCTCATCGATTTGTTATGAACATGAAGAAGAAGAAGCTTGTGAAGTGTCCACTCCCCTCCGGGTTCTCAAAAGTCATCCTCCATAATAAATTATTGGAAGCTTGCATGAACGAGTCACACGGTCCAGGTTTTGCCATCTAAACTCTCATGCTCATTCTACTTTTGTTGCTTCTTTTGAACTCAAAGATATATCACACACACTCACTAATGAATCTTGGATTATTACCATGCAAGAAGAGTTAAAAGATATATCACACACACTCACTAATGAATCTTGGATTACTACCATGCAAGAAGAGTTAGAAAATTTTGAAAGAAATAATGTTTGGAAACTTGTACCTCCACCTCAAGGTCACACTTTAATTGGAACTAAATGGGTGTTTAAATATAACCAAAGTGAGGATGGGGTTGTGGTTAGGGATAAGGCTAGGTTGGTTTCTCAAGATTTCACTCAAGTTGAAGGTCTAGATTTTGATGGAACTTTTGCTCCTAATGCTAGATTAGAAGGCATAAGAATTTTTTTAGCTTTGCTGCATCTAAAGGTTTTAAGCTATATCAAATGGATGTTAAAAGTGCTTTTCTTAATGGCTAAATAGATGAGGAGGTTTATGTCAAACAACCACCGGGTTTTGAAAATCAAAATTTTCCTAATAATGTTTACAAACTGTCCAAAGCCCTGTACGGTCTGAAACAAGCCCCTAGAGCATGGTATGTAGGTTAAAAACATTCTTACTTGAAAAGGGGTTTACCATGGGCAAGGTTGATAAAACTCTTTTTGTTTTTAAGCATGCCAATGAATCATTACTCATTCAAGTGTATGTGGATGATATTATATTTGGTTGTGCTTCTCATGATTTTGTGTCCAAGTTTTCATCTATGATGAGTTCAGAATTTGAGATGAGTATGATGGGAGAACTCACGTACTTTTTGGGGCTGCAAATCAAGCAAACCAAGGAGGGTACCTTTGTGCATCAAACAAAGTATACAAAAGATCTCCTAAGGCGCTTCAACATGGACAAAAGCAAGCCACTTCGGACACCAATGGGAACAACAACAACACTTGAACCTGATGAAGATGGTGAACCCGTGAATCAAAAACAATATAGAAGCATGATCAGATCACTTTTGTACCTCACGGCATCAAGACCGGGCATACAATTCAGCGTATGTATTTGTGCACGGTTTCAAGCCTCGCCACGTGATTCACATCGTCAAGCCGTCAAAAGGATTCTCAGGTACTTACATGGAACTCAAGAATTTGACATTTTTCTTCCTTCATCCTCAACCATTACTTTAAAAGCTTTTTCCGATGCTGATTTTGGGGGTTGTAGGATTGATAGGAAAAGTACTTCGGGTGCTTCTCATTTTCTTGGTAATTCACTTGTTGCTTGGTACTCTAGAAAACAAAGTTCAGTTGCACAATCCACCGCCGAATCTGAATATGTAGCTGTTGCTAGTGCTTGCTCACAAATTCTTTGGATTGTTCAAACACTTAAGGACTATGGGGTTGATCTACATAGTGTTCCACTATTTTGTGATAACACTAGTGCCATTTGCATTGCTAAAAACCCAGTGCAACATTCTAGAACTAAGCAAATTGACATTAGGTATCACATTCTCCTTGATAATGTTGAAAAAGAAAACATTGTGCTTCACCATGTAGATACTGAACAACAATTGGCTGACATTTTTACAAAACCTTTGGATTTCACTCGTTTTTGTTACATTCGTAGTGAAATAGGGGTTATGCATCCTCATGGTTTACATTGAGGGGAAGTTTTTGAAACTTGAGAAGTCTATGTGTGAATCTAAAATTAAAATAATATGAGCATAGTATTTCATACATATATGACCTTGTGATTCTTTTTACATGCTGAATGTTCTTACTACATTACTTGTGTCATACATTTTGTAGTTTTCCATGTCTAGTAATTGGAATAATCACTTACACTAAATCATGTCATGGTCGAACTTTCTTGCTGTTTTGAACTTGTTGCATGCTCACAAGTGCTTTTAATCATAAAAAATTTCTCAAGTAATTAACTCACATGTTGAGTTTTATGAACAAATATAAATTGAGAAAAGATCAAGAGAATATGCATGCATGGCACTTCTTCTTTTGAGATGGCTTATCATTGCACTTAGATATGAACTTGGAAGAAGTTGTGTATGACTAAAACCATGCCCATAAGCTTCTGATTGTCAAATGATATAGGCTTGGCTTGGTTGGTTAGAATAAGGCAGATGCGCATATAATCTCTTGCAAATATCATATGATCTAAATTTGTGCTTTGAAAAATAATAAGCAGCAACTAGTGTCATGCTTTCAGGTTTTGAAATAGTTAAGTTTTTTAGATCATGACTTGCTTAAACTGAAAATTACATTTAATCTCTAGCATGGCTTACACTACTCTATGTATCTCATTGATGTGATAGTGTAAGTTACTTGATAGTATGACTTGAATGAGCTTTTTTTATATGTATATGTTATAATATGCTCACAAGATTTGAAATTTCTCTTTTGAACCTTGCTGAATAAATTGTCAAAGGGGGAGAGACAATATGTGAATTATTAAAAAAAGATAAGTATGGCAGGGGAGAACTTGTTTTTCTTCTCGTTTTATTTCTGTTTTACAAAGGGGGAGAAATTGTTTTCAAAACTTTTCATGTGTATAAGCCAAATTTCGGATTTTAAATGGTGTTGCCAATGCATTCATCAAGGGGGAGATTGTGAGACCTATGTGTGCTGAATACATTGACTTTGACAATAAAAGTTTTGAATGCTGCCATAACATCTTTTTAACAAGGTCCGACTCTAGCTCTGAGCTTCTGCAAGGTCTGACAATAGGTCCGACTTTCATTGTCTAGGTCCGACATGTTTTTGGGTAGCTCCGATGAGCTTTGTCTTTAACTCCGGCATGTCTTTGATAGCTACCGCATGTCGTTGTTAAGCTCCGATATGTTCTGTTAGGTCCGACTTATGTTGGTTAGCTCCGACATGTTTTTTCTAGCTCCGACTTTTGGGTTGACTAGTTCCGACTAGATTGGCAAGCTCCGGCGCTAGGTTGCACTAGCTTTGGTAAGCTCTGGTGCTAGGTTATACTAGATTTGGTAAGCTCCGGTTCAAGCTCCGATTAGCTTTGGCAAGGTTCGGAGCTTGATCGCAGTGGTTCTGCTTTTAGCCTGCAATGTTTCGAACTTGCTTTATATTCATGGGAAGATTGATTAGTATTCATTTGCTATGTTTTTGGTGCGGTTTTGGTTGATATGGCTGATATTTTTTACTGTGGTTTTGCAACATGCTTATGTGAGGTGTTCACGTGAGGTGTTGTGTTCGGAACTAATTTGATTCAAGTCGCGGACTTGGGCTCGTACGGATTGGTTGTTTATTCATGTGTCGGTGTCGCATGAGTTCATGACATGGCTGGTGACGAGCTCCATTGAACTATTCTTAGGGAGAAGATGAGGTTCAACAACCAAGTTCGGGAGGAATTGTGGCTGAGTTGATCGGGAGGTCGTGCACCATGTATGAATCAAGAACAATGCATATGAAGGTATCGTGGACGTCGTTGGAAGACTTTTGCACGTATGGAAGGAGTGCACGGACGTTGATACATGGTTCCGAGGCGTGATGAAGAGACGTGGACGTAAGGAATTGGTCGGAAAGGTCCAACCGACTAGGTTATGGACTCCGGCTGCGGCTGAGTCGGGATTGACTCAAATATGGAAAGATTTGAGCTGGTTATGTTAGGATTTCGTGTTGGTCACGATTTTGGGTTGTTTTAGGAATGTGGGATACGTTCCTAATGTGTTTGGAAGTCTTAAGATTGTTTCTATCTGCGTATAGAAGAGTCTTGAGCAGTTATGGAAAGTTACGATTCGTGAATTGAGTAGGATTAGAGTCCTAGTTAGGTTTGGGTTGGCCTGAGGGCTGGTTATATAAGCAAGGGAGGCCAGAGCTCGTGGTAGACGACTTTGGGGCTGTTCCTCTTGTGTTCTATTGAATAAAGATCGTAGTTTAAATGAACTTTTGTGCCTTGTGTCATCCGACTTGTTTCAGACAAGTTTTTCTCGTCAAGTTTTCTGCATAGCACTTCCTTTCTCTGGTGGTTTTATCATAACTCAAGGTTTACAGATCCAATTGACGTTATTTCTTTTTGGTTGTCTTCAAAACTTGATTATCTATCATCTGTCAAAATTTCACGGTCATTGGATTTGTGGTTTCTGATCTACACAAGTTTCTTTGCAGCATTCCAGATCTGCATTTCTCAGGTAGGACAGATTGACCTTTGTTTGATCTTTCAATCGTAACTTAAGTTTCTCTCGACGGATTTGAGTGATTCTTGTTGTGTCTTCTTTGTGACTTGATTCTCTCTGATATATATCACTTTTGTCATGGTGAAACACGTTTAGATTAGTCTCGCACACGATTTCTTTAACAGATCATTTTTCTGCCGAAGGGGTTGGGATATATTTGTTTCCGCTGCGTAAGATTTTTTAATCTACCATTCACCCCCCTTGGTAGATTTTCACGTGCTCTTCGGTCCTACAATAAGTCGAATGAAAAGTTTCCAATATAGGATCGTCAAGGTACATTAGTTTCTTGCGTCCCCTATAGCCAGTATGCTTTCCGATACAGTTCAAACATGTTCGACAGATCCAAGTACGAGACGAGCCTTAACCCACACAGACGGGGCTACCAATCCACCTCCCAACACCTGCCTCGTTATTACCGACCCAGGCACAATGTGGGCAAACCAGCCTACACAAATCCCCGTCCATGTCTCATATTAAAGAGTTAATGTTATGGAAACAACCCGCGAGTAGGTTTCCCTCACTAGATTTTTCTCGAAAGTAGAATTCAACTCCTTGACTTGTGATCAATAAAATGCGACCATCTCACGAGTAGTATCCAACATACTCAACTTCTACCGATCTCCTAACTAAACATTAAGCATCGCAATATAATCCGAGAGTCTTATACTACCCATCCACTCCAAGGATTATTTGGTCATGCATGTGGAGTTTCAATCAACATAGAACTAATGCACAAATCAAGTCTTTTCAATCCATTGTGTATAAAGCAAAACTTTAAAAGGCACTCAAATACAAACCGGGGCTTGCCTTAGGTTGCGACTAGATAAATGTCAATAGTGTCAGCACTTTATCATCTGGATGCATCATTTAATTTCTTTCCTCCCTTCCCCGTCTCTACTACTGCCTTGGAAAATCATGCTCGCAGTGAAATCCACCCTTGTGTCTCCTCCTCCATACAGTACCCCTCTTCCATCTCCACTCGTCGAATGCCATCATCTGGGATCACTATCGATATGAAAATGCATATAAGAATATTGTAACTTAATAACATAATAACTAAATGAAAACAAAAGTAATGATGAAGGTTATTGATGTGGAAGTGATGGACTTGGTTGTGTACAGATAATCAAGAGAGATTGTAACACCCTCATGTTCATCCATCATGCATTGCATACATTCATATACATGTTTAACATTAACCTACGTAACAAGGAACAAGTTTAAAATGAATTTAGAGCAAAACCGCACTTAAAAGTTTTGGGAAGTGCGGCTAGTCCAATTTTCGTGCGGACTAGTCCGATTTCTCTCTAACATCCATTCGGACTAGTTTGTTTTTGCTGAGGACTAGTCTGTTTTTGCCACTTGTCCCGTACATTGCGAACTAGTCCGGTATCCCAATTCCTTGGAAATCTTGCTAAGTCTCTGTACTTGTCCGGACTTGTCTGGTATTCCAGTGGACTTGTCCATTTTTCCTGTGACTAAAATCGAACTTGTCTGGTTTGGGCCAGACTTGTCTGTTTTTCCTCTGATCAAGTTCGGACTAATCCGATATCTCTCTGTATAACTTTGGACTTGTCCGACCCTTTTCAGACTTGTTCAGTATATTAAAATTCCAATTTGATCTTTTGTTTCATGACTTGCTTTATGGTTCTACCTTAAGTGGGCCTAAGGACGTCGTGTCTAACTCTTTTTGGAGACCATGTGGGACCCCAAACCGGCCTCTACTCACCTTATACTCGAAGTCCATCAAACCCTAGCCTCCACCTCTATATAAACAATCCCACCACTTGACTTTACATCCTTTTGCCTAAATTGAAGTCCATCAAAACCCTAATTTGTGGAGTGCCGCCATCAAGGAGGGAGAAGGAGATCCAGAGCAAGAAGAAGAAGACAAGGAAATGAAAGATGATCAAGATCCCCATCAAGTTTCATTCTCCATCACCAATTCAATTTCAAGTTCTTCTTCAACCCTAGATCATCAAGATCCAAGTGTTGCCTCCAAAATCCTTGATTCATTAGAGTTATAAACACCTGGTATACCTTCTACTCTCTATTTCTCACGTGAATTCAACCCCAATTCTCCAAATTCACGTCGATTTAGAAAACCGTAGTTTGTTGTTCTTGTGAAGAGCGGACTACTCCGGCCTCCTACGGACTTGTCTGATTTTACGATCTATTTCATGTTGAATTAAATCAAAATTGTTTTGAATAAATTACAAACATGTTCAAACTTGTTAAAAGATATTAGAACTAGTTAGTAAACATAATTAACAACTCATTAACTAGTTTTACTTCATAATTGCATTAATCATACAGATCATGTCATATTGAGTAATATATGTGCACTTATTGTTTGTGTTTCTTGTCTTGTATGTTTGTTGAGCGGTTTAGACGGATTTGCGCTAGAGAGTCCTGCGGAGGATCTCCAGCACCAGGAGTTTGATGTCTTTGATCATAATCAAGCTCAAGAGCAAGGCAAGTGTCCTTGAACATATTGGTCCTACTTTAAAATAAATGTTTTGTTTTCAAAAACTGCCTGGTTGTGTCAATTTGGTGGGAATCCTATGATAGGAAGTTTACTAGCTTTGTTAACCACCCTTGTCACCTGGAATACATAGTAGAGAGTCGGGAAGAGCTTTTTACCTTTGCTTTGTTTAACTAATTGGGATGGGAAAACAATTATACTATTTAATTATGCATTAATGAGATTATGGTTAATGTGAACTGGTCAATATGATATGGTACTGGGTGATCTAAGAAAGCATGGTATGTGGATGGGTTGGATATTATGGTGGTTTTGCTTGCTTTAGATCTAAGGACCGGTTCATGCGAGAATAAGCCAGGACAACAGTGCCACCACAAGGCCAAGTATGGGTGCGGTGTAGCTGATTAATTAGGGTATTGCTAGTATTGCATGGATCATATGGCGCACAGAGGAAGGGGAGTCGGATTGGGTTTGGATATGGTTGGCGAAACTCCCTTGGATCCAAATGGCACAAGAGGGGGCCCCTGGTTGAAGATGTGCTCAGTTGGAGACATTGCCACCGGTGAAACCTCAATGGGTCCGTACATGCTAGTAGTCCCTTTGTAAAGGTTATTTTGTGATCTCTTGGCCACGCACCAATGGAAGTATGAGATGACATAATAGAGGTTCTAGTCATTGAATGGTGATGAAATCACAAAACACATGGGTAAAACAGTACAACCTCTGCAGAGTGTCTTAAAACTATCATGATAGTCGTGCTTCCGGTTATGAGCACCTGGACAACTTCCATGATTAGAAGGAAATTGGGATTTTGGATGGTTATGGTAATAGTTTGGTACTGGTTATGCGATGGTATTGTAGTTTATGTCAATGGATATGGTTAATGGTACTGAGAAATCTGGTATATGGATGATGGTAATGAGATATGGACTGGTATTATGATAAGTATATGGTTTATGATGGGTTTACTTCACATACATGTAATATACTGCTTTTCGAATGTTTTAATGTACTTTTCAGCACTTATCCTTTATTCTTTTCGTCGCTTGTATCAGCTACATGTCATACTTTGAACACATGCTGAGTACAACATGTACTATCTCTTGCAGTTCCCCCACCAACAGTTGCAGGTCAAGATTGGGAGTATAACAATGATTATGCGAAGTTCTGGGCCCTGTCTACCGTCGGCTTTGCCTGTGGTGTTGTTTGGAGCTACGCTACACTCTTTTTGCTTATGCTGCTTATTTGCTTAGTTTGCTTAGTTGCATTTTTAGTCTATTTCTGCTGCATTTGTTGAAACTTGTCATTAATATTCACTAGAGCTTGTATTCAAAGATATTATGAATTGTGTAATAAAAATGATTAATTAATCTTGTTCTGTGGTAATTTTATGTATATCTTTTTGTGAATGCACTCGTGTATGTGTGTTGAATGTCTTGGGCACACATATGCGCTCACTTGTTTCATTTTTGGAACTGGGTGTCAAAGAGATTAAGGTGGACATAGAATGATCAAGATATGGAGTGCAATATGAAATGGGAAGATTGCAGCATAGTACTTGAACAAGTGCAGATGTTTATAGCTCAGGAAGGAGTAACACTAACTAAGATTGAAAGTCCTGCTGCAGTGATATACAGGAACAGGAAGAAATCAAAATGAAGCACAGGGATAATTGGATATGAAAGAATTAGGAAATATAATAGACTTAGGAGATTCTTTATCCAACTACTGGAGCAATAAGGTCCACTGGTGCTGGTATTTTTACAGGGGCTTTACAATGTCATGCATGATCTCCCATAAATGTTTCAGCTACAGGAATGAAATACTTTGGTCTACAAAATTCCAACATGATTAAGGTTTCCCTGCATTTTCGTGGTAAAACAGTAGATTTTTCATAAGTCAAACTAGGATTTATGGATTGTAGAGTTCATATGTAGTACAAAAAAATTGGCTTGACATTTTTATAAGCATTCTAGATGTAGATATTGATTTTACAAGTTTCAACATTTTTCTGTAAATGTTACTGTTGTTTTCTGGATATTTAAATCAAGATTAGCAAAATTCATTAATTAACCTTCTTTAATCAAGGCTACCGGTACTCAAATTTTTTCTGGGATTCAAACCTAATATAAAGATGACTCTGGCAAAACATGGGAATTTTCCATTGAGAGAATCTCCAAGAATTAAATCTAAAAGGAAAATAGGAAATAAATTATCTAGAAATTCACAAGTGTTTTCATACCTAAAGGTTTGCACTATTGCAAAGTCATTGTTTAGGTCAAAATTTATTTAACCATTTTTGGACAATTCTACAAGGAATGGTGAATTTTCTAAGTTTGAGGAATTTCTGCTTTTATTTTCTTATAAGAAAACCCACTTAACCGTTCACTGGGGCCCATGGATTCAAATGGCCATTCCGGGTGAAGCAACACATGTGGCCACAGAAATATTCCATGCCGCCGCATAAAATCCGGGTCACACACTGATCTAGGGAGAAAGGTGAATGGCTGACAAGTGGGGCCGGGGGGAGTTGTCTTCTCCATCCTTGGTTCTGGGCGTGTGGCAGCGCATTGCCGCCAAGGTGTGGTGGTGCACCCACCGGCGATGGGCTTCCGAGCTCCGGGGAGTCTGTTCCCTGTCACCAGGGGGTAAAGAGGGGTCGGTAACCACGTGGGCATGTCGTCGACAGTCGGGGAGGGCGGTAGGGAGCCAGCGGCGGTGGCTGCAGACGGTGAAGGTGCAGCGAGCTCGATCATCACTGGAAATTGAAGAAACGGCTCAATATTAGCCCAAAAGAAACTTGGAAACTTTTAGATCACTAAAATAAACTAACATCGCAATGGAAGAGATCAAAACCGAGAGTTTGACAAGGACCTAGGTCATTAGGGCCACGGATGGGAAAACTAGCTTTTTGGCACTTATCGTGGATGAAACTTCAAGCCGTTTGATCCGCTAGGTTTGTAGGAAGATGAGAAAGGTATTTTCTAACTTATTTGGAAAATAATTATGCATGGAAACAGAATTGCATCGCTAATTTGCTTTGGTTCACAAGAGCGGCCGAAACAAGATTTAGACATACGGCTAGACAGAGCTACAAAGGAGCTAGCAGATGTTGGGGCACGAAGAAGTTGGTAGGGCGCACATGTGGACGTGCTAAGTTGGGCACGAGACAGAGTGGTGCGAGAGGATGCCGTGGAACAGAGAGGCGTGGCGATTTTCTGCTGAAGAGGAAGAAGTTCGCTCGATACGGTTAATGGAAGGTGCGGGCGACAATGGCTTTGGTTGAGGAGGTAGAGGAGATGTTGGCGCAGCCGTCCACGAGTTGGGCGCAGTAGACAACCAACGAGGAAGCCGGGTGACGATGAACTCCGAAGCTCCCGGCAGCAAACAGAATTGACGGCGCCGAAATCCCCAAATACTCAGTCGTCGTGGACACTCCCTTGGAGTAGTGCTCTCCAACACGTCCAACACGCTTGTTGGCTGCGCTCTTGGACGGAAACATGCAGTGAGGCAGCTAGGCATAACAAGCATGCGTGAGGGTGCTTGGCAACAGAGGCGGCAACGGAGAGGCTTGGGCGACATGGAACTGAGGCAATAGAGAGAGGGAGAGAGAAGCTTGCAGCATGTTTGTGGATGATAGGGGCAAGCGTTGGGGCACCCGTGGCCAGCCTGGAGCCTTGTCTCAGTGGTACATGCATTGCAATCAGTGTCAAACGGTGAGCAACAGGGGATAAGGAGAAACGGAGGAGGGTCGGTTAGTGGTTTTGTCTCTCTGACATGTGGGGTCCACCTCACTTCTTTTTCCCATTTCACCTAAATGCAATCTCAGCTAGCAAATGTGCTCTAAAAATCTTCAATTTTGGATGAGTAGCTGATTCATATATGGAGAATCTATTTGTGCAATAATTTTGTAGAATTGACCCCTTTGAGTTTAAAGTTCAAATATGAATTTTGAATCCACCTATAGGCTTCTGTTCCAAACTCCCTTTATTTTCTTTCCAAGAATTATTGACACTAAATGATTTATTTTACTTATTTACTTGCTTATATTCTTATGTTTTGTTGATTCAAACTTTGAAATTTAATAGTTTGAATTTTTCAGGTTCATGTGTTTTAATCCTTTTAATCATCACATGTACTTAAATCCAATAGTCCTTCAACCTCTATTTTCTTCCCAATAACCAGTAAAGACACTAAATCCTTATATTATGTAATTGCTAGTTTCATGTCTTTCATTTTATTGGCCTCACCTAAAGTTTAATTTAGTTCAAATATTTAGGTCTATTTATTTCTTCCACTACTTTAGTTAACAGAAGTTTTTTTCACGGTGATATTGTTGGTCTTTTACAGCCGATGGGATGCGTCAATCCGTTGTGACAAGCGAGAGGAGGCAAACCGCGGCTTGGAGTACTACCTGTGTCCCATAATTGAACTCTATTTCTGAGTTTGGTCAAATTTATGTTTGAACAATAATTTTTTTAATTTTGATCAATTTTAACAATTTAAGAATTGTACTTTTAGATTCATCATGGAAAAAATTTCCATAATATACAATTTACATATGATTGAAACTAATAGAATCTATAGAGATTATTGGGCAAAGGTAAGTTTGACTAAACTCGGAAATAGAGTTAAGTTGGGATGGAGGGAGTAACTCTAACCAACCCACCGGTTCAAAAGCATAGTTTTCGAGGTGTTCGATCATCTCCACTCGCCAATGGAACTAGAGGCGGCGCCGGCATCATCTCAGCCCCCGTCTATGTCCCCGGCGCCCACACCTCCTCAGCCCGACTGGGTTGAGACTGTCTGCATCTTCAAGGACTGCATCGACGACATCGAGCGCTGGCTTAAGGAGATCACCGACGACCTGCCCATCACTGACGTGCGTGCAAGGGCGCTCGACACAATAGTGCAGGGTATATTTGAAAATACATCTCGCTCTTGTCGCCGTTTGGGACTTGGGAGCCTTCCCCAACACACCAGCAGGGACTCCGCTGGCTACTACTGCTTCGGGTTAGGCTTTGTGGCCGCTCATCTCGACTTCTTCTACGAGACGATCGGTGAGGTGTGTGGGGTGGAGTTTCGCGAGCAACCGGTGAACGCCGTCAGCCGGAGGTTTGGTCTGGTGTTGGAAGAGGCACTGTTGGCGGTTGCGCTGGGGGAGGAGGTGCTGCTGGCGGATGCGCCGGCGGCGGAGCAGGAGGTGGACATGTTCTCCTATGAGTAGAGTAGGATTCATAGTAGTTTTTTCTTTTGTTTGTAATATATGTGTTATTTTTATGATAATGAAAAATGTCTTTTATGCATGAACCATGTGTCCTATGCATTATTGAAAAACTCCTCATTTTATCAAAAAACATCTCATATGGAAAATAAACACATTAGTAATATTATATCTAATAAATAATAAACACATTAGTAATATTCCCTCCATTTCGTTTTAATTGTCGTTGGGACAACCTTTAATACTTCATTTCTAGATCATTTGGTTGTCTGAAGGGACAATTATTTTAGAATGGACGTAGTCTTTTATTTCAAAAAATTATGAAAATTAAAAGCTATAACGTGTAACTATACATCGCATACGGATGATGAAAATACAAATTAATTTTATTTTTCTTCTCTTTAACAGCTGACATCGTGGGCCCCACCCCGACCTGGCCCTAGGCAGTCGCCCTCTTGCCTAGGCCCAGAGTCGGGCCTGCCTTTAACCCCTTGTTGCGGGAATCGAATTCTCTGCGGTAGGGCCGCATAGCTGTCTTTGTGCGACCCGACCCAGATAGTTGCCATGTACATTCACGCTATGAATCTTGTATTCACATAGCCAAGGGAGCATTGCACGGTTACCGCGACCTTGCCACCCTACTCCGATGATTGCCACGTACGCCAATGCCTCGAATCTTGCGGCTCGCACGAGCACAACGTAACAATCGAACAATCGATGGACGTCGTTTGAAAGTGTGAAGCGACACATGCATGGAAAAAGCCGACAAACTGCTAGAACTAATGATGAACGAGTGAGCAAACTATAATAGAGAAAGCAAAAAGCACTCTCGGTTGACAGATAACAAGGCTAGCGACAAACACCGCTTTTATATTATTTGTACTATCATTTCAACAAATGAGTAAAAGACCTTTTATAAGCATGGGCACACAAACTCCACGTCCAAAATTTGCTCAGCGATACGAATGACTCGACGCTCGGCGTGCATGATCCATCATACACACGTGCATGAAGCGGCCAAAAAGATCATGCATATACACGCGAACTAAATTTGACTGAGCACTTTATCACATGTCAATGGTGTACGCACATACACGACCTCAAGACCGGGTTTAGGGTGCATTATGGACTAACCACATGACCCAGCCAAACACTCATGTAATTAGCATACACCTGCAGCAACTACCTGGCCGCATTTTCGCGTACGAACGGCAACGCCGGCCAACTTACTTTGTACTATGTACAAAGTATTTTCCTTGTCCATGAGACAAACAAGCTCTTCTGATGCGGCAACTAATCAGCACCAGACCACTCTTGTGCACACACTCATGAACACAACCTGAACTCATCAGGTGTTCATTGGCCCGGAAAGTCAGGACTAGCACTAACACGGACAACGCAACAATAATAAGCAGTGTTGAGTTGCCTACGGCTCCATGACCCTCTGTGGAAAAAGTGCCACCATGCAAAGAGCGCTATAGCCTCACCTGCCATGAACTCCGTGCTTGGAGACGACAAACAGCCCTTGATGTCATGGCTTGAGTATGAGCATGACACAGGAGAACCTGTGAGTGCATCTTGAAGACGAAGTGATTATGCAGACTTGAGGAAACAAGTGCTCTTGATGGAGCACACATTAGAAGAGAGAGACGATGGACCAAGGATAAGAACGAACGAAACTACAACCATAAAGAATAGAATGGATAAGGCCTTTGCCTAGACTCTAGATTTTATTCACTAATCAAGAAATTTATTTAGTTTCTATAGTATTTACTATTTAATTAATACTCCCTCATGGTTCGAAATACTTTTCACAGGATAGATCATTTTTGAACCAATCGGTGACAAAATTTCAAACCAGGAGTTAGGTACTAATTTTCCTGTGAACTAGAATATTTTCTAAACTCAAGCACGTAATATTATTTGTTCTCAATTATCGTGACCTATCTGAGTATACTAATGTGTTCTCTTAAACAAGCCATCAAATTTAATCCTTGCTTCCTGTAGCTATCGCAAATGAATTCCTCTAATCAATGCATATTCAACACAACAAGGATTTAGTTTATATATCTAACATAATATTATTGTATTCCCTTATAGAAGCAAAAAAAAACTAACAAAACATTCTAGCTAATGTTGTGATGGAAAATTTAAATAACATTTGGACAATTAAGAAGCTGATGGAGAAAAATTGATTGCACTATCTGAATCATGAAAAATTATCAAATTTATGACATTATTTACTACTTGTGTATTGAATTATAGAATTTATATTTTTAACTAAATTATTAAACAAATTGACAAATTGTATATATTTTTCATAGCTCACACCCTTCGGTTAAATCCTAGGTCCGCCATTTTCACATGCATGTTAGATGTCATGCATATTCTATGCCCCAAACATGATCATTAAGCCTCAAACTATATATGACGATCTTTCAACAAAAACAGAAAATGCGTAACATCGTCATCAAACATGATCGATGTATTTCAAGTGCATGTTACTTGTTCATGCTTGCTACGTCCCAATCATGATCAATGAGCATCAAACATGACGATCTTTCATCAAAAAGAGAAAACATGTGTAACATCATCATACATGATCGAGGTCTCTCTCGCATGCATGTTAGATGTCCATGCAATCTATGCCCCAGACATATCATCAACGAGCCTCAAACTATATATGGTGATCTTTCAACAAAAATAGAATACACCTAACGTCATCAAACGTGCATGATCGAGGTCTTTTGCGTGTCAAACTGGAAAACATGATTGAGGGTTTGTAATATATTGTGTTAATGAATGAATGTGTGGCGTGTTCATCGTGTTTCTCAGGAATGACAATTCATCATGAAGGATTTGATTATTTTATGGACAAATGAATAATTTAGTTACCAAGTGAATGTGCTCTATGTTCAGTGATGTGTTGTCTCTAAGGAGGAGGATTTAGGTTTTCTTTTGTTTTTTTCTTTTCTTGTGTCTTGTACTTTTTTTCTTGTGTTTTATGACGATCTTTTAACTATATATATGATGATATTTCAACAAAAAGAGAAAACACGTAACTTCATGAAACATGATCGAGGTCTTTTGTGTGACAAACTGAAAAACTGGAAAATGGCATACCTTGGCCCTTTGCATGTCAAACTTAAAAACTGGAACTAAAAAATTGAAACACCGCAGGACGGACGTATAAAGTATGTGAAGTGGGCCATTGCATATTCTGGACCAGTTGTGTGTCAAATTAAAAAACTGCATGTGAAGCTGATTGGACACGTCGAGCTGTTGCGATAACTGAGAGGAGGCAAACCACAGGTTTGGTGTAACTCCGACCCACCCACCAGTTCGAAAGCACAATTTTTGAAGCATCAGATCATCTCCACTCTCTTGCTTAGACAACGACCCGCTATAAAGGAACACCGTCCTATTTCGTCTCCACCGCACCACTACATTGATCGTAGCCTCCAAACTTCTCCTCTTGCTTCTCTGCCGCACCACCATCGACCACCTCTCGCTCTTTCTCCGCACCCCCGTCGCTGCACAAATGGGTAGCCCCGCACCGAAGCGCTCCAAGCCATCAACGTCCTACAAACCTCCTTCTTCTCCTTTTCTGTCACCACCAATGCCTGTGGAACCAGAGGTGGCGCCCGCACCTCCTCCGCCCCCATCTCCGCCCGCGGCGCCTGCACCTCCTCATCCCATTTGGGTTCAAAAGACTGTCCACCTCCTCCATGACTGGGTTGAAGAACTAGATCGGCGTCTGAAGGAGACCATCGATGACCTGTCCACCACCACCGGGCGCGCAAAAAAGCTTGAGAAATTGGTGCAGGATGTATTGTATGATACATCTCGCTCGTGTAACCATCTGGGTCTTGGGATCCTTTCCGTCTACACCAGCATGGACACCATCGACCACTACCGCTTCAGGTTAAGATTTGTGGCCGGTCGTCTCAACGTCCTCCACATGAAGATCGAGGAGGTGGCTGGGATGGAAGGCTGCCAGGAACTTCTGCAGGCCGTCACCTGGAAGCTTTGGACTCAATTGCCAGAGGAGGAGGCGGCTGCAGCGGGGGTGGCGGTGAAGTAGGTGGAGGAGATCTCCTCCGACTCCAAGTAGAGTAGTATTTGGAGTAGTTTTATTTTTCTTGTTTTCTATGTTTTTTTGTATTTCTTGTTTGTAATCTGACACACGGTTCCGAAAATGAACCAAGTGCAGTATATCTGTGCCCATGATGTTCAACACACATACACAAGTGCATCACAAACGATATACAAACAATTACCACACCTCAAATTATTAAATATGTACTTTTATTACACAATTCATAATAATCTCAAATACAAGCACTAATGAATATTAATGACAAGTTTCAACTAATGCAGTGGAAGTAAACTAATTAAGCAAACTAAACAGCTAAGCAGCATAAGCATTAGGGTAGCGCAGCTCCAATCAACACCACAGGCAAAGCTGACGGTAGACACAGCCTACAACCCCATATTATCGCCATTAAACTCCCAAACCTGACCTGCAACTCTTGTTGGGGGAATTGCAAGAGTGAGTACATGTCGTACTCAGCAAGTGTGGAAAGTATGACATGTAGCTGATACAAATGACGACAATAATAATGGCCAAGTGCTGAAAAGTACATTAAAACATTTGAAAAGCAATATATTATATATATGTGAAATAAACCCATCATAAACCACAATTATTAACATATTACAAGTCCATATTTCAATACCATCATCCATATTCCAGATTTCTCATTATCAATAACCATAATCATTACTACAATTTGATTCATAACTAGCCATAACCATATTATTAACCATAACCAAACCACAACCATCCCAATAACCATCCCAATACAAAGTTCTCTCTAATCATGTAGGTCATCCATGCGCTCATAACCGGGAGCACGGCTATCATGATAGTTGATTAGACTCTGCAAAGTTTGTACCACTTTACCCACGTGTTTGTGATTTTATCACCTTTCGATTACTATAGAGTGTCAATTATGCCGTCTCACACTTCCTTAGGTGTGTGGCGAAGAGATCACAAAATATCCTTTACAAAGGGATTACTAGCCTATTTAGACCCCACAGAGGTTTCACCGGTGGCGATTTCTCCTACAGAGCACATCTTCAACGAAGGGCCCCCTCTTGAGCCATTCGGATCCCAGTGTAGTCCCACCAATCATCAACAAACCCAATCCGACTACCCTTTCCCCGAGCATCCTTAATGGTCCAAATAGCACTGGCAAAGCCCTAATTAATCGGCTACGCTGCACCCATACTTGGCCTCGTGGTGGCACTGTAGTCCTGGCTTATTATCACATGAACCAGTCCTTTGATCTAAAGCAAGCAAACCAGCATGACATCCAACCCATCCACATACCAGGCTTAGATCACCCATTACCATATCATATTAACCAGTTTGTGTTAATCATACCCTCATAAAGCATAATTAAGTTATGTGGGGTAGTTGTCTTTCCCATCCCAAGTAGTTAAGCGAAGCAAAAAGGTAAAAAAAAGGCTATCCCGACTCTCTACCATGAATCCCAGGTGACAAGGGTGGTCAAACAAAACTAGTAAACTTCCTATCATAGGATTCCCATCAAAATAGACAGAAGCATGCAATTTGTAAACAAAACATTTATTTTAGAAATATGATCAATATTCTTCAAGGACACTTGCCTTGCTCTTGGGATTGGTTCGGGTCAAAGCCTTCAAAATCTTGGTGCTGTAGATCCTCCGCGGCACTCTCTAGCGCAAATCTGTCTAATACGCACAATGATCATACAAACAAGAAACACAATCAAAAAGTGCAAAAACATTACTCAAGATGACATGAGATGTATGATTAATGCAAATGCAAGCTGGAACTTGTTAATGAGATGCTTTTAATCATCACTAACTAGCTCTAATAGTTATTTACAAGTTTATACAGGTTTGGATTTGATTAGATCTAATATAGAATTAATTCAACAGAAATTAACCAGGAAAATCGGACTAGTCCGCTAGGGATCGGACAAGTCTGCACTGCGCGAGATCAATAGATTAGGGTTTTCTAGATTGACGTGAATTTGGAGATTTGGAGTTGAATTCATGTAAGGAAAAGGGAATAGGAGGTATACCAGATGTTTAGAACTCCAATCAATCAAGGATCTTGGAGGTAACACTTTGATCTTGAAGATCAAGGGTTCATGAAGAACTTGATGGTGAATTGTTGACGAAGAACACGAAGTCGATGGAGTTCTTGATCCTCTTTCGTTTCCTAATCTTCTTCTACTTGTTCTAGATCTCTTTCTCCCTCCATGGTGGTGGCTATTCACGAGCTAGGGTTTGGGGTGGGTTGGAAATGTGGCAAATAGATGTCAAGCCAAGGGGTTGGGTTGTTTATATAGAGGTGGAGGCTAGGGTTAGATGGATTTTTAGTTTGGGGTGAGTAGAGCCCGATTTAGAGTCCCACATGAGCTATAAAAGAGTTAGGCACGACATCCCTAGGCCCACTTAATATAAATCCCAAGAAACAAGTCGTGAAACAAAAGATCAACTAGGAGTCGCGATTGAATGGACAAGTCCGAAAAGGGCTGGACTAGTCCAAAGTTGTCTACAGAAAAATCGGACAAGTCCGGACTGGACATCGGACAAGCGTGAACTTATCCAGGGGGGAAAACAGACAAGTCTGGCCTAAAATCGTACATGTCATACTTTAGTCACAGAGGAAAACAGACAAGTCCACTGGAGTACTGGACTAGTCCGAACAAGTCCAGGGACATAGCGAATTTTCAAGGATTTGGAACACCGGACTAGTCCGCACAAAACCGGACAAGTCCAAAAATGTCCAGAGGCAAAAACAGACTAGTCCACAGGAAAACAGACAAGTCCGAGCGAGGTCAGAAATAAATCGGACTAGTCCGCTCCAAAATTGGACTTGTCCGGCCGCACTTCCCAGGATTCTTAAGTGCGGTTTTGTTCTAAGTCAATTTTAAACTTGCCCCTTTTTATGTGGATTAATGTTAAACATATATTAGGATGTATGCAATGCATGATGGATGAAAATGAGGGTGTTACAAACTACCCCCCTTAAAATGAATCTCGCCCTCGAGATTTGATGCGAAAGAGAAGAGATAGGGAAATTCTTTCCTGAGATCATCCTCCAATTCCCATGTTGCTTCTGAATCTGTATGATGCTTCCATTGAACTTTACACCATCTAATGACCTTGCTCCTTGAGACCCTCTCCTTAGTTTCCATGATTTTAATCGGTTGCTCGGCATAAGTCAAATCTTCCTCTAGTTCTAATTCTTCCATTGGCACTTGTTCTTCCGGTACTCTCAAATACTTCTTGAGCTTGGAAACATGAAGCACATCATGTACATCTGAAAAATGAGCTGGCATCTCCAACGTATATGCTACTTCTCCTCTTGAATCCAAAAACATGAATGGCCCAATATAACGAGGTGCTAGCTTGCCTCTTATGTTAAACCTCTTATGACATTTCATTTGTGAGACATTGAGGTAAACGAAGTCTCCTACTTCAAAGGCTAGTTTCCTTCTTCTATTGTCCGCATAGCCTTTTTGCCTTGATTGAGCGGCCTTCAAGTTCTCACGGATTATTTGGACTTGCTTTTCAGCTTCTTGCAACACATCTAGACCAAATACTTGAGTTTCTCCTGTCCCATTCCAGGATAAGGGTGTCCTACACTTCCTTCCATATAGTGCTTTATAAGGTTACATCTTCAAACTTACTTGGTAACTATTGTTGTATGAAAATTCTGCATATGGCAAGCTCTTGTCCCAACTTTTCCCATGCTTCAACGCACAAGCTCTTAACATGTCCTCCAAAATCTGATTGGTCCTCTCGGTTTGTCCATTCGTTTGAGGTTGATATGCTGAGCTGAACTTTAACCTTGTTCTGAACGCTTCATGCAATTTTCTGCCAAAACTTGGAGGTAAATTGAGAACCTCTATCTGAGACTATCTTCTTTGGAACTCCGTGTTGGCACACAATATGCTCCATATACAATTCTACTAGCTTCACAGTGGTGTAGGTGGTCTTGACAGGAACAAAATGAGTTGACTTTGTCAATCGATCCACAATTACCCAAATTAAATCATATTCGTACTGGGTACGCGGTAAACCAACTATAAAGTCCATATTGATTTCTTCCCACTTCCACTCCAGAATCTTCAATGGTTGCAATAGTCTAGCTAGCCCTTGATGTTCTGCCTTGACTCGTTGGCACACATCGCACAATGCTACATATTCTACTATGTCCTTCTTCATGCTATCCCACCAATAATAAGTCTTCAAGTCCTTGTACATCTTCGTACAATCGGGGTGAATCGAGTATGGCAAGTCATGTGCCCTTTAGTATTGTCTCCCTAATATGCTTCACGTTAGGCACAACAATCCTCTTACCAAGCCATAGAGTACCTTGTCTGTCCTCATCAAACCTCAACTCTCTCCCCTCCTGGGTCCTTTCCTTGATCTCCTGAATTTCCTCATCATTTATTTGACCTTCTTGAATCTCTTGCTCCAAAGTCGGATTTAACTCCAACATTACCATCTCATTTACAAATCCGAGGTTCAACCGTTCAAACTCCTTGCATAGATCAGATGGTAACTCTCAAACTGTGAGTTGGTGACTTACATCTTTCTGGCTCAAGGCATCAGCCACTACATTAGCCTTTCCCAGATGATAATTGATTCCCAAATCATAATCCGTGATAAGCTCCAACCATCTTCTTTGCCTCAAATTCAAATCTGTTTGTTTGAAAATATACTCAATGCTCTTGTGATCCGTATAAATTTCACACCTATGTCCATGAATATACTGTTTCCAAATTTTCAATGCGTGAACCACTTCTGCAAGATCCAAATCATGCGTTGGGTAATTCTACTCATGTTTCCTCAATTGTCTCGATGCATATGCAACCTCTTGACCTTCTTGCATGAGCACAGATCCAAGTCCTTGTCTCGATGCATCACAATATATGTCAAAACTTTTGTTCACATCCGGCAATACCAAAACTGAGGTTGTTGTTAACCTCTTCTTCAATTCATAAAAACTCTCTTGACAAGCTTTAGTCCATTGAAACGCTTTCCCCTTCGTTAGCAACTCCGTCATTGGCTTGGCTATCTTGGAAAAGTCCTTGATGAATCGACGGTAATATCTAGCCATTCCAAGAAAACTCTAGATCTCCTTTATGTTTTGTAGGGGCTCCCATTTTAACACATCCCTCACTTTTCCTGGGTTGACCATACTCCTCCTCCTGAGATGATATGACCCAAAAACGATACTTCTCTCAACCAAAACTGACACTTGTTGAATTTGGCGTACAATTGGTGCTCCCTCAAGTTTTGCAATGTGAGCCTCAAATGTTCCTCATGTTCCTTCTCATCCTTCGAGTAGATCATAATGTCATCAATGAACACCACAACTAACTTACCCAAGTACTCCATGAAGACCTTATTCATGAGGTACATAAAGTATGCAGGTGCATTTGTCAATCCAAAGGACATCACGGTGTACTCACATGATCCATACCGTGTCCTAAAAGGTGTCTTGGGTATGTCCGATGGTCTAATCTTCATTCGAAAATATCCCGACCTCAAATCAATTTTAGAGAAGACACAAGCACCCTTCATCTGGTCAAACAAGTTTTCTATGCATGGCAAGGTGTACCTGTTCTTTATTGTGACCTCGTAGAGAGCTCAGTAATCCACGCACATCCTTTGCGGTCCATCCTTCTTGTCCACAAACAGCACGTTGCTCTTGAATCTGCTTCTTGAGCTCCGCTAATTCCATAGGAGGCATCCTATACGGCCTCTTAGCTATAGGTTCAGTTCTAGGTATTAAATCAATAACAAACTCAATGTCTCGATCAGGTGGCATACCTGACAACTCGTCTAGAAAAACATCCAAAAATTCACACACCACCGGAATCTCCTTGATTGCGGCACCGTCCATATGATTCAACTCCAATTGCTTCGGTGCATATTGTGATGCTTCAAACTCAGTGCTGATCCCTTCCTCATTGGTCAGCTTCACTGTCTTCATGGCACACTCAATAACTCCATTGTGCTTCCTCAACCAGTCCATACCAAATATAATGTCCAATCCTTGAGATTCCAAATCAGTGAGGTTGGCGGAGAAGTCTACCCCCTTATTCTAATCCTTACTTTTGGACATACTATATTTGTCCTCATCTCTCCTCCAGGAGACTTAACCAATAGAGTAAACTTCATATGAGAGGTAGGCAAACTATACTGGGCAACATATTTCGATGCAATGAATGAATGCGATGCTCCAGAATCAAATAAAATAGACGCCGAGTTGGAGTTTGTGAGAAACATACCAATCACCACATCATCTGCTTGTTGTGCATCCTCCATAGAGACATGGTTCACGTTGCCACGAGCAAAATACTGCTGTCTATGGTTTCCTTGCAGCTGTCCTCCATTGGGTCTTGGGTTTTGCCTCGGCGCATTGCTTCCTTGACCAAGGCCTGACTTTGGACATTGATGCGCATAGTGTCCAACTTCTCCACAAGTATAGCACTTCTTTACTCCACCAGAATTTGGACAGACTTGATTTTCAACATTTGCACCAGGAAAGTTAGCCTGAGGTGCAAAAGGCATTGGAGTCCTAGCTGCTTGCATGACAGGGCGCTGCTGCACAAACTATGTTGGTCGCGGTGCATTTCCAGGGCAATGAGCAGGCGCAAAAGAGCTCAAGTAAGGCACATTGGATGGTGCAAAGCGAGGGCGCACATTACTTTCTTGTTGCTGTCCTTGATATAGCGCCTTCCTCTTGTTGTCTTGTTCCATCTCACGGACCTTGTTCTCCACTACAATTGCTTTGTCCACAAGCTTCTGGAAGTTGGCATAGTCACAATTAAGCAATTGCACTTGGATCTCATTGTTCAAGCATCTCATGAACAAATACTGCTTCCGGCTGTTCCGACTAACGTCCTCAGGCGCATATCTTGAGAGTTGAGTGAATTTATTGAGATACTCACACACGCTTGACCTTCCTTGCCTTAGGTTCTCAAATTCTTGCCTCTTCAAGATCATGACAGCTTCCGACACATAATGAGAACAGAAACTCTCCTTGAATTCTACCTAGGTGATCCTCTCCTAATTCTCATGAGCATTGCAATAAGCATCCCACCAATCTGCAGCTGCGCCATCTAGTTGATGAGAAGCAAATAGGACCTTCTCCCGGTCACTGCATTGGACAATAGTTAGCTTCTTCTCCATGGACTTAAGCCAATCATCAGCGTCCATAGGGTTAGTGGCTTGAGCAAAGGTTGGCGGCCTAGTCCTCATGAACTCTCCCATCCGGTTATGAGGAGGCGGGGGTGGCGGTGGAGGCATGTGGGGCTGATTGTTGTTGTTACCAGCCCGCAGCTATCCTATAGTCTGTATCATGGTCTGCATGAGCTGGTTCTGCATGGCCAATAACTTTTCAATGTTGATAGCTCCATGAGCAGGTCCTTGTCCATTGTTGTTTTGAGGTGCTCCATGGTTCTCCTCGTCATCATTTCCATCCCTCTGGTTGCGAGTCCTCACCATCTGAAGAGAAGCAAGAGATAAGAGTTTAGAAACGTCCCCAACTATATGCATCAAGGGATATGAAACTAAGCAACTATTTACACTAGCCTACGTGTACATGGCAATGCTAGAGCATCCCAAAATCCTCTATTAAGCACACAAGCAAACAATATATAGCAAACATCACACCAACAAAAGCACATCGACTCCTGAGTGCTCCTATGTGCTCTAAGGTGTCCATTCTATCTTGTCTGCATCCTACGGTCAACCTGTGGCTCTGATACTAATTTGTGACAACCGGTTCCGAAAATGAACCAAGTGCAGCATATGTGTGCCCAGGATGTTCAACACACATACACAAGTGCATCACAAACGATATACAGACAATTACCGCAGCTCAAATTATTAAATATGTACTTTTATTACAAAATTCATGATAATGTCAAATACAAGCACTAATTAATATTAATGACAAGTTTCAACTAATGCAGCAGAAGTAAACTAATTAAGCAAACTAAACAGCTAAGTAGCATAAAAATTAGCGTAGCGCAGCTCCAATCAACACCACAGGCAAAGCTGATGGTATACATGACCTAGAACCCCATATTATCGCCATTAAACTTCCAATCCTGACCTGCAACTGGTGTTGGGGGAATTGCAAGAGTGAGTACATGTCGTACTCATCATGTGCGGAAAGTATGACACGTAGCTGATACAAATAACAACAATAATAATGGCCAAGTGCTGAAAAGTACATTAAACCATTTGAAAAGCAATATACTATATATATGTGAAATAAACCCATCATAAACCACAATTATTAACATAGTACAAGTCCATATTTCAATACCATCATCCATATTACAGATTTCTCATTACCAATAACCATAATCAATATCAGAATTTGATTCATAACCAGCCATAACCATATTATTAACCATAACCATCCCAATAACCATCCCAATGCCAAGTTCCCTCTAATCATGTAGGTCATCCAGGTGCTCATAACCAGGAGCACGACTATCATGATAGTTTATTAGACTCTGCAGAGTTTGTACCACTTTACCCACGTGTTTGTGATTTCATCACCTTTCGATGACTGTATAATCTCAATTATGCCGTCTCACACTTCCTTAGGTGTGTGGCCAAGAGATCACAAAATAACCTTTAAGAAGGGATTACTAGCCTATTTAGACCCCATCGAGGTTTCACCAGTGGCGATGTCTCCTACAGAGCACATCTTCAACCAAGGGCTCCCTCTTGAGCCATTCGGATCCCAGGGTAGTCCAACCAATCATCAACAAACCCAATCCGACTACCCCTTCCCCGAGCATCCTTAATGGTCAAAATAGCATTGGCAAAGCCCTAATTAATCGGATACGCCGCACCCATACTTGGCCTCGGGGTAGCACTGTAGTCCTGGCTCATTCTCGCATGAACCGATCCTTAGATCTAAAGCAAGCAAACCACCATGACATCCAACCCATCAACATAACAGGCTTGCTTAGATCACCCATTAAGATACAATATTAACCAGTTCATCTTAATCATACTCTCATAAAGCATAATTAAGTTAAGTAGTGTAGTTGTCTTTCCCTTCCCAAGTTGTTAAGAGAAGCAAAAAGGTAAAAAAAACCCATCCCGACCCTCTACCATGAATTCCAGGTGACAATTGTGGTCAAACAAATCTAGTAAACTTCCTATCATAGGATTCCCATCAAAATTGACACAATCATGCAATTAGTAAACAAAACATTTATTTTAAAAATAGGATTAATATGCTTCAAGGACACTTGCCTTGCTCTTGGGATTGTTTCGGGTCAAAGCCTTCAAACTCTTGGTGTTGTAGATCCTCCGCATCACTCTCTAGCGCAAATCCGTCTAATCCGCACAATAATCATACAAACAAGAAACACAATCAAAAAGTGCACAAACATTACTCAAGATGACATGACATGCATGATTAATGCAAATGCAAGGTGGAACTTGTTAATGAGTTGATTTTAATCATCACTAACTAGTTCTAATAGTTATTTAAAAGTTTCTACAGTTTTAAATTTGATTAGATTTAATTTAGAATTAATTGAACAAAAAATAACCAGAAAAATCGGACTAGTCTGCTAGGGACCGGACAAGTCCGCATTGCGCGACATCAGCATATTAGGGTTTTCTAGATCGACGTGAATTTGGAGATTTGGGATTCAATTCATGTAACGAAAAGGGAATAGAAGGTATACCATGTGTTTGGAACTCTAATGAATCAAGGATCTTGGAGGTAACACTTGGATCTTGAAGATCTAGGGTTGATGAAGAACTTGATGGTGAATTGTTGATGAAGAATGCGAAGTCGATGGAGTTCTTGATCCTCTTTCGTTTCCTCCTCTTCTTCTTCTTGTTCTAGATCTCTTTCTCCCTCCATGGTGGTTGCTATTCACGATCTAGGGTTTGGGGTGGGCTGGAAAAGTAGCAAATAGATGTCAAGCCAGGGGGTGGGCTGTTTATATAGAGGTGGAGGCTAGGGTTAGATAGATTTCGAGTTCGGAGGTGAGTAGAGGCCGGTTTAGAGTCCCACATGGGCTCTAAAAGAGTTAGGCATGATGTACCTGGGCCCACTTAATGTAAAACCCATGAAACAAGCCATGAAACAAAAAATCAACTTGGAGTCGCGATTTATCGGACAAGTACGAAAAGGGCCGAATTAGTCCGAAGTTGTCCAGAGAAAAATCGGACAAGTACGGACTGGACATCGGACAAGTCCGAACTTATCCAGAGAGGAAAAACAAACAAGTCTAGCCTAAAATCAGACAAGTCCGACTTTAGTCAGAGAGGAAAACAGACAAGTCCAGACAAGTCCAAGGACTTAGCGAATTTTTCAAGGATTTGGAACATCGGACTAGTCCGCAAAAAACCGGACTAGTCCGAAAATGTCCATAGGCAAAAACAGACAAGTCCGCAGGAAAACGGACAAGTCCGAGCGAGGTCAAAAACAAATTGGACCAATCCTCACTTCCCTGAATTCTTAAGTGCGGTTTTGTTCTAAATCAATTTTAAACTTCCCCTTTTTATGAGAATTAATGTTAAACATATATTAGGATGTATGAAATGCATGATGGATAAAAATGAGGGTGTTACATGTAATATATGTGTTGTTTTTATGTTAATGAAAAATGTCTTTTATGTTCACGAACAATGCGTCCTATGCAGTATCGAAAAACATCTCCTTTCTGAAAAAGCGGCGAGATAACTAGCATTCAATGTCTAACCAAGGATTCGTTGTGTTGCGACAATCGATGATTATTGGTCGGGACTCCATTGAGAGCATGGTTGAGGCTGCGCTTTTCCTCTTTTGTGTTCCTTCACTCAATGTTTTCATTTGAAGTAGGCGGTTTACTAAAATTGTTAGCCCGTGATTGAAGACCGATGGTGATTGATTTTACATAATCTTAGCCCATGATTGATCTGGCGATCAAAATTTACTAAGGCTAAGATTTCTGCTATATTCGTACTAAAAGTTGATGGAGAACATACTCACGGATCCATAAATGATGGGTGGATACTTATCAGTTTGGGGTTCAATCTCTGAATCGGGCTCCTGATTTCTCATCGGTTCATGTCTATAATAAAAATTTAGCTATTTCCTCTCACGCGTGCAGTCACAAAGGGTGACATCCCTGTCACACATTGGATTCTAAGGACTTCGATGATCTCTTCAAGGATGCAATTTCAAGCAGTTGTTGCACGTGTGGATGTATGGTTATTTGGACCCTTCCCGTCCACACCAGCATGGGCTGTGCAACGCCGACTACTACCACTTCGGTTTAAGCTTTATGGTCGCTCATATCAACGCCCTCCACGAGATGATCGCGGAGGTGGCTGGGTTAGAGGGCCGACACCACCTTTTGCACACTGTCGCCTGGAAGCTGTGGACTAAGGTGCTGGAGGAGGAGGAAGAGGCAGTAGCGGCGGTGGAGGTCGAGGAGACCTCCTCCGAGTAGAGTAAGATCGTCATATATAGTTTGAGGCTCATTGATCATGTTAGGGTCGTAGCATATGCATGACAACTAACATGCATTTTAAACACCTCTATCACTGATAGTGGTTTTTGTTTCCTCTATTATAGTTCGCTTACTCGTTCATCATTAGTTCTAACAGTTCGTCGCCTTTTTCCATGCATGAGTGGTTTCAAACGACATTCATCGATTGTTCGATTGTTGCATTGTGCCCGTGCGCGCTGCAATATTCGGGCCATTGGCGTATGTGGCAATCGTCAGGGCAGGGTGGAATAGTCTTGGAAACTGTGTAGTGCACCCTTGGCTGTATGGCTGTAAGATTCAGAGGGTGAACATACATGGCAATCATATGGGCAGGGTCGCACAGTGACGGCTATGCGGCTCTGTCGTAGAGAATTCGATTCCTGCACCAAGGGGTTAAAGGCAGGCTCAACTCTGGGCATAGGCGAGAGGGGCGGCCGCCTAGGGCCAGGTCGAGGAGGGGCCCACGATGTCAGCTGTTAAAGAGAAAAGAAATAAAACTAATTAGTATTTGCATCATCCATATGCAATTTACAATTACATGGTCTAGTTTTTTATTTTCGTAGTTTTTTTGTATAATACTATGTCCTAATCTGTTTAATATTTATTATATATAATATTACTAATGTGTTTATTTTCAGATGCGATATTTTTTGATAAAAGAAGGAGTTCTTCGGTAATGCATAGGACACATTGTTCATGAACATAGAAGACATTTTTTCATTAACATACAAACAACACATATATTACAAACAAAAAAAAAGAAAAAAACATATAAAACAAAAGAAAAAACTTATACTAATTGTAGTCTACTCGGAGGAGGACTTGTCCATCTCCTCCTCCCCCGCTCCAGCATTCGCCGGCAGCGCCTCCTCCTCTGTCGCAACCGCCAACGGCGCCTCCTCCAACACCAGACCGATCTTCCGGCCGACGGTGTGCACCAGTTGCTCGGGAAACTCCACCCTAGCTACCTCACCAATCGTCTCGTAGAGGAAGTCGAGACAAGCGGCCGCAAATCCTAACCCGAAGCAGTAGTAGCCTGTGAGACCTATGTGTGCTGAATACATTGGCTTTGATAATAAATGTTTTGAATGCTGCCATAACATTTTTTTAGCAAGGTCTGACTTTAGCTCCGGCATGTCTTTGTTAAGCTCCAGAATGTTTTTGCTAGGCTGTACTAGCTTTGGTAAGCTCTGGCGCTAGGTTGTACTAGATTTGGTTAGCTCCGGCGCTAGGTCCGGCTAGCTTTCATAAGCTCAGGTTTAAGGTCTGGTTAGCTTTGGCAAGGTTCGGAGCTTGATCGCAGTGGTTCTGCTTTTATCTTGCAATGATTCGTACTTGCTTTACATTGATGGAAGGATTGCTTAGTATTCATTTGCTATGTTTTTGGTGTGTTTTGGATGTTATGTTTGATATCATTTTGCTATGTTTTACAACATGCTTATGTGAGGTGCTCACGTAAGATGTTGTAGATCGGAACTAACGAGAGTCAAGTCGAGAACTTGTGCTCGGAAGTATTGGTTGTTTGTTCATGTGCAGGTGTTGCTTGAGTTCAAGACATGACTGGTGACGGATCCGTTGAACTAGTCTTACGGAGAAGATGAGGTTCAACAACCAAGTTTGGGAGGAATTGTCGTTGAGTTGATCGGGGGGTCGCGCATCATGTTTTAATCAAGAACAATGCATATGAAGGTATTGTGGACGTTGTTGGAAGACGTTTGTATGTGTGCAAGGAGTGCATGGACGTGGATTCATGGTTCCAAGGCGTGATGAAGAGATGTGGACGTAAGAATTGGTCGGAAAGGTCCAACCGACTAGGTTATGGACTCAGGCTGCGGTTGAGTCGGGTTTGACTCAAATATGGAAAGTTTTGAGTTGGTTATAATAGGATTTCGTGGGGGTCACGAACTTGGGTTGTTTTAGGAACATGGAATACATTCCTAATGTGTTTGTAAGTCTTAAGATTGCTTCTATCTGTGTATAGAAGAGTTCTAAGAAGTTATGGAAAGCTTCGATTCGTGATTTGAGTAGGATTAGAGTCCTAGTTGAGATTGGGTTGGTTTAAGGGCTGGTTATATAAGCAATGGAGGCCCGAGCTCATTGTAGACGACTTTGGGGCTGTTCCTCTTGTGTTCTATTGAATAAAACTCGTAGTTGAAAGGAACTTTTGTGCCTTGTTCTTCCTACTTTTTCCAGACAAGTTTTTTCTCATCGAGTTTTCTGCACAGCACTACCTTTCTTCGGTGGTTTTATCATAACTCGAGTTTTACATATCCAATTGATGTGATTTTTTCTAGGTTGTCTTCACAACTTGATTATCTATCATCTGTAAAAATTTCACGGTCATTGGATTTGTGGTTTCTGATCTACACGAGTTTCTTTGCAGTGTTGCAGAACTGTTTTTTTACTCGGTAGAACAGATTGACCTTTCTTTAATCTTTCGATCGTAACTTTAGTTTCTCTCGACGGATTTGTGTGATTCTTGTTGTCTTGTCTTAGTGACTTGATTCTCTCTGATATATATCATTTTTTTCATGGTGAAACACGTTTAAATTAGTCTCACACATGATTTCTTTAAGAGATCGTTTTTCTGTCGAAGGGGTTGGGATTTAATTGTTTCCACTGCGTAAGATTTTTTAATCTACCATTCACCCCCCCTCTGGTAGATTTTCACGTGCTCATCGATCCTACATAGCCGGCAGAGTTCATGTTGGTCAGGTGGGGAAGACTCTCAAGTCCCAGACGGCGACAGGAGGGAGATGTATTGTCAAATACATCTCGCGCCATTGTGTCAAGCGCTCTTGCGCGCAGGTCGGCGACGGACAGGTCGTCAGTGACCTCCTTAAGCCTCCGCTCGAGTTCATTGACGCGATCCTTGATGAGGCGGACAGTCTTGACCCAGTCGAGTAGAGGAGATGCGAGCGCTGTGTGCAGAGGACGTGCATGCATCGCGGGCGGAGACGAGGGCGTAGGAGGTGCGGGCGCCGCCTCCAGTTCCATCGGCATTGGCGACGATGGAAATGGAGAAGAAGGAGGTTTGAAGGACGTCGATGGCCTAGAGTGCTTCGATGCGAGGCTACCCATTTGTGCGCGACGCGGGTGCAGAGAAAGAGCGAAAGGTGGTCGAAAATGGTGCAGCAGAGAAGCAAGAGGAGAAGTTTGGAGGCTAAGATCGATGGAGAGTTGCGGCGGACAAGAAGGGGACGATGTGCCTTTATAGTGGCTCGTAATCTAAGCGCACGAGTGGAGATGATCGGACGCTTCGAAAACTATGCTTTTGAATTGGCGGGTCAGTCAAAGTTACTTCCTCCGTCCCAACTCAACTCTATTTCTAAGTTTAGTCATACTTACCTCTGACCAATAATCTCTATAGATTATATTAACTTCAATCAAATGTAAATTGGATATTATGGAAATATTTTCCATGATGAATCTAAAACTACAATTCTAAGATTTTTAAAATTATTCAAAATTATAAAAACTATTGGTCAAACATAAATTTGACCAAACTCAGAAATAGATTTCAATACAGGGACGGAGGTAGTACTCCAAACCGCGCTTTGCCTCCTGTCGATAATCGCAACGGCTCGACACGTTCCATCGGCTTCATAGGTAGTTTTTTAATTTGACATGCAAAGGGCACAGGATATGCAATGGCCCACCTGGAATACTTTGTAGGTCTATGTCGCGCAGTTCGAAACATTTCGTGCGAACCATTTCAACGAGGTGCGTAAGATTGACGTGAACGTGTGTGGCAATCAACCAAGAGTCCATATCTTTTTTTTGAATTATCGGATAGTTGCCGACCGAGAGTCCATATAGATACAATGATAATTTCCGTGATCATGTATGATGGTGGACATGAATATAATGCATGTGAAAGAGAGCTCATGATAAAGCATGTTTGATCACGTGTTGAAGATTTTCTCGCCCCCCTTGTTGTGGATCATGTTAATTTGATGACATTGAGGATCGGATGTGGCGTAAGTTTTTTCACAAGTGTGTTCATTTGTTCCTAAAGTCAGAACACGTAGCGGCTAGAGCCTACGTCTGTCGTTTCTTCGAAAAGATGAGTACATCATGCATGTTAGAAAATATACTACATACATGACAACATGCAATTAATTTGATGAACCACGTACGTAGTGAGAGCAGTGTGCTTAGATGGTAGTACACATTCTATCCTCGTACCCTCAAGGGAACATCCTTCCTGTCAAACATAGTTTGTTATCTCTATTGATGATAGAATAATATTCTTCATTAGTGTGTCAGATAAACTGCCATGTAGGTTGAGAGTATACATATACATGGTAGAGAATATGAAAAATATAGAAATATATATCAATACATGGCACAAAATATTCCATTCTTGGAATACATGTTTGGGGTGTAGTATGCATACGGACGTCTAACATGCATGTGAAAGACCTCGATCATGTTTGATGACGTTATATGTTTTCTCTTTTTGTTGAGAGATCGTCTTGTTTGAGGATCGTTGATCATATTTGGGGTGTAGCATGCATGGACAACTAACATGCACGTGACAGACATCGATCAATCATGTGAAAGACCTCGACGCATGTGAAATAACATGCATGATTTTAAAAGCCCTCGCCCCAGCCCGCACCGCTATTCTTTGAATACGTGTTTGGGGTGTAGCATGCGAATGGACATCTAACATTCATGTGAAAGACCTCGATCATCTTTAATTACAACGTTATGTTTTTTCTTTTTTCTTGAGACATCGTCATGTTTGAGGCTCGTTGATCATGTTTGAGGCATAGCATGCATGGAGAACTAACATGCATGTGAAAGACCTCGATCGATCATGTGAAAGACCTCAATGCATGTGAAATAACATGCATGTTTTTAAAAGCCCTTTCCTCGGCCCGCGTCACTCATCTAACCGATGGTGGCGGCGCGGAGGCCGATGGCAGCGCGACAATACGATGACACGCCGAGGCGATGGCAAGGCAGAGGCTACAAAGATGGCACGCGACGACGACATTTTGGCTCGCAGTTTGCAGCCTTGTGGTGGAACGCGGTGGCGGGGCATGGCGCGCGGTGTCGCGTGGAGCTCTGGGCGGCAGGAAGCTCGCAGAGGCGGTGCTGTCGCCAGCTGACCGGCTGGAAGAAGGGTGAAGTAAGTTTCTTACATATTCGAAATTATTAATATGTACTCCCTCCATCTCCCAAATTACTCGTCGCTCCTTAGTTAATTTTTGAACTAAAAAGAGTTCCAAGTAATTTGGGATGGAGGGAGTAGTTGCTATTCCATAATTGTAAGGACTATGTCAATTGGTAATTGCTTAACCTGTAAAATTAATGGTTAATGATTAATTGCAAAATAAGTGACTAAAGATAGTAATTATTACCTTCTAATGATAGGTTGCCTAAAATTTTCTCGAATTTTAGACACATGACACATAAACTCCAGCTAATTCTTCCATCACAAAAACTATTCTTTTTTTTGAACAATCATCAGAGAAACGTCTAAAACGTTTACTTAAATGCCAAGATAGTGGCGATGAAATCCTCCACCATGCAGTTACTGCAGCTAACATGTGGACTCGACAACAGTAGGGCACACATGTCATATGAACCCAAGATAGTGTTTCCTCAAGAAAAAATAATTTTAAGATAAATTGAGCTCAAAAGAAGAAAAGCTAGAACTTGAGAGCTACACCTGCGACTTCCCTACCGGGATGATTGATGGTAGACGATCCACAAACTCGGTGGTTAGATTAGTAGTCATTGGAGAGCAGATTGCCGCCGACCTTGAAGGAGATGAAGACATCGATGTAGGCATAGTTGATCTGCTCTCCGGTGATATTGTACGCGTCCTAGTGGCTTGTTCTCACCCGGTAAGGCTTCTCCAAGTTGGAGCCCATGACGGCGCTCACGATGTCCTTAAGCCCCGCGTGGTGAAGGCTCGGACGATCTATCTCCTTCGCCACGAGCTCGGCCAGGTCCACCATTCTAGCCACCTTCAGCCGACAGTCCTTCCAAAGTCGGTCGACATCACCCTCCACGCCCATGTCGACGAAGCGGTAGTCGGAATCGCTGAGGAAATCTTCCAGCTTGTTGAGGAAGTAGTCAGCGTGGATGACATGGAAGATGAGGCAGCGGTGACTGATGCAGAGCTGCAGAACAGCGACTGGGTTTTGGTCGGCGGAGTAGCTGGCGTGCCACTCGACGTTGAGCCTGGCGATGAGCTTGTGAAGGCACCGATGGTGGACGGAGAGGACCTTGTCAAGCCATTCCTCCACGACCTCGCCAAAGGACGTCATGATGGTAGTGATCACGTCGTCCTCGAATGTCACGTTGCACACCTGAGTTTCACCGTTGGGTCCTCTCCTTGTCCCTACGGTTGCGGTCTGCGACGACGCGACGCAAGTTCTCTCTTGTGCAAACCTTCTTCTACCTCTAGTTTGTATTTTGGAAACAGGCGTGGATATATAACTGATACAATTCTGATATTAGTGGAGGAGTTTCCGAATTTGACGGGGCTGCCCCGAGTAAAGAAAGTAATGAAGATTTTTGAATATGATATACTCTTTCTATTTTTGAATTCTCATCGTTATGAAAACAAGTTGCATTGTCTCAACCAAACACCACGTACAACGAAAACAACTTTTCTCAGGTGCACACCCACTGGGTATGATGGGTGTACCATGACATAACTTGGGCCCAACCACCAGAGAGTAGCCAGTGTAAATGCATGCTGGAGAGATCAGCAGAATCGGGAATGGCCAATGAAGATGGAAGTCAGCAGTCTCACAGTTCATGGATTGAAATGCACGCCATCCTTCTTCTTCTTCTTCTTCCTTATTTCTTATGTTATTTTTACACTAATCTCTGGCCCTCCTTCATTTGATGTTGTATGGTTGGATCAGGATATGTGGCCGATGTGAGGTGAGAGCCGTGTGTGTAACACCAGCGGAATGTTGTGGAGAGATGTTTCTCCCCTTGCTGAGTATCATGTTAATTTAATGACCATGAGGATCGGATGTGGCGTACGTGTTTTCACAAATGTGTTCATTTGTTCCTAAATTTAGAACATGTAGTGGCTAGTGCCTACGGCTGTCATTTCTTCAAAAGGACAAGTACAACATGTTGCAAATTATATTGTACTACATGGCTTGCGGTTAATTTTATGAACCACATAGTTAGCTGTGCCTAGATGGTACATTTTATCCTTGAACCCTCGAGAGAACATCCTTCGTGTCAAACATGCACGTCGAGAGTGAGGACGACGCTCGATGGACGGTGACGGCAAGGGTGAGGATGACCCTCGGTGGCAATGTCGAGGGTGTGGACGGAGCTCGGCGTTGACTGCGACGGTGAGGGCGAGGACGACGAGGGTGGGGGTTTGGGAGCGGCGGGGGAGGTCTTGATGGCAAAATGAAAATGTTAGGGTTGCGGGGTGTGGCTCATGCATTTATAACTGTCCGAGAAGATACATATCGATAATGAATTTCTGCATCAATAATATATGACACATCCATAAAAGAGATAAATATACAACTAGCTTATCGTTAGAACAACAACATTAGAACTATTTTTGCACACCAATGAACTGCAAAATAAAGTTCATTACCTTAAGACGATATATTACAAACAAGGAAAAAGAAAAACACAAACTAGAAACAAGTAGTCAGCATAATCGGAATTACCGAGGAAATCTTCCAGCTCGTCAGGAAAATAGTCAGCGTGAATGGCCTGGATAATGAGGCAACGCCGGCCGACGCAGAGCTGCAGAACAGCGACGGGGTTCTTGTCGGCTGAGTAGGTTGTGCGCCATTTGATGTTGAGACCGGCGACAAGCTTGTGAAAGCGCCAATGGGGGACGCCGGGGACCTCGTTGAGCCAGTCCTCCACGGCATTGATGGAGGATGTCACAGTGGTGGTGATCACTTCGTCCTCGAACGTCGTGTTGTACACTGAGTCCCTGCCATTGGGTCCTCTCCTTGTCCATACGGTTGCGGTTTGCGGCGGTGCGACACAACTTCTCTCTCGTGCAGACCTTCCTCTATACCTCTAGTTTGGATTTTGGAAACGAGCATGGACATATGACTGATGCAGTTACGATACGAGTGGAGGAGTTTCCGAATTTGATGGGTCTGAGCCCCGAGTAAAGAAAGTAATGAAAATTTTTGAATCTGATATACTCTTTCTATTTTTGAATTCTTATCCCTGTAGAATCAAAGAGCATGTGAAAAGCTACCAGAGGGGGAGGGGGTGAATGGTAGATTACAACTTTTTCAGCGGAAGGAACAAAAACCCCTAGGCAGAAAATTGATCTTGAAGAAATCATATGTGCAACTAATCTAAACATGATAAATCATGACAAAACCAGTATAGATTGTGGAGAATCAAGTCTCGAAGAAATGAAAACAAGAATCACCAAAATTCATCAAGAAATACTCAAGTTACGATCAAAGGATCTAACCAAAGTCAATCTGTTCTACCCAAGAAAAAACAGATCTAGAACACTGCAAAGAAACTCGTGTAGATAAGAAACCACAAATCCAAGGACCGTGAAATTTACACAGACGATAGATAATCAAGTTGTGAAGACAACCCAAAAACAATAACGTCATTTGGATCTGTAAAACTCGAGTTAGGATAAAACCACTGAAGCACGGTAGTGCTGTGCAGAAACTCGACGAGAAAAACTTGTCTGAAACATGTTGGACAAACAAGACACAAAAGTTCCTTTAAACTACAATCTTTATTCAATAGAACACAAGAGGAACAGCTTAAAATCGGTAGACCACAAGCTCTGGCCTCCCTTGCTTATATAACCAGCCATGAGGCCAACACAAACAAAGCTATGACTCGTATCCTAATTAGTTTCCAATGAAACTTTCCATAACTGCTCAAGACTCTTCTATACGCACATATAAGCAATATTAAGACTTCCAAACACCTTAGGAACGTATATCGCATTCCTAAAACCAACTCAACTTTGTGACACACATGAAATCTAACCAAAACAAACTCAAAACTTTCTATAAACGAAACATAACCACCTCAGTCGCAGCCTGAGGCATATTCCAGCCGGTTGGACCTTTCCGACCAATTCTTTACGTCCACTTCTCTTCATCACGCCTTGGAACTATGTTGCCACGTCAATGCACTCCTTGCACACGTGCAAACATCTTCATACAACATCCATGATAACTTCATATGCATTGTTCTTGATTCAAACATGATGCACAACCTCCCGATCAACTCAACAACAATTCCTCCTGAACTTGGTTGTTGTACCTCATCTTCTCCTAAGACTAGTTCAATGGATCCCATCCAGCCATGTCTTGAACTCAAGCAACACCTGCACATGAATAAACAACCAATACTTCCGAGCACAAGTCCTCAACTTGACTCATGTTAGTTCCAAAACAACAACACCTTACGTGAGCACCTCACATAAGCATGTTGCAAACCATAGCAAAAACATTAACCACCATGATCAGCCAAAACACATGAAAAACTTGCTAAAAGAATACTGAGCAAACATTCCATAAGTGTAAAGTAAGTTTGAAACATTGCAAGTTAAAAGCAGAACCATTGCAATCTAGCACCAGACCTTGAATCGGAGCTTACCAAAGCTAGCAGGACCTAGAGCCAAGGCTAACCAAATGTGACACCCGATTCCGAAAATGAACCAAGTGAACGCATATGTGTGCCCAGAACGTTCAACGCACATACCCGAGTGCAATCACAAAAGGGTATACAGAAAATTACCATAAAAAACATATTAATTAAGCACTTTTATTACACAATTCATAATACACTTGAATACAAGCTCTAATGAATATAATGACAAGTTTCAACTAATGCAGTGGAAATAAACTAATTAAGCATACTATGCAACTGAGTAGCATAAGCAATGGGTATAGCGTAGCTCCAATCAACACCACAAGCAAAGCTGATGGTAGACACGGGCTAGAACTTCGCATTATCATCGTAAAACTTCAAATCCTGACCTACAACTGTTGGGAGGGGGGGCGGGGTGGAATTGCAAGGGTGAGTACATGTCATACTCACCAAGTGTGGAAAGTATGACATGTAGCGTATACAAATGATGAATATAACAGTGGTTAAGTACCGAAAGTACATTAAAACATTTGAAAAGCAGTATATATTATATGAATTTGAAGTAAACCCATCATAAACCATAATTATTAACGTAGTACAAGTCCATATTCCATATCCATCACCATTATACCAGATTTCACCATTACTATTAACAAAGTCCATTTCCATAATTCATAATACCTTCCATAACCATAACCATGTTATCAACCATAATCATCCCAATACCATGTTTCCTCTAATCATGTGAGGGTCCAGGATGCTCATAACTGGGAGCACAGCTATCATGATAGTTTTTAGACACACTCTATAGAGGTTGTACCGCTTTACCTACGTGTTGATTTCATCACCTTGGGGTGACTAGAACCTCTATTATGCCGTCTCAGAAATCCATTGGTGTGTGGCCAAGAGATCACGAAATATCCTTTACAAAGGGATTACTAGCCTATTTAGACCCCACTGAGGTTTTACCGGTGGCGATGCCTCCAACTGAGCACATCTTCAAGCAAGGGCCCCCTCTTGAGCCATTTGGATCCCAGGGTAGCCCCACCAATCATCAACAAACCCAATCCAACTACCCCTTCCCCGAGCATCCTTAATGGTCCAAAATGGCACTGGCAAAGCCCTAATTTATCAGCTCCGCCGCACCCATACTTGACCTCGTGGCGGCACTGTAAATCCTGGATGATCGCTCCATGAACCGGTCCTTAGATCTAAAGCCAGCAAACCACCATAAATTCCAACCAATCCACATACCAGGCTTGCATAGATCACCCATTACCATATAATATTAAACAGTTCATGTTAATCAAAACTCATAAATGCATAATTAAGTTAAGTGGTATAGTTGCTCTCCCATCCCAATTAATTAAGAGAAGGAAAAAGGGTAAAAAGTCCATCCCGACTCTACCATGAATTCCAGGTGACAAGGGTGGTTAAACAAAGCTAGTAAACTTCCTATCATAGGATTCCCATCAAGTTGACACATGCATGCAGTATTGCAAACAAAACATTTATTGTCAAAACAGGAATAATATGCTTCAACGACACTTGCCTTGCTCTTGGGATTGGTCTCAGTCAAAGCCTTCAAACTCTTGGTGTTGGAAGATCCTTCGGAATGCTCTATAGCACAAATCCGTCTAAATTGCACAACAAACATACAAGGCACGAAACACAATCAAAAAAGTGCTCAAATATTACTAAATATGACATGACATGCATGATTAATGCAAATGAAAGGTGGAACTTGTTAATGAGTTGCTTTTAATGATCACTAAGTAGTTCTAATATATTTTAACAAGTTTAGATGGGTTTGGATATGATTCGAAGCAATTTTAGAATTAATTCAACAGAAAATAGATGGCAAAAATCGAACAAGTCCGCAGGAGGCTGGACTAGTCCGCAGTGCGCAGAACAGCATATTAAGGTTTTCTAGATCGACGTGAATTTTAATAATTGTGGTTGAATTCACGTAAGAAAAAAAGAATAGAAGGTATACCAGGTGTTTAAGACTCTAAACAATCAAGGGTATTGGAGGCAACACTTCGATCTTGACGATATAGTGTTGATGGAAAACTTGATGGTGAATTGGCGATGGAGAACACAACTTGATGGAGATCTTGACCGTCTTTCATTTACTCCTCTTCTTCTCCCTGCTCTAGATCTCCTTCTCCCTCCTTGGTGGCAGCTATTCACGAGCTAGGGCTTGGGTGTGGTGGAAAAGTGGCAAATAGATGTCAAGCCAAGGGGTGGGGTTGTTTATATAGAGGTGGAGGCTAGGGTTGGATGGATTTTGAGTTTTATATGAGTATAGGTCGGTTTGGAGTCCCACATGGGCTCTAAAATTAGTCACGATGTTCCTTGGCCCGCTTAACGTAAAACCCAAGAAACAAGTAATGAAACAAAAGATCAACTTCGAGTCGCGATTTATCAGACAAGTCCGACAAGGACTGGACTAGTCCGAAGTTGGACAGAGAGATATTGGACAAGTCCGCAGTGGACATCGGACAAGTCCGAACTTATCCAGAGAGGGAAAATAGACAAGCCTGGCAAAAAATCAGACAAGTCCAACTTTAGTCAGAGGGAAAAATGGACAAGTCCGCCGGAATACCGGACTAGTCCGGACAAGTCAAGAGACTTAGCAAAACTTCAACAATTTGGGATACCAGACTAGTCCGCGCAGGACTGGACAAGTCCGAAAATATTCAGAGGGAAAAACACACTAGTCTGGGTCAAAACAGACAAGTTCGTTTGGAGTCAGAGAGAAATCGGACTAGTCCGCACTTTCTAGAATTCTTAAGTGCGGTTTTGTTTCTAATTCATTTTAAACTTGTTCCTTTTTATGTTGATCAATGTTAGACATATATTAGAATGCATGCAATTCATGATGGATGAAAATGAGGGTGTTACACCAAAGCTAGTCGGGCCTTGTGCTGGACCTAGCAAAAACATGTCAGACCTAGCCATAGCAAGTCGGACCTAGCCAAAACATGTCGGACCTAGACCAAGTAAGTCAGACCTATCGTCGAACCTTGCAGAAGGTCGGACCAAGAGTCAGACCTTGTTATAAGGATGTTTTTCAGTATTCAAAACGTTTATCGTCATAGCCAATGTGTTCATCACACATAAGTCTCACAATCTCCCCTTGATGAATGCATTGGCAACACAACTTAAAATCCGAACATTGCCTTATTAACATGAAAAGTTTGAAAACAATTTTCTCCCCAAAATATTTCTCCCCTTTTGTAAAACAGAAATAAAATGATAAGAAAAACAAAAATTCCCCCCCTAAGGATGTGCACTGCACTTGAGAAAAATCGTGCCAAAACACTTGTGAATGTTTGCAATGTGTGATCAATTTTTATGAGCACGTTATAACACATTTATATAAAACAAGGCTCATCCAAGTCATACTATCAAGTAACTTACATGATCACATCAATGAGATACATAAAGTAGTGTAAGCCATGCTAGAGATCAAGTGTAATTTTCAATTTAAGCAGGTCATGATCTCACAAACTTAACTATTTCAAAACACGAAAGCATGACACTTGTTGCTACATTTTTCATTTTTTAAATATTATTTATAGCACAAATTCTGATCATATAACATTTGCAAGAGATTATATGCCGCATCTGCCTTATTCTAACCAACCAAGCCAAGCCTATGTCATTCGACAGTCAGAAGCTTAAGAACATGGTTTTAGTCATAGATAACTTCTTCTAAGTCCATATCTAAGTGCAATGATAAGCCATCTCAAAAGAAGAAGTATGATGCATGCATATTATCTTGATCTTTTCTCATGTTTATTTGATCATAAAAGTACAACATGTGAATTGTTGATTGCTTGATTATTTCTTTATGATTAAAAACACTTGTGAGCATGTAACAAGTTCAAAACAGCAAGAAAGTTTGATCATGACTAGATTTAGTGTAAGTAATTATTCCAATTACTAGTCATGGCAAAACTTCAAAATGTATAACATGAGTAATGTAGTAATAACTTTTAGCATGTAAAAGGAATCACAAGTCATATATGTATGAAATACTATGCCCATATTATTTTAAATTCAAATTTACACATAGACTTCTAAAGTTTCAAAACTCCCCCTAAATTTAAGCCATGTGGATGCATAACACCTATTTCACCACGAATATAACAAAAATGAGTGAAATCCAAATGTTTCTGAAAAATTTCAGCCAATTGTGGATCCGTATCTACACGGTCAAGCACAATGTTTCCTTTTCAACTTTATCACGGAGAAAGTGATACATAATGTCCATGTGCTTTGTTCTCGAATGTTGCATGGGGTTTTTAGCAATGCAAATGGCACTAGTATTATCACAAAACAGTGATACACTATCTAGATCAACCCCATAGTCCTTAAGTGTCTGAACAATCCAAAGAATTTGTGAGCAAGCGATAGAAGCAGCTACATATTCAAATTCGACTATGGATTATGAAACTGAACTTTGTTTTCTAGAGGTCCAAGCAAGAAGTGAATTACCAAGAAAATGACAAGCACCCGAAGTACTTTTCCTATCAATTCTACAACATCCAAAATTAGCATCTGAAAAAGCTTTCAAAGTAACGGTTGAGGAAGAAGGAAGCAAAATGCCTTCTTGAGATCCATGTAAATATTTGGGAATCCTTTTGACGGCTTGACAATGTGAAGCATGTGGGGAAGCTTGAAATCATGAACAAAGACATACGCTGAATTGTATGTCCGGTTTTGATGCCGTGAGGTACAAAAGTGATCCGATCATGCTTTGATATTATTTTCCATCGATCGGGTCACCATCTTCATCAAGTTCAAGTGTCGTTACTATACCCATTGGTGTCTGAAGAGACTTGCTTTTGTCCATGTTGAAGCGCTTAAGAAGATCTTTTGTATACTTCATTTGATGCACAAAAGTACCCTCCTCGAATTGATTGATTTGCAGCCTTAAAAACTACGTGAGTTCTCCCATCATACTCATTTCAAATTCTGAAATCATCATAAAGCTGAAAACTTGGACACAAGATCATCAGAAGCACAACCAAAGATAATATCATCCACATACACTTGGACAAATAATGAGTCATTGCCATGCTTAAGCACAAAAACAGTTTTATCAACCTTGCCCATGGTAAACCCCTTTTCAAGTAAGAATGTTTTTAGCCTATCATACCATGCTATAGGGGCTTGTTTGAGACCATACAAGGCTTTGTACAGTTTGTAAACATGATTAGGAAAATCTGGATTTTCAAAACCCTGTGGTTGCTTGACATAAACCTCCTCATATATATAGCCATTAAGAAAAGCACTTTTAACATCCATTTGATATAACTTGAAACCTTTAGATGCAGCAAAAGCTAACAAAATTCTTATGGCTTCTAATATAGCAACAGGAGCAAAAGATTCATCAAAATCTAGACCTTCAATTTGTGTGAAACCTTGAGCAACCAAACTAGCCTTATTCCTAACCACAACCCCATCCTTACTTTGTTTATTTTTAAACATCCATTTAGTTCCAATTAAAGTGTGACCTTGAGGTTGAGGTACAAGTTTCCAAACATTATTTCTTTCAAAATTTTCTAACTCTTCTTGCATGGAAATAATCCAAGATTCATTAGTGAGTGCGTGTGACATATCTTTGGGTTCAAAAGAAGCTACAAAAGCAGAATGAGCATGAGAGTTTGGATCGAAAAATCAGATCTACAACACTGCAAAGAAACTCGTGTAGATCAGAAACCACAAATCCAATGACCGTGAAATTTTCGCAGATGATGGATAATCAAGTTGTGAAGAGAACCCAAAAAGAATCACGTCAATTGGATCTGTAAAACTCAAGTTAGGTTAAAACCACCGAAGCATGGTAGTGCTATGCAGAAACTCGACGAGAAAAACTTGTCTGAAACAAGTTGGACGAACAAGGCACAAAAGTTCCTTTAAACTACGATCATTATTCAATAGAACACTAGAGGAACAGCTCAAAATCGGTACACCACAAGCTCTGGCCTCCCTTGCTTATATAACCAACCCTTAGGACAGCCCAATCCGAACTAGGACACGTATCCTACTCAGTTTCCACCGGAACTTTTCATAACTACTCTAGACTCTTCTATACGCAGATAGAAACAATCTTAAGACTTCCCAACACCTTAGGAACATATCCCTTATTCCTAAAAACAACTCAACTTCGTGATCCACATGAAATCTAACCAAAACAAACTCGAAACTTTCCATAAACCAACCATAACCACCTCAGTCGCAGCCTGAGGCATATTCCAGCCAGTTGGACCTTTCAGACCAATTCTTTACATCCACTTCTCACCATCACTCCTTGGAACCATGTTACCACGTCCATGCAATCCTTGAATATGTGCAAACATCTTCCAACGGCGTCCATGATACCTTCATATACATTGTTCTTGATTCAAACATGCTACACAATCTCCCAATCAACTGAACCACAATTCCTCCCGAACTTGGTTGTTGAACCTCATCTTCTCCTATGACTAGTTCAATGGATCCCATCACCAACCATGTCTTGAACTCAAGCAACACCTGCCCACGAATAAACAATCAACAATTCCGAGCACGAGTCCTCGACTTGACTCACGTTGTGGGGACCAGAATCCCGACATCCAAGGACCTCATTGGGTGGTGTCGTGCAATGCGATACCCAACAGTATACAAGAAAAGAATGAGAATAAAATACAATACCAAGTCTTTATTTATAAACACAGTGGAAGTTTTACAATACTAAGCAAAAAAAGGAAAGAGAACTATACATCATAGCTATGCTCTCGTTACTAGCTATGCAAACGCAAAGTCATCCATGCCCTGGATGCTTCGCACTAGCAACACCCAACTTACGGCGATGTGCAGGGTTCCCACTCGGCTGTAAACCCTAGAGGGGGTGCAGCCTCGTCATCGAACCCGTCATTAGTCATATAATCTGCAAAAACTTGTTAACTACAAATGTGAGCTTAAGGCTCAGCAAGACTAACCTATCTCACTAGACATATGCAGAGGTGAATACTAAGCATAGGTAAGGAATAGCATAAAGGACCCGCCTACAAGTGGAGCCTTATAGTCATGTTTTAACTAGCACATGACATTCTTCCGGCACGGCACATCATAGACTCAACAATCAAACAAGAAACGCTTTGCCGTTTATATGACATGCCCAGAGCACATAATGCTATTACAGGTAAAGTATGGGGAAACCGTAAACTTTTAATTGTGCTATCTCTAAGCCATACAAGGTTGCAAAACAATTATAATTCAATATATCATATTCTTCTAGCTTCTCAAGTATATTTACTACGTCACAATGCAGTGAACAAGTGGTACTCTATTACCGCGAGGGACGGTGATTGCAATCCGGACACACCTAGACAACACGACACATACACACTTTCGGAAGTGCCAGCATGTACATACAGCAGTACCTACATAACACTTCCGTACTAGTCGTATATGGCCACCTTTTCACCCAACACTCGAATGTCGAATCGTTCGATCCGTCACGAACAGGAGGTCACTCCGTGGGGCGTACTCTGACGTGCCCACCAGCTGATTTACACCTTGCTGCCCTCAACACACGCCTATAAAACGGAACGGAATGCCTCGACAGACCAGTATCAAGCTACGTCAGTTTACTGGAGCCAATTTCTCCAGTATGTCGCCAGTACAATTCAAGCTTGTCCAGCGGGGCCGCACACGGCACAAGCCTTAATCGACACGATCAGTGCTATACTACCAAGACCACCTCTTGTCGCTTCCTACTCATCTCTAACCGGTCTCAATTTCATATTTATAAATCGTCTCTTGCTCCAATTCATCCCGTGTGCTAAAATTCTATCCCGCGAGTTGATTCCAACTACTCGACTTATACCGGATCCCTATGAATATAAGCATGGCAGTTACTACACAAATCTGAACTATTCTAGCCACTCCCTGGGTTATTTGGTCATGCAAGTGGATGCCAAACACCTTAAAAACAACGCACAAACATCTGAAGATGTAAGGTGAATGAAAACTGCAAAGACACTGTAAGGAACTTAAATGCAAACCGGGGCTTGCCTTAATGCGAGTCCGAGTCTATGTTAGTCTCTGACAGCAGGACTTCCAAATCTTCCGGTTGATCCTCGACTTCAGTTACTACACGTTATGCATATACTATATATGAATGACTTTCAAAATAAATAATAAGTTTAAGGTCACAAGCTAAAATCTTGTGGATCAAATAAGATTATGATCTTAAATGGCTTTGGAACTTTTATGGTAGATACTAGGGACTATAATGGTGACTCTTGCAAAGAACATGAGATGATCAAGGAAGCTTGTTGTCCCTAAATTTCCCACAAGTATAAACCTTCTCTGAATTTTTGTTGTAATTCTGGAGGTCTATGATGGCTACCAGTGGTTGTACCATATAGAGGGGGTCTCAATGGTTCTAGAAGAATTTGTTTCACAATTTTTCTAAGCTTCCTATAGGGAGAAATTGATTTTACAAGTTTGGGAGAATTTCTGGAATGTTTTTTGTATTTTTCTCATTTTTTCAATTACATGGAGATTTGGAACACTGATCAACCAAGTAAATGAAGTCCAATGAACTTGAATATTTTACAGGAGATCAAGTGTATTATTAAGGGTGTTCTGACAAAAATGGGAATTTTACAATTAATAGAACAATAGTAATTAATTTCCCAAGCAGTTAGCTCCAAGAAATTAATTATACAAATCCTGGGAGTTTCATGCCCAACAAATTGCACAATTGCAAAGTAGTGATTAACATGAGTCTACGAGAATTTTTTTGGAATTTTTTTAGCAATTCTACTAGGAGTAATGATTCTTAGAAGTTTGGTTGAATCCTAGAATTATTTTCCAATGGAAAACATTTGAATAAAGCAGCCGGGCCCACTGAATTAAAATCAACCAATCGCAGGTGGGCAACACCGAGGGCCACGGGGTTAACCCACGCAGTGCACCAGATCTAGAGCAGCAGCAGATCCCGCACGAGAAGAAGAGTCACTGACAGGCGGGACACGCCGGGTCGTTGTCTACCTCGCGACACGGCGGCGTTCCACGCCGGGATCGCGGCGGCGCTTCGCTGGACTTGGTTGCATCGACATCTCACTACAAGAATCCCGACGATTTGCGATGGCCGTAGCCATCCCAAATAAGACAAATGCCGTCGCAAATAAGCGATTTCCGACGGCTTTCTTTATTTGTGACGGTTTTTAGCCGTTGCAAATAAATCGTCGCAATTAAGCTTATTTGCGACGGCCACCGTCGCAAATAAGCTTTAATTGCGACGGCTAGGGGGGCCGTCGCAAGTTATTGCCGCAGGCCGGTGGGCCCCGCAATCTTATTTGCGATGGCCTGGCTGTCGCAATTAAGTGCTTCTATTTGCGACGGCCTGGCCGTCGCAAATAAGTCCAGAGGGCTGGGCCCACGGGTCCTCCTCTGGGGCCCACAGAGCTATTTGCGACGGTCGTGCCGTCGCAATTAAAATTTAATTGCGACGGCCAGGCTGTCGTAAATAGCAGAGGCCTATTTGCCACGACCTGGCCCCTTATTTGCGACGGTACTGTATAAAAAGCCGTCGCAAATAAGGTTTTTTATTTTTTAAAAAAACAGAAAAAACTACCCGGCTTGATGGCTAGAATCACAGAACAGATTCCATACACACATTATATACACATAGCAAAGATCATCATCATAGAGGAAACATCATCACAATCACGAACTAATAAATTCCAATACATCTCACATCGTCATCAACAAAGCAAACAAAAGGGCTCACTCGCCCATCTGACCTCCGTAGCCACCTCCGGAGCCACCTCCGAAGTCGAAGTCGTCATCGCGCCTCATTCCAGGCAGCGGTAGCAACGGCGACGGCGTTTGTGCAGCCATCGCGGATCCCTGCAATTAATGAAACTTAGAGTTAGAATATAAATACATCAACATCTTTCTCTCCCTTCCTCTCCCTCTATCTTCATCTAGATCCCCTCTCTTCCCCTGTCTTTTCATTTCTCTTTGTCTCTCACTCTATCTTTCTCTCTCACTCTATCTCTCTATTGATATCCTTTTCCCTCTATCTTCCTCCCTCTATCTCCATCTACATCTCCCTCCCTCTATCTTCCCCTCTCTCTATATCCATCTACATCTTACTCTCTCTCTCTTCATTCCTATCCTACTCTATCTTTCACTCTTTCTTTTGTCTCTCTTTCTTCTATCTCTATCATTCTTCTATCTCAATAATTTTCTTCTATCTAACTATCTCTCTATATCATCTATATCAATCTTATTACGCTGGAGAAGAAGGATTACATAGAAACTTACCTGACTCGCTGAAGAAGGATCGCCTGGAAGGACCGGTGGTAGTACCGGTAGCTGGATTCCCATACCTTGCACCCGAGCGATGGCATGTCATTGCAAACATTAAATGCTACCTATTAATAAGTCATTTACGCTGAATTAATAATAATTTTAGTTTTTATTTTGTTACCTCCATTGCTTCCCGCATCTGTGCCAACGCTGCTGCCTGGGTTTGGATCGTGGCCTCCATCGCGATCCTTTGGCGTTCCGCCTCCCTCCTTTCCTCCTCATGTCGCCTTTCATTTTCTTCTACAGTTTCTCGGAGGAACTGCATCTCAATGTCCCTCTGCGATACGCGGCGACCTCCCATGCCCGAAGCCTGCGTGGAGCTGCCTCTCACAGGTCTCCCCGCCCTCGAGTCGACAACTCCGTCGAATATGGCGAGCCTATAAAAAGAGAGTCAGTAATATGAAATTGAAATATCTTGAATACTTTTAATTGAAAACGATAAAATGACTTGTAAACTCACCTTCCGTGTGCTTTTCCACCACCGGTTGCATACGCGGCTTGAGGATCGATCGGTTGACGTTCCCAACCGAAATCCTCGCCGTGTATCTTCCTAGCCTCCTCCCCGTACTTAGCCTGCAAAACATGAAAATCGTGTAAGTTCAACAATCTATATAGTTATATTTAATATGAATGATTTCTAAACTTACCAACCGCTTGGCTGCAGCCTGACTGCACCCTGTCGGCTGAGAAGGGTCCCTGTGACCTCTCTTCCAGACCTCAGCAGGGGTGGGCGGCACCCCCGTCTCGCGCTCCTGTCAATACGTGTTAGTACGAACAGAATATTATTAATATATAAACATAAGTTACACACACTTACCATGCGTTTAGCTAAACGCAAGTGGTTATCTTGCCAGTGCCTGCTCTTCCCCTCCACCCCTCTGCAGTCTCGAGCCTTCTCAGACTTAGCTTTAAACTCGTCGCTAGCCCAGTAGCGACAAAGGGCCCGAAATGCATCGGTCCGACCCTGCAACTAGCTCACGTGGCCCTGCACATAGTTGGAAGTTGTTAAAAATACCATCGAGGCAATTATCAGAAAAAATACTTACTACACTCCACGTACCTGCGCGTACTCCTCCTCCATCAGGTGCCTCTCGCTCTCTTGCCGAAAGTGTAACACGTGCTGCTGGTTCGCCTTCAAGTGCTCATTAATAATTTGAACACGGGCGTTCGACAAAGCTTGTCGAAGCGCCTTGGCAGCGTTGAAGTGAAACACTCGCCTCGCATCCACAAACAGGCGACGGTCGTTCGGGTCCTCTAAAGTATATCTTGCCTGCGATAAAGAATATATTGAAGAGATGTTCACTAAAAGAGTTTAAGAGTTGTAACTTAGAAACATTTTTAACATACTTACCATAAAATCGGCCCATACGGCCTGCTGAAGGTTGACGTGCTCCTGGTGATGGACGCGTGCGTAGTCCTCCCATGAAAGAGCGGGCACCCCGTCGATGACCCCGGGATAGTGCAAATGCACTATGGACCCGAGGACACCGTTCACCGGTCTGTGGTGTTTCTCACCGGTGAAAGACGTGTCGTCCCAAGCCCTGTAAGATATTTATTCATTCATTACTTAAGTAAACAAAAGAAACTAAAATTGAACACGATAATTTTTATTACCTGTCTCAGCTCGTCTGTGGCTGCCCAGTCCTAAAATCGACTACGCAACACGATGGTAGGGTCGAATCGTGGCGGCGACGGCCGGAGGTGGCGGCGCGACGGCGGCGGCGGAGCTAGGGTTTCAGTTAGCGTCAGAATCGCACGGAAATGGCGCAAGAGGCTAGGGAAGAAGCTAGAAACATTCCCTGAAGCACGAGGATGATGATTGTGAGGTTGTAAAGGGGTGACATCGCTGGCAAGGATGAGTTCGATGGTGAACCGCGGCTTTTTCACCGGCGGTGACCAAAACTCGTCTATCTCGGTCAACACTCGATGGTTTTCAAATATTTTTGATCCAGAGTGTTCGTAGGGAGATAGCTAGACAACCCCTTAACTATTGAGAATTATTAGACATAGAAAATGAATTAATCTCTAACCTAGAGACATAGGTATGAACTAACATGGGGAAAAATGGAAATAAGAACGCTACAAGGCATGGCATGGGTTGAAACTTGGTGAGCATGCGTAAGGAGCGATAACACACCTTTATCTTATATAAGTTGGGGCCTGTAGAGGCCTCCTCCGGCTTGTCTATGGTGGAGCAGGGGCGGTTCTTGGCGGCTTCACCCGCTGTCGTCGGAAAACTGTGGAATACCGAACAGCCGGGTGAGGAACGCTGAACCAAACGATGAAGAAGGTACGCAAGCAAGTTGTGGACAAGTTTGCTATAGAACTCACGATCGATACTTGGCTAAATGGCAAGTTATCGTCGGAGTCCCAAAGGAAAGTCGGCGGCGCATGAGCGGGGTAGAACTGCGGCGTAGGAAGGCAAAACCGAACGGGATCTCGACGCCAGTGACGGGGTGGGGGGGGGTTAAATAGACAGATGGGGACGAAGAGGGGCGGCCATGACGCAAGCAAACAGACAGATCGGTGGCTTGCATGCCATGCGGTGTCGCGACGGTGAGAATAGAGGAACCGCTCGGGAATCGGTAATTGGACAGTGGGTCCCACACCCCTCCCCAAGTCTATCCTCTCTGGAACTTTAATTCCCTCACCAAACTCGATCCAAAAATCCTAGATCTTTGTGGAGAAGCCAAATCAAATGTGTAGCGTCAAATTCTGAAATTAGATTTCAAATTTGGACAAGTTCCAATTGGAATTCAAATCGAAATTTGAATTTGAATGAAATTCAATGGAGTCACTGAATTAAATAGCAAATGAGCTTCAAAAATTATGAAAATTTGCAGGGGTGCTATTTGTAATATTATGGGGCCATGGAGAAAAATCAATAGCCTCTGATTTGAGTGTTTTGACAGGGCCCAAATTTACAGTAGCTATATTCAAGTTTTGAAATAATTTGAACATATTTAGTACTGCATATGGTTTTTCCCCAGGCAATTCTCATTCAAATAAATTCCAAAATTTGTAGAAAGGTCACTTGAATTATTCTAGGTCATTGGTGAAGTCCAATCCCTAGGTTAATAAAATTTAAGTATGTGTAAAAGAAATATTTTTAAGAGATCAAGTTCATGTGTACAACCATAATTGAGCTCCACTATGGTTGATAACCAAATGGTAGTTGAACTTTATATTAAAGAAAAAACTAGGATTTTACATTCCTCCCTCTTAAAAGAATCTCGTCCCGAGATTACAATAGGAAGGATAAAAGAAAAAGATCTAATGAACATATGCCGCTAATAAGTCCGGATAGTTTGTTCTAAGATATTCCTCGCTTTCCCACGTTGCTTCTTTAGCGGTGTGGTTGCCCCAAAATACCTTGTAGAAGTGCATGGTGCGGCTTCTTGTGGTGTGAGTCTTCTCGTCAATTATTTGGGTTGGATGCTCAGAGTAAGTGAGATCTGGTTGGAGAGTTTCCAAATCCTCTATACAGACGTTAGCTGGGGTCTTGACACATTTCCGCAACGGTGAAATGTGAAACACATTGTGGACCCCTGAAAGTGATGCTGGTAGCTCTAGCCGATAGGCCACATGTCTGCATTGTTCAATTACTGCGAACGGCCCAATGAAGCGTGGATCTAGCTTCCCTTTTACTCTGAAATATTGAATCCCTTTCATTGGGGATAGACGAAGATAAACTTGATCCCCGGCATCGAAGTAAAGATGTCGACGTCATTTGTCCGCATAGCTTTTCTGGCGAGATTGAGCAACTTTGTGGTTGGCTTGAATAACCCCTACTCGTTCTTCGGCTTCATTTACCAAGTCGATACCATATATCACTCGTTCACCGGATTCACACCTGTTCAAAGATGTGCGACACTTCTGGCCATAAAGAGCTTCATATGGTGCCATATGGATGCTAGCCTGATAACCATTATTGTATGAACACTTTGCCAATGGTAGATGATCATCCCTATTCTTACCATGGTGGATGGCACAGGCGCGGAGCATATCTTCTAGCGTTTGGTTTACTCGCCCCGTTTGACCATCAGTCTGAGGATGGTAAGCTGCACTTTGAATCAACTTGGTACCCAGAGATACGTGTAGCTGCTCCAAAAATTGAGCAACAGATATGGTTCCACGATCTGATATGATAGTGCGGGGTACTCCGTGTAGGCACAGGATCATGGCAATATACAATTTTGCATATTGCTGTGCCACATATTTGACATTGATTGGAATAAAGTGAGCCGACTTGGTGAGTCGGTCGACTATCACCCAAATCAAGTCATGCTTGAGAAAGGTTGGAGGTAATCCAACAATGAAATCCATGCTGATGTCCTCCCATTTCCAGGCCGGTATGCTCAAAGGTTGAAGTTGACCGGCTGTCTTCAAATGGTCTGCATTCACCTGCTGACACATATCACATTCTGATACATACCTTGCTATCTCCCTCTTCATCCGAGTCCACCAAAATTTCTTCTTTAAGTCTCGGTACATTTTTTTACTTCCCAGATGAATAGAATACTTGGACAAGTGAGCTTCGTCCAATATTTTCCTCTGAAGTTCCACATTGTGGGCACCACGATGCGGCCTTTGAACCAAATGGTACCGTCATAGTCACATCGGAAACACTTCATCTCCCCCATCTTCATTCTTCGATGAATGTGCGACACGCCCTTGTCTTTCCTCTAAGCCTCTAAAATATCTTCCTTTATGGTAGGAATGAGAGCTAGATTGTAGAGCACCCCACATGGAACCAAGTAATGACTCGGCTCTTCTTCCTCCAACGAGGTGATGGAAAGATTATTGACACGGGACATGCGACTCAGCGCATCTGCAACTACATTTTCATTGCCAGGATGGTAGTGGATCTCAATCTCATAGTCTTTGATCAATTCCAACCATCTTCGCTACCGCATATTCAAGTCCTTCTCGGGGAAGATGTACTTCAAATATTTGTGATCGGTGTATAGATGCACTAGTTTGCCCAACAGATAGTTTCTCCACATCTTCAATGCATGTACCACGGCAGCGAGCTCAAGATCTTGAGTCAGATAATGCTGCTCATGGTTCCGAAGCTGCCATGATCCATAAGCGATCACCTTTCGGTCTTGCATCAATATACAACCCAAACCAATCCCAGATGCATCAAAGTAAACATCAAATGACTTGGTTGTGTCTGGTTGGGCTAACACCGGTGCTGTTGTGAGGTGTTCCACTAATGCTTGAAAACCTTCCTCACATTCCATCATCCATACATACTTTTTCCCTTTCTTCAGAAGTTATGTCATTGGTTTAGCTATCTTGGAGAAACTTGGAATGAACCTTCGGTAATATCGTGCTAAACCGATGAAGCTTCGAACTTCATGTACAGACTTTGTAGACTCCCACTTGAGTACTTGCTTAATCTTGCTTGGATCAACTGCAATCCTCTCAGCAGAGATGATGTGCCCTACAAATGGCACTTGGCTGATCCAGAACTCACATTTGCTAAACTTGGCATACAGCTTGTGTTCTCGGAATCGTTGAAGCACGATGCACAGGTGTTGAGCATGTTCTTCTTCAATTTTGGAATTCACAAGTATGTTGTCGATGAAGACCATGAGAAACTTGTCCAATTCCGGCATGAATACCGAATTCATGAGATACATGAAATGAGCCGGTGCATTGGTCAATCCAAAGGACATGACAAGGTACTCATACAATCCATACCTCATCGAGAATGTCGTCTTAGGTATATCCTCTGGTCGAATCCTGATCTGATGATATCCAGAATGAAGATCCATCTTCGAGAATACCTTAGCACCCACCGATTGATCGAACAGAATATCGATGTGTGGTAGTGGATACTTATTTTTGATCGTGACAGTATTGAGTGGACGATAGTCCACACATGGTCTCAATGGCTTATCCTTCTTCTCCACGAACAATGCAGAACAACCCCAAGGTGATGAACATGGACGAATGAAACCCTTGTCCTTAAGTTCCTTCAGCTGCTCCTTTAGTCCTGCAAGTTCCTTGGGTGCCATCTTATATGGCTTCCTCAAGATCGGCACTATTCCCGGTAAAGTTCAATCTTAAACTTGACATCTCTTTCTGGTGGCATACCAGGAAGATCTTCGGGAAATACGTCTGGATACTAACGTACCACCGGAATGTCTTCATGTTTAATGGCCTAGGTGTTGTAAATAATTGGAGTCACTCGGATAATATCCTCAAGAATGATAGCTTGGGGAGGGTGGAGTGGAGAATTCAAATATATCCTCCGAGGAACAATGTCAAGAATAGCACAGTTGTATATTAACCATTCCATCCCTAAGATGACATCTAACTTCTGATGCTCCAGTATAATGAGAGAGATAGGGTATATGTTCCCACCTAGATAAAGAGGTACCCTATGGACCATCTCATCTGCTACTACTTTCCCACCCAGAGAACGAATCATATACGGGGTTTTTGTGGGGACGATAGGCAATTGATATTGAATGATGTAAGACATGCTAATAAAGTTGTGGAAAGCACCAGAGTCAAAGAGGATGACTACGGGATGACCAAGGAGAGAGAACGTACATATGAGTATGGGTGCACCTTCCGGAACGTCCTCGATGACGAGGTGGTGGACGTTGCAGGTTCTTGTGGCTGGCTTCTTCGGCTAGTTGCGGGGCTGGTTTGCCCTGTGGTACGATGACTGTCCTCCGCTCTGCGGGCAGTCTGTGCCCCATACGACCACACGTGTATGGGGTCTGACCAGTACGGAAGGGAGGACGCAATCCCGGTGCACGCGGTGGAGGTGGAAGTGCACGAGGAATCATCTCCTATTGCTGCTGCTGCAGACAGAAGCTGGCGTTGTTGAACTGGCAACCACGATACATCGGTGATCGCGATGGCGGTTGCCACCTCTGGCTAGATGGTGATTGATACACCATTCGGTACTTCTGAGTAGCACCACCTCAGCTGCTCTGTGGAGCATTCCTTTTCTTCTTGTCAATGAACAGCTCCATAGTAGCATCCTCTTGTACAATCGTGGTGTTGACAATGTTGTTGAACCTGCCGCTGTTGAACTAGGCAAGCTTGTCCTTCATCTTGGAGTTCAAACTCCGGTAGAAGCATTCACGCTTCCTATCTTCCATACTCACTTGGCCCTGAGCATACTGGGCCAAGTGGTTGAATACCTTGGAGTACTCATAAGCACTCCTTCCTCCTTGCTTCAGCTCTAAGAACTCTTGAAGCTTCCTCCTCATGATCCTGGGAGGTATATGATAGGCGCAGAACGCCTCACGGAATTCTTCCCAGCTCACGACATAGTCTGCTGGTCGGGCAGCGAGGTAATTCGCCCACCACGCTCAAGCAGATCCCTGCAACTGCTGTGCCGCGAACATGGTCTTCTGTTGCTTCGATGGACCGGAGCCAGTTGTCTGCCTCCAACGGTTCATCGTCCTCCATGAAGACCGGAAGGTGCGCTGACATGAAGTCCGAGTATGAACTCGGAGAGGGTTGTCGTGGACCCGCATCTGGTCGCCCCCCTTGACAGGACGAATGTTGAACCAAGGTCTGCAGCAACTCGGTTTGCTCATCGCGCGAGCCGAGCTCTGTGGCGAGAACCTCTACGAGACTCCTCGGATGTTCAGGAGGTGGGGTGGTGGAACTTGTTGCCGTGGTGTTGCAGCTTTCTCCTGGGTCCATGATTCGTCCTCAAGACCACAACTTGAACCTCCCATTTCAGGCGTCGAACGCGTACGCACCATTTTTTGTATCTCAGGATCTTCTTCGACCTCGTCCTCAAAAATTGGTGCCACGGGTGCGGGTGCTAGAGCAGGAGTCTCTTCCTCACCCGCCACCGATGATGTTGCGTCAACAAATGATTGCACATCAGCCTATAGAAGAAACATCTTATATTCTTCTAGTTCCTTTTGTGCATGCCCGCAACTGGCTTTCCAATCCTGAGTCTCCTAGCTGGTTTGATCCCATTCTTGAGTCACCGTACCCAACTGATCATCCAGCAGTTGTACCTCAAGTACGCCTCCAATGCGCTTTCTGCGTAGTGCGCCTCCTGGCAAGCTTCTGATAGGTCTTGAACAGCTCGATGCCATTGATTCTCCCTAACGTTTAAACGTTGCTAAGTGAGTCATTGGCCCACTCAAAATGATCTCCTCGAATCAAAGCTTGTTTCAGATCACCCAGCAATCCTTCAATGCCCAAATGTTGTGTAACACTCACTTGACACGATGATGCTGCATATAATGCCAAGATTATCTTGGGTACCTCTCCTTGAAGGCCATAATCTGCACTCATTCGACTTGCCCACTCCGCACTAGCTCTACCATCGTCTGGAAAGAGCGAGCGCGGGGTGCCCACCAAATGGCGAAAATGAAGCTTGCAAAACCTTGCAATAGCAACACTCGCAGCAAAACACCACGTGTCTTCCAACTGAACCCCTTTCACCTGGATGGAGAAAGGAGCCCATCCAATATATGACGGACCAGAGGGCACATCGACATAGATGGTGCATCTTATCACACCTCTGTCATCAAATTCCCTGCCCCAATAGCTCGGTATGTCGCGATACCCGAACCGTTGAAGCAGCGCTATCAACAACTCTGGAAAACCTTTTCGATGAGCACACGTCACGAACACCCATCCGTTTGATAAGTGTACCATCAAGTCCGCCATCTGTGGAAAAGATACTTGAACAATGAAAAGGTTTCCAACATCCAATAGTTCAAGAAAATTCAAAACCAGAGTAGTAATCACAGTCTGTTCCAGCTGACCTTCGTGTATAAATTTAAAAATTTTATACAGGAAAATTCAGAACCAAAAGTTGGGCTGAAAAAAAAAGTTGTAGTACACTTTACAACCTTTCATGATTGTACTCATACAGCTCTAGGTGAGCTAGGAAGTAATATATATACATGTTTAAATTTGACATAAATTTTCTGGAAATATTGACAGAACCTCCCCTGTATATGTGGTTATTTCCAGAATTTCTACAGGTATATCAAAACAATATATTGAGGTAAATGACAAAATAAACAATGTATAACATCAAGTTAAAAATCCAGAAGTAAAATATTTCAGCCATGAAATATTTGTTATACAGGTATAACGCGCAAATTCGAAACTATGTGCAAACTGTTTCAAGTTCTGGTCTGCCAGAACCAAGTTTGCGACAATAGGAATTAAACACCGTTACACTAAGATTCAGGTCATAAGTACAAAAAAAAGTTGATAGAGGACTTCCTAAGATTTCCATAAATGTATAAATGTGACCATGTCACTATTCTGGACTGAGAGATATTACTATCCAAACTTAACAGATGATCTGACTGGTTTTCACCAGCAGTCCTGCAGTTCACTGTTTTGAACTTAAAATTTGATCTGACTCAAATTTGAATAAGGAAAAACTTTGAATAGCAAAACTGTAGATATCCTTCGACCCTTTCCAGATTTGTATCACAATAGGGCAGAAGATGTTTCTACAGGCAGTTATTGCAAAAATACAGAGACTGGTACAATGGTATGGTCATCTGGAGCAGTTTAAGCATACTCCAAATTTCAACAGATTATCGAACTTTTCTGCCTTAATGGTCAACAGAAAAGTTGTAGAGGTCTTCACGAACTTTCCGTCCATATAGCAGACCCCTATGTTATTTTTTTCAACTAACCAAGATTACAACCTTGCAAAGTTGAGCAAACTTCTGCCAGAAATCAAGAATCTTGGTTCTAACCCTTTGTTGAGTCGATACCCATTTTGCGGAGTCCAAACTTACCAGCATCTGATAGTCGGACTTTCCAAAATGTAATACAACCTTTCTGTCATTGGGGATGGTCAAGTATCAAAGTTCATACTGATGGTACTACATGCCTCACCAAAGAAAATTCTAACCGGTATATCCGGATACGTTTATAGGTGGCCCTAGTATCGTTCACTCGCAAACGAGTTATATATGGGTCGGTACCGTAGTTAGTGGTGCAGAGGACAAACAATCCCCTGTCACACCTGTACACCACAAGGGCGGTTCGGGGAAACACGACAGGCAGTCATAATACACAAATATATATTTGAAAGTATATGTACGCGACTCTGGTGTGAGTCGCCCTCGAGCGAGGTCATGTCTCGAGGTACATGGTTGTACTACGTCTGTACAATAAAGACTCCCCCATGAATCGGCTCATACGCGCTCGGGCATACGTGTTTCGCATGCTCCCATAGAACATTAATAGTTCTAGAGACACATACTATCGGGTCATTCACCACCCGACAGGGGCTCCCACTGACTTTGAAGCACGCTGGAGTACTGCGTGTCATAGGTTCTCAAAAACATGGAAAGTTTCAGATACTCCTATTAACATTTCCGTGCCAAGCCACGGAAATAATCACATGATACCTCTCGCATGGTGAGCCTTCCGCAATTGATTCGCTTGCTGTTGCGAACCTTACCTCTTACCCATCGTCAGAGCGTCGTTACAGAATATAATAACACACAAGTTAGTTACCACCTTTATATCTTATACTAATAATACTCCTTATATGGACTTATAGCTAATTCCTAACTCAATAATCCTAAGTTTTGAAAATATGCTCTTTTCAAGCACATTGTTCCCAATGATGCTTTGATACCATGCTGTGAAGACCGGAATCCCGACATCCAAGGATATCATTGGGTGGTGTCGTGCGATGCGACACCCAACAGTATACAAGAAAAGAACGAGAATAAAATACAATTCCAAGTCTTTATTTATAAACAAAGCGGAAGTTTTACAATACTAAGCTAAAAGGAAAGAGAATTATACATCATAGCTACGCTCTCGACACTAGCTATGCAAAAGCAAAGTCATCCATGCCCTAGATGCTTTGCACTAGCAACACCCAACTTACGGTGCGTGCAGGGTTCCCACTCGGCTATAAACCCTAGAGGGGGTGCAACATCGTCATCAAACCTGTCATCAGTCGTATAATCTGCAAAAACTTGTTAACTACAAACGTGAGCTTATGGCTCAACAAGACTAACCCGTCTCACTAGACATATGCACGGGTGAATACTAAGCATAGGTAAGGAATAGCATAAAGGACTCGCCTACCAGTGGAGCCTTATAGCCATGTTTTAAGTAGCACATGACATTCTTCAGGCACGACACATCATAGACTCCACAATCAAACAAGAAGCGCTTTGTCGATGATATGACATGCCCAAAGCACATAGTCCTATTACAGGTAAAGTATAGGGAAACTTTAACTTTTCATTGTGCTATCTCTAAGCCATACAAGGTTGCAAAACATTTATAATTCAGTACATCATATTCCTCTGGCTTCTCAGGTATTTACTACGTCACAGCGCAGTGAACAAGTGGTACTCTATTACCGTGAGGGACGGTGATTGCAATCAAGACACACCTGGACAACACGACACATATGCACTTTCGGAAGTGCCAGCGAGTACATACAGCAATACCTACATAACACTCCAGTACTAGTCGTATATGGCCACCTTTCACCCAACAATAGAATGTCGAACCGGTCGATCCATCACGAGCACGAGGTCACTGCGTGGGGCGTACTTTGACGTTCCCACCAGCTGATTTATACCTTGCTGCCCTCAAACCATGCCTATAAAATGGAACAGAATGCCTTGACAAACCAGTATCAAGCTACGTCAGTTTACTGGAGCCAATTTCTCTAGTATGTCGTCGATACAATTCGAGCTTGTCCAGCAGGGCCGAACACGGCACGGGCCTTAATCAACACGGTCAGAGCTATGCGACCAAGACCACCTCTTGTTGCTTCCTACTCATCTCTTACCGGTCTCAGTTTTATATTTATAAATCATCTCTTGCTCCAATTCATCCCGTGTGATAAAATCCTATCTCGCGAGTAGATTCCAACTACTCGTCTTCTACCGAATCCCTATGAATATAAGCATGGCAGTTAATACATGAGTCTGAGAACTATTCTAAGCACTCCATGGGTTATTTGGTCATGAAAGTGGATGTCAAACACCTTAAATGTAATGCACAAACATATGAAGATGTAAGGTGAATGAAAACTGCTAAGATAATGTAAGGAACTTAAATGCAAACCCGAGCTTGCCTGAACGCAAGTCCGAGTCTATGTTAGTGTTTGGCAGCTGGACTTCCAAAGCTTCCGGCTGATCCTCGGATTCTGTTACTACACATTATGCATATACTATATATTCATGACTTTGAAAATAAATAATAAGTTTAAGGTCACAAGCTAATATGTTGTGAATCGAATATTATTATGATCTTAAATGGATTTGGAACTTTTATGATAGATACTAGGGACTATAATGGAGACTCTCTCAAAGAACAGGAGATGATCAAGGAAGTTTGTGGTCCCTAAAATTCCTACAAATATAAACTTTCTCTGAATTTTGGTTGTAATTCTGGAGGTCTATCATGGCTAACAGTGGTTCTACAATATAGGGGGTTCTCAGTGGTTCTAGGAAAAAAAATTTCACAATTTTCTAAGCTTCCTACAGGGAGAAATTGATTTTTACATGTTTGGGAGAATTTCTGAAATGTTTTCTGTATCTTTCTCAATTTTTCAATTACATAGATATTTGGAACACTGATAAACCGAATAAATGGAGTCCAATGAACCTGAAATTTCTACTGGAGATCAATTTATTATTAAGAGTGTTCTGACCGAAATTGGGAATTTTCCAGTTAACATAACAGTAGTAATTAATTTCCCAAGCAGTTATTTCAATGGAATTAATTATAAAAATCCTTGGAGTTTGATGCCCCCAAAATTGCACCACTGCAAAGTAGAGATTAATATGAGACTACCAGAATTTATTTGGAAATTTTTTAGCAATTCTACTAGGAGTAATTATTTTTAGAAGTTTGGTTGAATCCTGGAATTATTTTCCAATGGAAAACATTTTAATAAAGCAGCCAGGCCCACTGGTTTAAAATCAACCAAACACAGCTGGGCCACACCGAGGGCCATTGGGTTAACCCGCGCAGCCGCACCGGATCCAAAGCTGCAGCCGATCCTGCGCGAGAAGAAGAGTTGTTGACAGGCGATACCTGTCGGGTTGTCGTCTACCTCGCGACGCGGCGGCGTTCCTCGCCGGAACCGCGGCGGCGCTTCGCCGGACTTGGTTGCATCGACCTCCATTCGGCTTGGCTGTGGCCGCCTAGTCCTAAAATCGACCGTGCAACACGATGGTAGGGTCCAATTGTGGCGGCGATGGCCGGAGGTCGCGTCGCGACGGCGGCGGAGCTAGGGTTTCAGTTAGCGTCGGAATTGCACGGAAATGGCGCAAGAGGCTTGGGAAGAGGCTAGAAACATTCCTGGAAGCACGAGGATGATTATTGGGAGGATGGAAAATGGTGGCATCGCCGGCAAGGATGAGATCGACGGTGAACCGCGGCTTTTTCACCGGCAGCGACCAAAACTCGTCTATCTCGGTCAACACTTGATGGTTTTCAAATCTTCTTGATCTAGAGTGTTCGCAGGGAGATATGTAAACTCTCCCTTAACTATTGCCAAGAATTTTTAGATGTTGAAAACGAATTAAATCCCTAACCTAGAGACATAGGTATGAACTAACATGGGGAAAAATGGAAATAAGAACGCTACAAGGCATGGCATGGCTTCAAACTTGGTGAGCATGCGTAAGGCGCGATAACACACCCTTTTCTTATAGAAGTCGGGGCCTGTAGAGGCCTCCTCCAGCTTGTCGACGGTGGAGCAGGGGCGGTTCTTGGCGGCTTCACCCACGGTCATCAGAAAACTGTGGAATACTGCACAACCGGGTGAGGAAACGCTGAACCAAAAGATGGAGAAGGTGCGCAAGCAAGTTATGAACAAGTTTGCCAAGGAACTCACAATCGATCCTTGGCTAGATGGCAAGTTATCATCAGAGTCCTGAGGGAAGGTCGGCGGCGCGCGAGCGGGGCAGAACTGCGGCGTAGGAAGGCAAAACAGAATGGGATCTCGACGCCGATGACTGGGGGGGGGGGTTAAATAGGCAGAGGGGGACGAGGAGGGGCGGCCACGACGAAAGCAAGCAGGCAGCTCGGTGGCTTTCATGATGTGCGCTGTCACGACGGTGAGAACTGAGGAACCGCTCGGGTATGGGTCCTTGACAGTGGGTCCCACATCCCTCCCCAAGTCTATCCTCTCTGCAACTTTAATTCCCTCACCAAACTTGATACAAAAATCCTAGATCTTTGTGGAGAAGCCAAATCAAATGTGTGGAGTCAGATTTTTAAATTAGATTTCAAATTTGGACAAGTTTCAATTGGAATTAAAATTCAAATTTGAATTTGAATGAAATTCAATCGAGTCACTAAATTAAATAGCAAATGAGCTTCAAAAATTATGAAAATTTGCAGGGGTGCTATTTGAAATATTGTGGGGCCATGAAAAAAATCTATAGCCTCTGATTTGAATGTTTTGACAGGGCCCAAATTTACAGTAGCTATATTGAAGTTTTGAAATAATTTGAATATATTTAGTATTGCATATGGTTTTTGCCCTGGCAATTCTCATTCAAATAAATTCCAAAATTTGTAGAAAGGTCACTTGAATTATTCTAGGTCATTAACGAAGTCCAATCGCTAGGTTAATAAAATTTAAGTATGTGTAAAAGAAATATTTTTGAGGAGACCAAGTTCATGTGTACAACCATAATTGAGTTCCACTATGGTTGATAACCAACTGGTAGTTGAACTTTATATTAGAGAAAAACTGGGATTTTACACACGATAGTTCCAAGACCACAATACCTTGCATAAGCACCTCACATAAGTATGTTGCAAACCATAGCAAAAACATTAACCACCATGATCAGCCAAAATGCATCAAAAACATAGTAAAAGAATACTTAGCAAACTTTCCATAAGTGTAAAGCAAGTTGAAATATTTAAAGTTAAAAGCAGAACCACTACAATCTAGCACCGGACCTTGCTAAAGCTAACTGGACCTTGAACTGGAGCTTACCAAAGCTAGCAGGACCTAGCGCCGGATATAACCAAAGCTAGTCGTACCTTGCGCCGGACCTAGCAAAAACATGTTGGACCTAGCCATTGCAAGTCGGACCTAGCCAAAGCATGTCAGACCTAGACAAAGGAAGTCGTACCTTACGTCGGATCTTGCCGGAGCTACCCAAAACGAGTCGGACCTATCGTCGGACCTTGCTGGAGCATGGACCTAGAGTCGGACATTGTTAAAAGGGTATTTTTCAGTATTCAAAACTATTATTGTCATAGACAATGTATTCAGTCACAATCGTAATGACCACAAGTTGCATTGTCTCAATCAAACATCACGTACAACAACAACAATTTTTCACAGGGGCGCACCCACTGTGTATGATGGGTGGGCCACGACATACCGTGGGTCTAGCCACCAGAGAGTAGCTAGTGTCTAGATGGTTGCTGGAGAGATCAGCAAAATCGGGAACTGGCCAATCAAGATGAAATTTGGTAGCCTCACGGTTCATGGATCGAAACGCGCGCCATCCTTTTTCTTATTCCTTTTTTCTTATATTATTTTTTCATGAATATCTAGCCCTCCTTTATTTGAAGTTGTATGTTTGGATCATGATACGAAGCCGGCGTGAGGCGAGAGTCATGTGTGCAACACCAGGTGGAACGTCGTGGAGAGACGTTGCTCCCCTTGTTGTGGATCATGTTAATTTGATGACGGTGATGATCGGATGTGGAACACGTGTTTTCACAAGTGTGTTCATTTGTTCCTAAAATCAAAACACGTAGCGGCTAGTGCCCATGGCTGTCATTTCTTTGAAAGGACGAGTACAACATGTTGGAAATTATATTGTACTACATTGCATGTGATTAATTTGATGAACCACGTAGTGAGCTGCCTAGATGGTACATTCTATCCTCGAACCCTCAAGGGAACATCCATGCCGAGGGCTGCATTTGCTCATCAATGGGGCTGCTGGTTTGTCTGGTTGTGAACTGCCTTCATCATCACAAGCTTAGATGGAGTTGGAGGACAGGAATCAGAGCATACCTGCAAGGCTCTTCCCAACCACCACTGGGGATGCACGACGGGGGTTAAGGAACACCGGCACATACACTCGGACCTTGTGTGTACTCAGCCAGCCGTGTAGCTTCATTCGAACCTCTGGCTAGCTGCCTAGATGGTACCTTTTATCCTCAAACCCTCAAGGGAACATCCTTCCTATCACACAAGCATGCTGGGGGCTGCCCCGCCAGTCAGTTTCTCATCAAGAAACTTGCATGCCGCTCGTCAATGAGGCTATTCTGTTTGTCTGGTGGTGAACCACGATGCAGAAAGCTAGATGGAGTTGGAGGATAGGAATCAGAGCATACCTACAAGATTCTTCCCAACCACCACAGGGGACGCACGAAGGGGGTTAAGGTACACTGGCAGTACACCCAGACCTTACGTGTACCCAACCAGCCGTGTAGCTTCGTACGAACCTCCGGCTGGCTGCCTAGATGGTAACTTTTATCTTCAAAACCTCGAGGGAACATACTTCCCGTCAAACATTCATGTCGGGGGCCACCCCTGTATTTAGTTTCTCATTAAGAAACTTGCATGCCGCTCATCACCAAGGCTATGCTTGTTTGTCTGGTGGTGAACTGCTTGCATCATCGAAAGCCTAGATGGAGTTGGAGTACCAGAATCGAAGCATACCTGCAAGGCTCTTCCCAACCTCCACCGGGGACGCATGACAAGGTTAAGGAACACCGACACGTACACCCGGACCTTACGTGTACCCGACTAGCCGTGCAGCTTTGTTCGAACCTCCGGCTGACTGCCTAAATGGTACTCTTATCCTAAAATGCTCGAGGGAACAACCTTCCTGTCAAACATGCATGTCGGTGGCCATCCGTACAGTTAGTTTCTCAATAAGAAACTTGCATGCCTCTCATCACCGAGGCTATGTTGGTTTGTCTAATGGTGAACCACCTGCATCATCGGAAGCCTAGAAGGAGTTGGAGGATAGGAATCGGAGCATGCATGCAAGGCTCTTCCCAACCACCACTACGGACGCACGACAAGGGTTAAGGTACACCAGCACGTACACCCGGACCTTATGTGTAACCGCTCAGCCATGTACGTTCGTTCAAACCTCCGATTGGATACCTAGATGGTACCTTTTATCCTCAAACCCCCAAGAGAACATCGTTTCTATCAAACATGGATGCCGGGGGCCGCCCCCGCAGCCAGTTTCTCATCAAGAAACTTGCAAGCCGCTCATCACCGAGGATTTGTTGGTTTGTCTAGTAGTGAACCACCTGCGTCATCGGAAGCCTAGATGGAGTTGGAGGACAGTAATTTAATCATACTTGCAAGTCTCTTCGCAACCACCATCGGGGACGCACGATGGAGGTTAAGGTACACCGGCACACTAGACCGTATGTATACGCGGCCCACCGTGTAGCTTTGTTTGAACCTCCGGCTGGATGCCTAGATGGTATACCTTTTAACCTAAAACCCTTAAGGGAACATCCTTCCTGTCAAACATGCGTGCGAGGCGCCGCCCCATAGTCAGTTTCTCATTAAGAAACTTGCATGTAGCTCATTGCCGAGGCTATGCTGGTTTGTTTGGTGGTGAACCACTTGTGTCATTTGAATCCTATATGGATTTGGAGGACAGAAATCAGAGCCTACATGCAAGGATTTTCCCATCCACCAGTGGGGATGCACGATAGGGGTGAAGGTACACCGGCACACCCGAACCTTACGTGCACCCGACCAGTCGTGTAGCTTCATTCGAACCTCTAGCTAGCTCCCTTGATGGCACCTTCTATCCTCAAACCCTCGAAGGAACACCATTACGACACACCCGGCTGAGCTTGGAACTCCTTTGAGATCTCCTTCCGAAATCCCATAGATCGGTCGAGTGACTCTTGTCGACCACATTAGCCGCCGAACACCTATGTCCGAACAGAGCGACGAGACGAGGAAGGACGAGAGTGAAAGGAGAAAAGGGAGATCAAGTTCAGAAGCAATCAGTAGATCAGGCTAAAAGAAGGGGCAAACAGATGAAAGGGAAGATGATATCACAAGGAAGGAGGCCGCGACCAGCCATTTTATCCACGGCAGGATGCGGCTTCTCTCCTCCCATGCATACTCCCGCTGACATGTCATATTTTTATTGGTCGTTAAAATGTTGATATTAGACTAGAAATAAATGAAGAGACGAATAAAGTATGACACGTCAGCGAAACCATGCATGGAAGGAGAGAAGCCGACCGTTTCCGAGGAATATAATTGTTACGTCAGGCGGGAGAGTAGAGAACGGGAGGAGAGAAGATGTATCTGCAGCCAGGGGGAGGGGAAGATATAATAAGGACGACCATGGGAGCAGAGCATCCCATCACCTCGTGGAGAACCAAACTTTAAAGCAGGACTATCAATAAAGCTCGAAGATCGTAACTCGCTCGTTTGCTCTTCCCTAGGCTTAAAATTAGACTTCTTTTTTCCTCTGTTCGCTCTTCCCTAGGCTTAAAAGTTTTATATTTTATAATATTTTTACATATGTAATATGACATAGGATATATCACTTGATAGTTTTGAAAAAAATTGGAGGAGACATATGTATATACCATGCAACTACGTAAATCCATCCCAATTAATTAGCTAGTTATTATTTAAGATGATAAAAAATTACAATCTTTTTCTAAGCGAAGTGGGATGGAGTAGATGATGTGGCATAATAGATTATGTGGCATGCCAATGTGGATGTCCAACTCAAACTAAGGATCAAAGTGAAAGGTTGTATGAATAAAGTTGAGGGACTAAATTGGCCCATTTGAAAGTTCAAGGACAAACTGAGTTTTGATTGAACGTTTGAGGATGAAGTTGAGTATTGTGCCAATTCTAAACGAGCCAGGCTTGCGAGCGTGATAAGCTCAAGCTCGAAAATCTTGAGTAAGCTCATTTATTGTTGTCATCTGTGATATGTACGTATGATTAACTAAACTATATAATTCTATTAAAAGTGTTTTATGGGACACAATTTTTATATACGATAGCAACAAATAATGTTCAACATCGTCCACCTTTCTACTCCATTAGTTGTGAACCTAAATTTAGTAGATTTTGTTGTATATACATGAATTCTTCGTTGGATTTGAGATCGACTCGGTGTTTTATCAAACTCAACCTTAGAAAGACAAGCTTGCTCGAGTTTGACTCGTTGACAGCCCTAGATGCAATTAATGTTTTGGTGCGATCGTGTAATAAAAGATTTTTATTCGTTGGATCTACATCTTTTCATTTAACCCCTTTCCACCACCATCCCTCCACCGGATGGGGGAGGTTAAATAAAAAGATTCAACGATCGTAAGATGTGGATCGATCCAACGGTTGAAGATTGATTACACGATTTGCACCAAACATCTTATTACATTCTAGATGTTCCCAACTTTAAAACAGGAAATCTTTTGACATAGATTAATGCAGTCGTGATGTTTTTCTCATCTTGTTTCGTGATGTTGTTTTTCTTGTTTTGTACTTCCTCCTCCCGATATTACTTGTCGTTAATAATTAGGACAAATTTCTAGTTCAAAGATGAACTAATAAACTTGTTCTGATGACAAGTAATATATGAAGAAGGGAGTAATGTTTTATGATAATGAACTCTATGTTGTTCGTCTGTTCCATCTGTTATTTAGTTTTCTATCTGCTGTTTAGTAAACTATCTGTTCTATCTGTATTCTCTGTTAGTGCACAGATTACTCTAGTCTTAGGCTATGTTTGGGAACATAGTTTATAATATAAAAGTTTTGGTAAAGCACAATCTTTAAGATGTTATGATAGTATCAAAGTATTTCAATACCACAGTTTTCCAATACCACAGTTTTGCAATACATAAGACTCTTTGGGAGTAAAGTAGTAAGCATCATGAGCAAGCAAGTAGAGAAAAACATTGGTTCGGACCAAAGTTTTCTATACACCAAAAATACCATAGTATAGACAAAACCATGGTTTTAATTACATAGTTTTTGAGTTGGTTGCCAAACACCATTCTATAAAATATACCATGGTAATCTCAAATATAAAAGTATTGCTCTAAAACTCCAAAAATATTGTGTTCCTAAACATAGCCTTAATCCTGTCAAACATAGTATGTTATCTCTATTGATGACAAGATATTATTCTTGTGCTGATGTTGAAAATAGAGCAGTTCCATTACTTCGCGCATCCCATTAGTGCATGCAGAGAGGCGTGGGTCCCATAGGCTGTGGTGTTCACATATCAGTGCGATGTTCCATCGTGATAGAACGAACTGGTGAATCGTGGCAACAGAGCCTAATGCAGCGACTTTGTTCCTGGCGATAGATCCTAACGCCACGAACTTGTGAATCGTGGCAACAGATCCTAATGCAACGTGTGACACCCGATTCCGAAAATAAACCAAGTGAACGCATATGTGTGCCCAAGACGTTCAACACACATACAAGAGCGCAATCACAAAAGTATATACAGAAAGTTACCACAAAATAGGATTCATTAACCACTTTTATTAAACAATTCATAATATCCTCGAATACAAGCTCTAATAAATATTAATGACAAGTTTGAACTAATGCAGCGGTAATAATCTAAATAAAAAACTAAGCAAACTAAGCAAATAAGCAAGCTAAGGAAAAGGGATAGCGCAGCTCCAGTCGACACCACGGGCAAAGCTGACGACAGACACAACCTAGAACTCTGCATTATCATCGTTATACTCCTAATCCTGACCTGCAACTGTTGGTGGGGGAATTGCAAGGGAATTGCAGAGTTTGTACCACTTTACCAACGTGTTGGTGATTCCATCACTCGTCAGTGACTAAAGATAACCTTCATTATGCCAAAACACTACCATAGTGTATGGCCAAGAGATCACAAAATAGCCTTTACAAAGGGACTACTAGCATGTATGGACCAACTGAGGTTTCATCGGTGGCGATGTCTCCAACTGAGCACATCCTCAACCAAGGGCCCCCTCGTGTGCCATTCGGATCCCAGGGAGTCCCGCCAACCATATCCAAACCTAATCCGACTCCCCCTCCCCGGTGCACCAAATGATCGGCTCAATACTAGGAATACCCTAATTAATCAGCTACGCCACACCCATACTTGGCCTCGTGGTGGCACTGTTGTCTTGGCATATCCTCGCATGAACCGGTCCTTAGATCTAAAGCAAGCAAACCATAGTCACATCCAACCCATCCACATACCATGCTTGCTTAAATCACCCATTACCATATCATATTGACTAGTTCATATTAACCATAATCTCATTAATGCATAATTAAATGGTATAGTTGTTTCCCCATCCCAATTAATTAAGCGAGGAAAAAAGGTAAAAAGCCCTTCCTGACTCTCTACCATGTTCCAAGCGACAAGGGTGGTCAAACAAAGCTAGTAAACTTCCTATAAATGGTTTTTCCATCAATTTGACACAAGCATGCAGTTTTGAAAGCAAAACATTTATTTTAGAAAGTGGATCGATATGTTCAAGGACACTTGCCTTGCTCTTCGGCTTGATTAGGATCAAAGACTACAAAATTCTGGAACTGAAGGTCCCCCACAGCACTCTCTAGCGCAAAACCTTCTATTTCATGCAACGAACATGCAAAACAAACAATTCAATTAAATTATGATCATATAGTACTCAATATGTCATGACATGCATGATTAGTGCAATTACGAAGTGAAACTTGTCAATGAGTTGTTATTAATGTTCACTAGCTGGTTCTAATAGTTTTTAACAAGCTGGGACAGGTTTGGAATTGATTAGAGTCAATTTTGAATTAATTTAGCACAATTCAAATTCAGACGCCGGACAAGTCCGGTTTCAGGGGCCGGACTAGTCCACCTTGGACAAACTGCAAATTAGTGTTATTCTAATCTAAGAGAATTGGGGTTGAATTGACGTGGAAAAAGTAAAAGTTGAAGGTATACCACGTGTTTACAAATCCAAAGATAAAAAATTGAAGATGGAACTTAGATCTTGACGATCTAGGTTTTGTGATGAAGAGTTGAAGGTGAATTGGTGATGAAGAATAAAAACTAGATAATGATCTTGATTACTTGATCCCCTTTCGTTTCCTCCTCTTATTCTTCTTGCTAGGGATCTCCTTCTCCCTCCTTGATGGCGGCTCTCCACGAACTAGGGTTTGTGGTCTTTCAATTGAGGCAAAAGGATGGAAAGTCAAGAGATGGGGTTGTTTATATAGAGGTTGAGGCTAGGGTTTGATGGAATTCGAGTCTAGGGTGGGTGGAGGCCGTGTAGGGGTCCCATATTGGCTCCACAGGGGTTAAGCCCGACTTCCTTGGGCCAATTAGGGTAAATTTCCAAATGCAAGTTGTGGAGGAAAAGATTGAATCCGAGTCGGGCACACCGGACAAGGACGCTAGGGGACCGGACTAGTATGATGTTGGACAAACATGAAAACGGATAAGTCCAGTAGGGTGTTTGGACAAGTCTGGGGATTTGGTGTCTTATTCGAAAACTGGACCAAATATCAGACGAGTATGCACTCAAACACGGACAAGTCCAGAATGAAACAAAGACTCAATGGGACTAGTCCGCAGCAAAAACAGACATATCCAGAGGGCAACAGAGAGGGAAACTGGACTAGTCCGGGGTACAAACCGGACAAGTCCGTACTTCTATAGACTTTTAAGTGCCTTTTTGCTTCTAATTCATATTAAACTTGTTCCTTTTTACGTGAAATGATGTTAAACATGTATTAGAATGTATGCAATGCATGACGAATGAAAATGAGGGTGTTACACAACGACTGTGTTCTGTGGAGATAGATCATAATGCCACGACCTTGTGGCAACAGATCTAAACGCAAAGATTGTGTTCCGTGGCGACAGATCCTAACACCACGAACTGGTGAATCATGGCAACAGATCCTAATGCAGCGAATGTGTTCCATGGAGATAGATCCTAATGCCACGAACTAGTGAATCGTGGCAACAAATCCTAATGCAACGACTGTGTTCCATGGTGAAAGATCCTAATGCCACAAACTGGTGAATCGTGGCAACAAATCCTGATGCAATGACTGTGTTCCGTGGCGATAGATCCTAATGCCACAAACTGGTGAATCATGGCAACAGATCCTAATGCATCGAATGTGTTCCATGGCGATACTTCCTACATCTATGAACTGGTGAACCGTGGCAACAAATCCTAATTCAACGAATGTGTTCCATGGGGATAGATCCTAATGCCCACGAACTGGTGAATCATGGCAACAGATCCTAGTGCAATGACTGTGTTCTTTGGCAATAGATCCTAACGCCACAAACTAGTGAATCGTGGCAACAAATCCTAATGCAACAACTGTGTTCCATGGCGATAGATCCTAATGCCACTAAATGGTGAATCGTGGCAACAGACCAAGCTTACTGCAATGATCTAGTATTCGTTGCAGTACAGTCATTGCAACGGGGCGGAGTCCTTGTAGTGAGCCACCTTATTGCACCTGTAACGCTGCAGGGTATGTGAATCTACCACCACCAAAAGGCACACCATCACTGTGGGTGACGCCCATCAGTACGCACAGAGAAGATGATTTCATGTGTCCATATATAATGTCTTCATCGTCTTCTCCGCGAGTACTCTAAGGACACACCTTGTCTTCTTCGTGCGTACTCTAGCTTCCACTTTGTCTCCACCGCGTGCACCCCAATTGGTTCATTGGTTCCCTTCATAGCTTGGTGACGTCAAGCCTATGGAGTTCCCATTCACGCATGATATTGTGGTCGAGATCATGGGGCGCCTCACCGCAAGCTCCCTGTGACCCTTGGACGACCTCTATAGTCTGTGTGCCACCTACAATGCCATGAATGCGGCGTGTTGGGATGGCGCCATGGGCAGGCGCATGCTATGGAGCTAGAGACCAGAAGGATGTGGCGTGATGAGGGGCACTACAAAGCCCTTGTGGAGAACATGGCCATCGTCAGCAACCCTTGTGTGTGCTATGTCACCGGGCTCAAACTCGTCTTCGCGGACGATCGCGCGCAGCTGGGTGCCCAGTGTCTCCCCCGGGCGGCCAAGGGAGGCCACATGGAGGCGGCCTACATCCATGGCCTCCTGCACTACGACACCGACCGCGAGGTCCGTGACACTGTCTAGAATATCTGGCAGGTTGAAGGCGAGGTCAACGTCGGTGAGAAAGTAGTCGGGTTCGTCACCATCATGAGCACCAACAATGAGTGCCGACGGTAATATGACGTTGGCGCATCCGCGCCCGCCTCCGAGATCGCCGATGGTGTCGCTGCCCATCAAGGAGGATGACCTGTGCATGGCTGCTGGTTGCGGGAAGCAAGGTTGGAGCGGCTGCAAGGTCTTCTGTAGTGAAGATTGTAGGATTAGGCAAAAGCATGTCGCATTCTGCTGTGCGGTGTTATCTGGTATGGGCTATATATAAAATATACTTATAAGGCTCGGATTTTGTTTTTCTTGTTTCATGATATCGTTTTTCTTGTTCTATAGTAATGTTTTATGTTAATGAACAAAATGTTATTCATCAGTTCCATCTGTTATTTTGTTTTATATCTGTTGTTTAGTGAACTATCTATTCTATCTGTATTCTCTGTTAATGAACGACCTTCCAAATCGGCGGTGGCCTCTAAAGTGGCATGTACGGTACTTTAGCTGCTGGAGGTGCAGGAGGTCACTCATAGCAGGGCCTGCAAAGCGGTTTGTAAAGTAGTATACAGTACTAGTACATAGTAACAGAAAAACACAACAGGTAGCGACGACTGGAAAGAAAAGTGGAGACAATGAACTCCAAAAAAGAAAAGAAAGGACGAGAAAAATGTTAGAAAAAGATAGGTAGTACTCCTACGTACCACTTGCCCTATTCCCCAATATGCTGTGTCATGATTACCACTACTCCTATACACGGCCGAAAGTTATTACCACTGCTTGAATAGAAGTGTTGTACACTACATGTGCTGATTAGTTTATTTTGTGTTTATTGAGGATTATGTAACAACTAGTTCTATCGAGTTAATTAGCTTGTTGCCTGGAATGGTACATTGAACACTACGGTTTGATTTTGTTGATGTTTATATCTAGTATTTAATCCTTGTATATATCATTGTGTTGTTGCGGTTCAAGAGATTTTATGCCTATGTTTTATTTTGATCGGAATACCACCCCCATTGGTACATTAACTTATTTAGATAACTAATTGCTAGAGCCATACGTGCACCCGTAGACGGGCTCACGCATCATAGGGATAAACACCAAGCATCCCAATGCAGTTTTGGCCCATGAATACAATGTGACTCAGCGCAGTTTCAGCCCATGAATAACAAGCGGCCCAGTGCAGTGTTGGGCCTACTCTGATAGCTTCACAAACGCTTTGTCCTGGTTGCCTGGCCGCGGAGGTCAATTTTTTTCACGCCGAATAAAGAAGGAAAATAAAAAATAAAAAGAATTTTTTATTACAGTACACTTCGATCCACAACGGCCCCTCTCCCGAGTGTACGAAACGCGCTTGGAAGAGCATCCGCTGGCTGCCAACATCAGCAGATGTTGATGATCTAGAAAAATTCTATAAACCAGCAGGAGCCAATTGGGTGTGCAAAGACATTCTATGACTTATTAAATGATGCCAAAAAGGAGTTGTATCCAGGTTGTGAGATGGTGACCCAATTATCCTTCATTGTCAGGTTGTACCAGACAAAGTGTTTAACTGGTTTGAGCAAAAAAGCGTGTGAGTTGATCCTTGAACTATTCTTATATGTGCTTCCAGAGGGACATTGCATTCCTAATACACTTGATGAAGTTCAGAAGGTTGTTCGTGACCTTCGCCTGGACTTCCAAAAGATTGATGCATGTGTCAATGACTGTGTGTTATTCCGGGGGGACTATTCTCTGCTGGATCGATGCCCAAAATGTAGTGAATTAAGATTGAAAAAAAAAGTATTGGTGGGGATGCAAGAGAGGCTTTAGCTTCTGGAAAATCCAAGAAACTTGTAGAACCCAAGATTCTACGATACTTCCCTCTTATTCCCCGTCTTCTAAGGTTTTATATGGCAGGATCAATGACTGGCACAAGGAAGAATATATTGATGATGGAATATTACGCCTTCATGCAGATTCAAAAGCATGGAAGCATTTTGATAGCATTCACCCAAATTTCTTATCTAATCCTCGCAACATAAGAATTGGGCTAGCATCTGATGATTTCAATCCTTTTAAAGTAATGATTGTTTCTTATAGTACATGGCCTGTGATTCTAATCCCTTATAATCTACCACGTTGGTTGTGTACGAAGTAGCCTTATTGGTTGATGTCAATGATAATTATTAGGCCAAAGTCACCAAGAAACAACATTGATGTGTATCTGCGTCCTTTGATTGATGAGCTACTGAAATTATTGTCTGATGGTGTTGAAACATACGATAGTTCAAAGAAAGAGACATTTCTCATGCAAGCTTCTATATTATGGACAACAAATGATTTTCCATCATATTCAATGCTATGTAGATGGAGCAAAAAAGGTAAGCTAGCATGTCCATATTGCCATATAAACAATGACGCCCTGTGGTTGAAACATGGATGAAAGTATTGCTACATCAGTCATCGTCGTTTTCTACCTCAGAATCACAGGCAGCGTCGAATAAAAGCTTCTTTCAACAAAAAGATAGAGAATATAGAGGCTCCAACATCACTCTCTAGTGATGAAGTACTCAAACAATACAAGACTTTTGATTAAGTGAGTTTTGGACAGATGAATAATAAGAGAAAGCGCACAGAGGAAAATAGGTGGCATAGTTGGAAGTAGAAAACTATATTTTTCCAGCTCCCGTATCGGAAGACATTTCTAATAAGGCATAACTTGGATGTCATGCACATTGAGAAAAACATTTGTGACAGCATAGTGGGGACATTGCATAATATGGATGGTAAAACAAAAGATAGTCTACAAGCTCGTCTTGATAGGCTGAATATGGATATTCGGCCACATCAACATCTGGTGTCTATATATGAGAAGTATGATTGTCCACCAGCATCACATACTTTGCGTAAAGATGAGAAGACCATCTTGTGAAAGTTTTTGGGTGATGTGAACATGCCCGATTGTTATGCCTCAAACATCAAGAGATGTGTGGACAAAAAAGCACGTAAGGTATTGGGTCTAAAAACTCATGACTGCCATATTATATTTCAAAAGCTCCTTCATATTACAATACGTGACATATTGCATGAAAAGGTTGTTGCACCTTTAATTGAGTTTAGCATATTCTTTTCCGGAATTTGTTCTAAAGAATTGGCGGAACCAAATTTGGATAAGATGATCAAACAATTTCTTAAGACAATATGTAAGCTTGAGATGTTGCTTCCTCTCGCTTTCTTTGATATCATGGTACATCTTCCAACCTGCGACAGCCGATTCCGAAAATGAACCAAGCGTGATGCATATGTGTGCCCAGGATATTTAACACACATACACAAGTGATTCACAAACGATGGCCAGATTATAACAATGTCTCGAATAATAACACTAATAATAGTACCTTATTAAAAACAAAATAATCTTGAATACGAGCTCTAATAAGAGTGCAGCAAAAAACACTAAACACTAAAGACACCAACTCCACAGGCAAGCTTGATGGTAACACGCATGCCTAGAACTCCTCAAAGACCTCTGGGTACTCCATATTATCGCATGTGAATGAATTTGTTTAGGGGAATAGAAAGGGTGAGCACATGTCGTACTCAACAAGTGTGGGAAAATATGACATGTAGCTTAAACAAGAACTGATATTTAAAAGGATAATTGCATAAAAGTATATTAGAAACAGTTGAAAATGCAATAATATTATCATTAAGTGTGGTCCTTCCCAAAATAATACAAATAACATTAATTTCAACTTAAGTAACCAATACAAGCAATAATAATCCATAATCAATTCATAACTGCTTATTTGTCTCAATTTCATCAATTCCTTATACCAAAGCCAATTACTGAATCAATACTAACTCCTAATTCAATTCAAACCATTAAAGCATGTTCAAGGTCCAAAAGTCTAATCCTGTGAGGGTCCAAGTTGCTCATAACTGGAAGCACGACTATCATGATAGGTTTTAACACTACATAGAGTTTGTAACACTTTACCCACAAGTTTGTGATTTCATAGCCTTTTGATGACTACGAAATCTCAATTATGTCGTCTCGCACTTCCTTCGATGTGTGGCCAAGAGATCACAAAATAGCCTTTACAAATTGATTACTAGCCAAATCGAACCCCACTAAGGTTTCACCGGTGGTGATGTCTCCAACTGAGAACATCCATCCAAGGGCCCTCTCTTGTGCCATTTGGATTCAAGGGGTAGTCCCACCATCACTACAAACCCATCCGACTAACCCTTCCCTAAGCTTTCCAACGTGTCCGAACAGTACCGGCAACACACAAATTAGTCAGCTAAGCCGCACCCATACTTGGCTCTGTGGTGTCACTGTAAAACTTGGGTTTTCGCTCCACGAACCGGTCCTTAGATCTAAAGCAAGCAAAACCACCAAAACAGTCCAACCCATTCCACGTAACCGGCTTGTTTAGATCCCAAGGTACCATGTTGCTAAAAAGTCATTAATATCAATTCTCATCAATAAAGTGTTCAATAGTTCATAATTAAGCAATATGATGGTTTCCCAAACCCAATTGAGTAAAGCGAGGCAAAAGTGTAAAATACCCTTCCTGACTCTCTACATTGTGTTCAAGCGACAAGGTGGTCATACAAAACTAGTAAACTCCTACAATTGGGTTTTCCCCACAAATTTGACACAAGCATGCAATTTTTGCAAACACAACATTTAAAAACCTGGATCACAATGATCAAGGACACTTGCCTTGCTCTTGAGACTGATTAGGATCAAAAGCTTCAAAGTTCTTGTTCTGCAAGTCCTCAAAAGAACACTCTTTAGCGACACCTTCTATTTCGCGCAGCAACATGCAAAACAAACATTGCAATCAAATAATGCTCATATACAACTCAATATGCCATCATATGCATGATTTGTGCAATTTTGAGGTAAAACATGTTAATGAGTTGCGATTAATGTTTACTAACTAGTTACAATAGATTATAACAAGTTTAAGCAAGTTCTGAGTTGACTTGAATCAAATTGATATCAATTCAGCAATAACAGATAGGGGCCGCACAAATCCAGTATCAGGGCTTGACTAGTACGCCTTGTCCAGAAATTAGAGAAATAGAGTTATTTTCTGGACAGCGAGAATTATGTTTGAATTCACGTGGACAATTGGATGTAGAGGGTGTACCGTGTGTTTAGAGATCCAAACGTCGATAATGGGGTGCAACACTTGAATCTTGACATGTAGGGCTTGGTGAGCGGTGTTGATGATGATTTGGTGATGAAGAACATCAATACCGAAAACTTGATGAAGATTGCACTTGCTTGGTCCTTCTTCTTCTTCTCCTCCTTCTCCTCCCTGCTGGATCTCCTCTTTATGGGGCGCATGACCAAGGACGGCAGCAAGGGTTTTTTCGAAGGGTTGAAGAGGTGAGGGTATTGGGTTGCTTATATAGGGTGGAGTGCTGGAGTTTTGGGGTGGTTTTGGAGTAGAATTTGGTGGAGAACGAGTAGGGGCCATGGTAGGGTCCACTTGGGCTCCTCTAGAGTTGGGCACGAAGTTTTTGGGCCCAGTTAAGACAATTACCCAATAACATAACGCGGAAGAAAAATAGAATCCGAGTTGGACTCTGAAGGTCAGACCAGTCCGCAAGGATGGCTAGAAAAGTTCTTTTTGTAACAGAGACAAAATCGGACAAGTCTGATGCTGGAGGCCAGATAAGTCCGGGGCTTGGCAAGAAATTTTGTCTGGACTGAAACAACATCAGACTAGTCTGCTCAACGTCGGACAAGTCTGGATAACATTAGAACCTACATCGGACTAGTCCGTGCAATGTGCCAGACAAGTTCGGAGTTCTGAAGGTTGAATTTTCTGAAATAGGAAAGGGACACTAGACTAGTCCGGGTTTTAGGCCAGATAAGTCCGCTCTCTGACAGGATTAAATTGCTGATTAGCCAAGAATTGATTTTAACAAAGTTCCTTTTTAGGTTGCTTAATGTTAAACATGTATGAGGATGCATGCAATGCATTATGCATGAAAATGAGGGTGTTACAAACCTACAACCCTTAAAACAAATCTCGCCCTCGATATTCGATACGAAAGGAATGATATAAGGAAATTCCTTCTTGAGATCATCTTATCGCTCCCAAGTTGCTTCCGATTCTGTATAATGCTTTTATTGCACTTTGCACCATCGAATCACCTTGTTCCTCGTGACCCTCTCCTTGGTTTCCAAAATTTGGACAGGTTGCTCCGCATAGGTCAAATCTTCCTCTAGCTCCAACTCTTCCAACGGTACTTATTCTTCCCGAACCTCCATGCACTTTTTGAGCCGGGAAACATGAAACACATCAACAACATCGGCAAGATGTGCTGGCATCTCCATCAAATATGCTACTTCTCCTCGTTTGTCCAAAATATTGAATGGTCCAATGTAGCGAGTTGCCAACTTGCCTTCGACATTAAATCTCTTGTGAGATCGCATGGGTGACACTTTGAGATATACAAAGTCTCCCACCTCAAAAGCTAAGCTTCTTTGTCCATGATCTGCATAGCCCTTTTGTCTTGACTGGACAGCTCTTAAGTTTTCGCAGATTGTCTAAACTTGCTTTTTAGCATCCTATATTACATCTGGTCCAAACACTTGTGTTTCTCCTACTTCATTCCAAAACAATGGTGTTCTGCACCTTCTCCCATACAATTCTTCATATGCCGACATCTTCAAATTTGCTTGGTAACTGTTATTGTAGGATAATTCAACATATGGCAGACTTTTGTCCGAACTCCCTCCATACTTTAGTGCACAAGCTCTTAGCGTGTCTTCCAATATCTAATTTATTCTCTCGGTCTATCCATCCGTTTGAGAGTGATATGCAGAACTAAAATTCAATTGAGTTCCCATCGATTCGTGCAACTTCTTTTAGAACCTTGAATTAAATTAAGAACCTATATCGGACACTATTTTCTTTGGTACTCCGTGTAGACACACTATTCTCTCCATATACAATTCTGCCAACTTTGCTCCACTATAGGTAGTCCTGACAAGAATGAAATGTGTTGATTTCGTCAATCGATCCGTAATAACCCATATTGAATCATAACCCGCTGAAGTGTGAGGCAAACCAACTATGAAATCCATACCGACCTCTTCCCATTTCCATTCCAGAATCCTCAATGGCTGCAATAATCTAGCTGGCCTTTGATGTTCAGCCTTGACTCGTTGGCATACATCACATAATGCGACATATTCAGCTATATCCCCTTTCATGCCATCCCACCAATAGCACGTCTTCAGGTCCTTGTACATCTTCATACAGCCGGGATGGATGGAGTAAAGTGAGTCATGTGCCTCCTTTAATATCGTCTCGTGAATTTTCTTTACATTAGGCACAACAATTTGTTTTCCAAGCCATAGAGTACCATGGTCGTCCTCATCGAATCTGAATTCTATCCCTTCTTGGGTCCTTCCCTTGATTTCCTGGATTTCCTTATCCTTCATTTCACCCTCTCGAATTTCCTGTTCCAAGGTTGGATCAACTCCATTATTCCCATCTCACTCACAAATCCAACATTTAACCATTCAAACTCCTTTCATAGATCGGGTGGCAACTCCGTAATGGTAAGCTGGTGGCTTGCTCCCTTTTGACTCAAAGGATCGGCCACTGCGTTAGCCTATCAAGGGTGATAGTTGATTCCCACATCATAATCCTTAATGAGCTCCAACCATCTTCGTTGCCTCAAATTCAGATCCATTTGCGTGAATATGTACTTAAGACTATGATCCGTATAAATCTCGTATCTATGGCCAAGAACGTAATTCTCCAACTCTTGAACGCACGCACTACTGCAGCAAGTTTGAGATCATGCGTAAGATAATTCTACTAATGTTTCTTCAATTGCGTGGATGCATAAGCTACTACTCGACCTTCTTGCATCAATACACAACTAAGTCCTAGCCTTGAAGCGTCACAATAGATATCAAAGCTCTTGCTCACATCTGACAATACCAACACAGGTGCTGTTGTTAACCACTTCTTTAGCTCCTCAAAATTATCCTAACAAGCTTGAGTCCACTTAAAAGGCTTCTCCTTCATTAACAGTTCAGCCATGGGCTTCGCTATCTTGGAAAAGTCCTTGATGAACTGACGGTTGTATCCAGCCATTCCAAGAAAACTCCTTATTTTCTTCACATTATGTGGTGGTTCCCACTTTAGCACATCTCTAACATTTCCTTGGTCGACCGCCACTCCTACTCTAGAGATGACATGGCCTAGGAATGATATCTCCCTCAACCAGAATTGGCACTTGTTAAACTTGGCATGCAACGGGTGCTCTCGCAAATTCTGCAACGTCACCCTTAGATGCTCTTCGTGCTCCTCTTCACTCTTCATGTAGATCATGATGTCATCAATGAACACTACCACAAACATATCCAAATACTACATGAAGACCTTATTCATGAGATACATGTGTACGCGGGTGCATTCGTCAATCCAAATGACATGACCGTATACTCATAGGATACATACCGTACCCTAAAAGCTATTTTTGGTATGTATGATAGTGTAATCTTCATTTGGAAATATCCCAACCGAAGATCAATCTTAGAGAATATTCTTGCTCCTTTGATTTGATCGAACAAATCCTCTATGCGGGGCAGTGTGTACTTATTCTTAGTTGTCACCACATTGAGAGACTGGCAATCCGCACACATCCTTTGGGATCCATCTTTCTTATCTACAAAGAGCATTGGGGCTCCCCATGGTGATGAGCTTGGGCGTATAAAACCCTTCTCCAACTGCTCTTGAATCGGCTTCTTGAGCTCCACTAATTCCTTAGGAGGCATCCTATATGGCCTTTTTGCTATAGGTGCAATTCCAGGTATTAAATCAATGACGAACTTGATATCTTGATCAGGTTGCATACCTGGCAATTCCTCAGGAAACACATTTGGGTACTCACGAACAATTAGAATTTCCTCCAGAGTTACTCCTTCTGCATGATTTACCGTTGCCTTCGCGGTTGTCGGCTGAACTGCCTTGACTTCTATACTGACTCACTCCTTTTTTGACAATTGCATCATCTGATGAACAACAACAACAAGGCTCAGAAATTGATCATACAAGGATTAACTCAAAGCGACTTCCACTGTGTTGCACACCTTTGATCTGCATATGATGTGTGGAATGAAATTTTTTACTACCACGAAGGATCCAAAACGATCAAGGAGGTAAGGCAAGACATGTTCAAGAAAGAATACATGCACTTTGAGATGCAACCCGATGAGTCTATTGATGACCTTTTTGCTCGCTTTAATAAAATTCTTAGCAACTTGCGTCGTGTCAATGTTTATTTTTCAGATGCTGAGAATGCTAGGCAATTGTTAAGTGCATTAGATATGTCCATTTGGGAGATGAAATTCACATCTATTCGTGTTCCACTGTCATGAGTACACTTACTTTAGATGTGCTATATTGCAAGTTAAAAACTCATGAAATTGACATAATATCACGTAAGAACCCCAATAAGTCTATTGCTTTTGTTTCTACACGTGACATGCCTAGCTCCGATCAATCTTCATCTTGTGGTACACTTTCTTTGTTGTCCTCTCCAACCCTTGAACAGATTGAGGAGTTTCCAGAGGGGGAGCTAGTACTTTTCTCTACTAGGTTCTCAAAAGCATTGCAAAATGTGAGAACTAGAAGGAGAGGAAGCTCCAGACCTCAACGATGTTTCGAATGTGGTAAGATAGGACATTTTCGTTCAGATTGCCCTAACCTTTCAAGCCCTACTTCCCGGGATGAAAAGCAAACAAGGACGAAGCACTCCTCTGTAAAAGATAGGAAGAAAAAGAAGGGTTTTACAGGACGTCAATTGGTGAGCAGTTTTATCTCCACACTTCAAGAACTTGGCTCAAGCGATGTGGACATTGGAAGTGACGAAGATGAAGATGATTTGGCAAACATGTGCTTCGTGGCGAGCATGTCAAGATCAAGTATGGAGGAGGCTGAACACAACAACGACAATGAAGAGGTATGTCCTACTTGCGAAGAAATGTGTGATGCTCTTTCTCTTGCCACTATTATAGTTAAGAAAAGGGACAAAAAGCTTAGAGATAGTGCTGCTAAAATTGAATCACTAGAATCTGAAATCAACCGTTTAAAAACATTGATTCCTAGTGATAATGCATGTCCCTCATGTGATTTAATATATGAATAGTTGTCCTCATTAAGAAGTGTGCACACCACCACACTTGAGAAACTTGAGTTAGAAATTGAAAAGAACAGAGAGCTTGTTGCACTTCATAATAATAACTTGAAAACTACTTGTTGTTCTACAATTGATTTGCATTGTTCTACTTGTGATGATCTTGATAAGAAACTACAAGATGCTATGAATGAAATTTAGATATTGGACAATGCTTTACGCTCTCATGAAGTTAAGTATTGATCCAAATGCAAATTAAAAGGAAAAACTTCATGTGAAAATTGCCTTGATCTGTCCAATAAATTTGATGAAATGCACAAGACATTAGATCGTTTTTGTAATGGGAATAAGAACCTAAACTTGCTGCTGAATTCTTCCAAGTCTTGCAATGATAAAAATGGTTTAGGTTTTGATTCTCATGCTCATGCTAAGGCACATCCACCTAAAATTGTAAAGTCATTAGGAAGTGGTTTGATTCAAACAGTTCCCGAACAAAAAAAGTGGTTTTCAAATCTGCAGGAGTGTTGTCTCATTCGGTTTCAAATAAAAATGTTGCTTGCTCATCTATACATGAACAAAAAATTAAATTTAATTGTACCTACTGTGGTAGAGATAGTCATGTCATAGATTTTTGTTATGGACTAGCTAAACAACAGAAAAAGCAAAGAATGATTGCTAGATCTCATAACTTTCATGCAAAATTTGCTGCACTTGCTAAACCGAATGATAGGAACATGCAATCTGCTGTATTGAGTCGAAAACATGCAAATGTTTCTCCCAAACCTACTTTTTGTTGTGCTACACATGTAACATCTCGTAGGACAGTAGTTGGGTACAAAAAACCTCAAGCTTTGGCTCATAAACCTGTTGTTTTATCTCAACTTTCGCGTGTTATTCCTGCTGGACGTCATGTGACTCAATACTGGATTACTAAATGCCTTTTGACTAACCCCAATATTAAAGCATCGACGTATTGCGCTTCTATGTAGGTTACATGCTTGAGGAAGGAGAACATTTGGATTAGGGATTCAGGTTGCTCACGCCACATGACCGGTAACAAAGAATGGTTCTCCTCCCTCTCAACTCCTATAATTGCTAAGGGTTTGGTTAGAGTAAATAATCACTACACTTTGAAGGATGTGGCACTTGTTAAAAATTTGAAATACAACTTGCTTTCTGTTTCACAACTGCTAGATGAAAATGTGGAAATTATTTTCACTAAAAGTTGCTGCAAAGTTATAAATTCAAATAGTGAGCTTATTTTTAACATGTCTCGGTTTAAAAGAGTTTTTAAAGCTGATTTTGATATGTCTTTCTCTAGGCATAGGTGTCTAGTTGTAATGATTCAAAGGACTTATATTTTTTGCATCGTAGACTTGGTCACAAAGGCTTTGATCATCTAACGCGTGTTAGTGCTCTTGATCGCATACGTGGGTTGCCTAAGCTTAAAGGGGACAAGGAAATTGTGTGCTCTTCTTGTAGACATGCTAAATTGGTTTCAGGTTCACATACTCGTCTCACAATGATCCTGACAACTGAACCGGGTCAACTTTTGCACCTTGACACCATTGGACCTTCACGCGTTCAATCCTTCGGAGGTAAATGGTATGTTCTTGTGATTGTTGATGATTATTCAAGATACTCTTGGGTTTACTTTATGCATCTAAGAATGAAGCTTTTAGTCACGTTAGAACTTTATTTCTTAAATTATCTATTGATCACCCAAAATCTTTAAAAGCAATTAGAAGTTATAATGGAACCGAATTTAAAAATCAATCTTTTGAACACTTTTGTGCGGAAAAATGGGATAGATCATCGATTTTCTTCACCATATGTATATCAACAAAATGGTTTTGTAGAAAGAAATAACATAACCATAGTTGAGATGGCTAGGACTATGCTTGATTAATATCAAACTCCTAGGAAATTTTGGGTTGATGCGATTGCAACTGCTTGTTATGTCTCAAATCGTGTTTTCTTGCGCGCTAAGCTAGGTAAAACACCATATGAGCTCTGGTTTGGACATAGGCCTAGTGTTACACACTCTCGGGTCTTTGGTTGCAAATGCTTTGTTATGAAACATGGTAACCTTGATAAAGTTGAACCTAGATCCGTTGATGGCATGTTTCCTGGTTATCCATCTCATACTAGAGGCCCCCGTGTGCCTTTACTTGACACTAACAAAATTGTGGAGACTTGTGAGGTGTCTTTTGATGAAGATAGCCCAGGTACTAGCTCAAACATTGCAGGTCCAGATCCATATCCGCAGGGGGAGAGTATTTTCGTTGAAGATGAGGAAGAGGTGGAGCTGCTGCCCGAAAATTCAGCAGCTAATGACATTGTTCCAGCTCTTGATTTTGATTCACAACCAGTACCGACGACCACCACTTCTGGTCCGGATCCTCCTCAAGTCACAAGCTCAATGATTTGTGATGAACATGAAGAAGAAGAAGCTTGTGAAGTGTCCACTCCCCCCCCCCCCCCCCCCCCGGGTTCTCATAAGTCATCCTCCACAACAAATTATTGGAAGCATGCACGAACGAGTCACAGTGTCCAGGTTTTGTGATCCAAACTCTCATTCTCATTCTGCTTTTGTTGCTTCTTTTGAACCCAAAGATATATCACACACACTCACTAATGAATCTTGGATTATTGCCATGCAAGAAGAGTTAGAAAATTTTGAAAGAAATAATGTTTGGAAACTTGTACCTTACCTCAAGGTCACACATTAATTGGAACTAAATGGGTGTATAAAAATAAACAAAGTAAGGATGGGGTTGTGATTAGGAATAAGGCTAGGTTGGTTGCTCAAGGTTTCACTCAAGTTGAAGTTCTAGATTTTGATGAAACTTTTGCTCCTGTTGCTAGATTAGAAGCCATAAGAATTTTGTTAGCTTTTGTTGCATCTAAAGTTTTTAATCTTTATCAAATGGATGTTAAAAGTGCTTTTCTTAATGGCTACATAGATGAGGAGGTTTATATCAAACAACCACCGGGTTTTGGAAATCCAGATTTTATTAATCATGTTTACAAACTGTCCAAAGACTTGTACGGTCTCAAACAAGCCCCTAGAGCACGGTATGATCGGTTAAAAACATTCTTACTTGAAAAGGGGTTTACCATGGGCAAGGTTGATAAAACTCTTTTGTGCTTAAGCATGGCAATGACTCATTATTCGTTCAAGTGTATGTGGATGATATTATCTTTCGTTGTGCTTCTCATGATCTTGTGTCCAAGTTTTCAGCTATGATGAGTTCATAATTTGAGATGAGTATGATGGGAGAAATCACGTACTTTTTGCAGCTGCAAATCAAGCAAACCAAGGAGGGTACCTTTGTGCATCAAAAGTATACAAAAGACCTCCTAAGGCGCTTCAACATGGACAAAAGCAAGCCTCTTCGGACATCAAAGGGAACAGCAACAACACTTGAACTTGATGGAGATGGTGAACCCGTGGATCAAAAAGAATATAGAAGCATGGTCGGATCACTTTTGTACCTCACGGCATCAAGACCGGACATACAATTCAGCGTATGTCTTTGTGCACAGTTTCAAGCCTCCCCACGTGCTTCACATCGTCAAACCCTCAAAAGTATTCTCATGTACTTACATGGAACTCAAGAATTTGGCATTTTTCTTCCTTCTTCCTCAACCGTCAATTTGAAAGCTTTTTCTGATGCTGATTTTGGGGGTTGTAGGATTGATAGGAAATGTACTTCCGGTGCTTGTCATTTTCTTGATAATTCACTTGTTGCTTGGTCTACTAGAAAACAAAACTTAGTTGCACAATCCACAGCTGAATCTGAATATGTAGCCGCTGCTAGTGCTTGCTCACAAATTCTTTGGATTGTTCAAACACTTAAGGACTATGGGGTTCATCTAGATAGTGTTCCACAGTTTTGTGATAACACTAGTGCAATTTGCATTGCTAAAAACCCCGTGCAATATTCTAGAACTAAGCAAATTTACATTAGGTATCACTTTCTCCGTGATAATGTTGAAAAGGAAACATTGTGCTTCACCATGTAGATACCGAACAACAATTGGCTGACATTTTTACAAAACTTTTAAAATTAACTGGTTTTTCTTTCATTCATAGTGAAATAGCGGTTATGTATCCTCATGGCTTAAATTGAGGGGGAGTTTTTAAAACTCTAGAAGTCTATGTGTGAATCTGAAATTAAAATAATATGAGCATAGTATTTGATACATATATGACTTTGTGATTCCCTTTACATGCTGAAAGTTCTTACTACATTACTCGTGTTATACATTTTGTAGTTTTTGCCATGTCTAGTAATTGGAATATTTACTTACACTAAATGTGGTCATGGTCAAACTTTCTTGCTGTTTTGAACTTGTTGCATACTCACAAGTGCTTTTAATCATAAAGAATTAATCAAGTAATCAACTGACATGTTGAGTTTTTATGAACAAATATAAATTGAGAAAATATCAAGAGAATATGCATGCATCACACTTCTTCTATTGAGATGGCTTATCATTGCACTTAGATATGAACTTGGAAGAAGTTGTGTATGGCTAAAACCTTGTCCTTAAGCTTCTGATTGTCAAATTACATAGGCTTGGCTTGGTTGGTTAGAATAAGACAGATACGCATATAATCTCTTGCAAATATCATATGATCTAATTTTGTGCTTTGAAAAATAATAAAATGCAGCAACAAGTGTCATGCTTTCAGGTATTGAAAAGTTAAGTTTGTGAGATCATGACTTACTAAATTGGAAATTACATTTGATATCTAGCATGGCTTACACTACTTTATGTATTTCATTGATGTGATAGTCTATGTTACTTGATAGTATGACTTGGATGATCTTTGTTTTATATGTATATCTTATAATATGCTCATAATAATTAAAATTTGTCTTATAAACCTTGCTGAATACATTGTCAAAGGGAGAGAGATAATATGTGAATTTTTTGACGATAAGTATGCAAGGGGGAGATATTGGTTATACATTGCACATATTCACAATTGTTTTTGGCACGATTCTTCTCAGTAGGAGAATTTCATTTTCTCATTTTATTTCTGTTTTACAAAGGGGGAAAATTTGTTTTCAAAGCTTTTAATGTGAATAAGCCAATGTTCGGATCATTAGTGGTGTTGCCAATGCATTCATCAAGGGGGAGATAGTATTCTTTTACTATGTTTATGGTGTGTTTTGATGGTTAAGGCTGATATCATTTTGCTATGGTTTGCAACATGCTTATGTGAGGTGCTCACGTAAGATGTTGTAGTTTTAGAACTAACGAGAGTCAACTCGAGGAATTGTGCTCGGTAGTATAGGTTGTTTATTCATGTGCAAGTGTTGCTTGAGTTCAAGACATGGCTAGTGACGGGATCCATTGAACTAGTCTTAGGGAAAAGATGAGGTTCAACAACCAAATTCGGGAGGAATTGTGGTTGAGTTGATTGATAGGTTGCGCATCATGTTTTAATCAAGAACAATACATATGAAGGTATCGTGGACATCATTGGAAGATGTTTGCACGTATGCAAGGAGTGTGTGGATGTGGCTACATCGTTCTGAGACGAGATGAAGAGATGCGGACGTAATGAATTGGTCGGAAAGGTCCAACCGACTAGGTCATGGACTCAGGCTGCGGCTGACTCAGGCTCAGGCTGCGGCTTAGATCTGTTTTTTCTCGGGTAGAACAGATTGACCTTTGTTCGATCTTTCGATCGTAACTTCATTTTCTCTCGACGGATTTGAGTGATTTTTGTTGTGTCGTCTTTGTGACTTGATTCCCTCTGATATGTATCACTTTTGTCATGGTGAAACACGTTTAGATTAGTCTCACACATGATTTTTTTAATGTATCATTTTTCTGCCGAAGGGGTTGGGATTTAATTGTTTCCACTGCGTAAATTTTTTTAATCTACCATTCACCCCCCTCTGGTAGCTTTTCACGTGCTCTTCGATCCTACACCTCCTCATGTGCCTCATCTTCACACTCCTTATGTGTATCATCTTCCTCCTCATTATCACCATAGATTTCTACCTCCTCAGGATCTTAATCATAGAGTTCCACCTTCAGGGTCTTCCTCCGTCGTGTTGGAGTGTTCATGCTCAACTTCCTTTGCGGGCGAACTCACTTCTTCCTCCTCTTGGGCTGGTTCCATTTGCGGCTCCTCGCGAGGCCTAAACTTGATTCCAAGGCGTGACAAACGAGCTCTCTTGCGGGCTGTCATTTTGGTGTGGGCCATCTATAAGAAAACATGAGAATATTAGAGGAAAACGTAAATATCAGTTCTAAAATTGCAGCAGCCATAAATTAAGACGAGAGAATGTGCATTTGCTCAAAAGCATGGAAAAGTGGAAAAAAGTTGCAGCAGTAGCAAAAGCACAAATTTCTCCCATATTATATAGCTAGTGAAGGCAAGATAATGCAAAACCGACAAATTTTGAATAGGGAAGAAGTCCTGTATGATTTGTGGTGTCGTTCTACATAGGCTTGCGTCCTACGATCAAACACGGTTCTGATACCATTTTGTGACACCCGGTTCCGAAAGTGAATCAAGCGTGATGCATATGTGTGCCCAGGATGTTTAACACACATACACAAGTGATTCACAAACGATAGCCAGAATATAACCATGTCTCGAATAATAACACTAATAATAGTACCTTATTGCAAACCAAATAGTTTTGAATACAAGCTCTAATAAGACTGTAGCGAAAAACACTAAACACTAAAGACACCAACTCCACAGATAAGTTTGACGGTAACACGCACGCCTAGAACTCCTCAAAGACCTCCGAGTACTCCACATCGTCACATGCGACTGAATTTGTTGGGGGAATAGCAACGGTGAGCACATGGTGGACTCAGCAAGTGTGGAAAAGTATGACATGTAGCTTAAACAAGGAATGATATTTAAAAGGCTAATTGCATAAATGTACATTCAAAACAGTTGAAAATTCAATAATATTATCATTAAGTGTGGTCCTTCCTAAAATAACCAAAATAACATTAATTTCAGCTGAAGTAACCAACACTAGCAATAATAATCTATACTCAATTTCATAGCTGCTCATCCGTCTCAATTTCATCAATTCCTTTACCAAAGCAAAATACTGAATCAGTACAGACTCCTAATTCAATTCCAGCCATTAAACCATGTTCAAGGTCCAAAACTTTAATCATGACAGGGTCCAGGTTGCTCATAACTGGGAGCACGAATATCATGATAGTTTTTAACACTCTGCAGAGGTTGTACCACTTTACCTACAAGTTTATGATTTCATCACCTTTCGATGACTAAGGAATCTCAATTATGCCGTCTCACACTTCCTTCCGCGTGTGGCCAAGAGATCACAAAATTACCTTTACAAAGAGATTACTAGCCTATTCCAACAACATTGGGGTTTCACCACCGGTGATGTCTCCAAATGAGCATATCCATCCAAGGCCCCCCTCTTGCACCATTCGGATCCAAGGGTAGTCCCACCATCACTACAAAACCATCCGACTACCCCTCCCCCGAGCGATCCAACTAGTCCGAACAGTACTGGCAACACACTAATTAGTCAGCTAAGCCAAACCCATACATGGCCCTGTGGTGGCACTGTAAAACCTGGGTTGTCATTCAAGGAACTGGTCCTTAGATCTAAAGCAAGCAAAACCGCCAAAACAGTCCAACCCATTCCATGTAACCGGCTTGCTTAGATCCCTAGGTACCATGTTGCTAAAGGGTCATCAATATCAATTCTCATGTTAAAGTGTTCAATAGTTCATAATTAAGCAATATGATGGTTTCCCAAACCCAATTGGGTAAAGCGAGGCAAATGTGTAAAATACCCTTCTGACTCTATACATTGTGTTCAAGCGACAAGGGTGGTCATACAAAACTAGTAAACTCATATAATTGGGTTTTCCCCATCAATTTGACACAAGAATGCAATTTTTGCAAACAAAACATTTAAAAACCTCAATCAAAATGAGCATGGACACTTGCCTTGCTCTTGAGACTGATTAGGATCAAAAGCTTCAATGTCCTGGTTCTGCAGGTCCTCAAAAACAATCTCTATAGCAACACCTTCTATTCTGCACGACAACATGCAAAACAAACATTACAATCAAATAATGCTCAGTTACTCAATATGCATGATACGCATGATTTGTGCAATTGTGAGTTAAAACTTGTTAATGAGTTGCTATTAATGTTTACTAACTAGTTACACTGGATTATAACAATTTGAACAACTTTCAACTTGATTCGAATCAAATTGGGACCAATTCAGCAATAATAGATTCAGGGGCCGGACAAGTCCGGTATCAGGGCTGGACTAGAGATCCAAATAGGGTTTTTTTGGACAGCGAGATTTAGGGTTGAATTCACGTGGAAAATTGGATACAGAGAGTGTACCATGTGTTTAGAGATCCAAAGGTCAAGAATTGGGTGTAACACTTGAATCTTGATGTCTATGGCTCGGTGAGCGGTGTTGATGATGATTTGTTGATGAGGAACGTCAATGCCAAAGAGTTGATGGACATTGCAGTTGCTTGGTCCTTCTCCTTCTTCTCCTCCTTCTCCTCACTGCTGGATCTCCTCTTGATGGGGCACATGACCAAGGACGACGACAAGGGTTTTCTCGAAGGGTTGAAGAGGTCAAGGTATTGGACTGCTTATATAGGGTGGAGTGGTAGGGTTTTGGGGTGGATTTGCAGTCGAATTTGGTTGAGAACGAGTAGGGGTCGTGGTAGGGTCCACATGGGCTCCTCTTAGGTTAGAATGAAGTTCTTGGGCCCAATTAAGGCAACTACCCAATAACTTAACGTGGAAGAAAATAGAATCTAAGTTGGACTTTGAAGGCCAGGCTAGTCCGCAAGGATGGCCGGGCAAGTCCGTTTTGTAACAGAGACGATATCAGACATGCCCGATGCTGGAGGTCAGACAAGTCCGAGGCTCGGCAAGAAATTTGGTCTGGACTAAAACAACATTGGACTAGTCCGCTGAAGGTCGGAGAAGGTTGGACAACATCAAAACCTACATTGGACTAGTCCATGCATTGTGCTAGACAAATCCGGAGCTCTGAAGACTGAATTTTCTGAAACAGGAAAGGGACACCGGACTAGTCCGGGTTTTAGGTTGGATAAGTCCACTCCTTGACAAGATTAAATTGTTGATTAGCCCTAAATTCATTTTAGCCAGGTTCCTTTTTAGGTTGCTTAATGTTAAACATATGTGAGATGCATGCAATGCATTATTCATGAAAATGAGGGTGTTACATAACCCATCTTACCGAAGAAACTCTCTTGGGTGTACCTATTTCTTACAGATGGATGTATCAAACTGAGAGGTATCTTGGTACATTGAAGAGGTATGTACGTAATAGAGTTCACCTGAAGGTTTCTATAGCTGAGGGATATATTATGGAAGAGTGTATGACTTTTTGTAGTTAGTTTTTGGATAACATCAGCACCAAGCTTAATAATCTAGAACGTCATGAAGTTGCAGCTAGGAATGAACTTTCTCTCGAGTATAATATATTTACAGAAGTTGATAATTCTAATGGGGCCAACTTACTATTGTGGAACTTCATAACATTAGGCATCAAATTATTTAAAATGCATAAGAGGTCGCTCCGTGGATCAAGTACGTACAACTCAAATGTTCTATACTATATTGGATCATGCTTATTGTAGATGGCGAATTTAATTTTGTACCATTTTCAGTGAGCATATTGAAGAACTGAAAAAGATTCATTCTCGTGATATTGGGACACGCCATAGAAATGTGTTTGTTTATTGGTTTCAAAAACCGAGTAAGTGCATGCAAGTTTTTACTTTGATGAATTATTGAACAAATATGTGTTCAAAACTTAGTTTATCGATGAACCCTTTTATACTAATGTGTACAGATTATGACATTACAAAAAGAAGGCAAAGCAACCGATTATTTGTATGCATTATCCAGAGGACCTGATCGTCGGGCATGTTTTTGTAGTCGATCACTCATCAATGGCTTCTTCTATCAAAATTCAAAGGTGGAAAAATATTTACGGACGCAAAATAGTGGTCTTGTTGTTTGGGATGGTGATCATGATTTAATTGGAGTAATCAAGAAAATGATTTCCGTTGATTTTGATAAAAATCAAGAGTTTCTATTATTTTAATGTGACTAGTTTGATCGGCCTTTTTCCAGTCAGAGCCATAGCAAAGGCTACAAAATAGATCAATATGAAATGATAGATGTTGACACTACTCTTTCTCGATTTAAGTATGAGCCTTACATTCTAGCCACCCCAGCAGTACTCTTTCTCGATTTATGTATGAGCCTTACATTCTAGCCACCCAAGCAGAACAATTTTTTTACGTTGAATGTGTGAAGCAACCTAAATGGGCTACAATTGTTAAAATGAAGCCAAAGAATCTTTTTTTATGCCCCCTGGAGACAATGAATATAATGTCACTGAGACGATGGAGGCTGAGACATTTGATGATTGACATACTGATATCAATATGCCACACATAAATTAGGATATGACAGCATGGGCAAGGAATGAGATTGAGGGAGCAACCAGTGATGCTTCTGCTCTTCAAATGAGAACAGGCGAGTTTGAGGCAGATGGAGTTCCATCTGAAAATTAAGACGACTACGACGACGATGATGATACATATATCAATGATGGTCATGTAGCTCCATTGGGGGGCGGGGGACAACAGCGAAGATGATGAGTTTTTTATATAAGTATTGTTTCAACTGTGAACTATTTGTTTTTTTTTTTAAAAAAAAGATAGAACCCGCTCTTCTACTGTAGCATTAAGCCTAGAAGCAAGGCAGTATCCGAAAGAGTGATTAAAGCCATCGGGTTAGCATCAGTACTCATCCCTTTAGCTTCCTTATCCACTTGAGCTTCCAATGCGAGCAGTTTTCCTTTGGAACCCCCCCCCCCCCCCCGCCGCCCAGAGTTAGGGCTATTATGAAATCGGGATGTAACCAAGGTCTAGCTATCTTAGCTCCATTTTTGATAATCCTGTAACTAGTTTGGGCTACCATTTCTCCATAGGTGGCATGATGAAAAGGACCAATAATGCAATGATTGTGTTCTGTGGCGATAGATCCTAATGCCAGGAACTAGTACAATCATGGCAACAGATTCTAATGCAACGGTTGTGTTGTTCTGTGGCGAATGATACTAATGCAACGAACTAGTGATTCATGACAACAGATCCTAATGCAACGATTGTGCTCTGTGGCGTTATATCCTAATGCTACGAACTAGTGAATCATGGCAAAAGTGCCTAATGCAATGATTGTGTTCAATGGCGATAGATCCTAAGGCCACGAACTAGTACAATTGTTGCAACAAATCCTAATGCAACGATATATTCTGTGGTGATAGATCCTAACGCCACGGAATGAATCGTGGCAAAAGTTCCTAATGCAACAATTGTGTTCTGTGGTGATTGATCCTATGGCAACGAACTAGAAAATCGTGGCAACAAATCCTAATGCAACGATTGTGTTCCGGGGCGATAGATCCTAACACCACAAACTAGTGAATCGTGGAAAAAGTTCCTAGTGCAATGATTGTGTTCCGTGGCGATAGATCCTAAGGCAACCAACTAGTAAATCCTAGCAAAAGATCCTAATGCAACGATAGTGTTCCGTGGCGATAGATCCTAAGGCCACAAACTAGTAAATCGTGGCAATAGATCCTAATGCAACGATTGTGTTTTGTGGCTATACATCCTAAGGCCACAAACTCGTAAATCGTGGTAACAGATCATATTGCAATGGTTGTGTTTTGTGGCGATAGATCCTAACACCACGAACTAGTGAATCGTGGCGAAAGGTCCTAATTCAATGATTGTATTCAGTGGTGTAGGTCTTAATTCCATGGACCAGTACAATCGTGGCAACAGATCCTAATGCAACAATTGTGTTCTGTAGCGATAGATCCTAACGCCACGAACTGGTGAATCATGGCAAAGGATCCTATTGCAACGATTGTTTCCGTGGCGATAGATCCTAACGCCACGAACTAGTGAATCGTGGCAAAAGTTCCTAATGCAACGATTTTGTTTCGTGGCGATAGATCCTAATGCCACGCACTAGTGAATCGTGGCAAAAGACCAAGCTTACTGCAATGATTTAGTATTCGTTGCATCACAATCGTTGCAACAGGGAAAAATCCAAGTAGTGACCATACTATTTGCCACGAATGTGAAATCGTTGCAATACCATACTATTGCCACGAATAGGAAATCATTTCAATACCGTTATATTTGTTGCAATACGTTAATTCATCACAATATGTTAAACCGTTGCAATGTCATACTATTTGCCACGGCTGTGAAATGGTTTTACCATACTATTGCCACGAATGTGAAATCGTTGCAATACCGGGATATTCGTTGCAACACTTTAAATCGTTGCAATACCATACTATTTACCACGGCCGCGAAATCATTGCAATAACATACTATTGCCATGAATGTGAAATCATTGCAATACCCTACTATTCATTAGAATATGTTACATCGTCTAAATACATTAAATCGTTATAATACCATACTATTTTCCACGAATGTGAAATAGTTGCAATGACATACTATTGCCACGAATGTGAAATCGTTGCAATACCATGCTATTCGTTGTAAAACGTTACATCATCGTAATAAGTTAAATTATTGCAATACCATACTATTTGCCACCGATGTGAAATCGTTGCAACACCGTACTATTTGCCACTTATGTAAAATCATGGCAATATCATACTATTCGTTGTAATATGTTAAATCGTTGCAATACGAGAAATCATTGAAATAACATACTATTTGATAGGGATGTCAAATCATCACAATAACCTATCGCTACGGGACTTATGCCAATGATTTGTAAAAATTATCACCACATTCTTTTTGTTGCAACAGTGACCTATTGCGACAAAAAACATCCTACTGTGATCAATTTTTCATTGCGTTGAACCGGAATCCTTGTAGTGGACTTGAAGTCTGCGTTATTGAGTGGGGACTTGGCTAAGGAGGTGTACATTCGCCAACCACCAGGATTTGTTGTCAATGGCTGAAAGTGCATCTAGTCATACCCTTGTGGGTTTAGGACGACTGATGACAACCAAACGAGATCCTAATGAGATTTATTGAGATGAAAGGAGGTCTACGGAGAATAAAACTAATGGTAGACAAAAAGGTGAATTATGAAGAATGAAAAGGGAACAGCTGGAGTGAAGAATGGAGGCACAAAGTAGTTTTTAATATATAGGACGTGTGTGAGAGACACATCCCAAAACCTCATGACATTGCATAGAGGGTAAGGGGTAAAATCAAAAAGTTAAGCAATTCACTAGAGCACCAGACAAGTCCGGAACAAAGCCGGACTAGTCCTATTAACTCTTTGTTGCTTTGCACGGACAAGTGTCAAGATGTGGACTAGTCCACCAACATAACACGCACCACACCTTGCAACGGACCGTCTTGACACGGACTAGTCTGATTTGGTTACTGGAATCACAATGGACTAGTCCGGTACAATACGAACAAGTTTGGTTCACTCACTGTAATTAGGGTTTTAGGTGTGCTGCATATTGCACGTACATATCACAAAAAACACCGGACTTGTACGGTCCCATGAGCAAACTAGTCCGGACGTCGGGATACCTAATGGTATTTTTTTTTGAATAGCTATAAATATGTGATCCATGACCCCATAACCACCAACTAAGAACCCTAGTGTCGTCACATGTCCCAAGAGCACAAAACACATCTCCCTACACATCTAAAGCACTAAAAGGTTAAATCTTTAGGAAATCAAGATTTGGAAAAGGGAGATCAATGTATACATATTGTTGAGCTCTTGGGGGTTTGATCTCTCAAACAGTCTCGCATCTCTTGTACATTTTTTCGAGTGTATTTGATTTTCTCTCTTGCTGTAATCTTGTGGCTGCCCTCATCTTGTGAGGTAGCCCCATTGACTCGGTGATTACCCTGTGATAGTGGAACTCAAGTCAACCTTCGTGGTGACTTGAGGAGGTAAAGGGCTGGTTGAGACCCAGCTTTGTGTGAACTCATTAACGAGGAAGTAGATTTCTTTCGTGGGATCGAATCTCGGTAAAAATCCTTTTTGTAGTGTGGTCTATATCTTTATTTTTTGCAATCATCACTATCTAGGGCATATATTTGCATCTTATATAAATTTTGTATTCCATGTGTAAATTACTCATTCTAAACACTTTCTAAGGTGTTAGGATAGTTTACTACATCCCGCTGCTGTAACATTCGTGAAAAACATAAATATCAGTTAATCCATTCGTAGGTGTAACTTGCACAACGGACTAGTCCGCATCTTACACCTGACTAGTCTAGCCTTCCTGTATTTGACAATTCTGTTAAGTACTGCGAGAAAAGTTTGAACACCTATTCACCCACCTCTAGGCCACATTCAATTGATATTAGAGCCAGGCTCTCCGTTATGAGACTCCTTGCTCGGAGAGACAAATGGCCACCAACAAGACCAACGATATCCAAAAAATTGCCATGATTGGAGAAAGACAAGACACCAAGGTATTCGATGTGCTCAAGTAGCACGAACACGATGATGAAAAAGTGCATCAACTCAAGGCGCTTCTAAGGAATAAGCTTACAAGAGAAAAGGGCATGAAAGAAGACAAGAAGCCGACGAGGAGTGGTGAAAGTGCATCTAGGCATCCGTTGTGGGTTTTCAATGATTTATGACAAACAAATGAGATCCTAACTAAATTGTTGAGATGAGCGCGAGTTTTAATGAAATTATGAAGAAAGCACAGAAAGAAAGGAGAGTGAGGAATCAAGTTGAAAAGAACTCAAGAGATGAATAGAATACTCCTTGTGTATGGAGTGTATTGGAGAAACACACCCCAAGAGCTCGAGCAAAAGAAAACACTCTCACTTCACAAATTTACACAGGGCTAGACTAGTCCGATATACCCCGGACTAGTCCAATAATATCTCTATCCAGTAACAGATAGTCCTCCTAGTGCGAACTTGTCCATAATGGACTAGTCCTATAAAGTTTGGACTAGTCCGATAATGCCTCTGATCAACATCGGGACAAGTCCGATATTACACAGACTAGTCTGAAATCCTCACTGTCCAACTTCGGACAAGTTCCCCAATTTTGGACTTCTCAATAGCCCCTCAAAATTTCACGACATCGGACAAGTCCAATATTATCCGGACTAGTCCGATAACCTCTCGGACTAAAATCGTACAAGTCCTCCAAGTTCGGACTTGTCCTCAATCCACTAAGGGATTCACCATGCCAGACTAGTCCGATAGGTGCTGGACTAGTCCGAATATCTCCAATGCCCAGATCGGACTAGTCCGCATGTTTCCGGACAAGTCCGATATTCCTGAACACTTAGGGTTTTCAACACGCCACACATCGGACTAGTCCAGAGTCCACCATGGACTAGTCTGAACACCGCAAACCCTAACGGTAACTTTTGGAAACCCTAGTATAAATAGAGGTGTAAGGCCCTACGACCATCACTCTCGACCCCTCGCATCGTCACACCTTCCAAGAGCCCAGAAAACACGTCTCCCCATGCAATCCAACGGAAGAAAGATCAAATCCTTGAGGATTAACCATAGATCAAAGGAGAGACATGTTATTCACGTCTTGAGCTCTTGGGTTTGAATCTCTTACACACTCTCGCTGTTTTATTGCATATCTTTTGAGTGTGCTTGGCGGTGTTTCGAATTGTAAATCTTGGGGAGCCCTCAACTTGTGAGAAGGCCCCCTAATCACAGTTATTTACCCCCTTTATGATTAGTGGAAGAGAATCGGCCTCCGTGGCGATTCGACGACGGTAGGGTTGGTGAAGACCCGCTCCTCTGTGGACTCCTCAACGTCGATGTAGATTTCCTCTGTGGAATCGAACCATAGGATAAAATCACTGTGTCTTTACTTTTGTTCTTACTATTCATTGCAATCTAGGGTTTGCTTGATCTTGTTCAACTTACATTAAAACTTTGAAACTAAAGTTAACTTGTGCCACATCTAGTTTCATTGAAGTAATACACTCTAGTTACAACTCAATTTACGCTGCATAGAGTACTTGGATCAAAATCATCGATCAAACTTGATCGATCTAGTCCGCACACACCGGACTAGTCGGCACCCTACCGTACTAGTCCGATTTCTCTATCTTTGATCAGGTTGCTAAGAGTTTTAGGTTCCGACAAAAGTTCAAAAAGCCTATTCACACCCCTCTAGTCTACATTCAAATGATCATCATGACAACTCCCGATATCCTTTTAATTACAACCGTCATAATTCTAGCAATCACTATCTTTCTATTCCCATGGGAAGACCTACACATTTTGACGGCAATGATTATAAATGTAGAAATACAATATGAAAATGCATCTAATTTCCTTAAACCCCAGTCTTTGGCATGTTGTGTGTACAAGTATAGATATCCCAGACACTCACGATGGACTCACCCCAGAGCAAGAACAAGCAATTCACCGCAATGCACAAGCAGTTGTGGTGATCACTTCATCCTTGAGCCGAGAAGAGTTTACCTAGGTGGATTGACAGGAAAGTGCCATGGAAATATGGGATACCCTCAAGACTGCGCATGAAGTAAATTGCTCCGTCTGCGAAGCGAAAATTGAAATGCTTGGAGGAGAATTTGGGAGGTTTGCCATTGAGGATGGTGAATCCCCTCAAGAAATGCAGAACCGAATGAAGGCACTTATTGTGACACCCGGTTCCAAAAATGAACTAAGTGCGACGCATATGTGTTCCCGGGATGTTCAACACACATAAACGAGTGCTTCACATATGATATATAGAAAATTACCATGGCACAAACTAGTAAATAAGTAATTTTATTAAAATATTCAAATAATACTCAAATTACACATCTAATGATCATTATTTTTGATAATTCTGTAGTGGAAATGATCTAACTAAGCAAGTAAGCAAAGGGGATAGCGCGACTCCAAGCAACACCACAGGCAAGTCGACAGCAGCACACAACCTAGTACTCCGCATTATCCTCAGGGTACTCCCAAACATCACCTGGAACTCTTGGTTGGGGAATTGAAAGGGCGAGTACATGTCGTACTCAGCAAGTGTGGGAAAATAAAGACATGTAGCTTAAACAAGAAATGATAATTAACAATGGCTATTTGCTGAAAAGTACATTTAAAGCACGTAAAAAGCATCTTACAATGTCTACGTGAAATTAATCCCATCACAACCCAAATAATTAACATAATATGAATCCATCATCAATTATTCATCCGTACACCAAATTCTTACCATCATCATTAACCATGTCCTTTCGTCACAATCCAATCCATAACCATAACCAATACCAAACCATCCAATTTCCAAGTTCCATTCTAATCATGGAAGTTGTCCAGGTGCTCATAACCGGGAACATATCTATCATGATAGTTTTTAAAACTCTGCAGAGGTTGTACTGCTTTAACCACAAGTTTTTGATTTTGTCACCCATCGGCGACTAAAGAAACCTCCCTTATGCCAAATACACTACCTTAGGTGTATGTCCAAGAGATCACAAAATAGACTTTACAAAGGGACTACCAGCATATTCAGACACACTACAGTTTCACTGGTGGTGATGCCCCCACTTGTGCCATTCAGATCCCAAGGCAGTCCTACGACTATTGCAAACCCAACCGACTCCCATTCCCGCTCCACCAAATGATTCAAACAATGCTGGCAATACACCTAATTAATTGGCTAAGCTGCACCCATAATTGGCCTTGTGTTGGCACTGTTGACCTGGCTTATTCTCGCATGAACCGGTACTTAGATCTAAAGCAAGCGAACCACCATGTCATCCAACCCAATCCACAAACCATGCTTGCTTAGATCTCCCAAGTCCTATGTTACCAATTAATCATGTTCATCACTTCACATCATCCATAAGTTCATTAGTTCGTAGTTAAGCCACTTGGTTGTTTTCCAATCCCAATTAATTAGAGCAAAGCAAAAAGGTAAAAATACCCTTCCAAACTCTCTACAATATATTCCAAGCGACAAGGATGGTCAAACAAGACTAGTAAACACCTATCATAGGTTTCCCATCAATTTGACACAAGCATGTAGTTTTCAAACAAAACATTTAAAAACAAGACCAAAATGATCAAGGACACATGCCTTGCTATTGAGATTGGTTGGGATCAAAAACATCGAAGTTCTAGTGCTGGAGGTCCTCGACAGCACCCTCTAGAGCAACACCTTCTATTCCACACAACAAACATACAAAACAAGCATTACAATCAATAAATGCTCATATATTACTCAATATGTCATGACATGCATGAAAGATGCAATTATGTGGTAATGCATATTATAAAGTTGCTATCATTGCTTACTAACTAGTTACAATTAAGTTTCACATGTTTGAACAAGTTCCAAGTCATTTCGGAAGTTATTAAAAAAGTTTCAAGAATTTTCAGAACAGGAGAACCGTACTAGTCCGCAACAGGGCCGGACATGTCCATTCTGGAACAGAAAGGGGATCTAACTAGTCCGCACAGGGACCGGACAAGTCTGTTTGGCTACGGTTTTGGAGAACTTTCAACTAGAGCATTGTTTGATTAATCATGGAACCATAACTTACATAGAAAAGATGAATCTAAGGTATTTACCGTGAATACTAGGGTTCAAAGGTTGAGGAATCGACGAAACTCGAGATCTTGACTTCTAGATCAAAGGTGATGAAGAACTAACGAAGAAGGATGTTGACGTTGAGAGATTGTTGGTGAAGATCACATCAGGGATGACGATCTCAGTTGATCCTGCTCCTTCTTATTCTCCCTGCGGTGGAAGCTCCTTGATGGTCACTCTAACGAACTAGGGTTAGGGGTTCCCATCAATTGTGGCAAAGAGATGAAAGGGTGGGTGTTGGGGTGTTTATATAGGGTGGAGATGGTAGGGGTTGTAGAATTCAAGTATAAGGCGGTGGAGGCCTTGTTGGGGTCCCACGTGGGCTCCACAGTAGTCTGTACGACGTTCTTGGCTCCAGTTATGGTAATCTCCAAAAAAACCCATCGGGGAGGAATATAGAATCAAAGTCGGGCACACCGGACTTGTCCCCTAGGGGTCGGACATGTCCGATTTGGGACAAAAAGTTGAATGGCCATGTCTGGTGCATATCCGGACAAGTGTGAAAAGGGTCAGAAAGCAAAATGGACAAGTTCGATTGGCGGCCGGACAAGACCAGGAGTTCGCCTAACTCTCAAAGATTCGAACAAAATTGGGGAATTACGGGACAACTCCAGAAGTTTCCAGTAGTGAAGATTGGACTAGTCCGTACCTGAGAACGGACAAGTTTGGACCAAAACAAAAACATTTTTGGACTAATCCAGGGTCAAAAGCGGATAAGTGCAGAAAACAACAGAGAGTAGAACGGACTACTCCGGGGTCCAATCCGGACAAGTCCGCACTGACACGGGCTTTTAACTGTTGTTTTTGTTCTAATTCATTTTAAACTCTTTTCTTTTGTGTTGCTTAATGTTAAACACGTATAAGAATGTATGCAATGCACAATGGATGAAAATGAGGGTGTTACAAACCTACCTTCCTTAAAATGAATCTCGCCCTCAAGATTCGACATAGAAGGAAAGAGATACGGAAATTCTCTCTTGAGGTCATCTTCCAGCTCCCAAGTCGCTTCCAATTCTCGACATAAGTCAAATCCGCCTCTAATTCAAATTTCTCCATTGGTACTTGTTCTTCCGGTGTTCTTAAGCACTTCTTGAGCTGAGAAATATGGAACACATCATGAACATCAGAAAAATGTGTTGGCATCTCCAACTTATATGCCACTTCACCGCGTTTGCCCAAAATCTTGAACGGTCCAATATAGTGAGGTGCCAACTTACCTCTGAGGTTAAACTGCTTATGACCTCGCATTGGTAACACTTTGAAGTATACGAAGTCTCCCACTTCAAAGACTTAGTTTATTCGCCTATTATCCGCATAGCCCCTTTGTCTTGATTAAGCAACCTTCAAATTCCTGCGGATTGTCTGAACTTGCTTTTCGGCCTCTTGCAACACATTAGGTCCAAATACTTGGTTCTCTCTTGTCTCTTACAGAACAAGGGTGTCCTACACTTCCTTCCATATACTTCTTCATATGGCGACATCTTCAAACTTGCTTGGTAACTATTATTATAGGAAAATTCAGCATATGGCAGACTTTTTTTCCAACTGCGTCCATGCTTCGAAGCACAAGCTCTCAACATATCTTCCAAAATTTGATTTGTCCTCTCAGTTTGTCCATTGGTTTGTGGATGATATGCGGAGCTGAAATTTAATTGGGTTCCCATAGCTTCATGCAGTTTCTACTAGAACCTAGAGGTGAATTGAGAACCTCGGTCAGACACTATTTTCTCATGTACTCCATGTCGGCATACAATTTTATATATGTACAACTCAGCTAACTGTGCAGCGATATACTTGGTCTTGACAGTAATGAAATGAGCTGATTTGGTCAAACGATCCACAACAACCCATATTGAGTCATAACCGGATTGGGTTCGAGGTAATCCAATTATGAAGTCCATACCGATTTCTTCCCACTTCTACTCTGGAATCTTCAAAGGCTGCAATAATCAAGCTGGCCTTTGATGTTCATCCTTGACACGTTGGAACACATTACACAATACAACATATGTCGCTATATCCTTTCTCATACTATCCCACTGTAAGGATCGAAACGCCCAAGAGGGGGGGTGAATTGGGCTTTCTTTCAAATTTTAAGGTAATTAAAAACTAACGACTTAAAGCCCAATTCCCTATGCGATTAATCTATGCAATCAATGTAAATTTTAGTTGTGGAATGAAGATTGCATAAATGTAAAAAGGAGGGAGAGGGATGCAAACGCTCAAAGGACACGGAGACACGGAGTTTATCTCGTGGTTCGGCAAGATCACAAGGATCTTCCTACATCCACGTTGTGGCACCCACGGAAGGGTTTTGCCACTCCCAAGTCACCGAGACAAGGGGGTCTTCACTATTCTTCTCCGTTCACCATCTTCGGCAAGGTGGAGCTCAAGCATTGTACAATCCTTGATCTTCCGGGCTTCCACGCACACCTTGGCAAGCTCCGGAAGGATCTCTTCAACCTCTCACTAGTCTAGAGACTCCAATCACAGAGAATGGACGCACACAAGCTTTTCTCTGACTAGATCTAGCCTATACAAATGATCTAATGGGTGTAGAAGTGTAAGCTCTTGATCTTGAGTGCTCTTGGATGTGTTGTTAGCTTTTGAGTGTCAAGACTTTTCGTAATGACTGGTTTTGGGGGTATTTAAAGCCAACCTCCCTGAAATAGCCGTTGGAAAAGTAGGCTGACAGAACTTTATTGTACACATCGGATGATCCGATGTCTCCCCCTTTGTTATCATCGGTCTAATTAAGCTGGCTGACATCATGGTGTCAGATATGACCGTTGTTAGACCGATGTAGCTTCATCTTCATCGTCGGATGATCCGGCGACTCTTCCTCCAGAGTTGACTCAACCTTAATGCTTACTGGAGTAGTCAACCGATGTTTATACTTCTTTACATCGGATGATTCGGTGCTTCACTTGGTCCAATGATGTTGCCAATTGTACTGATGGACCGATGTAGCTGAGCCACACATCGGATGATCCGGTGAGTGCTTTGCTCCGAGGTCTTCTTCTTCAGTTGACACAACTCGACCGATGTAGTCATCTCTGAGATCATCGGATGATCTGGTGGGTTCATCTTGTTGACTTCGAGTGGTTTTGAGTTGTTCTTTTGGAATTTGAACATGGGACCTCTTTGACACTTGTTTTAATTGTTGTTCTGATAATCTTCAATCATTGAATGATGTCAATTTAGAGCTTTCACTCCTTGTCTTCATGTGATTGATTTGAACTTAAGGTTGATTTTATATGGGTCTCCAATGTTATTTTGATTTCATTTGATTGAGTGATTATTGGGACCTTGCATTCACAAATTCATTAGTAAAATCGAATGGTTGTCATTAATCACCGAAACTGTACCTCATGGGGCCTAGATGCTTTCAATCTCCCCCTTTTTGGTGATTGATGACAACACAATAATTTAAAGCGCAATAGTAATGAATTTGATGGTACAATACTCAAATAGATATGCAATGAATACAAGATAAGACACATTGACCTTGTAGAAATACAATGAAATGGCGCGAAAAGCTTAATCGATTAATAACATAGGCAAATGCCACAAGTGGAAAAGTGCTTAATTAATATTACAAAAGTACTCAAGCACACAAGAATACAAAGAATATAGATAGAAATATAAACTCCCCTTGAGACTGAGATACTACCCCCCTGACTCCTCTACCTCTTCTCCCCCTTTGGCATCAAGACACCAAAAAGGGATCCGAGAGCCTACTGACCCTGAGAGCTAGGCGCGATGACGAACTGGTCACCGTCGCTGTCGTCGGAGCTGGAGTCGCCGGTCGCAGCTGCAGGAGCGGAGGGAGCTGGGGGGTCCGCTGTCGATGCTGGAGAGGAGGTAGCAGGTACAGGAGGCGCCGGTGGAGCTGGAGCTGGAGGAAGCTGAGCACTGACCGCAGATGCCGGCGTCTGCTGGAACCGAGTCATCGCCGGCAGAGGAGAGTGGATCGGTGCGCTGGGTGCCAGAAGAGGTGACATGCTGATAGAGGGAATCGGTGTAGCAGGCACCTGAGCTGCACCTGGAGCCAGTCCCAGTCCAGGCTGCTGAGGTGGAAGGGCGATCCCGGTCTGAGTGTAGAGGTTGGTGGTCAACCCCAGGATCCCCATTATAGCCTCCTGAGTCTGCTACTACTGGTCGAGGGTACGGTAGTGCATCTGATCGACCAAGTTGGTGAACCGATCCATATCCTCTCGCCTCTGTCGGGCGATCTCTAGCTGTAGCTCCTGCTGCTGCCTCTGAAGCTGTGCCAGGTGAGCAGCCTGCTCTACTCTGGCCTGCTCAGCCGCTAGCCTGTCCTGGCGCTGCTGCTCTATCATCTGCTGAAGAAGTGACGACAGCTCTGATGGCTGTGACACCTGCGCCTCGGACACAGGAGGTGGTGCTGGTGGTGGAGCAGCTGAACCTCCTGCCTCTGCATCGTGTTGCCTCAGTGAGGGAGGAGGAGGAGGGAAGTACTCCTCGACACTATCGTCTGTATCGCTCTCGGACCAGACGTGCTGGAGGTCTCCTCCCTGAGCTTCTGCCTCTGCTTGTCGCTCATCCTCTTTCTCCAGATCCGACCAGTCCTCCTCAGACAGTCGGGCCCTGACCTGACGCTCAACTGGACGGCCAAGACGGCGGTCTCCAGGAGCTGGGGCACGGTAGTGTCCGAACCGTGTCACACTCTCGTTAGAGAGACGGTCGTGCACGGCGGACCCCTCGGGAACCATCATGGTAAGTAGGTAGCTGATCCAGTGCCAATATACTAGCTGCCTCATCATTCCCACACCATCTGTGATCACATCCTCCATCTCACATATGAGGACGTCCACGATGTCAAACTCCATCCCATTCATGATGTAGATCAGGAGATTCTGCTGCAAGCTGGTGAACCCCTCCAAGTAGCCAGACCTTGGTAGGAGCGTGCGGCGCAAGGCGAGGTGCACTGTGCGCGCAGCTAGAGTCAACAGGGCTGGAACTCTCGGCTGGTCAGGAGAGAAAGTAGGACCGAACAAAGAACGGATCTCCTCCAGCGGCGGTGCCACTCCTCCAGTGAGCGGCCTCCTCGGTGGATCTGCCTGACCGTGGACCCTCTCATGTACACAGGTGTCGTGCAAGTCTACTCCAAGCAACTATCCCAGCGTCTGCCTCGTCAGGTGGTAGTGCTGACCCATGAACATGAAGTCAATGGATCTTCTGCCCTCCGAGACATAGAGGGTGGCGTAGAAGACGCGGACCCAATCTTCCACATAGGCACTCTGCTCATATGCCATCAGCTCCACCAAGCCTCGGTACCTCTCAAAGTATGGACGGATCTCCGTCTCTACAGCCAGGGCTAGCTATCCCCAATCCAGATAATTGTGTTGGAACAGCTTGTGCCCTCGACACCTATAGGTCTCGTAGAGAGACGCCTGGGTGATAGTCCAGAAGCGACTATCCACCAACGCTTCCCGGGGCTGCGGGTACCACTCCTCAAGTAGCACATTCCATCTGAGCTTGCTAAGCTGCTTGGCCTTCATCTTCCGGTAGTCGGTCAACCGGACTCCTTCTGCGACATGGACAGTGGTGTCCATCTCGTAGATCGCACGCTGGGCCTCCCTATCCTCACGACGGTCGGCAGCCGTCGGTCTCGGACGAGAAGCAGCCTCGGTGTGACCCCCACATGTCCGGGCTGAGCGCCGGTGGACGAGAGGCTCAACCGGCTCCTCTTCGGCCTCGGAGTCGTCGATCACGGGAGGCTGCCTCGGACGAGCCTCACAGATCCTTAGCGACCCTCCTCGGCCATGCTCACGCTCCTCGGTGGCGCGAGCGGCCATCAAGGCCTTCTTCTCCTCCTTCGACAGTCTTTGCTTCTTTGTGGCCGGCTCCGCGATAGCCTTGCCCTTGTTCTTCTTGTCGCGAGCCATTACGATGCGCGAGAGCACGGAGTCGACAAAGGAGATGACATGGAGATCAACGGGGTTGCGAAACCCTAGCGGCGATGGAAGCACCGTGACGGCACTGTGTGCGGGACGGCGGAGGCGCTGTGGCGAAGGGAAGAGCGGTGGTGGCGCTTGGATGCGGTGGCAAGTGGTGGAGGCGGCGATTGGTGAGGCGGCGGCGCTTGGAGGTGAGGCAGCGGCGCGGGTGTGCGACGGCTGGATGGAGGCAGCGGCGCGCGAGCGGCGGCGGCGTTGTGGTGAGGGCGGTGGCCGGAGACGGCGGCGGCGGCGGCTTGTGGGCGGCGGCAGCGGCGTCTGGTGGCGGTGGAGGTGACGGCGCGGTGAGAGGAGAGTGGTGGCGGCATCGGGATCGGGAGAGAGGAAGACGAGGGGGGTACGGCCTGTTTAAATAGTGGGTCCCAAACCCTAGTCGAATTTTTAACACCGGATGGACCGATGTTATATGGGATGTACATCGGTCGAATGCCACAGTAAGGGTATTCAAAAAATTGCTGTTGACATCGGATGGACCGACGTTTAGGGTTTTGATCATCGGTCGAATGGCACAGTAAGGGTGTTCAAAATAGGGATGTTGACACCGGATGGTCCGACGTTGGAGGAAGTAACATCGGTGGAATTGACCACAACTCCAGAATAGAGAACACCGGATGGACCGATGTTTTTCAGAATGAACGTGTCTGATCATTTGAGATTCTGACTGAACTGGCCCTTGAGGATTGAACACCTATTGGTCCGATGGGGGATAGACCTAGGCATCGGATAATCCGATGACTACAGAACAAAAACATCCCATATATGTCCTTTGACCAAACAACCAAGGAAAGAGAAACACATGTCTTAGGACTTTCTGGGCAACCCCTTACCCCTCAAAAATCTAATATGCCAATAACTTGGCTAATCCTTAAAGCAAATGGAACACCGAGAAAAATAGGAGGAAAATATCCAAATGAAATGTAAGGCCCATGCTTTGTGAGGTAGAGTATGAAGACTTCTATCTCTTTGAAGCATGTTCCTCTAGGCATTAACGCACCTGACATTTTGTTCTTTCCACCTTATATGAGTTGAGATATTGCATTTCAAACAAGTCTCTTTCTCATGAGGTGGGTTCCCCTTTGTGACAATCTACCGTATGCAATGCCAAACATTTTATAATGCAAGAAATTGTAAATCTATATGGCAGGCATCATGCAAGGCATAAAGTAAATCTATCTTTCCATGTTTGAACCTTTCAAAGGCTTCTTCAGGGAGAGCTACTCTCCAAGCCTTGGGAAAACCAAAAGAACCACCATCCCAAGCTAACCCTTGCTCACCCCTATCCTTTGAGAGTTAGGCAAGACCTATATGATATGCATTCTTACATGACGTTTATTGCATCTAGCACATTTAATTCACTTCTTAGCCTAGAAAAAGTTTTCTCATCAAGTGGTTTAGTGAAGATATCCGCCAATTGTTCCTCGGACCTAACACCTCTCAAAGAGATGTCTCCCATAGCTTCATGGTCCCTTAAGAAATGGTGGCGAATATCAATGTGCTCAGTGCGGGAGTGTTGAACAGGGTTTTTAGCTATCTTAACCACACTTTCATTGTCACAAAGGAGAGGCACACAACCAAGTTTAACACCAAAGTCCAAAAGGGTTTGTTTCATATAAAGAATTTGGGCACAACATGCACCGGCCGCAATGTATTCCGCTTCCGCCGAGGACAAGGCGACGGAATTTTGCTTCTTGCTAGACCAAGAGACTAGGGAAAGCCCAAGCAAGTGGCACCCACCGGAGGTACTCTTGCGATCCACGCGGCATCCGGCAAAGTACGAATCCGAGTATCCCACAAGTTGGAATTTTGCACCTTTAGGGTACCACAAGCCCACACTAGGGGTATGCTTAAGATACCTAAGTATCCTAAAGACCGCCTTCCTATGCGATTCTTTAGGTGCCGCTTGAAAGCGAGCACACAAGCATACGCTAAACATGATATCAGACCTAGATGCGTTAAGGTATAGCAATGAACCAATCATAGAACGGTAGTTAGATTGATCAATAGGTTTACCGTCCTTATCCGCGTCGAGATGACAATTGGTTGCCATTGGAGTGCTTTTTGAGCTACAATCTCCCATCTCAAATTTCTTCAAGAGGTCCTTGGTGTACTTCTCTTGATAGACGAAGATCCCCTCTTGAAGTTGCTTGATTTGAAATCCAAGGAAGAAGTTGAGCTCTCCAATCATTGACATCTCGAATTCCCTAGACATCATTTTGCCGAACTCATGGCTAAAAGCTTCGTTAGTTGAACCAAAAATAATATCATCAACATAAATTTGACAAATGAACAAATCTCCGTTGATGTCCTTGGTGAAGAGTGTGGTGTCCACCCTCCCGATCTTGAATCCTTGCATGATGAGGAAGTCCCGTAGTCATTCATACCATGCCCTAGGTGCTTGCTTGAGCCCGTAGAGCGCCTTGTGCAACCTATACACATGATTAGGATTCCTTGGATCTTCAAACCCAGGAGGTTGTTCAACATAAACAAGCTCATTAATGTAGCCATTAGGAAAGGCACTTTTCACATCCATTTGATAAAGTCTAATAATATGATGTGATGCAAAGGCAAGAAGTATACGGATGGCTTCTAGCCGGGCGACCAGAGCGAAAGTTTCCCCAAAATCTAGTCCTTCAACTCGTGAGAACCCTTTGGCCACAAGTCTTGCTTGTTGCGGACCACAACACCATTCTCGTCTTGTTTGTTGCGGTACACCCACTATGTTCCGATGACGTTCTTGTCCTTGGGTCGCTCCTCCAACACCCAAACTTCATTGCGGATGAAGTTGTTGAGTTCTTCTTGCATAGCCATTACCCAATTTGGATCTTGGAGTGCTTCCTCAATTGGAGTGGGTTCTACACACGAAACAAACGAGTAGTGCTCACGAAATGAAGCGAAATGGCGAGAACGTGTACTTACACCCCTTGATGGACTACCGATGATTTGGTCCATCGGGTGCGCCTTGGAGATGTGTCCATGCCTCATAAGTGGTTGTGAAGCACTTGGCGGTGGTGAAGCGTGTTGCTCCTCTTGTGGTTGGACTTGATCTTGGACTTCTTCTTCATCTTGATGTTGTATGGCTTGTGAGTCTTGAGTTGGCAATGGATCATCCTTCTCTACTTCGTCGACTTGAGGCGCCATGGAGGTGTTGTTGTTGGAACTTGAAGCCCCCCCTTGATCATGGCCCTCCTCAACTTCCGGCTTGATGTCTCCAATGGTCATGTTCTTCATGGCTTCTCGTAGAGGCTCATCATCTATTTCATCATGACCAAAACTCTCCTCTTGGGAGCCATTAGTCTCATCAAACTCAACATCACAACTTTCCTCAACTAAACTGGAGCTTTGGTTGAATACTCGATATGCTTTTGAGTTTGATGCATAGCCAAGAAAAATACCAACATCACATCTTCTTTCAAACTTACCGAGCCTTTTCTTGTGGTAGATGTAGCACTTGCACCCAAAGACTCAAAAGTAGGAGATGTTGGGCTTTCTCCCAATGAGAAGATCGTACGGGGTCTTTGGAAGTAGTCGATGAAGATAGATCCTATTTGCGGCATGGCACGCCGTGTTGATTGCTTCGGACCAAACCTTCTCCGACGTGCCATAGTCATCAAGCATTGCTCTTGCAAGAGTGATGAGAGTCTTGTTCTTCCTCTCAACGACACCATTTTGTTGAGGGGTGTATGTGGCCGAAAATTCATGCTTCACGCCTTCACGGTCACACCATTCCCCAATGTTGTAGTTCTTGAATTCGGTGCCGTTGTCGCTCCGGACCTTGATAATGGGAAGTTGGAATTCCCTTTGAGCGCGGTTGGCGAAGGTCTTGAACACTTCCGGAGTTTCACTCTTGTCACCTAAAAATAGAGTCCAAGCATAGCGAGAGTAGTCATCAACTATAACAAGACAATAGAGGTTACCGCCAAGACTTTGGTATGTGGACGGTCCGAAGAGGTCCATGTGGAGTAGCTCAAGTGGCTTGGAGGTTGACACCATTGTCTTCATTGGGTGGTTTGAAGCAACTTGCTTCCCGGCTTGACAAGCGCTACAAAGCTTGTCTTCTCAAATGTCACATCCTTCACGCCGGTCACCATCCCAAGCTTAAATTACTTCTTGAGTCTGCTCATTCCAATGTGTGCTATGCGTCGGTGCCATAGCCATCCCAAGCTTGTCTTAGTGAAAAGACAAGTGGTCAAGCTAGCATTCTTGTTGGCGAAGTCCACTAGGTAGAGATGTCCATGCCGCAATCCTTTGAAGACTATGTCTTGGCTAGTTTCACTACTCACAACAACATCATTTTTGCTAAATGTGCACGTTAGTCCAAGATCACATAGTTGTGTAATAGAAAGTAAATTGAAACTAAGTGACTTAACATACAAAACATTAGAAATAGACAAGTCATTTGAAATAGCAATTTTACCTAACCCAATTACCTTTCCCTTAGAGTTATCACCAAAGGTGACTTGTTCATGATTGCTGGGGTTTTCTATGGTGGTGAACATACCATCATTGCCGGTCATATGTTGAGTGCACCCGCTATCGAGTACCCAATGCTTTCATCCGGCTTTGCAGTCACCTACACACATGAATTCAATTTTTGACTTTAGGCACCCAAGCCAACTTAGGTCCTTGTATGTGTGATACAAGTGTTTTTGGGACCCAAAGTTGCTTGTGGAGCTTCCCCTTCATGCCCTTCATGTCTTTGCCAATGAACCTAGCCTTCACCTTGCCACCTACTTTACTTAAGAGATAATAATGATCATTGAAAGTAGATTTATAGTTAGTAGGCAATTTAGGAGAAGGTCGGTTAGGAAGAGGACATTCCCTTGTGTGGTGACCGGTGACCTCACAATGTTGGCAATAAGAACCAAATTCCTTGATGAAGCTTGTTCTTAGCTCCGGTGAGGGCACCTTTCCTTTGTTAGGCACCTGGAAGGATCCAAGTCCTCTCTTGTTGAAGGCCTTTGCTTGTTGGAAGAGAATTTCCTTGTGCTTGACTTCTCCTTTTGAATGTCTAGCCACAATAGTGCGGAGACTCTCAATTTCTTCCAACAAGTCCTTCTCCCTAGCATTAGCTTTCAAAGGCAAAGACTTGTGCAAAGCATTAGTGGCATGAGAAGTAATGGACATCTTATCATTAAGGGTTTGCTTCTTCATATTTTTCAATTCTTGATCAAGCATGTCATGAGCAAGGTTAAGTGTTTGATGTTCTTGTATTAACTTGTTGTGCTCTTCAAAGAGTGTTTGGTGTGCTAAGTCAAGTTCATGATTATCTATCTTGATTTTAGTCTTTTCTTCCTCAATTTGCTTGACATGGGATTTGAGCGTGTCATGCTCTTTAAGTATGCTTTCATACTTGTCAAGCAAATCAAGGTTAGCACTCTCAAGCATAGCACAAGTTTCTTCAAGAGTTTTAACCTTACTCTTTTCTCTCTTAATGATAGCATGATATTCATTTATCAAAGAAGTTAAATCATCGGGGGAAAGCTCATCATCACTAGAGTCGTCACATACCTTGGTGTTACCTTTAGCCATGAGGCACATGGGCGGTGGATGAAGAGGTGAGTCATCATTGTTGGCAATGGTGAGGCCGGCCAAGCTTTCTTCCTCTACTTCACTCTCTTCATCACTTGTTTCTTCGTCGGTGACCCATTCATTTGCCTCACACATGAACACCTTTTGTGGGACATTTCTCTTCTTTGGGAAGAGTCTTGCCTTCTTGCCCTTGTCTTGTTTCTTCTTCCCAAAGGCTCATGGTTTGGGTTTGACCTCTTCTTCATCATAATCACTTTCTTCAAGCTTGCGATGCTTGCCCTTGTAGTTCTCTCTCCTTTTGTCCGGTTTTGGACAATCATAGGAGATGTGGCCTTGATCACCATAATTGTAGCAAGTCTTGCGATCGTCTCTTCTTGGTAGAAATGCTTTCTTCTTGGGATCAAAGGTGTATCCCTTCTTGGTGATCTTGGAGTTCAAGCGTGAGAACTTTCTCATCATCAAAGCAAGCTCATCATCATCATCTTCACTTGATACTTGCTCTTCTTCACTTGAGCTAGGCTCAACCACCTTCTTCATCTTGAAGCTTGCTTTCTTGGTGTAGGCCTTTAGAGCAATTGTTCTTGAGGATGATTGCTCCATCATCCCAAGTACACTCATCTCATGAGTGTGTATCTCTCCAATGAGCTCCGAAACCTCAATGTGGTCAAGTGACTCCTTTTGGAGCATGGAGTTGATGATGTTGTACTTTGGATTGGGAAGAAGCGTGAGGATCTTATGGTTGATGAGTCCCTTGCCAAGAGACGCAATGTCAAGAGCATTAATCTCCTCAATAAGAACATTTAAGCGTGAAAACATTTCATTAACATTTTCATGAGGAAGCATCTTAAATTCATCATATTTTGCTTTAAGCATGTGATATTTAAGTTCTTTTACACGAGATGAACCCTCATGAATTTCTATCAAGCAAGCCCAAATTTCACAAGCCTTTTCCTTACTAGCAATCCTAGAAAAGACATCTTGACTTATGCACTCATAGATTGCATTCCTAGCCTTAGCATCCCATTTAATTTGATCACCAACATAATTATGTTCTCCAAACCCCGCATGAGTCGCTTCCCATACTTCGGGAGCAATAGCCTCTAGGTAAGCGCGCATGCGTGCTTTCCAATAGGCAAAGTTCTTGCCCTCAAAGATAGGAACTGAACCCCCAACCTTGGCCATTTTCGCTCTCTAGCGGTGAAGCTAGAATGATCCTATGAGCAACCTTGCTCTGATACCAATTGTAAGGATCGAAACGCCCAAGAGGGGGGTGAATTGGGCTTTCTTTCAAATTTTAAGGTAATTAAAAACTAATGACTTAAAGCCCAATTCCCTATGCGATTAATCTATGCAATCAACGTAAATTTTAGTTGCAGAATGAAGATTGCATAAATGTAAAAAGGAGGGAGAGGGATGCAAACGCTCAAAGGACACGGAGACACGGAGTTTATCCCGTGGTTCGGCAAGATCACAAGGATCTTCCTACATCCACGTTGTGGCACCCACCGAAGGGTTTTGCCACTCCCAAGTCACCGAGACAAGGGGGTCTTCACTATTCTTCTCCGTTCGCCATCTCCGGCAAGGTGGAGCTCAAGCCTTGTACAATCCTTGATCTTCCGGGCTTCCACACACACCTTGGCAAGCTCCGGAAGGATCTCTTCAACCTCTCACTAGTCTAGAGACTCCAATCACAGAGAATGGACGCACACAAGCTTTTCTCTGACTAGATCTAGCCTATACAAATGATCTAATGGGTGTAGAAGTGTAAGCTCTTTATCTTGAGTGCTCTTGGATGTGTTGTTAGCTTCTGAGTGTCAAGACTTCTCGTAATGACTGGTTTTGGGGGTATTTAATCGAAATAGCCGTTGGAAAAGTAGGCTGACAGAATTTTATTGTACACATCGGATGATCCGATGTCTCCCCCTTTGTTATCATCGGTCTAATTAAGCTGGCTGACGTCATGGTGTCAGATATGACCGTTGTTAGACCGATGTAGCTTCATCTTCATCGTCGGATGATCCGGTGGCCATTCCTCCAGAGTTGACTCAACCTTAATGCTTACTGGAGTAGTCAACCGATGTTTATACTTCTGTACATCGGATGATCCGGTGTTTCACTTGGTCCAATAATGTTGCAAACTGTACTGATGGACCGATGTAGCTGAGCTACACATTGGATGATCCGGTGAGTGCTTTGCTCTGAGGTCTTCTTCTTCAGTTGACACAACTCGACCGATGTAGTCATCTCTGAGATCATCGGATGATCTGGTGGGTTCATCTTGTTGACTTCGAGTTGTTTTGAGTTGTTCTTTTGGAATTTGAACATGGGACCTCTTGGACACTTGTTTTAATTGTTGTTCTGATAATCTTCAAGCATTGAATGATGTCAATTTAGAGCTTTCACTCCTTGTCTTCATGTGATTGATTTGAACTTAAGGTTGATTTTATATGGGTCTCCAATGTCATTTTGATTTCATTTGATTGAGTGATTATTGGGACCTTGCATTCACAAATTCATTAGTAAAATCGAATGGTTGTCATTAATCACCGAAACCGTACCTCATGGGGCCTAGATGCTTTCACCCACCAATAGCAAGTCTTCAAATCCTTGTACATCTTGGTACAACCAGGATTAATTAAGTAAGGCGAGTCTTGTGACTCCTTCAATGCCGTCTCACGGATTTGCTTTACGTTAGGCACAGCAATCCTCTTTCCACGCCATAGGGTAACATGATCATCCTCATCAAATCTGAATTCTCTCTGTTCTTTGGTCGTTTCCTTGATTTCTTGGATTTCCTTATCCTTCGTTTGACCTTCTCGAATTTCCTGCTCTAGAGTTAGATTCAACTCCATCACTCACATTTCATTGGCAGATCCAAGATTCAACTATTCAAACTCCTTGCATAGCTCGGGTGGACATTCTTGTACATCTTGGTACAACTGGGATGAATTGAGTAAGGCGAGTCGTGTGACTCCTTCAATGTCGTCTCACGGATTTTCTTTATGTTAGGCACAGCAATCCTCTTTCCAAGCCATAGGGTAACATGATCATCCTCATCGAATCTGAATTCTCTCCATTCTTTGGTCGTTTCCTTGATTTCTTAGATTTCCTTATCCTTCGTTTGACCTTCTCGAATTTCCTGCTCTAGAGTTAGATTCAACTCCATCACTGACATTTCATTGACAAATCCAAGATTCAACTATTCAAACTCCTTGCATAGCTCGGATGGACATTCTCGAAGCGTGAGTTTGTGGCTTACCCCTTCCTGACGCAGTGCATCAGCCACTACATTAGCCTTCCCCGGGTGATAGTTGACTCGCACATCATAATTCTTGATGAGCTCCAACCATCTTCGGTGCCTCAAATTCAAGTCTGTTTGTGTGAAAATATACTTGAGACTTTTGTGGTCCGTGTTAATTTCACACCTATGACAAAGAATGTAATGTCTCCATATCTTAAAGGCATGCACTATGACTGCAAGCTCGAGATTATGCGTAAAATAATTATGCTCATGTTTCTTTAATTGCCTCGACGCATAGGCAACTAGTTTACCTTCCTGTGTGAGCACACATCAAAGTCCTTGTCTTGATGCGTCACAATAGATATCAAAACGTTTGCTCACATCTAGCAATACCGACACAGATGCTATTGTTAACCTCTTCTTTAGCTCCTCAAACCTGTCCGGAGAAGCTTGTGTCCATTGGAATGCTTTTCACTTCATGAATAATTTTGTCATTGGCTTGGCTACCTTGGAGAAATCCTTGATAAACCGACAGTAATATCGAGTCATTCCAAGAAAGCACCTTATTTCCTTCACATTTTGCACCGGTTCCAACTTTAGGACATCCCTCAATTTTTCTAGGTCAACAGATACCTCTCCCCCAAAGATGATATGGCCCAAAAATGATACTTCCCTTAACAAAAACTGGCACTTGCAGAATTTGGAAAATAATTGGTGTTCCCTCAATTTCTGCAATGTGAGCCTCACATGCTCCTCATGCTCTTCCTCGCTTCTTCAGCAGATCATAACATCATCAATGAACACCACAATGAATTTTCCAAGTACTCCATGAAGACCTTATTCGTGAGGTACATAAAGTATGCAGAGGCATTTGTCAATCCAAAGGACATGACAATGTACTCATAGCATCCATACCATGTACGAAAAGTTGTTTTGGGTATATCCGACAGTCTAATCTTCATCTGAAAATATCTTGACCTCAAGTCGATCTTGGAGAAAACACAGGCACCCTTCATTTGGTCAAACAAATCCTCTTTACGGGGTAACGTGTACTTGTTCTTGGTCGTCACCTCATTGAGAGCTTCATAATCCACACACATCCTTTGGGATCCATACTTCCTATCCAAGAAAAGCACTAGCGCTCCCCAAGGTGAAGAGCTTGGGTAGATAAACCCTTCTGCAGCTGCTCTTGAATTTGCTTCTTCAACTCTGCTAACTCCATATGAGGCATCCTATATGCCTTCTTAGCTATAGGTGCAGTTTTCTAGGTATTAAATCAATAACAAACTTTATGTCACGATCAGGTGGCATACCTGGCAATTCATCAGGAAGCACATCTGAGAATTCACACACCACTGGGATCTCATCTATTGTTGCACCGTTCATTTGATTCAACTCCACCTACTTTGGTGTCTGTTGAGATGCTTCAAATTTTATGCTGACTCCTTCCTCATTTGTCAAATTCAAAGTGTTTGTAGCACATTGAATTATCCCATTATACTTCTTTAACCAGACCATACCAAGTATTATGTCCAGTCCCTACGAATTCAAAACAATAAGGTTGGCGAAGAAGTCTACCCCCCCCCCCCCTTATTTTCAGGCTTACTTTTGGACATACTATATTCTTTCTCATCCCCCCTCTAGGAGACTTAACCAACAAGGTATACTTCATATATGATATGGGCAAACTATACTTGGCAACATACTTTGATGCAATGAATTAATGGGATGCTCCAGAATCAAATAACATAGCAGTCAGGTTTGAGTTTGCGAGAAACATACCAATCACCACGTCGTCCGCTTGTTGGACCTCCTCCGTAGGGACATGGTGCACCTTGCCACAAGTAAAATTTTACGGTCCATGGTTGCCTTGTGGCGCTCCTCCATTCCGTCTTGGGTTCTGTCTCAAGGAATTGTTGCCTTGACCAAGGCCTGACTTAGGTTATTGAGATGGGAAGTGTCACACCTCACCACAAGTATAGCATGACCATGCTGTACCAGAATTGTTAGGCCGAGCTTGATTTTGAGCATTAGCAGGAAAAGTAGCGCATGTCAGATGAGGCATTGGAGGGCGAGGAGTTTGCATGGAAGGACATTGCTGCATGGGCCGAGCTGGACGCAGAGGAGTAGGGTAGTTGTCGTATGGTGCATTTGGTGGTGCAAAGCGGGGGCGAACATTGCTTCCTTGTGGCTGTCCTTAATATGGCATCTTCGTCTTATTTTCGTGTTCCATCTCACAAACCTTGTTCTCAACCACAATGGCTTTGTCCACAAGCTTCTGGAAATCCGCATAGTCACAATTGAGCAATTGGACTTGAATCTCGTTGTTTAGGCCTCTCATGAACAAGTATTGCTTGTGTCTGTCTCGCTTAACATGCTTTGGAGCATACCTTGAGAGTTGAGTGAATTTATTGAGATACTCACTCGCACTCGACCTTCCTTGCCATAGGTTCTCAAATTCTTGCCTCTTCAATATCATAACTCCCTCAGGAACAAAATGAGAATGGAAGCTCTTCTTGAATTCAGCCCAAGTGATCCTTTCCTGATTTGCATTGGCATTGCAAAGCGAGTCCCACCAATCCACAGCTACTCCAACTAGTTGATGGGAGGCAAAAAGAACCTTCTCCCTGTCCCCGCACTGGACAATGGTAAGCTTCTTCTCCACAGACTTCAAGCAATCATCAGCTTCCAGAGGATCATTGGCTTGAGCAAAGGTAGGTGGTCTAGTCATCATAAACTCTCTCAATCTGTTATGAGGTGGCGAGGGTGGTGGTGGTGGAGGCATATGGGGATGATTCTGATTATTGGCATGCAGCTGTCCCAAAGCTGTCATTAGGGTCTGCATAGACTGATTTTGCATAGTAGAAACTGCTCGAGTTTGCTAGCCTCAGGTCCGAGTCCATTGTTGTTGTGAGGTGCTCCATTGTTCTCCTCCTCGCCATTGGAATTCCTTTGGTTATGGGTCCTCGACATCTGAAGAAAGAGCAAGAGATAAAATAATTTAGAAAACGTCCCCAACTATATGCATCAAGGGATATGAAGCTAAGCAACTACCTGTATAAACATATATGGAAGTGGCAAGCGCTAAAGCATCCCACGATCCTCTAATAAGCACACAAGCACACAAGCAATCATTACATAACAATCAACACACCAAACAAATCTCAGTTGTTCCTAAGTGTTCCTTTGTGCTCTAAAGTGCCCATTCTATCCAGGCTACGTCCTAAAGTCAACCTGTGGCTCTGATACAAATTTGTGACACCCTGTTCCGAAAATGAACCAAGTGTGACGCATATGTGTGCCCAGGATGTTCAACACACATACACGAGTGCTTCACAAACAATATACAGAAAATTACCATAACACAACCTAATAAATAAGTACTTTTATTACAAGATTCAAATAATCCTCAAATTACAACTTGAATGATCTTTATTATTGATAATTCCGTAGTGGAAATGATCTAACTGAGCAACTAAGCAAAGAGGATAGCGCGGCTCCAAGCAACACCGCAAGCGAGTCGATGACAGCATACAACCTATTACTCCGCATTATCCTCAGGGTACTCCCCAAAATCACATGAAATTGTTGGTCGGAGAATTGAAAGAGTGAGCACATGTCGCACTCAGCAAGTGTGGGAAATGATAATTAATAATGGATATTTGCTGAAAAGTACATTTAAAGCATGTAAAAAAATCCTACAATGTCTATGTGAAATCAATTCCATCATAACCCAAATAATTAACATTATATGAATCCATCATCAATTATCCATCCATACACCAAATTCTTACCATCATTATTAACCATGTCCATTGGTCCCAATCCAATCGATAACCATAACCAATACCGAACCGTCCGAATTTCCATGTTCCATTCTAATCATGGAAGTTGTCCAGGTGCTCATAGCTAGGAGCACGACTATCATGATATTTTTTAACATTCTGCAAAGGTTATACCGCTTTACCCACTAGTTTGTGATTTCATCATCCGTCGGCGACCAGACAAACCTCCCTTATGCCAAATACACTGCCTTAGGTGTATGGCCAAGAGATCACAAACTAGCCTTTTCAAAGGGACTACCAACATATTTAGACCCACTAAGGTTTCATCGGTGGTAATGCCTCCAACTTAGCACGTCCAACCAAGGGCCCCCTCTTGTGCCGTTCGGATCCGAGGGCAGTCCCGCCACTATTGCAAACCCAATCGACTCTCATTCCCCGCTCCACCAAATGATCCGAACAATGCTGGAAATACACCTAATTATTTGGCTTAGCCGCACCCATACTTGACCTTGTGGTGGCACTGTTCTCCTGGCTTATTCTCCCATGAATCGGTCCTTAGATCTAAAGCAAGCAAACCACCATGTCATCCAATTCAATACACAAACCATGCTTGCTTAGATCTCCCAAGTCCCATGTTACAGTTTAATTATATTCATCGCTTCACATCGTCCATGAGTTCATTAGTTCATAGTTAAGCAATCTGGTTGTTTTCCAGACCCAATTAATTAGAGCGAAGCAAAAAGGTAAAAATACCCTTCCCGACTCTCTACAATATATTCCAAACGACAAGGATGGTCAAACAAGACTAGTAAACACCTATCATGGGTTTCTCATCAATTTGACACAAGCATGCAGTTTTGCAAACAAAACATTTAAAAACAGGATCAAAATGATCAAGGACACCTGCCTTTCTCATGAGATTGGTTGGGATCAGAAACATTGAAGTTCTTGTGCTGTAGGTCCTCGACATCACCCTCTAGAGAAACACCTTCTATTCCGCACAACAAACATACAAAACAAGCATTACAATCAATAAATGCTCATATATTACTCGATATGTCACGACATGCATGAAATATTCAATTATGTGGTAATGCAAGTTATCAAGTTGTTATCATTGCTTACTAACTGGTTACAATTAAGTTTCACATGTTTGACCAAGTTCCAAGTCATTTCGGAGGTTATTAAATAAGTTCCAGGAATTTTCAGAACGGAAGAACCGGACAAGTACGCAACAGGGCCGGACATGTCTAGTGTTTTGGAGACTTTTCAACTATAGCATTAAAGCAAGCACATGAAGGCTCAAGGGCTCTAATTGGAAGGTGAGTCCAGATCTTCCGAGAGGTATGGTAAACTTGATTGGGTGGACATCTTGACGTTGATGATCCAAGGGTCCAAACGAAAGAAACTCTGCAATCACTACACCACTACTCCAATGGTTATCACCCGTGTCACACGAATGACCTCACCACGAAGGCTTATCCCGGCAAGCTCAATCAAGAACACAAGCAAGAACAGAGAATTTGCAATCAAAACTGAATTGATCCTGAAGTGGGGTCTCACAACTGATGAACAGTGACACTATTGGATGACAGATTGTATCTAAGCAAAACCCAACCCTAATATGGAGACGGCTTCTGTATAAATAGGAGTTAGGGGCGTGCAAGACCCCTAGACGCAACCCTAATGGGCTTCCACACGATACATGGGCAAGCAGCCCAAAGGACGGTGGCACAGCACTGGACAGATTCTGGACGCCCACTTGTTTCGCTAATTCTCGTCAACTCAGTAGGAATTTTGGGGTGGGGCAGGTTCCATTGGAATCTTTATGAAATCAAGGTTCCAAACACATATAGAACGACCAAATCCGACTCTGAATGTGTTGGGAACGTCAATTTTGGTGAAGGTAGCTCTTGGTTCCCTAGGTGTAGTCGTAGTCCAGTTGGGCTTGGACTCCTCCTTGGTGTGGACGTCCTATCTCCTCCTCCGTGACTCCGTGGACTCCTCCAAGCCCTTGCTGGTCCCCTCTATTGTTCCTAATCAATAAAATATGCATGAAAACAAGCGTAAGATCTGAAAAACAATTGGTCCTTGTACTGAAAGCAAAGGAGAGATGTCCTCATCATCCTCCCCCTCTTGAATTGGAGTTGTCCTCAACTCAAGCTCATCTGCCTTACCCAAGTATGGCTTCAAATTTTAAAGGTTAAATGTGGGACTAACCCCAAACTCGTAAGGTAACTCAAGTTTATATGCATTGTCATTTATCTTCTCAATAACCTTAAAAGGTCCAACAGCACGTGGCATGAGTTTGGACTTTCTCAAATCCAGGAATCTATCTTTTCTCGAATGAACCCACACCAAATCAGAAGGTTCCAATTTTACTTCCTTCCTACGTTTACTATCAGCAATGCGATACTATTCATCCATTTTTCAATTTGTAACTTAGTAGATTCATGCAACATAAGAATAAATTCAGACCGTTGTGTAGCATCTAAGTTCACAATTTCAGTATGTGGCAAAGGTAGAAAATCAATTGGAGCACAAGGATTGAAGCCATAGACTACCATAAATGGACTTAACTAGGTTGTGGAGTGAATAGACCTGTTATAAGCAAACTCAATATGTGGAAAACACTCCTCCCACAACCTCAAATTATCTTTCAAAACAGCCCGCAGCATAGTAGATAAGGAACGATTAACTACCTTCGTTTGCCCATCAGTTTGTGGATGACAAGTAGTTAAAAATAGCAACTTTGTTCCCCATTTATACAATAAAGTTCTCCAAAAATGACTCAAAAACTTAGCATCCCTATCAGAAACAATAGTATTGGGAACACCATGCAAACGCACAACCTCTTTAAAGAACAAATCAACAACATGTGAAGAACTATGGGTCTTGTTGCAGGGTATAAAATGTGCCATTTTAGAGAAACGATCAACAACCACAAAGACACTATCCCTCCCCCTCTTTGTTCTAGGGAATCCTAAAACAATGTCCATAGAAATATCCTACCAAGGTGCACTAGAAACAGGAAGAGGCATATAAAGATCATGTGGGTTAAGTCAAGACTTAGCTTTGTTGCATGTCGTGCAATATGAAACGTAGCGCTTCACATCACGCCTCATTCGTGGAAAAAAGAAGTGAGTGGCCAGCACATCTTCTCTCCTTTTAGCAAATCAAAACACCTACATGCCCAGCATGCAACAACAAAAGACGAACGGAGCCAGCTGGAACACAAACTTGTTAGCGCGGTAGAGAAGGCCATTAGTAGCATATAACCTCTTTATGGTTTCCAAACCAAAGATTTTATGAGAAAGTTGGGACAGCAAGGTATAGTGTCTAGATAATGCATCAGCAATCACATTGTCTTTCCCTTTATTATGTTTTATGATGTAAGGAGACTCTATGAACTCAATCCATTTAGCATGAAGTTTGTTTAGATTAGCTTGACCTTTAAGATAATTTAAAGACTTGTGATCTGAATGTATGACAAATTCTTTAGACCATAGGTAATGTTGCCATGTTTGCAAGACACGCTCTGAAGCATAAAGTTCTTTGTCATATATAGAATAATTCAGCGAAGGCCCATGCAACTTTTCACTAAAGAAAGTAACAGGTTTACCTCCTTGAATGAGCACTCCTCCAATGCCAATGTCGCTCGCATCACATTAAAGCTCGAATGTCTTCTCAAAATCAGGAAGTTGCAGCAATGGTGCTTATGTGAGCTTTGACTTGAGAGCATCAAAAGCTTGTTGTTGTGCTGGTCCCCATCAAAACGGCACTCCATGCTTTGTCAACTCGTGTGGAGGTGCCGCAATGGTGCTGAAATCCCGCATGAAACACCGGTAGAAACCTACGAGGCCAAGAAAACTCCAACCTATGTGACCATAGTCAGAAGTGGCCATCTCGTGATGGCAACAATCTTTACCTCGTCCACCTCAATGCCCTGTGAAGTAACAACATAACCAAGAAAAGATACACAATCAGTGCAAAAGGTGCACTTCTCAAGGTTACAAAATAAACATGCATCGCGCAAGACATTAAAAACAACACACAAATGTTCAAGATGCTCATCATATGACTTGCTTCTAATAAGGATATCATCAAATTAAACCACCACAAATTTACCAATGAAAGCACGCAAAACCTTGTTCATCAACCTCATGAATGTGCTCGTGCATTGGTTAAACCAAATTGCATGACTAACCACTCGTAAAGTCCGATTTTAGTTTTAAAGGTAGTTTTCCATTCATCACCTGAAGCCATACGCATCTGATGATACCCACTACACAAATAAATCTTGGAGAAAATAACAGAACAACTCAACTCATCAAGCATGTCATCCAATCCAGGAATAGGATAGCGATAACAAATGGTAATGTTATTGATGGCTCTACAATCAACACACATGTGCCAAGTGGCATATTTCATAGGCGCCAAAAAAACAGGAATAGAACAAGGACTAAGTCTCTCACGAATGTACCCACATTCCAAAAGATCTTGGACTTGTTGCTGAATTTCCTTAGTCTCGTCGAGGTTGGTGCTGTAGGCGGCACGGTTTGGCAAGCTCGACCCTGGAATCATTTCAATCTTGTGCTCAATGCCTCGCATCGGTGGTAATCTAGGGGGTATCTCTGATGGAAAAACATCCATATATTCTTGCAAAAGGTTAGCAACAGTAGGTGACAAGGCAATGGATGTATCCTCAATGGAATATAAAGCATGTTTGCACACTAAAGCGTAGCAAGTTCCATTAGAGGCATATAAATCATCACGATCAGATCTAGTTGCAAGAAAAATAGGATTTTTCAACATAATAGGTTGCTGAATTTTAGAATTGAAAACACCCTTTTGCTTAGCATTATTCTTTTTCTCATGCTAAAATTGCACAATTTCAGTGGGACTCCTAGGAAGCAACACAATCTTCTCGCACTTATGCATAAGAGTATACTTATTAGATCGACCATAGTGAATAGCATCAGTATCAAACTCCCAAGGGCGTCCCAACAAAAGAGAGCAAGCATCCATAGGTACCACATCAAAATCAGAAAAATCATGATAAGAACCAATGGAAAAATGTATCTTTGTTGTTTGTGTTACCTTTACCTTACCATTGTTGTTAAACCGTTGAGTGTGATAACGGTGGGGATGCTCCCATGTGGTCAAGCCAACCTTCTTGACCACCTCAACATTCACCAAATTGTTGCAGCTACCACCATCAATGATGGTATGTACACGGCAGTCCTTGACGACAAGAAACATGTTGAAAAGGTTGTGATGTTGGCGGTTGTCGTCCTCTCGAACTGTGGCACTCAAATCTTGCTGCACAATCAAAGTCCTATAGTTGTTGGTCACAGATGTACAAAAACCTCCTCAGCACCATCATCAGAACATGAAATGTTAGTTGCAATAATATTTTCATCTTCAATGTCAGAAGAACTAACATACCCACCACCAACAGTGGCAATGATCTCCCGTTTGCTGGGGCAATCTCGTTGCATATGGCCACATCCCTGGCAGCGGTGGCACTTGATGTCGGAGGTGCGACTTGTCAAATTGTTGGGTGCAGCCGCCTTTGCTGCAACACCTGGAGGCATCTTGGACTTGCTGTTATCTTGTCCCCGTGATGTAGAAGGTGTGGTGCTGCGTACAACACCGGTGCAGGGTGGTGTAGAAACACGTACGCTCGAGGAGGGTGCTGCTTTGGATGGCACCGGAAGCTGTCGTGGCGTGAAGGTGTTGTTCCGCAGCTGCTGTTGCCGACCCTGCACTTCTTTTTTCTGCTAACATAGCAAGTTGAAATAAATATTGAATATAATGATATTCCTTGTAGTCAACTATTTACTGGATCAAATGCTGCAAGCCCCCATAAAACCTAACAATTTGGTCTTCCTGATCCTCAACTACTCCACAATGAAGCATACCTTTTTACAATTCTTGGTAGTACTCTTGGACAGTCATGTCACACTGATCAAAAAAGTTACAATTTCTTAAGAAGATCACGTCTATATGAAGGAGGGACAAACCTAGCACGCATCTCTTCTTTTAACGCAGCCCATGTCTGTGGTGCATTACATGTATTGACAAGTTTATTCCACCAAATTATATCAAAATATTTAAACTCACTAGTGGCTTGTCTAACTTTATGTCACTCGGGAACAAGATGAGAGCTAAATTTTTGTTCCACCATCATCTCCCAATCCATGGTAGTCTCAACAGCATAAGGTCCATAAAAAAGTGGAATAGAAAACTTAATGTTAGCGTTAGGGTCATTATCTGGTTCAGGAGCATGAGGACAAGGTCTACCTGCCATACCTTGACGATGTCGTCGAGGGTAACGGCACTGCTGTGCATCAACCTCGTCGTTATTGAAGTCATCCTCTGTGTCGTAGTGAGCATGTGCATTAGCATCAAGGATGATAGAGTGTGTAGCTTGGTGGGGAGGACGAGTTTCCATCTCGTCCAACCATGTGGTAAGACCAGCAACAGTTGTATGCAGCCTCTAAAAGGTGGGTGTTGTAGTGGTCTGGTAATTGTTGAAAGATTCGGTCATCGCCCGCATCATGTCCCTTAGTTCCATATGGGACACACACTCATCATCATCCGGAGGTGTAAAACCAGAGGACTTATCCATTGCTTCTTTCATGTCGTTGTTAGTACAAAACAGAAACGAATACAAAAAGATCATGAAGAACTCTATTACTACGCTCTCTGAAGTGGAAGTGGAAAATCGATCAGTAAGATGCGTCTTACCCAGGTCTTACAAGTTTCTTACTAGCACTGCAGGTGGCCAACGGTGACCGGTGTGAAAGCAAGGAGAGAGTGGGTGTGATTGCAGAGGTTACCTGTTCTGCTCGAGAGAAGGTGTAGCTCTGGAAGGCTCAAATGTAGTATATGTATGTGGCACAGAAGTTAGTAACAGATAGCAATGCTGAATAAGTGTTCAAAAAATTTCACCTAGTTGCTGGCCTAAAAATGTATTAAAACAGTTGTGGCAACAAGCAAAGAACAAGGATGAATGATGATGAAGAACAAGGAAAATATCAACAAGTACCCAGCATTCACAAAGAAAACAGCACACGTAGAAAACCCCTTTAGCCTCCTGTTTTTGACTTTTAGCACTAGTAGAAATCCAAAAAAAAATTCTCTTTGTTTTTTTGATATTTTTTCTCAACCAGGTGCACAAAAGTAGGAACAGCACCAAGTATTAGCTCAAACCGATGAAAGATGTGATCGGTACAAATTCAGGAGCGTTTGGAAAAACTGGTGTTGGGAGTTCGGAGTTCGAAATGAGGGCCTTCTTAATTTTTTTTCTTTTGAAAACGGCGTTACCGGCGTAGCTAGTGTATCGTATGTGGATTTTTTCGAGACCTTTCCAGGAAAAAAGATGCGCCTCAATCAGAGTTCCGAGCGAAAAGTTATGCCCGTTTTAAGGAGGATACCCCGAATCGGGTTTTGGTGGTGGTGGAAACTGCAACAGAAATCAGTGGATGGAATTTTTTTGTAGATTGGTTCTTTGTAGATGGCAGCAGATGGAAGAAACAAAACTGAACCAAAAAAATCTAAACCAGCAACCAGACTCAACCTAGGACACGAACTCAGAACTACGGACGCCGAAACTAAATTGTGCAAAAGGCCGAGCGAGGGTTGTAGGTTAGGGAAAGTAAAAAACAAATTTTGGCTTTTTTGTGGACTATAGGACTAAAACAAACTGAATCTAAAGGCCACACAAGTATACCTCATGGACAACCTAGAAATCTGATACCAATTGATAGGAGGGTGAGTCCAGATCTTCCGAGAGGTATGGTAAATTTGATCAGGTGGAGATCTCGACGTTGATGATCCAAGGCTCCGAACAAACGAAACCCCGCAATCACTACACCACTGCTCTATTAGTTGTCACACGGGTCACACGAATGACCTTGTCAAGAAGGCTTATCCCTGCAAGCGCAACCAAGAACACATGCAAGAAAAAAGAATTTGCAATCAGAACTGAATTGATCACGAAGTGGGGTCTCACAACCAATGAACGGTGACACTGTTTGATGACAGATTGTATCTATGCAAAACCCAACCCTAATGTGGCAACGGCTGCTGTATAAATAGGATTTATGGGCATGCAAGACCAATGGACGCAACCCTAATGGGCTTCCACGTGATACACAGGCCAACAGCCCAAAGGATGGTGGCGCATCACTGGACAGATTCTGGATGCCACTTGTTTTGCCGATTCCCGTCAACATAGAGGGAATTTTGAGGTGGGGCCAGTTCCATTGGAATATTTATGAAATCACGGTTCAAACCATATATATAATGTCCAAATTCGACTCCATATGTGCCCGGGACATCAATTTTGTTTAAGGTAGCTCCTGGACCCCGAGGTGGAGTCGAAGTCGAGTTGGGCTTGGACTCCTCCTTGGGGTGGACGTCTTATCTCCTCCTCCTTGACTCCTTGGACTCTTACAATCCCTTGCTGGTCCTCTCCATTGTTCCTAATCAATAAAACATCCATAGAAACAAGCGTAAGATCTGAAAAACAATTGGTCCTTGTACTGGAAGCAAAGGAGAGATGTCCTCATCATCCTCCCCCTCTTGAATTGGAGTCATCCTCAAGTCAAGCTCATCTTCCTTACCCAAGTATGGCTTCAAGTTTGAAATTTAAATGTGGTACTAACCCCAAACTCGGGAGGTAACTCAAGTTTATATGCATTGTCATTTATCTTCTCAATAACCTTAAAAGGTCCAACAGCACGTGGCATGGTTTTGGACTATCTCAAATCCAAGAATCTATCTTTTCTTGAATGAACCCACACCAAATCAAAAGGTTCCAATTTTACTTCCTTCCTACCTTTACTATCAGCGATGCGATACTATTCATTCATTTTTCAATTGTAACTTAGTAGAGTCATGCAACATAAGAATAAATTCAGACCTTTGTGTAGCATCTAAGTTCACAATTTCAGTATGTGGTAAAGGTAGCAAATCAATTGGAGCACAACGATTGAAGCCATAGACTACCATAAATGGACTTAACTAGGTTGTGGAGTGAATAGACCTGTTATAAGCAAACAATTAACAAGGTTAGAACGTACTAGGAGATCCAATTGTCGTGCACGTGCTCTAGTGATTGGTCCTTGTATTGTATGCAAAGGAGAGATGTCCTCATCAGGTTCCAGCTGCTACCTCTGCTCCCCCACCCTCCAGAGAGTCCTCAAGTGGTGTTCTGAAGATGCTTTTCTCCATCTTTGCATCCTGCCGCAATGTGGAAGTGAACCAACACGAGGAAAGCTTAGCTAGGAAGAGGCACTAGAGGTACATGAAGGACAATATAAAGGCTCTCTGTGAGAAGTTGGACACTGAACTAGTGAGATCTCCGTAGATCCCCGAAAACTCAGCAGAGAACTTCATAGAGCTTCCACCTCTCACAAAATAGGAACTTGCTTCCTTTAGACTTGGCGGTGTCTCTATTCCTCCTCCTCCCCAGCATGAGAATGAATATGAAGATTAAGACGAGGACAGGACCGATAACTTGAGAGGGAGTGATGGAGAGTAGCTTCGTTCAATTTTTCCCTTTTTGGTGTCTTGATGCCAAAGGTGGGGAGATTGAGACTAGTGATATATTTTGAGCATTAAGGACTATCAATCATGGACATGTATTTTTTATGCTTTAAGTTTCAAACTACTGTAATTTCTATTTGGATGATGCCTATCGTATTTAGTTTAGATGTGTGATTCTTGCTATAATATTCTTGTGATGGTTGTTCACTATAATTATTGTATGTTCAATCATGCACATAATAATATTTGCTCACACACACTGTATAGGCACCCCACCATAAAGAGTGCATATGTATGGGAAATATTTCCTGTTCACATTTGTCATTCTCATATATGGAAAATTTATGAAAATCAAATTTTTACTCTTAGTTGTGAAATCTCAAATGGTTGTCATCAATCACCAAAGACGGGGAGATTGAAAGTGCATCTAGGCATACCCTTGTGGGTTTTGGATGATTGATTACAAACAAACGAGATCCTAATGATATTTGTTGAGTTGAAAGGAGGTTTACAGAGAATAAAACTAATGGTACACAAAAAGGTAAAAATGAGGAATGAGAAAGGAACAGCCGGAGTTTATAATGGAGGCGTAAAGTAGTTTTTAATGTATAGGATGTGTGTGAGAGACACATCCCAAGAGCTCATGACATTGCATAGAGGGTAAGGGCCAAAATCATCAAGCTAAGCAATTTATTGGAGAACCAGACAAGTCTGGAACAGAGCCAGACTAGTCGGATTAACTCTCTGTTGCTTTGCACGGGCAAGTCACAAGTTGCTGACTTGTCCGTAAACATAACACACACCTTACCTTGCACCGGACAAGTCCGTCTTGACACGGACTAGTCCAATTTGGTTACTGGAATCACAACGGACTAGTCCAGTTCAATACGGACTAGTCCGGTCCAATACGGACTAGTTCGGTTCACTCACTGTAATTAGGGTTTCAGGAGTGTTGGACATTGCACGCAAATATCACACAGCACACCAGACTTGTCCGGTCCCATGAGCAGACTAGTCCGTACGTCGGGATCCCTCAGCTTGTGAGCTAGCTCCATTGACACTATGATTACCATGTGAGAGTGGAACTCAAGTCGGCCTTCGTGGTGACTTGAAGAGATAAAGGTTTGGTTGAGACCTGGCTCTGTGTAAGCTCCTCAACGAGGACTTAGATCTCTATCATAGGATCGAATCTTGTTAAAAAACTTTTGTCTCGTGTGTTCTAGATCTTTATTTTTGCAATCATCACTATTTAGGTATTTGATTATAATTGAAACATGTATTAATTTTCTATTCCACATGCAAATTACTCATTCCAATCACTTTCTAAAGTTGTTAGGATAGTTTACTACATTTTGTTGTTGTAATGATCGTGAACAACAAAAAAATCAGTTAATCCTTTAGTAGGTGTAACTTGCACACACGGCTAGTCCGCATCTTACATTGGACTAGTCTGACCTTCCTATATTTGACAATTTTGTTAAGTATTGCAGGAAATAATTTCAACGCCTAATCACCCCTCCTCTAGGCCACATTCAATGGCAAGGAATACATGGTGTTGCGCCTGGACAAGATACTCTATGGACTTCGCACGACCCCGAGGACCTGGAACGCGAAGCTTGATAAGACACTTGCAGAGCTCGGGTTTGCTCACAGTGACTCAGAGCACGCCATCTACTTCCGTGGTGAAGGATCAGCGCGTCTACTCATCAGCGTCTATGTATATGACCCGATCATCCCTAGAAGTAGCAGCGCCATGATCAGCTTTTTAAAGGCACAAATGAGTACTCATTTCAAAATGAGTGACTTAGGCTTACTAAGCTTCTATCTTGGCATAGTGGTAAACACATGGAGAGGACGGGATCACCTTGTCACAGGAGGCATATGCGCGCTGGATTCTGGAGCGTGTGGGCATGGACGACTGCAATCAATGTCACAAGCCCACAAAATGTCGACTAAAGCTGTCAAAGGTGAGCTCAGCACCACCGGTAGATGGAATTGAGTACCGTGGACTCTTCGGGTGTCTGCGCTACATGGTTCACACCCATCCAGATATAGCATTCGTTGTGGGGTATGTTAGTCGCTTCATGGAGGCACCACCATGGAGCACCTTGGTGCAGTGAAGCGAGTGCTTCACTACGTCGCTGGCACCATAAACTACGGATGCCACTACTGGCGCACCAAGACAGACTCGAGTCTGCTGGGATATAGTGACGCAGACATGGGTGGTGACCTTGATACAAGGAAGAGTATGACCAGCGTCATGTTCTATCTGGGATCAACCCCAGAAACATGGCAATAACACAAGCAAAAGGTCGCCGCACTCTCTTCGTGCGAGGCCGAGTACATCGCCAAAACAACTGTGGCGTGCCAAGGTGTTTGGCTGGCATGCCTACTCGCCAAGCTGATGAATGGAGCCTACGCCATGTTCACATTGAAGATGGATAGCCAGTCGGTGATCGTCCTCAGTAACACTACAAGGATTTCGGTTTATTACAACAAAAAAATTTGCCGCAATATGTCATTTTTAGTCGCAATAGGTCACTGTTGCAAGGAAAAAGAATGTGGCGATAGTTTTTATGAACTGTTGGCATAAGTCTCGTAGTGATAGTTTATTGTGATGACTTGACATCTGTGCCAAATAGTATGGTATTGCAACGATTTCACATCAATGGCAAATAGTATGTTATTGCGACAATTCCACATATTGCGACGATTTAATGTATTGCAACGAATAGTACGGTATTGCAATGATTTCACATTTGTGGCAAATAGTACGATAATGCAACAATTTCACATCAGTGGCAAAAAGTATGGTATTGCAACAATTTAACTTATTGCAACGAATAGCATGGTATTGCAATGATTTCACATTGGTGGCCATAGTATGTTATTGCAACAATTTCACATTTGTGGAAAATAGTATGGTATTGCAACAATTTCCGACGGTTTAACGTATCGCAATGAATAGCAGGGTATTGCAACGATTTCACATTCGTCGCAATAGTATGATATTGCAACAATTTCACAGCCGTGGCAAATAGTATGGTATTGTAATGATTTAACGTATTGCTACGATTTAACGTATTGCAACGAATAGCATGGTATTGCAACAATTTCACATCCGTGGCAATAATATGTTATTGCAATGATTTCACATTCGTGGCATATAGTATGGTATTGCAACGATTTAACATATTGCGACGATTTAACGTATTGCAACGAATAGCAGGCTATTGCAACAATTTCACATCCGTGGCAATAGTATGATATTGCAACAATTTTGTATTCGTGGCTAATAGTATGGTATTGCAACGATTTCACATTCATGGCGAATAGTACGGTATTGCAACAATTACACATCCATGGCAAATAGTATGGTACTTCGATGATTAAACATTCATGGCAAATAGTATGTTATTGCGACGATTAAACGTTCGTGGCAAATACTATGTTATTGCAACGATTTCATATATGCGGGAAATAGTATGGTACAACAATGTTTTCACATCTGTGGCGAATAGTATGGTATTGCAACGATTTATTGTCTGTAGCAATAGGTTCGTAATGCAATGTTTTCTTATCTGTGCCAATAGGTTTGTAATGCAATGTTTCCTAATCTATGGCAATAGGTTCGTAATGCAGTGTTTTCTGATCTGTGGCAATACGGTTGTAATGCAATGTTATTGATTTGTGGCGATAGAGGTGTAATGCAAGATTTTCTCATTTGTGGCAATAGCGTTGTAATGCAACGTTTTTTGAGTGGTGGCAATAGTAGTCTAGTGCAACGTTTTTTTAGCTTTGGACAAATGATTATATTGCAACGTTCTATAATTTGTGGCAATAGCCTTCTACTGCAACAATTTATCATTCGTGACAAGAAATTCGTAATGCCACATTTTATAGATAGCGGCAGTAGAATCCTAGTGCACCAGGTTTGAAAATTAGTGGCAACAGGATCAATTTGTTCACACATGATACATATGTCGAGTTTAACAAAAAACATCAATTGTAAAACGTTCTTACAATATGCATCAATCAACTGATCCAACACGCATAACAACACTCAAGAATTATTAGTGCGACGTTGATGCTTACTTAAAGTTTGTCTAAAAAGAACGTGATTTATTGGAACAGGTGCCTTTTCCCCCCCTTTTGTGGAGTAGTTACTCGCTATTTTGTACATTTTTGTGGAATCTCCACTATTTTGCGCATTTCAGCCAAAATTGAGAGGCGCATGTCCAACATTTTCTGAGCTCTCTGTTTACGATCAGATGCTATTTGACCTTCTAAGTTCTAGACTTGAGTTTTAACTCTTCAATCTTCTGGCTTATGCTGTCCATCTGGGTGGTTAAGCTATCATTTCTTCCACCCAACTCCTGCACTTGGTGATTGAGTTCTTTGTTCGAAGTTTCGAACTTGGTTGTTGAAGTGTTTATCCATCTGGATACGCAGTCTTTTAGTAACATTAGATTTGGCCATAAAACCACACCCCGAACCTGTGATCCTGTACAACCGATTAAGGATCTATAACAACACTGGAAGATGTTTCTCTCCTCATTTGGGATGGGCCACCCTGCTCAGCTTCCTTTTCGTTCACTTGGGCACGTGCCTAGCTCTATATATGAAAAGAAAAATCACAGGCACATTGCAAATATTTATTTAAATGGGAATTATTTGAAGTGTTTACTTACATGTACAGCTTATGCCTGCTCGGTTGCCCATTCACCATTCTTCAAATGGCTTGCCTCCCACAATTGTATCCCATCGGGTTCTTCTCCAATCTCTGGGTCTCGCTACATAAAATCCAAGTAAAATTCAATAAGTAGGTATACATGTTTATTGCAGCGCAAAGTAGAAACATGATTTATTTTTCATACCTTCTCGTAACTAAGTTGGGCGTAGGATTTGGAGCCAAGTAAGTGTTTCGCCTTTTGTCTTCTTCAATTTTGATAATTGGCCCTGCTTAATGACCGCAATTTTAAGAATTAATTCCACAAGTGAATGTAAATCAAATAGTTTTTGTATGATGTGAAGCTATTAAATATTTAGCTGACCTTAAATCGCTCACACCCAAAATATTGTATTAGGTGCAACCACTCGAGTGTCGGTACGTCATCAGGATTGTTTCGTATACATTCTTCATCGATCGAATAACTCTTATAGGTGGCATGCAAAGTCGACTGCCACCCCTTGTAGCGCTCACCAGCAATTTTCAAAATTTTTCTTGCGCTATGCTCTGTGCCCTCCATGTCCCATAAATTTTGTACATTGTATAACACGTCGGTGTAAACGTAGAAGATGGAGATTGCAAGAAAAAAATTACTCGTGATGGGTGTGACAACACTAATCAAAATGTCTCAAACTATTTCTCTATTGTTAGTATTGCCAACCTCTGCCCACTTCCTTGCACCGCTGAGGGATGCATGTTTTTTTGTAAACATAACCACATCATTGACAAAGTGCTACTAAGTAATACCAGCTGCAACACCCAACCTAGTGGAGAACTGAATTGGTAGCTTCACATTATCTGTTCTACTAACTATGGATGAATAGCGTAGGCTGGCGACCTTGGGTGGTGCCGTGCGATGCGGCACCCTACAGCACACAAGAAAAACCATACAAAATAACCAACGCAATTATTTTATTTCATAAGATGATTCTCTTTTACAACATAATATACAATGCAGCGGAATATTTTATACTCACACTCTCAACTATCTACGCACCAGAGAAGTTGTCTATGCCCGTGGTTGCTTCTCACTAGCAACACGAAAAAGAGAGCAGCAGCAAGGTTTATGTGAGAGATACATCTTGAGAGGCTCGAGGTCTCACGGAGAACCACAACATAAGCATAAGCTAATAACACCTGCAAAAACTACAATAAAGCAACCGTGACCTTGATGCTCAGCAAGACTTAACCGTCTCACCTAAGGCATGAAACTCTACATGCTAGAAACTCTAAATACCATGAGTAGAATTTGTATAATGGACACGCCTACAAGTGAATCCTTACATTCATTTTTAGCATCAAGTTAAGGCTTCATAGAAAGTAAATTTAGTCTTCATTAGAACTACTGCATACAAGTTTGCAATACAATTATATATCAAGAAGTATCAAATTCCAATAAACCATATTCACTTCTTACTACGTCAAGACTCAGTGTCCAAGTATGCTCAAATAACCACGAGCGACAGTGATTGCAACCAGTAGACACCCGGACTGCACAACACGTACGCCCATACTTGGAGTTGCAATGGCACACTCCCATGATGTCGCATGCAGCCACCTTTTCCAAGACTCACCCACATCAAAACAGTTCGATCGACTCGAACAGCGAGCTCCCTTAAGGTGCACCTCCACCGTGAGATGTTCATGAGTGAGTTGACTCCCACTGTACTAACAGCCGATAGCTTAAGCCAATTGAAAAGGTCCCAACATAGGATCCTCAAGGTACATCGGTTTCCTAGATCCCATATAGCCAGTATGCACCCGGTATAGTTCAAACTTGTCCAACAGGGCCAGGCACGAGACGGGCCTTAATTGACACAGGCAGGACTATACAGCCAGGACCATGTCCTGCTGCATCCAATGCTCCTGCCTGGTCTCCAATTTATCAAAGTGAATCCTCACAATGAAACTCATAATTCCAATCCAGTTTAAACCAATTACTCGTCTCGCGGCAAGGTTCCAACCTTTCGACTTCTACCGTTTCTTCCAACTAGACATTAACCATAGCATATTGAAACGTGGAGTATTAATCTACCCAAAACACTCTCTGGATTATTCTGGTCATGCAATTGGGTCTCAATGCACAAGACCTAATGCACAATACATCTCATCCATATAGTGTATAGAAATGAAAACATTGCAAAATTTCTTAAATGCAAACAGGGGCTTGCCTTTCAGTTGAAATAAAAGCCAGCGATGATCAGTTAGTATCCTTCGTCAAAATCATGCCACAGGAGAATCACTATAGAAATCCTCAGCTCCGGGTTGTGCTTCTTGTCGGCCACCTTCGTCGCGAGTACTATTGAAATGATATGCAAATAAGAGATTGCAATATATTAATATAACAAATGAAGTTGATTATAACTCAAGAAGGATTAATACTAGCTAGGACTGGAAGTTCTGTTGCTGGAAATGCACAGCAACAGAGAGGAAACAACATGAACTTATGCATTGGAAAATAGAAGTGATATAGATATTGATTTGGACATAGAGATGTGATCTCAAATTATGTAGGTTTAACAGATACCCTGAGCCTGACAAAATTACAGTGAATTTATATGGTCATGAAGGAATAACCAGGTAAGTTTCCGATATAGCAATTAAATATATTGGTCTACAAAATTTCTTAAATGTTTAACATTCTATTGATTTTCATGGGCAAACAGAGGCTTTGGCATAGGTCAAACTAGTTTTTCTGGATAGAGAAATTTATATAGAGTCCAACCCAATTGGTTTTACATTTTTCTAATCATTATACATGGAGATATGTAATTTACAAATTCCTACAATATTCTGAATATGTCTCTGTTGTTTTTCCTATTCCCAGGGACATAGAAGAAGGAAACACAATTTTTTTCCAGTAACTAAATGCAAATGGTTCTGAAATTTTTACTGGAAATCAAAGATATTTAGAGGAACATTGTGGCAAATTTTGAGAATTTTCTAATAAGGAAATCACCTGGAATTAATTCCTAATGATATAACTTATGGGAATTATTAGGCCATAACCATGGACTTTCATAGCCAATAATTTACACCACTGCACACTATTTGTCATGAAGAACACAATTTTTGGACATTTCTACTGGCCACGGTGAATTTCCAAATATTGGGTAGTTTATGCAATTATTTCTCTATTGGATATTTGGCTGAACCATTGACAGTGGGCCCCACTATTTGAAATGGGCCACTGAGGTGGAAGCAACAGAATGGCCACAAATAAAACTGCGCAGCCGCATGGGATCCCAAACACATTTTGATTCGGCCATGCTTTGATAGGCTAACGGGTGGGCCACAGCCCACCTTCTTCAACCTTCGGCCCCAGAGCAGGGGACCGGCGGCGCCCACGGCTGCCACAACGGCGCCCCTCGGCAGCCCTCCGCTTCATCTCCCGATCCCTAAACCGCCGCCTGCGCCTAAAACACCACGGGGAGCACTCTGGAGTGGTCGGGGAAAGCCAAGGATTGCCGGCAACGGTGTCTCCACGGTGGCGGCGGTTGACAAAGCTCTGATGAGGTTGTCCGGTGCACAGAGAGCACCATAGCGCTCGGGAGTTGATCGCACGGCACTAGTAGGTTATGAGAAACAAGAATATGAACTAAAATCGGGGAGAAATAGACTGGAAAAAAGATTACACCAGTGACCTAGGTCACAAGCATTGGCGGGTACAAGAACTCGAAGAACAGAGCCTAGGATTGATCATTTTCTTTGGTTTTTGATTCAGGGGGTTCATATGGTCCTGAGGAATATCTTATCTAACTAAACTGAAAAAATAATCATACGTAGAATCTGAATTGCTTGGCGGAAATTTCCCCTGTTCTTGAGAACGGCCGAATCAAGAATTCAAACTCCGGCTAAACTGCACCCGGACTGAACCAGCGCCCGTGGGGGAAGTAAAGCAAGGTTGGGGCGAACCTTGTTGCAGTTTCTGTGGAGTAGATGAAGGACAGAGATGGCCAGGCGTCGTTAAATAGCTGCGGCGCCATTTTGAGCTCCGGAAATAAAACACTCGACCTGCTCAGATTGGGGGGGCCAGAAGCGGCGCCGGCTTTCCTCGAGCAGGTAGAGGCGACGTCGGCGCAGCTGGCCACCAACTCGGTATGGCAGAAACCAATGAAGATGCCGGCCGATGGGATTCCACAGACGTTTCTTGGATGGCGGCTAGAAAATTTCCACCGCACAGGAGCGGAGATGAAAGAATAACGAGCCTGGGTTTGTGACAATGATAAAAGCAAGGTTTGGGGGGCATGCTGTGGTCAGGCTGTTGATGGGGATGTGGCACATGCAGCAGGTGTGGTGGCGCCATGGGAAGAGCAGAGAAATGGAACACGTTTTGCTCTGTTGTGCTGGTTCACTGGATGACAAGTGGGTCCCACCCCTCTCCTCGTTATCCATATTTTCCAGTGCAAAAATCTTCAGTCAATACTCCCACACTGTGGTTGAATTATCATTAATACTCATTTGAATTTGACAAAATTTATGGCACATCCAAATCTGAACATTTCATTGACGAATAGTTCAAAAATTCAAATCTGAATTTAAATTCATATTTTAAAATTTTGTTTTACTTTCCCTCCCTATTTTTCCAAAACCAGCAAGGACCACAAATGAATTAAATTAATATTTTTGGGCTAAAATCTTACATTTGCTGAGTTAGATTTGAAGTTGAATTAGGTTTGAAATTTTTAGCTTCAGTAATTTGAATTTTATTAAGTAACCCATACACAAAAATCCTATTTTCTTTTCTCCTTTATTTAATTTCCCAAACTGAGTTGCATAGTTTTGTTTTTGGGGTTTTACATCCCCCCTAAAAGAACCTCGTTCCAAGATTACAAAAGGGAGACGAAACGATAGAGAGATTACCAAAGATATGACAATAACAGGTACGGATACTTTGTGCGGAGATAATCTTCACTCTCCCATGTCGCTTCCTCGACTCTCTGGTTACTCCATAGAGCTATATAAAACCACATCGTCCGATTTATTGTGACACGAGACTTTTCATCGATAATCCACATTGTATGCTCGACGTAGGTGAGATCCGGTTTCAATTCTTCGAATTTTTCAATGCGGATGTCATAGATGGTTTGAGACATTTTCGTAATCGGGTTATGTGGAAAATGTCATGAACACCAGCTAGAGTTGTTGGTAACTCCAATCTGTAAGCAACAGGACCACGTCTTTCAGTGATAGCAAATGGACGTATAAATCGTAGAGCCAACTTTCCTTTTACTCCAAATCGATGAATTCCTTTCATCAGATAGACACGGAGATACACTTGGTCTCTGACGTTGAAGCCTAAAGGGTGGCACCTTTTATTTGCATAACTCTTTTGCTGAGACTGAGCGGCTTTGAGATTTGCTTGGATCATTTTAACTTGCTCTTCTGCTTCTTTTACGAATTCAATTCCATATACAACTCGTTCACCAGATTCACACCAATTGAGTGGTGTGCGGCACTTACGACCGTAGAGAGCTTCATAGGGTGTCATTTTGATACTAGATTGATATCCGTTGTTGTACGAGAACTCCGCCAACGGTAAATGATCATCCCAATTTTTACCGTGGTGTACGGCACATGCTCTTAATATATCCTCAAGTATCTGATTTACCCTCTCGGTTTGTCCGTCGATTTGAGGGTGATATGCGGAACTACGAATTAACTTTGTTCTCAATGATGCATGTAGCTGCTCCCAAAAAGGAGCAACAAACAGCGATCCTCTATCTGTTACAATGGTGCAAGGAACTCCATGTAAGGACATAATTCTTGATAAGTATAAGTCTGCATATTTCGTCGCATTGTAAGCGGTATGCACTGGAATAAAGTGTGATGACTTAGTTAATCGGTCAATGATCACCCAAATAGAATTGTGCTTGTGAAAGGGGAGAGGCAATCCAACAATGAAATCCATAGTCAGATCCTCCCATTTCCATGCAGGTATCCTCAATGGTTGCAGCAGTCCGCTTCTCCTCATATGATCAGCTTTTACCCTTCGACACGTGTCACAGTCAGACACATACTTCGCTATTTCTCTCTCTATACGTGTCCACCAAAATTTAATGCGGAGATCTTGGTACATTTTTTTGCTGCAATGGTGGATTGAATATTTGGATAACTGAGCCTCATCCAAAATCTTTTTCCGCAGGTCCATGTCCCGGGGTACCACTATCCCATTCTTGAACCATAGAGTTCCTTGTTCGTATTCACAGAAAAATTTCATTTCTCCGCTTTTAAGTCTCCTCTGAATATGAGACATTCCCTTGTCTTTCTTCTGAGCCTCTACAATCTCCTCTCCGATTGTAGGTATGAGAATAAGGTTATACAAAGCTCCATAAGGAATCACACACAGACTTGGTTCATCTTCTTCTATGGGACCGATGGTCAAATTATTAACGTGAGACTTTCGACTAAGTGCGTCAGCAACAACATTGGCCTTGCCGAGATGATAATGAATCTCAAGTTCATAGTCTTTGATTAACTCTAACCAACTCTTTTGTCTCATATTTAATTCCTTCTAAGTGAATATGTACTTCAAACTTTTATGATCTGTGTAGAGACGCACTAGATTTCCCATTAAGTAGTGTCTCCACATCTTCAGTGCAAGAACTACTGCCGCCAACTCTAAATCATGTGTTGGATAGTTGTGTTCATGATTTTGAAGTTTCCTTGATCCATATGCAATTACTCTTCCATCTTGCATAAGTATGCAGCCCAATCCAATTCCAGATGCATCAAAATAAACATCAAAAGATTTCGTCGTATCGAGTTGAGCCAAGATCGGGGCTGTTGTGAGATGCTTCACAAGAGTTTTGAAGGCTTTCTCACATGATTCACTGCATACATACTTGCTGCTCTTCATTAATAAGTCTTTCATAGGCTTTGAATTTTTTGAGAAAATTGGAACAAATCTCCGATAATAGCCTGAAACTACGGACTTCATGTATGGATGTGGGTGATTGCCATTTTAGCACTTGTAACATTTTACTCGGATCCACTGCTATGCCTTCCATTGAAATAATATGACCAAGCAATGGAACTTGATTAACCCAGAACTCACATTTACTGAATTTGGCATATATCTTGTGATCACGCAGACGTTGAACCACAGTCTTGAGATGTTTGGTACGTTCCTCTTCTAACTTGGAGCAAACCAAAATATCGTCGATGAATACCACGACAAACTTTTCTAACTCTGGCATGAATAATGAATTTATCAAGTACATGAAATAAGCTGGGCATTTGTGAGACCAAAAGACATAACCAAATACTCATAAAGTACATGTCTAGTTGAGAATGCCATCTTCGGTATATCTTAATTTGATGATAACCAGACCGAAGATCCATTTTAGAGAATACTTTAGCACCCACTAATTGATTGAAGAGCAGATCAATACGTGGTAGCGGATACTTGTTTTTGATAGTCACGACATTAAGCGGATGGTAATCCGCGCATAGTCGAAATGTTTTGACCTTCTTCTTGACAAAGATAGCCGAGCATCCCCAAGGTGATGAGCTTAGATGAATGAAACCTTTACTCAATAAGTCATTCAGTTGCTCCTTTTAGCTAACTCCTTGCACTTGTTTCAGAATGATTCACTGCTGCATTTTTTTGAACCACGTTCTCAAGAATTAAGGTGTGGTGGCCGTGAGCTGAAGAGTTGAGCTCAATGGTATGAGGGCTGATGTTTAGAACAGCTTCGTGGTTGCTTAACCACAACATTCCCAAGATTACAACAATCTTTTTACCTTCAAGGATGATAAGAGTAGTGGGGTATATTCTACCACCTAGACATAATGGTGCTCGAGAGATAACCTCACTTGCGGTAATATTACCTCCGGATGAAGATATAAGATAGCGATGTTTTGTGGTAGTGGTTGGAAGCTGGTGCTTGAACACAAAGGATTGACTTATGAAATTATGTGTAGCACTGGAATCAAAGAGAATCAATATAGTTATATGGTTGAGAGTGAACAGTCCCGCTAACACGGGTTCTCCTTCCGGTACACCCTCAATGGTAGTATAGTGGACACTGCCAAGCTTTGATTTCCTTTGCTGCTGATTGGGAAACTGGCTTGAATGTTGAAAGGATGACTGGCTGCAGCTTTGATTTCTCTCTGGATAATATCTAGTAAAGTGACCCACAAGACCACATGTGAAGCACGGATATTTAGTCGGTTTAGCGCTGACTTGTGGATGAAAACTGGGTATCTTTGGCTGCGGTGGAGATGGATAGGAATTTATGTGCTGCTGCTGCGGGGGTGATTCAAAACTGGATGCAAGCAGCAAGCGACTTTGATATGATGGTCGAACAGGTGGCTGCCATTCTTGACCGTATGGCGAACGATATACCAGCCGATATTTCTGAGCAACAAGACTAGTGTTATCATGCGGAATACTCCGCATTCTCTTCTCCGCTTGAAGACAGAGATCTTCCTTTTCTTGTAGTAGGCATTGACTAACTCTTTGTAGTTGCCATGATTGAATAATGTCAAACTAACTCGAAGTTTCACACGTAGACCTCTGAAGAAATGATCACACCTCAACTTCTCTGTATTCACATAGTCGGGACATATTATGCCAAACGGTCGAGCTCCTTAAAATACTCATGGACACTCATGTCCCCTTGCTTGAGTTCAAAGAATTCCTCATACTTGGTCTTTATAATCCCTGTCGGAATATGAAAAGCACAGAAAGCCTCACGGAACTCATTCCATGCTATCCGATGACCTTTAGGGCGAGTTGCACTATATTCTGCCCACCATGCTCCGGCAGCTCCATGGAGTTGTTGAGCAGCGAACAATGTCTTCTGATACTCGTCACAGGGAAACACACCAAATTTGGATTCCATTACACGAAGCCAATGATCTGATTCTAATGGTTCAGTCGCTTCCGTGAAGATTGGCGGTTGCGTTGCCAAGAAATCCAAATAACTGTTTCGAGGTGGAATAACTTGCTGCGTTTGATGAATAAGGCCTTTCTGCACCAAATCTTGAAGTAACTTAATGTTCTCTTGGCGAGATTCATTTTTGACATGACATCCACCAATTCCGTTGATGGTGGCGCCTGCGGTGGATTCGAATCATCACCGTCTCGACGAGAACTTCTGACCTTAGCGAGTACGAACCATACTGCACAAATGAAGTTGTGATGATTCAAAGTTTGATCTCAGCAATAAGTGAAGATAAGGAAAACATGAACATGTCAAGAACATTGTGAAAGTATAACAATATTCATGTTCGTGCAAATTTTCAAACTTATGCTTCATTGATGAACTGTTCTGCCAGAATTGACCAGTCTGGAGTAATTCGAGAATTTTATCCAGTTGGACGCACAATCATGCTTTGAGGTGAACAACAAAATTATAGTTCACTTCCTGGCCTTTCAAGAATGTATTTATTTGATTCAATTTCAGTTCTGGTTAATGAGATATGAATTTCCAAAGTTGACAATGTTTCCAGATTTTCTGAGAAATTTTGACAGCACCTTCTTTGTATATGGTTGTTTTGTCCACAGTTTTTCAGTACAAAATATCCAAATTTGCCAAAACTGTAAATTACAACATTGTCACATATCTCATCTAGTTTCTATAAATATATTATATGCCCTCATTCGATGTTGCTACTGAGGGTTATGATCAAATTGGTGAGAAGTACAGAAACTATTCCAGTTTCTGTCCAGTTTTAACAGGTTTTGGAATTTTCAATTTTTAGCTATGATTCATGGGGGTTCTGCTCCGGTAATGAACAGAAATTATTTATAAGACTCTCAAATATTTCCAACCATGTATGGAACACCTTCATAAGATAATTCTACCAGGAGATATGACTTTTCAAACTGGAGCTAAGTTTCTGTCAGAAAAACACAGGAAAGAACAGAGGTTTACAGTTTTGGTTCAAATTTCATTTTTATCATTTCAACATAGGAAACTGATTTGAATATTAACTTGACACTTGTTATGCCAGCTACACCTTCAGCATGGATTTTAACCGTTGATGTGCCGATGTAACCCGAATGCAATGCCAGTACTACGACCTCACCAAAAAAATCCTAAGCCGGCATTCCGGCATACGTCTCAATGGTGGCGCTAATGACGTTCACTCACAAATGTTTTCTACTCCATCTACGAATATTGTGGTTAGTGTACCTGTAACTACACACAAATTACACATCAATCATTTGGTACCGTACAGCACAGCCCGCACGGGTGATCAATTCACAATAATGTATATGAAAGTAAAAACATTCGTCCCGTATCAATCCATACGGGCCGCCCCGAGCTAAGCCACGTCTCGAGGTACATGACCGGGTTTTCTACCACCCGACGGGGTCCCACGTCTTTGCATAGTGCTGCATCAGTAGTGGGTGCATCGGGTTATGTCCCACTCGATGGGGGCTCCAACTATCTTTGAAGCACGCTGGGGTACCGCCTGTCATATGTTTTCAGAAACATGAAAAGTTTCAGAGACTCATATTGTCATTTCCATGCCAAGCCACGGAAATAATCACATGCAACCTCTCGCATTGTGAGCTTACCACAATTAATCCGCTTGCGGTGGCGTACCTTACATCTTACCTGACGTCAGAGCGTCGTTACAGAATATAATAACACATAGGTTAGCTTGCCACCTTAAGTAACTAATACTATAATAGACCTTATGTGGGCATAATAACTAATCCTCACTCGACTACTTCGTAGTTTTCAAAAAAAAAGGCGATTTTCAAGTGTGCTATTCCGAATATGGCTCTGATACCAAGTTGTGGCGACCGGGGTCCACACGTTCTAGGAATCGCATTGAGTGGTGTCATGCGATGTGGCACCCAGCAGCACACAAGAAAAACCATACAAAATAACCAACACAAATATTTTATTTCACAAGATGATTATCTTTTACAACATAATATACAACGCAGCGGAATATTTTATACTCACACTCTCAACTAACCATGCACAAGAGAAGTTGTCCATGCCCGCAGATGCCTCTCACTAGCAACACGAAGAAGAGAGCAACGGCAAGGTTTCCGTGAGAGATACATCTTGACAGGCTCGAGGTCTCATGGACAAGCACAACATAAGAATAAGATAATAACACCTGCAAAAACTACAATAGAGCAACCGTGAGCTTGACGCTCAACATGACTTAACCGTCTCACCTAAGGCATGAAACTCTACATGCTGGAAACTCCAAATACCGGAAGTTTAATTTGCTTAAAGGACACGCCTACAAGTGAATCCTTACTTTCATTTTTAGCATCAATTTAAGGCTTCATGGAAAGTATATTTAGTTTGCATTACAACTATTGCATACATGTTTGCAATACAATTATATATCAAGAAGTATCAAATTCCAATAAACCATATTGACTTCTTACTACGTTTCAGTGTCCAAGTATGCTCAAATAACCGCAAGCGACAGTGATTGCAACCAGTAGACACCCGGACTCCACGACATGTACGCCCATACTTGTAGTTGCAACGGCAAACTCCACTGATGTCGCACGCAACCACATTTCTCAAGACTCACCCACATCAAAACTGTTCGATCGACTCGAACAGCGAGATCCCTCAAGGTGCACCTCTGTCGTGAGATGTTCATGAGCGAGTTGGCTCCAACTATACTAACAGCCAACAGTTTAGCCGATTGAAAAGGTCCCAACATAGGTTTCTAATGGTACATTGGTTTCCTGGGTCCCATATATACAGTATGCACCCGGTACAGTTCAAACTTGTCCAATAGGGCCAGGAACGAGACGGGCCTTAATCAACACAGGCAGGACTACGCAGCCAGTACCATGTCCTACTGCGTCCCTATGCTCCTGCCGGTCTCCAATTTATCAAAATTAATCCTCACAATAATATCATAATTCCAATCTAGTGTAAACCAAGTACTTGTCTTGCGAGAAGGTTCCAACCTCTCGACTTCTACCATTTCTTCCAACTAGACATTAAGCATAGCATAAGGAAACGTGAAGTATTAATCTACCCAAACCAGTCCCTGGATTATTCTGGTCATGCAATTGGGTTTCATTTCACAAGACCTAATGCACAATACATCTCATCCATATAGTGTATAGAAAGGAAAACTTTGCAAAATTTCTTAAATGCAAACTGGGGCTTGCCTTTCGGTTGAAATAAAAGTTAGCAACGATATTTTCATAGCCTTTGTCGAGAAATCACGCCACAAGATAATCACTACAGAAATCCTCAGCTCTGGGTTCTGCTTCTTGTCGTCCACCTTCGTCGTGAGTACTATCGAAATGATATGCAAATAAGAGATTGTAATCTATTAATATAACAATTGATTTTGATTATAACTCAAGAAGGATTAATACTAGCTAGGACTGGAAGTTCCGTTGCTGGAAATGCACAGCAACGGAGAGGAAAAAAGATGAAATTAGGCAATGGAAATACGAAGTGATATAGATATTGACTTGGACATAGAGATGTGATCTAAAATTATACAGGTTCAACAGATACCCTGAGCCTGAGAAAATCACAGTGAGTTCATATGGTCATGAAGGAATAACCAGGTAAGTTTCAGATACAACAATTGAATATATTGGTGTACAAAATTTCTTAAGTGTTTAGCCTTCTCTGAATTTCCATGTTCAAGCAGAGGCTTTGGCATAGGTCAAACAAGGTTTTATAGATAGAGGAATTCATAGAGTGCAACCCAATCGGATTTACATTTTTCTAATCGTTATACATGGAGATACGAAATTTACAATTTCCTACAATATTCTGAAAATGTTTTTATTGTTTTTCTTATTTCCAGGGACATAGAAGAAGGAAACACAATATTTTCCAGTAACTGAATGCAAATGGTTCTAAAAATTTTATAGGATATAAAAGATATTTAAAGGAACATTGTGAAAAATTTTGAGAATTTTCTAATAAGTAAATCACCTGGATTTAATTTCTAATGATTTATTTTGTGGCAATTATTAGGCAAAAACAATAGACTTTCATAGACAATATTTTACACAACTGCACACTAATTGTCATGAGAAATCCAACAAAATTTATTTCACAATTTTTGGACATTTCTACTGGCCATGGTGAATTTCCAAAGATTGGGTAGTTTCTGCAATTTGGCTGAACCGTTGACAGTGGGCCCCACTATTTGAAATGGGCCACTGAGGTGGAAGCAACATAATGGACACAAATAAACCCGTGCAGCCGCATGGGATCCTGGCCACATTTTGATCTAGCCATGCTTTGATGGGCTGACGGGTGGGCCACAGCCCCACCTTCTTCAACCTTCGGCCCCAAGGCAGGGGACTGGTAGCGCCAACGGCTACAATGGCAGCGCCCCTCGCCGGCGGCCCTCCACTTCATCTCCTGATCCCTAAACTGCCATCTGGGCCTAAAACAACACGAGGAGCACTCTGGAGTGGTCGGGGAAAGCCAAGGATGGCCGGCAACGGTGTCTCCCCGACGGTGGTGGTCGGCAAAAGTCCGGTGAGGTCGTCTGGTGCACAGAGAGCACCATAGCGCTTGGGAGTTGATCGCACGGCACCAGTAGGTGACGAGGAACAATAATATGAACTAAAATCTGTGAGAAATTTACTGGAAAAAGGATTACACCAGTGACCTAGGTCACAAGCATTGGCGGGTACAAGAACTCGAAGAACGGGGCCTAGGATTGATAATTTTCTTTGGTTTTTGATTCAGGGGGTTCGTATGGTCCTGAGGAAGATATTATATAAATAAATTGAAAAATAATCATACGTAGAATCCGAATTGCTTGGCGGAAATTTCCCCTGTTCTTGAGAATGGCCGAATCAAGAATTCGAACTCCGGCTAAACCGCGCCCGGACTGAACCAGGGCCCGTGGGGAAAGTAAAGCATGGTAGGGGTGAACCTTATTGCAGTTTTTGTGAGTGGATGAAGGACGGAGATGGCCAGCCGTCGTTGAACAGAGGCTGCACCGTTTTGAGCTCCGGAAATGAAACACTCGCCCTGTTCGGGTTGGAGAGGCCAGAAGCGGCGCCGGATTTCGTCGAGCAGGTAGAGGCGATGTCGGCGCAGCTAGCCACCAGCACGGTACGGCCGAAACCAACGAAGACGCCGGTCGACGGGATTCCACGGACGTTTCTTGTATGACGCCAAGAAAAATCCCAGGGCACTGGAGCAGAGATGAAAGAATAATGAGTTTGGGTTTGTGAATATGATAAGAGCAAGGTTTGGGGGGCATGCTGTGGCCAGGCTGTTGATGGGGATATGGCACATGCAGCAGGTGTGGTGACGCCATGGGAATAGCAGAGAAATGGAACACGTTTTGCTATATTGTGCTGGTTCACTGGATGACAAGTGGGTCCCATCCCACTCCTTATCCATATTTTCCAGTGCAAAAATCTTCAGTCAATACTCCCACACTGTGGTTGAATTATCATTGATACTCATTTGAATTTGACAAAATTTATGGCACATCCAAATCTGAACTTTTCATTGGTTAGTAGTTCAAAAATTCAAATCTGAATTTGAATTCATATGTTAAAATTTTGTCTTAGTTTCCCTCCCTATTTTTCCAAAACCAGCAAGGACCTCAGACGAATTACATTAATAATTTTTTTTGGGCTAAAATCATACATTTGCTGAGTTAGATTTGAAGTTGAATTAAGTTTGAAATTTTTAGCTTCAGTCATTTGAATCCTATTAAGTAACCCATACACAAAAATCCTATTTTCTTTTCTCCTTTATTCAATTTCACAAACTGAATTGCATAGTTTTATTTTGGGGTTTTACCGTGCCAGCCGGAGTGGCCAGCGGCGAGAGAGCACAGCATGGAGGCATCAAAAAATCATGCCATGAGATAGGCTGATGAACTATTAAGTATAAAGAATAGGAAAGTAGAATCGCAAGGCATGCTAAAGCAATTAGTAGAGCCTAGTACTTATTTATGATTTGTATATCTATTAGTAGAGCCTTGTACATATTTATGATTCATATAGCCTAGTACCTGCTGTTGGTTCATGCAACGTAGTACTAGGTAATGAAGAATCTTGGGGTTCCTCAACATCATGTGCTGCAATATTCTCAGCATAACATGCAAAGGAATTAATGTTTTCTAGAAACTTATAATTTTCATAGTAAACACATTTATAGTTATACCAGGTGCTTGTTGGCAACCGTGAATACTTGTAGGCAACATAATGGTTTGGTGTCTTGTTCCTAAAGTAAAAAGCATTTATTGTAAGTAGTCATTCGAAATAACAGTGATAACGTCAAATTACATGACCGACGTAGATTTTGGATTAGATGGTGTGGTTTCTATAAACTGACAATGTTTTTTGGAACAAAGGAATTAGAAATGAAGGAATAGGAAAAAACGTACGATCCGAAAAAGCTACAAGAAAGAAAAGAAGTGTAAAAATTGTGGGAACTGAAATTCTTAGGAACACAAATTTGTAACATAGGAATGAGAGTACAACATTTGGAGTGGTTGATTAGATAACCCGTGTGTCATTTACTTCTAAATCCAGAAATTACATACTACATTCGGTTTTTAATATTTGTCGTTCCCGGCAAGGAATTGAACTAGAAATAGACTACCGTAATAAGCTGTCGGAGCGACATTTATTTCGGGAGAGATGTAGTACATGCTATATATATATATATATATATATATATATATATATATATATATATATATATATATATATATATATATATATATATATATATATATATATATATAATTCGTGAAACATAAGAGCACATTTCTTCTTCATTAATTTATTTAATCTTTGTATATCAGCATGGATCGTTTAGAACCTAGCCAATATAGCTTTATAAAAAGATGGCATGAATCGTGTAGAACTTACCTAGCACAAAACTGGAGTACGGGATGTCGCATGGATGTGTCAGCGACGAAGAGGTTCGGTAGAGCCCGTCAAACTTCATCGCCCGACATTGTACCCATGAGTCACCACCACCAATAGCTTCGATGCGTCACTGCAAGATCCATGGGGAAAAAATTGTAAAAACTGTGGGAAATGAAAACACGGGAACTTCTTGGGAATACAAGTTTGGAACATAGGATAGAGAGTACAATACATTTCGAGTACTGCACGATCACCGGAAGGGCAGGACAGCAGTGTGTCGAGAACATAGGCCAGTGTTTCCGTTTATACTCATTGTGGCTGAAAAAAGGTTACAATAGGCGGGACTGAAATTGGAGGCGCAGAAATGAAATTTCAATTGTCAAAATCTCAATTGTAGCACGCCAAGAAGAACGGAAAAACTTTCGTGGTCGTGGACAATTTGGCGCTAGTCCTGCCCTTGTGCACGCATGCAATCGTGATTAAATTCATGTCATGTCGCGTCGATTCCTGCACATGGTGCGTGTAGCTAGAGGGGTATACTTCGTCTGACAACTTGCTCGCTTCTTAATTATAGTATGGCCTAGCTGCTTACTCGCCGAGCGACCACTAGCTCCCCTTCATCTTTGTTGTCATGCATGAAGATCAAAATCTAAAAGCAGTCATGTGTTAGATAGTGCGACATTCCAAAATAATAGGTACAAAAATATGAGTGGCTAAATGTAAGTGTGCTAATACAAACGATATGCAAATATAGAACACCCAAGTCCACAAAAGGACGATGGCAAATCCATGGTAAAGCAAAAGGTGAAAAATCAGCATTCTAACATTGATAACAATGAAATGATAACATATATATACTACTACTAAAAATACATTTTCACATGCGCCACAAATTTTTTATACAGGCGGACCGACTGTAAAAATTTCTGTTGTGATGTCTAATCTTCAGGCCATCAATCTGCCTGTGATAGGGGAGTATCACAGGTAGATACGATACATTAACAATGTCATTGGTTATTAGTTACAATGGATAAACTACCTTTCAGGCGCCTGATGCATCAGGCGATGGACTAATTAGCAATTAAGATGACGTAACATCCTAATCGTGTTAATTATGTATCATGTTAGTTGTTAATTATATTAATTGTAATGATTATGTTAGTTGAAAATTAATACATCATTTTTTGTCAGTATATGAGCTATAGAAAAATATAATCTCGTCAATTATGATATTTTATCGGATTAGATTTACCTAAGGTTGTCTGAATTTTACCGTATTTCATTCTTTCAGACACATGCAATATAAATAGTCCCATGTTACAAACAAACAGGAGATATTTATCGATAAATAGAGAGTTTTTCGATACTGCATAGGACACATTTGTCGGTACCCAGCGCACCGGGCACCCCATGATACCGCAAGAAACAAAGAGAAGTTACACCCGTCCGAGTTGAAGACCTCCAAAGGCTACAAATGCTACATAGCACTGGACCCGGCTCCCTCGTTTGGGTAGCTCCGGCAGTGCCACATGTAACACAAGGCCGAAGCTAACTCCCCTTGTAGGGAAGCTCCGGTCTTGCCACGTGTCTAGTGATCCCGGACCTAAACCCCAATAGAGGGAAGCTTCAGTGGTGCCATGTGTATAGTGGCTCCGGACCTGCCTCCCCACGATGGGAAGCTCCAGAGCTACCACGTGTCGAGCCCCGGACCAGAGACAACAAGGAAGACACTGGCGGATCTCCAACGATGCAGACATTCAAGGGACAGTTAAAGCTAAAGTTACAAGACGTGATTATGTGTCATTAATGTCATATTAATGACACACGATCAGAGGACCCTTAACAACGGTAACACTGCATTAAGGCACGTTATCAGAATGTTAATTACGCTTAGTAGTGACAGATCATGTATTAGGCAATTGACTACAGCCAGGCCACATGTCGAGCCATGCTAGCAATGTAGCGGCCAGTCCTTGGACTATAAAAGGGTTGCACCGCACGGAATAGAGACAACCAAGCTCACACGCTCAAAAGCGCCATACACTCATACATACAACAACACATCCCGTGGAGTAGGGTATTACGCTCAGGCGGCAAAAGCCACGTAGAATTATCGTGTCATCATCTTGTTCGTAATCTCACGCGCGCCCCAACCAATAAAGAACCTCCGCGGGCTACGATCTAGTAGTACCGGGGGAAGTGTTGATTGCTCACATCGACATTTGGCGCACCAGGTAGGGATGAAACCTACGGCCTTCCGCTTTGGAAATGGATAGCGGGTGCCGTCGGACTTATCAAGTTCTGACACCCCCCAGGGGGCCCGCCGTCGATGTTTCTACGCATTGACTGTAGGTGTTGTCGGACCTATCAAGCTCCAACAAACCCATGGGGCCTGCCGTCGACGTTCTACGCATGGATAGTGGGTGCTGACGGACCTACCAAGCTTCAACAACCCCAGGGGGCCCACCGTCGATGTTCTACGTGTTGAAAGTGGGTGCCGTCGGTCATTCCAAGCTCTGACAACCCCAGGGGCCCTGCCATCGACGTTTCATGCGTTGACAATGGATGCAATCGAAGCTACCAAGCTCCGACACCTCCCAGGGGGCCACTGTCGACGTCACAAAGAGTCTTTGGAGATGTCAGAAGTAAACTTTGGACCTAAAGTCCAAGCGTTCTAGCTACAAGTAAGATGTGTTCAAGTCATCAAGACATTTTCAAAACATTTTGGTACATGTTCGCAATCAAACTGTGTACATCTAACAGGGGGCCAACATGATAAAGGACAATGCATTGAAGACAAACACAAAATGGAATTCATTCATCTGAGACGAGTGGATTTCTTCCATCAGAAGAACTAGATTACAAAATGAGGATTACAGTAAAAGGCAAAAGAAAAAGGCCCTGGCTAATGGAAGCTCTAAGTCCTGTGGAAGAACGAGGCAACCTTCTCGATAGCTTATTGGACGCTGGCCTTGGCGGCATCTTCCTCTTCGACAATGGCTCCTTCAAAGGCTAGATCTAGAGAGAGTTGGGAGTCTTGGCTCTTGTAACATGCCAGAACATATTCGGCGACGTTCTTGGACAGAGACTTCCCCTTCATCTCCAATTGGTCGATGATGACATTACCCATCGCGTCGAGTTTGCTTCCAGTAGAGCTAAGCGCCACTAGTGCCTGGTTTAGCTCCAGTGCTGGGTTCTTCAGACGTATCGAGCTGAAGCCAAGTGGCAGCAACGCTCTGTCGGCATCCCCCAAGAAGTCCCAAACCTTGTGGGACTTAGTTGCCCTCGAGCTCCGCAGCTCCTCTAGTGACCTATTGGCTGCTGCAAGCTTTAAACGTTCCTGAGTGAGGCGCTCGACCTCTTTGGCATGTTGCTGAATACTCTAAGCTACTTGCTTTTCAAGGTCGGCAAGCTCCGTCTCCCGGAGGTGGATGAGGTTCCGCCATTCATCCAGGTACTTCTCCATACCTCTTAATTTTCCCTCAATGGTGGCAACATCAGCTTCTCTTTTAAAGAGCTCCTGCCCCATCTTCCAGTGCTTCTCCTCCTCTTGCTGGCACCGCTGCTCAAATTTCGTGATGCGTTCTGCCAAATTTTGCTCTCCTAGAATCAGTTTCTGGGCAAGCTCCCCCTCTCTCTTCAAAATATCTTCCTGCATCTCCAGGAGCTTCTCTTCCCTCTCATCGAGGTCTTCTCGGATCATTAGGAGAATTTTATTCAGTGTGTTGATGTTGTCATGACGATCGTCAGCAGCCCTACTGCTTTTCCTGGCATGCTCGAGAATCTCTCGACTCTTTGCATAGAGAGCCCTGATGGATGCCTCCCTCTCCTCTAGCAACTGGCCCCAGTGTTCCATCTGGGCCTTCTCCTTCTCGAACCATTCCCGTTGGTCGGCAAGGCTTGTATGTGCCAGCTTGGTCTCGAATTGAAGTCTGTTGCGCCAACGCCTCAAGGTCTGGCGCTCTTCTTCGAGAGCTTTGCTGTCATAGTCGAAGACGAGCTGGACATGACAGAGTTTGGAGTAGGTGTTGTCAATAGACAATGCCAAAGGAATAGGCTTTGGACCTGACAGGCTCTTCTCTACTGGCTCCAGGGGGTCTTCAAGCACAAAATTGGATCCCACGGCACAAGTGTGGTCCCGTGTGGTCCTGCGGTGCTAGGCCTGCCCTTTGGGAGCTCTTCAGCCTCCACTGTTACTGAGGAGGGTTCCGCCGAAAGAACTTCAACCTCTGGGCCTGATGCCGAAGGTTCCCCTACCAGAACTTCCACCATCGGCTCAGTGGGTGGAGGGTCTGCCGCAGATTCTTTTGGGTGCTCCAGCTCGAACATGGACGCCTCCGGAGCAATTGCCTCCGGGGCGGACGTTGGAGCTTCGTCCGGAGCCCCCACCACCGTCGGCTCACGCATCGGTACATCCACTACTTCGGACACAGAGTTCGGATCTTTAACTATCTCCAACACAGAGGCCAAAACTGTGGGCACCACCGTCTCACCCGTCGGTGCCGGAGCTTCAGCCGCCAGCACTGCTACTGCTGGCGCATCTTCACAAATGTCTCCCTCTGGTCCGGTGCTACACGGGAGCCTCTGGTGTCACTTCGGGATCTAGATCCACGACAACCGGAACCAGAGCTATCGCGACCTCAGCTACCACATTGGGAGGCGCAAGGGTCGGAGCTGGATCTTCCGCTTGCACAGCCTTAGTCGCTGTGGCAGGTGCTGGAGCATTTGTGCCTTTCTTCGTTGCCTTGTAAGCAAAGAATCATAAGAATCAATACATGACAAAAATAAAAACAGCAACTCAAGGTGTGGACATAATGTTTACATTGGGAGTCTACTGCTCCAGCTAGCGCGAAACTTCTTCACCGTGCGATCAGAGCCAGAACCCACCGTGGTCGGTGTGGCCGGAGGAGCTCTGTATTTCTGCCCAGGACTTGTCGTCCTCTATGGCGTCGCCTCAGCTGGGACCTCCCTCAGCAGGAAAGGACCTCTGGACCTGGAGCCCACGCCCAGCACTGGGACTGGAGTTGATCTGTCTATGCTAGCGCCCCTGAGGACGCCTGAACCGGACGAGGCATGCCCGCCGAGGATCTTCCTCGCTGGGGATAAGGGGCAGTTGTAGTCGGAGCTAACCTGATGTGGCTCTCGTCAGCATGCCTCAACTTCTCCTTTCAGCTGGAAGATTCCGTTGGCTCCTTGCCTTTGCCCTTTCCCTTGCCAACGTCATCGACTTTCTGTCTCGCGGCAGGGGATGCCACCCTCTCTAAATCCACTAGGATTGCTACCCCGAAGGTTGATCGTCTCTCGACCATGCCAAGGTCGTCTAGTGCTGGCATTTTCCTCCAAAGCTCCCTGCTGAACTCTGGAGTCATGTTCAGAGGTAGAAAGGCGGCCGGCAGTGCCAAGGCATCGCAAGAGATAGTATCGAACTGCAACTTCTTCAGATGGAGCTTAAAGGCTTCATCATCCAAATTGGAATTCAAACAAGATTCAATTCGGTTGTGATCCATCTCACTATTGAAAGACCATGCGGGCCACTCCCTTGTCTACAGTAGAGCCTACCTGTTCACCAAGAAATTGCCGAAGAGCATATGAGGGGTTACTCCATCCTCGGCACATTCTTGGATCCTTGCCAGGACGGGCTTGTACGCATCTGACAGCTCTGGAACTGTGTTCCAATCGTCAGTGTCGACGTTGGGGAGACCCTTGGGTAGCTCCAACCTCTCGTGCTCCTTCACCGCGATGATCATACATTCTTTCTTCCAGTCGTTCCACTTGCTGGAGGGGAATGTCTTCAAATACTTGAAGGGGCAATTCTTCCACTTCATGAAGTAGTAGCAGCCGATGAGCTTCATCCCCTTGCTGGTGGTGTGGACCGTGAAGAAGGTCCGGAATAGCTCGATGCAGGGTGGCACGCCCACCCACATCTTGTAGAAGTGGACGAAGGTTTCCACTAGCAAGAGTGATTGGTTGATGCGATGATGCAACTGGAGGCTGTAGAAGTCTAACAGGATCAGGAGAAAGCTTGAAAAGGGTAGGATCAGACCCACCATGGCATACCCAGAGAAGTACACCATCTCTCTGCGGCGCTCCTTCTTGAAAGGGAGATTGCCAATGTCAATTTCCCTATTACAGGAGTCACAGGACCACCTAAAGTAGGTCTGGACCCTCTTCAACTCTTTGTCGGTCTTGATCTTGCTGCGGGGAAGACCCAACTCCATCGCGGCAAAGTGCAGCGAAAGTTGGAAGGTTATGCGAAGGTTGGGAGGCTCTAAGCGCAAGTTAGATTGAATGCGTAAAGATTTCTCAAATTGTGCGGGCTTTCCTTCTTAAGTGAGCCTCAGTAACGCTTGGATGGAAACCGCAATTGGATCAAGATCACAATTTCAAAAATCTACCGTATCAATGACGAATGGGCCCAGGTCCACTACGGTGGAAAGGCCAAAGTTATTACTCCAGGTGAGCCGTTGTCATAATGGGAAGTTGGAAGCCCGAGGTCGGCGGCCTAACAAGGCGCGCAGAACTGATACAATTTTTGCATTGGGAACCGGCGACCTTTAATTGCATGAGATCCGCATGCGAGGATCTCACCTGCCGCTCTCAAAAGAAGCCACGCGGCAATGGAACAACAGCGAACCATCGCCCCAACAGCACATAAGAAGACCTTTGAAGCCGCAGCGTAGGAATCGAAGATGGCCCCACTTCTGGTAGAATAACTTAAACAAAAGGGTTTCTTCCAGAGGTAGGCCTGGAGGCCACTGTAGGTACCTTGCGTTCAAGGTACCCCATGATACCGCAAGAATCACCGAGGATTTCCACCCGTCCGAGTTGAAGACGTATGGATGCTACACGTGCTACATAGCACTAGACCCGCCTCCCTTGTCTGGGTAGCTCCGACACTGCCATGTGTAACACAAGGCTGGAGCTAACTCCCTCTGTAGGGAAGCTTCAGTCTTGCCACGTGTCTAGTGACCCCGGGCCTAACCCCCAGTAGGGGGAAGCTCCGGTGCCGCCACATGTACAGTGGCTCCGGACATGCCTCCCCACGATGGGAACCTCTGAAGCCACCACATGTCGAGCCTCCGGATGACAACAACGAAGAGACTGGCACATCTCCAACGGCGCGAACATTGAAGGGATAGTTAAAGCTACAGTTATAAGACCTGATTATGTGTCATTCATGCCATATTAATGACACACGATCAGAGGACACTTAACAATGATAACACCAACATTAAGGCACATTATCACACTGTTAATTACGCTTAATAGTGACAGATCATGTATTGGGCAACTGACTACCGCCAAAGCCACATGTTGGGCCAGACTAGCAATGTAACGGCCAGTCCTTGGACTATAAAGGGTTGCGCCGCACGGTACAGAGACAACCAAGCTCCCACGCTCACAAGCACCATACACTCATACATACAACAACACATCCCGTGGATTAGGCTATTACGCTCAGGCGGCCCGAACCACGTATATCATCGTGTCATCATCTTGTTCGTAATCTCACACGTGCCCGAACCAATCATGAACCTCCGCGAGCTACGATCTAGTAGTACCGGGGGAAGTGTCGATCGCTCACTTTGACAACATTATTCATGAACATAAAAGACATTTTTCATTAACATAAAAAACACATGTATTACAAACTAGAAATATGAAAACACATAGAAAACAAGAAAACGAAAAACTACTCCTAATCCTACTCTACTCGGAGAAGGTCTCCTCAACCTCCTTTGCCGTCGTCGCCTCTTCCTCCTACTCTGGCACCTGAGACCGAAGCTTCCTGGCGAAGGTGTGCAGAAGGTTTCGGCGGTCCTCCACCCCAGCCACCTCAGCGATTATCTCGTGGACGGCATCGAGATGAGCAGCCACAAAGCTTAACCCGAAGCAGTAGTTGCTGGTGTTGCAGAGTTCATGCTTGTGTGGACGGGAAGGGTCCCAAGAACTAGCTGTCAACACGAGCAACAACTGCTTGAAATCGCGTCCTTGAAGATATCATTGAAATACTTAGAATCCGATGCATGACAGGGATGTCACACTCTGTGGCTCCACGCCTGAGAGGCAATAACTAAAATTTTATTGTAGACATGCACTGATGAGAACATCGGGAGCCCTATTCAGAGATCGAACCCCAAACTGATAAGTGGCCAACCATCCTTAATGTTGATCCATGAGTATGTTCTCCATCAACTTTAGTATGAATACAACAGTAATCTTGGCCTTGGTGAAGTTTGATGGCCAGATCAATCACGGGCTAAGATTATGTAAAACCGGTCACCCTCGGTCTTTTTTTTTGGAAAGATGATGATAACAATTGCAGTAAACCGCCAACTTCAATTGAAAAAAATGAGTGAAAGAACACAAAAGAGGAGAAACGCGGCTACAACCACACTCTCAATGGAGTCCCAACCAAGAATCGTCGATTGTCGCAACACAATGAATTCTTGGCTATACATTGAACGCAAGTTATCTCCCCCCTTTTTCAGAAAGGAGTTGTTTTTCGATACTGCATAGGACGCATTGTTCATGAACAAAAAATATATTTTTCATTAACATAAAAACAACACATATATTACCAACAAGACATACGAAAGCACATAGAAAACAAGAAAATGAAAAGCTACTCCTTATACTACTCTACTTGGAGTCAGAAGAGATCTCCTCCACCTCCTTCTTCGCTGCCATCGCTGCTGCCGCCACTGCCGCCGCTGCCCCCGCCTCCTTCTCTGCCGCCATCAATGCTGCTGTTGATGCCTCCTCCTCTAGCAATTGAGTCTAAAGCTTACGAGCGACGGTCTGCAGAAGTTGCTGGCGGCCCTCCAACCCATCCACCTCCCCGATCATCTTGTGGAGGATATCGAGACAACTAGCAACAAAGCTTAACCCAAAGCAGTAGTGGCTGGCGGTGTCCATGCGGGTGTAGACGGGAAGTGTCCCAAACCCAGACGGTTACAGGAGCAAGATGTATCAGAAAATACATCCCGTGCCAATTTGTCGACCTTTTTTGTGTGCCTGGGGTGCCGAACAGGTGGTCGGTGGCCTCCTTCAGGTGCCAAATGAGTTCTTCGACGCGGTCTTAGAGGAGGTGAACAGTCTCCTGAACCCGAACGAGATGAGGAGGTGCGGGCGCCATAGGCAGAGATGGGGACGGAGGAGGTGCGTGCGCTGCCTGCAGTTCCATCGACATTGGCAGCGACAGAAACGGAGGAGAAGGAGGTTCAAAGGATGTTAGTGGCCTTGAGCACTTCGGTGCGGGGCTACCCATTTGTGCAGCGACGGAGGTGCGGAGAAAGAGCGAGAGGTGGTTGATGGTGGTGTGGCGGAGAAGCAAGAGGAGAAGTTTGGAGGCTATGATCGATGGAGTGGTGTGACAGAGACGCAAGAGGACGGTATGCCTTTATTGCAGGTCGTTGTCTAAGTGCGAGAGTGGAGATGATTGATCTCATCGAAAATTGTTCTTTTGAATCGATGGGTGGGTCGGAGTTACTCCAAACCGCGGTTTGCCACTCTCAATTATCACAACACGGCTCGACGCGTCCAATCGGCTTCACATGCAGTTTTTTAGTTTCACACGCAAAGGGTCTAGGGTATGCAAAGGCCCACCTGGCATACTTTGTAGGTACATCCCGCGGAGTTTCATTTTTTCAGTTCCAGTTTTTAAGTTTGACACGCAAAGGGCCCAGGGTATGCAAAATGTTCTAGTTTTTTAGTTTGTCACGCAAAAGACGTAGATCATGTTTCATGATGTTACGTGTTTTCTATTTTTGTTGAAAGATCGTCATATATATAGTTGAAAGATCGTCACAAAACACAAGAAAAAATACATGACACAATAAAAGAAAAACAACAAAAGAAAACCTAAATCCTCCTCCTCACCTTTAGAGACAACACATCATTGAACTTAGAGCACATTCACTTGGTAACTAAATCATTCATTTGTCCGAAAAATAAAAAAATTCTTTCTAATGAATTGTCATTCCTTAGAAACACGATAAACACAGTACACATTCGTTCATTAACACAATATATTGCAAATCCTCGATCAGGTTTTTCAGTTTGACACGCAAAAGACCTCGATCATGCATATTTGATGATGTTAGATGTTTTCTCTTTTTGTTGAAAGATCGTCATATATAGTCTGAGGCTCGTTGATCATATGTTTGGGGTGTAGCATGCATGAACAACTAACATCTATGTTGGAGAGAGACCTCGATCATGTATAACGATGTTGCGCGTGTTTTCTCTTTTTGTTGAAAGATCATCATGTTTGAGGCTCGTTGATCATGTTTGGGGCACGTAGCAAGCATGGACATGTAACATGCACTTGAAAGACCTCGATCATGTTTGATGACGACATTACGTGTTTTCACTTTTTGTTGAAAGATCGTAATATATAGTTTGAGGCTCGTTGATCATGTTTGGGACGAAGCATATGCATGACAACTGACATGCATGTGAAAATGGGGGGCCTAGGATTTAACCGAAGGTTATGCGCTTTGAAAAATATATAGAACTTGTTAATTTCTTTAATAATTTAATAAAAAATATAAACTTTATAATTCGTTACACAAAGAGTAAATAACGTCATAAATTTGATATTTTTTCCTGATTCAGATTGTGCAATCAATTTTTTTATCATCGTATTAATTGTTCAAATGTTATTCAAATTTTCCATCATAGCATTAGCTAGAATGTTTTGTCATTTTCTTGCTCTTATAAGGGAATACAATAATATTATCTTAGATATATAAATTAAATCTTTGTTGTGTTCAATATGTATTGATCAGAGGAATTCATTTGCGATAGCTACAGGAAGCAAGTATTAAATTTGTTGGCTTGTTTAAGAGAACGCGCATGAGTATACTCAAATAAGGCACATTAATTGAGAACAAATAATATTACATGCTTGAGATTATAAAATATTTTAGTTCAAGGGAAAATTAGTGCCTCGCTCCTGGTTTGAAATATTTGTCACCGATTGGTATAAAAATAAACTATCTGGTGACAAATATTTCAAACCAAGAGGGAGTATTAATTAAATAGTAAATATTATAGAAACTAAATAAATTTCTTGATGAGTGAATAAAATCTAGAGTCTAGGAATAGGCCTTATCCATTCTATTCTTTGTTGTTGTAGTTTCGTTCTTCTTATCCTAGGCTCATTGTCTCTATCTTCTAACATGATTGCTCCATCAAGAGCACTTGTTTCCTCAAGTCCGCATAATCACTTTGTCTTCAATATGCACTCACAAGTTCTCCCGTGTCATGCTCGGTAATTCTTCCTTGATGTTCAACTGACATGCATTTGGGGCATAACATATGCATGACAACTAACATGCATGTGAAAATGGTGGACCTAGGATTTAACCAAAGGGTGTGCACTTTGAAAAATATATACAACTTGTTAATTTGTTTAATAATTTAATAAAAAATATAATGTTTATAATTCAATACACGAGTAGTATGACACGTCAGCGGGACCATGCATGGGAGGAGAGAAGCGGGCCGTTTCCGAGGAATACAATTGTTACATCAACGGGGAGAGTAGAGAATGGGAGAAGAGAAGCCGTATCCGCGGCCAGGGGGGGCAGAAGAGATAATAAGGACGATGACGGGAGCGGCACGTCCCATCACCTCGTAGAGAACAAAACTTTAAAGTAGGACTGTCAATAAAGCTCGAAGATCGTATCTCACTCGTTGCTCTTCCATTGGCTTAAAATTAGACTTCATTTTTCCTCTGTTTGCTCTTCCCTAAGCTTAAAAGTTTTATATTTTATAATATTTTTAGATATGTAATATGACATAGGATATATCACTTGATAGTTTTGCAAACAAATGGAGGAGACATAGGTATATCCCATGCAACTTCGTAAATACAACCCAATTAATTAGCTAGTTATTTTTAAGATGATAAAAAATTATTATCTTTTTCTATGTGAGGTGGGCCGGGGTAGATGATGTGGCATGATGGCTTATGTGGCATGCCAATGTGGATGTTCAATTCAGAGTAAAGATGAAAGTGAAACAGTTGTGTGAATAAAGTTGAGGGACTAAATTGACCCATTTGAAAGTTCAATGGCAAAACTGAGTTTTGATTGAAAGTTTGAGGATGAAGTTGAGTTTTGTGGCAATTCTAAATGAGCCAGTCTTGCGAGCTTGATGAGATCAAGCTTGAAAAGCTCGAGTAAGCTCATTTATTCTTGTCATCTATGATATGTACGTATGATTAACTAAACTATATAATTCTATTAAAAATGTTTTATGGGACACAATTTATATATATAATAGCAACAAATAATGTGCAACATCGTCCACCTTCCTACTCCATTAGTTGTGAACCCAAATTTAGTATATTATATTGTATATATACATAAATTTTGGGCTCGACTCGAGATCGACTCGGGGTTTTATCAAACTCAAGCATAGAAGGACAAGCCCGCTCGAGCTCGACTCGTTGACAGCCGTAGAGGCAATTAAAGTTTTAGTGCAATCATGTAATCAATGGTTTTCATCCATTGGATCTACATCTTACGGTTACTACATCTTTTTATTTAACCCCTTTCCACCACCACCCCTTCACCTGGTGGAGGGGGTTAAATAAAAAGATTCAACGACCATAAGACGTGGATCAATCCAATAGTTCAAGATTGATTGCATGATTTGCACCAAATATCATATTACATTTTAGTCGTTAACAACTTTAAAACAGAAAATCTTTTGACCCAGATTAATCCAGTTGTGATGTTTTTCTCTTCTTGTTTTATGATGATTTATTTTTCTTGTTTCCTGATGTGTTTTTTCTTGTTTTGTCCTTCCTCCTTCACATATTACTTGTCGTTAATAATTAGGACAAGTTTTCTAGTTCAAAAATGAACCAAAAAACTTATTCTAATGACAAGTAATATAGAAAGGAGGGTGTAATGTTTTATGATAACGAAGTCAATGTTGTTCGTCTGTTCCATCTAGTATTTTGTTTTCTATCTGCTGTTTAGTAAACTATCTATTCTATCTATGTTCTCTATTAATGAACGACCCTCCACACCGCTGGTGGCCTCTAAAGTGGCATGTATGGTACTTTAGCCGCTGGAGGTGCCATGAGATCTCCCGCAGCGGGGCCTGCAAAGCGGTCTGTAAAGTAGTATAGTAATAGGAAAATGCAACATGTAGCGATGACTGGAAAAAAAATGGAGTCAATGAACAGAGAGAAGGAAAGGGAGGACGAGAAAAATGTTAGAAAAAGATAGGTAGTACATACGAATTAAGGTGAAAGTGCGTGGAGAACCAAACTGTAAAACAAGAAATTTTTGGCACAGATTACTCAATCTTAGGCTGTGTTTGGGAACACAGTTCTTAATATCAAACTTTTGGTAAACCACATTTTTTAAGATATCATGACAATATCAAAGTATTTCAATACCACAGTTTTGTGATACCGCAGTTTTGCCATACATAAGATTGTTTGGGAGCAAAGTAGCAAGCCTCAAGAGCAAGCAAGCAGAGAAAAACTTTGGTTCAGACCAAAGTTTTTTATACACTAAAAATACCGTAGTATAGACAAACCCATAGTTTTAATTACATAGTTTTTGAGTTGGTTGCCAAACACCATTCTGTAAAAAATACCAAGGTAATCTCAAATACCAAAGTATTACTCTAAAACTCGAAAAATATTGTGTTCCCAAACATAACCTTAATCCTGTCAAACATAGTATGTTATCTCTATCGATGACAGGATATTATTCTTGTGTTGATGTTGAAAACAGAGTGGTTCCGTTACTTGGCGCATTCCATTAGTGCATGCAGAGAGGCGTGGGCCCATAGATTGTGGTGTTCACATGTCAGCTACCTTTAATGCACGTGCAGTACTGCAGAGTATATGAATCCGCCACCGTCGGAAGTTGAACCATCACTGCGTGCGATCCCATCAGTACGCGTAGAGAAGATGATGGTGTGTGTCTTTATATAATGTCTCCCTCGTCTTATCCGTGTGTACTCTAAAGACACAACTTCATCTTCTCCGCGCGTACTCTAGCTTCCTCTTTGTCTCCGCCGTGCGCAACCTCATTGGTTCATAGGTTCCCTTCACAGCACGGTGATGTTGAAGCCAATGGAGTTGCCGTTCACACACGATATTGCGGTCGAGATCGCAGGGCGCTATGCCGCAAGCTACATGCGACACTTCAATGACCTCTCCAATCATGCATGCAGCATGCCGAGATGGTGCCGTGGGTAGGCGCGTGGTGCTAGAGCAAGAGACTCGGAGGATGTGGCGCGATGCGGGGCGCTACGAAGCCCTCGTGTAGAACCTGGCCATCATCAGCAACCCTCATGCGTGCTACATCACCGGGCTCAAGCTCGTCTTCACGGACGATCGGGCGCAGTCGGACGTCCAGTTTCTCGCCCAGGCAGACGGGCGCGGCCACATGGAGGCGGCCTACGTCTTTGGCCTCCTCCGCTATGACGCCGACCACGGGGCCCTCGACACCGTCGAGTATATCCAGCAGGATGAAGGCGAGGTCAACATCGGTGAGAAAGCAGATGGGTCCATCGCCAACATGAGGACCAAAAATGAGTGCAGGCGGTGTTGGATTCAAAACCTGGCTGAAATCGGTAATATGACATGGGTGCATCTGTGCCCGCCTCCAAGACCGCCGACGGTTTTGCTTCCCAACAAGGAGGTTGACACGTGCATGGCTACCGGCTGTGGAGCAAGGGTGGAGCGGCTGCAGGGTCTTCTGTAGTGAAGACTATAAGATTAGACACGAGCATGTTGCATTCTTCTGTGAGGTTTTATCCAGTATGGCCTCTATATAAAATAGACGTATACGGCTGTGATGTTGTTTTTCTTGTTTCATGATGTCATTTTTCTTATTTTGTAGTAATGTTTTATGTTAATGAATTCAATGTCGTTTGTCTGTTCCATCTATTATTTTATTTTCTATCTACTGTTTAGTGAACTGTCTATTCTATTTGTTTTCTCTGTTAATGAACGACCCTCCACACTGCCGGTGGCCTCTAAAGTGGCTTGTACGGTACATTAGCTGCTGGAGGTGCCAGGAGATCGCCCGCAGTGGAGCAGGTAAAACGGTCTGTAAAGTAGTATATAGTACTAGTATGTAGTAACATGAAAACATAACAGGTAGCAACGATTGGAAAGAAAAGTGGAGACAATGAACTCCAGAAAAGAAAAGAAAGAACGTGAAGATTGTTAGAAAAAGATAGGTAGTACTCCTACGTAGCACTGTCCTTATGTCCCTATACGATGTGTCATCATTACCACTACTCTTATACACAGTCGAAAGTTATTACCACTGCTCGAAGGGAAGTGCTACGGACTAGATGTGCCGATTAGTTTGTTTTGTGTTTATTGGGGATTATGTAACAGCTAGCTCTGTAAAGTTAATTAGTTTGTTGCCTGGCATTGTACGTTGAACACTACAGTTTGGTTCCGTCGATGTTTATATCTAGTTTTTAATCCTTGTTTATATCTCTGTATTGTTGTGGTTCAAGATATTTTATGCATATACTTTATTTTGATTGGAATACCACCCCCATTGTTATATTAACTTATTTAGATAACAAATTGCCAAAGCCAGACGCGCGCCAGTAGATGGGCTCATGCGTCATAGCAATGAACACCAAGCATCCAAGCACAGTTTCGACCCACGAATAAAAAGTGACTCAACACAGTTTCAGCCCACGAATAATAAGCGGCCCAACGCAGTGTTTGGCCTACTCTGATAGCCTCACATACGCTTTTTGTCCTGACTGCCCGCCCGTAGTGGTCAATTTTTTACGCCAAATAAAGCAGGACAATAATAAATGAAAATATTATTTTATTACGGTACCCTTCGATCCACAATGGCGCCTCTCCCGACTGTACAAAACGCGCTTGGAGGAGCATCCGTTGGACTTCACGCACTTGGAGGAGCATCCGCTAGCCGCCACAATCTCTGAGGAGCATCCGCCGGCCGCCACGCACTTGGAGAAGCATCCGCCAGCCGCCATGCTCTTGGAAGAGCATCTGCCGGCAACCACACGTGGAGGAGCACCCGCCGGCCGCCGCACATGGAGGAGCAACAACGCTAGGTATAATTGCTCACATAATGTTATTTTAGATCTGTCCTCTTACGGATAGGTTGATTGAATTGTAGGAAGCGATGTCAGAAGATAAGACATGGATGGGAAAACACAGTTGTACAAAGGAGTGGCAGGTTCGAATGAAGTAATTTTTAAATTTTGCATTCCAAGGCACTCGTGAAGAAGGAACAATGCCTTGTCCTTGCACGAGATGTCGTAATATTTGCCACAGGACACGGAAAGAAGTTCATCTTCACATGCTTAGTAATGGGATTTCATTGGATTATACTTGTTGGGTACACCATGGAGAAAAACAAGTAGAGAAAAATATTGTTAAGCAATCAACAAATAATGAGGAGATAATTTCTAAGGATGCTTCTACGAAAAATATGTTGTCTAGTCTACCTAAAGGTACTGATCATGGTCTTAATTCAGCAAATGTTGATGATCTAAAAAATGCTATAAACCAGCAGGAGCCAACTGGGTGTATAAAGGCATTCTATGACTTATTAAATGATGCCAAAAAGGAGTAGTATCAAGGTTGTGAGAAGGTGACCCAATTATCCTTCATTGTCAGGTTGTACCAGATAAAGTGTTTAACTGGTTTGAGCAAAAAAGCGTGTGAGTTGATCCTTGAACTATTTTCATATGTGCTTCCAGAAGGCCACTGCATTCGTAATACACTTGATAAAATTTCAGAAGGTTGTTCGTTATCTCAGGCTGGACTACCAAAAGATCGATGCATGTGTGAATGATTGTGTGTTATTTCAAAAGGACTATTCTCTGCTAGATCGATGCCCAAAATGTGGTGAATTAAGATGGAAAAATAGTACTGGTTGGGATGCAAGAGAGGCTTTACCTTTTGGAAAAGCCAAGAAGCTTGTAGCACGTAAGATTCTACGATACTTCCCTCTTATTCCCCATCTTCAAAGGTTATATATAGCAGAATCAACGACATCAAACATATGCTGGCACAAAGAAGAACGTACTGATGATGGATTATTACGCCATCCTGTAGATTAGAAAGCATGGAAACATTTTGATAGAATTCACCCAAATTTCTTATCTGATCCTCGCAACATAAGACTTGGGCTAGCATCTGACGGTTTCAATCCTTTTGGAATAATGAATGTTTCTTACAGTACATGGCCTGTGATTCTAATCCCTTATAATCTACCACATTGGTTGTGTATGAAGCAAACTTATTGGTTGATGTCAATGATAATTCATGGGCCAAAGTCACCTGGAAACAACATTGATGTGTATCTGCAGCCTTTAATTGATGAGCTACTGAAATTATGGTCTGATGGTGTTGAAACATACGACATTTCAAAGAAAGAGACATTCCTCATGCGAGCTTCTATATTGCGGACAATAAATGATTTACCAGCATATGCAATGCTATGTTGATGGAGCACAAAAGGTAAGCTAGCATTTCCATACTACCATATAAACACTAATGCCTTGTTGTTGAAACATGGACGAAAGTATTGCTACATGGGTGATCGGTCATTTCCTACCTCAGAATAAAAGGTGGTGTCGAAACAAAGCTTCTTTCAACAACAAGATAGAGAATAGAGAGGCTCCAACATCACTCTCTTGTGACAAAGTACTCCAACAATACGATAGTTTTGATCAAGTGAGTTTTGGACAGACGAATAATAAGAGAAAGTGCACTGAGGAAAATAGGTGGCATAGTTGGAACCAGAGAAGTATATTTTTCCAGCACCCGTATCGGAAGACGTTGCTAATAAAGCATAACTTGGATGTCATGCAAATTGAGAATAGCATTTGTGATAGCATATCAGGGACATTGCTCAATATGGATGGTAAAACAAAAAAAAAGTCTACCAGCTCATCTTGATATGCAGGATATGGGTATACGACCACAACAACATCCGATGACTATAAATGAGAAGTATGAATGTCCACCAGCATCATATACTTTGCGTAAAGATGAGAAGACCACCTTGCGCAAGTTTTTGGGGGATGTGAAGATGCCCGATGGTTATGCCTCAAACATCAAGAGATTTGTGGACATAAAAGAATGTAAGGTATCGGGTCTAAAAACTCACGACTGCCATATTATATATTAGAAGCTCTTTCCTATTGCAATATGTGACATGTTGCCTGAAAAGGTTGTTGCACCTTTAATTGAGTTTAGCAGATTCTTTTCTAGAATTTGTTCTAATGAATTGGTGGAACCAGGTTTGGATAAGATAATCAAACAATTTCCTGAAACAATTTGTAAGCTTGAGATGTTGCTTCCTCCCGCTTTCTTTGATATCATGGTACATCGTCCAACCTATCTTGCCGAAGAAACTCGCTTGGGTGGACTTGTTTCATATAGATGGATGCATCCAATTGAGAGGTACCATGGTACATTGAAGAGGTATGTACGTAACAGAGCTCACAAGGAGGGTTCTATAACTGAGGGATATATTATGGAAGAGTGTATGAATTTTTGTAGTCAGTTCTTGGATAACATCAGCACCAAGCTTAATAGGCTATAATATCTTGTAGATGCAGCTAGGAATTAACCTTCTTTCGAGTCTAATATATATATAGAAGTTGATAGTTCTAAAAAAGGGTTTAAATGGGGCCAACTTACTATGGTGGAACTACATAACATCAGGCATTATATTATTTATAATGTTGAAGAGGCCACTCGATGGATCAAGTACGTATAACTCAGATGTTCTATACTGTATTGGATCATGCTTATTGTAGATAGCTAATTTAATTTTATACCCTTTTCAGTGAGCATATTGAAGAACTGAAAAAGATTCATTCTCATGATGTTGAAAAATGTCATAGAGATGAGTTTTTTTTTGTTTCATAAATGAGTAAGTACATGGAAGTTTTTACTTTAATAAAATACTGAACAAATATGTGTTTTGAAGTTGGTTTATCAATGACCCCTTTTATACTAATGTGTACAAATTACGACATTACACAAATAAGGCAAAGTAACCTATTATTTGTATGCATTATCTAGAGAACCTGATCGTTAGGCACATTTTTTTAGTCGATCATTCATCTATGGCTTCTTCTTCTTCCGAAATACAGAGGTGGAAAAAATTTACAGACGCAAAACAGTGGTGTTGTTGTTCGGTATGGTGATCATGATTAGTTTGGAGTAATTAAGAAAATGATTTCTGTTGATTTTGAAAAAGAAAACAAGAGGTTCTGTTATTTGAATGTGACTGGTTTGATCGACCTTTTTCTGGTCAGAGCCAAAGAAGAGGATATAGAAGGGATCAATACAGAATGAAAGATGTTGACACTAATCTTTCCCGATTTAAGTATGAGCCTTTCATTCTAGCCACCCAAGAAGAATAAGTTTTTTACGTTCAAAGTGTGAAGCAACCTAAATGGGCTACAATTGTTGAAACGAAGCCACAAAACCTTTTTTCCACACTACGTAAGAAACCCAAATAGGAGACAAAGATGGGCAACGCACTCAAAGGTGTTTTCTCTGATAATGTTTAGCGATACGAGCCTGCTTAAGTGAGGATCTGACATGGCTCAGCTAAAAGTAGAAGGAGACACGTTAAAACAAAGCCCGTCTCAGTTAAATTGGTATCTGAGACACGCCATCCTCTCTGAAAAGCAGGAGACGCGCATGAAACACAACGCGTCTCCAATATGCGCAAGAAATGAGACGTACTCTACAAAAAGCCTGTCTCCTTTGTCTTTTCTTACAGACTCTCATCGCTGAACGTTTAATTCATTCATTCATTTACAGTTGAACACATCATCACACAGGTGAACACAAATATTCATTAACAAAATATATTACAAAACACAAGAAAATAAAAACAACATCAACTGAAAAACAACAAAAGAAACCTAAATCCTACTCCTCCCCCCCTCCTCCTCCGGCTGCTCCGGTTGCTCCGCCGATTGCTTCAGCTGGTACGGATCCAGCGGTGCAACCTCGAGACCGAGGTTCCTCGCCATCGCCACCACCAGGATACTGTGGTCCTCGGCGCCGAGCACCTCGGCTATCGTCTCAGGCAGCCTCTATAACCGGTCGAAAAGCCTGTCAAACAGCATCTCGAGCAGCTCTTTGCTGAGCCTCTCGGGGGAGTGGCAACACTGTTCCTTGCAGGGTGGCTCCCTCAGTAGGCTTGGCGGTGGATTGTTGGCCATCGTGGATTGTCTGAGCGGATAGAAGCGTAGAGGAGAGACTGATGGCGCCTTATATAAGGTATGTGCTGTAACGCAAAATGGAGACGGGCTTCCAAGCGAAGCGCGTCTCCGATTCCACACGTCACCTTTAGCTTCATGATATTCTCCATTTTGCTTCGGTTCACTGTTATATCACACATCATTGAACTCATAGCACATTCTCACTTGATACTTGAATATAATCAAATCCTTCCTTATGATACCTGAGGAACACGAGGAACACACCACACATTCATTTATTAACACAGTTGAAGAACACACAAGATAATATTCAATCACATAGATAAAAAAAGAATTATGTCATTAATAATATTTACAAAACAGAAGCTACTAAAAACAACAAAGAAAAAATAAATCCTACTCCTACTCCTCCTCCGAATCCTCCTCCTCGTCGTCCTTCGGCGGCGACCCCGACACCGGTGCAATAGGAGCCTAGACCAGCTGCGCCGGCGGTGCAACCCCGAGAATGAGGTTGCTCTCCGTTGCCTCACCCAGGTTTCTGCAGACCTTGGGGCCAAGCACCTGGGCCATCATCTCGAACAGAATGTCGAGACAATCGGCCACCCCTGTAAGGGCGAAGAGGAAGTGTTGATGGTACCCATTCCAGTAACATGGGGAAGGGTGCCCAAACCCAAGGAACTCATGGCGCGAGACGTATTGTTGCATGCCTCTTGCACCATAAGGAGGTACTGCTTGGTGTTGAACCTCTCGGGGGAGCTGTAGCACAATGGAAGACGCTCTTTAACTTAACGCGCATCTCACATTTATGTCCCTCGTCTCTTCTTCGCCTTCGGTGCTCCTTTATTACTAATGAACCAATGGTCCTTTACTAATTGACCAACTCTAGTGCGACCGCCTCCTCTGTTCGCCATCGCCATTGTTGTTGTTGTCACCATCCTCATTGTCGTCATCGTAGCCGTCCTTGTTGTCGTCGTCGTCGCTGTCCTCCTCGTTGTTGTCACTGTTCATGGCTGGTATCGGCTTGGCGCATAGCCGACTGAAGGAGGAGCGCTTGGCATGGCGCAAGAACCATCCCCTTGTATGTACTTATGGCACACTGTTCGCATGGTTGTATATATTTAGATTTGCAATGGACTGATGAACCAATATTTAGTTTTGTTTTTCCGTCTGTGTAGGGCTTATCTGCGAAGCCTGAATCAGGAGATTTATTGAAGTGGCAGTGCATCGTCCCCAGTAAGGAAGGGGTAAGTCATGAACAACAAGCACAATATGAGTTTATCCATCATCCCCCTATTAATGATGTTCCTTTGCAGACTAACTGGGAAGGTGGTTACTACCCTCTGACAATCTCCTTCTCAGAGGACTATCCATTGGTTCCTCCAAGATGCGTCTTTCCAAGTGGTTTCTTCCACCCAAATGTCCATCGCTCAGAAGCACTCTGCATTGGAATTCTTGATCAAGAGACTGTAAGATAGACCTATTTTTCTCATGTAATTAGTGTTGCCGAACTTATTTGAACTGGTTTCTTATGTTGCTTGAATTGACATTTTGTTGGGGTGGTGCACTGGTTTTACAATCAAAACTATACTACTTGAAGTTCAGCATTTGCTACATCAGCCAAATGTGCCAGATGTTGAAAATGATTGATATAATCTACTTATCAATGTTAGACACTTTGTGTTAGTGACCAACGTAGGTTATTCATTCCTCCTTCAACATTTGTTAATTTAAAGAATGTAAATATTTTCAAGATCTAGGGCAATATAAGAGATGGTGTTTGGGGGCAAGCTGGACGGTACAGCTTAGATTGATTGATGGGAGCTTTAGGAATATTTTTAGATTCGAAATTAGTTTAGAGGTCACGCAATGTATGAACTATGAAATTTATTGAGTTGCAAATTATCTCTGAATTGCAATGTCATTGCATTTGTTTATCTCTGAATTCCAACTAATTCGTGAGTTGCGATGTCATTGCGTTTGTTTATCCCTACAACGGACGTTCACAATGTTGTGCGAGTAGCAACAGGGTGAATAGTGCATGAGAAATGAACTTTTGAAAGGTGCATCTCCGATACCTGAGATATGGCAAAAAGGAGACGAGCCTTAATCGAGCTTGTCTCTGATTTATTCCGAAGATCGTTGTCCCACCTCGTAAAGTTGGGCATGTTGCAACGATTGTATAAGGCATTGTGCATAGTTGCCAGTTGGAAACGCTGGAATGTCCTAGATGTTGTTAAGACTTCAGCACACTGTGGCGCATCTAGGGCAGTCCAGCGTTTCCGGGGCCAAAAAATAATGTGAGACGAGCCTTTCAGTGCCACATCTCTAATTTACGCCGATGATCTTTTGTCCCACCTCTGAAAGCTAAGCGCAATGCCACGATCATATAAGGCATTGCGCATAGTTGACAGTTGGACACGCCGTAATGTCCTGGATGTTTTTCCTGGCTTCAGCACACCGTGGCGCATCTAGACACTGCGGTGTGTCCGGGGCCACAAAATAATTAGAGACGCTCCTTACATTGGCTCGTCTCTGATTTATGCCGCAGATCTGTGCCACCTCGGAAAGCTGAGCGCAATGCAACAATCATATAAGGCATTGCGCAAAGTTGCCAGTGGTACATCTTCGCATGCAAAAGATGTTCCCGTCTTCAGCACACCATAGCTTGTCTTTTGCATGCGGGAAAATGTCCTGATTCAAAAGAAGATAATGCGCGATGTTCGTTATATATGTGTGTCTCCAAGTTTAATTTTAAACTCCTCGAGCGCTCTATGGCGAGCGAAAAATTGGTGCTCTCTCGACCAAAGAACGCTGAAATGTGAGAGAAGGGTGCTATCTTTATCCATCGCGTGCTCTCTCCCAACATTTGGCAAAAAATTTTAGCCCTCGCGCGCTCTCTCGACCTAGAAACAGCAGCTCCTGAGCACGACGCCGCCGTCGACCCCGACCTTCACGTCATCAAAGAGTTGAGCACGCTGGAGCACGCCGGCTCGTCTCCTGTCCCCGGAGCATGCCGCCGCCGTCCCTCTTTCTCAAGTCCCTCTTCGTCATTATCGCGTTCCCGCCTTCGACCCCTACCACGCCATCAACCCCGACCTTCGTCATCAGAGAGTTGAGCACGCTGGAGCACGACGTTGACCTCAGTAATCGGTATGAGTACACTGCCACCTTCATATAAGTGGAAATGTTCTCCCTGTCCACAGAGCACGCCGGCCTGCTGTCATCAGAGAGTTGTGGAACCGCCACTCTGGCGCCTCCGCCAGCTCGTCCTAGAGCACACCGCCGCATCTTGTGATTTTATTGAATTTGAGGATGTCCAATGAAGGCTCATCGTTAATGAAGTCATTGATCCAAATGGAGAATTTTCATTACGGTATACATTCGTCTTCCTTGTTTATGTCCAATGCAGAAGTAATGTATTTGTTTTGACTATCAATGTATATAATGAATTCTGACTCACAAACCCTTAAAACTGCAGAAACTGTAGTTGACACTAGCATTTTCCATCCAGTGAGTTTGATTTCTACCTGGAATCAAGGTACCTATGCTGGAATCAGGCTACAAATGCATTACTAGAATGTAAATTGATTATTTTTTTAGGGGACAAGCACACTAGCTCACTACCATGTCCTTTACCATGACAACAAGTTCTCTGCTGATGCTTTGCACATGCTCACCAACTGCCTGTGCTACAAGTAAGCTCGGTTCTCCATTCACTAACATATATTTGCTATCTTATGTGACTCTTTAAGCGAATGTGGCTGTAATTTGATAATGTTATATATGATTTTAGTGATTTCATTAAATTTGACGATGTCTCGGTCAGAGCATTAGAGGCTATAAATGCTCATCATTAATAAAGTCATTGATTGGGAGAATTTTCATTACGGTATACAGGATTAGATGATGAAAGTTATGATGTGTGTAATTAGTTACATTGTAATCAAGATGAATAGTCTTTGTTGTGTAATTAGTATACTTGATATCAACGATTGACACTTTGTTAATATTTGATTGGTCAATATTGTGGGGACCGAAATCTCGACATCCAAGGATCTCATTGGGTGGTGTCGTGCGATGTGACACCCAACAGGATACAACAAATGAACGGGAATAAATTTACAATACCAAGTCTTTATTTATAAACACGGCCTGAGTTTTACAATACTAAGTGAAAAGGAAAGAGAACTATACATCATAGCTACGCTTTCAGCACTAGCTATGCAAAAGCAAAGTCAACCATGCCCTAGATAGTTCGCACTAGCAACACCCAACTTACGGCGGCGTGCAGGGTTCCCTCTCGGTTGGAAACCCTGCAGGGGGTGCAGCCTCGTCATCGAACCCATTATCAGTCGTATAATCTACAAAAACTTGTTAACTACAAATATGAGCTTAAGACTTAGCAAGACTAACCCGTCTCACTAGACATATGCAGGGGTGAATACTAAACATGGGTAAGGAATAGCATAAAGGACACGCCTACAAGTGGATCCTTATAGTCATGTTTTAAGTAGCACAGGATGTTCTTTAGGCACGACACATCATAGACTTCACAATCCAACAAGAAATGCTTTGCTGATGATATGACATGCCCAAAGCACATAATGCTATTACAGGTAATGTATGGGGAAACTGAAAACTTTTAATTGTACTATCTCTAAGCCATACAAGGTTGCAAAACAATTATAATTCAATACATCGTATTCTCCTGGCATCTTTAGTATTTAACGTCACGACACAGTGAACAAGTGGTACTCTATTACCGCGAGGCACGGTGATTGCAATGAGGACACACCCGGTCAAAACGACACATACACACTTTCAGAAATGCCAGTGAGTACTTATAGTAGTACCTACATAGCACTTCAGTACTAGTCGTATATGGCCACCTTTCACCCAACACTCGAATTTCACCCAACACTTGAATGTGCCCACTAGCTGATTTACACCTCGCTGCCCTCAACCCACACCTATAAAACAGAACAGAATGCCTCGACAAACCAGTATCAAGCTACATCAGTTTACTGAAGCCCATTTCTCCAGTATGTCGCCTTTACAATTCAAGCTTGTCCAGTAGGGCCGCACACGACACGGGCCTTAATCAACACAGTCAGAGCTATGCAACCAAGATCACCTCTTGTCTCTTCCTACTCATCTCTGACCGGTCTCAATTTCATATTTATCAAACATTTCTTGATCCAATTCATCCCGTGTGATAACATCCTATCTGGGGAGTAGATTCCAACTACTCGTCTTCCACCAGATCGCTATGAATATAACCATGGCAATTACGACACGAGTAAGTTAGCTATTCTAACCACTCCCTGGGTTCTTTGGTCATGCAAGTGGATGTAAAACACCTTAAATGTAGTGCACAAACATCAGAAGATGTAAGGTGAATCGAAACTACAAAGACACTGTAAGGAACTTAAATGCAAACCGGGCTTGCCTGAATGTGAGTCCGGGTCTATGTTAGTTTCTGGCAGCTGGACTTCCAAAGCTTTCGGCTGCTCCTCGACTTCAGTTACTACATGTTATGCATATACTATATATGAATGATGTTGAAAATAAATAATATGTTTAAGGTCACAGGCTAATATCTTGTGAATCAAATAAGATTATGATCTTAAATGGCTTTGGAACTTCTGTGGTAGATATTAGGGACTATAATGGAGACTCTTGCAAAGAACAGGAGATGATCAAGGAAGTTTGTTGTCCCTAAAATTCCTACAAGTATAAACCTTCTCTGAATGTTAGTTGTTATTCTGGAGGTCTATCATGGCTACCAGTGGTTGTACCATGTATAGGGGGTCTCACTGGTTCTAGGAAAATTGTTTTCACAATTTTCTAAGTTTCCGACAGGGAGAAACTGATTTTACAAGTTTGGGGAAATTTCTGAAATTGATTTTTGTATTTTTCTCAATTTTTATCTACATAGGGATTTGGAACACAGATCAACCAAGTAATTGAAGTCCAATTAACTTGAAATTTTTACAGGATATCAAGTGTATTATAAGAGTGTTCTGACCAAAATTTGGAATTTTCCAATTAACAGAACAGGAGTAATTAATTTCCCAAGCAGTTAGCTCGAAGGAATTAATTATAATCATTCTGGGGGTTTCATGTCTAATAAATTCCGTCACTGCAAAGTGGAGATTAATATGAGTCTACCAAAATTTATTTGAAAATTTTTGAGCAATTCTACTAGGGGTAATGATTCTTGGAAGTTTGGGTAAATCCTGGAATTATTTTTCAACAGAAAATATTTGAATAAAGCAGTCGGTCCCACTCCATTTAGATGGGCCAATTGCAACTGAGCCACACTGGGGGCCACGGGGTTAACCCACACAGCCGCACTAGATCCAGAGCCGCAGCTGATCCGCACGCTCGCACGCGTCACTGACACGCGGGCCCCATGGCCTTCGTCTACCTCGCGACGCTCCGCTCGGCCGCGGCGGCGCTATGCCGGAAATCTTGCCACAACAGCTGCATCGACCTCCATTCCACTCGGCCCTGACCGCCTCGCCATAAAATTGACCGCACATCACAATGGTGGGGTCCAGTCACAGCGTCGATGGTCGGAAATGGCGATGCGACGACGGCGGCGGAGCTAGGGTTTCGGCCATAGTCGGAAACGCATGGGGATGGCAAAAAAGGCTCGGGGAAAAGCTAGAAATATTCATGGGAGCATGAGGATGATGATTTGGAGGTGTAAATGTCGTGAATGGTCGGCAATGATGAGTTCGATGGTGAACCGCGGCTTCTTCACCGGCGGCGACCAAACCTCGGCTATATCTGTCCATACTCGATGGTTTTCAAATCTTTTTGATCGGAGTGTTCACAGGGAGTTAGGTAAACCATACCTTCACTATTTCCATGATTTATTAAACGTATAAAATGAATTAAATCCCTAACCTAGAGACATAGGTATGAACTATCATCGGGAAAAATGGAAATAAGAACGCTACAAGGCATGGCATGGCTTGAAACTTGGTGAGCATGCGTAAGGCGCCATTACAAACCTTTATCTTATAGAAGTCGGGGCCTGTAGAGGCTTCCTCCGGCTTGTCGATGGAGGACAGAGGTGGTTCTTTGGCGGCTTCACCGGCAGTCCTCGGAAAACTGCGGAATACTGCGCAACCGGTTGAGAAAACGTCGAACCACAAGATGGAGAAGGTGCGCAAGTAAGTTGTGCACAAGTTTGCTAAGGAACTCCCAACCGATCCTTGGCTAGACGGCAAGTTATCGTAGGAATCCTGAGGGATGGTCGGCGGCGCACGAGCGAGGCAGAAATGCGGCGTGGGGAGTAAAAATCGAACGGGAACTCGACGCCGGTGACCAGGGGGTATAAATAGGCATCGAGGGACGAGGGGAGCTTGCCACGGCACAATCAAGTAGGCAGCTCGGTGGCTTGCATGCCGGGAGGTGTCGCCACAGAGCGCCATCGTGAAAACAGAGGGGCATCTCGAGTTTGAGTCACTAGACAGTGGGTCCACAACCTCTTAAGCCTAACCATTTTGGAACTTCAATTCCCCTGCCAAACTTGCTCCAAAAATTCTAGATTTTTGTGGAGAGGCTCAAATAAATATCTGGAATTTGATTCTGAAATGAAAACTTCAAATTTATCAAGTTTCAGTTGAAATTCAAATTTGAATTTGAATTCAATCCAAAGGAACCACTGAATTAAATAGCAAATGAGTTTCAAAAATTGTGAAACTTCTTGGATAAGTCAGGCAAGTCATGCTGATCATTATGGTGTGTTCAAATTTTATGCTCAAATAAGTTCGAACAGTATTTAAAATTTGAACGTAAATATGGCTTGAGTTTGTTAAGCGTCTCAAATAAAATAGCAAATGGAATTCAAAAATCATGAAACATTGCAGGAGAGCTATTTGGAATATTATGAGGCCATGGAAAAATATATAGCCTGATATTTGAATATTTTGACAGAGTCTAAATGTACAGTGCCATATTCAAATTAATTTGAATATATTTATTATTGCATAGTGTTTTGCCCTAGATAAACCCATTCAAGAAAATCAAAAATTTGTAGGGAGGTCAATTGAATTATCCGAGGGTCATTGGTGAAGTCCAATCCCCATGCTAATACAATTTAACAGGAGTAAAAGAATTATTTATCATGAGATCCAGTTAATGTGTATGACCATAATTGATCTTTACTATTGTTGAAAACAAACTGGTAACTAAACTTCATATTAAGGAAAAAACTGGGATTTTACATTCCTCCCCCTTAAAAGAATCTCGTCCCGAGATTACAAAAGGAAGGATAACTGAAAAAAGATCTAATGAACATATGCCGCTAACAAGTTCGGATAGTTCGTTCTAAGGTATTCCTCGCTTTCCCACATTGCTTCTTCAGCGGTGTGGTTGCCCCACAAGACATTGTAGAAATGCAAGGTGCGGCTTCTTGTGGTGCGAGTCTTCTCATCGATTACCTGGGTTGGATGCTCAGAGTAAGTAAGATCTGGTTGGAGAGCTTCCAGATTTTCCATACGGACGGCAACTGGGGCCTTGAGATATTTCTGCAACTGTGAAATGTGAAATACATTGTGGACCCCTGAAAGCGACACTGGTAGCTCTAGCCGATAGGCCACCAGTCCACATTGTTCAATCACTGCGAATTGCCCAATGAAGTGTGCGGCTAGCTTCCCTTTTACTCCAAAGCGATGAATCCCTTTCATTGGGGATACACAAAGGTAAACTTGATCCCCGACATCGAAGTAAAGAGGTCGACATCGTTTGCCCGCATTACTTTTCTGACAAGATTGAGTAGCCTTGAGGTTGGCTTGAATAACTCGCACTCGTTCTTTGGCTTCATTCACCAGATCAATACCATATATCACTCGTTCACCGGATTCACACCAATTCAAAGGTGTGCGGCACTTCCGGCCATAAAGAGCTTCATATGGTGCCATCTGGATGCTAGCCTGATAACCATTGTTGTATGAAAACTCCGCCAATGGTAGATGATTATCCCAATTCTTACCATGGTGGATGGCACACGCACGGAGCATATCTTCTAGCACTTGGTTTACTCGCTCTGTTTGACCATCTGTCTGAGGATGGTAAGCTGAGCTTCATATCAACTTGGTACCCAGTGATGCGTGGAGCTGCTCCCAAAATCGAGCAACAAATAAGGTTCCACGATCTGATATGATAGTGCGGGGTACTCCGTGTAGGCACATGATCCTGGCAATATACAACTCTGCATATTGTCGTGCCACATAATTGACATTTACTGGAATAAAGTGATCCAACTTGGTGAGTCGGTCGACTATCACCCAAATCGAGTCATGCTTACGAAAGGTGAGAGGTAATCCAACAATGAAATCCATGCTAATGTGCTCCCATTTACAGGCCGGTATGCTCAAAGGTTGAAGTTGTCCGCCTGTCTTCAGATGGTTGGCTTTCACCTGCCGACACGTATCGCATTCGGATACGTACTTCGCTATCTCCCTCTTAATCCGAGTCCACCAAAATTTCTTCTTTAAGTCTTGGTACAATTTGTTACATCCCGGATGAATTGTATACTTGGACAAATGGGATTCATCCAATATCTTCTTCTGAAATTCCTCATTGCAGGGCACCACGATGCGGTTTTTGAACCAGATGGTACCGTCATCGTCACATCAGAGACACTTCATCTCCCCCTTCTTCATTCTTCGGCGAATATGTGATATCCCTTGTCTTTCTTCCGAGCCTCTACAATATCTTCCCTTATGGTAGGAACGAGAGCTAGATTGTAGAGCGACCCATATGGAACCAAGTAGAGACTCGGCTCTTCTTGTTCTATCAAAGTGATAGAAAGATTATTGACATGGGACTTGCGACTCAGCGCAACTGCAACTACATTCGCCTTGCCAGGATGGTAGTGGATCTCAATCTCGTAGTCTTTGATCAATTCCAACCATCTTCGCTGTCGCATACTCAAGTCCTTTTTGGTGAAGATGTACTTCAAGCTTTTGTGATCGGTGTAGAGATGCACTAGGTTGCCCAATAAATAGTGTCTCCACATATTCAATGCAAGTACCACGGCAGCGAGCTCAAGATCATGAGTCAGATAATGCTGCTCATGGTTCTGAAGCTGTCGTGTTCCATAAATGATCACCCTTCTGTATTGCATTAATGCACAACCCAAACCAATCCCAAATGCATCAGAATAAACATCAAATGACCTGGTTGTGTATGGTTGGGCTAGTACCGACGCTGTTGTGATGTGTTTCACTAATGCTTGAAAACCATCCTCACATTCCTTCATCCATACGTACTTCTTTCCATTCTCTAGAAGTTCCATCATTGGTTCAGCTATCTTGGAGAAACATGGAATGAACCTCCGATAATATCCTGATAAACCCAGGAAGCTTCGAACTTCATGTATAGACTTTGGAGACTCCCATTTGAGTACTTGCTTAATCTTGCTTGGATCAACTGCAATCCCCTCGGCAGATATTATGTGCCCTAGAAATGGCACTTGGCTGATCCAGAACTCACATTTGCTTAATTTGGCATACAGCTTGTGGTCTCGCAATATTTGAAGCACGATGCGCAAATGTTGAGCATGTTCTTCTTCGTATTTTTAATACACAAGGATGTCGTCGATGAAGACCACGACAAACTTGTCCAATTCTGGCATGAACACAAAATTCATGAGATACATTGAATGTGCCGGTGCATTGGTCAATCCGAAGGACATGACAAAGTACTCATACAATCCATACCTCGTCGAGAATGATGTCGTAGGTATATCCTCTGGTCGAATCCTGATCTGATGATGTCCAGAACGAAGATCCATCTTTGAGAACACCTTGGCACCCACCAATTGGTCGAACAAAATATTCGATGCGTGGTAGTGGATACTTATTCTTGATTGTGACAGCATTGAGTGGACCATAGTCCACACATAGTCTTAATGTCTTATCTTTCTTCTCCACGGACAATGTAGAACAGCCCCAAGGTGATGAACTTGGATGGATGAAACCCGTGTCTGTAAGTTCCTTCAGCTGCTCTTTCAGTTCTACAAGTTCCTTAGGTGCCATCTTATATGGCTTCCTAGAGATCGGCACTGTTCCCTGCACGAGTTCAATCTTAAACTCGACATCTCTATCGGGTGGCATACCAGGAAGATCTTCGGGAAATATGTCTGGATACTCACATACCACTGGAATGTCCTCAAGTTTAAAGGCCTCAGTGTTTTAAGTAGTTGGAGTCACTTGGATAATACTGCCAAGAGTGAGAGCATGGGGAGGGTAGAGTGGAGAATTCAGATATATCCTTCGAGGAACGATGTCAATAATAGCACAGTTGTACTGCAACCATGCCATCCCTGAGATGACATCTACTTTTGATGCTCCAATATAATGAGAGAGATAGGGTATATGTTCCCACCCAGATCAAGAGGTACCCTATGGACCATCTCATCTCCTACTACATTCCCACCCGGAGAACAAATCATATATGGGGTTTTTGTGGGAACGATAGGCAACTAATATTGAATGACATAAGAGTTGCTAATAAAGTTGTGGGAAGCACCGAAGTCAAAGAGGATGACTACGGGATGACCAAGGAGAGAGAACGTACCCGTGAATACGGGTGCACCTTTTGGAACGTCCTCGATGGCGAGGTGGTGGACGTTGCCGGCTCTGGGGGCTGGCTTCTTGGGCTGGTTTGCCCTCTGGTACGATGACTGTCCTCTACTCTATGGGCAGTCCTTTGCGAAGTGCCCCGTACGAGCACACGTGAAACACGTGTACGGGGTCTGGCCGGCAGGGAAGGGAGTACGGAATGCCGGTGTACGCGGTGGAGGTGGAAGTGCATGCGGAATCATCCCCTGCTGCCGCTGTGGACAGAAGTCGGTGTTGTTGAACGGGCGACCACGAAACATCGGTACACCATTCGATACTTCTGCGGAGCACACCTTCCGCTGCTCTGTGGATCACTCCTTTTCTTTTTCTCAAAGAACAGCCCCCTAGTAGCGTCCTCCTGCACGATCGCAACATTGACCATGTTGTTGAAGCTGCCGCTATTGAACAAGGCAATCTTGTCCTTCATCTTGGGGTTCAAACCCTGATAGAAGCATTCACGCTTCCTATCTTCCATACTCACTTGGTCCTGAGCATACTGGGCCAAGTGGTTGAATGCCTTGGAGTACTCGTAAGCACTCCTTCCTCCTTGCCTCAACTCCAAGAACTCTTGAAGCTTCCTCCTCATAATACTGGGAGGTATATGATAGGCGCGAAATGCCTCCCCGAAATCCTCCCAACTCACGACATAGTCGGCTGGTCGTGCGGCAAGATAATTTGCCAACGATGCACCAACAAATCCTTGTAACTATTGGGCCGCGAACAGGGTCTTCTGATGTTCGATCATTCGGAGCAAAGTAAACTTTCCTTCGATGGAGCGGAGCCAGTTGTCCGCCTCGAATGGTTCATCGGCCTCCATGAAGACCGGTGGGTGCGTTGATATGAAGTCCGAGTATGAACTCGGAGAGGGCTGTCATGGACCCGCATCTGGTTGCCCCCCCTTGAGGGGATGAATGTTGAACCAAAGTCCGCAGCAACTCCATTTGCTCGTCGCACGAGCTGAGCACTGCCGCGAGAACCTCCGCTAGACTCCTTAGAAGTTCAGGAGGTGGTGGTGGTGGAACTTGTTGTTGTAGTGTCGCAGCTGGCTCCTGGGTCGGAGATTCGTCCTCACGACCACGACTTGAACCTCCCATTTCACGCGTCGAACACGTACGCACCATTCTACATCCATACGATTTAAAATCAGCACATGTTTGCTTTTCCTTCATCCATTTCATATTACCGTAGTGCGAATATTGACAAGGGAATAAGTGCATAACATTCACATATATTGATAAAGTACAAACTTTATACAAGATATAATATATCTTCACCAAGTTTATAGTAGTGAACTCCAAAATGACAGACTCCCACTACGGAAGTGCATCTCTACCATACTTGGTCCCCATGAGACGTCATACACACCTTGTCATCTTATACATACCCACTACTATTTTTAATATGACACAAACATGGCCACAAAATAAACACGAGCAACTACTAAACTATATGTTGCCCCATGATTGCAGGAAAGCTGCCCCATCCTGCTCCGATACGTCCTATTCGATGTACTTGAGTATCTCAGGATCTTCTTCTTCCTCCTCGTAATTCGAAAGCACTTGCTCACCCATCTTCAGTGGTATATCATGGGCCGGTGGATACACCACTGGTTGCAATTGTGCTTCGGCCTCAATCACATTATCCTGAAATTGTTCTGCCTCGTACTCCCAATTCTGAGCTTCCTCAATGGTTGTGTCTCGTTCCTCGGTGACTACCAACAGCTACTCCTGCTGTTGTTGCACCGCCAACTGACTCACTTGCAGCTCACCACGAGCTTGCTGCAGTTCATTGTGAGTTTGCCGTTGTTCGGCATGAGCTTTTCGTAGTCTAGTGCGAGCGTGATGCAGCTGACTCTCGCACTTATTCAGCCGGTGTTTTGTTGGAGCTAGGAACGAACGTAGGTTCTCATTGATATAATCAAGAGTATCTCCCCGTTCGGTCGCTTGCCTCAAGGCTTCGACTTGCTCCTTAATAACTGCACCTTGAGCAAGAACCACTATGTTGGATGCAGCCGCATACGTTCCAAGTGTTGTCGAGGTTGTGTTGCCATACGGTGTATAGGCTGCAACCATGCGACGCTGCCACTCAAAACCAGCCACACCACGGACTGGAAGAAGAGCAAATGGAGTGTCAGCCATGGCATCTTGATGAAGCTCGCAAAGCTTCATAAGCGCTTCGCCCGCTGCGATTCCCCAAGTGTCCTCCAAATGAGCTCCCTAGATAGTGACCAAAAAAGGAGCCCATCCATAACGACGTGGACTAGCAGGTATGTCGACCAGGACGGTGCATGACAGAACGCCTCTGTCAACCGTTTCTTGACCCCAATAGCATGGCATTTCGATGAAGCCAAACAGTTGGAGCATCTCCTGCAGCATGCTCAGGAAGCCCGGATGGCTAGCGCATGTGGAAAATATCCATCCTCCTGGCAATAACATCATCACATCCACCATCTGTGTAAAAGATACTTGAACAATGAGAAGGTTTCCAACTTCCAACGGTTCAAGAAAAATTTAAAACTGGAGTTGTAATCACAGTCTGTTCCAGCTGACCTTCCTGTATAAATTCAAAGTTTTCATACAGAAAACATCAGAACCAGATGTTGGGTTGAAAACAAAAGTTGTAGTACACTTTAAAACATTTCCATATTGTACTCATACAGCTCCAGGTGAGCTAGGAAGTAGAATATATACAGGTTTAAAGTTGACCCAAGTTTTCTGGAAATTTTGACAGAACCTCCCCTGTATATGTGGTGATTCCCACAATTTATACAGGTATATTAAAACCATATATGGAGGTAATGACAAAATAAACATTGTATAACATCAATTTAACAATCCATAAGTAAAATATTTTTGCCTTGAACTATTTGTTTCACAGGTATATCGTGCAAATTCAAAACTATGCGCAAACTGTTTCAAGTTTGGGTCTACCAGAACCAAGTTTGCGACAATAGGGATTAAACACAGTTACAAAAAGATTCAGGCCATGAATGCAACATTAAGTTGATAGAGGACTTCCTAAACTGTCCATAAATGTATATGTATGACCATGTCACTATTCGGGATCAAAAGCTATAACTATCCAAACTTAACAGATGAACTGACTAGTTTTTAACAGCAGCCCCGCAGTTCACTGTTTTGAACTCGAAATTTGAATTGACTCATATCCGAATCAGGAAAACATTTGAATAGAAAAACTGTATATATACTTCTACCCTTTCCATATATGTGTCACAACAAGGCAGAAGATTTTTCTACCGCGAGTTATGGCACAAATACAGAGACTGGTACAATGGTATGGTCATCTGGAGCAGTTTAAGCATACCGCAAATTTCAACAAATTATCAAGCTTTTCTGCCTTGATGGTCAACAGAAAAGTTGTAGAAGTCTTCAAGAGCTTTCGATCAATATAGCATACCCCTATGTAATTTTTCAACCAACCAAGATTACAACCTGACGAAGTTGAGCAAACTTCTGCCAGAAATCAAGAAGCTTGGTTCTAACCCTTTCTCCAGTCGAAACTCATTTTGCGGAGTCCGAGACTACCAGCAAATGATAGTCAGACTTTCCAAAATGTAATGCAACTATTCTTTCATTGAGGATGGTCAAGTATGAAAGTAGATACTGACGGTACTATGTGCATCACCAAAGAAAATTCTAACCGATATTTCCGGATACGTTTATAGGTGGTCCTAGTATCGTTTACTCGCAAACGTGTTCTACATGGGTCACTACCGTAGTTAGTCTTGCAGAAGACAAACAATCCCCTATCACACCTGCACACCACAAGGGCGGTTCGGGGAAACACGACACGCAGTCACAATAATAATATATAGGAAAGTAAATGCATACGACTCTGGTATGAGTCGCCCTCGAGCGATGTCATGTATCGAGGTACATAGTTGTAATATGTCTGTACAGCAAAGACTCCCGCACGAACCGGCTCATACACGCTCGAGCATACATGTTTCGCATGCTCCCATAGAACATGAATAGTTCTAGAGACGCATACTATCGGGTAATTCACCACCCGACAGCGGCTCCCACTAACTTTGAAGCACGTTGGGGTACTGCGTGTCAATGGTTCTCAGAAACATGGAATGTTTCAGAGACTCCTATTAACATTTCCGTGCCAAGCAACGGAAAGACTTCCATGCTACCTCTCGCATGGTGAGCTTACCACAATTGATCCGCTTATGGTGGCGTATCTTACCTCTTACCTGACGTCGGAGCGTCGTTACAGAATATATTAACACATAGTTAGTTTACCACCTTTATATCATATACTATTATTAATACTCCTTATATGGGCATATAGCTAATTCCGCACTCAATAATCCTAAGTTTTGAAAATATGCTCTTTTCAAGCACATTGTTCCCAATGATGCTCTGATACCATGTTTGTGGATCGGAATCCCGACATCCAAGGATCTCATTGTGTGGTGTTGTGCGATGCGACACGCAACAGTATACAAGAAAAGAACGGGAACAAATTTACAATACCAAGTCTTTATTTATAAACACGGTGGAAATTTTACAATACTAAGTGAAAAGGAAAGTGAACTATACATCATAGCTACGCTCTCGGCACTAGCTATGCAAAAGCAAAGTCATCCATGCCCTGGATACTTCGCACTAGCAACACCCAACTTACGGCGGCGTGCAGGGTTCCCACTCGGCTGTAAACCCTGGAGGGGGTGCAGCTTTGTCATCGAACCTGCCATCAGTCGTATAATCTGCAAAAACTTGTTAACTGCAAATGTGAGCTTAAGGCTCAGCAAGACTAACCTGCATGACTCGACATATGTAGGGGTGAATACTAAACATGGGTAACGAATAGCATAAAGGACACGCCTACAAGTGGATCCTTATAGTCATGTTTTAAGTAGCACATGATGTTCTTCAGGCACGACACATCATAGACTCCACAATCAAACAAGAAACGCTTTGATGATGATATGACATGCCCGAAGCACATAATGCTATTACAAGTAAAGTATGGGGAAACTGTAAACTTTTAATTGTACTATCTCTAAGCCATACAAGGATGCAAAAGAATTATAATTCAATACATCGTATTCTCCTGACGTCTTCAATATTTACTACGTCACAACATAGTTAACAAGTGGTACTCTATAATCGTGAGGGACGGTGATTGCAATCAGGACACACCTGGTCAACACGACACATACGCACTTTCAGAAATGCCACGAGTACTTACAGAAGTACCTACATAGCACTTCAGTACTAGTCGTATAGGGCCACCTTTCACCAAACACTCGAATGTCGAACCGGTCGATTCGCCACGAGCAGGAGGTCACTATGTGGGACGTACTCTGACATGCCCACTAGCTAATTTACACCTTGCTGCCCTCAACCCACACCTATAAAACGGAACGGAATGCCTTGACAAACTAGTATCAAGCTACGTCAGTTTATTGGAGCCCATTTCTCCAGTATGTCACCGGTACAATTTAAGCTTGTCCAGCAGGGCCGCACACGGTAGGGGCCTTAATCAACACAGTCAGAGCTATGTCACCAAGATCACCTCTTGTCGCTTCCTACTCATCTCTGACCGGTCTCAATTTCATATTTATCAAACATTTCATGATCCAATTCATCCCATTTGATATTATCCTATCTCGCGGGTAGATTCCAACTACTCGTCTTCAACCGGATCCCTATGAATATAAGCATGTCATTTACTACACGAGTCTGTGAGCTATTCTAACCACTCCCTGGTTTCTTTGTTCATGCAAGTGGATGTCAAACACCTTAAACGTAATGCACAAACACTTGAAGATGTAAGGTGAATGAAAGCTGGAAAGCCACTGTAAGGAACTTAAATGCAAACTGGGGCTTGCTTGAATGCGAGTCCGAGTCTATGTTAGTTTCTGGCAGCTGGACTTCCAAAGATTCCGACTGCTCCTCGACTTCAGTTACTACACGTTATGCATATACCATATATGAATGACGTTGAAAATAAATAATATGTTTAAGGCCACAAGGTAATACCTTGTGAATCAAATAAGACTATGATCTTAAATGGCTTTGGAACTTTTATGGTAGATACTAGGGACTATAATGTAGACTCCTGGAAAGAACAGGAGATGATCAAAGAAGTTTGTTGTCCCTAAAATTCCTACAATTATAAACATTCTCTGAATTTCGGTTGTAATTCCGTAGATCTATCGTCGCTACCAGTGGTTGTACCATGTAGAGGGGGTCTCAATGGTTCTAGAAAAATTGGTTTCACAATTTTCTAAGCTTCCTATAGTGAGAAACTGATTTTACAAGTTTGGGGAAATTTCTGAAATTGATTTTTGTATTTTTCTAAATTTTTAACTACATAGAGATTTGGAACAATGATCAACCCAGTAATTGAAGTCCAATGAACATGAAATTTTTGCTGGACATCAAGTGTATAATTAAGAGTGTCCTAACAAAAATTGGGAATTTTCCAATCTACAGAACAGGAGTATTTAATTTCCCAAGTAGTTAGCTCAAAGGAATTAATTATAACCATTATGAGGGTTTCATGTCTAATAAATTTCATCACTGCAAAGTGGAGATTAATATGAGTATACCAAAATTTATTTTGAAATTTTTGAGCAATTCTACAAGGAGTAATGATTTTTAGAAGTTTAGGTAAATCCTGGAATTATTTTCCAACAGGAAATATTTGAATAAAGCAGTCGGTCCCACTCATTTTAAATGGGCCAATCGGAAATGGACCACACTGGGGGCCACAGGGTTAACCCGCACAGCCGCACTGGATCTGGAGCCACGGCTGATCCGCGTGCTTGCATGCGTCGCTGACACGCGGGGCCCACGGCCTTCGTCTACCTCGCGACGCGCTGCTCGGCCGCGGCGGTGCTGCACCGGCGAGCTCGCCGCGACAGCTGCGTCGACCTCCTTTTGACTCGGCCCCGACCTCCTAGCCATAAAATCGACCGCACATCAGAATGGTGAGGTCCAATCACGGCGGCGACGGTCGAAAATGGCGATGCGACGACGGCGACGGAGCTAGGATTTTGGCCATCGTAGGAAATGCATGGGGATGGCGAAAAAGGCTCGGGGAACAGCTAGAAACATTCCTGGGTGAATGAGTATGATAATTTGGAGGTGCAAATGCCGTGGAATGGTCGACAATGATGAGTTCAATGGTGAACCGCGGCTTATTCACCGGCAGCGACCGAAACTCGGCTACCTCGGTCAATACTCGATGGTTTTCAAATTTTTTTTGATCCGGAGTGTTCATAGGGAGTTAGGTAAACCATACCTTCACTATTGCCATGATTTATTAAACGTATAAAACGAATTAATCTCTGACCTAGAGACATAGGTATGAACTATCATCAGGAAAAATGGATATAAGAACGCTACAAGGCATGGCATGGCTTGAAACATGGTGAGCATGCGTAAGGCGCGATTACACACCTTTCTCTTATAGAAGTAGGGGCCTGTAGAGGCTTCCTCCGGCTTGTTGATGGTGGGCAAAGGCGGTTCTTTGGCGGCTTCACAGGCGGTCTTCGGAAAACTGGGGAATACCACGCAAGCGGCTGAGAAAACGCCAAACCACAAGATGGAGAAGGTGCGCAATAAAGTTGTGCACAAGTTTGCAAAAGAACTCACGATTGATCCTTGGCTAGACGGCAAGTTATCGTCGGAATCCTGAGGGAAGGTCGGCGGCGCGCGAGCGGGGCAGAAATGCGGCGTGGGGAGTAAAAACCGAACGGGAACTCGACGCCTGTGACCAGGGGTCTAAATAGGCATGGAGGGACGAGGGGAACTTGCCACGACGCAAGCAAGCAGGAAGCTCGGTGGCTTGCATGCCGGGAGGTGTCGCACCGAGCGCCATCGTGAAAACAGAGGGGCAGCTCGAGTTTGAGTCACTGGACAGTGGGTCCCACAGCCTCTTAAGCCAATCCATTCTGAAACTTCAATTTCCCTACCAAACTTGCTCCAAATATCCTAGATTTTTGTGGAGAGGCTCAAATAAATATCTGGAATTTTATTCTGAAATCAAAACTTCAAATTTATCAAGTTTTAGTTTAAATTCAAATTTGAATTTGGATTTGAATTCAATTCAATGGGGCCAATGAATTAAATAGCAAATGAGTTTCAAAAATTGTGAAACTTCTTGTATAAGTCAAGCAATTCATGCTAATCATGATGGTGTATTCAAATTTTATGTTCAAATAAGTTTGAACAGTATTGAAAATTTGAACGTAAATATGGCTTGAGTTTGTTAAGCGTCTCAAATAAAATAGCAAATGGAATTCAAATATCTTGAAACTTTGCAAGAGGGTTTTTTTGAATATTATGAGGCTATGGAAAAATGTATAGCCTCAGATTTAAATATTTTGGCAGGTCCTAAATGTACAGTGCCATATTCAAGTTAATTTGAATACGTTTAGTATTGCATATTGTTTTGCCCTAGCAAAACCCATTCAAGAAAATCCAAAATTCTCAAGGAGGTCACTTGGATTATCCTAGGGTCATTGGTGATGTCTAATCCCCATGTTAATAACATTTAACAGGAGTAAAAGAATTATTTTTGATGAGATCATGTTCATGTGTATGACCATAATTGATTTTTACTATGGTTGAAAACAAACTGGTAACTGAACTTCATATTAAGGAAAAACTGAGATTTTACAAATATAATTTAACGTGTGATCTTTTTGGCTAACATATGTTCATGAACAGTATGTTGCTGACACTGGTAATACGGCTGCCAAATCCTGGCTAGCTCCAGGATGCAGCCGGCGATTAGGATAACTAGGGTGGGGGCACCTAATAGGAGACCCTATCTGTAAACAATTCGCGACAAGCTATAGCAGAGAGCGTCTCAGATAACCTACATAGAGGAGACAAGCTTCCCTAAAGCCCATCTCAGATAGGTTAATAAATCTGCGATGCGCTACAATATAGATCATCTCGGATCAGCCAATATATCTGTGACGTGCTTCATAAGGGCCTGTCACGCATGTATGCTGATGGACAATGTGCGCCACAGGCGTCTCCAATCACCTCGTAAAGTTTGTCTGTTATGACACAAAGAAAGGAGACGTGCTTCTTTTAAGCATGTCTCACAGCTAATCTGATCGGCGACGCGCCTTGCCGCTCGTCTCTGATGACAACGTAATGCGAGACGCGATGACGGAGATGCACAGTTTGTTCGTCTCCCTTCTTCTTTCGGACAAGTCTCGTATGAGCCTTTCTTACGTAGTGTCATGCCCCCGGCAGGCAGGAAAAATAATGTTATTGAGATGATGGAGGCTGAGACATTTGATGATCGACTTACTAATATCAATATGCCACACATAAATGAGGATACGATCGCATGGGCTAGGAATGACATTGAGAGAGCAACTGGTGATGCTTCCGCTCTTCAAATGAGAACATGTGAGTTTGAGGCAGATAGAGTTCCATCACAAAATGAAGCCGCCGCCGACGACGACGATGATACCTATATCACTGATGGTCATTTAGCTTCAATGGGGGGGACAACAGCGAAGATGATGATTTTTTTTATATATAAAAGTACTGTTTGAGCTGTGAACTATTTGTTTTTATTTTGAAAAGATAGAAGGCACTCTTCTATTTTAGCAGCAAGCCTAGAAGCAAGGCAGTTTTCGAAAGAGGGACTGAAGCCAATTGGTTAGCGTCAGTACTCATCCCTTTAGCTTCCTTCTACACTTCAACTTCCACTGCAAGCGGTTATTGCACGAGAGGCAGTTTCCTTGGGAACCCGCCCCCCATTGCCTAGAGCTGGGGCTATTATGAAATCAGCGTCTAACCAAAGTCCAGCTTTCTTAGCTTCATTCTTGATAATCCTGTAACCAGTTTGGGCCACCACTTCTCCATAGGTGTCATGAAAAAAGAACCAATAATGCAATGATCGTGTTTCGTGGCAATAGATCCTAATGCCACGAACTACTACAATCGTGGCAACAGATTCTAATGCAATGATTGTGTTGTTCTGTGGCGAAAGATACTAATGTAACGAACTAGTGATTCGTGGCAACAGATCCTAATGCAAAGATTGTTTTCTATGGCAATAGATCCTAACGCTTCGAACTAGTGAATCATGGCAAAAGTTGCTTGTGCAACGATTGTGTTCTGTGGCGATAGATCCTACAATCACGAACTAGTAAATCGTGGCAAAAGATACTAATGCAATGATTGTGTTCCATGGCGATAGATCCTAACGTCACGAACTAGTGAATCATGGCAAAAGTTGCTAATGCAACAATTGTGTTCTGTGGCAATAGATCCTAAGGCAACGAACTAGTGAATCGTGGAAAAAGTTTCTAATGCAACGATTGTGTTCTGTGGCGATAGCCACAAACTAGTAAATTGTGGCAAAAGATCCCTGTGCAAGGATTTTGTTCTGTGACGATAGATCCTAAGGCCACAAACTAGTAAATTGTGGCAAAAGATACTAATGCAATGATTGTGTTCTGTGGAGATAGATTCTAATGATACGAATTGATGAATCGTAGCAACAGATCCTAATGCAACCATCGTGTTCTGTGGTGATAGATCCTAATGCCAAAAACTGGTGAATCATAGCAGCGGATCATAATACAACAATTGTGTTCCATGGCGATAGATCCTAACACCATGAACTAGTGAATCGTGGCAAAAGTTCCTAATGCAACCATTGTGTTCCATGGCAATAGATCTTAAGGCCACGAACTAGTAAATCATGGCAACAGATCCTAATGCAATGATTGTGTTTCGTGGCGATAGATCCTAAGGCCACAAACTAGTAAATCGTGTCAAAAGATACTAATGCAATTGTCGGTACCCTAAAAACCGTACACCCCTTGAGGTTACAAAGATCTCCAAGAAAAGTCATCTACTTGATTTGAAGACCTTTGGAGGCCCACATGTCAGATATAACCGGACCCGCTTCTCCAACATGGTTAATCCCAGGGTCGCCACGTGTACTATCAAACTGGAGCTACCACCCACAAGGGGTAAGCTCCGGGCCATGTACCGAAATGGCACCTCCAGACTTAACCCCAGACCGAGAGAAGCTCCGGACCTGACACGTGTCAGGTAGCTCCGGAGCTACCTGTTTCCCACAGTATGCTCCAGAGCTGCCACGTGTCCAATCGTCGGATCTTCAGCCTCTAACCTCCGGAAGCCCCGACAACGGCTCCGGATCTTCAAAGGGGAATCAAGGACTTCAAGACCCAATTAAGTGTCATTAATACCATATTAATGACACTTAAATGGACGACCTTAACACCAGTAACAGTGCTGTCAAAGCCCATTACCCGGTCATTAAGGACAATTAAATGTGTTAAATAAGTGTCAATACTAGTAACTGCCGGGGCCACATGTCGGGCCAGGCTAACTTGTAACGGCCTGCCCTTGTACTATAAAAGGACAGGTCGACAACACGTTCAAGGAGGGACACGCACCATAGACGCTCAACACAAGCTCATACAGCTAATACAACACCAACACACCCGTGGAGTAGGGTATTACGCTCAGGCGGCCCGAACCACGTAAACTCTTGTGTCTCCTGCATCATCTACTATTCACCTTCTTGAATCTCCACGCGCCCACACCGAACATCAAACTCCTCTAACGCTTTAGTAGTGTCGGGAGATCTGCCGGTTCCAAACCACCGACAGTTGGCGCGCCAGGAAGGGGCGCCTGAGATTTTGAGAATGGTGAACTCAGCTGCTGGATCATCCAACGGTCAACCTGCTGCTCAGGCTGTTGGGGGCAATCCCTCCAATATGCAGCCACCAGCAGGAGCCTCAGCACCAGCAGGAGTCACACTCCCACCAGCAAATCATGCTGGGCAACGTGATGGTGCGCCGGCGTCAATCACTGCGTCAGCAAATCATGAGAACCCGTAACACGCGCTCCATGCAGCGCGTGCTCTTCTCCAATGCCCACCACTTCCGGATGCATCCCGGGATGCATTGGAACAGTGGAGGGCCGATGTGGAACATTTGGTTGTAGCAGCAGCCGAACGCCTAACAATCAGGGTCCTCCTCCTTTAGGACGAGCCCCATCGCAGCGGCGGACTTTGTCTGGTAGACTTGGTCCACACGTTTCCAATAGCAGGAGACGTGCTGCATCACGAAAAGTGACGTCATTGCCCTCCGGGGCACGACGCACTCACACGGTATCAAGGCTCTCAACTCATGACCTCCGGGCGGAGCTTGATCGCCGATACCATCAACAAGATGGCCGGGTCCATATTGAGCGTGCTCGTGAAAGACGAGAAGCTCAGGACCTTTCTACTCCTGAAGGAGTAGGAGGAGGCTGTTCAGCTCTGGCCATACATCTGCGTATGGTCAGGTGGCCACAGAAGTTCTGGCCTCACCTGCCGGAAAAATTCGACGGGACTGTCAATCCCACCGAGTTTCTTCAGATTTACTCCACTGCAATCTTGGCAGCTGGAGGAAACGAGGCTGTGATGGCCAATTATTTTCCAGTGGCCTTAACTGGGACCGCCAGGTCCTGGTTTATGAGCCTTCCACCCAACTCTATCAACAGTTGGGAGGAGCTGTGCCGGCAGTTCACCGCCAACTTCGGGAGTTCACACACCCGACCAGGCACTGAACTGGACCTTTTTGCAGTTGTGCAAAAAGGGGGAGAATCCCTGCGATCATTCATCCAGAGGTTCTCTCAGGTACGAAACACTATCCCTTCTATCTCTAGTGCCTCTGTCATTGTGGCATTCAGACAGTGTGTACGGGACAAGAAGATGTTGGAGAAACTGGCGATCAAGGAGATCACCAGCGTCACAGAACTCTTAAGCTTGGCTGACAAATGTGCCAGAGCTGCGGAGGGCCATGAGATGCACTCCAAACCAAACTCGGAATGTCACAAGAAATCCCCCAAAGAAGAAGCCGCTACATCCGGAGGTGGCAAGAAGAAAAAGAAGACCAACGGCAAGAAGAAGCCGTCGGCCGGCACATCCAACGTTGCAGCTGCTGCAACTCCGGGTGGCCGGGGGCCACGCCCCGAGAAGCGACCTCGACCGTATTCCGAAGACAGTAGTAAGCCCAAGGTGTGTTGCCCAATTCACAAAACGGGCAGCCACAGTTTGGAAGACTGCCGGGAGGTCCAAAACCTTGCTGAGTGCTACAACAAGCACCGGGAAGAATCTCCTTTCCGACAGAGGGAAGGAAAGCAAAAAGTCGTCGAAGCTCCGGCTGAAGAGGAGTTAGGATTTTAGGATCCCAAAAATGTCCTGAAGGCCATCTACACCTCCGTCGACGATGATTCTGATGTCTCTGACAACGAGCGTCGGAAGACCATGAACACCATTTTTGGTGGATCATGGGATATCACCTCCCGTCGCATCATCAAGACTATGCGTCGGGATATGGCCACTGTAGCTCCTACAGTCAGGCCGGAACCTCATCGGAAGTGGATGGACACAACCATCACTTTTGATGCTTCGGACTGCCCTCGGAGCATGGTTGGAGCAGGTCAGTTACCTTTGATGGTATCTCCTACCATCAACAACATCCAGCTCCACCACATCATGGTAGACGGAGGTTCGGGGCTTAACCTCATAAGCTTCGAAGCTTTTACTAGGCTTCAACTCCGACCTTTGGATCTCCACCCCTCTCGACCTTTCTCCGGAGTAGGTCCGGGGGCCATTACCCCACTCGGAGCTATTACTCTCCCCGTTACCTTCGGGACACGGGAGAAGTACTACACCGAGAATTTGGTCTTCAACGTCGCTCAGATGAACTTACCCTTCAATGCCATCTTGGGTAGGCCTGCCCTGTACAAATTCATGGTAGCTGCACATTATGGTTATCTGGTGTTGAAGATGCCAATGCCAGTAGGTGTTCTCTGGATCCGCGGAGATCGTACTACCGGAGTAACTGCTTTGGATGAACTCCATGCACTCACTACGGCGCAAGAGGAGGACTCCAGGCAGGAGCAAGCTCCAAAACCCCCGAGCATTCGTCAACGAGGCTCGACTTATGCACCTCGTGTGCAGCCAAGCAGCGACACCGACATTCCCGCCAAAGTCGTCCAAATCGGTTCCGATGCCGCTCAGACCACCCGTATATCGGGGGGATTGAACGACAAATAGGAACTCACGCTCATCACTTTCCTCCAGGCTAACGTCGACGTGTTTGCCTGGCAACCGTCACAAATGCCCGGGATCCCCAGGGAAGTGATTGAGCACAATCTGAAGATCTACCCCGACGCCCGGCCTGTGCATCAGAAGCCTCGGAAGCAATCCGTAGAGCGACAGAACTTCATCCGACAAGAAGTGAAGAAGTTACTTGAAGCTGGATTCATCCGAGAAGTCTTCCATCCAAAATGGCTGGCAAACCTAGTCGTTGTGCCCAAGGCCGGCGGGAAGCTTCGGATGTGCATCGACTACACCACACTAAATAAGGCATGTCCAAAAGATCCACTCCCACTACCTAGAATAGATCAGATAGTGGATTCCACCTCCGAGTGTGAATTACTGTGTTTCCTAGACGCATATTCCGGGTATCATCAAATCAGGATGTCTAGGGAAGATGAAGAGCATACTTCATTCATCACAGTAGATGGATTGTACTGTTACACAGCCGTGCCCTTCGGTCTCAAGAATGCAGCTTCAACTTTTGTACGAGCTATGTACAAAACTTTTGAAGAACTCATTAGAGACATAGTGGAAGTGTACGTCGATGACATCGTGGTCAAGGTCAGGAACAAGGAGTCACTGCTTGAAACCTTGCAGGCTGTCTTCGACAAGCTGCGGGCCACCCGCACAAAGCTAAACCTAGACAAGTGTGTCTTCGGGGTTAGCTCCGGAAAACATCTCGGTTTCCTGGTAAGTCACCGGGGCATAGAAGCTAATCCGGCAAAGATTAAGGCCATTGAAGACATGCGGCCACCAACCTGCATCAAAGACGTCCAAAAGTTAACTGGATGTCTAGCAGCCCTCAGCCGGTTCATCTCAAGACTGGCGGAACGGGCACTCCCCTTCTTCAAGTTATTAAGGAAGTCCGGACCATTCCAATGGTCCGAAGAAGCAGAGAAGGAATTTCAGGAACTGAAACAGTTCCTCACCACCCTACCAATTCTGGTAGCTCCGAACCCTGGTGAGCCTTTGTTGCTTTACATTTCAGCAACTGACGAAGTCGTCAGTATGGTTCTGGTTGCGGAGAGACCAGAGCTACCTCATACTCAGGAATCCAGAACCCTTCGGGAGGGTCCGGAGGTACCTGAAAGCGAGTCTGGGTCCCAGCTCCCAGACTCGAATCCACAAGAAGTCACTTCGGGAGACCCAGACCCCTCCGGGAGGGTCCATGTCGCTTCTGAAGAAGCCTCGGGTTCCTCCAGCCAGGACCCGGAGGTTCCCGAAGAAAATTCAGATTCCTCCGAGAGGATCCGGGTCAGTGAAGAGGAAGCTCCGGACCCCTCCAGGAGGGTCCGGACCATTCAGCGTCCAGTGTACTTCATTAGTGAAGTACTACATGATGCCAAGACTCGATACCTAGAGGTGCATAAGCTGCTCTATGCAGTTCTTATTGCCTCCAGGAAGCTTCGCCATTACTTCCAAGCTCACAAAGTCTCAGTGGTGACCTCTTACCCACTTCGAGCAATCTTGTATAATTCCAATTCAACTGGGAATATTGCAAAGTGGGCAGCAGAATTGGCTGAATTGGATCTTGAATTTATTTCAAGGCAAGCAGTCAAGATTCAAGCATTGGCAGATTTTGTGGCAGAATGGACTCCCTCTCCATCAAACCTTGGGGGCCCCAGTGAGCAGAAGTGAATGTAGGCCTAGAGGGGGGGGGGGGTGAATAGGCCTTCTTGAATTTCTCGGTTCCTGTAGCACTTCAACAAAAAGGTCAAATCCAGATATATCGGACTAGTCCGGTAAAGTGCGGACTAGTCCGGATTTCACGGGCTAGGTTGATCAAGTTAGGTCAATTTGATTGTTTCGTTGTCGTTTGCAGCGGAAATATAAACTATAATGACAGTTCAATAGTTGTATGTTAAGTTTATTGCAAGTATGATTCTTGTTCACTATTTAACTTCAATTCAACAACATGAATCAAACCCTAGATAATGTTGATCAACTAGAATGATGAACACAAACGAACAAGACACAAGATTTATCCCGTGGTTCGGTTACCACGAAGGCAGCCTACGTCCACGTTGAGGAGCCCACAAAAGGACCGGGTCTTTACCAACCCTTCCCTCGTCGGATCGCCACGAAGGCCAATCCTCTTCCACTAATCACACAGGGGTAAATCACCAAGTTGAAGGGGCGATCTCACAAGTTGAGAGCTCCCTTGATTACAAGTTTCAAAACCACCAATAACACACTTCGAAATATACAAATTGAGATGCAAGAGTGTGTTAGAGATTCAAACCAAGAGCTCAATCGTGTGCAAAGTGCCTCTCCAATGATCTACAAGTGATCTTCAAAGGATTGATCGATTTTGCACTCAACTTCGTGGAGAGAGATGGTTTTTGAGTCTCTTGGGAGGTGTGACGGCGCTAGGGTTCGAGAGTGATTAAAAGTGGGCCATCCACCTCTATTTATATGGGGTTTCTAGACATTACCGTTAGGGTTTAGAAAGATCGGACTAGTCCGTGGTGGAGACCGGACTAGTCCGGTGTGCTGTGTGAAGCAAACCCTAAGTGTCCAGGAATATCGGACTAGTCCGATTGAAAAACGGACTTGTCCGATTTCGTTGCTGGAAATCTTCGGACTTGTCCGGTTGACATCGGACTTGTCCGGACCTGTGAAACCCTAAGTGTTTTGAACGACAAGTCCGCACTTGGAGGACTTGTCCGATTTAGAACAGAATGTAAATCGGACTAGTCCGTGTAGTCACCAGACTTGTCCGAAGTCGATCAGAAAGGGAATCGGACTAGTCCGGTAGTGACCGGACTTGTCCGATCTAGTGACTTGTGCATTGTGTTGAGGACTAGTCCGCACTGGGGAGGACTAGTCCGAAGTGGAACAGAAAGATATCGGACTAGTCCGGTGGGGACCGGACTTGTCCGATCTTGTGCAGAATGTGATATCGGACTAGTCCGGTCCTGTATGGTTTTGTGCATTGTGTGTGTGTGATAAAGTGAGATTGAGCTCTTGGGTGTGTTTCCTTAACACACTCCATACATACTAATCTACTAATTTCTTCTTCTTGAGCTCAAATTCATTCTCCTTCTTAATTTCCCACTTTTTTGGCATTTTACTCATTTTCCATTATTTTCCTGCATTCATCTCAACAAACGGATTAGGATCCCAATTGCTTGTCATAAATCATCCAAAACCCACAAGGGAGTCCTAGATGCACTTTCAATCTCCCCCTTTTTGGTGATTGATGACAACCAATTGAGATTTCACAAAATGAGGTATAAAATGAGATTTTCATAAAGTATGCACATATGACTCAAAAATGCATCAGGCAACAAGGTAATTATTCATATGTGCATTCTTTATGGTGGGATGCATACTAAGAGCATGATTGCATTAAGAATGACAGAATTTTCATTTACCAACTAATATCAAGTGAATATGGCACTTCAGGAGCAAAACCTCAGATTTCATCACACACTTACAAATTAATTGAGCAATTCATCACAGGACCAAACATGATATGAAAAGAGAGTTAAGCAAATACAATCACAATAAAAACATGGAGAGCTCTCTCCTCGCATCCTATTCAGCTAAAGCTTAGACTAGAGGCTCCCCCTCAATCTCTCCCCCTTTGGCATCAAGACACCAAAAAGAGAGAGAGAGGAAGATCCTAGGGCTTCACTCTTCGCTGTCGGTCCTCTCGTCGTCTTCATCATCTTCATCGCTTTCGGCTTGACGAGGTTGAGAGGTAGGAGGAGGAGCGGAGCTGCTCGAGCCCCCAATGCCAAAATAGGCAAGCTCGGAAGGAGTCAAGGGGCTAAGCTCGGTGATGTTTGGATCAGAATCTTCAGAAAGTACTGGAGATCCAATTGGATTGATCTCCAGCTTCTCACTCAGCTGCTTCACATTTGCTTTTATGTATCTCATGTCCTCCTTCCTCTTCTGATTTAGCTTGTGAAGCTTCACTTCAGTTTTCTTGCAGGAGGAGAAGATTGCAGCCAAGTACTTGAGGATCCCACTGGCGGATCCTTTCTGAGGGGCTTCCCTGGAGGGAGGAGTAGCCCTAGCAGCTTCTCCTTGCCTTGCCGGCACCTCGGGGCTTGAGGCCGGCGATGGAGCAGCCTGGACACTCACGGACTGAGGCTTCTGAGGCCTCAGTGGAGTGTGCTCCACATCCTTCACAAACTCGATTCCTGTGACCTTCTCAATCATGAACATCAAGTAAGGGGCATAGCCACAGGATCGGTTGGGGGTACTTGAGATATTGACCATATCATTCCAGATATAGTCTGCAACATCAAATTGCCTTTTCTTGCTGATGACCTTCATCAGGGTCCGGAGGTAGCCTTGCACACTCCCTGCATCACCATCCTTGGGAGCAATAGTCTTCCTGAGGACTCTGTTGAGGACCACAAAGAAAGGCTTCATGTTCTTTGTGGAGGGGGGGACAAACTTGGAGGAGGGCTCATACATGAATTGCATTCCATCCCTCTCAATGACTCCAATGTTGTGGATAATGAGGTGGTCATCTCCCTCAGAGTCAAGATGCAGCAGGCGGGCAAATTCTTCTTGAGTGATGGAATACTTGGATCCATGAGTCATCCAAGTCACACTTTCTTCGTCTTCACCTGAGAAGTGGCACGTTGCATAGAATTGTGCAATCACTTCATCATTCCAATTATATCTGAAGGCAAGCAAATCCTTCAGCCCATGTCTCTCTGCAGCTTGTATCACTTCATCAAAAGCTGCACATTTCCTCTTCTCAAGGTGGGCCCAGTCAATCCATTGACTGCGCACCACCGGGGTCTTCATCGGCAGGTAGACAAGCTTGTAGAAGTCAGCATGGAAGTTTGACCAAAATCTGCCATCTGCTGCTTGCTTGGGCCTTGCATAGTAATCCACACTTCTCAGCTTCATGGCCACATCACTGCCCTTGCCATTGAATCTCTCCTCATTGGGGTCCCGGACCCCTTCTCTGGGAGTACGCAGCTTTAGGGGCCCAACAGGCCCTGTGGCAACCCCCTTGCCCTTCCCTTTAGCTTGGCGAGGGCCACTTGACTGAGGAGCAGCCTTGGAGGCGGCGTTCTTGACACACACCTTCCTCCGAACCTGAGGAGGTGAGGGAGCAGGCTCGGAGGGTCTCTCTTGGCGTTTCTTGCCAAGACCCGTCGAGGGCCGAGGTGCCACCTCGTGGTCCAACTCGGCCTCGAAATCGGAGATTTCATTGTCGGAGCTCGACATGATCTGAGAATGAGTGATCAAGAGAAAAGACAAGTTATACAAGGTATTTGTGAGGTAAGATGGCAATGGAAGGCAATAGGGAATTAAAGAATTAGGTTTTGGTTCAGAAACAACGGACTTGTCCGGTGCTCAGGCACGGACTAGTCCGGGGGACCGGACTTGTCCGTACCTGGACCGGACTAGTCCGGTGTTCATCAGCAAAAACCTAACAAACTGGATAAAAATTGATCCCTAATGAGATAGCTAGTCTAGCATACACATAGTACATCAACTGGACATGCAACTAGTGAAGAATGCTAGGCCAAACGATAAGCAATGAAGAAATTTGAGATTTCTTAGGGTTTGAGGAAATTTTACCAAGAAATCCAAGGAAGCTTGAAAATGTGGGGGTTGGAGGCCGGACTTGTCCGCTAACTTCAATCCCCGAGTCTTCAAGCTTAATCTCCGCCCAAGTTTGAGGCTTTTCGACGGAGGAATCAAGGATTCACCTTGGGAGCTCGAGCGCAAGAGAGAGAAAGCTTGGAGGAGAGTGTGGGGTGAAGAGATTAGGGTTTGGTGGCGGCTAGGGTTATGGACACGAAAAATCGGACAAGTCCGGACATGACCGGACTAGTCCGAAGTCCTCCAGAAACCTAAATCGGACTAGTCCGTGGTCTGTCGGACTAGTCCGGCCTAACCGGCACACTGCGGACTAGTCTGCAAGGGCGGACTAGTCCGGGTAACCACGGACTTGTCCGTGGTCACCAGGAGAGAATGCATAGCCCATTCATATATATTTGAAGGTCCAATAATTGAGGGTAGAGAGGCAAAACAATTCAAATAATCCTGATGAATTTGATCAGTAAGCAAACAACAATCATACTATGATCAAAAATTCATCAAGATCTAATAATTGACATAGTTTTTCGAGAGAAAAATGGGGAGGAAAAATTTTCACAATTCAATCAATATTTTGAAGCAATCATACAGGTATGCAACTTTTCAAGCCACACTCCGAGAATCAAGGATGTTTAGCTCATTTCGGAGTTCGCAAAAACGTTTTTCATCAAGTGGCTTGGTGAATATGTCGGCCAATTGTTTTTGGGTGTTGACATGAGAGATGGATATGTCTCCTTTCATGGAATGGTCTCTCAAGAAATGGTGTCTTATGTCAAAGTGTTTAGTTCTAGAGTGCTCAACTGGATTGTGGGCTATTTTAATGGCACTCTCATTGTCACAAAGAAGAGGAATACGGTTCATATTGTAACCGTAATCCCTTAGAGTTTGTCGCATCCAAAGGAGTTGTGCACAAAAACTCCCGGCTGCAACATACTCCGCTTCGGCTGTGGATAATGCAATGGAATTCTGTTTCTTGGATGACCAAGAAACTAAGGATCTTCCAAGGAATTGGCAAGTGCCAGAAGTGCTTTTTCTATCAACTTTGCATCCGGCATAATCTGCATCGGAATACCCAATGAGATTGAATTTTGAACCTTTTGGGTACCAAAGACCAAGGTTGGGTGTATGAACTAAATATCTTAGGATTCTCTTTACGGCTGTCAAATGACATTCCTTAGGGTTGGCTTGAAATCTTGCACACAAACATACACTCAACATAATGTCTGGCCTAGATGCACATAAGTAAAGTAAAGATCCAATCATAGAGCGATATACCTTTTGGTCGACGCTCGGTCCATCTTCATTGAGATCCAAGTGACCATTCGTTGCCATGGGAGTCTTAATGGGCTTTGCCTTGTCCATGCCAAACTTCTTGAGGATGTCCTGTGTGTACTTGGTTTGGCTTATGAACGTTCCTTCCCTTTGTTGCCGCACTTGGAATCCCAAGAAGTACTTTAATTCTCCCATCATTGACATTTCAAATCTGTCTGTCATAATTTTACTAAACTCTTCACAGAAAGATTGATTAGTTGATCCAAAAATTATATCATCAACATAGATTTGGCAAATGAAAAGATCATTATTCAGATTTTTCGTGAATAGTGTATAATCTACTTTGCCAATTTGAAAGCCATTATCAATTAAAAAATCTCTAAGACACTCATACCAAGCTCTAGGAGCTTGTTTGAGGCCATAGAGAGCCTTACGCAGTTTATACACGTGGTCAGGGAACTCTTCGTCTTCAAATCCGGGTGATTGCTCCACGTACACCTCTTCCTTGATCGGTCCGTTGAGGAAGGCGCTTTTTACGTCCATTTGGTACAGCTTGAAATCATGGTGAGTAGCATATGCAAGTAATATTCTAATTGATTCAAGCCTAGCTACTGGAGCAAAGGTCTCATCAAAATCCAAACCTTCGACTTGTGAGTAACCTTTGGCCACAAGTCGTGCCTTGTTTCTTGTCACCACCCCGTGTTCATCTTGTTTGTTGCGGAAGACCCACTTTGTGCCGACTATGTTTGCATTGGGTCTTTCCACAAGTTCCCAAACCTCGTTTCTCTTGAAATTGTTCAACTCTTCTTGCATTGCCACCACCCAGTCCGGATCCTTTAATGCATCCTCAGTCCTGCGGGGTTCCAAAAAGGAGACAAACGAGTAATGTTCACAAAAATTTGCTATACGAGATCTAGTGGTTACTCCTTTTTGGATGTCGCCGATGATGTTGTCGATTGGATGATCCCTTTGAATGCATTGGTGTACTCTTGGGTGTGGCACTTGGGGGGTCGTATGTTGGTGATCATCTTCTTCTCCCCTTGAGTTGTTGTCCTCAATGATTTGTTGATCATGTTCATATTCTTGTGATTGATCTTGTATCGAGGCTCCCCCTTGATTGTTGATCTCCTCTTGTGGTTCACTTTCCTCTTGTATTTGTGTCGATGACTCTTGTGGTCGTACTTCGCCTAGGGCCATCCTCTTTATTGCTTGATAGGGGGCTTCCTCATTACCTAATTCACATTGATCAACTTGCTCCTTTTGGGAGCCATTAGTTTCATCGAACACTACGTCACGTGCCACTTCAACAAGTCCGGAGGCCTTGTTGAAAACACGATAGGCGTAAGTGTTCGAATCATAACCAAGCAAGAAACCTTCATCGGACTTCGAAGCGAACTTTGAGGTCCTGCGCTTCTTGTTCAAAATATAGCAAGGAGAACCGAAAACTCGAAAATATGAAATGTTCGGTTTGTTACCGGTGAGTAGCTCATAGGGGGTCTTCTTTAGTAGTCGATGAAGATAGAGTCGATTTGTGGCATGGCAGGCGGTGTTGATTGCTTCCGCCCAAAATCGATCCGAAGTCTTGTATTCATCGAGCATTGTTCTTGCCATCTCTATGAGCGTTCGATTCTTCCTTTCGGCAACTCCGTTTTGTTGTGGAGAGTATGGCGCTGAGAATTCGTGCTTGATTCCTTCCTCATCAAGGTACTCCTCCACTTGTATGTTTTTGAACTCCGTGCCATTGTCGCTCCGAATACTCTTGATTGATAGTGAGAACTCGTTTTGCGCTCGCTTGAAGAATTTCTTGAGTGTTCCTTGTGTTTCTGACTTGTCATGCAAAAAGAACACCCAAGTGAAGCGGGAAAAATCATCAATAATGACTAAACCGTATTTGTTACCGCCTATGCTTATGTAAGCAATTGGATCGAAGAGGTCCATATGAAGTAGTTCGAGCGGTCTTGTCGTGGTCATGATGTTCTTTGCGGGATGTTGTGCTCCAACTTGCTTTCCTGCTTGGCACGCGCTACAAGGCCTGTCTTTCTCAAACACAACATCTTTCAAACCTCGGATGTGATCGCCCTTGAGGAGTTTTTGAAGGTTCCTCATACCAACATGTGCTAGCCGTCTATGCCACAGCCAACCCATGTTGGTTTTTGCAATCAAGCATGTGTCGAGTTCGGCTTTATTCTTGTTGAAGTCAACAAGATAAAGCTTTCCCTTTAACATACCCTTGAATGCAATGGAACCATCACTTCTCCTTGAGACGGTCACACCCTCGTTAGTAAACAGGCAATTATAACCTTTGTCACATAACTGAGATATGGACAGCAGGTTATAATCTAAAGATTCAACGTGTAAAACGTGCGAAAGAGTATGTTCAGAGGATATTGCAATTTTACCGGTACCGAGGACCCTTCCTTAACTGTTATCCCCAAAGTAGATGCCTTCGTTTGGGTCCTGGTTCACTTCATACTCCACAAACATCCTCCTTTCTCCGGTCATGTGGTTGGTGCATCCACTCTAGCACCCATTTGGATCCACCGGAGGAGTAGGCCTGCAAAAACAAATTACGCCTTGGTTTTAGGTACCCAAGCTTGCTTGGGTCCTTGGAGGTTAGTGACAATACATTTGGGCACCCATACATGGGATTTTGTGTTCCCATGGCGTGGCCCAGCATAATAAGCATACACTTTACCAACATTATTTTTCATTAAAACATAGGATGCATCAAATGTTTTAAACAGAAGTTGCTGTTGATTATGGGTCGGACTAGTCTGTGTGACCGGACTTGTCCGGATGACCGGACTTGTCCGGACCACAACCGGACTAGTCCGATTTTCATGAGAGTTCAGATTTTTAGTTTTCGAGTTACCAGGTTGTGAGGGTCCTCCCTTCACAAAGGTGATCCTTCCCTTGTTATTCTTATGATTTCCAGCTTTTTGCTTTCCATCACAAGAGTAACCAATGCCATACTTGACATTTGGAGGTCTTTGGACCAAATATGCACTACGTGCATAGTTGATCCTCTCCTTGTCAAATATTACACATTGGGTAGGATTTTTCCTTCGTGGAGGTAGGGTTTTCCTTCAACCTGATGTTAGTTTTATCACATTTGCAAACATGAGCGATATTAGTTAAAGTGGGTTGAGAAGGTAGGGTTGAAGAGGAGGAAGGTTCACTAAGCTTGAGTGACTCAACCTGCACTTCAAGGATCTTGTTGACCTTGATTTGGTCATCAAGTTGATTCTTGATTGCAACATTTGAGTTGGTTAACTCCAAGCAAGTTTTCTTGCTTGAAGCTAGCTCAAGCTCTAGTGTGTGATTTTTCTCCTTTTCAAGAACTAGAAGATTGTCAAGTTCGACATGCTTCTCCTTTTGGGAGATAATCATGTCTTCTTGACGATCAATCAGCTCTTCCTTCTCAACAAGTTGGTTAAGCAAGAATTTCATTTTTGCAGCAGTTTTTCTATCTAAACCAATTAGCATGTCTTCATCATCACTATCTAGATCATCATCACTTGAGTAAGAATGCGAGGAAGGAGTTTTGATGTTTACCTTGCGTTTACCTTCCTTAGCCATGAGGCAAGTTCCATTTGCCTTCTTTGCACCGAGCGTGGGGAAGAGTGTGAGTTTCTTGGGCATGCTTTCAATGGCTATGCTAGCCATTTCTTCTTCATCGGACGATGAGGACTCATCGTTTGAGTCCCACTCCTTTCCGATGTGTGCTTGTTCAGCTTGTTTCTTCTTCTTGAAGAACTTTTTCGGTTGAGGCTTGGATTCTTTACTCTTCTTCTTGTTGTCCTCATATGGGCAATCAACTATGAAGTGATTGTACTCACCACAATTATAGCATGCCCGCCTCATCTTCGGTTTTGTCTTCTCCTTGTATTTTCCTTCACTCGATTTTGCTCCTTGTCTTTTCTTCATAATTCTTTTGAATTTCTTCATGAACAGAATCATATCTTCTTCGTCCAGCTCGCTGCTTTCATCATCGCTGTCCTCCTCAAACTGAGCTTCTTTTGCTTCTTTGGATAGAGGTTTGAGTGTGGATTTTAAGGCAACTCCCTTCTTCTTGGCCGATGTGAGGTCAGCTATTTCTTTGACATGCTTGGCTTGCTTCTCCATCATCTCAAAGTTGATGATTTTGCCAAGCAGTTCATCCGGAGTCATTTTCTTGTATCCAGGACTTTCTCGGATCATAGAACAGAGTGTGACGTTGCGAGGCATAAAGGCTCTAAGGATGAGCTTCACAACCTCGTGGTCATTCCACTTTTTGCTACCATACGATCGAACCTTGTTCACAAGAGTCTTTAGTCTGTTGTACATGTCCTGGGGAGATTCATCTTCCTCAATCGCGAACCTTCCTAGTTCGCCTTCAATCATTTCAATCTTTGCCTCCCGCACATGCCGGTCACCTTCATGTGCTGTCTGTAGCGTGTCCCAGATTTCTTTGGCAATTTCCAATCCGTCCACCTTTGTGAATTCATCTCTACTTAGAGATGAGGTGATAACGGCTGCGGCTTGGGCATTCCTGTGGATGGCTTGCTCTTGACTTGGCGTGAGTTCTTCATCGTCATCAGGGATGTTTATTCCTGTGCACACAATATGCCATAAACTTGGGTTAAGGGAAATCAAGTGCATCTTCATGTTTTGCCTCCACATGGAGTAATCACTCCCATCGAAGTGTGGGGCTTTCCCGAGAGGGATAGATAGATAATGACTGCTGTTAGAATTTAAACGGTCATAATTAAAAGGATATCGGGAGTAGTCGGTGTGACTACTCCCCTTCTTCTTTTCTTCAACTTTAGCTTTCCCTTTGGAAAGTGCTTTCTTTCGGAGCAGTGCTTTCAGCTCCAATGTCTCCTCATCATCATCATCGAAGTCTTGGATGGCTTCGAGATACCTTTCTAGCTTTTGGTGCTTGTCATTGTCCATTTCTTCCTGGGTGTTGATTTTCTGGACTTCCTTCATGTCCGACATGATCTCTTCGAGTGGTTGCACTCTTTCTTGAAGAACCTGCTCTGATACCTATTGAATGTAGGCCTAGAGGGGGGGTGAATAGGCCTTCTTGAATTTCTCGGTTCCTGTAGCACTTCAACAAAAAGGTCAAATCCAGATATATCGGACTAGTCCGGTAAAGTGCGGACTAGTCCGGATTTCACGGGCTAGGTTGATCAAGTTAGGTCAATTTGATTGTTTCGTTGTCGTTTGCAGCGGAAATATAAACTATAATGACAGTTCAATAGTTGTATGTTAAGTTTTATTGCAAGTATGATTCTTGTTCACTATTTAACTTCAATTCAACAACATGAATCAAACCCTAGATAATGTTGATCAACTAGAATGATGAACACAAACGAACAAGACACAAGATTTATCCCGTGGTTCGGTGTCCACGAAGGCAGCCTACGTCCACGTTGAGGAGCCCACAAAAGGACCGGGTCTTTACCAACCCTTCCCTCGTCGGATCGCCACGAAGGCCAATCCTCTTCCACTAATCACACAGGGGTAAATCACCAAGTTGAAGGGGCGATCTCACAAGTTGAGAGCTCCCTTGATTACAAGTTTCAAAACCACCAATAACACACTTCGAAATATACAAATTGAGATGCAAGAGTGTGTTAGAGATTCAAACCAAGAGCTCAATCGTGTGCAAAGTGCCTCTCCAATGATCTACAAGTGATCTTCAAAGGATTGATCGATTTTGCACTCAACTTCGTGGAGAGAGATGGTTTTTGAGTCTCTTGGGAGGTGTGACGGCGCTAGGGTTCGAGAGTGATTAAAAGTGGGCCATCCACCTCTATTTATATGGGGTTTCTAGACATTACCGTTAGGGTTTAGAAAGATCGGACTAGTCCGTGGTGGAGACCGGACTAGTCCGGTGTGCTGTGTGAAGCAAACCCTAAGTGTCCAGGAATATCGGACTAGTCCGATTGAAAAACGGACTTGTCCGATTTCGTTGCTGGAAATCTTTGGACTTGTCCGGTTGACATCGGACTTGTCCGGACCTGTGAAACCCTAAGTGTTTTGAACGACAAGTCCGCACATGGAGGACTTGTCCGATTTAGAACAGAATGTAAATCGGACTAGTCCGTGTAGTCACCGGACTTGTCCGAAGTGGATCAGAAAGGGAATCGGACTAGTCCGGTAGTGACCGGACTTGTCCGATCTAGTGACTTGTGCATTGTGTTGAGGACTAGTCCGCACTGGGGAGGACTAGTCCGAAGTGGAACAGAAAGATATCGGACTAGTCCGGTGGGGACCGGACTTGTCCGATCTTGTGCAGAATGTGATATCGGACTAGTCCGGTTGATATCGGACTAGTCCGGTCCTGTATGGTTTTGTGCATTGTGTGTGTGTGATAAAGTGAGATTGAGCTCTTGGGTGTGTTTCCTTAACACACTCCATACATACTAATCTACTAATTTCTTCTTCTTGAGCTCAAATTCATTCTCCTTCTCAATTTCCCACTTTTTTGGCATTTTACTCATTTTCCATTATTTTCCTGCATTCATCTCAACAAACGGATTAGGATCCCAATTGCTTGTCATAAATCATCCAAAACCCACAAGGGAGTCCTAGATGCACTTTCAAGAAGACGGAGCATCAAGCTCCAGCCTTCACCGAGCCTCACTGGACCCTCTACTTCAACGGCTCCATGCAGAAGCAGGGGGCCGGAGCTGGAATCCTTCTCCTTGCACCGACCGGGGAGAAGGTGAAATACATGGTACACCTTGACATCAAGGCGACCAACAACATGGCAGAGTACGAAGCGCTCATCTACGGACTAAAGGTGGCACTGTCATATGGTGTCAAGCAACTGCTGGTCAAGGGAGATTCATAGCTCATCATTAAACAGGTGAAGGGTGATTGTTCCTGCAATAATCTCCAGCTAGCTGCTTATCTCCTTGAAGTCCAAAGGCTTCAGAAGGACTTCGAAGTCCTAGATCTCCACCATGTTCAGCGTGCCCATAACGCTGAAGCTGACGAACTCTCGACGAAAGCGTCAACCGAAGCTCTGGCTCCTGATGGAATTTTTGTCCGGAGGTTGTCAAAGCCAACAGCTCAGCCTGCCAAACTGAGCGAAGGGGGCGAGATCAGCATCCCGAAGCTGACGGTCCCGATGGCCCTGTTACCATGGCAGCCATCAAGGGTCGTAGGTGCTGCCGAGACTCCGAGCAACCCAGCATGCAAGACTCAAAATCTCAAGCTAGTTCCGATGCATGGATCTCGGAGATCCGGAGCTACATGAAAGACAACATCCTTCCTAGCGATGATGTATCCGCTGACCAGGTAGTCAGATTGGCTAAAAGATACACGCTGGTAGAAGGGGATCTCTACCGGCGTGTTGCCAATGGCATCCTAATGCGGTGCATCACAAGGGAAGAAGGCTGCGAACTCCTCGCAGAAATCCATGGAGGCGAGTGTGGGAACCACGCGTCTTCCCGCACGCTGGTTGGCAAAGCCTTTCGGCATGGCTTATACTGGCCTACAGCACTCCAGGATGCTACTGAGCTGGTGAAGAAATGCGAAGCATGCCAATTTCATGCAAAGCAAATTCACACACCAGCTCAGCCCTTACAACCTCCGACATGGCCCTTTGCTGTGTGGGGGATGGACATCTTGGGACCTTTCCCAAGAGCCATCGGAGGTTACAAGTTCCTGTACGTCGCCATTGATAAGTTCACCAAATGGTCGGAAGCAACTCCAGTTGTGACAATCAAAAAGCAATCTTCTATCAACTTTTTGCAGTCCATTGTATGCAGATTTGGGGTCCCAAACAAAATCATCACTGATAATGGGACCCAATTCACAAGCTCTGCATTTCAAGGATATTGCGAAGACCTCGGCATTCAAGTTTTGCTACGCCTCTGTAGCTCACCCAGCCAGCAATGACCAAGCCGAGAGAGCAAATGCTGAAATCCTTAAAGGACTCAAAACGCGCACCTATGAGCGCTTGAAAAAACATGGAGCCAACTGGATTCAAGAGCTTCCGCCCACTTTATGGGCCAACAGGACATCTCAAAACCGGTCAACTGGAGAGACACCCTTCTTCCTGGTGTATGGAGCTGAAGCAATCCTTCCTCCAGAAATCACCATGGGGTCACTCCGGGTCCGGACCTTCGATGAAGCCACGCAGGACCAGCTCCGGCATGAAGACCTAGATCTCCTGGAGGAGGGTAGGTGCCAAGCAGCTGTTCGGAATGCCCGATACCGCCAAGCCCTTCGGCGCTATCATCAGCGGCATATACGCAACCGACAGCTCGAGGAAGGCGATCTGGTGCTACGGAGAATACAATCCAGAGAAGGGTTAAACAAACTTTCCCCCGGTTGGGAAGGACCCTTCCGAGTGATTAAAGTATCCCGTCCCGGAAGCGTTCACTTGGCTACTGAGGATGGGACACCTCTCCCAAATCCTTGGAATATCGAGCACCTCCGTAAGTTCTACACTTAATACCACGGAGGTGAGTCTGTAGTAACTTGAGGTGTATGTTATAGAGTCATTGTGCAGAGTTGGGTAGTTCCTCTGGGAGAACAGCCGGACCTTTCCTGGAAGGTCCGCAAAGTTCATGCGACACTTGTCACAGTCTCAGGACTAAAAGTGTGGCTAGCTACCCTGGGTCAAACGAGAAATAAAATACGCTTAGCCTGGTTCCGTACCCTAAGAGTGTGCTTGTTTCCCCTGTACCCCGGACCTATAATGAATGACATCTTCATGTGAAACAGACTCCACATGCATTTATTTTGTACAGGCTCAACATTTTTATTTTTCTCTTTCTTGTCTATAACAAAGACGTGCAATTCTTAAGAAATTTTAGTTCGACCGGTTCATATACGATTCGAGTTGTATTGTCGATTCTCTTGGATTCAAATATTGTTCATGGCCAACTCGCCTGAAAGCCGCCAAGCCAACCTAGTGCTAGAGTGTGCTATCGACTTAGCCTGGTCAAGCACCCTAAGTACGCCACTCTACCTACACCCCGGCAGGCCGAAGTAAGGCGGGTCCATGTACAGTTGGATCTGGAAGAAAAGACAACGCATTTGGTTGTATTTAGAATCGCGTTTGACTTAAAATCTTATTGAGAATCGTAAGCCTCGACGAAGTTATAGACAAGAAACGAATTTTATTATTTTTCTTGGCTTAAGTGTGCAGGAAAAATAAAATCTACGTTGATGGAGAAAAGCCAGAGCTAACTAAGCTCCGACTCCCCTAGGTGGCTTACGATGTTACACATCATGGAGTAATCAAGCTCCGGTAAAGCTAGGGGAGCTAGCCGTCGACGCTGAATAAAAGATGGTGAGAAGACCTCGCAAATGGAGTCTGCTGCCTACAAACTAAGTGTTGGCAAAGGTCACTGCCAGAGCTACTAAGCTCCGACACCCCGGAGGACTAACTATCAATGCTCTACGCGTTGATAGAGACTATTGCCGGAGCTACCAAGCTCCAGCGATAGACAATGCCAGAGCTTTTAAGTTCCGACAACCTCAGGGGGCCTTCACTATCGAAGACTTCAGACCTAAATTCTACAAGTTCGGAGCAAATGAGTCTTCAACAAAACATAATATCCTCTTGGTACATGTTCACAATCAAATTGTGTACATCTACCAGGGGGCCAAGTAAAGACAAAAGTGTTGAAGACAAAAAGTGAAATTCACAAAAATTTTGGGCTTTCATTTATCTGGAGACAAGGGATTACATCTGGAGACAAGGGATTACAAAATTGAGGAAGTAGAAGAGAAAATACAAGTGAGAACTAAAGAGATGGTCCTAGACCCTATGGAAGAATTGGGCAACTTTCTGGGCAACCTCCGACACGTTGGCTCGGGCAGCTTCGCCTTCTCCTTCAACGGGACCTTCAAGCACCGGGTCCAGAGGAAATTGGGAGTTCCGGCTGGTGTAGCACGTCAGCACATATTCTGCGACGTTCTTCGCCAGGGATTGCCCCTCAACCTCCGATTGGTCCGCGATGACATCGCCCACCTTGGAGAGTTTGCTGCCTGCCGAACTCAACGCCTGCAACGCCAGGTCCGGCTCCATCTCCGGATCATCCGGGCGCACTAGGCTGAATCCCATCGGTGTCAGCGTGTCGTTAGCCTTGCCCAGGAACTCCCAAATCTGTAGGGAGTCCGCAGTCCTCAAGCCCTTCATTTCTTCCAGAGATCTTCTAGCCGCCACCAGTTCAGAATTCTCGCGGGCGAGGCGCTCAACTTCTTTGCCGTTCTGCTGAATCTTCTCAGCAACCCGCTTTTCGAGTTTTCCGAGCTCCTCCTCCCGGAGGTGGATCTTGTTCCGGCGGTCGACCAAATCCTTCTCTCTGCCCCTCACTTTCTTCTCCCTGACGGTAAGGGCACACTCTTGCTCATAGAGTTCCTGCCCTCGCACCCTGGCCTTCTCCTCTTCCTCATGGCAGCGCTCTTCCAATTTCTTGACGCGCTCCTCGAGGCCCTTGTTAGCCAGAGCCACCTTCTCGGCGAGCTCCTCCTCCCTCCTCAGGACGTCATCCCGTAGCTCTAGGAGTTTCTGCTCTTCATCTTCGAGCTATTTCTCCCTCTCTTCAAGTGCCTCTCGGCGCTTTATGAGTGTAGTGTTAATGACATCAAGCCTTTCGTGGCGTTCATCGGCCGCACTATTGGCTGCTTTGGCCTGATCGTAGATCTCCCGGGATTGAGCGTCGAGGGCACGAGTCATACTCTCCCTGTCATCCAGTAACTTGCCCCAGTACTCCAGGCGGATCTTCTCCCGCTTGATCCACTCTTTGTCGTCCGCTAGCCTCGATTGCGCCAGCTTGGTCTCGAAGTAGAGCCGGTTACGCCACCGCCTAAGGGTTTGGCGCTCCTCTTCAAGAGCCTTGCTGTCGTGGAAGAAGGCCAGTTGGACTTGACGCAGACTGGAACATGCGTTGTCAATAGATAGTGACAACGGGATGGGTTCTGGACCTGCTGGTGTCTCCTCCGCTGGTTCCAGCGTGTTTTCAGATACAAAAATTGGGTCCCACTCCACAAGAGTGGTCCCCTGAGTCTCCATGGCACTAGGGCCGTCCTCCGGGATGGCCTCAGTCGCCATCGAGGAAGGCCCCACCGCCAGGTCTTCGTTCACCCCCTCAGGCAGGGGGCCAGTGACTTCGCTTGGGCACTCCGGCTCGGCCGCAGGTACCTCCGACGTCGTCACTTCCGGAGCAGGAGCCGCTGCTGGCTCCGGTCTGGGCACCTCTTCCGATAGGGGCTCGAGCTCCGTCACCTCTTCAACAACCGGCTCAGGAGCCGGAAGATCTTCAACATCGACCGGCCCTGTGGCCGGAGCTCCAACAATGACCAGCTCAGCGACCGGTGCTTCGGAGGTAGCCGGCCCAACTGCCAGAACTACCTCAGTTTCCGGCGCACACGCCGGGGCTTCAATCACCTCCAGCTCAACTGCCAGGGCTTCGACAATTTCTGGCTCAGAGGCCGGAATTACTGCTTCCTCCGGCTCAGCAGCCGGAGCTTCCATCATCTCAGCACCAGGACCTGGAGCTTCAACCTCCGGGACAGGTCCCGCTGGCGCATCTTCACTCTCGTGGTTCGGCGCTACCACGGGAACTTCTGGGGATGAGTCGAGGTCCATGACCACGACAGCCGGCGCCGGAGCTGTCGCAGCTTCAGCCACCACTTGGGGCGGCACCGGGATAGGAGCAGAAGCTCCCACCCTCACAGCTTCAGCCACTGTGGCTGAGGGTGGAGCCTCACTCCCCTTCTTGGGGATGCTGCAGATGATGAACGAAGAAAATTAAAAAATAGTTGCTACAATTAAAACAACTATCCAAGGTAGAGATTAAAAATTACCTTGGGAGGCTTCCGCACCAGCTTGCGCGGAACCTTTTTCCCGGGCGTTCTGGGCTGGTCATAGCCGGCGCAGAAGCTCCGGAAGCCCCCCCCCCCCCCCCGGAACTCGTTGCAGCCATGGGTGTTTCCCGAGTCGAGGCCCCCCTCGATCGGGAAGAACCCCCGGACCTGGAGGCCTCCATCGGCCTGGGTGCTGGAGTCGCATGCCCGGAGCTAACATCCCGGGAGGACCCCACCGCGGGAAGAGTCGCGCTCCGAGAGGACCCCACAGCGGGAACAGTCGCGTTCCGGGAGGACCCCACTACGGGAACAGTCGCCGCAGTTGTAGAAGACCTCCACCTCCGGGGAGAAGGAGCCGACGCAGAAGTTGCGGGCCTGACGGACCTTCCGTCGGCGTATCGCAGCTTCCTCTTCCGGCTCACGGGTTTGTCTGCCAGCTCCTTGCCCTTGCCGACAACCTCTTCCCTCGGCTTCGGAGCAGGGTCGGAGCCATCCTTGGGCATTCCGGGGATCGCTACACCGGTGGTTGATCTTCTCTCGATGACACCAAGGTCGTCAAGCACGGGCATCTTCCGCCGGAGCTCGCTGCTGAACTCCACTTCTATGTTCAGAGGAAGAAAAGCTGATGGCGGAGTCAAGTCGTCGCCTTCGACATCGATGCCGTGCTGGAACTTCTTGAGGTGGAACTACAAGGTTTTCCCCACCATGTTGGACTTCAGCCCGGTCTCGACCCGGTCGTCGTCAATCACGCTGTTGAGGGCCCATGCGAGTTTCTGTCTCCTCTTCAGCGGCGCCCACCTGTTGACCAAGATGTTTCAAAATACCGCCTGAGGAGTCAATCCTCCCTCCACGCATTGGCGGATCCTGGTCAAAACAGGGTTAAAGGCTTCCCCCAGCACCGGAGCTTCACGCCAGATTGATGTGTCGATGCTGGGAAGGCCTTCGGGCAGCTCCAGCCTCTCGTGCTCCTCCACCCGGACGACTATCCAGTCCTTCTTCCAGTCATCCCACTTCCCAGAGGGAAATGACCGGAGGTACTTGAATGGGCACTTCTTGCGCTTCACGAAGTAGTAGAAGCCAAGGTACTCATTGCTCCTGCCGGTGGTATGGACGGTGAAGAAGGTCCGGAAGAGTTCAATGCAGGGGGGGGGGGTACCCACCCACATCTCACAGAAGTGGACGAAAATGGACACAAGTAGAATGGAGTGGGGGCTGAGATGATACAACTGCAGACCATAGAAATCTAGCAGCATCAAGAAAAAGGAGGAAAAAGGTGGGATAAACCCCACCATAGCGTACGAGGAGAAGTACACCATTTCGTCGGCGTGCTCCTTCTCAAACGGGAGCTCTCCAACGGCGCGGACCGAGCGGTTGAAGAAGTCTGACGACCATCCCATGAGGGCCCGGACCTTCTTCAGGTCGCCGCCGGTCTTCAAACGGCTTTCGCGGAGACCCAACTCCATCGCGGCACAGCAAGGCAAGAGAGGAAAAGTGAAGCACAAGTTGGGAGTTTGAGCGCAAGAACAGATGAGAGGCGTAAAGAACTCCCGACGGTGCGCGCTTTCCTTCTTAAGTAAGCTCTCGCAACGCTTGGATGGAAACCGCAAGGAAGTCGAAGATACCACCCAAAAATTCCACCCAGCCGATGACAAGCGGGCCCGGGACTACCCCGACGATCAAGTCGAGGTTCTTACCCAGGCGAAAGGTTGCCATCATGAGGCGGGAAACCCGAAGGCGGCGGCCTGACAAGGCGCGCGGAACCGATATGGTCTTCCTATCGGGAACCGGCGACCTTCAATTGCGTCAGATCTGCACGCCAAACATCTCATCTGTCGCACGCGGGATACGCCACGCGGCGAGGATTTAACTCCAAATCCTCGCCAACGGCACCTCCGAAGACCTTTGAAGACTCAGTTCAAAAGTCGCGAGGATGGATCCACCTCCGGCGGAATGACTTCACCCCAGTGGTCTTCCCCGGAGGTAGGTCCAGGGGGCCACTATCGGCACCCTAGAAACCGTACACCCCTTGAGGTTACAAAGATCTCCAAGAAAAGTAATCTACTTGATTTGAAGACCTTCGAAGGCCCACATGTCAGATATAACCGGACCCGCTTCTCCAACATGGTTAATCCCAGGGTTGCCACTTGTACTATCAAACCAGAGCTACCGCCCACAAGGGGGAAGCTCCGGGCCATGTACCAAAATGGCACCTCCGGACTTAACCCCAGACCGAGAAAAGCTCCGGACCTGACACGTGTCAGGTAGCTCCGGAGCTACCTGTTTCCCACAGTATGCTCCGGAGCTGCCACGTGTCCAATCGTCGGATCTTCAGCCTCTAACCTCCGAAAGCCCCCGCGACGGCTCCGGATCTTCAAAGGGGAATCAAGGACTTCAAGACCCAATTAAGTGTCATTAATACCATATTAATGACACTTAAATGGACGACCATAACACCAGTAACGGTGCTGTCGAAGCCCATTACCCGGTCGTTAAGGACAATTAAATGTGTTAAATAAGTGTCAATACTAGTAACCGCCGGGGCCACATGTCGGGCCAGGCTAACTTGTAACGGCCTGCCCTTGTACTATAAAAGGACAGGCCGACGACACGTTCAAGGAGGGACACGCACCATAGACGCTCAACACTAGCTCATACAGCTAATACAACACCAACACACCTGTGGAGTAGGGTATTACGCTCAGGCGGCCCAAACCACGTAAACTCTTGTGTCTCCTGCGTCATCTACTATTCACCTTCTTGAATCTCCGCGCGCCCACACCGAACATCAAACTCCTCTAACGCTTTAGTAGTGTCGGGAGATCTGCCGGTTCCAAAACACCAACAGCATTGATTTTGTTTCGTGATGACGGATTCTAACGCCACGAACTGGTGAATTGTTGCAAAATTTCCAAATGCAACGATCGTGTTTCCTGACGATAGATCCTAATGCCACAAACTAGTGAATTGTGGCAAAAGTTTCTAATGCAACGATTGTGTTCTGTGGCAATAGATCCTAAAGCCACAAACTAGTAAATTGTGGCAAAAGATCCCAATGCAACGATTGTGTTCCGTGGCGATAGATCCTAAGGTGACAAACTAGTAAATTGTGGAAAAAGATCTTAATGCAATGATTGTGTTCCATGGCGATGGATCCTAAGGCCACGAACTAGTAAATCGTGCCAACAGATCCTAATGCAACGATTGTGTTCTGTGGTGATAGACCCTAACTCCATGAACTAGTGTATCGTGGCAAAAGTTCCTAATGCAACGATTGTGTTCCTTGGTCATTGAACTTAATGTCATGAACTAGTTCAATCGTGGCAACAGATCCTAATGCAGCGATTGTGTTCCGTGGCGATAGATTCTAACACCACGAACTAGTGAATCATGGAAAATTCCTATTGCAATGATTGTTACCGTGGTGATAGATCCTAACGTCATGAACTAGTGAATCACAGCAAAAGTTCCTAATGCAACGCGTGTGTTCCGTAGTGATAGATCCTAATGCTATGAACCAGTGAATTGTTGCAAAATACCAAGCTTACTACAATGTATATTATTCATTCCAGTACAATCATTGCAACACGGTGGAATCCTTGTAGTGTAAGAACCCCATCTTTCATGATCGTAGCAAGGACATTCTCATCTCTTTTCATTTTATCCAGGATTGCGTTGGTGATGGAAATATGAACATAGAGCACGTCGGGACTGAGGAGCAGATCGCAGATATCCTGTCAAAGCCACTCGGTCGGGAATGGTTCTGTGAACTGCTCGAGAATTAGGGTGTGAAATGTGTGTAATTATGCGTTTTCTTCGGAACCCAGTGTGCAAGTGTGTGCATGGGCGCGTCTAGGGAATGCGTGGTGTGCATGTCCGCCAGATGCGCGTCGTGCGGAGGAGTAACTGTGTAAAATCCCAATTTTTCCTTAATATGAAGTTCAGTTACTAGTTTGTTATCAGCCATAGTAAAGATCAATTATGATTGTACACATGAACTTGATCTCATCAAAAATAATTCTTTTACTCATATTAAATGTTATTAACATGGGGATTGGACATCACCAATGACCTAGAATAATTCCAGTAACTTTTCTGCAAATATTGGATTTTATTGAATGGATTTTGCTAGGGCATAGCTATGCAGTACTAAATATATTCAAATTAATTTGAATATAGTACTGTATATTTAGGCCCTGTCAAAATATTCTGAGGCTATACATTTTTCCATGGCCTCATAATATTCCAAATAGCCTTCCTATCAAGTTTCAAGATCTGTGAATTCCATTTGCTATTTTATTTGAGACACTTAGCAAATTCAAGCCATATTGAAGTTCAAATTTTGAATTCTGTTCAAACTTATTTGAACATAAAATTTGACCACACCATCATGATCAGCATGACTTACTTGACTTATCCACGAGGTTTCACAATTTTTGAAGCTCAATTGCTATTTAACTCAATGGTTACATTGAATTTCATTCAAATTCAAATTTGAAATTCAATTGAAACTTGATCAATTTGAAGTTTTAATTCCAGAATCAAATTCCACATATTCAGTTGAGCCTATCAACAAATTGGGATGAATTTTGAACAAGTATTGGTGGGTGAATTCAGTGTACAAAGAAGATAAGCTTGGAGGGAGAGGTGGGACCCAGTGGTCAGTGGGACAATTTCGCCTCTGTTCTTCCCAAGACACGACCTCCCGGCATGCAACTGCCACAGAGCTGCTTGCATCCTTGCTTCGACCCCAGCTGCCTACAGCTCATCCCCAGGCTCCTCCTTATCACCTCCTCGGCCCCCGAGTCGAGTTTTTCCTCCCCATTTCATCCATGGTGCACAAATTTCACTCCAAGCGAGTTTTTTCCCTCCCCCTCGAAATCCGGCAGAGATCATCGGTAAGGCTCCCGTTTCTTTGCACTAGGTTACTCCTCAAGCTTTAGCGCACCTCTCTGACAATTCCTTTGTCCAGCCGGAGCCTCCGCGACGCCAATAGAAGTGGAACTGTGGCCGCCGTAAAAAGCTCCTCTGTTCCCGCTTCTCTGATCATCGTCGACCTAACGCTAAAGCCGTCGTCTCTCCTCGATTATAAAAGGAAAAAGTTTCGCCTACTCATGTTCTAGCTTCTCGTAAAGTTTCAAACAATGACATGCCTCCTAGCCCCCGTATTTCTGTTTCTTCCGACGAGCTTCGGGTATGAGTAAACTTGCTTTGCGCACAAAATTCCTTTTATACGGTTGATTATTCCATGTGCACCGGTGCTATGTGGTTCTATGTGGCCAGACGCATCACCTCGAACAAGAGCCATCAAGTTTCATCGGGTTTTCACACCAGAATCCCATTTTTCCGCAACCACGGATTTTTCTCTCCTCGGTCCATCATCGCCACCACCTTCCAAGCTTTTCCCCTCCTTCTTATGGCCAGAGTCTTGTTCCCCATGCTTCCATGAAGCTTCCCGAGGTCTTCCCGATCGGTTTGGCCCACCGTAGGGCTCGGTCGACATGGCCAAAACCCTAATCGTCGCCGTCGTCGTCGCACAAGCCCTTCCAGCCATCGCCGGCGTGCGCTGACCCCACCGGCGTGCTCAGCACCTCGAGATAGGGTTAGGCGGCGAGTTTGGCGAGGAGCCGTGCTGTGGATTGACGGGGGGCGAGTGATCCGGCGAGGCGCCGCAATGGCCGCGCGCGCGGCGAGAGGTAGACGCCGACCCCATCGGGCCCTGTCGTCAGTGAGTGAGCGACGCGCCCGGATCAGCTGCTGTCGTCGATCGCGTGCGGCTACGCGGGTTGAATCTGTGGCCCCCGTGCGGCTTCAACCTGATTGGCCCATTTCAAATCTGTGGGCCCGGCCCTTTATTCAAATATTTTCCAATCAAAATTTTATTCCAGATTTTGCCCCAACTTGGAAAATCCATAACTCCTAGTAGCATTGTCCCAAAATTCCCAAATAAATTTTGGTAGAACCAGCATGAAGAATGCTTTCCAGTGGTGCATTTGGATTTGTATGAAAGTCTATCTAATTCAAATAAGAAAAAGTTTATAGAATTAATTCCTACAGATCTACTATTTGGATAATTACCAAATTTTTCCGTAACCTTCATTTGAATATCCTTGAACTCCAGTAAAAATTTCAGGGTCATTAGACTCCAGTTACATGGTCTGATCACCGGTGTATTCTTTATGCACATAAAATTAGCAAAATTCATTAAGAATTTGTACAGAAAATTGTCCAAACCTCTAAATTCAATATCTCACAGTAGAATGCTTAGAAAATTGTGAAACAAATTTTGCTAGAACCAGTGAGACCCCCTCTACATGGTATAACCACTGGTAGCCATCATAGACCTCCAGAATTTCATCCAAAATTCTGAGAAAGTTATTGCATACCATAAATTAGACAGACAATAAACTTCCTTGATCATCTCCTGTTCTTTGCAAGAGTCTCCACTATAGTCCCTAATATCTACCTTAAAAGTCCCAAAGCAAAATAATATCCTTATCTTATTTTGATCACATGATATTAGCTTTTGACCTTAAGCACATTAATTATTTTCAAAGTCATTCATATATAGTATATGCATAACGTGTAGTAATTGAAGTCAAGGAGGAGCCGGAAGCTTTGGAAGTCCAGCTGCCATAGACTTACATAGACTCGGACTCGCATTCAGGCAAGCCCCGGTTTGCATTTAAGTTCCTACAGTGTCTTTGCAGTTTCCATTCACCTTACGTCTTCAGATGTTTGCGCATTATGTTTAAGATGTTTGACACCCACTTGCATGACCAAATAACCCAGGGAGTGGTTAAACTAGCTCAGAAACTTGTGTAGTAACTGCCATGCTTATATTCATATGGATCTGGTAGAAGTCGAGTAGTTGGAATCTACTCGCGAGATAGGATTTTATCACATGAAATGAATTGGATCAAGAAAGGGTTTATGAATATGAAATTGAGATCGAGCAGCAGGTAGAATGCAGCGAGACATGGTCTCACGTGTGTAGCCCTGCTTGCGTCGATTGAGGACCGATTCGTGTGCGGCCCCGCTGGACAAGCTTGAATTGTACCGGCGACATACTGGAGAAATGGGCTCCAGGAAAATGACGTAGCTTGATACTTGTATCTTGAGGCATTCTGTTCCGTTTTATAGGCGTGGGTTGAGGGCCGCAATGTGTAAATCAGCCGGTGGTCACATCAGAGTACGCCCACACAGTTACCTCCTGCTCGTGATGGATCGACCGGTTTGGCATTCGAGTGTTGGGTGAAAGGTGGCCATATACGACTACTACTGAACTGCTATGTACGTACTATTGTAAGTACTTGCTGGCACTTCCAAAAGTACGTATGTGTCGTGTTGACCGGGTGTGTCCTGATTGCAATAACCGTCCCTCGCGATAATAGAGTACCACTTGTTCACTGTGTCATGACGTAGTAAATACTGAAGAAGTCAGAAGAATACAATGTATTGAATTATAATTGTTTTGCACCCTTGTATGGCTTAGAGGTAGCACAATTAAAAGTTTACAGTTTCCCCATACTTTACCTTTAATAGCATTATGTGCTTTGGGCATGTCATATCATCGACAAAGCGTTTCTTGTTTGATCGTGGAGTCTGTGATGTGCTGTGCTTGAAGAATGGCATGTGCTACTTAAAACATAATTATAAGGATCCACTTGTAGGCGTGTCCTTTATGCTATTTCTTACCTATGCTTAGTATTCAACCCTGCATATGTCTAGTGAGACGCGTTAGTCTTGGCGAGGCTTAAGCTCACATTTGCAGTTAACAAGTTTTTGCAGATTATACGACTGATGACAGGTCCGATGACGAGGTTGCACCCCCTCCAGGGTTTACAGCCGAGTAGGAACCCTGCATGCCATCGTATGTTGAGTGTTGCTAGTGCAAAGTGTCCAAGACATGGATGACTTTGCTTTTGCATAGCTAGTGCCGAGAGCGTAGCTATGATGTATAGTTCTCTTTCCTTTTCGCATAGTATTACAAAACTTCTGCTGTGTGTAGAAATAAAGACTTGGTATTATATTTTATTCTCGTTCTTTTCTTGTATACTGTTGGGTGTCGCATCGCACGACACCACACAATGAGATCTTTAGATGTCGGGATTCCAATCCCTAAAAACCGGTTATGGCGAAGTGAGAGGAGCGTGCTGCACTCCCGGAGTCCGTTGCGCCGTGGGTGTGCTTTGTTTCCCTTTAAATTCAGCAGTGCAAATGGAAAAAGGCTGCCTTTCTCGCAGCACCAAAAAAAACTCTCCAGTCCACAGACCATCGCAACTCGACGCCGGTGAGCTTTCCGACTGACAAAACATATCACACTTGCCACGCGTACGCACAATGCTTAGGCTCCTTTGGTAGAGCTTCACGAATCTGATTCTCAGGCAAAATCTGAGAAGCTATGTCAAACACTGTTTTTCAGAACAAGTGATTATTGGTTGATTCTGTGAAGTGATTCTCTGAAATGAACTAAGAGGCTGAAAGCTGGAAAAAGTAGATTCTTCTGATTCTGTGAAGTGATTCACTGTCCTGATTCTAAGAGTTTATTCTAGAAAATCATATAGATTTATGTTTCAGACGTAGAATTACTTCACTAGGGAATCACAAGTGAATTCAGAGAATCAGCTTTGTGGAGCTGTGCCAAAGGAGGCCTTATTAGCATGTGAACGTCTCCTCATTGAAAGTTAACCAAAGGTCCAGGACAGAATTCAACCTACCTATATATATGTCATTCAACAGCAAGTTTATCATGGTCTCGCGAGCAGCAAATCTATCTAGGTCCCCAATACATCGATGGATTTGAGTAATGTTCCATTCGACAAAGACTGGTCTTGCAAATACTGTAATACTACTAACGCTCGTGTGTCACTGGGCATGCGGCGTGGTGTCCGTGTAGCCGATGCTCTTCCTAGTGGTGGGGAAGATCATGAAGACGACGCTGGACAGGAAGCCCGCCCCGAGAGGCAGGTTCACCAGCAGCTCCCTCACATCCGGCCCGGCATCCGGGAACAGACACCCCTGTATGCTGGCATCGGCGAGCGCCACCGCCAGGAACACGAGCGCCGAGAAGAAGGCGTGCACCAGGTCCAGCGCCGTGATCCGGAACTGGGACAGGTCCTTGAACGTGGCGTCCCTCTCGGCGCGCGTGCCAGCGAAGTTGAACGGGTACAGTCCCCAGAAGGTGGCCACGCCGTGGTAGAGCTTGCTGTCGCGGCCGACGAGGCTGTCCGTGAAGGAGAGGAGGACGCACGAGGTGGCGCAGGCGGCGATGAGCGCCACGACAAGGTACCGGTTCACCGGGTAGCACATGCCGTGGTTGCTGAAGGACGGCGCAAGCGCCTGGAACGCCAGTACTGTGCCCGTCGGCAGCAGCTTCAGGAGGTCCGACGCGCTCGACAGCGTCGTCTTGTCCACCACCGGCGGCACCGGCGCCGGCTCACCGATCGACCGTGGCTGCTGCGTATCCTCCTGCATCTGCACGGAGGGCGAGGATGCTTCGGCCGTCGGAGCAGGAATAACCTGGATGTGCGTCGAGTTGATATCCATGGAGAAAGTTGGTGTCCGGGGTTCACCTTGTGCAGAGGATGAGAGACGAAATGCGTTGTGCTCTGATAGGGTGGGACAGGTTCGGCTTGCTGCTGGTCGGCTTCGCCTTTTATAGAGCTCAAGGAAATTAAAGATGCATGGCAACGAGAACGAATTCCTTGCGGAGAGCTGCACGGGACAAGTGAGACGCAGGCGTACCTGTAAAGATTATCGGACGCTCGCCACCCACGTCCGGTTGGTCACGGCGACAAGAAACTGCACGGACGGTTGCGCTAGACAGCGCTAGACACCGGCCAAACCATAACGAACACCTCGTTTCAGCCAGTCTTGGCGTGCAGGATGCCGATCTTGCCGACGACAAATAACGCTCATGAGTGTATTCTCCATGTGACGAAGGACCAACGTACCTAAACAGTAAGCACTCACTGTTTTAGGCTATTGAAAGCTCAACACATCAACTTTGTTCGACTAAAAATGTAAACCGGCCAAAAAGTTATGGCCCTCTCTCACGCGAAAAAACTTAAAAAAAACATTGCAGCAGATTTGTTTTGTTCCACTACTAAAATTTGTGCTATGGTCCACACTCGAAACTCAGAATTAATAAAATCCGTCCACTGATTTTATGGATGTTCCTTTGAGAGAATATGCACTTTATTGATTAAGCAACATGATTACAAAGTTATTTCCATATACAATCCGGACTAACACCTACAGAAATATTACAAACTAACGATTTGGGAAAACGAGACAAAATTTGTGCCACTAAATTAGAGTTTTGACTAGAATACTTAAAGAAGGAAGACTCAAATCATACAGCAAGGGATTTGATGTCTCCTACAGCAGCTCCTATCACTAAAGGAATGCGACTTATTTAAGAGGGCCATAACCGTTGTAACTAATGCCTAAATTGTCGTAAGTAGATGAATTAACACTTCAGAGATCCCGATGATTTGCGACGGTCGCGGTCGTTGCAAATAAGCAAAAAGCCGTTGCAAAAATAAGCTATTTGCGACGGTTTGACTTATTTCAATTTCGTCGCAATTTAGCTTATTTGCAACTGCTGTCATTGCAAATAAACTTATTTGCGATGGTATGATTATTTGTGACGGCTAACGGCAGTCGCAACAATTTACTATGGTTTTCGCTTACTTACGACGGTTATTGGCCGATGTAACTGTTTAGTTGTAAATAAGTGAACTTACGACGGCAGCCCGCCACCGACGTAAGCATGTGTCTGGGCTGGGCTGCGGGCTGGGCCAAATGACTTACAATGGCTTGTGTTTGCCGTCGTAAGTAAGATACTGAACTTACGACAGTGTCGCCTGGCGGACATAAGTAGCCTGGACTAACTTAGGACGACGTTGGCTGGCCAGTGTAAGTAGTCTGGGCTAACTTACAACAGCAGATGCCTAAGCCATCGTCAATTAAGTTTGTAATGTTTAAAAAAAACAAAAACTGATAACCTAGCATGATGGCCAGCTCACAGAACAACAAACATACATATATTATCATTCACAGCAGCAATAAACTGTTAGATGACTCCAACCGCAGAATAAACTGCCAATCACAACACAAAATCCAAACATGCTACACACTGGCCCCTCGACTACTTCCGGAGCCGAAAACTCGTCTCCACGCGTCCCTCCAGGTACTGGTAGCTGTGGCGATGTAGTTTGTGCCTCTGTCGTCAAACCCTGCAAAGCATATTAGAGTTAAACATGTTAGACATCTCATTTTTTCTCACTCTATTCCTCTCTCTAACTTCCATTATTTATCTCACTCTCTTCCTCTCCCTCTCTCCCTTTCTCTCACTATCTTCCTCTCCCTCTCTTTCTCTTCCCCTCCCTCTTTCTCTCTCTCTCAATCTCTTCCTCTCCCTCTCTTTTTGTCACTCACTTTCTCTCTTCTTCTCCCTCTCTTTCTCTATTTCTCTCACTCGATTCCTCTCCCTCCCTTTCTGTCACACTCTTTCTCTATTCCTCTCCCTCTCTTTCTCTCACTCTCTTCCTCTCTCTCACTCTCTTCCTCTCCCTCTCTCTCCATCCATCCTCTCTTTCTATCACTCTCTTCCTCTCCCTCTCTAGCATCCTCTTTCTCTCACTTTACCCTCTCTTCTTCTCTCCGACACTCCCTCTCTACCACTCTATTTCTAGCTCTCACTCTATCTCTCCCAATCTCTGTCTCTCTTACTCCAGCTCTATCTCACTCTCTTTCACCCTATGTTCCACCTCCTTCTCGTCCTATGTTAAATGAATACGACAATATTAATGAGTTTATTACCTGATGTCGAATCGTATGAACGACACTTTCTCTGGTAATACTAAATGTAGCCTGCAGAGGTCTTGTAACGATTTGGGCGCGCGGAGATCAGGAGCAGGATGATGACACAGGGGATTTATGTGGTTCAGATCGCTTGAGCGTAATACCCTACTCCACAGAATGTGTGTTGTCGTAATTGGGATTTCTGCAGTGCTAATGTGCATACAAGATTGGGTCCGCCCCCTCTGTATCGTGAGGCGCAATCCTTTTATGGTCTAATGACTGACCGTTACATCATTTGCCTGGACCGACATGTGTCCTTTGCGTATGAAGAGCCTAATACATGGTCTATGAGTATTAAGAGTGATTAACAGTGCAATAACGTGCCTTAATGGCAGCGTTACCCCTATTAACAGCCCACTGATCGTGTGTTATTAATATAGCATTAATGACCCATAATCAGATCTTGTAACTGCCGCTTTAACTGTTCCTTGAATGTCCATGCTGTTGGAGATCCGCCAATATTCCCGTCAGTGTAAGCTCTAGAGGATCCACGTAATAGCTCCGGAGCTTCCCTTCGCAGTGGGATAGGTCCGGAGCTGTTATACACGTGGCAGCACCGGAGATTCACTCTACTGGGGTTAGTTCTGGGGTTATTATTGACGTGTCAACTTTGAAGCTTCCCTCTGTTGGGAGTTCAGATCTGCTCTTATATTATGCGTGGCAGTCCCGGAGCTACCCATATGAGGAAGGCGGGGTCCAGTGCCATGTGACATGTGGGGCCTGAGGGAACCTTCAACTCTGGCATGTGAAACTCTCTTGCACTTCTTGCGGTATCATAGGGTATGCGGTACGCAGGGTACCGACAGTGGCCCTCGGGCCCACCTATGGGAGAAACCTTTAGGTTATTATTCTACTGGAGGTGGGGCCATCCTCTGTTCCCGCGCTGTAACTTCAAAGGTCTTCTGGTATGCCGTTGGGGTGATTGTTCGAGGTTCAACCATCACCACGTGGCTTGCTTTGAATGCGGTAGATGAGATCTTTGAGTGTGGATCTCACACAATTGAAGGTCGCCGGTTCCCAATACGAAAACCGTATCGGTTTCGAGCGCCTTGTCAGGCTGCCGGCTTTGAGTTTCCCGCCGTCCATCATGACAACAGCTCACCTGAGGTAATAACCTCCATCTCTTCATCGGGGGTGGCCCCGGGCCCACTTGTCATTGATAGGGTAGACTTTTGAAATGTGACCCTGCGCTCGTTGCGGTTTCCATCCAAGCGACATGGAGGCTTACTTAAGAAGGACAGTACACATCGTTTAAGGACACTTTACTCTTTCAATCAAGCTCGCACTCAGAGCCTCCCAAACTTTGCCTAGCTTTCTCCTCTTTCGCTCTACATTGTTGCGATGGAGTTAGGTCTTCCCAAGAGCCGCATCTAGAGCAGGGGCAATTTCATGAAGGTCCAGACCTTCATGGGATGGTCCAACGACTCCTTTAACCACCTGGTCCGTGTAGGAAAGATCCCCTTCAAGAAGGAGCATCGCGGAGAGAGGGTGTACTTCTCGGCGTATTCCATGGTGGGACTAATCCCACCATTCTCGAGCTTCATCCTGATGCTACTGGACTTCTCCGGCCTCCAACTGTGTCACCTTGGTCCGCACTCCCTTCTGCTCGTGGCCACTTTCGTCTCTTTCCGCGAGATGTGGGTGGGCGTGCCTCCTTGCGTCGACTTGTTCCGAACTTTCTTCACAGCCCATTCCCCTGACAAAGGGACTGAGTTGATTGGCTTCTATTACTTCGTGAAGCGCAAGAACTGTCCCTTTAAGTACCTGAAGGCATTCCCCTCCTGCAAATGGGACGATGAAAGTGCATCTAGGACTCCCTTGTGGGTTTTGGATGATTTATGACAAGCAATTGGGATCCTAATCCTTTTGTTGAGATGAATGCAGGCAAATGTTAAAAAATGAGCAAAATGCCAAAAAGAAGGGAAATGAGAAGCAAAGTGAATTTGAGCTCAAGGAGAAGAAAATAGTGGATTATTATGTATGGAGTGTGTTAAGGAAACACACCCAAGAGCTCAATCACTTTCAAGCACACACACACAATGCACAAAATTATACAGGACTGGACTAGTCCGATAACAACTGGACTAGTCCGATATCACATTCTGCACTAGATCGGACAAGTCCGGTATCCACCGGACTAGTCCGATATCTTTCTGATCCACTTCGGACAAGTCCTCCCCAATGCGGACTGGTCCTCAACACAATGCACAAGTCACACAAAATCGGACAAGTCTTTTGTGATCCGAACTAGTCTGATATTCTTTCTGATCCACTTCGGACAAGTTTGGTGTCTACACGGACTAGTCCGATATACACACTGATCTAAATCGGACAAGTCCTCCAAGTGCGGACTTGTCATCCTAAACACTTAGGGTTTCTTATGTCTGGACAAGTCCGATGGCAATCGGACTAGTCCAAAGATTTCCAGTAGCGAAATCGGACAAGTCCGTTTTCAACCGGACTAGTCCGATATTCCTGGACACTTAGGGTTTGCTACACACAGCACACTGGACTAGTCCGGTGACCACCACGGACTAGTCCGATCTTTCTGAACCCTAACGGTCACTTTTAGAAACCCCATATAAATAGAGGTGCACGGCCCACTTTTAATATCTCTCGAACCCTAGCGCCGTCACACCTCCCAAGAGACTCAAAAACCACCTCTCTCCACGAAATTAAGTGCAAAATCGATCAATCTATTGAAGATCACTTCTAGATCATTGGAGAGACACTTGGCACACATCATTGAGCTCTTGGTTTGATTCTCTAATACACTCTTGCGTTTCAATTTGTAATTTTCGAGTGTGTTATTGGTGGCTTTGTAAGTTGTAATCAAGGGAGCTCTCAACGTGTGAGAACGTCCCTTCAACTTGGTTATTTACCCCTTTGTGATTAGTGGAAGAGGATTGGCCTTCGTGGCGATCCGACGATGGAAGGGTTGGAGAAGACCCGGTCCTTTGTGAGCTCCTCAACGTGGATGTAGGTTGCCTTTGTGGTAGCCGAACCACGGGATAAAACTTGTGTCTTGTCCTTTTGTGTTCTTCATCTTAATTGATCAACTTAATCTAGGGTTTGATTCACTTCGTTCAATTTGAGTTAAATTGTTAAACAAAAGGCTTAATTGTTAGAGAATTTGACATACAACTATTAACATGTCATTTAAGTTTATATTTCCGCTGCAAACATTTACGAATCAATCAAATTGACTGAACTTGATCAACTTAGCCCGTGAAAACCGGACTAGTCCGCACTTTACCGGACTAGTCCGATATCTCTGGTATTGACTGTGTTGTTTAGTGTTACAGGAACTGAGAAAATTCAAAAAGGCCTATTCACCCCCCCTCTAGGCCTACATTCAGACGACTAGAAGAAGGATTGGGTTGTCATTGCAGTGGAGGAGCATGACAGGTTGGAGCTGCCCCAAGGACTCCCCAACGTTGACACCGACGCCTAGAACATAGTTCCAAAGCTGTTGGATGCATTCAAACCTGTCTTGACCAGGTTCCAAGAGTGTGTGGAAGGTGGAGTGGCCCCACGAGATGGTCTTCGGAAATTTCTTGGTGAACAGGTGGGCTCTGCTGAGGAGGAGGGAGAAGCTCGCCTGGGCTTTCAACAGCGTGATGGGTGACGACCGGATTGAAACCGGTTTGAAATCCAACTTGGATGACAAAGTTTTGAAGCTCTATCTCAAGAAATTTTAGCATGGACTTGTCGACGACGATGCCTTAGCTCCGCTGGCTACTTTCCTGCCTTTAAACATGATTCCAGAGATCAGTAGGGAGCTCCAGAGGAAGATGCCAACACTAGATGACCTTGGCAAGGTGGAAAAACACTGAACCTCTAGGGTTGTAGTCCCCGGAGCTTCCGAGGAGGTGGCGACCCCTGCTCCGAGCCATAGGGTTGAAGACATTGGAAAGGGCAAGGTCAAGGAGCTAGCTGAATCTTCTAGCTGCAAGAGGAAACTGAAGCATGCTGATGGGAGGTCCATTAGGCCTGCTCCATATACAACAGCCCCTTCTCCCCGGCTAGGGAGATCTTCTGCGGCTATCGTCATCCGGGGAAAGGGTTCTCGAGAGGTGCTAGTTCTGGACAGTCAAATCTGGTCCTGGTGCCAGCGAGAAGCTCTAGGTCTGGAGGTTCTTCCCGGCCGAGGGAGACCTCGGCTGGGGCAACACCAACCACGACAGTAGGCTCTGGGCAACATTCCGGAGCTCCCTCCGTGCCAACCACGGCAAGCTCTAGCTCCAAGCCTCCAGCGAAGCGGCTCCGTGCTGGTCGGAGTGGTAGCTTCCTGAGGTAAGCTTTGTTTTTTCACCTTGATTTGCCACTCTAACTTTTGTTATGCTTTAAATCTTCCAAATTTTTTGACTGCACGGCATCAAAGTCGCGGTCTAAATCTTCAACCCCAGTCGCACCGGCCGAAACAGTGCGGACAAAAACTCTTGCTTCAAGGCCCGTGCCTCCTCCAGTGGTGGCTGAGGTCACAACAGCTCCGGCACCAGCTGTCGTGGATCTGGATTCAATGTCGTCGCCAGAGACTCCCGTGGTAGCGTTGAACCACGGGGAAGAAGTTGAAGATGCACCGCCGGCAACAACATCGGAGGTTGAGGCTCCAGTGCGGGAGTTGGAGATGCCGGAAGCTTCGGCGTCTGAGCCAGAAGTTACCGAGGCTCCGGTTCCTGCACCAGAAGTCTTTACGCGGTCGGTGGTGCCAGAAGCTCCGGTCCTTGAGTCGGATGTCGTTGAAGCCCTGGTCGTTGAACCGGAGATGATAGAAGCTCCGGTCATTGAGCCGGTAGTTAAAACTCCAACCCTCGGGCCAGAAGTTGTTGAAGGTGCGATCGCTGAACCGAAGATGATTGAAGCTCTGGCTGCCGAGCCGGAGGGGGCTGATGTACCGGCACATGAGCCGATGATGGAAATGGATTCGGGTGAGGCCCTGAAAACCACCCCGAAAGTAACTGCTCTGGAGGTGCCCATGCCCGAGGCAGAGTTCCATGAAGAGGCGGAGGTAGGCACTTCTCCCGCGGAGCCAGCGATTGAAGTTCCTGCTGCAAAACCTTCGGCGTCGGCCCTAGAGGTAGGAGTTCCCCCAGCGAGTTCTTCCTCTGCTGCAGCCGAAGAGCTTCCGGAGGGTGGCCCCAATGCCACATGAACCTTAGGGTACCTCACTTGTAGAGTGGGACCATATTTTCGTTATGGAGAATCCCTTGGAACCGCAAAAGGTGACCCAGTAGGTCTGGAGCCTATCACCTTGGCGTTGTCCATAAACAATGCCTGCTCGAGCCTCTGATATGTTCAGCTTGCCTTCGATCATGAGAGCAAGGTCCTTGAAGAGGAGCGCCACACCTTGAGGCTTTGGCGCAACATGCTCCATTTTGAGACCAGGCTTGCTCAAATGAGGTTTGCTGATCAGAAGGAGTGGGTCAAGAGGGAAACGACCTGGATAGAATACTGGGGCGAGCTGCTGGAAGAGAAGGAAGCCGCAATCAGGGTGCTCGATGCTAATTCTTGGGAGATCCTCGAGCAAGCCAAGGAAAGGCGTGATACTGCTAATGAGCGTCACGAAAGCATCAAGTAATTAAATGAGGTCCTCCTGAAGCGTCAAGCGGACCTTGATGCGAGAGAAGAGAAGCTCCTAGAACAATGGGAGGATGTTTTGAAGAGAGAGGAGGAGCTCACCCAGAAATTGACTCTGGCTGAGCAAAATTTGGCATATCGCACTAAGAAGTTGGATCTGTGGAGTGCCGAAGAAAAGGAGAAGTATTGGAAATTGGGGCAGGAGCTCTCAAAAAGAGAAGCTGATGTTGCCGCTAGAGAAGGGAAAGTAAGGGGCAGGGAGAAGGACCTGGCAGAAAGGCGGTACCGCATCCACCTCCGGGAGAAGGAGCTAACTGACCGTGAAAAGCAAGTAGCTGAGAATATGCAGCAACATGCTAAAGCGGTTGAACGCCTCGCTAGGGAGAGTTTGGAGCTAGCAAGCGCCCGGTGGTCACTGGACAAGCTGCGGAACTCGAGGGCAACCGCATCCCTGATGCTATGGGATTTTTTGGGATGTGCAAACAGGGCCTTTGTGCCTCTTGCCCTCAGTCCAATACGCCCAGAGGACCCAACATAGGAGCTGGACCAGACGCTGGTGGCACTTGGCTCTGCTGGCAGCAAACTCGATGCAATGGGAATATCATTGCTGATCAGCTGGAGGCAGAGGGGAAACCGGTAAAAAACGTTGCCGAGTATGTCTTGGCGTGTTATAGAAGCCGAGAGCCCCAGTTTTCTCTTGATCCAGTCTTTGAAGGACTCATTGCTGAAGAGCAGGATGCCGCCAAAGCTAGTGTTCAAGAGGCTGTTGAGAAGGTTGTTTCGTTTTCCACAGGACTTAGATCCTCCAATATCTAGGACCTTTTCCTTTTGTCTCTTGCTGTAACTCTGTTTTTGTAACCCAGTACTTTGAATTAATGAAATCCACTCTTACTGCCATGAATTTCACTTTGTCTTCAAGATACCGTGCTCTGTCTTGTTGACCCTGTGGTAGATGTGCACAATTTGATTGTGAACAAATACCAAACGATTTTAACAGTATGTTGATGACTTGAGCGTTTCGAGTTTGTAGGTTTTAGGTCCGAAATCTTTTTTTCCCGTTGAGGGCGGCCCCCGTGCGGTTATCGGAGCTTGGTAGCTCCAACAGTACCCACTATCATCGCGTAGAACATCGATGGCGGGTCCTTGAGATTGTCGGTAGGTCCGATGGCACCCACTATCAACGTGTAAAACGTCAACGGCGGGCCCCCTCTGAGGTTGTGTTTTTCGTGTACATTAAAGACAAGAAAAAAGAGTAAAATTTGTCCTCTTGTCTATAAATTGTTTGTGACTTATCGTTCTTATTTTAGTTTTAGATATGAAGAAATTCAATATGATAACAAGCATATTGATGTAAGCTTTCCAGACCGGTATGCTTTTTTAGTACTCACCCTACTGAAGCCTGCCGCAGTGTAGGTAGAGTGGCGTACTTAGGGTGCAGGACCAAGCTAAGTCAATAGCACACTCTGGACCTATGTTGGCTTGGCGTTCGGGCAAGTAGAATATGCAGCAATGTCAAGATCTAGAAAGACCAACAATATAGCTTGTGACGCATATGAATAACATGGACTAAAACTAAAAATGAATTGCACAGCTTCATTATAGACGAGAAGGATAAAAATAATAATTCGAGATACTGAGCCTTGTACAAAAATAAGTGCATGTGGAGTCTGTTTTCACACAACAATGTCTTTCATTATAGGTCCAGATTACTGGGGATACAAGGACACACTAAGGGTACAGGACCATGCTAGGTGCATTATACATCTTGTACTAGCCCAGGGTAGGTAGCTACACTTTTAGTGTTGTGACTGTATCAACTGTTACTTGAACTTCCCGGACCCTCCCGGAGGGGTCCGGGTGTTCTCCCAAAGGACCTGCCCGATTCTGTATATTGACTCTATAATATACATTGTGTGTAATTACGGACTCACCTCCATGATTCTAGGTGTAAAACTTACAGAGGTGCTCGATGTTCCAAGAATTAGGAAGTGGAGTCCCATCCTCAGTTGCCAAGCGAACGCATCGGGGACGGGGTACTTTGATCACTCAGAAGGGACCCTCCCATATGGGGGAAAGTTTATTCATTCCTTCGCAAGTTAGTATTTTCCGTAGCACCAGATCACTTTCCCTGAGCTGTCGGTTGCGCACATGCCTTCAATGATAGCACCGGAGCGCTTGGCGATAGCGTGCTTTCCAAACAGCTGCTTGGCACCTTGCATCGTCGACGAGGTCAAGGTCTTCCCGCCGGAGCTGGTCCTGCGCAGCTTCGTCGAAGGTCCAAACCCAGAGCGACCCCATGTTAATCTCCATAGAAAAGACTACTTCAGCTCCGTACACCATGAAAAAGGGTGTCTCCCCAGTTTACCGGTCAGGTGTTGTCCTGTTCGCACAAGTGTAGACGAAAGTTCTTTAATCCAGTTGGCTCCATGCTTTTTCAGGTGCTCATATGTGCGCGTCTTGAGTCCTTATAAAATTTTTGCATTTGCTCTCTCGGATTGACCATTGCTTGTTGGATGAGTTACATATGCGTAGCGGACATGGATGCTGAGGTCTTCACAATATTCTTGGAATGCAACACTTGTAAATTGGGTTCCATAGTCAGTTATGACTTTGTTCAGAACTCCAAATCTGCATATTATGGACTTCAAGAACTTGATTGCTGATTGTCTGTTGATTGTCACAACTGGAGTAGCTTCCGGACACTTGGTGAACTTGTCGATAGCAACATACAGGAACCTATAACCTCCGATGGCTTTTAGGAATGGTCCCAAGATGTCCATACCCACACAGCGAATGGCCATGTAGGAGGTATCATTTGTAGTGATTGAGCCGGTGTGTGAATTTGTTTTGCGTGGAACTGGCACGCTTCACATTTTTTCACTAGCTCAACTGCATCCTGGAGTGTTGTAGGCCAGTAAAAGCCATGTCGGAAGGCTTTACCAACCAACGCGCAGGAAGATGCATGGTTCCTACACTCGCCTCCATGGATTTCCGCAGGAAGCTCGCGACCTTCTTCCCTTGCAATGCACTGCATTAGGACGTCATTGGCACCATGTTGGTAGAGATCCCCTTCTACCAGTATGTATCTTTTAGCCAACCTGACGATCCGATCAGCGGATACACCGTCTTTAGGAATGACGTCATCTTTGAAGTAGTGTGACACCCGGTTCCAAAAATGAACCAAGTGAGCGCATATGTGTGCCCAGGATGTTCAACACACATACACGAGGGCATTCACAAAAGATTATATAGAGAATTACCAAAGAACAAGATTAAGTAAGCTCCTTTATTACATAAACCATATTATCCTCGACTACAAGCTCTAATGAATATTAATGACAAGTTCAACTAATGCCGGAAATACTCTAATTAAGCAACTATGCAACTAAGCAATAGGAACATATATGTGCAGCTCCAATCAACACCACACTCAAGCTGACGGTAGACATGGCCTAGAACTCCACATTATTATCGTTAAACTTCCAATCCTGACCTGCAACTGTTGGCGGGGGTGGGGGGGGGGGGGGGGATTGCAAGGGTGAGTACATGTCGACTCAACAAGCGTGGAAAGTATGACACGTAGCTGATTGAAATGACGAATATAATAAAGGCTAAGTGCTGAAAAGTACATTAAAACATTTGAAAAGCAATATATCATATGTACATGAAGTAAACCCATCATAAACCATATAATCATCATGATACCAGTCCATATTCATCATCATCATCCAAATTCCAGATTTCTCATTACCAGTAACAATATCCATACCAGAAATTAATCCATTATCCAACCATAACCATAACCATTACCAAAACCCTTTAATCATGTAGGTCATCCAGACGCTCATAACCGGGAGCATGACTATCATGATAGTTTATTAGACTCTGCAGAGTTTGTACTATTTTACCCACATATTTGTGATTTCATCACCTTTCAATGACTATGGAATCTCAATTTACCCATCTCACACTTCCTTAGGTGTGTGGCCAAGAGATCACAAAATAGATTTTACAAAGGGATTACTAGCCTATTTAGACCCCACTGAATTTTCACCGGTGGCGATGTCTCCAACAGAGCACATCTTCAACCAAGGGCCCCCCCTTGAGCCATTCGGATCCCAGGGTAGTCCCACCAATCATCAACAAACCCAATCCAACTACCCCTTCCCCGTGCATCCCTAATGTTCCAAATAGCACTGGCAAAGCCCTAATTAATCAGCTACACCGCACCCATACTTGGCCTCGTGGTGGCACTGTAGTCTTGGCTTACTCTCGCATGAACCGGTCCTTAGATCTAAAGAAAGCAAAACACCATATCAACCAACCCATCCACATACCAGACTTGCTTAGATCATCCATTACCACATCATATTAACTAATTCATGTTAATCATAATCTCATAAATGCATCATTAATGTGTAGTATTGTTTTCCTATCTCAATTAATTAAGCGAAGCAAAAAGGTAAAAAGCCCATCCCGACTCTCTACCATAAATTCCAGGTGACAGGGGTGGTCAAACAAATCTAGTAAACTTCCTATCATAGGATTCCCACCAAATTGACACAAGCATGCGATTTGCAAACAAAACATTTATTTTAAAAACAGGATCAATATGCTTCAAGGACACTTGTCTTGCTTTTGAGATTGGTTTGGGTCAAAGCCTTCAAACTCTTGGTGCTGGAGATCCTCCACAACACTCTCTAGTGCAAATCTGTCTAATCCGCATAATAAACATACAAGACAAGAATACAATCAAAAAGTGCACAAATATTACTCAATATGACATGACATGCATGATTAATACAAAATGCGAGGTGGAACTTGTTAATGAGTTGTTTTTAATGATCACTAATTAGGTCTAATAGCTTTTAACAAGTTTATACAGATATGGATTTGATTCGATCAAATTTAAGAATTAATTCGACACTATTTAACCAGGAAGATTGGACAAGTTCGCAGGAGGCCGGACTAGTCCGCACTTCGCGAGATCGGGAGATTAGGGTTTTCTAGATTGATGTGAATCTTGAGATTTAGGGTTGAATTCATACAAGGAAAAGAGAATAGAATGTACACCAGGTATCTAGAACACCAATGAATCAAGGATCTTGGAAGTAACACTTGGATCTTGAATTATCTAGGGTTGATGAAGAGCTTGATGGTGGATTTTTGACGAAGAACGCAAAGTTGATGGAGATCTTGATCCTCTTTCGTTTCCTCCTCTTCTTCTTCTTGCTCTAGATCTCCTTCTTTCCCCTTGATGGCGGCTAATCACGAGCTAGAGTTTGGGTGTGGAGGAAAAGTGGCAATTAGATGTCAAGCCAAGGGGTGGGGTTGTTTATATAGAGGTGGAGGCTAGGTTTAGATGGATTTCGAGTTTGGGTGAGTAGAGGTCTATTTAGAGTACCACATAGACTCTAGAAGAGTCAGGTACAACGTCCCTAGGCCCAATTAACGTAAAACCCGAGAAACAAGTCATGAAATAAAAGATCAATTTGGAGTCACAATTTAACGGACAAGTCCGAAAAGGACCGGACTAGTCCGAAGTTATCTAGAGAGAAATCTGACAATCCCGGACTGGACATTAGACAAGTCCGAACTTATCCAGAGGACAAAAATAGACAAGTCTGGGCTAAAATCGGACAAGTCCGCTGGATGACAAGACTAGTCCGGACAAGTCCAGGGACTTAGCAAATTTCCAAGGATTCTTGGAACACCGGACTAGTCCGCATAGGACCGGACAAGTCCGAAAGTGTCCAGAGGCAAAATCAGACTAGTCCGCAGAAAAATGAACAAGTCCGAGCGAGGTCAGATAGAAATCGGACTAGTCCGCACCAAAATCGGACTAGTCCGCACTTCCCAGAATTCTTAAGTGTGGTTTTGCTCCTAATTCATTTTAAACTTGTTCCCTTTTATGTGGATTAATGTTAGACATATATTAGGATTTATGCAATGCATGATAGATGAAAATGAGGTTGTTACAAACCTACCCCCCTTAAAATGAATCTCGCCCTCGAGATTCGACGTGGAAGAGAAAAGATAGGGAATTCCTTCTTGAGATCATCTTCTAGCTCCCATGTTGCCTCTTTTTCTGTGTGGTGCTTCCATTGCACTTTACACCATTGAATCACCTTGCTCCTTGTGACTCTCTCCTTATTTTCTAAGATTTTGATTGGTTGCTCGGCATAAGTCAAATCTTCCTCTAGTTCCAAATCATCCATTGGTTCTTGTTCTTCAGGTACTCACAAGCACTTCTTGAGCTGTGAAACATGAAACACATCATGTACATCTGAATAATGAGCTGGCATCTCCAACTTATATGCTACTTCTCCTCTTTTGTCCAAAATCTTAAATGGTCTAATATAGCGAGGTGCTAGCTTGCCTCTTACATTAAACCTCTTATGACCTCTCATCGGTGACACCTTGAGGTAAATGAGGTCTCCTATTTCAAAGGCTACTTTTCTTCTCCTATTGTCCGCATAACCTTTTTGCCTTGATTGAGCAGCCCTCAAGTATTCGCGTATAACCTAAACTTGCTTTTCAGCTTCTAGTAACACATCTGGACAAAATACTTGTTTCTCCTATCTCATTCCAGAATAAAGGTGTCTTAAACTTCCTTCCATATAGTGCTTCATAAGGTGACATCTTTAAACTTGCTTGGTAACTATTGTTGTATGAGAATTTTGCATATGGAAAGATTTTGCCCCAACTTTACCCATGCTTCAAAGCACAAGCTCTTAACATGTCCTCTAAAATCGGATTGGTCCTCTCAGTTTGACCATCAATTTGATGGTGATATGCTGAGCTAAAATTCAACCTTGTTCCCAATGCTTCATGCAATTTTTTGCCAAAATCTAGAGTAAATTGAGAACCTCTTTCCGATACGATCTTCTTTGGTACTCCGTGTCGACATACCATGTGCTCCATATACAATTCTGCTAGCTTCGCGGTGGTATAGGTGGTCTTGACAGGAACAAAATGAGCCGATTTAGTCAATCGATCCACAATTACCCAAATTGAATCATGAGCGGACTGGGTACGCAGTAAACCAACTATGAAGTCCATTCCAATTTCTTCCCACTTCCACTCCGGAATCTTCAATGGTTGCAATAATCCGGCTGACCTTTGATGCTACGCCTTCACCCATTGGCACACATCACACAATGCTACATATTTAGCTATGTCCTTTTTCATGCTATCCCACCAATAACTTGTCATCAGGACCTTGTACATCTTTGTACAACTGGGGTGAATTGAGTATGGCATGTGCCTCCTTTAGTATTGTCACTCGAATATGCTTCACATTAGGCACGACAATCCTCTTACCAAGCCATAGAGTACCATGTTCATCCTCATCAAATCTTAATTCTCTTGCATCTTGTGTCCTCTCCTTGATCTCCTGAATTTCCTCATCCTTTGCTTGGCCCTCTCGAATTTTTCTCCAATGTCGGAATTAACTGCATCATCTGCATCTCATTGATAAATCCGAGTTTCAACCGTTCAAACTCCTTACATAACTCGGATGGTAACCCTCGAACTTTGAGTTGATGACTTACTCCCTTCCTACTCAAAGCATCGGCCACTACATTGGCTTTTCTCGGGAGATAATGGATCCCCAAATCATAATCTTTAATGAGATCCAACCATCTACGTTGCCTCAAATTCAGATCCGTTTGTGTGAAAATATACTTAAGACTCTTGTGATCTGTATAAATTTTACACCTATGTCCAAGGATATAATGTCTCCAAATCTTTAATGCATGAATCATTGCTGCAAGTTCCAAATCATGCGTTGGGTAATTCTGCTCATGTTTCTTCAATTGTCTTGATGCATAGGTGACCACTTGACCTTCTTGCATGAGCACACATCCAACTCCTTGTCTCGATGCATCGCAATAAATATCAAAATTCTTGCTTACGTCTGCCAGAACAAAAACTGGAGCTGTAGTTAACCTTTTCTTCAACTCCTCAAAACTTTCTTGACAAGCTTGGGTCCATCGAAATGCCTCCCCCTTCATTAGCAACTCCGTCATTGGCTTGGCTATCTTGGAAAAGTCCTTGATGAATCGACGGTAATACCCAGCCATCCGAAGAAAACTCCTTATTTCCTTGACATTTTGCGGTGGCTCCCATTTTAACACGTCTCTCACCTTTCGTGGTCAACCGATACTCCTCTTCCTAAGATGATATGACCCAAAAACGATACTTCTATCAACCAAAACTGACACTTGTTGAACTTGGCGTACAATTGATGCTCCCTCAATTTCTGGAATGTAAGCCTCAAATGTTCCTCATGTTCCTTCTCATCCTTAGAGTAGATCATAATGTCGTCTATGAACACCACTACAAACTTATCCAAGTACTCCATGAAGACCTTATTCATGAGGTACATAAAGTAGGCAGGCACATTTGTCAATCCAAAGGACATCATGGTGTACTCATATGATTCATACCGTGTCCTAAAAGTTGTCTTAGGTACGTCCGATGGTCTAATCTTCATCTGAAAGTATACCGATCTCAAATCAATTTTGGAGAAGACACAAGAACCCATCATCTGGTCAAACAAGTCTTCTATGTGGGGCAAGGTGTACTTGTTCTTGATGGTCACCTCGTTGAGAGCTCGATAATCTACACACTTCCTTTGCGACCCATTCTTCTTGTCCACAGATAGAACGGGCGCTCCCCAAGGTGAAGAACTGGGGCAAATAAAACCATTCTCTAGTTGCTCTTGAATTTGATTCTTGAGCACCACTAATTCCATAGGACGCATCCTATAAGGCCTCTTAGCTATCGGTGCAGTTCCAGGTATTAAATCAATAACAAACTCAATGTCTCGGTCAGGTGGCATACCTGGCAACTCATTCGGAAAAACATCCAAAAATTCACACACCACCGGAAACTCCTCAATTGTGGCACCGCCCATATGATTCAGCTCCAATTGCTTCGGTGCGGTTTGAGATGATTCAAACTCTACGGTGATCCCTTCCTCATTGGTCAACTTCACCATCTTTGTGGCACATTCAATGACCCCATTGTGCTTTCTCAACCAGCCCATACCAAGTATAATGTCCAATCCTTGAGAATCGAAGATAATGAGGTTGGAAGAGAAGTCTACCCCACTTATTCTAAGGCTTACTTTTGGACATACTATATTTGTCCTCATCTCTCCTCCAGGAGACTTAACCAATAGAGTAAGCTTCATATGGGAGATAGGCAAACTATACTTGGCAACATACTTCGATGCAATGAATGAATGTTATGCTCTAGAATCAAATAACATAGTTGTCGGGTTGGAGTTTGCGAGAAACATACCAATGACCACATTACCCGCTTGTTGAGCATCCTCCGTAGAGACATGGTTCATATTGCCACGAGCAAAATTTTGCTTTCCACGATTTCCTTGTGGCTGCCCTCCATTGGATCTTGGGTTTTGCCTTGGCGCATTGCTTCCTTAACCAAGGCATGACTTGGGACATTGATGTGCAAAGTGTCGAACTTCTCTACAAGTATAGCACTTCTTTACTTCACCGGGATTATTGGGGCGAGCTTGGTTCTGAGTATTTGCACCAGGAAAATGAGCACAAGGTGCAAAAGGAATTGGAGGCCTAGGTGCTTGAATGACAGGGCGCTGCTACACAAACTGAGGTGGGCGCAGTGCAAATCCAGGGCGATGAGCAGGCACAGAAGAACTGTAGTATGGATGATTGTTGACGTTACCAGCCTGCAGCTATCCCATAGTTTGTATCATAGTCTGCATGAGCTAGTTTTGCATGGACAATAGTTGCTCAATATTGATAACTCCATGAGCAGGTCATTGTCCATTGTTGTTCTGAGGTGCTCCATTGTTCTTCTGTTCATCATTAGCATCCCTCTGGTTGCGAGTCCTCACCATCTGAAGAAAAGCAAGAGACAAGAAAATTGAAGATGTCCCCAACTATATGCATCAAGGGATATGAAACTAAATAACTAAGTAGCCTAGGTGGACATGGCAATGCTAAAGTATCCCAAAATCCTCTATTAAGCACATAAGCAAACAATATATAGCAACATCACACCAAACAAAAGCACATCGATTCTTGAGTGCTCCTATGTCCTCTAAAGTGTCCATTCTATCTAGGCTGCGTCCTACAATCAACCTGTGGCTCTGATACCAATCTGTGACACCCAGTTTCGAAAATGAACCAAGTGAGTGCATATGTGTGCCTAGGACGTTCAACACACATACACGAGTGCATTCACAAAAGAGCATACAGAAAATTACCACAAAACAAGATTAAGTAAGATCCTTTATTACCCAATCCATATTATCCTCGAATACAAGCTCTAATGAATATTAATGTCAAGTTCAACTAATGCAGCGGAAATACTCTAATTAAGCAACTATGCAACTAAGCAATAGGGACATATATGCGCAACTCCAATCAACACCACAGGCAATCTGATGGTAGACACGGCCTAGAACTCTGTGTTATCATTGTTAAACTCCCAATCCTGACCTACAACTGTTGGGGGGGGGGGGGGGCTGCAAGAGTGAGTACATGTCGTACCCAGCAAGTGTGGAAAGTATGACATGTAGCTGATTCAAATGACGAATATAATAAAGGCTAATTACTGAAAAGTACATTAAAACGTTTGAAAAAGCTATATATCATACGTACATGAAGTAAACCCGTCATAAACCATATAATCATCATGATATCAGTCAATATTCATTATCATCATCGAAATTCCAGATTTCTCATTACCAATAACCATATCCATACCAACAATTAATCCATTATCCAGCCATAACCATGCTGTCAACCATAACCATAACCACTACCAAAACCCTCTAATCATGTAGGTCATCAAGGCGCTTATAACCGGGAGCACAACTATAATGATAGTTTATTAGACTCTGCAGAGTTTGTACCACTTTACCCACGTTTTTGTGGTATCATCACCTTTTGATGACCATGGAATCTCAATTATGCCGTCTCACACTTCCTTAGGTGTGTGCCCAAGAGGTCACAACATAGCTTTTATGAAGGGATTACTAGCCTATTTAGACCCACTGAGGTTTCACCCGTGGCGATGTCCCCTACAGAGCACATCTTCAACCAAGGGCTCCCTCTTGAGCCATTTGGATCCGAGGGTAGTCCCACCAATCATCAACAAACCCAATCCGACTACCCCTTCCCCGAGCATCCCTAATGGTCCAAGTAGCACTGGCAAAGCCCTAATTAATCATCTACGCCGCACCCATACTTGGCCTCGTGGTGGCACTGTAGTCCTGGCTTATTCTCGCATGAAACGGTCCTGAGATCTAAAGCAAGAAAGCCACCATATCTTCCAATCCACACACATACCAGGCTTGCTTAGATCACCCCTTAGAAAATCATATTAACCAGTTCATGTTAATCATAATATCATAAATGCATCATTAATGTGTAGTATTGTTTTCCCATCCCAATTAACTAAGCAAAGCAAAAAGGTAAAAGGCCCATCCCGACTCTCTACCATAAATTCCAAGTGACAAGGGTGGTCAAACATATCTAGTAAACTTCCTATCATAGGATTCCGATCAAATTGACACAAGCATGCGATTTGCAAACAAAACATTTATTTTAAGAAGTGGATCAATATGCTTCAAGGACACTTGCCTTGCTCTTGAGATTCGTTCGGGTCAAAGCCTTTAAACTCTTCGTGCTGGAGATCCTCCGCAACACTCTCTAGAAAAAATCCATATAATCTGCATAATAAGCATACAAGACAATAATACAATCAAAAAGTTTACAAATGTTACTCAATATGACATGACATGCATGATTAATGCAAAATGCAAGGTGGAACTTGTTAATGATTTGTTTTCAATGATCACTAATTAGTTCTAATAGATTTTAAGAAGTTTATACATGTTTGGATTTGTTTCGATCAAGTTATAGAATTAATTCAACATTATTTAACCAGGAAGATCGGACAAGTCCGCAAGAGGCCAGACTAGTCCACAATTCACGAGATCGGTAGATGGGGTTTTCTAGATCGACGTGAATCTGGAGATTTAGGGCTGAATTCATGCAAGGGAAAGAGAATAGAAGGTACACCAGGTATCTAGAACTCCAATGAATCAAGGATCTTGGAGCTAACTCGACGAAAAGACTTGTCTGAAATAAGTCGGACGAACAAGGTACAAAAGTTCCTTTCAATTATGAATTTTATTCAGTAGAACACAAGAGGAACAACTCAAAAGTCGTCTGCCACGAGCTCTGGCCTCCCTTGCTTATATAACCAGCCCTTAGGCCAAACTTAACTAGGACTCTAATCCTACTCAAATAACGAATCGAAACTTTCATAACTGCTCAAGACTCTTCTATACGTAGATAGAAGCAATCTTAAGACTTCCAAACACCTTATAAACGTATCCCACATTCCTAAAACAAACTAACTTCATATCCCACACGAAAATTATCATAACCAACTCGATACTTTCCATATCCGAGCCAAAACCAACTCCGTCGCAGCCGAAGTCATCATCTGATATGATCCGATCCTTCCAACCAAGTCTTTCCTTCTGTAGCCCGTCTTCAGAACCATGTTTCCACGTCATGCACCACATGCATACATGCGAACATCTTCCTTCGACATACAGCTTCCTTCATATGCGATGCTGTTGATTCAATCACCCTGCATGCCCTCCTGATCAGCTCAACCACAGTTCCTCCTGAACTTGATTGTTGGAACCTCATCTCCTCCCTTAGACTAGTCCAATGGATCCCGTCATCAGCCGTGTATTGAACTCGAGCAACACCTGCACATGAATAAACAACCAATACTTTCGAGCACAAGTTCTCGACTTGACTCTCATTAGTTTTGATAACCACAACACCTTACGTGAGAATCTCACATAAGTAAGTTGCAAACCTTAGCAAAAAGATATCAACCATAACCACCAAATAACACCAAAAAACTTAGTAAAAGAATACTAAGCAAACTTTCCATAGATACAAAGCAAGTTCGAATAAATTAAAAATAAAAGCAGAACCACTGCGATCAAGCTCCGAACCTTGCCAATCTAACCGGACCTTGAACTGGAGCTTACCAAAGCTAGCAGGACCTAGCACCATAACTTACCAATGCTAGTCGAACCTAGCGCTGGAGCTTACCAAAGCTAGTCAGACCTAGAGATGGAGCTAACAAAAGCTAGTCGGACCTAGCCAAAGCAAGTTGGACCTTACGTCGGACACTGCCAGAGCTACCCAAAACAAGCCAGACCTATTGTTGAACCTTGCAGGAGCTCGGACCTAAATCTGGATCTTGATGATAAAGGTGTTTTGGTAGTATTCAAAACTTTTATCGTCAAAGCCAATGTATTCAGCACACATAGGTCTCACAATCTACCCCTTGATGAATGCATTGGTAACACCACATAAAATCTGAACACTAGCATGAAACGTTTTGAAAACAATTTCTCCCCTTTTTGAGAATCAAATGATATAGAAATAAATTGCCCCCCCCTTTGCATACTTCTCCCCCTTTGACAGTGTATTCAGCAAGGTACAAAAGAGAAATTTTAATTTGTTATGAGCACATTATAACATATACATATAAGACAATGCTCATTCAAGTCATACTATCAAGTAACTTACACTATCACAACAATGAGATACATAAAGTAGTGTAAGCCATGATAGAGATCAAATGTAATTTTAAATTTAAGAAAGTCATGATCTCACAAACTTAACTATTTCAAAACCTGAAAGCATGACACTTGTTGCTGCATTTTATTATTTTTCAAAGCACAAATTTAGATCATATGATATTTGCAAGAGATTATATGCTGCATCTGCCTTATTCTGACCAACCATGCCAAGCCTATGTCATTTGACAATCAGAAGCTTAAGGACATGGTTTTAGTCATACATAACTTTTTCCAAGTTTATATCTATGTGCAATGATAAGCCATCTCAAACAAAGAAGTGCGATGCATGCATATTATCTTGATCTTTTCTCAATTTATATTTGTTTATAAAACTCAACATGTGAGTTGTTTACTTGATTAATTCATTATGATTAAAATCACTTGCAATCATGCAACAAGTTCAAAACAGCAAGAAAGTTCGATCATGACCAGATTTAGTGTAAGTAATTATTCCAATTACTAGTCGTGGCAAAAACTACATAATGTATAACATGAGTAATGTAGTAAGAACTTTCAGCATGTAAAAAGGAATCACAAAGTCATATATGTATGAAATACTATGCTTATATTATTTTAAATTCAGATTCACACATAGACTTCCCAAGTTTCAAAACTCCCTCGCAATTTAAGACATGAGGATGCATAACCCCTATTTCACTACGAATGTAACAAAAAACTAGTTAAATCCAAAGGTTTTGTGAAAATGTCAGCCAATTGTTGTTCGGTATCTACATGGCGAAGCACAATGTTTCCTTTTTCAACATTATCACGGAGAAAGTGATACCTAATATCAATGTGCTTAGTTCTAGAATGTTCCGCGGGGTTTTTAGCAATGCAAATGGCACTAGTGTTATCACAAAACAATGGAACACTATCTAGATCAACCCCATGGTCCTTAATTGTTTGAACAAACCAAAGAATTTGTGAGCAAGCACTAGCAGCAGTACATATTCAGATTTGGCTGTGGATTGTGCAACTGAGCTTTGTTTTCTAGAGGACCATGCAACAAGAGAATTACCAAGAAAATGACAAGCATCGGAAGTACTTTTCCTATCAATCCTACAACCTCCAAAATCAGCATCCGAAAAAGCTTTCAAAGTAACTGTTGAGGAAGAAGGAAGAAAAATGTCAAATTCTTGAGTTTCATGTACGTACCTAAGAATCCTTTTGACGGCTTGACGATGTGAAGCACGTGGGGAAGCTTGAAATCATGCACAAAGACATACGCTAATTTGTATGTCTGGTCTTGATGCCGTGAGGTACAAAAGTGATCTAATAATGCTTCTATATTTTTTTTGATCCATGGGTTCACCATCTTCATCAAGTTCAAGTGTTGATGTTGTTTCCATTAGTGTCCGAAGAGGCTTGCTTTTGTCGATGTTGAAGCGCTTGAGAAGGTCCCTTGTATACTTTGTTTGATGCACAAAGGTACCTTCCCTTGTTTGCTTGATTTGCAGCCCGAAAAAGTAAATGAGTCCACCCATCATACTCATTTCAAATTCTGAACTCATGATTGCTGAAAACTCAGACACAAGATCATGAGAATGACAACCAAAGACAATATCATCCACATACACTTGAACGAATAATGAGTCATTGCCGTGCTTAAGCACAAAAAGAGTTTTATCTCTCTTGCCCATGGTAAACCCCTTTTCAAGTCAGAATGTTTTTAACCTACCATACCATGCTCTAAGAGCATGTTTTAGACCATAAAGGGCTTTACTCAGTTTGAAAACATGATTAGGAAAATCAAGATTTTCAAAACCAGGTGGTTGCTTAACATAAACTTCCTCATCTATGTAGCCATTAAGAGAAGCACTTCTACATCCATTTATATAACTTGAAACCTATAGATGCAGAAAAAGCTAACAAAATTCTTATGGCTTCTAATCTAGCAACATGAGCAAAAGTTTCATCAAAATCTAGACCTTCAATTTGTGTAAAACCTTGAGAAACCAATCTAGCCTTATTCCTAATCAGAATCGCATCCTCACTTTGTTTATTTTTAAACCCCCATTTAGTTCCAATTAAAGTATGAACTCGAGGTGGAGGTACAAGCTTCCAAACATTATTTATTTCAAAATTTTCTAACTCTTTTTGCATGGAAATAATCCAAGATTCATTAGTGAATGCGTGTGATATATCTTTGGGTTCAAAAGAAGCAACAAAAGCAGAATGAACATGAGATTTGGGGTCAGAAAACCTGGATCTTGTAACTCTTTCATGCAAGCTCACAATTAACTGTTGCGGGGATGATTCTTGTAAATCCATAGAGGAGTAGATGTCTCACAAGCTTCTTCTTTATCATGTTCATCGCAGATAGATGATCTTGTGGCTCGTGGATGATTAGGACCAGCGGAGATGGTAGTTGGGGCTTGTTCAAAGTTCGGAGCTGGACACGTGTCAGCTTCGGAACTATTAGGCAATATCACCGACTCATCTTCTCCTTCGAAAATACCCCCCCCTGAGGATATGGATCCGGACCTGTAATGTTTGAGCTAGCTTCATCAAATGACACCTCACAAGTCTCCACAATTTTGTTAGTGTCAAGTAAAAGCACACGGTAGCCTCTAGAATTAGATGGATTTTAACACCCCAGCCACTACGGGCCTGGTGGTCATTACTCCTGGCAGCTCTATAGGATCACAGACTAGCCCCACAAACCAACACTAGTCTTTTCAGTGCACTTTGTCCTCACTCGTGCGCACCCGGGAAAACTTCTCGACTGGTCACCCATCCACAAATTGCTCCAGGCCAAGCACGCTTAACCTGAGAGTTCTTTGTAGGTGAGCTTCTGGAAAAGAAGGTATACCCTGGTGGTATGAGTATTATATCAATCCTATTAAGCCTTGAGCCAGGATGTCACAATCCACCGCCCTTAGAAGACCGACGTCCTCGTCGGTCAACTCCCAAGCCAGGAACATCCCCTCTTGGCCATGTCCATACGTTCAGTACTGGCATACATACCATACCGTGTCCCTCCTAGAGGACCCATGCGTCATGCGTACGTACCCACGTCCCTGACCCGTACGCACCCGTGAAACCGCGAGGGTCGGCTCTGATACCATTCTGTAACACACCAGCCACTACGGGCCTGGCGGTCATTACTCCTAGCAGCTCTATAGGATCACAGACTAGTCCCACAGACCAACTATAGTCTTTTCAGCGCACTTTGTCATCACTCGTGCGCACCCAGGAAAACTTCCTGATCGGTAACTCATCCACAAATTTTTCCGGGCCAAGCACGCTTAACCTAAGAGTTCTTTGTAGGTGAGCTTCTGGAAAAGAAGGTATACCTTAGTGGTATGTGTATTTTATCAATTCTATTAATCCTTGAGCCAGGATGTCACATGTATAACCAAGAAACATAACATCAATGGATCTAGGTTCAAATTTATCATGATTACCATGTTTATTAACAAAGCATTTGCAACCAAAGACCCGAAAGTGTGTAACACTAGGCCTATGTCTAAACCGGAGCTCATATGGTGTTTTACCTAGCTTAGCGTGCAGGAAAACACGATTCGAGACATAACAAGCGGTTGCAATCGCATCAGCCCAAAATTTCCTAGGAGTTTGATATTCATCAAGCATAGTCCTAGCCATCTCAACTAAGGTTTTATTCTTTCTTTCTACAATACCATTTTGTTGAGGTACATAAGGTGAAGAAAATTGATGATCCATTCCATTTTCAGCACAAAAGTGATCAAAAGATTGATTTTTAAATACAGTTTTGTTATCACTTCTAACTGCTTTTAAGGATCCTGGGTGATCAATTGATAATCTAAGAAATAAAGTTCTAAAGTGACTAAAAGCTTCATCCTTAGATGGCATAAAGTAAACCCAAGAGTATGTAGAATAATCATCAACAAAAACAAGAATATACCATTTACCTCCGAAGGATTGAACATGTGAAGCTCCTACGGTGTCAAGGTGCAAAACTTGACCTGTTTCAGTTGTCATGATCAATGTGAGAGGAGTATGTGAACCTGCAACTATCTTAGCATGTCTACAAGAAGAGCACACAATTTCTATGTCCCCTTTAAGTTTAGACAGCCCACGTATGAAATCAATAGCACTAACACACACTAGATGATCAGAGCCTATGTGACCAAGTCTACGATGCACAAAATATAAGTCCTTTCAATCATTAGCAACTAGACACCTATGCTTAGAGGAAAACATATCAAAATCAGCCTTAAAAACTCTTCTAACCCGAGACATGTTAAAAATAAGCTCATTATTTCAATTTACAACTTTGTAGCAATTTTTAGTGAAAATAATTTCCAGATTTTCAATTAGCAGTTGTGAAATAGAAAGCAAGTTGTATTTCAAATTTTTAACTAGTGCCACATCCTTCAAAGTGTAGTGATCATTTACTCTAATTGAACCCTTAGCAATGATAGGAGTTGAAGAATTATCGGCAAAAGTAACATTCTCGACACGTGACACAAAAGAGAGGCAGGAGAACCATTCTTTGGCGTGAGCAAACTGAATCCACAATAAAAATGTTTTCCTTCTTCAAGCGTGTGACCAAAATAGAAGAACAATGCATCGATGACTCAATACTGGGATTAGTCAAAAGGCATTTAGGAATCCAGTACTGAGTCACACGACGTGCAGCAGGAAAAACACGCAAAAGCTGTGACAAAACAGCAGGTTTATGAGTCAAAGATTGAGGGTTTCTGTTCTTAACTACTGATTTCAAAGTTTTTTTACATTTAGCACGAAAACCAGTAGCTCTGGATGTAAAAGCAGCAGTTCCAAAGGAAAAAGTTGAAGCTCCGTATGCAAAAACTGATGTTTCGAAGGCAACAACAGAAGGTCCCAAGCTCTCGGAGCTATAGGAACTACCGAAGCTGCCTTCGCAGATATCTTACCAGAAGGTCCAGAAACTGCCTTTTCAAATTTCCGACTCATTAAAGCAGGTTGCATGTTTCTAATTCTAGGTTTTGCATGAACGTTATGAGATCTAGCAGACATTTTATCCTTTTTAATTTGTTTAGCTAGTCTATAACAGAAATCTACGACACGACCATCTTTATCATAGTAAGTACAATGAAATATAATTTTGTAATCATGTCTAGATTTGCATCCCGTATTAGAAACAGAATTAGAAAGCACTCCAGCAGATTTAAAAATCACATCCTTTTGTTTAGGCATAGTTTTGATTAAACCTTTTCCAAATAATTTTACATCGTGAGGTGGATGTGTTTTAGAATAAGTATGGGAATCAAAACCTAAACCAGTTTTATCATTGCAACATTTAGAAGAATTTAACAACAAGTTTAGATTCTTGTTCCAGTTGTACAACCACTCTAGTGTCTTATTTTTATTGTTAAGTTCTTTAGATAAAACTAGGCAGTTTTGACATGAAGTTTTTCCTTTTAGTTTGCAATTGGAACAATATTTAACTTCATGAGACGTAAAGCATTGTTCAGAATGGAAATTTCATTCATTGTATCTTTTAGTTTCTTATCAAGATTGTCACATGTAGAATAATGCAGATCATTTGTAGAACAAGAAGCATCTTTTAAAATTTTAACATTAAAATCAGACAACTTTTTTTTTTCTTTTCAATTTCTTCATCAAGTCTATCTGGAGTGGAGGAGTGTGCAGTTCTTAATGTGGACAATTGTTCATAGATTAAGTCACGGGACATGCATCATCACTAGGAATCAAAGTTTTTAAATGGTTGCTTTAAGATTCTAGTGATTCAATTTTAGCTGCATTATCCCTAAGCTTTTTGTACTTTTTCTTGACAATAATAGTTGCACGAGAAATTGCATCACACATTTCATTATAGGTAGAACATACCTCATCATCATCACCATTGTGTTCTACATCCTTTTGTCTTGATCTTGATCTTGTTTTTCCTGCCATGAAGCATATGTTGGCCAGATTGTCATCATCTTCATCACTTCCAATGTCTACATCACTTGAACTGAGCTCTTGAAGTGCGGTGATGAATCTGTTTATCATCTTGAGTCCTATGGAACCCTTCTTTTTCTTGTTGGAGTTTCCAGAGGTGGTCTTGACCTTGTTCTGCTTCTCTTCACGAGTAGCAGGACGTGAAAGGTTAGGGCATTCTGTATGAAAGTGTCCTATCTTACCACATTCAAAGCATCGTTGAGGTCTGGAGCTTTCTCTTCTTCTAGTTCTCACATTTTGCAATGCATTTGAGAACTGAATAGAGATGAGTGCTAGCTCCTCTTCTGGAAATTCTTCAATATGTTCCAGGGTTAGTGAAGACAACAAAGCAAGAGTATTGCAAGATGATGATTGGCCAGAGCTAGGCATATCACGTTGTGAAATGAATGCAATAGACTTATATGGATTCATTCGTGATAAAATATCAATTTCATGAGTTTCAAATTTATCAAGATTACCATGTTTCTTAACAAAGCATTTGCAACCAAAGACCCGAAAGTGTGTAACACTAGGCCTATGTCTAGACCGGAGCTCATATGGCATTTTACCTAGCTTAGCGCACAGGAAAACACGATTTGAGACATAACAAGCGGTTGCAATCGCACCAGTCCAAAATTTCCTAGGAGTTTGATATTCATCGAGCATAGTCCTAGCCATCTCAACTAAGGTTTTGTTCTTTCATTCTACAATACCATTTTGTTGAGGTACATAAGGTGAAGAAAATTGATGATCCATTCCATTTTCAGCACAAAAGTGATCAAAAGATTGATTTTTAAATTTGGTTTTGTTATCACTTCTAATTGCTTTTAAAGATCCTGGGTGACCAATTGATAATCTAAGAAATAAAGTTCTAAAGTGACTAAAAACTTCATCCTTAGATGCCATAAAGTAAACCCAAGAGTATCTAGAATAATCATCAACAATCACAAGAATATACCATTTACCAATGAAGGATTGAACACGTGAAGGTCCTACGGTGTCAAGGTGCAAAAGTTCACCCGATTCAGTTGTTATGATCAATTTGAGAGGAGTATGTGAACCTGCAACCATCTTAGCATGTCTACAAGAAGAGCACACAATTTCTTTGTCCCCTATAAGTTTAGGCAGTCCACGTATGCGAACATGAGCACTAACACGCGTTAGATGATCAAAGCCTACATGACCAAGTCTACGATGCCAAAAATATAAGTCCTTTGAATCATTAGCAACTAGACACCTATGCTTAGATGAAGACATATCAAAATCAGCTTTAAAAACTCTTCGAACCCGAGACATGTTAAAAATAAGCTCATTATTTCAGTTTACAACTTTGCAGCAATTTTTAGTGAAAATAATTTTAGATTTTCATCTAGAAGTTGTGAAACAGAAAGCATGTTGTACTTCAAATTTTTAACAAGTGCCACATCCTTCAAAGTGTGGTGATCATTTACTCTAGCTGAACCCCTAGCAATGATAGGAGTTGAAGAATTATCGGCAAAAGTAACATTCTCTACACATGACACAAAAGAGAGGCAGGAGAACCATTCTTTGTTACCGGTCATGTGGCGTGAGCAAACTGAATCCACAATCCAAATGTTTTCCTTCTTCAAGCGTGTGACCAACATAGAAGAAAAATACGTCGATGACTCAATACTGGGGTTAGTCAAAAGGCATTTAGGAATACAGTACTGAGTCACACGACGTGCAGCAGGAAAAACACGCAAAAGCTGTGACAAAACAGCAGGTTTATGAGCCAGAGATTGAGGTTTTCTGTTCTTAACTACTGATTTCAATGTTTTTTTACGTTTAGCATGGAAACCAGTAGATATGGAGGTAAAAGCAGCAGTTCCAAAGGAAAAAGCTGAAGCTCCAGATGCAAAAACTGATGTTCCGAAGGGAACAATAGAAGGTCCCGGAGCTCTCGGAGCTTTAGGAACTACCGGATCTGCCTTCGCAGATCTCTTACTAGATGGTCCAGAAACTACTTTTTCATATTTCTGAGTCATTAAAGCAGGTTGCATGTTTCTAATTCTAGGTTTTGCATGAATGTTATGAGATCTAGCAGACATTTATCCTTTTTAATTTGTTTAGCTAGTCTATAACAGAAATCTACGTCTTGACCATCTTTATCACATTAAGTGCAATGAAATATAATTTTGTAATCATGTATAAATGAGCATTCAGTATTACAACAGAATTAGAAAGCACTCTCGCAGATTTAAAAATCACATCCTTTTGTTTAGGCACAGTTTTGATTAAACCTTTTCCAAATAATTTTACATCGTGAGGTGGATGTGTTTTAGAATAAGCATGGGAATCAAAACCTAAACCAGTTTTATCATTGCAAGGCTTAGAAGAATTTAACAGCAAGTTTAGGTTCTTGTTCCAGTTGTACAACCGCTCTAGTGTCTTATTTTTATTGTTAAGTTCTTTAGATAAAACTAGGTAGTTTGACATGAAGTTTTTCATTTTAGTTTGCAATTGGAACAATATTTAACTTCGTAAGATGTAAAGCATTGTTCAGAATGGAAATTTCATTCGTTGCATCTTTTAGTTTCTTATCAAGATTGTCACATGCAGAATAATGCAGATCATCCGTAGTACAAGAAGCATCTTTTAAATTTTTAACATTAAAATCAGACAACTTTTTGTTCTTTTAAATTTCTTCATCAAGTCTATCTAGAGTGGAGGAGTGTGCACTTCTTAATGTGGACAACTGTTCATAGATTAAGTCACATGAGGGACATGCATCATCACTAGGAGTCAAAGTTTTTAAATGGTTGATTTAAGATTCTGTAGATTCAATTTTAGCTGCATTATCCCTAAGCTTTTTGTACTTTTTCTTGACAATAATAGTTGCATGAGAAATTGCATCACACATTTCATTACAGGTAGAACATACCTCATCGTCGTCACTGTTGTGTTCTGCATCCTCCTCACTTGATATTGATCTTGTTTTGCCCACCATGAAGCGTAAGTTGGCCAGATTGTCATCATCTTCGTCACCTCCAATATCTACATCACTTGAACTGAGCTCTTGAAGTGTGGTGATGAAGCTGTTTATCATCTTGCATCCTGTGGAACCATTCTTTTTCTTGTTGGAGTTTCCAGAGGTGGTCTTGACCTTGTTCTGCTTCTCTTCGCGAGTAGTAGGACCTGAAAGGTTATGGCATTCTATACAAAAGTGTCTTGTCTTACCATATTCAAAGCATCGTTGAGGTCTGGAGCTTCCTCTTCTTCTAGTTCTCACATTTTGCGATGCTTTTGAGAACCGAGTACGGATGAGTGCTAGCTCCTCTTCTGGAAATTCTTCAATCTGTTCCAGGGTTACTGAAGAGCAAACCAATAGTATTGCAAGATGATGATATGATGGAGCTAGGCATATCAAATTGTGAAATGAATGCAATAGACTTATTTGGATTCTTTCATGATAAAATATCAATTTCATGAGTTTTCAATTTAGAGTAAAGCACATCTAAAGTAAGAGTACTCATGAAAGTTGATTCGAGAATGGATGCTACATTCATCTCCCATATTGTCATGTCTAATGCACTAAGGAGTTTCCTAGCATTGTCAGCATCAGAAAAGTTTACGTTGACACTACGTACACTACTGAGAATTTTATTAAATCAAGCACAAAGATGATCAAGGGACTCACCAGGTTGCATCTTGAAACGCATGTATTGCTTTTTGAACATATCTTGTTTTACCTCCTTGATTGTGTTGGAGCCTTCGTGATAATCACAAAGAGCTCTCCAAACATCGTATGCTGATCGGAGGTGTGCGACATGATCGTAGTTGCTGTGAGTGAGTCCCTGAATGATCAATTTGCGAGCTTCGTTGTTGTTGTTGTCAACGTCCCGTAGATTCGTATCCTTAACTTGATCATTTGGTGGCACTTCATAAGGTTTGTATACTGTCGGCACCCTGCGTATCGGGTACCCTGTGATACCGCAAGAAGTGCAAGAGAGTTTCACCTGTCAGAGTTGAAGGTTCCCTAGGACCCCACATGTCACATGGCACTGGACCCGCCTCCCTCTTATGGGTAGCTCCAGGACTGCCACGTGTAATATAAGACCGAAGCTGAACTCCCAACAGAGGGAAGCTCCAGAGTTGACACGTGGATAATAACCCCGAACCTAAGCCCCGGTAGACGGAAGCTCCGGTGCCGCCATGTGTATAACAGCTCCGGACCCATACCACCGCGAAGGGAAGCTCTGGAGCTGTTACGTGTGGATCCTCTGGACCTTACACTGACGGTAATATTAGCGGATCTCCAAGAGCACGAACCTTCAAGGGATAGTTAAGGCGGCACTTACAAGATCTAATTACGTGTCATTAATGCTATATTAGTGACACACGATCAGTGGGGTGTTAATAGGGGTAACGCTGCCATTAAGGCACATTATCGCACTGTTAACCACTCTTAACACTCATAGACCATTTATTAGGCTATTAATACGTCGGGACCACATGTCGGGCCAGTCAAATGTTGTAACGGCCAGTCCTTAGACTATAAAAGGACTGCGCCGCACGATCCAGAGGGGGTGGTTCCAAGCTCGTAGGTACATTAGCACTACAGAAATCGAAAATACAACAACACACACTACATGGAGTAGGGTATTACGCTCAGGCGGCCTGAACCACATAATTCCCATCATCTTGTTCCTGATCTCCGCACGCCTAAACTGATACAAGAACCTCCGCGGGCTACATTTATTAGTATCGGGGGAAGTGTCGTTCATACGCTTCGACATTTGGCGCACCAGATAAGGGGGCCTGAGATCGCAAGATGGTGAACTCTGCCGTAGGATCTTCCAACGGCAACCATGCTGAACAGCCTGCTGGAGTCAATCCCTCCAACATGCAGCAACCAGCAGGCACCGTTGTCCCAGCGGGCGTCATGCCACCACCGCCACCATCTATTCTGACAAATAATGCTGGGGAACAAGATGGGGCATTTTCCTCGATCACCGCATGGACGAACAATAATCCCGAGCACGCGCTCATTGCCGCGTGTACTCTTTTACAATGCCCACCGCCTCCAGGAGCTCCCCAGGGGTGCGATGGAGCAGTGGAGAGATGATGTTGAGCATCTGGTTGCAGCTGCGGCTGATGGTATTAGCAATCAGGGTCCTCTCCCTTCGGGGCAGGCACCATAACAACGACAGATCTTGTCAGGAAGACTTGGTCCACAAGCTTCGCAGCACAGGAGACGTGTTGCATGCCAGCACATGACTTTGCTGCCTTCCGAGGCACGACGCACTCACACCATCACCAGGCTTTTGACTCATGACCTGCACTCGGAACTTGATCGCCGTTACAGGCAGCAGGACAACCGCGTCCATATCGAGCGTGCTCACGAGAGGCGAGAGGCTCGGGACAATTCTGATTCTCAGGGAGTAGGGGGGTCTATTATTTCCTGGCCATGCACTTACGTATGGTCAGATGGCCACAGAAGTTCTGGCCTCATTTGCCGGAGAAATTCGACGGGACTATCAACCCCGCCGTATTTCTTCAAATCTACTCCACTACTATACTTGCGATGGGAGGCAATGAGGTCGTTATGGCCAACTACTTCCCAGTGGCTCTGAATGGCACTGCAAGGCCCTGGTTCATGACTCTTCCACCCGACTTTATAAATAGTTGGGTGGAGCTATGCCAATAGTTCACTGCCAATTTCGGGAGTTCACACACCAGACCTAGCAGTGAACAGGACTTGTTTGCTGTGAAGCAAACAACGGGGGAATCGCTGTGATCTTGTATCCAGCGATTTTCTCAGGTACGCAACACCATCCTCTCAATCTCGAGTGCTTCTGTTATCGTTGCAGTCAGACAGGGCATTCGAGATAAAAAGATGCTGGAGAAGTTGGCGACCAAAGAAGTCACCAGTGTCATGGAACTCTTCAGCTTAGAAGACAAATGTGCCAAAGCTGTGGAGGGGCTTGAGATGCACTCCAAACCACCTCCGGAGGCCAACAAGAAATCCTCCAAGACAGAAGCCACTAATTTCGAAGGTGGCAAAAAGAAAAAGAAGTCCAACAAAAAAAAAGAAGTCGTCGGCTGGCGCACCTACTGCTGCGGTTGCCGCAGCTCTGAGGGCCGGCGGCCACATCCCGAGAAATGACCTCGACCATCGTTATAAGACAGCGGCGGCTCTAGAGTGTGGTGTCCAATCCACAAGACGGACAAGCATAGTTTGGAAGAATGCCGAGAGGTCTAGAACCTTGTCGAGCGCTACAACAGGCGCCGAGAAGAACCTCCTTTCTGCCAGCGGGAAGGAAAAAAAAAAGTCGATGAAGCTTCGGCTAAAGAGAAGCTAGGCTTTCAGGACCCCAAGAAGGTTCCAAAGGTTGTCTACAACACTGTCGACGATGACTTTGAAATATCTGACAAGGAGCGTCGGAAGACCCTAAACACAATTTATGGTGGTTCTTGGGACATTACCTCTCGCCGCATCCTCAAGACAATGTGGCGGGACTTGGCTGCTGCAGCTCCCACCGCCACGGCAGAACTTCATAAGAAGTGGATGGACACTCCCATCACTTTTGATGCTTTGGACTGCCATCGTAATATGATCGGAGCTGGCCAACTCTCGTTTATGGTGTCACCAACCATTAACAATGCTCAAGTCCACCATGTATTGGTGGACGGAGGTGCATGGCTGAACCTCATAAGCTTTGAAGACTTTGTCAAGCTCCAGTTCCGACCTTCGGACCTTTGCCCCTCTCGACCTTTTATGAGGTAGGTACGCGGACCATTACCCCTCTCGGCTCCATCACACTCTCGGTGACCTATAGGACTCGAGAGAACTACAGAAATGAGAAGCTGGTCTTCGACATGGCGTAGATCAATTTACCATTCAACACCATGCCGGGCAGGCCTGCTTTATACAGGTTCATGGCCGTCGCCCACTATGGCTACTTGGTGTTGAAGATGCCAACACCTTCGTGCGTTGATGTGTTTGCCTGGCAACCGTCACAAATGTCGGGGATCCATAGGGAGGTGATTGAGCACAATCTGAAGATATATCCTGATGCACGGCCTGTACACCAGAAGCCCCAGAAGAAATCATTTGAGTGGCAAATATTCATCCGACAGAAGTTCAAGAAGTTGCTCGAAGCTGCTTTCACCCGAGAGGTTTTTCATCCAGAATGGCTGGCAAACCCAATCGTTGTACCCAAGGCTGGTGGGAAGCTTCGGATGTGTATCGACTACACCACCTTAAATAAGGCATGTCTAAAAGATCCATTTCCACTACGTAGGAGCTATTGTGTTTCTTAGATGCATATTCTGGATATAGTCAGATCCAAATATCTAAGGTAGATGAAGAGCATACTGCCTTAATAACAGTAGATGGATTATATTGTTATATTGCCATGCCCTTTGGTCTCAAATATGCTGCTTCAACCAGAATGTGGCCTAGAGGGGGGGTGAATTGGCCGTTTGGAAATTTATTTGGAACCTGCAACACTCAACATCTTGATCAAATACCAATAAATTAGATAGTCCGGTAGTGTGCGAACTAGTCCGGTGCTTGCGGACTAGATCGATCAAGTTTGATCGATGATCTCGATCCAAGTACTGTATGCAGCGGAAATTAAGATGTAACTAGAGTATGTTGCTTCAATTAAACTGAAGATAGCACAAGGTAACCTTAGTTTCAAGTTTTGACGTAATTTGACTAAGATCAATTAAACCCTAGATGCAATAAAAATAAGCACAATGTGAAGACACAAGATTTATATCCTATGGTTCGGTTCCCACGAAGGCAATCTACATCCGCGTTGAGGAGCCCCCGAATTGACCGGGTCTTCACCAACCCTACCCTTGTCGAATTGCCACGGAGGCTGATTCTCTTCCACTAATCACAAAGGGCGAATCACCAAGTTCAAGGGGCCTTCTCACGAGTTGAGAGCTCCCTAAGATTTACAACTGAATACACCACCAACACACTCGAATTATATGCAATAAAGAACAAGAGTGTGTGAGAGAATCAAACCCAAGAGCTCAAAACGTGAAGAATCGTGTCTCTCGTTTGATCTAATTTTAATCCTCAAGGATTTGATATTTCTTGAGTTGGATTGTGTTGAGATACGTGTTTTTTAGGCTCTTGGAGGGTGTGATGGCGCAGGGGGTCAAGAGAGTTCATAATTGGGCCATGCACCTCTTTTTATACTAGGAATTCCAAAGGCTACCATTAGTGTTTGCGATGTCGGGACTAGTCTGTGGTGGACTCCAGACTAGTCCGATGTGTGGCGTGTTGGAAACCCTAAGTGTCCTGAATTATCGGACTTGTCCGGCCTTGGGCGGACTAGTCCTTTTTGTCTCTAGAGAAGATCGGACTAGTCCAGCACATATCAGATAAGTCTGGCATGGTGAATCCCTTAGTGAATTGAGGACAAGTCCGCATTTGGAGCACTTGTCCGATTTTAGTCAGACAGGTTATCGGACTAGTCCGGATATTATCGGACTAGTCCGATGTCATGAAAATTTTAGGGGCTAAGGACAAGTTTGAAATCTGGAGGGACTTGTCCCATGTTGGTTAGTGGGGATTTCAGACTAGTACGTGGAATATTGGACTTGTCCGGATTTGATCAGAAGGAATATCAGACTAGTCCAGACTTTATCGGACTAGTCTGTTGCGGACAAGCATTGCAGACAAGTCTGCACTGGGAGGACTTGTCCGATCCTGGACAGTGAGCATATCAGACTAGTCTGGGGAACTTCAGACTAGTCCGGTCTTGTGAGAATTTGTGTTGTGAGAGTGTTTTCTTTAGCTTGAGCTCTTGGGGTGTGTTTCTCTAACACACTCCATACACAAAGATTAATCTATTCATCTCTTGAGGTTTTTTCAACTAGATTCATCACTCTCCTTTTTTTTGTGCTTACTTCATAATTTCATCAAAGACCTGCGCTCATCTCAAGAATTTGGTTAGAATCTCATTTGCTTGTCATAAATCCACCAAAACACAGAAGGGATGCCTGGATGCACTTTCAATCTCCCTCTTTTTTTGTGATTGATGACAACCAATTGAGATTTCACAAATATGATTAAAAATGCAGAATTTTCATAAAGTGTGCACATATGAGTTCGGAACAAATTAAGCAATGAAAACATGAGGCATATGTGCACTCTTTATGGTGGGGTGCAAAACTTAGTGTGTGTGAGAAATAATTATGATGAGACTGAAACAATTGACATAATTATCTCAACATCAAGCATATATGTCAATTTTAGAGCATAAGCACATTTTATAGCAAATCATTATCACATATTTCATAAATATAACGTAGAGGCATAAGCATAGTCATAGCACCACATCACATGTCCAATAGCATAGGAGAGCACAGATAAAGTTTTACAACCCAAAAGAAACACAAATTGAGCTCTCCTCGCAACCTACATCTACACTTAGTGACTCCCCCTCAATATCTTCCCCTTTGTCATCAAGACACCAAAAGAAGGAGAGGAGGGATCTAGAGGCTCATTCCTCGATGTCGGTCCTCTCATCATCTTCATCCTCAGGTCGAGGAGGAGGAGGAGCTGATCCACTCCAAGTGCCCCAATGCCAACATAGGCAAGCTCAGAAGGAGAGAGAGGTGGCAACTCCAAGAAATCTGAAGCTGAATCATCAGAGATAATGGGAGATCCAATAGGCTTGATCTCCAGCTTCTGGCAAATATGCTTGGCATTTTGCTTTATGTATCTCATGTCATCCTTCCTTGCCTTGTTCAACTTATGGATTTTCACTTCGGCTTTCTTGCATGAGCCAAAGATGGCGGCCAAGTATTTCAAGATTCCACTAGGAGACCCTTTTTGAGAAGGGGCCCTAGTGGTGGGACCAGTCCTCGCATCTCCTTGAGCTCTCCTTGGAGCCTCTTCACTAGACAATGGAGATGGAGCAGCTGGGAGAGTAGGTTGGGTAGGCTTCTGAGGCCTCAGGGGAGTGTGCTCTACATCCTTAACGAACTCAATTCCTGTGACTTTCTCAATCATAAACATGAGGTAGGGCACATAGCCACAGGAATGGTTTGGTGTGCAGGAGATATTTACCATATCATTCCCAATATAGTCGAAGATATCAAACTTCCAGTTCTTTCTTATCACCTTCATCAGTGTTCTTAAGTAGCCTTGGACACTTCCTGCATCTCCATCTTTTGGAGCTATGGTCTTCCTCGGCACCCTGTTGAGAACCATGAAGAAGTGCTTCATGTTCTTGGTCGATGGAGGGTTGTACTTCAGGCAAGTATCATAAAGGAACTCCATCTTATCACTCCCCAAAACACCAATGTTGTGGATAGTTAGCTCATTGTTGCTAGTGTATTCAAGGTGAAGCAGTCTTGCAAAGTCATCATAAGTAATAGTGTACTCAGATCCATGCATCATCCAAGTCACCCTCTGCTCTTCGTCACCGGAAAAATAGCATGTGGCATAGAATTGAGCAATGATAGCATCGTTCCAGTTCTACCTGAAGGAAAATAGGTCCTTCAGTCCATGCTTCCCCACTGCCTCTATCACCTCATCAAAGGCTGAGCAGCTCATCCTCTCAAAGTGTGCCTAGTCAATCCACTGGCTGCGCACCACTGGAGTCTTCATGGTGAGATAAACGAAACTGTAGAAGTCCGCATGAAAGTTTCTCCAGAATATGACATCAGCTGCCTTCATTGATCTGCTATAACAATCCACATTTCTGAGCTTGGAAGTTGTATCGCTTACCTTCCCATTGAACCTTTCTTCAGAGGGGTCCATGTTCCCCTATATTGGTGCATTCATCCTGAGAGGGCCGATCGGGCCTGAGGCAATTCCCTTTCCCTTGCCCTTAGCTTGGCGAGGAGCTGTCGAGCTAGAGCCAGTTGCATCCTTGGCTTTGGATATAGGCTTCTTGGCTAGAACCTTGCGCCGCACCTGAGGTGGAGAAGATGCCGGCTTGGAGGGACGCTCTTGGCGCTTCTTCCCTTGGCCCGTCGAGGACTGAAGCAAGGAGCCTTGGCCCATCCCGACCTCAAAATTGGAAATTTCATCATTAGAGCTCGACATTGTCCTGAGAAGGGATTATACAATATATGATGAGAATTGATGGTAAGGAAGTGCATTGAGTATTTGGAAATTAGGGTTTAGTTCAGTTTAAAATTGGACTTGTCCGGTGTTAAGGTATGGAATAGTCCGGGGGGACCGTACTTGTCTGTACAGGGACTGGACTAGTTCAGTGTTCATCACCTCAAACTCTAACTAGACGATCAATGGTGATTCCCAATGCAAAAATAGCTTAAGATAGATGTAATACAGCAAGGAGGCATGGATTGGCTAGAAGAAACTAAGCTATTTGATCCAAAACAAAAGAAATCGAAGTTTCAAGGGTTTGGGAGTAAGTTTACTGAAATTCTTTGATTCTTGATGATCGAGGGGTTGTAGGAGCGGACAAGTCCGTGATCTTCAATCCCCTCGCAATGGAGATCATTTTCAACAGAAGGTTGAAGGGATTTGGTGGAGAACTCGCCAAATCGCTTCGGGGGCGCTCGAGTGAAGAGAGAGATTGTGAGATGAGTTGCGAGGATGAAGGAGATTAGGTTTTGGCGGCGCCTAGGGTTATGGAGTCAAAAAAAACAGACATGACCGGGGTATTCCGGACTAGTCCGGACTACCGGACTCTCTGCGGACTAATCTGCAGTGTGCGGACTAGTCCGGGTAACCACGGACTAGTCCGTGGTCACCAGAACAGAATCAATTAGTCCATTCGTATATATTCAAAGGTGCTTAGATAGAAAATAGAAGGGGCAAAACAATCAAATAATCTTGATGAATATGATCAGTAAACATACAACAATCAAGCAATGACCATAATTCATCAAGATCAAGTAATTGAAATAGTTTTTTGGAGATAATTGAGAGAGATAATTTTCACAACACAATGAATGGATTTTGAATAATCCATACAATATGCAAGTTTTCAAGCCACTTCTCGAGCATCAAGGATATTTGGTTCATTTCGGAGCTCACAAAAACGTCTTTCATCAAGTGGTTTGGTAAATATATCAGCTAGTTGTTTTTCGGTGTTGACATGGGAAATGGCTATGTCTCCTTTTATTGAGTGGTCTCTCAAAAAGTGATGTATTATGGGCAATTTTAATGGCACTCTCATTATCACAAAGATGTGGAATATGACTCATATTGTAACCGTAATCCCTTAGAGTTTGTCGCATCTGAAGGAGTTGTGCACAACAACTCCCAGCTGCAACATACTCCGCTTCGGCGGTGGATAAGGCAATGGAGTTTTGTTTCTTGGAGGACCAAGAAACTAGGGATCTACCTAGGAATTGGCATGTACTGGAGGTACTTTTTCTATCCACTTTGGATTTGGCATAATCTGCATCGGAGTACCCAATGAGATTGAATTTGGATCCCTTAGGATACAAAAGGCCTAGGTTGGGTGTAGGAACTAAATATCGCAAGATTCTTTTTACGGCTGTCAAATGACACTCCTTAGGATTGGCTTGAAATCTTGCGGACAAACATACACTCAACATAATTGTCAAGCCTAAATGCACATAAGTAAAGTAGGGATCCAATCATGGAGCGATATACCTTTTGATCCATGCTTGGTACGTCTTCATTGAGATCCAAGTGTCCATTTGTTGCCATGGGAGTCTTTATGGGATTCTCTTTGTCCATTCCAAACTTCTTGAGTATGTCTTGAGTATACTTGGTTTGGCTAATGAACATCCCTTCCTTTTGTTGCCTCACTTGGAATCCCAAAAAGTATTTCAGTTCTCCCATCATGGACATCTCGATCCTATCTGTCATAATCTTACTAAATTATTCATAAAAGGATTTGTTAGTTGAACCAAAGATAATGTCATCAACATAAATTTGACATTTAAAAAGATCATTGTCAAAGTTCTTTGTAAACAACGCTGCTTTACAAATTTTAAAACCATTTTCAATTAAGAAATCTCTAAGACACTCATACCAAGCTCTAGGAGCTTGTTTGAGGCCGTAGAGAGCCTTACGCAATTTGAACACGTGGTTGGAGAACTCTTGATCTTTTAATCTGGGGGGTTTCTCCACGTACACCTTCTTGATGGGTCCATTAAGGAAGGCGCTTTTCACATCCATTTGATAGAGCTTGAAATCATGGTGGGTAGCATATGCAAGTAATATTCTAATTGATTCAATCCTAGCTACGGGAGCAAAAGTTTCATCGAAATCCAAACCATCGAGCTATGAATACCCTTTGGCCACAAGTCGCGCCTTGTTCCTTGTCACCACCCCATGTTTGTCATGCTTGTTGCGAAAGACCCATTTGGTGCCGAAAACATTGAACTTGGGTCTTTCGACAAGTTCCCACACCTCGTTCTGTTTGAAGTTGGGAAGTACTTCTTACATTGCCACCACCCAATCCGGATCTTTCAATGCATCCTCAATCCTGCATGGTTCCAAAAAGGATACAAAAGAGTAATGTTCAAAAAAATTAGCAATTTAAGATCTAATAGTTACTCCCTTCTGGATGTCACCGATTATGTTGTCGACGGGGTGACCTCATTGGACGCATTGGTGTATTCTTTGGTGTGGCACCTGTGGTCTTGAATCTTCATGATCATCTTCTACTCCCCCTAGATGGTTGACCTCATTGGTGTGTTGATCATCTTCGTCTTCTTGAGGTTGATATTGTGTGGAAGCTCCCCCTTGATCATTTATCTCCACTTGTGGTTCCTCTTCATCATTCGCATTTGGAGGTGGCGCTTGTGGTCGAACATCGCCCAACACCATTCTTCTAAACGCTTGATACGGAGGTTCTTCTCTATCTAGCACACATTGATCAACTTGCTCTTCTTGAGAGCCGTTAGTTTCATTGAACACTATGTCACACGCTACTTCAACAAGTCCGAAGACCTTGTTGAAGACACGATAGGCGTAGGAGTTCTAATCATAGCCAAGCAAGAAACCTTCATTGGACTTCAAAGCGAACTTTGAAGTCCTAGGCTTCTTGTTCAAAATATAACACTTAGAACCAAAAACTCAAAAATAGGAAATATTTGGATTGTGAGTAGTTCATATGATGTTTTCCTGAGTAGGCGATAAAGACAAAGTTGATTTATGGCGTGAAAAGCGGTGTTGACCGCTTCAGCCCAAAATCGATATGAAGTCTTGTACTCATCAAGCATTGTCCTCGCCATCTCTATGAGGGTTTGGTTCTTCCTTTCGGCTACTCCGTTTTGTTGAGGGGAGTAAGGTGTTGAAAACTCATGTTTTATGCCTTCTTCGTCTAGGTACTCCTCAACTTGGGTCTTCTTGAACTCCGTTCCATTGTCACTTCGTATGTTCTTGATCTTTACTGAAAACTCATTTTGGGCACGCTTGAGAAACTTCTTGAGGGTTCCTTGAGTTTCTGTCTTATCATGCAAAAAGAAAACCCACGTGATGCGCGACAAATCATCAACAATTACTAAGCCATATTTGTTACCACCGATGCTTATGTAAGCAATTGGACCAAATAGATCCATGTGAAGTAGCTCGAGCGGTCTTGTCGTTGTCATGATGTTCTTCGCGAGATGGGGTGCTCCTACTTGCTTCCCAGCTTGGCACGCGCTACAAGGCCTGACTTTCTCAAAAACAACATCCTTCAAGCCTCGGATGTGATCGCCCTGAAGGAGTTTTTGAAGAGTGCTCATACCAACATGTGCTAGCCGTCTATGCCATAGCCAACCCATGTTTGTCTTTGCAATCAAGCATGTGTTATGTTCGGCTTTATCTTTGTTAATGTCAACAAGGTAAAGCTTTCCCTTTAACACACCCTTGAATGCAACCGAGTCATCACTCCTTCTAGAGACAGTCACACCCTCATTAGTGAACAAGCAATTATAGCCCTTGTCACATAATTGAGATATGGACAGAAGGTTATAATCTAAGGAGTCAACATGCAAAACATGAGAAAGTGTGTGTTGAGATGATATTGCAATTTTTCTGGTACCGAGCACCCTTCCTTGACTATTGTCTCCAAAATAGATGCCCTCTCTTGGATCTTCATTTACTTCATACTCAACAAACATCCTTCTTTCTCTGGTCATGTGGTTGGTGCATCCATTGTCTAGCACCCATTTTGCTCCACCGGAGGAGTAGGCCTGCAAAACAAATTATGCCTTGGTTTTAGGTACCCAAGCTAGCTTGGGTCCTTTGAGGTTACTTACAAGTGATTTGGGCACCCACACATGCGACTTGGTGTTCCCATGGTATGGCCCAACATATTTGGCATATATATTACCAAAGTTGCTTTTCATAAAAACATAAGATGCATCAAAGGTTCTAAACAAAAGTTGTTGCTCATATGAATTAGCATGTTTGGACTTGTCAACATTATTATCCTTTCTAGCTTGAGGGGAGTTTCCCTTGATAAAGGCAATGCGCTCCTTGTTATTCTTATGGCTTTTAGCATTTTGCTTTTCACCATAAGAATACCCAATGCCATATTTGACATTAGGAGGTCTTTTGGTCAAGTATGCACGGCGTGCATACTTGATATTCTCCTTGTCAAATATGCCACTACGGGAAGGATGCTTGTCCTTTGCCAAGTTCGACTTATCCTTAAAGTTAGTTTCACTTTTAGCACATGTACAAGTAGTAGCAGTTTCAGATTTTAGGTGTTGAGAAGGTGAGCTTGAAGAGGATGAAGGGTCACTTCGCTTGAGTGACACAACTTGTACTTCAAGGATCTTGTTAACTTGGGTCAAGTTAGCAAGTTCATCCTTCATAATTACATATGAGTCACCTAACTTCAAGCAAGCTTCCTTGCTTGAAGCTAACTCAAGCTCTAGTGACTTGCTTCGCTCCTTTTCAAGTTCAAGGAGCTTTTTGATCTTAAGACACTCCTCCTTTTGAAGGATGATCATATCTTCTTGGCGATCAACAAGCTCCTCCTTATCAATAAGTTTATCCATTAAGAATTTCATTTTTGCGGCAGTTTTCTTATCTAGGCAAACAAGCATATCTTCATTATCACTCTTGGCATCACTATCGCTAGAGTAAGAATGCGAGGAGGAAGATTTAGATGTTACCTTTCTTTTACCTTCCTTCGCCATGAGACATGCACTACAGGAAACACGATCATTTGCGACGAATAGGTTTATTTGTGATGGCCCGCCGTCGCAAATAACTTAAATTGTGACGATCTGTCCCTGGCTGTCGCAAAGAACGATGCCGTCGCAAATAGATACTTATTTGCGACGGCTTCGTTGGCAGCCATCGCAAACAAGACTTATTTGTGACGGTTAACCCTAGGGCCATTGCAAATAAAATAGCTGTCGCAAATTAGGTCCTATTTGCGACGGCTACAAAAAGTACAATCGCAAATAACATTAATTGCGACAGCTACAAGTTAAGGCCGTCGCAATTAATGCAGCCGTCGAAAATAAGGGCCAATATCGGTTCCATCAGACCCCGATAGCTCATTCTCACGCACCTCCCATAAACAGCACCCGCTGCCGCACCTGCCGCCGCCCTGCTCGCCCCGACCGCTGCACCCGCCTCTGGCCCGCCGGCGCGCCGACCCCGCTCTCGCCGCACCCCACGGGCGCCCCCGCGGCCGCAGCGCCCCCGCCGCCCACACCGCCGCCCCCGACCCCGCCTTGCCACCCCCGACCCCACCGCGCCCCCGTCACCCCCGCATCCACCGTGCCCCCGCCAGCCCCGCCCCCGCCATGCCTGCCTACGCTGTTGGTCGCCCCGGATGTGCTGTTCGACTCCGCCGGCCTCCTCCAGCGCCGCCGGCCTCCTCCGATGCCTCCCCACGGGCCTCCCTCGACGTAGGTAATGCAATGTTGTGATGTAATGTTGTGAATAAGTTGTGATGCAATGTTGTTAAATTTTCTTTCTTCTCCACTCCCACTAGCAATGTTGTGAAGCGGTTGTCATGCTAGTTATGAATAAGTGATGCAATGTTGTAAATTGTGAACTGTCATCTACAATTGTTATGCTTAGAGTGATGTAATTATGAGCTGATGTTAGACGATGTGATGCTTATGTTTAGGTGATGCTTATGTTTTGGTGATGCTTATGTTGGAATTGTGATTCTTAGAATTGTGATACTTACAATCGAATTTAAGCGTAAATTTTATTTGAATTGAATTTATGTTGAGAATTGATTTGATACTTATGAATAGAATAGAATGGAATTGATTTGATTCTTATGTTTAAGTTTATGGTTAATTTATATTAAGAATTAAATTGCTTATGTTTAGGTCAATGCTTATGTCTATGTTTATAATACAATTGTTTATATTTAGGTTTATGTTTTTTAATTGATAAATTATAGTTTAATAATTCTTATGTTTACATTTAATTGAATTACTTTGTTTTTTAGATTATGGTTATAATTTTTTATTTGATTGCTATATGTACAAAAATGGGATTCGGGTTGGCTTGACGCGACACAACCCATTTAGGACCCGACAAGACCTATTTAGTTGGAAGTTAATGTATGCGTCAAATCCAGGGTTGTAAAATCATGCCTGGACACCTAGGTGCCCGTCGGCCACCTGGACGCCTAGGTGCCCGCCATTAACGACAATTTTTTACACTATAGACTGCAGAGCCAAACATGGGTGAAGACCGCTGTTGGATGTATAGTGGCTGGACGAGCAAAACTGATGGTCACTCGGATGAGTGGTACATCAAGTTAGATAAATTTTTGGATCGAGCATTTTCGTTGTCAATGGAATATATGGTGCAGTGCTCATGTACAAAATGCCGGAACACCATGTTTTCGAGAAGATGGGAGCTTTCGTTTCACTTATGTCAAAACGGTTTCTCTCCACATTATGAAGTGTGGACTTTTCAAGGCGAGACTAAATCTCGAGTCATAGCAGAAGTGGATAAGGATGATGATATAACACAAGTTGATAGGATGGATGAGATGCTAGGAGCTCTTACAAATGTGGCAGAGGAGTTCTTCGAGGAGCTGAAGAAATCACAAGAGTCATTGCATGAACACACGGTTGTGACCGTACTTGCTTTCTTGAACAGACTTATGGCAATTAAGTCTAAGTACTTCTTTCCATCAACTGCTACAATGATCTCATGAAATTGATTTGCGATATCCTTCCACAACCTCACAAAGCGCCACCAGATATGTATCAGTCAAAGATCAAGATATATGGTCTTGGTATGGAGTATGAGAAAATCGATGTGTGCCCAGACAACTGCATGCTATGTTGGAAAGACCACACCAATGAGAAGATGTGCTTGAACTGTGGTAAACCGAGGTATGTCGAAGTTGTTAATGACGATGGCAATAATGTGATGACAGATGTCGCATATAAGAAACTTTGTTACTTGCCTATGACACCTCGGTTGAAGCAGTTGTTTCTTTCAAAAAGAACTGCAAGACACATGAGATGGCACAAAGAAGGTAAACGTGAGAACAAAGAATTCTTGATGCATCCGTCCGACGGTGATGCATGGAAGGCGCTAGACCGTTTCGATCCAGACTTTTCTCGTGATGCGAGGAATGTTCGCATTGGATTAGTGACAGCCGGATTCTCATCGTTCAGTACAAATGCCATGCCATACTCTTGTTGGCCCGTCTTTGTCATTCTATACAACCTGCCACCTGCTGTTTGTACGAAAAACGAGTTCATGTTTCTCAGATTCATTGTAGCTAGACCTGATCATCCCAGGTCATGTCTCAACACGATGTTGACACCGCTGATCGACGAATTGAAAGTTTTGTGGACGGGAGTCGAAGCATATGACAGTTACAAGAAGCAGAAATTCAACCTTCGAGTTGCTTAGTTTTGTTCCATCCATGATTTGCCGGCATACGACATATTTTACAGATGGAGCACTCATGCTCGTCTGACGTGTCCGATATGTGCTTCAGACACGGATTGCTTTCGACTAACTCATGGAGGCAAAAATATCTTACTTTGATTGTCACAGACGTTGGCTGCCCTCGAATCACATATTTAGGCAACAGAAGCACGTCTTTTGATAGAATGCTATTGTCACTAAAGGACCACCGAAGCATTTCAACGGGTAAGAAATTTCTGATATGTTGGAAAAACTCGTGTCTGATGAAGGTCGTCCTAGATATTTTGTAGGTTATTTAGAGGAACACAATTGGACTCACATATGTGGACTTTGGGAGCTACCGTATGTGAAGTCATTGATTCTAATGCACAACATTGATGTCATGCATCAGGAGCGTAACATGAGCGAAAGTATCATAAGCACTTGCATGGAAATGCCTGGCAAAATGAAAGACAATTACAAAGCTAGAATAGATTTGGCAGACATTTGTCACCGTCCAACTCTTGAAATCTCTAAAAGTGGTGGGAAGCCACGTGCTTTTTTCTGTCTTCGATCTAAAGAAATGAAAGAAGTTATGAAATGGATGAAAACTTTGAAATTCCCAAATGGTTACGTAGCTAGCCCAAAATGAGCCGTGAATGTGAACACATGAAACCTCACTGGGTTGAAGACTCATGATTATCACATTATAATGGAAAGACTCTTACCTATTATGTTTCGGGGCTATCTAAATGATGCGGTGTGGAAGGTTTTAGCCGAGCTCACTTATTTCTATAGACAACTTTGTGCTAAAGAAATCAAGATAGCCGAGCTCAGCTCTTACCCATACATTTATGTAAGACGAATAATTTCTTTCCACCGAGTTTGTTCAATCCAATGCAACATTTGCTTATCCATCTTCCATTCGAAGCTAAAGTTGGCAGTCCTGTACAATACAGGTGGATGTATCACATTGAAAGAGCGCTACGATATCTTAAACCAATGGTTGGCAAACGGGCAAGGGTGGAAGGGTGCATCACTGAAGCATATGCTCTTAAGGAAGTAGGATACTTTTCAAGTGTCTACTTTGCAGAAGAAAACAATATCAATACTTCGGCGATGCGGTACAATGTGGACGAAGCACCCCCTTTAAGCGACCTTTCCATTTTTCAAACCAGAGGCACCACCATTGGTAGCTACATGACCTACGTGCTATCCGAACACGACAAGACTGTTGCTTTACTCTACATGTATGCAAATATAGAAGGCATGCACGAATACTTCGAGTAAGTGTTTGTCCTACATTTATGCTAATCGACATATTTTGCTACACATGTATTCTAAAAGATGTTTTTTCACGTTCAGTGAGTTCCATAGACAATGTTGGCCACATAGGCATCAACCTACGGCCAAACAAGTAGAAGGAAAGTGAAAAGAAGGAATAAATGGAGGGCTGAGTTTCCTATCCTGGTTTCAAGATTATGTAATACTCTCTCGTCTTCTATATATTCTAAGTTACTATTATTAGAAAAAGTGTCATTTTAACTTACGATCATTTTTGATAGTGTCGGACTCACAATGTCCATGAAGATTTGCGGAAACTATCTTACGGATTGGTGAATGTTAGAAGCTATGGTCGATATGACGTAAATGGCTTTCGATTCCGTACACCTCATTTTGAAGCTCTTCGTCCTCTCGCGACAACATCAAATTCCGGTGTTGTGACGAGAGCAATTGACACTCAAGGGAATTTAACCGATTATTATGGGATCATTAGCAAAATCATTGAATTTATTTTTACCGGAAATAAGACCCTTCGAGTTGTCTTCTTTGACTGTAACTTGTTTGATCGCACTCATAGAACTCGAGAAAACAAATTTGGAATGGTGGAAGAGAAACATAAGGACCGACTACGAGGTTACGATACATTTGTTCTTGCACATCAAGTGGAACAAGTGTATTATCTATCTTATCCATGAACAAAACTCAGTGCTTGGTGGGTGGTATATAAGTTGAATCCTCGTGAGCTGTTATATACTCCTGGGGATGATGGTTACCATGATAGCGGAGATGATGAAGAAGTGCACCAAGAAGAAGAGTTGCCAGACACTTTTATCGTTGAGCTTGGTGTAGGACTCGATCAATTAGTTGAAGATGTTGAAGATGTTGAATATGTAGAGCCAGATGATATGCGAAATCAGAAATTAGAACAGGCCACGATGGAAGATCGTTGTGATGGTTTAAGGAGTAGGGCACATGATAATGATGTTGATGAATTTTGAAAGTGATTACAAGTAACGTTTTCTTGAAGATAGTAACATGAATTTTGTATATCTTATTTGCATATTTACAGATTATCTATTAAAATAGGATAGCGTCAAAGAAGGGTAAGAAGGTGCTGCCGACGAGGGGGTTCTACCCCTCTAGACCTGAGGATGCTTTCGCTGGTGCCTCGTCGACCGGGAGCATACGCTCTCAGTTGCTGGGGCACGTTCTGAGTAGCTCTAGAGCTTCATCACAGGTAAATTTCACTCATTTTTGACAAATTTTTCAAATTCTATTTCCAATTAAACTACCTTATGAATCATTTTAATGTTGTAGTCCTCACCGACTGACGTAGAGGCTACAGCGCTAGTTGAGCTTGGCTACCCTTGGGTGAGCCAGCCCTCGGCCAGCCAGCCCTCAGCTAGAGAGCCTTATGTTCCTGACCCTTTTGACTCGGCTAGTGACGAGCCTTCTGGGTCACTTGACGTAGCACCCCAACAGACGCAGAGGATGAGGAGGACTCACTTTGTCAGTCCTCAACCGGTCCATTCACAGAGGATTGTGATTCGTCTTGTCGGAGACAGGTAATAAAAATTATAGTGTTCAATTCTGGTATCTTTTGGTTACTTAAGTAATGAATCAATAAATATCTTGCAGGGTTTGGGAGGACAGGTCTTTCACTAGTGAAGGACACCAAAGACCGTTGAACGATGTCCTCAGGTCCTTAGTACGTTTGCACTATCCCGGGGTCATCGACGGGGTGCCTGCTCTTTCGTGGGAGAACTATGCACGCGTCCATCACCAGGAGCACGACAACCTTCAGGAGGCCGTATGGGCCGATTTTATGGTAAGTATGCTAAAAATAGTTTCTAAGTTTTAACTCTTAAACTCCATTAATGAACATCTCTTCAATATATTCTTTATCACAGGCAAGGTTTACTTTGGAGGACCCGAACGACCCTCGCCTGGTTAAGGATGCGAGGAGAGTGTTTCACTACAACACTGCCAAGGCGCTTCGACAAGCTTTGTCAAACGCTCGTGTTGAAATTATAAATGAGCACTTGAAGGCGAACCAGCACCACGTGCTGCACTTCCAGCAAGAGAGCGAGAGGCACTTGACGAAGGAGGAGTACGCGCAGGTACGCGAGGTGTAGTAAGTATTTTTTCTGATAATTTCCTCGATGGTATTTTTAATGATCTACAACTATGTGCATGGCCACGTGAGCTGGTTGCAGGGTCGGTCCGATGCATTTCGGGCCCTTCGTCGGTACGATGCATTTCGGGCCCTTTGTCGGTACTGGGCTAGCGATGAGTTTAAGGCTAAGTCCAGGAAGGCAGGAGAGTGCAGAGGGGTCGAGGGGAAGAGCAGGCACGGCCAAGATAACCACTTGCATTTAGATAAACGCATGGTAAGTGTATGTAACTTATGTTTATATATTCATAATATATTGTTTGTACTAACACGTATTGATAGAAGTGCGAGACGGGGGTGCCGCCGACCCCTGCTAAGATCTGGAAGAGAGGTCACAGGGATCCTTCACAGCCTCAAGGGTGCATTCAGGTTGCAGCCGAGCGATTGGTCAGTTTAGAAATCATTCATATGAAATATAACTATATGGATTGTTGAACTTACATGGTTTTCTTGTTTTCTAGGCTAAGTACGGGGAGGAGGCTAGGAAGATACACAATGAAGATTTCGATTGGGAACGTGAACCAATCGATCCTAAAGCTGCGTATGTAAGCGGAGGTGGAAAAGCACACGGAAGCTGAGTTCATAAGTCATTTTATCATTTTCAATTCAAAGTATTGAATATATTTCAATTTCATATTACTGACTCTCTTTTTTATAGGCTCGCCATATTTTACGGAGTTGTCGACTCGAGGGCAGCGAGACCTTCGAGAGGTAGATCCACGCAGGTTTCGTCAGTGGGCACATCAGGTCGCCGCTTCTCGCAGAGAGACATCAAGATGCAGACCCTCCGACAAACTGTAGAAGAGAACATCAAGCGACATGAGGAGGAAAGGAGGGAGGCAGAACGACAAACGATCGCGGCAGAACAACAAAGGATTGCGTTGTAGGCCACGATCTTTTCCCAGGCAGCCTGGATGGTGCAGATGCGGGAGACAATGGAGGTAACAAAATGAAAACTGAAGTTCTCATTAATTCAGCGTAAATGACTGACTAATAGGTAATATCTAATGTTTGCAATGTGTGAGACATATGTGTGCTGAATACATTGGCTTTGAAAATAAACATTTTGAATGTTTCCATAACATATTTTTAGCAAGGTCCGACTCTAGCTCCGAGCTTCTGCAAGGTCCGACAATAGGTCCGACTTTCTTTGTCTAGGTCCGACATGTTTTTGGGTAGCTCCGGTGAGCTTTGTCCTTAGCTCCGGCATGTTTTTGATAGCTCCGATATGTCATTGTTAAGCTCCGATATGTTTTGATAGGTCCGACTTATGTTGGTTAGCTCCGACATGTTTTTATAGCTCCGACTTTTGGGTTGACTAGTTCCGACTAGCTTTAGCAAGCTCCGGCGCTAGGTTGTACTAGCTTTGGTAAGCTCCAGCTCAAGCTCCGGTTAGCTTTGGCAAGGTTCGGAGCTTGATCGCAGTGTTTCTGCTTTTATCTTGCAATGTTTTGAACTTGCTTTATACTTATGGAAAGGTTGCTTAGTATTCTTTTACTAAGTTTTTGATGTGTTTTGGTGGTTAAGGCTGATATCATTTTGCTATGGTTTGCAACATGGTTATGTGAGGTGCTCACGTAAGATGTTGTAGTTTCGGAACTAACGAGAGTCAAGTCAAGGACATGTGATTGGAAGTATTGGTTGTTTATTCATGTGCAGGTGTTGCTTGAGTTCAAGACATGGCTGCTGACTGGATCCATTGACCTAGTCTTAGGGAAAAGACGAGGTTCAACAACCATGATTGGGAGGTTGCGCAGCATTTTTGAATCAAGAACATTGCATATGAAGGTATCGTGGACATCGTTGGAAGATGTTTGCACATATGCAAGGAGTGCATGGACGTGGCTACATGTTCCGAGGCGTGATGAAGATATGTGGATGTAAAGAATTGGTCGGAAAGGTCCAACCGACTAGGTTATGGACTCAAGCTGTGGCTGAGTCATGTTTGACTCAAATATAGAAAGATTTGAGTTGGTTACGATAGGATTTCATGTGGACGAAGAATTTGAGTTGTTTTAAGAATGTGGGATACATTCCTAAGGTGTTTGGAAGTCTTAAGATTGCTTCTATCTGCGTATAGAAGAGTCTTGAGTAGTTATGGAAAGTTTCGATACGTGTTTTGAGTAGGATTAGAGTCCTAGTTGAGATTGGGTTGGCCTAAGGGCTGGTTATATAAGGAAGGGAGGCCAGAGCTCGTGGTGCACGAATTTGGGGCTGTTCCTCTTGTGTTCTGTAGAACAGAACTCATAGTTTGAAGGAACTTTTGTGCCTTGTTCATCCAACTTGTTCCAGACAAGTTTTACTCGTCGAGTTTCTGCATAACACTACCTTTCGTCAGTGGTTTTCTCATAACTCGAGTTTTACAGATCCTATTGACATGATTCTACTTGGATTGTCTTCACAACTTGATTATCTACCATGTGTGAAAAATCCAAGTTCATTAGATTTGTGGTTTTTGATCTACATGAGTTTCTTTGCAGTGTTTCAAAACTGTTTTTCTCGGGTAGGACAGATTGTTCTTTGTTCGATCTCTCGATCATAACTTGAGTTTCTCTCGACGGATTTGAGTGATTCTTTTTGTGTCGTCTCCGTGACTTGATTATCTCTGATATCTATCACTTTTTTCACAGCAAAAAATGTTTAGATTAGTCTCACACACGATTTCTTTAACAGATCGTTTTTTCTGCCAAAGGGATTGGGATTTAATTGTTTCCGCTGCGTAAGATTTTTTAAATCTACCATTCACCCCCCTCTGTTAGCTTTTCACGTTCTCTTCGATCCTACAATTGGTATCAGATCCACAGTGCTCTAATCTTTGTGATTTGCACGTGTTTTTGACTAATCCTCATGGAGAAGTACTCCGCAAAACCTTGTGTGTTTGTTGGCATTGATTTTTAGGTTTGGAGAGCATGCATGGAAGCTTTTATCCAGGCACAAGGCCTCGGCATATGGTAAAAGGTACACAAACCTTATGAAGTTCTACCAAATGATCAAGTTACGGCTACGAACCTACGGGATGTCGACAACAACAAGAAAGCCCGGAAGTTGATCATCCAAGGACTTACTCAGAGCAACTTCGACAGCGTTGCACACCCCTAATCTGCATACGATGTGTGGAGAGCGCTTTGTGACTATCACGAAGGATCCAACATGATCAAGGAGGTGACAAAAGATATGTTCAAAAATGAATACACGTGTTTCGAGATGCAACCCAGTGAGTCTATCGATGACCTTTTTGCTCGCCTTAATAAAAATCTCAGCAACTTACGTAGTGTTAATGTTAATTTTTCATATGCTAAAAATGCTAGGCAATTGTTAAGTGCATTAGATATGTCAATTTGGGAGATAAAAGTCACATCTATTCGTGAATCTACTGTCATGAGTACACTTACTTTAGATGTGCTATATTCCAAGTTAAAAACTCATGAAATTGACATAATATCACATAAGAACCCCAACAAGTCTCTTGCATTTGTTTCTCAACGTGATATGCCTAGCTCTGGCCAATCTTCATCTTGTGGTACACTTGCTTTGCTGTCCTCTCTAACCCTTGAACAGATTGAGGAGTTTCCAGAGGAGGAGCTAGTACTTCTCTCTACTAGGTTCTCAAAAGCATTGCAAAATGTGAGAACTAGAAGGAGAGGAAGTGCCGGACCTCAACGATGCTTCGAATGTGGTAAGACAGGACATTTTCACACGAATTACCCTAACCTTTCAGGTACTACATCCCGCGATGAAAAGCAAACAAGGGCAAAGCACTCCTCTGCAAACGAGAAGAAGAAGAAAAATGGTTTTACAGGACGCCAATTGATAAATAGCTTTATCTCCGCACTTCAAGAACTTGGCTCAAGCAACGTGGACATTGGAAGTGATGAAGATGAAGATGATTTGGCAAACTTGTGCTTCATGGCGGGCAAGTCAAGATCAAGTATGGAGGATGCAGAACACAACAGAGACAATGAAGAGGTATGTCCTACTCGTGAATAAATGTGTGATGGAATTTCTCGTGCAACTATTATTGTCAAGAAAAAGGACAAAAAGCTTAGGGATAATGCTGCTAAAATTGAATCACTAGAATCTGAAATCAACCGTTTAAAAACTTTGATTCATAGTGATGATGCATGTCCCTCATGTGATTTAATATATGAACAATTGTCCTCATTAAGAACAGTGCACACCTCCACACTTGATAAACTTGAGTTAGAAATTGAATAGAATAGAGAGCTTGCTGCACTTAATGATAAAAACTTGAAAGAAGCCAGTTGTTCTACAATTGATTTGCATTGTTCTACTTGTGATGATCTTCATAAGAAACTACAAGATGCTATGAATGAAATTTCCATATTGAACAATGCTTTACGTTCTCTTGAAGTTAAATATTGTTACAATTGCAAATTAGAAGGAAAAACTTCATGTGAAAATTGCCATGATTTGTCCGATAAACTTGATGACATGCATAGGAGATTAGATCGGTTTTGTAATGGGAATAAGAACCTAAACTTGCTGCTGAATTGTTCAAAGTCTTGCAATGATAAAATTGGTTTAGGTTTTGATTCTCATGCTCATGCTAAGGCACATCCACCTAAAATTGTAAAGTCATTAGGAAGCGGTTTGATTCAAACAGTTCCTAAACAAAAAGAAGTGGTTTTCAAATCTGCAGGAGTGTTGTCTCATTCGGTTTCAAATAAAAATGTTGCTTGTTCATCAAGACATGAACACAAAGTTAAATTTCATTGTAACTACTGTGGTAGTGATGGTCATGTCATAGATTTTTGTTATAGACTAGCTAAACAATAGAAAAAGGAAAGAATGATTGCTAGATCTCATAACTTTCATGCAAAATTTGCTGCACTTGCTAAACTGAATGATAGGAACATGCAATCTGCTGTAATGAGTCGAAAACATGCAAAGGTTGCTCCCAAACCTATTGTTTTTTTGTGCTACACATGTAACATCTCGTAGGACAGTAGTTGGGCACAAAAATCCTCAAGCTTTGGCTCATAAACCTGTTGTTTTATCTCAGCTTTCGCGTGTTATTCCTACTGGACGTCGTGTGACTCAGTACTAGATTCCTAAATGCCTTTTGACTAACCCAAGTATTGAGTCATCGATGTATTGTGCTTCTATGTAGGTTACACGCTTGAGGAAGAAGAACATTTTGATTGTGGATTCAGGTTGCTCACACCACATGACCGGTAACAAAGAATGGCTCTCCTCCCTCTCTTTTGTGTCACGTGTAGAGAATGTTACTTTTGCCAATAATTCTTCAACTCCTATAATTGCTAAGGGTTCGGTTAGAGTAAATAATCACTACACTTTGAAGGATGTGGCACTTGTTAAAATTTTGAAATACAACTTGCTTTCCGTTTCACAATTGCTAGATGAAAATCTGGAAATTATTTTCACTAAAAATTGCTGCAAAGTTGTAAATTCAAATAGTGAGCTTATTTTTAACATGTCCCAGTTTGGAAGAGTTTTTAAAGCTGATTTTTGATATGTATTCCTCTAAGCATAGGTGTCTAGTTGCTAATGATTCAAAGGACTTATATTTTTGGCATCGTAGACTTTGTCACGTAGGCTTTGATCATCTAACGCGTGTTAGTGCTCTTGATTGCATACGTGGGCTGCCTAAGCTTAAAGGGGAAAAAGAAGTTGTGTGCTCTTCTTGTAGACATGCTAAGATGGTTACAGGTTTACATACTCCTCTCACAATGATCATGACAACTGAACCGGGTCAACTTTTGCACCTTGACACCGTAGGACCTTCACGTGTTCAATCCATCGGAGGTAAATGGTATGTTATTGTGATTGTTGATGATTATTCTAGATACTCTTGAGTTTACTTTATGGCATCTAAGAATGAAGCTTTTAGTCACTTTAGAACTATATTTCTAAGATTATCAATTGATCACCCAGGATCTTTAAAAGCAATTAGAAGTGATAATGGAACCGAATTTAAAAGTCAATCTTTTGATCACTTTTGTGCTGAAAATGGAATAGATCATCAATTTTCTTCATCATATGTACCTCAACAAAACGGTGTTGTAGAAAGAAAGAACAGAACCTTAGTTGAGATGGCTCGGACTATGCTTGCTGAACATCAAACTCCTAGGTAATTTTGGGCTGGTGCGATTGCAATTGCTTGTTATGTCTCAAATCGTGTTTTCTTACGCGCTAAGCTAGGTAAAGCACCATATGAGCTCCGGTTTGGACATAGACCTAGTGTTACGCACTGAAAGTGCATCTAGGACTCCCTTGTGGGTTTTGGATGATTTATAACAAGCAATTGGGATCCTAATTCTTTTGTTGAGATGAATGCAGAAAAATGATGAAAGATGAGCAAAGTGCCAAAAAGAGGAAATTGAGAAGGAAAATGGATTTGAGCTCAAGGAGAAGAAACTAGTAGTTTAGTATGTGTGGAGTGTGTTAAGGAAACACACCCAAGAGCTCAATCTCATTTAATCACACACACACATGCACAAAGCTATACAGGACCGGACTAGTCCGATGTCCACCGGACTAGTCCGATATCACATTCTGCACAAGATCGGACAAGTCCGGTCATCACCGGACTAGTCCGATAATTCTTCTGTTCCACTTCGGACTAGTCCTCCCCAGTGCGGACTAGTCCTCAACACAATGCACAAGTCACTAGATCGGACAAGTCCGGTCTCCACCGGACTAGTCCGATATCCTTTCTGATCCACTTCGGACAAGTCCGGTGTTTACACGGACTAGTCCGATATACACACTGATCTAAATCGGACAAGTCCTCCAAGTGCGGACTTGTCATCCTAAACACTAAAGGTTTCACAGGTCCGGACCAGTCCGATGACAATCGGACTAGTCCGAAGTTTTCCAGCAGTGAAATCGGACAAGTCCGTTTTCAAACGGACTAGTCCGATATTCCTGGACACTTAGGGTTTGCTTCTCACAGCACACCGGACTAGTCCGGTCACCACCACGGACTAGTCCGAATTTTCTGAACCCTAACGGTAACTTCCAGAAACCCCTTATAAATAGAGGTGCACGGCCCACTTTCAAACTCTCTCGAACCCTAGCGCCGTCACACCTCCCAAGAGCCTCAAAAACTACCTCTCTCCACAAAACCAAGTGCTAAATTGATCACTACATTGAAGATCACTTGTAGATCATTGGAGAGGGCACTTGATACGCGATTGAGCTCTTGGTTTGAATCTCTAACACACTCTTGCATCTCAGTTTGTATATTTTGAAGTGTGTTATTGGTGGTCTTGAATCTTGTAATCAAGGGAGCGCTCAACTTGTGAGATCGCCCCTTAAACTCGGTGATTTACCCCTGTGTGATTAGTAGAAGAGGATTGGCCTTCGTGGCGATCCGAACGAGGGAAGGGTTAGTGAAGACCCGGCCCTTTTGTGGGCTCCTCAACGTGGACGTAGGCTGCCTTCGTGGTAACCGAACCACGGGATAAATCTTGTGTCTTTCATTTGTGTTCTTTATTCTAGTTGATCAACATTATCTAGGGTTTGATTAGATTTGTTGAATACAAAGTTAATAGTTGAAATAAAGTCATATTCTTAATAGAATCTGTTACACAACTATTGAACTGATCACAAAGTTTATATTTCCGCTGCAAAAGTCAACAAACAATCAAATTGACCTAACTTGATCAACCTAGCCCGTAAAATCCGGACTAGTCCGCACTTTACCGGACTAGTCCGTTATATCTGTTTTTTTGATCTCGTTGTTGAAGTGTTACAGGAACCGATAAAATTCAAGAAGGCCTATTCACCCCCCCTCTAGGCCAACATTCAATTGGTATCAGAGCAAGGTTCTTCAAGAAAGAGTGCAACCGCTCGAAGAGATCATGTCGGACATGAAGGAAGTCCAAAAGATCAACAACCAGGAAGAGATGAACAATGACAAGCATCAAAAGCTTGAGAAGTATCTCGAAGCCATTCAAGACTTTGACGATGATGATGAGGAGACATTGGAGCTGAAAGCTCTCCTTAGAAAGAAAGCGCTTTCCAAAGGGAAAGCCAAAGTTGAAGAAAAGAAGAAGGGGAGTAGTCACACCGACTACTCCCGATATCCTTTTAATTATGACCGTTTAAATTCTAACAGCAATCACTATCTATCCATTCCCCTTGGAAAAGCCCCACACTTCGATGGGAGTGACTACTCTATGTGGAGGCAAAACATGAAGATGCACTTGATTTCCCTTAACCCAAGTTTATGGCATATTGTGTGCACAGGAATCAATATCCCAGATGACGACGAAGAGCTCACGCCAAGTCAAGAGCAAGCCATCCACAGGAATGCACAAGCCGCAGCCGTCATCACCTCATCTCTAAGTCGAGATGAATTCACAAAGGTGGACGGATTAGAAATTGCCAAAGAAATCTGGGATACCCTACAAACAGCGCATGAAGGTGACAGACATGTGAGGGAAGCCAAGATTGAAATGATTGAGGGCGAACTAGGAAGGTTCGCGATTGAGGAAGATGAGTCACCCCAGGACATGTACAACAGACTGAAGACTCTCGTGAACAAGGTTCGATCATATGGGAGCAGAAAGTGGAATGATCACGAGGTTGTAAAGCTCATCCTTAGAGCTTTCATGCCTCGCAATGTTACACTTTGCTCTATGATCCGAGAGAGTCCGGGGTACAAGAAAATGACTCCTGATGAACTGCTTGGCAAGATCATTAACTTTGAGATGATGGAGAAGCAAGCCAAGCACGTAAAAGAAATAGCCGACCTCACATCGGCCAAGAAGAAGGGAGTTGCCCTAAAGTCCTCACTCAAGCCTTTATCCAAAGAAGCAAGAGAAGCACAGCTTGAGGAGGACAGCGATGATGAAAGCAGCGAGCTAGATGAAGAAGATATGATTTTGTTCATGAAGAAGTTTAAGAGAATTATGAAGAAAAGACAAGGAACAAAATCAAATGAAGCAAAATACAAAGAAAGGACGAAGCCAAAGATGAGGCGGGCGTGCTATAACTGTGGTGAATACAACCACTTTATAGTCGACTGCCCGTATGAGGACAATAAGAAGAAGAACAAAGAGTCCAAGCCTCAAGCAAAGAAGTTCTTCAAGAAGAAGAAACAAGCTGAACAAGCACACATTGGAAAGGAATGGGACTCAAACGATGAGTCTTCATCGTCCGATGAAGAAGAATTGGCTAGCATAGCCATCGAGAGCGTGTCCAAGAAACCCACACTCTTTCCCACGCTCGGTGCAAAGAAGGCAAATGGGACTTGCCTCATGGCTAAGGAAGGTAAACGCAAGGCCTACTCCTCCGGTGGATCCAAATGGGTGCTAGACAGTGGATGCACAAACCACATGACCGGAGAAAGGAGGATGTTTGTGGAGTATGAAGTGAACGAGGACCCAAATGAAGGGATCTACTTTGGAGACAACAGTCAAGGGAGGGTCCTCGGTACCGGTAAAATAGCCATATCCTCTGAACATACTCTTTCACATGTTTTGCACGTTGAATCTTTAGATTATAACCTGCTGTCCATATCTCAATTGTGCGACAAGGGTTATAATTGCCTGTTTACTAACGAGGGTGTGATCGTCTCAAGAAGGAGCGATGGTTCTATTGCATTCAAGGGTATGTTGAAGGGAAAGCTTTACCTTGTTGACTTCAACAAGGATAAAGCCGAACTCGACACATGCTTGATTGCAAAGACCAACATGGGTTGGCTGTGGCATAGACGGCTGGCACATGTTGGTATGAGGAACCTTCAAAAACTCCTCAAGGGCGATCACATCCGAGGTTTGAAAGATGTTGTGTTTGAGAAAAACAGGCCATGTAGCGCGTGCCAAGCAGGGAAACAAGTTGGAGCACAACATCCTGCGAAGAACATCATGACCACAACAAGACCGCTCGAACTACTTCATATGGACTTGTTTGGTCCAATTGCTTACATAAGCATCGGCGGTAACAAGTATGGTTTAGTTGTTGTTGATGATTTTTCCCGCTTCACTTGGGTGTTCTTTTTGCATGAAAAATCAGAAACACAAGGGACACTCAAGAAGTTCTTCAAGCGAGCACAAAACGAATTTTCATTACAAATCAAGAGTATTCGGAGTGACAATGGCACGGAGTTCAAAAACATACAAGTGGAGGAGTACCTTGATGAAGAAGGAATCAAGCACGAATTTTCAGCACCATACTCCCCACAACAAAATGGAGTTGCCGAAAGGAAGAACCGCACGCTCATAGAAATGGCAAGAACTATGCTCGATGAATACAAGACTTCGGACCGATTTTGGGCGGAAGCAATCAACACAGCTTGCCACGCCACAAATCGCCTCTATCTTCATCGACTACTAAAGAAGACCCCCTATGAGCTACTCACCGGTAACAAACCGAACATTTCATATTTTCGAGTTTTTGGTTCTCCTTGCTATATTTTAAACAAGAAGCCCAGGACTTCAAAGTTCGCTTCGAAGTCTGATGAAGGTTTCTTGCTTGGCTATGATTCGAACACTTACGCCTATCGTGTCTTCAACAAGTCCTCCGGACTTGTTGAAGTGGCACGTGACGTAGTGTTCGATGAAACTAATGGCTCCCAAAAGGAGCAAGTTGATCAATGTGAATTAGGTAACGAAGAAGCCCCCTATCAAGCATTGAAGAGAATGGCTCTAGGCGAAGTACGACCACAAGAGTCAACGTCACAAATACAAGATGAAAGTGAACCACAAGATGAAATCAACCATCAAGGGGGAGCCTCAATACAAGATCAACCACAGGAGTACGAACGTAATGAACAAATCAACGAGGACAACAACTCAGGGGGAGAAGAAGATGATCACCAACACACGACTCCCCAAGTACCACACCCAAGAGTGCACCAATGCATTCAAAGGGATCACCCGATCGACAACATCATCGGCGACATCCAAAAGGGAGTAACCACTAGATCTCGCATAGCAAATTTTTGTGAACATTACTCGTTTGTCTCCTTTTTGGAACCCCGCAGGACTGAGGATGCATTGAAGGATCCGGACTGGGTAGTGGCGATGCAAGAAGAGTTGAACAATTTCAAGAGAAACGAGGTCTGGGAACTTGTGGCAAGACCCAATGCAAATGTTGTAGGCACCAAGTGGGTCTTCCGCAACAAGCAAGACGAACACGGTGTGGTAACAAGAAACAAGGCACGACTTGTGGCCAAAGGTTACTCACAAGTCGAAGGTTTGGATTTCGATGAAACTTTTGCTCCAGTAGCTAGGCTTGAATCAATTAGAATATTACTTGCATATGCTACTCACCATGATTTCAAGCTGTATCAAATGGACGTGAAAAGCGCCTTCCTCAACGGACCGATCAAGGAGGAGGTGTACGTGGAGCAACCACCCGGGTTTGAAGACGAAGAGTTCCCCCATCACGTGTATAAACTGCGTAAGGCTCTCTATGGCCTCAAACAAGCTCCTAGAGCTTGGTATGAGTGCCTTAGAGATTTTTTAATAGATAATGGTTTTCAAATTGGCAAAGTAGACTATACGTTATTCACAAAAAATCTGGATAATGATCTTTTTATTTGCCAAATATATGTTGATGATATAATTTTTGGGTCAACTAACCAATCCTTCTGTGAAGAGTTTAGCAAAATTATGACAGAGAGATTCGAAATGTCGATGATGGGAGAATTGAAGTACTTCTTGGGATTCCAAGTGCGACAACAAAGGGAAGGAACTTTTATAAGCCAAACCAAGTACACGCAGGACATCCTCAAGAAGTTTGGCATGGACAAAGCAAAGCCGATAAAGACTCCCATGGCAACGAATGGGCACTTGGACCTCAATGAAGATGGAACGAGCGTCGACCAAAAGGTATATCGCTCCATGATTGGATCTTTACTATATTTATGTGCATCTAGGCCAGACATCATGTTGAGTGTTTGCTTGTGTGCAAGATTTCAAGCCAACCCCAAGGAATGTCATTTGACAGCCGTTAAGAGAATCTTAAGATATTTAGTTCATACACCCAACCTTGGTCTTTGGTACCCAAAAGGCTCAAAATTCAATCTCATTGGGTATTCCGATGCAGATTATGCCGGGTGCAAAGTAGATAGAAAAAGTACTTCCGGCACTTGCCAATTTCTAGGAAGATCCTTAGTTTCTTGGTCATCCAAGAAACAGAATTCCATTGCATTATCCACAGCCGAAGCGGAGTATGTTGCAGCCGGGAGTTGTTGTGCACAACTTCTTTGGATGCGACAAACTCTAAGGGATTATGGTTACAATATGAACCATATTCCTCTCCTTTGTGATAATGAGAGTGCCATTAAAATAGCACACAATCCAGTTGAGCACTCTAGAACAAAACATATAGACATAAGACACCACTTCTTGAGAGACCATTCCATGAAAGGAGACATATCCATCTCTCATGTCAACACCCAAAAACAATTAGCCGACATATTCACCAAGCCACTTGATGAAAAACGCTTTTGTGAACTCCGAAATGAGCTAAATGTTCTTGATTCTCGGAGTGTGGCTTGAAAAGTTGCATACCTGTATGTTTCTTCAAAATTTTGATTGAATTGTGAAAATCATCCCTCTTCACTTTTCTCTCGAAAACTATGTCAATTATTAGATCTTGATGAATTTTGATCATAGTATGATTGTTGTTTGCTTACTGGTCAAATTCATCAAGATTATTTGAATTGTTTTGTCTCTCTAATCTCTAATATTGAACCTTCAAATATATATGAATGGGCTATGCATTTCTCTCCTGGTGACCACGGACAAGTCCGTGGTTACCCGGACTAGTCCGCCCATTGCAGACTTGTCCGCAGAGTGCCGGTTAGGCCGGACTAGTCCGACAGACCACGGACTAGTCCGATATAAGTCTCTGGACGACTTCGGACTAGTCCGGTCATGTCCGGACTTGTCCGATTTTTCGTGTCCTTAACCCTAGCCGCCACCAAACCCTAATTCATTCACTCTCACACTCGCCCCAAGCATTCTCTCTCTTGCGCTCGAGCTCCCAAGGCAAATACTCGATTCCTCCGTCGAAAAGCCTCAAACTTGGGCGGAGATCAAGCTTGAAGACTCGGGGATTGAAGTTAGCGGACAAGTCCGGCCTCCAACCCCCAAAATCTCAAGCCTCCTTCGATTTCTTGATCATGTCGAGCTCTGACTACGAAATGTCCGATTTTGAGTCCGAAGTGGTACCTCGGCCCTCGGCGGGTCTTGGCAAGAAACGCCAAGAGAAACCCTCCGAGCCAGCTCCCTCACCTCCCCAAGTCAGAAGGAAAGTGTGTGTGAAGAAAGCTGCATCGAAGGCCGGCACCTCCTCAAGTGGCCTTCGACAAACCAAAGGAAAGGGCAAAGGAGTTGCCACAGGGCCAGTTGGGCCCCTCAAGCTGCATGCCCCCAGAGAAGGGGCCCGGGACCCAAATGAAGAGAAGTTCACTGGCAAGGGCAGCGAGGTGGCTGCTAAGCTGAGAGGGGTAGACTGCTATGCAAGATCCAAGCAAGCAGCAGATGGCAGATTTTGGGCCAATTTCCACTCGGACTTCTACAAATTGGTCTATTTGCCTATGAAGACCCCAGTGGTGCGCAGTCAATGGATTGACTGGGCCCACCTGGAGAAGAAGAAGTGTGCAGCCTTTGATGAGGTTATTGCAGCTGCTGAGAAACACGGACTGAAGGACTTGTTTGCCTTCAGATATAACTGGAATGATGAAGTGATTGCACAGTTTTATGCAACGTGCCACTTCTCCAGTGAAGACGAGGAAAGTGTGACTTGGATGACTCATGGATCCAAGTACTCAATTACTCAAGAAGAGTTTGCCAGTTTGCTGCACCTTGAGTCTGGAGGACATGACCACCTCATTATCCACAACATAGGGGTCATTGAGAGGGACAGGATGAAGTTCCTGTATGAGCCCAACTCCAAGTATGTCCCTCCCTCTACCAAGAATATGAAGCCTTTCTTTGTTGTGCTCAATAGAGTCCTCCGGAAGACAATAGCCCCCAAGGATGGGGATGCAGGGAGTGTACAAGGCTACCTCCGGACCCTGATGAGGGTCATAAGCAAGGACAGAAAGTTTGATGTGGCTGACTATATCTGGAATGATATGGTCAATATCTCAAGCACCCCCAACCGATCCTGTGGCTATGCCCCCTACTTGATGTTTATGATCGAGAAGGTCACAGGGATCGAGTTCGTGAAGGATGTGGAGCACACTCCACTGAGGCCTCAGAAGCCTCAGCCAGTAATTGTCCAAGCTCCTCCATCGCCGGCCTCAAGCCCCGAGGCACCGGCAAGACAAGAAGAAGCTGCTAGGGCTCCTCCTCCCTCCAGGGAAGCCCCTAAGAAAGGATCCGCCAGTGGGATCCTGAAGTACTTGGTGTCTCTTCTCTCCTCCTGCAAGAAAACTGAAGTGAAGCTTCATAAGCTCAACCAGAAGAGGAAAGAAGACATGAGGTACATAAAAGCAAATGTGAAGCAGCTGAGTGAGAAACTGGAGATCAACCCAATAGGGTCTCCAGTCATTTCTGAAGACTCTGATCTGGACGTCACTGAACTCAGCCCCTTGACTACATCCGAGCTTGCCTATTTTGGCATTGGGGGCTCGAGCAGCTCCGTTCCTCCTCCTCCCTCTCAACCTCGCCAAGAAGAAAGCGATGAAGATGATGAAGTCGATGAGAGGACTGACAGCGAAGAGTGAAGCCCTAGGACCTCCCTCTCTCTCTTTTTGGTGTCTTGATGCCAAAGGGGGAGAGATTGAGGGGGAGCTTCTAGACTTAGCTTTAGCTGCATAGAATGCGAGGAGAGAGTCTCCATGTATTTTCTATTTGTGATTGTAATTGTTTAACGCTATTTTCATATCATGTTTGGTCCTATGTTAAATTGCTCAGTCAATTTGCAAGTGTGTGATGAAATCTGAATTTTTGCTCCTGAAATGCTATATTCACTTGATATTAGTTGATCAATGCAAATTCTGTCATTCTTAATGCATTCATGCTCTTAGTATGCATCCCACCATAAAGAATGCACATATGAATGATTCTCTTGTTGCTTGATGCATTTTTGAGTCATATGTGCATACTTTATGAAAAATCTCATTTTATACCTCATTTTGTGAAATCTCAATTGGTTGTCATCAATCACCAAAAAGGGGGAGATTGAAAGTGCATCTAGGACTCCCTTGTGGGTTTTGGATGATTTATAACAAGCAATTGGGATCCTAATTCTTTTGTTGAGATGAATGCAGAAAAATGATGAAAGATGAGCAAAGTGCCAGAAAGAGGAAATTGAGAAGGAAAATGGATTTGAGCTCAAGGAGAAGAAACTAGTAGTTTAGTATGTGTGGAGTGTGTTAAGGAAACACACCCAAGAGCTCAATCTCATTTAATCACACACACACATGCACAAAGCTATACAGGACCGGACTAGTCCGATGTCCACCGGACTAGTCCGATATCACATTCTGCACAAGATCGGACAAGTCCGGTCATCACCGGACTAGTCCGATAATTCTTCTGTTCCACTTCGGACTAGTCCTCCCCAGTGCGGACTAGTCCTCAACACAATGCACAAGTCACTAGATCGGACAAGTCCGGTCTCCACCGGACTAGTCCGATATCCTTTCTGATCCACTTCGGACAAGTCCGGTGTTTACACGGACTAGTCCGATATACACACTGATCTAAATCGGACAAGTCCTCCAAGTGCGGACTTGTCATCCTAAACACTAAAGGTTTCACAGGTCCGGACCAGTCCGATGACAATCGGACTAGTCCGAAGTTTTCCAGCAGTGAAATCGGACAAGTCCGTTTTCAAACGGACTAGTCCGATATTCCTGGACACTTAGGGTTTGCTTCTCACAGCACACCGGACTAGTCCGGTCACCACCACGGACTAGTCCGAATTTTCTGAACCCTAACGGTAACTTCCAGAAACCCCTTATAAATAGAGGTGCACGGCCCACTTTCAAACTCTCTCGAACCCTAGCGCCGTCACACCTCCCAAGAGCCTCAAAAACTACCTCTCTCCACAAAACCAAGTGCTAAATTGATCACTACATTGAAGATCACCTGTAGATCATTGGAGAGGGCACTTGATACGCGATTGAGCTCTTGGTTTGAATCTCTAACACACTCTTGCATCTCAGTTTGTATATTTTGAAGTGTGTTATTGGTGGTCTTGAATCTTGTAATCAAGGGAGCGCTCAACTTGTGAGATCGCCCCTTAAACTCGGTGATTTACCCCTGTGTGATTAGTAGAAGAGGATTGGCCTTCGTGGCGATCCGAACGAGGGAAGGGTTAGTGAAGACCCGGCCCTTTTGTGGGCTCCTCAACGTGGACGTAGGCTGCCTTCGTGGTAACCGAACCACGGGATAAATCTTGTGTCTTTCATTTGTGTTCTTTATTCTAGTTGATCAACATTATCTAGGGTTTGATTAGATTTGTTGAATACAAAGTTAATAGTTGAAATAAAGTCATATTCTTAATAGAATCTGTTACACAACTATTGAACTGATCACAAAGTTTATATTTCCGCTGCAAAAGTCAACAAACAATCAAATTGACCTAACTTGATCAACCTAGCCCGTAAAATCCGGACTAGTCCGCACTTTACCGGACTAGTCCGTTATATCTGTTTTTTTGATCTCGTTGTTGAAGTGTTACAGGAACCGATAAAATTCAAGAAGGCCTATTCACCCCCCCTCTAGGCCAACATTCACGCACTGTTGGGTCCTTGGTTGCAAATGCTTTGTTAAGAAACATGGTAATATTGATAAATTTGAACATAGATCCGTTGATGGCATGTTTCTTGGTTATCCATCTCATACTAGAGGCTACCGTGTGCTTTTACTCGACACTAACAAAACTGTGGAGACTTGTGAGGTGTATTTTGATGAAGCTAGCACAGGTACTAGCTCAAACATTGCAGGTCCGGATCCATATCCGTAAGGGGAGAGCATTTTCGTTGAAGATGAGGAAGAAGTGGTGCTGCTGCCCGAAAATTCAGCAGCTAATGATATTGTTCCAGCTCTGATTTTGATTCACAGCCAGCACCAACGACCACCATTGCTGGTCCAGATCCTCCTCAAGTCACAAGCTCATCAATTTGTGATGAACATGAAGAAGAAGAAGCTTGTGAAGTGTCCACTCCCCTTCGTGTTCTCAAAAGTCATCCCCACAACAAATTATTGGAAGCTTCCACGAATGAGTCACACGGTCCAGCTTTTGCGATCCAAACTCTCATGCTCATTCTGCTTTTGTTGCTTCTTTTGAACCCAAATATATATCACACGCACTCACTAATGAATCTTGTATTATTGCCATGCAAGAAGAGTTAGAAAATTTTGAAAGAAATAATGTTTGGAAACTTGTACCTCCACCTCAAGGTCACACTTTAATTGGAACTAAATGGGTGTTTAAAAATAAACAAAGTGAGGATGGGGTTGTGGTTAGGAATAAGGCTAGGTTGGTTGCTCAAGGTTTTACTCATGTTGAAGGTCTGGATTTTGATGAAACTTTTGCTCCTGTTGATAGATTAGAAGCCATAAGAATTTTGTTAGCTTTTGCTGCATCTAAAGGTTTTATGCTTTATCAAATGGATGTTAAAAGTGCTTTTCTTATTGGCTACATAGATGAGGAGGTTTATGTTAAGAAACCACCTGGTTTTGAAAATTTAGATTTCCCTAATCATGTTTACAAACTGTCCAAAGCCTTGTACGGTCTCAAACAAGCCCCTAGAGCATGGTATGATAGGTTAACAACATTCTTACTTGAAAGGGGTTTACCATGGGCAAAGTTGATAAAACTCTTTTTGTGCTTAAGCATGGCAATGACTCATTATTTGTGTAGGTGTATGTAGATGATATTATCTTTGGTTGTGCTTTTCATGATCTTGTGTCCAAGTTTTTATCTATGATGAGTTCAGAATTTGAGATGAGTATGATGGGCAAAATCACGTACTTTTTGGGGCTGCAAATCAAGCAAACCAAGGAGGGTACCTTTGTGCATCAAATGAAGTATACAAATAACCTCTTAAGGCGCTTCAACATGGACAAAAGCAAGCCTCTTCAAACACCAATGGGAACACCAACAACACTTGAACTTGATGAAGATGGTGAACCCGTGGATCAAAAAGAATATAGAAGCATGATCGGATCACTTTTGTACCTCACGGCATCAAGACCAGACATTCAATTCAGCTTATGTCTTTGTGCACGGTTTCAAGCCTCCCCACGTGCTTCACATCGTCAAGCCCTTAAAAGGATTCTCAGGTACTTACATGGAACTCAAGAATTTGGATTTTTTCTTCCTTCTTCCTCAACTGTTACTTTGAAAGCTTTTTTGGATGCTGATTTTGGGGGTTGTAGGATTGATAGGAAAAGTACTTCCGGTGCTTGTCATTTTCTTGGTAATTCACTTGTTTCTTGGTGAATGTGGCCTAGAGGGGGGGGGGGGGCGAATAGGCCTTTTTGATTTTCTGTCAGAACCTGCAACACTTAACAACGAGATCAAATCTCCAGATATCGGACTAGTCCGGTCGAGTGCGGACTAGTCCGGTGTATACCGACTAGGTTGATCAAATTGGATCGATTATCTTGATCCTAGGATGTATGCAGCAGAAAGATACTTGTAGTTGAAGTGTTACACTACTATAAACTAGGATGTACCACAAGTTAATCTTATATTCAAAGTTTCAACGTAAAGTGAACAAGATTGATTGAAACCCTAGATTGATATGAAGAGTAAGAATGATGTGCGCAAAGTAAGAACACAAGCACTTTATCCCGTGGTTCGGTTCCCACAAAGGCAACCTACATCCACGTTGAGGAGTCCACAAAAAGATCGGGTCTTCTCCAACCATACCCTCGTGGTACCACGGAGGCCAATCCTCTTCACTTTTCACAAAGGGCAAATAACCAAATTCAAGTGGCATTCTCACATGTTGAGGGCTCCCCAAGATTACAATATGAAAACCACCATGAACACACACTAAAGATCACAATGAAAACCACAGGAGTGTGTTAGGGAATCAAACCAAGAGCTCAATGAGTGATGAACCGTGTCTCTCCAATGATCCAAAGTGTATCCTCAAGGGATTGATCTTGCATTTAATTTCGTGGAGAGAGGTGTTTTCTAGGCTCTTGGGAGGTGTGACAGCGCAGGGGGTCGAGAGTCTGGAAAGATGGGTCGTGTACCTATTTATATGGGGTTTCCAAAAGTTACCGTTAGAGTTTAGAAAGATTGAACTAGTTTGTGGTGGACACCAGAATAGTCCGGTGTGCTGCTTGTAGCAAACCCCAGGTGTCCCAAAATATCAGACTTGTCCGGCTAAAAGCGGACTTGTCCAATTTTGGTTCTGGAAATCTCCGGCCTAATCTGATGGATATCGGACTTGTCCAAGTAAGTGAAACCCTAAGTGAATTTGGGGACAAGTCCGCACTTGGAGGACTTGTCCGATTTAGGTCAGAGGGTTTTCGGACTAGTCCATGCTAATATTGAACTTGTTCGATTGACATCAGAAAGATATCAGACTAGTCCGTAGAGTTATCGGACTTGTCCAATTTTGTGCAACTTGTGAATTGTCTGGGGGACTAGTCCGCACTGGGGAGGACTAGTCCGATTCTAGTCAGAAAGATATCGGACTAGTCCGTGGTGACATTGGACTAGTCAGGTCAGTGAAAAACTGGACTGTGAGGACAAGTCCGCATTGTGAGGACTTGTCCAATCTTGTGTAGAAACATATCGGACTAGTCCGGTCCTGTATAGTTTTGTGCAATGTGTGAGATTATTTGTTCTTGAGCTATTGGGGTGTGTTTCCTTAACACACTCCATACACAATGATCTACTACACTTGTTTCTTGAGTCCTTTTCCGCATAGCTCCTTATTCTCCTTTGTTTTTGGCACTTTGCTCATTCTCTCATTAGAACCTGTGCTCATCTTAACAATGTGGTTAGGATCTCATTTGCTTGCCATTAATCAACCAAAACCCACAAGGGATTCCTAGATGCACTTTCAATCTCCCCCTTTTTGGTGATTGATGACAACCAATTGAGATTTCACAAAATATGATAAAAAGTTGAGATTTTCATAAAGTGTGCACATATGAGTTTGAAACACATTAAGAAATGAAAACATGATCCATATGTGCACTCTTTATGGTGGGATGCAGAACTAAGTGTATAGAAACAAAATCACAGATTTCATCAATATCTTCATAAGTAGTTCAAAACATTGCATCACAGGACCAAGAGTACCAAAAGAGCATATTAAAAGTCTTACAACCCACAAATAGACAAATAGACACAAAAAGAAATAGCTCTCCTCGCATCCTACAGCTAAATCCTAAGACCCCCCCTCAATCTCTCCCCCTTTGGCATCAAGGCACCTGAAAGAAGGAGAGGAGGGACCTAAGGTCTTCAAGCCTCGCTGTCAGTCCTCTCATCGTCTTTATCTTCATTTTCTTGCTGATAAGGAGGAGGAGGAGGAGGAACGGAACCACCCGAGTCCCCAATGCCAAAATAGGCAAGCTCGGAGGGAGTCAAGGGCCCAAGCTCGGTGAAGTCAGAATCTGAGTCATCAGAAATGACTAGAGACCCAATGGGCTCAATCTCCAGCTTTTAACAAATTTGTTTTACATTCTCTTTGACATATCTCATGTCGGCCTTTCTCCTCTTGTTAAGCTTATGGGCTTTCACTTCGGCCTTTTCGCAAGAGGCAAAGATGGCTGACAGGCACTTCAAGATGCCACTTGGTGACCCCTTTTTAGGCAAGTGTGGGGGTGAGGAAAATTAGGGTTTTGTAGCGGCTAGGGTTATGGACACGAAAAATCAGACTTGTTCGAAAGTGATCGGACTAGTTGAAACTTTTCCAGAGTCTATATCGGACTAGTCACTGTTCTCCCGGACTAGTCTGGCCCAACCGTCACACTGTGGACTAGTATGGGCAACCAAGGACTAGTCCGTGGTCACCAGTGAAGAAATGCTTAGTCCATTCATATATATTCGAAGGTACTGTTTTAGAAAGTAGGGAGGCAAAGCAAATCACATAATCTTGATGAATATGATCAGTGAGCATTCAACAATCAAGCAATGATCATATTTCACCAAGATCTAGTAATTAACATAGTTTTTCGGGAAAATTGAGAGAGATGATTTTCACAACACAGTCAATGAATTTTGAAGATAGCATTCAGGTATACAATATTTCAAGCCACATTCCGAGCATCAAGGATATTTAGTTCAATTCGGAACTCGCAAAAGCGTTTTTCATCAAGTGGCTTGGTGAATATATCGGCTAGTTGCTTTTCGGTATTGACATATGAAATGGCTATATGTCCTTCATTGAATGGTCTCTCGAAAAGAGATGTCGTATGTCTATGTGTTTGGTCCTAGAGTGCTCAACGGGATTATGGGAAATTTTAGTTGCACTCTCATTATCACAAAGAAGTGGAATACGGCTCATATTGTAATCATAATCCCTTAGAGTTTGTTGCATCCAAAGGAGTTGTGCACAACAACTCCCGGCAGCAACATACTCCGCTTCGGCCGTGGATAAGGCAATGGAGTTTTGTTTCTTGGAGGACCAAGAAACTAGGGATCTTCCTAGGAATTGGCATGTACCAGAGGTACTTTTTCTATCTACTTTGCATCCGGCATAATCTGCATCGGAGTAACCAAATAGATTGAATTTGGAACTTTTGGGGTACCAAAGGCCTAGGTTGGTGGATGAACTAAATACCGCAAGATTCTCTTAACGGCTGTCAAATGACACTCTTTGGGGTTGGCTTGAAATCTTGCACACAAACATACACTCAACATGATGTTTGGCCTAGATGCACATAAGTAGAGTAGAGATCCAATCATGGAGCGATATACCTTTTGATCTACATTTGGTCCATCTTCATTGAGATCCAAGTGGCCATTCGTTGCCATGGGAGTCTTTATAGGCTTCGCCTTGTCCATTCCAAACTTCTTGAGTATGTCTTTAGCGTGCTTAGTTTGGCTTATGAATGTCCCTTCCTATTGTTTCCTCATTTGGAATCTCAAGAAGTACTTTAGCTCTCCCATCATAGACATCTCAAACCAATCGGTCATAATCTTACTAAATTATTCACAAAAGATTTGTTAGTTGAACCAAAGATAATATCATCAACATAAATATGACAAATAAAGATATCATTGTCTAAGTTCTTTGTAAACAATGTATAATCCGCTTTACCAATTTTAAAACCATTTTCAATTAAGAAATCTCTAAGACACTCATACCAAGCTCTAGGAGCTTGTTTGAGGCCGTAGAGAGCCTTACGCAGTTTAAATACGTGGTCAGGGAACTTTTCATCTTCAAATCCGAGGGGGTTGCTCCACATACACCTCCTCCTTGATTGGTTCGTTGAGGAAAATGCTTTTCACATCCATTTGATTGAGCTTGAAATCATGGTGAGTAGCATATGCAAGTAATATTCTAATGGACTCAAGTCTAGCTACGGGAGCAAAGGTCTCATCGAAATCCTAACCTTCGACTTGTGAATACCCTTTGGCCACAAGTCGTGCCTTGTTCCTTGTCACCACCACGTGTTCGTCTTGTTTGTCGCGGAAGGCCCATTTGGTGCCGACGAAGTTGTACTAGGGTCTTTCGACTAGTTCCACACCTCATTCCGTTTGAAATTGTTGAGATCTTCTTGCATGGCCACTACCAAATCCGGATCATTTAATGCATCCTCAACCATGCGCAGTTCAAAAAAGGATACAAACAAATAGTGCTCACAAAAATTAGCTATGCGAGATCGAGTAGTTACTCCCTTTTGGATGTCACCGATGATGTTGTCGATTGGGTGATCCCTTTGGACGCATTGATATACTCTTGGGTGTGGCACTTGCTGTTTTGAATCTTCATGGTCATCTTCTTTTCCCCCTACATGGTTGCCTTCATTGACTTGTTGATCATTTTTGTCTTCTTGAGGTTGATCTTGTATGGAAGCTCCCCCTTGATCGTTGGCCTCCTCTTGTGGTTCATTTTCCTCATGTATATGTAGAGGTGGTTCTTGTGGTTGAATTTCACCCAATGCCATTCTTCTCAATGCTTAGAAAGGAGCTTCTTCTCTATCTAGCACGCATGAATCAACTTGCTCCTTTTGGGAGCCGTTAGTCTTTTCGAACACTACATCACGTGCTACTTCAACAATTCTGGAGGTCTTGCTGAAGACATGATAGGCGTAAGAGTTCGAATCATAACCAAGCAAGAAACCTTCATCGGACTTCGAAGCGAACTTTGAAGTCCTAGGCTTCTTGTTCAAAATATAGCATTTGGAACCGAAGACTCTAAAATATGAAATATTAGGCTTGTTACCGGTGAGTAGCTCATAGGATGTCTTCTTGAGTAGTCAATGAAGATAAAGTCGATTTATGGCGTGGCAAGCAGTGTTGACCGCTTCCGCCCAAAATCGATCTGGGGTCTTGTACTCATCAAGTATTGTTCTCGGCGTCTCTATGAGGGTTCGGCTCTTCCTTTCGGCAACTCCATTTTATTGAGGGGAGTAAGGTGCTGAAAACTCGTGCTTTATGCCTTCTTCATCTAGGTACTCCTCAACTTGTGTGTTCTTGAACTCCGTGCCATTGTTGCTTCGAATGTTCATGATTGTCAATGAAAACTCATTTTGAGCACGATTTAAAATCTTCTTGAGTGTTCCTTGTGTTTCTGTCTTATCATGTAAAAAGAAAACCCAAGTGAAGCGATAAAAATCATCAACAACTACTAAGCCATATTTTTTACTACCAATGCTTATGTAAGCAATTGGACCAAAAAAGTCCATGTGGAGTAGCTCGAGCGGTCATGTTGTAATCATGACGTTCTTAGCGGGATGAGGTGCTCTAACTTGCTTCCCGGCTTGGCACGCGCTACAAGGCCTGTCTTGGATGTGATCGCCCTTGAGGAGTTTTCGAAGACTCCTCATACCAACATGCGCTAGCCATCTATGCCACAGCCAACCCATGTTGGTCTTTGCAATCAAGCATGTGTCAAGTTGGGCTTTATCTTTGTTGAAGTCAACATGGTAAATCTTTCCCTTTAACATACCTTTGAATACAATGGAACCATCACTCCTCCTAGAGACCGTCACACCCTTATTAGTGAACAATCAACTATAATCTTTTTCACATAATTGAGATATGGACAGCAGGTTATAATATAAGGAATCAACATGTAATATGTGAGAAAGAGTATGTTGAGATGATATGGCAATTTTACTGGTACCGAGCACCTTTCCTTGACTATTGTCTCCAAAATAGATGCCCTCGCTTAGATCCTCATTTTCTTCATACTCCACGAACGTCCTTCCTTCTCCGATCATATGGTTGGTGCAACCACTTTCTAGCACCCATTTAGATCCACTGGAGGAATAGGCCTACAAAAAACAAATTATGCCTTTGTTTTAGGTACCCAAGCTTGTTTTGGTCCTTTTAGGTTAGTCACAAGGGATTTGGGCACCCACAAATGAGACTTGGTGTTCCCATGGCGTGGACCAACATAATGAGCATAAACTTTAGCAAAATTACTTCTCATTAAAACGTAAGATGCATCAAAGGTTCTAAATAGCAACTGTTGTTGTCTATATACAGGACTAGTCTGGGAGATCGTACTTGTCTGGAGGAACGGACTTGTGCGTGTACCAACCGGACTAGTTCGGTGATCGTATGTGTTGGATGTGTTAACTTTGGACTTTCCAGTTTGAGAGGGTCTTCCCTTTACAAAGGAAATGCTCTCCTTGTTATTCTTATGGCTTCTAGCATGTTACTTTTCACCATAAGAGTAACCAATGCGATATTTGATATTTGGAGGTCTTGTGACCAAGTATGCACTACGTGCATATTTGATCTTCTCCTTGTCAAATATGCCATTTTGTGAAGGATGCTTGTCCTTGGTAGAGGTTGACTTGTCTTTCAAGCTGGTGTCAACTTTACCACATGCACAAGTAGAAGCAATTTTAGTTTTAAGGGGTTGAGAAGGTGAGCTTGAAAATGATGAAGGGTCACCTTGCTTGAGAGACTCAACTTGTACTTCAAGGATCTTGATAACCTTCATTAGTTTAGCAAGTTCGTCCTTGATTGTAGCATTTGAGTCACTTAACTCCAAGCAAGCTTCCTTGCTTGAAGCTAACTCAAGCTCTATTGACTTGCTTCGCTCCTTTGCAAGTTCTAGAAGCTTGTCAAGTTCAACATATTCCTCCTTTTGGGAGATAATCATGTCTTCTTGACAGTTTATCAACTTCTCCTTCTCAACAATTTGATCAAGTAGAAATTTCATTTTCACAGCCGCTTCCTTGTCTAAGCCAATGAGCATATCTTCATTATCGCTAGCAATTTCACTATCACTAGAATAGGAATGTACGGAAGAGGGTTTGGTTGTTACCTTGCGTTTACCTTCATTTGCCATGAGGCAAGTGTTGTTCCCCTTCCATGCGCCGAGCGTGGGGAAGAGAGTGGACTTCTTGGATGTCTTCTCGATGGCTGTGCTAGACATCTCATCTTCTTCTTCGAATGAGGACTGATCATTTGAGTCCCACTTTTTTCCCTAGATGCGCTTGTTCAGCTTGCTTCTTCTTCTTGAAGAATTTCTTGGGTTGAGGCTTTGTTTCCTTTGTCTTCTTCTTGTTCTCTTCATATGGGCAATCAACTATAAAGTGGCTATAATCACCACAGTTATAGCATGCCGGCCTTAACTTTGGTCTTGATTTTTCCTTGTACTTCCCTTCACTTGATTTTGCCCCTTGTCTTTTCTTCACCATTCTTTTGAATTTCTTCATGAATAGTATCATGTCATCTTCATCCAATTCGCTGCTCTCATCGTCACTGTCTTCTTCTAATTTAGCCTCTCAAGCTTCTTTAGACAAGGGCTTGAGGGTGGACTTCAAAGTGACCCCTTTCTTCTTTGCCGAGGTGAGATCGGCAATCTCCTTAACATGCTTGGCCTGCTTTTCCATCATCTCAAAATTGATGATCTTCCCAAGCAACTCATCCGGGGTCATTTTCTTGTACCCGGGGCTTTCTCGTATCATCGAGCGCAAGGTGACATTACAAGGCATGAAAGCTATAAGAATGAGCTTCACCACCTCGTGGTCGTTCCACTTCTTGCTTCCGTATGCTCGCACCTTGTTGATGAGCATCTTTAGTCGGTTGTACATGTCTTGTGGCGACTCGTCTTCTTCGATTGTGAATCTTCCCAACTCGCCTTGACTCATTTCGATCTTCGGTTCTCACATATGACGATCGCCTTCATGTGCGGTTTGCAATGTATCCCATATCTCGTCTGCGATCTCGAGTCCATCCACCTTTGTGAACTCATCCCGACTGAGTGATGAGGTGATGACTGCAGCAGCTTGGGCATTTCGATGGATTGCTTGCTCTTGGCTAGGTGGGAGCTCCTCATCATCATCCGGGATATCTATTCTTGTGCATACTATGTGCCATGAACTTGGATTGAGAGAAATCAAATGCATTTTCATGGTTTGCTCCACATTGAGTAGTCATTGCCGTCAAAGTGTGGGGCTTTTCCAAGTAGAATAGATAGATAATGATTGTTGTTAGAAATAAGACGATCGTAGTTGAAAGGATATCGGGAGTAGTCGGTATGACTACTTCCCTTCTTCTTCTTCTCATCTTCGATCTTTAATTTTCCCTTGGAGAGGGTTTTCTTCCTTAGGAGCGCCTTTAGTTCCAGCGTCTCCTCATCATCATCCTTGAAGTCTTGAATGGCCTCGAGGAGCCTCTCCAATTTTTGGTTCTTTTCTTCTTCAACCTTCTCTTGGTTGATGCTCTTGTGTACATCCTTCATGTCTGACATGATCTCTTCGAGCGATTAGTCTCCTTTTGAAGAATCCTGCTCTGATACCAATTGAATATGGTCTAGAGGGGGGGTGAATAGTCCTTTTTGATTTTTTGTCGGAACCTGCAACACCTAAGAACCAGATCAAATCTCTAGATATCAGACTAGTCCAGTCGAGTGCGGACTAGTCCGGTGTATATCGACTAGGTTGATCAAATTGGATCGATTGTCTTGATCCTAGGATGTATGCAGCAGAAATATACTTATAGTTGAAGTGTTACACAACTATGAACTAGGATGTACCACAAATTAATCTTATATTCAATGTTTCAATGTAAAGTGAACAAGATTGATTGAAACCCTAGATTGATATGAAGAGTAAGAATGATGTGCGCAAAGTAAGAACAGAAGAACTTTATCCTGTGGTTCGGTTCCCACAGAGGCAACCTACATCCACGTCGAGGAGTCCACAAAAGGATCGGGTCTTCTCCAACCCTACCCTCGTCGGTTCGCCACAGAGGCCAGTCCTCTTCACTTTTCACAAAGGGCAAATAACGAAAATCAAGGTGCCTTCTCACACGTTGAGGGCTCCCCGAAATTACAATATGAACACCACCAAGAACACACTCTTAATATCACAATGAAAACCACATGAGTGTGTTAGGGAATCAAACCAGGAGCTCAATGAGTGATGAACCGTGTCTCTCCAATGATCCAAAGTGTATCCTCAAGGGATTGATCTTTCTTGCGTTTAATTTTGTGGAGGGAGGTGTTTTCTAGGCTCTTGGGAGGTGCGACGGCGCAGGGGGTCGAGAGTCATGAAAGATGGGCCGTGTACACCTATTTATATGGGGTTTCCAAAAGTTACTGTTAGGATTTAGAAAGATCGGACTAGTCCGTGGCGGACACCGGACTAGTCCGGTGTGCTGCGTGTAGAAAACCCTAGGTGTCCCAAAATATCGGACTTGTCCGGCTAAAAGCGGACTTGTCCAGCTAAAAGCGGACTTGTCCGATTTTGGTTCTGGAAATCTTCAGACATGTTGATGGATATCGGACTTGTCCGGATAGGTGAAACCCTAAGTGAATTAGGGGGACAAGTCCGCACTTCGAGTACTTGTCCAATTTAGGTTAAAGGGTTTTTGAACCAGTCCGTGCTAATATCGGACTTGTCCGATTGACATCGGAAAGATATCGGAGTAGTCCGTAGAGTTATCGGACTTGTCCGATTTTGTGCAACTTGTAAAGTGTTTGGGGGACTAGTCCGCACAGGGTAGGACTAGTCCGATTCTTGTGAGAAAGATATCGGACTAGTCCGTGGTGATATCGGACTAGTCCAATTAGTTAAAACTGGACTGTGAGGACAAGTCCGCATTGTGAGGACTTGTCCGATCTTGTGCAGAAAGATATCGGACTAGTTCGGGTTCAATCGGACTAGTCCGATCTTGTATAGCTTTGTGCAATGTGTTAGATTTTTTGTGCTTGAGCTTTTGGTGTGTGTTTCCTTAACACACTCCATACACAATGATCTACTACACTTGTTTCTTAAGCCCTTTTCCGCATTGCTCCTTATTCTCCTTTCTTTTTGGCACTTTGCTCATTCTCTCATTAGAACCTGTGCTCATCTCAACAATGTGGTTAGAATCTCATTTGCTTGTCATTAATCAACCAAAACCCACAAGGGATTCCTAGATGCACTTTCACTTGGTCCTCTAGAAAACAAAACTCAGTTGCACAATCCACAACTGAATCTGAATATGTAGCTGCTCCTAGTACTTGCTCACAAATTCTTTGGATTGTTCAAACACTTAATGACTATGGGGTTGATCTACATAGTGTTCCACTGTTTTGTGACAACACTAGTTTCATTTGCATTGCTAAAAACCGTGTGCAACATTTTAGAACTAAGCACATTGACATTAGGTATCACTTTCTCTGTGATAATGTTGAAAAAGGAAACATTGTGCTTCACCATGTAGATACCAAACAACAATTGACTGACATTTTTACGAAACCTTTGGATTTCACTCGTTTTTGTTTCATTTGTAGTGAAATAGGGTTTATGCATCCTCATGGCTTAAATTGAGGGGGAGTTTTGAAACTTGGGAAGTCTATGTGTGAATCTGAACTTAAAATAATATGAGCATAGTATTTCATACATATATGACTTTGTGATTCATTTTACATGCTGAAAGTTCTTACTACATTACCCGTGTTATACGTTTTGTATTTGCCATGTCTAGTAATTGGAATAATTACTTACACTAAATCTTGTCATGGTCGAACTTTCTTGCTATTTTGAACTTGTTGCATGCTAACAAGTGCTTTTAATAATAAAGAATTAATCATGTAATCAACTCACATGTTGAGTTTTTATGAACAAATATAAGTTGAGAAAAGATCAAGAGAATATGCATGCATCGCACTTCTTCTTTTGAGATGGCTTATCATTGCACTTAGAAATGATCTCGGAAGAAGTTGTGTATGACTAAAACCATGTTCTTAAGCTTCTGATTGTCAAATGACATACGCTTGGCTTGGTTGGTTAGAATAAGGAAAATGCGCATATAATCTCTTGCAAATATCATATGATTTAAATTTGTGCTTTGAAAAATAATCAAATGCAGAAACAAGTGTCATGCTTTCAGGTATAGAAATAGTTAAGTTTGTGAGATCATGACTTGCTTAAATTGAAAATTACACTTGATCTCTAGCATGGCTTACACTACTTTATGTATTTCATTGATGTGATAGTGTATGTTACTTGATAGTATGACTTGGATGAGCTCTGTTTTATATGTATATGTTATAATATGCTCATAACAATTAAAATTTCTCTTTTGTACCTTGTTGAATACATTGTCAAAGGGGGAGAGATAATATGTGAATTTTTAACATTTTTAAAATAAGTATGCAAGGGGGAGAAATTGATTACACATTGCACATATTCAAATTTTTTTTGGCACGATTCTTCTCAGGGGGGAAATTTGTTTTTCTTCTCATTTTATTTCTATTTTACGAAGGGGGAGAAATTGTTTTCAAAACTTTTAATGTGAATAAGCCAATGTTCAGATCTTGAGTGGTGTTGCCAATGCATTCATCAAAGGGGAGATTGTGAGACCTATGTGTGTTGAATACATTGGCTTTGACAATACATGTTTTAAATGCTACTATAACATCTTTTTAGCAAGGTCTGACTCTAGCTCCGAGCTTCTGCAAGGTCCGACAATAGGTCTGTCTTTCTTTGTCTAGGTCTGACATGTTATTGGGTAGCTCCGGTGGGCTTTGTCTTTAGCTCCCGCATGTCTTTGATAGCTCCAACATGTGATTGTTAAGCTCCAATATGTTTTGATAGGTCTGACTTATGTTGGTTAGCTCCGACATGTTTTTATAGCTTCGGCTTTTGGGTTGACTAGTTCCTACTAGCTTTGGCAAGCTCCGGCGCAATGTTGTGCTAGCTTTGGTAAGCTCTGGCTCAAGCTCCGGTTATCTTTGGCAAGGTTCGGAGTTAGATCGCAGTGTTTCTGCTTTTATCTTACAATGTTTCGAACTTGCTTTAAACTTATGGAAAGGTTGCTTAGTATTCTTCTATTAAGTTTTTGATTTGTTTTGGTGGTTAAGGCTGATATCATTTTGCTATGGTTTGCAGCATGCTTATGTGAGGTGCTCACGTAAGATGTTGTAGTTTCGGAACTAACGAGAGTCAAGTCGAGGACTTGTGCTCAGAAATATTGGTTGTTTATTCATGTGCAGGTGTTGCTTGAGTTCAATACATGGCTGGTGACGGGATCCATTGAACTAGTCTTAGGGAGAAGATGAGGTTCAAAAACCAAGTTCGGGAGGAATTGTGGTTGAGTTGATCAGGAGGTTGCGCATCATGTTTGAATCAAGGACAATGCATATGAAGGTATCATGGCTGTCGTTGGAAGATGTTTGCACGTATGAAAGGAGTGCATGGACGTGGCTACATGATTCCGAGGCGTGATGAGAGATGTGGACGTAAAGAATTGGTCAGAAAGGTCCAACCGACTAGGTTATGGACTCAAGCTGTGGCTAAGTCATGTTTGACTCAAATATGGAAAGATTTGAGTTGGTTATGATAGGACTTCATGTGGGTCACGATTTTGAGTTGTTTTAGGAATGTGGGATACGTTCCTAAGGTGTTTGGAAGTCTTAAGATTGCTTCTATATGCGTATAGAAGAGTCTTGAGCAGTTATGGAAAGTTTCGATTCGTGTTCTGAGTAGGATTAGAATCCTAGTTCAGATTGGGTTGGCCTAAGGGCTGGTTATATAAAATTTTTAGTTTGAAGGAACTTTTGTGCCTTGTTCATCCGACTTGTTCCAGACATGTTTTACTCGTCGAGTTTATGCACAGCACTACCTTTCATTGGTGGTTTTATCATAACTCGAGTTTTAAAGATCTTATTGACGTTATTCTTTTTGGGTTTCTTCAAAACTTGATTATCTACCATCTTTCAAAATTTTACGTTCATTGGATTTGTGGTTTTTGATCTACACGAGTTTCTTTGCAGTGTTTCAGAACTGTTTTTCTCGGGTAGGACAGATTGACCTTTGTTTGATATTTCGATCATAACTTGAGTTTCTCTCAACGGATTTGAGTAATTCTTATTGTGTTGTCTCCGTGACTTTATTCTCTCTGATATCTATCACTTTTGTAATGGTGAAACACGTTTATATTAGTCTCACACACGATTTGTTTAACAGATCGTTTTTCTACCGAAGGGGTTGGGATTTAATTGTTTCCGCTGCGTAAGATTTTTTAAATCTACCATTCACCCCCCCTCTGGTAGCTTTTCACGTGCTCTTCGATCCTACACAACGTTAGATCATGGCTCGGGCGCAAGGTTTGGGGATCCAGGTACCGCAACTTCAGGTCTTTCCAGATGATCCTTCTTCTGCGGGTCAAGTAATTTTCTATGTCAACTTAACAATTCTAGTTTTACTTCAACTTTACTAAAATAAAGTAAGGAAATAGAGTGAGAGATAGTTAGATAGAGTGGGAGATAGAGTTAGAAGAGGGAGAAAGATGGAGAGAAAAGGATTGAGATACAATAAAGAGAGAGAGATAGTTAGATAGAGTGGAAGTGGAATGAAGAGAGAGAGGGAGATGTAGACGGAGATAGAGGGAGAGGAAGATAGAGGGAGAGGGGGAGATGTAGAAGGAGATAGAGGGAGGTAGATAGAGGGAAAATGATAGGAATTGAGAGATAGAGTGAGAGAGAGAGAGAGAGAGATTGAGATAGAGATAGAGGAATGAAAAGAAAGAGGAAGAGGGGATCTAGATGGAGATAGAGGGAGGGGAAGGGAGGGAGAGAGATGTTGATGCATTCATATTCTAACTCTAAGTTTTATTAATTGCGGGGATCTGCGGCAGCTGCTCAAACTCTGTCGCCATCGTTAGCGCCACCTAGACTGAGGCGTGACGACGACTTCGACTTCAGAGGTGGCTTTGGAGGTGGCTTCGGAGGTCAGAAGGGCGAGTCAGCCTTTGTTTTGTTTGTTGCTGGTGTAGCGATGTATCGACGATGTTTTGTGATGCTAATATGTGACTGTTGTGATCTGTTTTTGATAATATTATCTGATGTGTTTCTGGCCATCGAGCCGGATAGCATTTCGTGTTGTTAAAAAAAACCATATTTGCGACGGCTTTTTATACAGTACAGTCGACAATAAAGCTCCAGGCCATCGCAAACTAGCCTATGTTATTTGCAACGGCCTGGCCGTAGCAAATAGGGCCCTATTTGCGACGGCCATGCTGTCGCAAATGGCTCTATATCGGATGACCACGTGGGACCCATCAGCTGACATTATTCGCGACGGCCTCGCCATCACAAATAGGGACTTAATTACGATGGCCTGGCCGTTGAAAATCGACGTGTGGGGCCCATCGGCCCCTGGCAATAATTTGCGATGGCTACTACTGGCCGTCGCAAATAGGCTTATTTGCGATGGTGGCCATCGCAATTAAGCTTATTTGCGACGAATAATTTGCGATGGCCAAGGCTGTCGCAAATAAATGAAGCCGTCACAAATACCTTATTTGCGATGGTTTTTGGCTTATTTGTGATGGCCCTGGTCGTCGCAAATCGTCAGGATTCCTGCAGTGATGTGTCGTTGTTCTTCCTTGCGCCAATAATTGGGAAGAGGGTGGATTTCTTCATTGTCTTCTTGGTGGCTATGTTAGCCATCCCTTCTTCCTCTTCTGATGAGGACTCATCATTTTAGTCCACTCCTTTCCTATATGTGTTTGTCCAATTAGTTTTTTCTTCATGAAGGTCTTCTTGGGTTGAGGCCTTGCTTCCTTGGTCTTCTTCTTGTTTTTTTCACAAGGGCGATTCAACTATAAAGTGGTCATATTCACCACAGTTATAGCATGCCCGCCTCAACTTTGGTCTTGATTTATCTTTGTATTTTCCTTCATTTTGTTTACCCCCTTGTCTTCTTTTTATCATCCTTTTGAATTTCTTCATGAAGAGGATCATGTCTTCTTCATCTATGTCGCTTCTCTGATCATCATTGTCTTCTTCTTGAGTCTTTTGAGCTTCTTTTTACAAGGCTTGCAAGTGGACTTCAAGGTGACCCCCTTCTTCTTTGTCGAGGTGAGGTAGGCAATTTCCTTGACATGTTTTGCTTGCTTCTCCATCGTCTCAAAATTGATGATTTTCCCAAGCAATTCGTCCGGGTTCATTTTCTTGTACCTGAGGCTTTCTCTAATCATCGAGCAAAAGGTAATATTGCGAGGCATGAAAGCTCTAAGAATGAGCTTCACCACCTCGTGATCGTTCCACTTCTTGCTTCCATATGTTCGAAACTTGTTGATGAGAGTCTTCAACCAGTTATACATGTCTTGCGGTGACTCATCTTCTTCTATGGTGATTCTTCCGAATTCGCCTTCGATCATCTCAATCTTAGCTTCTCGCACATGACGACCGCCTTCATGTGCTGTTTGTAGCGTATCCCATATTTCCTTAGCAACTTCGAGTCCATCCACCTTGGTGAACTCGTCTCGACTCAAAGATGATGTGATCACCGCTGCAACATGAGCATTCCGATGATTCGCTTGCTCTCGACTTGGTGTTAGCTCTTCATCGTCGTCTGGGATATCTATACCTGTACACACTTTGTGCCACAAACTTGGGTTAAGTGAGATTAAGTGCATTTTCATGTTTTGCCTCCACATATAATAATTGTTGACGTCAAACAATGGGGCTTTTCCTAAAGGAATTGATAAATAATGGTTATTATTAGAATTCAAACGATCATAATTGAAAAGATATCGGGAGTAGTCGGTGTGGCTACACCCCTTCTTCTTCTTTTCATCTTCGACCTTGAGTTTGCCTTTTGAGAGAGCTTTCTTCCTTAGGAGTGCCTTGAGTTCAAGAGTCTCCTCATCATCATCCTCGAAGTCTTAGATGGCATCGAGGAGCTTCTCCAACTTCTAGGCCTTTTCATCTTCAACCTTTTGATCTTGGTTGAAGTTCTTGTGCACATCCTTCATGTCCGACATTTTTTCTTCGAGAGATTAGTCTCTTTTGAAGAGTCCTACTCTGGTACCAATTGAATGTGGCCTAGAGGGGGTGAATAGGCCTTTTTGAATTTTAGTCGGAACTTGCAACACTCAGCAACTTGATCAAATACCGATAAATCGGACTAGTCCGGTAGTGTGCGGACTAGTCCGGTGTTTGCGTACTAGATCGATCAATTTGATCGATGATCTCGATCCAAGTATTCTACGCAGTGGAAATTAAGATGTAACTAGAGTATGTTGCTTCAATTAAATTGAATACAGCACAAGGTAACCTTAGTTTCAAGTTTTGATGTAATTTGACTAAGATCAATTAAACCCTAGATGCAATGAACAATAAGCACAAAGTGAATACACAAGATTTTTATCCCGTGGTTCGGTTCCCACGAAGGCAACCGACATCCACATTGAGGAGCCAACGAAAGGACCGGGTCTTCACCAACCCCGCCCTCATCAAATCGCCACGGAGGCCGATTCTCTTCCACTAATCACAAAGGGCGAATCACCAAGTTCAAGGGGCCTTCTCACGAGTTGAGAGTTCCCTAAGATTTAGAACTGAATACACCACCAACACACTCGAAATATATGCAATAAAGAACAAGAGTGTGGGAGAGAATCAAACTCAACAGCTCAAAACGTGAAGAATTGTTTATCTCTTTTGATCTAATGTTAATCCTCAAGGATTTCATCTTTCTTCGGTTGGATTGTGTGGAGAGACATGTTTTCTAGGCTCTTGGAGTGTGCGACGGCGCAGGGGTCGAGAGAGTTCATAATTGGGCTGCGCACCTCTATTTATACTATAGTTTCCAAAGGTTACCGTTAGGGTTCGCGATGTCCGGACTAGTCCGTGGTGGACTCCGGACTAGCCTGGTGTGCGGCATGTGGGAAACCCTAAGTGTGCTGAATTATCGGACTTGTCCGGCCTTGGGCAGACTAGTCTGTTTTTGTCTCTGGAGAAGATAAGAATAGTCCGGCACATATCGGATTAGTCCGGCGTGGTGAATCCCATAGTGAATGGAGGACAAGTCCGCATTTGGAGGACTTGTCCGATTTCAGCCAGAGAGGTTATCGGACTAGTCCGGTGTTGTGAAAATTTTAGGGGCTAAGGACAAGTCTGAAATCTGGAGGGAGTTGTCCGATGTTGGTCAGTGGGGATTTCTGACTAGTTTGTGGAATATCACACTTGTCCGAATTTGGTCAGAAGGAATATCGGACTAATCCGAACTTTATCGGATTAGTCCGTTGCGAACAAGTCTGCACTCGGAGGACTTCTCCGATCCTAGACCTTGATCATATCGGACTAGTCCAGGGAACTTCGGACTAGTCCGGTCTTGTGAGAATTTGTGCTGTGAGAGTGTTTTCTTTTGCTTGAGCTCTTGGGTTGTGTTTCTCTAACACACTCCATACACAAAGATTAATCTATTCATCTCTTGAGCTCTTTTCAACTATATTCATCACTCTCCTTTCTTTTTGCGCTTACTTCATAATTTCATCAAAGACCTACGCTCATCTTAGGAATTTGGTTAGAATCTCGTTTGCTTGTCATAAATCCACCAAAACCCACAAGGGGTGCCTAGATGCACTTTCACAACCTTTGTGCGAGCTATGTACAAAACATTTGGAGAGCTAATTAGAGACTTAGTGGAGGTGTACGTCGATGACATCGTTGTCAAGATCAAGAACAAGGAGTCACTCCTTGACATTTTACAAGCCGCCTTTGACAAGCTGCGCATCACACGCACCAAGCTGAACTCGCACAAGTGCGTCTTCGGAGTTAGCTCTGGGAAACTCCCAGGTTTCTTGGTCACTCACCGAGGAATTGAAGCAAACCCGACGAAGATCAAGGCTATAGAAGACATGCGGCCTCCAACCCGCATCAAGGACATCCAGAAGTTAACTGGATGTATATCTACGCTCAGCCGATTCATTTCAAGACTGGCAGAGCGGGCGCTACCCTTCTTCAAACTCTTGAGGAAGTTCGTACCTTTTCATTGGTCTGAAGAAGCAGAAAAGGCATTTCAAGAGCTGAAGCAACTCCTCACCACCCTTCCAATTCTGGTAGCTCCGAACCCCGGTGATCCTTTACTGCTTTACATTTCTGCAACTACAAAAGTTGTAAGCATGGTTCTGGTCGCGGAAAGACCGGAGCCTCACCCAGTTCAAGAGCTTAGACCCCTCCACGAGGGTCCGGAGCTACCTGAAGGCGAGTCTGGGTCCCAGCCCCCAGATATGGATCTTCAAAACAAAGTGTCAGAAGATCAACCTCTCTCATCTGAGGGAGTTTTAATGGCTATTCAAGAAGATTCGGACCCATCAGGGAGGGTCCAGGTTGAACAAGAAGAAGATCCGGACCCCTCTGGGAGGGTCCAGGAAGCTCAACAAGAAGGCTCGGACCCCTCAGGGAGGGTCCGAGTCGATGGAAAGGAAGCTCTGGGCTCTTCCGCAAGAGTCCGGACAGTCCAGCGAACAGTGTACTTCATCAGCGAAGTACTCCACGATGCCAAGACACGTTACATTGAGGTGCATAAGCTGCTTTACGCAGTTCTTATTGCCTCAAGGAAGCTTCATCACTATTTCCAAGCCCACAAGATATCAGTGGAAACTTCCTATCCACTGCGTGCTATTTTGCATAACCCTAATTATACCGGGAACATTGCAAAGTGGGCAGTGGAGCTGGCCGAGTTCGATCTCGAATTCGTTTCGCGGCAAGCAATCAAGAGTCAAGCTTTGGCTGATTTTGTGGCAGAATGGATTCCCTTTCCATCAAACCCTGGGGGCCCCAGTGAGCAGAAGCCGGATCCTAAGGTCCCGGTATTCATCAAACTTCATTGGACCCTCTACATTGATGGATCCGTGCAGAAGTAGGGGGCCAGAGCTGGAATCCTTCTCCTCGCTCCGACCGGGGAGAAGGTCAAATGCATGGTTCACCTTTACTTCAACGCAACCAACAACATGGCGGAGTATGAAGCTCTCATCTATGGGCTCAAGGTGGCACTATCCTACGGTGTCAAACAGCTGTTGGTGCAGGGTGATTCGCAGCTCATCATAAAACAAGTCAAAGGTGAATGCTGCTGCAACAATCCCCAACTAGCCGCTTATCTCCTTGAAGTCCAGAAGCTCCAGAAAGACTTCAAAGTCTTGGGTCTCCACCATGTTCAGTGTCTTCAAAACGCTGAAGGTGATGAACTATCGACGAAGGCTTCAACCAGAGCTCCGGCACCCAACGGAATGTTTGTCCAGAGGTTATCAAGACCAACAACTCAGCCTGCCGAACTGAGCAAAGGGGGTGAGACCAGCACCTCGAAGCTGGCGGTCCTGGTGGCCCTGTTACCGTGGCGTCCACCAAGGGTTGTAGGTGTTGTTGGAAGCTCCGAGCAACCCAGCACGCAAGACTCAGAAGCTCAAGTTAGCTCCGATGCATGGATCTCAGAGATCCAGAGCTACTTGAAAGATAACGTCCTTCCTGAAGACGGTGTATCCGCTGACCAGATCGTCAGGGTGGCTAAAAGATACACATTGGTAGAAGGGGATCTCTACCAGCGTGGTTCCAACGGCGTCCTAATGCAGTGCATTGCAAGGTAAGAAGGCCACAAGCTTCTCGCGGAAATCCATGGAGGCGAGTGTGGGAACAACGCATCTTCCCGCATGTTGGTTGGTAAAGCCTTCCGGCATTGCTTTTACTGGCCTACAGCACTCCAGGATGCAGTCGAGCTAGTGAAAAAATGTGAAGCGTGCCAGTTCCATGCAAAACAAATTCACACACCGGCTCAATCACTGCAAATGATACGTCCTACATGGCCATTCATTGTGTGGTGTATTGAATCTTGGGACCATTACCAAAAGTCGTCGAAGGTCATAGGTTCCTGTATGTCACTATCGACAAGTTCACCAACTGGCCGGAAGCTACTCCAGTTGTGACAATCAACAAACAATCAGCAATCAAGTTCTTGTTGAAGTCCATAACATGCAGATTTGGAGTTTTGAACAAAGTCATAACTGACAATGGAACCCAATTTACAAGTGTTGCATTCCAAGAAAATTGTTAAGACCTCGACATTCAAGTCAGCTACGTATCAGTAGGTCATTGAACAAGCAATGGTCAAGCCAAGAGAGCAAATACAGAAATTTTAAAAGGACTCAAGACGCGCACATATGAGCGCCTGAAAAAGCATAGAGCCAACTGGAATGAAGAACTTCCGCCTACACATTGGGTGAATAGGACAACACCTAATTAGTCAACTGGCGAGACACCCTTCTTCCTGGTGTACGGAGCTGAAGCAGTCCTTCCTCCGGAGATCACCATGGGGTCGCTCCGGGTCCAGACCTTCGATAAACAAGGACACACTTAGGGTACAGGACCATGCTAAATGTGTTATACATCTTGTACTAACCCAGGACACACTGTGGGCAAGAAGGACTACACCTAACTGGTCAATTGGAGAGACACATTTCTTCTTGATGTACAGTGCTGAAGCAGTCCTTCCTCTGGAGATCACCATGGGGTCGCTCCGGGTCTGGACCTTCGACGAAGCCGCGCAGGACCAACTCCGGTGTGAATACCTTGACCTCATCAACGAGGGAAGGGGCCAAGAAGCTATTCGGAATGCACGCTATCGCCAAGCGCTCCAGTGCTATCATCAAAAGCATGTGCGCAACCGACAGCTCAAGGAAGGTGATCTGGTGCTACAAAAAATACTAACTCGCGAAGGAATGAATAAACTTTCCCCCAGCTGGGAGGGTCCCTTCCGAGTGATCAAAGTAGCCCGTCCCAGATGCGTTCGCATGGCAACTAAGGATGGGACTCCACTTCCTAATCCTTGGAACATCGAGCACCTCCGTAAGTTTTACACCTACAATCACGGAGGTGAGTCTGTCATTACACACAATGTATGATATAGAGCCGATATACAGAATCAGGAAGGTCCTTCGGGAGAACATCCGGACCCCTCTGGGAGGATCCGGGAAGTTCAAGTAACACTTGATACAGTCACAGCACTAAAAGTGTAGCTACATGCCCTGGGCTAGTACAATATGTATAACACACTTAGCATGGTCCTCTACCCAATGTGTGTCCTTGTATCCCTTGTAATCCAGACCTATAATGAAAGACATTGTTGTGTGAAAACAGACTCCACGTGCACTTATTTTTGTACAAGGCCCAGTATCTCGAATTATTATTTTAATCCTTCTTGTCTATAATGAAGTTGTGCAATTTTTTTTCGTTTTAGTCCAAGTTATTCATATGCGTCACAAGTTATATTGTTGGTCTTTTTGGATCTTGACATTGCTGCATTGTCTACTTGCCCGAACACCAAGCAACCATAGGTCCGGAGTATGCTATCGACTTAGCTTGGTCCTGCACCCTAAGTACGCAAACGTACCTACACCTCGGCATGCCTTAGTAGGGTGAGTACTAAAAAAGCATATGGGTCTAGAAAGATTACATCAATATGCTTGTTATCATATTGAATTTCTTTAGATCTAAAACATAAATAAGAACGATAAGTCAGAAACAATTTATAGACAAGAGGACAAATTTTACTCTTGTTTCTTGTCTTTAATGTACAAGAAAAACACAGCGATGGTGGATGATGCCAGAGCTATCAAGCTCCGACAATCTCCAAGGGGGCCCGCTGTCGACGTTTTACACGTTGATAGTGGGTGCCATCGGACCTATCGACAACCCCAAGGGCCCCCCGTATATGTTCTACGCTTTGATAGTGGGTACCTCGGAGCTATCAAGCTCCGATAACCCCAGGGGGCCCGCCCTCGACGAAAAAAAAAAACAACGGACCTAAAATCTACAAGCTCGAAGCGCTCAAGTCATCAACATATTGTTAAAACCTTTTGGTTTATGTTCACAATCAAATTGTGCACATCTACCAGGGGGCCAACAAGATAGAGCACAGTATATTCAAGACAAAGTGAAATTCATGGTAGAAAGAGTGGATTTCATTAATTCAAAGTATTGGATTACAAAAACAGGGTTACAGTAAGAGAAAAAAGGAAAAGGTCCAAGCTACTGGAGGATCTAAGTCCTGTGGAAAAATGAAGCAACCTTCTCAACAGCCTCTTGGACACTAGCTTTGGAGGCATCCTCCTCTTTAGCAATGAGTCATTCAAAGACTAGATCAAGAGAAAATTGGGGGTCTCCGCTTCTGTAACATGCCAAGACATACTCGGCGACGTTTTTTGCCAAAGATTTCCCATCTGTCTCCAGCTAATCAGCGATGACATTAGCCATTCAATCGAGTTTGTTGCCAGCAGAGCGAAGTGCCACCAGCGTTTGGTCCAGCTCCTGCACTGGGTCCTCCGGGCATACTGGACTGAAGCCAAGAGGCACTAGGGCCCTGTCCGCACGTCCAAGAAAATCCCATACCATCATGGATTCAGTTGCCCTCGAGTTTTGCAGCTCCTCCAGTGACCTCCGGGCGGCCGCAAGCTCCGAACTCTCCCGAGCGAGGCATTCAACCGCTTTAGCACGTTGCTGCATATTCTCAGCTACATGCCTTTCATAGTCGGTTAGCTCCGTCTCCCGGAGGTGGATGTGGTTCCGCTGTTCTTCCAGGTCCTTCTCCCTACCCCTCACTTTCCCTTCTCTGGCGGCAACATGAGCTTCTCTTTTTGAGAGCTCCTGCCCCAGTTTCTAGTACTTCTCCTTTTCTTCCGCACTCCACAGATCCAACATCTTAGTGCGATCTAACAAATTTTGCTCAGCCAGAGTCAATTTCTGGGTGAGCTCCTCCACTCTCTTCAAAACATCCTCCTGCTGTTCTAGGAGCTTCTCTTCTCTTGCATCAAGGTCCGCTCGACGCTTCAGGCAAACCTCATTTAATTCCTTGAGGCTTTCGTGACGCTCATCAGTAGCATCACGTCTTTCCTTGGCTTGCTCGAGGATCTCCCGATAATTAGCGTCGAGCGCCTTGATTGCAGCTTCCTTCTCTTCCAGCAGCTTGCCCCAGTATTCCATCGGGGCCGTTTCCCTCTTGACCCAGTCCTTCTGATCAGCAAGCCTCGTCTGAGCAAGTCTAGTCTCAAAATGGAGCCTGCTACGACAATGCCTCAAGGTGTGGCGCTCCGCTCTGAGGACCTTGCTCTCATGATCGAAGGCGAGCTGAACTTGTTAGAGGCTCGAGCAGGCATTGTCTATGGACAACACTAAGGGGATAGGCTCCGGACCTGTTGGAGTCATCTCTGCTGGTTCCAGGGGATTCTCCATAACAAAAATAGGGTCCCACTCTACAAGTGAGGTACCCTCAGCTTCTGCGGCACTGGGGCCACCCTCTAGAAGCTCTTCGATTGCAGCAGTGGAAGAACCCGCTGGGGGAACTCCTACCTCCGGGGCCAACGCCGAAGGCCGTGCTGCAGGAACTTCAATCGCTAACTCCGTGGGAGAAGAGCCTGCCTCTGCCTCTTCATGGTGCTCTGCCTCAGGCATGGGCACCTCCAAAGCAGTTACTTCCGGGGTGGTAATCAGGGCTTTGCCCGAAGGCATTTCCATCACCGGCTCAGGTCCCGGTACATCAGCCACCACTGGCTCGGCAGCCAGAGCTTCAATCATCTCCGGTTCAGCGATCGGACCTTCAACTACTTCTGGCCTGAGGGCCGGAGTTTTAACTACCTCCGGCTCAGTGACCAGAGCTTCGACCGTCTCCAGTTCAACGACCAGGGCTTCAACGACTTCCTGGTCAAGGACCGGAGCTTCTGGCACCATCGGCTCTGCATCCACTTTTGGTGTAGGAACGGGAGCCTCGGTAACTTCTGGCTCAGACGCCGGAGCTTCTGGCATCTCTAACTCCCGCACTAGAGCCTCAACCTCCGACGGTGTTGTCGGCGTTGCATCTTCAACTTCTTCCCCATGGTCCGGTGCTACCACGAGAGTCTCTGGCAATGACTCTAGATCCAAATCCACGACAGCTGGTGCCGGAGCTGTTGTGACCTCAGCCACCACTTAAGGAGGCACGAGGCTTGAAGCAAGAGTTTCTGTCCGCACTGTTTCGGTCGGTGCAACAGGGGCCAGAGCTTTAGACCTCGACTTTGATGCCCTGCAGTAAAAAAATGGAAGGTTTAAAATATAACAAAAATTAGAGTGGCAAATCAAGGTGAAAAGGCAATGCTTACCTAGAAAGCGACCACTCCAATCGGTGCGGAACCTCATCGTCGAAGGCTCAGAGCCGAAGCTTGCCGTGGCTGGCACAGAGGGAGCTCCAAAATGTTTTTCGGAGCCTGTCGTCGTCGTTGGTGTTGTCCCAGCCAAGGTCTCCCTCGGCCAGGAAGATCTTCTGGACCTAGAGCCCCATGCTGGCACTGGGACAGGTGTAGTCGCAGAAGATCTCTCTTGCCGGGGAGAAGAGGTTGTTGTAGATGGAGCAGGCCTGACGGACCTCCCATCAGCAATCTTCAGTTTCCTCTTCTGACTGGAAGATTCGGCTTGATCCTTGCCCTTGCCCTTGCCCTTGACAATGTCTTCAACCCTCTGGCTCAGAGCAGGGGCGGCCAACTCCTCGGAAGCTCCAGGGATTACAACCCTAGAGGTCTAGCGTTTTTCCACCTTGCCAAGGTCGTCTAGCGCCGGCATCTTCCTCTAGAGCTCCCTGCTGATCTCTAGAATCATGTTTAAAGGTCGGAAAGCAACCGGCAGAGCTAAGGCGTCGTCATCGACAGGTCCATGCTGAAATTTCTTGAGATGGAGCTTCAAATCTTCATCGTCCAAGTTGGATTTCAGATCGGTTTAATCCGGTCGTCATCCATCACGCTATTGAAAGCCCAAGCAAGCTTCTCCCTCCTCCTCAGCGAAGCCCACCTGTTCACCAAGAAATTTCCGAAGACCATCTAGGGGGTCAATTCACCCTCCGCACACTCTTGGATCCTGTTCAAGACAGGTTTGAATGCATCTGACAGATTCAGAACTACATTCCAGGTGTCGGTGTAAATGTTGGGGAGTCCTTGGGGCGGCTCCAACCTGCCATGCTCCTCCACTTCAACGACAACCCAATCCTTCTTCCAGTCGTCGCATTTGTCATAGGGGAATGACTTTAGGTACTTGAAGGGACAGTTCTTGCGCTTCACGAAGTAATAAAAGCCAATAAACTCAGTCCCTTTGCCAGTGGAATGGGCTGTGAAGAAAGTCCAGAACAAGTCGACGCAGGGAGGCACGCCCACCCACATCTCGCAGAAGTGGACGAAAGTGGCCATGAGAAGAAGGGAGTGCAGACTGAGGTGATGGTGTTGGAGGCCGTAGAAGTCTAGCAGCATCAGGATGAAGCTCGAGAATGGTGGGATCAGTCCCACCATGGCGTACGCCGAGAAGTACACCATCTACCAGTGGTGCTCCTTCTTGAAGGGGAGCTTGCCTGCCCGGACCAGGTGGTTTAAGGAGTCGCTGGACCATCCAATGAAGGTTCGGACCTTCATCAAATTGTCCTTGCTCTTGATGCAGCTATTGGGAAGACCTAACTCCATCACAACAAAGTAGTGCGAAAGGGGAGAAAGCTAGGCAAAGTTAGGGAGGCTCTAAGCGCGAGTTTGATTGAAAGTGTAAGGAGTCCTTAAACCGTGCGTGCTTTCCTTCTTAAGTAAGCCTCTGCGATGCTTGGATGGAAACCACCACGAGAGCAGGGTCACATTTCAAAAATCTACCCCGTCAATGGCAAGTGGGCCCAGGGTCACCCTCGACAAAGAGATCGAGGTTATTACCCTAGGTGAGTCGGTGTCATGATGGACGGCGAGAAACTCAAAGGCGGCAGCCTAACAAGACACTCGGAGCCGATACAATTTTCGTATTGGGTACCGGTGACCTTCAATTGCGTGAGATCCGCACTCAAAGATCTCTTCGGCCGCATTCAAAGCAAGCCATGCGGCGATGGTTTAACCTCGAACCATCACCCCAATGGCATATCAGAAGACATTTGAAGTTACAGTGCCAGAATATAGGATGGCCCCACTTCCGGTAGAATAATAACCCAAAGGGTTTCTCCTAGAGGTGGGCCTGGGAGCCACTGTCGGTACCCTACATACCGGGTACCCTATGATACAACAAGAAGTGCAAGAAAGTTTCACATGTAGAGTTGAAGGTTCCCTCACGCCCCACATGTCAGACGACAATGGACCCACCTCCCTCATATGGGTAGCTCCGGGACTGCCACGTGTAATATAAGACCGGAGCTGAACTCCCAACAAAGGGAAGCTCCAAAATTGACACGTGGATAATAATGTCGGACCTAACCCCCAGTAGAGGGATGCTCCGGTGCCGCCAGGTGTATAATAGCTCCGGACCCATCCCACTGCGAAGGGAAGCTCCGAACCTGATACGTGTTGATCCTCCGGACATTACACTGACGAGAATATTGGCGGATCTCCAACAGCATGGACATTCAACGGACAGTTAAAGTGGCAGTTACAAGATCTGATTACGTGTCATTAATGCTATATTAATGACACAAGATCAGTGGGCTGTTAATAGGGGTAATGCTATCATTAAGGCATGTTATTGCACTGTTAATCAGTCTTAATACTCATAGACCAATTATTAGGCTCTTAATATGCTAGGGCCACATGTCGGGCCAGACAATGTTGTAACGGTCAGTGCTTAGACTATAGAAGAATTGCGCCGTGTGATACAGAGGGGGCAGATCCAAGCTCGTACGCACATTAGCACTACAGAAATCCCAAATACAACAACACACACTCCATTGAGTAGGGTATTATGCTCAGGTGGCCCGAATCACGTAAATCCCCAGTGTCATCATATTGTGCCTCATCTCTGCGGGAAGTACTGGGGGAAGTGTCATTCATACGCTTCGACATATACCTTTTCCCATATTGTGAAACCTTGCGCCCAGATGAAAGCCTCCATGCATGCCTTCCAAACCTTAAAATCAATACCACTAAACACACAAGGTTTGGCGGAGTATTTCTCCATGATGATTAGTCAAAACATGTGCAGTTCAAAGATATTAGAGAACCGTTGCTCTGATACCAGTTATAGGACCAAAGAACACGTGTAAATCTACCAGAGGGCGGTCAATTGTAGATTAAAAACTTTTCAGCGGAAGCAACGAAAAACCCCTTGGTAGAAAACCAGTCATTTAAAGAAACCATATGTGTGACTAACATGAACGTGTTCAACTGTGACAAAACTAGTATAGATTGTAGAAAATCAAGTCACGAAGACATCACAACAAGAATCAAGAAAATCCGTCGAGGTAAACTCAAGTTACGATCAAAAGATCAAACAAAGGTCAATTTGTGCTACCCGAGAAAAAAAGTTTTGGAACACTGCAAAGAAACTCGTGTAGATTAGAAACCATAAATCCAATAAACCTGAATTTTCACAGACGATATAAAATTAAGATGTGAAGACAACCCAAAAGGAATCACATCAATCGGATCTGTAAAACTCGAGTTATGATAAAACCACCAAAGCAAGGTAGTGTTGTGCAGAAACTCGACGAGAAAGACTTGTCTGATACAAGTCGGACGAACAAGGCACAAAAGTTCCTTTCAACTATGAATTTTATTCAATAGAAAACAAGAGGAGCAGCCGAAAAAGTCGTATGCCAAGAGCTCTGGCCTCCCTTGCTTATATAACCAGCCCTTAGGCCTACCCAAACCTAACTAGGACTCTAATCCTACTCAAATCACGAATCGAAATTTTCCACAACTGCTCAAGACTCTTCTATACGCAGATAGAAGCAATCTTAAGACTTCCAAACACCTTAGAAATGTATCCCACATTCCTAAAACAAGCTAACTTCATGTCCCACACAAAAACTATTGTAACCAACTTGATACTTTCTATATTCGAGCGAAAACCAACTCCGCCGCAGCCGAAGTCATCATCCGATATGATCCGATCCTTCCAACCAGATATTTCCTTCCATAGCCCATCTTTAGAACCATGTTGCCACATCATGCACCGCATGCATATGTGCGAACATCTTCCTTCGACATACAACTTTCTTCATATGCACTGCCCTTGATTCAATCACCCTGCGTGACTTCCTGATCAGCTCAACCACAGTTCCTCCTGAACTCTATTGTTGGAACCTCATCTCCTCCCTAAGACTAGTCCAATGGATACCATCATCAGCTGTGTCTTGAACACAAGCAACACCTGCACATGAATAAACAACCAATACTTCCGAGCACAAGTGCTCGACTTGACTCTCGTTAGTTCCAATAACCACAACACCTTACGTGAGAACCTCACATAAGTATGTTGCAAACCTTAGCAAAAAGATATCAACCATAACCACCAAAATACACCAAAAAATTAGTAAAAGAATACTAAGAAAACTTTCCATAGATGCAAAGCAAGTTCAAATCAATTCAAAGTAAAAGGAGAACCACTGTGATCAATCTCCGAACCTTGCCAAAGCTAACCGAACCTTGATCCGGAGCTTACCAAAGCTAGCTGGACCTAGAACTGAAGCTTACCAAAGCTAGTTGGACCTAGCGCCAGAGCTTACCAAAGCTAGTCGGACCTAGATCTGGAGCTAAGCAAAGCTAGTCGGACCTAACCAAAGCAAGTCGGACCTTACGTCTGACCTCGCCGGAGCTACGCAAAACAAGTCGGACCTATCGTCAGACCTTGCAGGAGCTCGGACCTAAAGTCAGACCTTGATGATAAAGGTGTTTTGGTAGTATTCAAAACTTTTATCGTCAACGCAAATGTATTCAGCACACATAGGTCTCAAAATAGTACTGGTATCTCCTTCTCTAACTTACACATCATCTCTATCGTGATTTCTTTAGCACAATGTTGTTTATAGAAGTGGCTAATCTCAGCTAAAACCTTACACGCTGCATGATCACAATAGCCCTCAAACATAGTAGGTAGAAGTATTTCATGATTATGTGATAATCATGACTCTTCAATCCAATGAGCTTTCCTGTTTTCACATTCACAACTCGTCTCAAACTATCCGTGTAACCATATGGGAATTTCAAACTTTGTAACCATTCAAGGACTTTTTTATTTTCTTTAGGTCAAAGATAGAAAGGAGCACGATGTTTACCACCACATTCGGAGAGATCAAGATTTGTACGTGTCGAAGTGTATGAACGACACTTCCCTCGATACTACTAAATTTAGCCCACAGAGGTTTTTTTTATCCGTTTAGCCACACGAAGATCAGGAACAAGATGATGATACAGGGGATTTACGTGGTTCGGGTCGCCTGAGCGTAATACCCTACTCCACGGAGTGTGTGTTGTTGTATTTGGGATTTCTGTAGTGATAATGTGTGTATCAGCTTGGATCCGCCCCCACTGTATTGTGCAGTGCGGTCCTTTTATAGTCTAAGGACTGACCGTTACAACATTTGTCTGGCCCGACATGTAGCCCTGGTGTATTAAGAGCCTAATACATGGTCTATGAGTATTAAGAGTGATTAACAGTGCGATAACGTGCCTTAATGGTAGTGTTACCCCTATTAATAGCCCACTGATCGTGTGTCATTAATATAGCATTAATGACACGTAATCAGATCTTATAACTGCCGCTTTTACTGTCCCTTGAATGTCTGTGCTGTTGGAGATCCGCCAATATTCCCGTCAGTGTAAGGTCTGGAGGATCCACACGTAACAGCTCCGGAGCTTCCCTTCGCGGTGGGATGGGTTCGGAGTTGTTATACACGTGGTGGCACCAGAGCTTCCCTCTACTAGGGGTTAGGTTCGGGGTTATTATCCACGTGTCAACTCTGAAGCTTACCTCTATTGGGAGTTCAGCTCCGTTCTTATATTACACGTGACAGTCCTAGAGCTACCCATATGAGGGAGGCACGTCCAGTGCCGTGTGACATGTGGGGCCTGAGGGAACCTTCAACTCTGACAGGTGAAACTCTCTTGCACTTCTTGCGGTATCATAGGGTACCCAGTATGCAGGGTACCGACAAAGGCCCCCAGGCCCACCTCTAGGAGAAACCCTTTGGGTTTTTATTCTGCCGGAGGTGGGGCCATCCTCTATTCCCGCACTGTAACTTCAAAGGTCTTCTAATATGGCATTGGGGTGATGGTTTGAGGTTAAACCATCGCCGTGTGGCTTGCTTTGAATGCGGTAGATGAGATCTTTGAGTGCAGATCTCACGCAATTGAAGGTTGCTGGTCCCCAATACAAAAACCATATCAGTTCCGAGCGCCTTTGAGTTTGCCACCGTCCATCATGACAACGGCTTGCCTCGGGTAATAACCTCGATATCTTCATTGGGGGTGGCCCCAGGCCCACTTGTCATTAACGGGTAGATTTTTGAAATGTGACCTTGCTCTCGTCGTGGTTTCCATCCAAGTGTCGCGGAGGCTTACATAGGAAGGAAAGCACACACAGTTTATGGACTCTTTACGCTTTCAGTCAAACTCGCGCTCAGAGCCTCCCAAACTTTACCTAGCTTTCTCGTCTTTCGCTCTACTTTGCTGCGATGGAGTTAGGTCTTCCCAAGAGCCGCATCTAGAGCAAGGACAATTTGATGAAGGTCCAGAACTTCATGGGATGGTCCAGTGACTCCTTCAACCACCTGGTCCGTGCAGACAAGCTCCCCTTCAAGAAGGAGCACCGCATGGAGATGTTGTACTTCTCGGCGTACGCCACGGTGGGACTGATCCCACCATTCTCGAGCTTCATCCTTATGCTGCTAGACTTCTACGGCCTCCAACTACATCACCTCAGTCTGCACTCCCTTCTGCTCATGGCCACTTTCGTCCTCTTCTGTGTGATGTGGGTGGGCATGCCTCCCTCAGTCGACTTGTTCCGGACTTTCTTCACAGCCCATTCCACTGGCAAAGGGACTGAGTTGATTGGCTTCTATTACTTCGTGAAGCGTAAGAATTGTCCCTTCAAGTACCTGAAGTCATTCTCGTCTGGCAAATGGGATGACTGGAAGAAGGATTGGGTTGTCATTGCAGTGGAGGAGCATGACAGGTTGGAGCTGCCCCGAGGACTCCCCAACGTTAACACCGAAGCCTGGAATGTAGTTCCGAAGCTGTCGGATGCATTCAAAACTGCCTTGACCAGGATCCAAGAGTGTGTGGAGGGTGGGGTGACCCCCCAAATGGTCTTCTGAAATTTCTTGGTGAACAGGTGTGCTCCGTTGAGGAGGAGGGAGAAGAGCGCCTGGTCTTTCAACAACGTGATGGATGATGACCGGATTGATGCTCCATCTCATGAAATTTTAGCATGGACTTGTCGACGACGATGCCTTAGCTTCGTCGGCTGCTTTCCTGTCTTTAAACATGATTCTAGAGATCAGGAGGGAGCTCCGAAGGAAGATGCTGGCGCTAGACGACCTTGGCGAGGTGGAAAAACACCGGACCTCCAGGGTTGTAATCCCCGTAGCTTCCGAGGAGGTGGCTGCCCCTGCTTCGAGCCAGAGGGTTGAAGACATTGGCAAGGGCAAGGGCAAGGAGCCAGCCAAATCTTTCAGTCGGAAGAGGAAACTGAAGCATGTTGATGGGAGGTCCGTCAGGCCTGCTCCATCTACAACATCCCCTTATCCCCGGTGAGGGAGACCTTATGCGGCTACAACTCCTCTGGTACAAGCGTCCTCGAGAGGCGCCAATTCCGAACAGTCAACTCCGGTCCTGGTGCTAGCGAGGGGCTCTAGGTTCGGAGGTTCCTCCCAGTCGAGGGAGACCTAGGCTGGGGCAACACCAACGATGATGGCAGGCTTCGGGCAACATTTTGGAGCTCCCCCCGTGCCAACCACGGCAAGCTCCAGCTCTGAGCCTTCGGCGAAGAGGATGCGCGACGATTGGAGTGGTAGCTTCCCGAGGTAAGCTTTGCTTTTTTACCTTGATTTGCCACTCTAATTTTTGTTATGTTTTAAATCTTCCAATTTTTGGACTGCATGGCGTCAAAGTGGGGGTCTAAAGCTCCGGCCTCTGTCGCACCAGCCGGAACAGTGCAGACAGAAACTCTTGCTTCAAGCCCCGTGCCTCTAGTGGTGGTTGAGGTCACAGCAGCTCTGGCAGCAGCTGTCGTGGATTTGTATTTAAAGTCATCGCCAGAGACTCCCGTGGTAGCGCCAGACCACGGGGAAGAAGTTGAAGATGCACCGCCGGAAACAACATTGGAGGTTGAGGCTCCAGTGGGGAGTTGGAGATGCCGGAAGCTCCAGCGTCTGAGCCAGAAGTTACCGAGGCTCCGGTTCCTGCACCAGAAGTTGTTGCAAGGCCGGTGGTGCCAGAAGCTCCAGTCCTTGAGCCAGAAGTCGTTGAAGCCCTGGTCGTTGAACTGGAGATGATCAAAGCTCCGGTCACTGAGCCGGAGGTAGTTAAAACTCTATCCCTCAGGCCATAAGTTGTTGAAGGTCTGGTCGCTGAACCGGAGATGATTGAAGCTCTGGTTGGCGAGCCAAATGTGGCTGATGTGTCGGCAGCTGAGCCAGTGATGGAAATGGATTCGGGTGAAGCCCCGATGACCACCCTAGAAGTAACTGCTCTGGAGGTGCCCATGCCCGACGCAAAGCACCATGAAGAGGTGGAGGCAGGCTCTTCTCCCGCGGAGCCAGCGATTAATGTTCATGTAGCAGGACCTTCAGCGTAGGCCCCAGAGGTAGGAGTTCCCCCAGTGGGTTCTTCCTCTGCTACAGACGAAGAGCTTCCGGGGGGTGGCCCCAGTGCCGCAGAAGCTGAGGGTACCTCACTTGTAGAGTGGGACCCTATTTTTGTTTTGGAGAATCCCTTGGAATCGGCACAGATGACCCCAGCAGGTCCAGAGCCTATCCCCATGCGTTGTCCATAGACAATGCCTGCTCAAGCCTCCGACAAGTTCATCTTGCCTTCAATCATGAGAGCAAGGTCCTTGAAGAGGAGCGCCACACCTTGAGGCGTTGGCACAACAAGCTCCACTTTGAGACAAGGCTTGCTCAGACGAGGCTTGCTGATCAGAAGGAGTGGGTCAAGAGGGAAACGCCCCAGATGGAATACTGGGGCAAGCTGCTGGAAGAGAAGGAAGCTGCAATCAGGGCACTTGACGCTAATTCTCGGGAGATCTTCGAGCAAGCCAAGGAAAGGCGTGATGTTGCTGATGAGCGTCACGAAAGCCTCAAGCAATTAAATGAGGTCCTACTGAAGCGTCGAGCGGACCTTGATGCAAGAGAAGAGAAGCTCTTGGAATAGCAGGAGGATGTTTTGTAGAGAGAGGAGGAGCTCACCCAGAAATTGACTTGGGCTAAGCAAACTTTGGCAGATCACACTAAGAATTTGGATTTGTGGAGTGCGGAAGAAAAGGAGAAGTACTGGAATCTGGAGCAGGAGCTCTCAAAAAGAGAAGTTAATGTTGCCGGTAGAGAAGGGAAAGTGAGGGGCAGGGAGAAGGACCTGGCAGAACGGCGGAACTGCATCCACCTCCGTGAGACGGAGCTAACCGACCGTGAAAAGCAAGTAGCTGAGAATATGTTGCAACATGCTAAAGCGGTTGAATGCCTCGCTCGGGAGAGTTCGTAGCTAGCGGCCGCTCGAAGGACACTGGAGGAGCTGAGGAACTCAAGGGCAACTGAATCCCTGAAGCTATGGGATTTTATGGGACGTGTGGACAAGGCCGTTGTGCCTCTTGGCTTCAGTCCAGTACGCCCGGAGGACCCAGCGCAGGAGCTGGACTAGAAATTCGTGGCACCTGGCTCTGCTGGCAGCAAACTTGTTGCAATGGGTAATGTCATCGCTGATCGGCTGGAGACGGAGGGGAAATCTCTGGTAAAAACCGTTGCCGAGAATGCCTTGGCGTGTTACAGAAGCCAAGAGATTTTCTCTTGATCCAGTCTTTGAAGGACTCATTGCTGAAGAGGAGAGTGCCACCAAAGCTAGTGTCCAAGAGGCTACTGAGAAGGTTTTATCACAGGACTTAGATCCTCTAATAGCTAGGACCTTTTCCTTTTGTCTCTTACTGTAACCTTGTTTTTGTAATCCAGTACTTTAAATTTCACTTTGTCTTCAATATACAATGCTCTGCCTTGTTGGCCCCCTGATAGATGTGCACAATTTGATTATGAACATATACCAAAAGGATTTAACAGTTTTTGATGACTTGAGCGCTTCGAGCTTATAGATTTTGGGTCCGAAGTCTTTTTTCGCATCGAGGGTGGGCCCCCTAAGGTTATCGGAGCTTGATAGCTCCGACGGTACCCACTATCACCGCCTAGAAAATTGACGGTGGGCCCTTGCACTACAGGAAACGCGATCATTTGCGACGGCTAGTTTTATTTGTGACTGGCAACCCTAGGGCCATCGCAAATAAGGACTAATTTGTGACGGCCAACCCTAGGGCCATCGCAAATAAGGACTAATTTGCGACGGCAAACCCTAGGGCCATTGCAAATAAAGAAGCTGTCGCAAAGAAAAACTTATTTGCGACAGCTGCAAAAAGTACTGTCGCAAATAAGTTCAATTGTGACGGCCATAATATAAGGTCATCGCAATTAATAGAGCCATCGCAAATAAGGGCTAATATCGGTCCCATCGACCCCCGACACCTCATTCTCCTCCACGACCCCTAGTACGCCACCGCCGTCGTGCCGCGCCCCCGCTGCTGCACCCACCGCCAGCCTGCCGCACCCGCTCCTGCCGCCGGCCCGCCGCGCCCTCGACGCCACTGGCCCCCCGCCGCCCAGTCCTGCCGCGGCCCCTGCCCCTGGCCCCGCCATGCCCCAGACGCTGTCGTGACCCCACCGCCGGCCCGCCGTCCCCGCCACCAGCCACTCCCTCGCCACCCTCGGACCCGCTCCCGCGGCGCCCCCTCCCCCGCCCCCGCCGCGCCCCCACCGCGGCCCCTGCGCCCTCGGCCCCGCCGCGCCCCCTGCGCATGACGTCGTCGCGCCCCCCGCCGCCCCGGCCCCGGACAGCAGCGCCGCCGGCCTCCTCCAACGCCTCCGCCGTCCGTCCGACGCCGCCGGCCCGCTGCTCCACGCCGCACAAGTAAATTAGGCATTTAGTTGTTAATTTCTAGATAATTAGTTGTTAATTGTTAATTGATGATTAGTTGTTAATTGTACTGGATGATTAGTTGTTATGCGAATTAATTGTTAGGTTGTTGTTAATTAGTTGTTAATTCTCATTAATTATTAGTAGTTGCTAATTAGGTTTGAATTGCAGTTAATTGTTAGTTAGTTGTTAATTAGTTGACCATTCTAATTAATTATTAGTTAGTTGTTAATTGGATCTTAATGTTACTATATATGCTTAGGTTTTATTTAAAAATGTTAAAGATTTGAATTATTGCTCTCGTTTATTGTTTTGTGATTAAAATACAGTTGCTTAGGTTTTCGTTAATATTTTTTATGCTTATGTATTATATATAGAAACGGCTAAACAAAAGGGCCGTCGTACATAAAGTAGGCATCGTATATGTAGCGTATATACGGCCCATCGGTCCCAACCCTAACCTTCATTCGAGGATGGGCAAAGAGAGAACAACGCCGCTACATTGTGGGTCACGATCGTGACCCGTGATTGGTGATATGAGGTGAATCGTTAGGGTTAAGTGTATATGGGTGGTACGGCCCATTACTAACCCTAAAAGTCTGTAACCAGGTATCTCTCTGCCGCAAGATCCCCCCCCCCCCCCGTTCACATCGCGCGTGTTTCTGAGGTGGAAAAGCACACGGAAGGTGAGTTCATAAGTCATTTTATCATTTTCAGTTCAAAGTATTCAAGATATTTCAATTTCATATTACTGACTCTCTTTTTTATAGGCTCGCCATATTCGACGGACTTGTCAATTCGAGGGCGGCGAGACATGCGAGAGGCAGCTCCATGCAGGCTTCGTCGGTGGGCACGGCAGGTCGCCGCATCTCGCAGAGGGACATTGAGATGCAGTCCCTTCAACAAACTGTAGAAGAGAACCTCAGGCGACAGGAGAAGGTGGAACGCCAAAGGATCGCGATGGAGGCCACGATCTCTTCCCAGACAGCAGTGTTGTTACAAATGCGGGAAGCAATGGAGATAACAAAATGAAAACTAAAGGTCTCATTAACTCCGCGTTAATGGCTTACTAATAGGTAACATTTAATGTTTGCAATGACAGGCCATGGCTCGGGCTCAAGGTCTGGGGATCCTGCTGTCGCCACTACCGGTCCTTCCAGGCGACCCTTCTTCTACGGGTCAGGTAATTTTCTATGTCAACTTAACAATTCTAGTTTTAACTCAACTTAACTAAAATAAAGTAAGGAAATGGAGTGACAGTGAAAGATAGTTAGATAGAGTGAGAGATGGAGTTAGAAGAGGGAGGAAGATAGAGAAAAAAGGATTGAGATAGAAGAGAGAGGAGATAGTTAGATAGAAGAAAAGGATTGAGATGGAAGAAAGAGAGAGATAGAAGAAAGAGTGAGAGATAGTTAGATAGAGTGGGAGAGGAATGATGAGAGAGAGGGAGATTGGAGATAGAAGGAGAGGAAGAGAGAGGGAGAAAGGGAGATGTAGATGGAGATAGAGGGAGGAAGATAGAGGGAAAATGATAGCAATAGAGAAATAGAGAGAGAGGAATGAAATAAGAGAGGAATAGAGGGGATCTAGATGGAGATAGAGGGAGAGGGAGGGAGAGATGTTAATGCATTTATATTCTAACTCTAAGTTTCATTAATTGCAGGGATCTGTGATGGCTGCACAAACTCTGTCACCGTCGCTACCACCACCTGGAATGAGGCGCAACGACGACTTCGACTTTGGAGGTGGCTTCGAAGGTGGCTTTGAAGGTCAGACGGGCGAGTGAGCCCTTGTTCGGTTTGCTTATGGTGATGCGATGTATCGATGATGTGTTGTTAAGTGTTTTGTGGCAGTTATGATGTGTTATGTGACTGTTGTTATATATTGCCTGTTATGTGATTCTGGCCATCGAGCTGGGTAGTATTTTCAGTTTCAAAAAAAATAAAAAAACCTTATTTGTGACGGCTTTTTATACAGTACCATCGCAAATAAGTTTCCAGGCCGTCGCAATTAAGCCTCTGTTATTTGCGATGGCCTGGCAGTCGTAATTAAGCATTAATTGTGACGGTCAGACCGTCGCAAATAGCCGTGTGGGTCCCGTAGAATCTTCATGTCAAGCATTGAAAAGAATGGCGCTGGGCGATATTCGACCACAAGAACCACCACAAAATTCGAATGAAGAAGATGAACCACAAACGGAGGAAAACGATCAAGGGGGAGCTTCCACACAAGATCAACCTCAAGGAGATCAAAGTGATCAAAACATTAATGCGGGCATCTATCCAGGAGGAGACGAAGAAGATGATGATAATGAGGACTCAAGACCACAAGTGCCACATCCAAGAGTGCACCAAAGCATACAAACAGATCACCGCGTCGACAACATAATTGTTGATATACAAAAAGGAGTGACAACTCGATCTCGTATAGCAAATTTCTGTGAATACTATCCTTTTGTATACTCTTTGGAACCACACAGGGTTGAAGATGCATTAAAAGACCCTGACTAGGTGATGGCGATGCAAGAGGAATTGAAAAACTTCAAGAGGAATGAAGTATGGGAACTTGTTAAAAGACCCAAGTTCAACATCATCGACACTTTATGGGTCTTCCTCAACAATAAGACGAACACGAAGTGGTTACAAGGAACAAGGCACGACTTGTGGCCAAAGGTTACTCACAAGTCGAAGGTTTGGATTTCGACGAGACTTTTTCTCCCATAGCTAGGCTCGAATCGATACGTATATTACTTGCATATGCTACTCACCATGATTTCGATCTATATCAAATGGATGTAAAAAGCGCCTTCCTCAATGAACCAATCAAAGAGGAGGTGTACGTGGAGCAACCGCCCGGATTTGAAGATCAAGAATTCCCCGACCACGTATTCAAACTGCGTAAGGCTCTCTATGGCCTCAAACAAGCTCCTACAGCTAGGTATGAGTGCCTTGATATTTTTTGATTGAAAATGGCTTCAAAATTGGTAAAGCTGCTGACACCTTGTTTACCAAGCACTGTGATGATGATTTATTCATTTGTCAAATCTATGTTGATGATATCATATTTGGTTCAACTAACAAATCCTTTTGTCAAGAATTTAGTAAAATCATGACGGATAGATTCAAGATGTCCATGATGGCAGAGCTGAGATACTTCTTGGGATTCCAAGTGAAACAACTAAAGGAAGGAACTTTCATAAGCCAAAAAAAGTACACCCAAGATATTCTCAAGACATTGGACATGGACAAAGCGAAGCCCATAAAGACTCCCATGGCGACAAATGGACACTTAGACCTCAATGAAGATTGACCTAACATGGATCAAAAGGTATATCGATCCATGATTAGCTCTTTACTTTATTTATGTGCATCTAGGCATGATATCATGGTTAGTGTTTGTATGTGTGCAAGATTTCAAGCCAATCCTATGGAATGTCATTTGACAGCCATAAAAAGGATCCTGTGATATTTATTTCATACACCCAACCTAGGCATTTGGTATCCTAAAGGTTCAAAGTTCAATCTTATTGGATACTCCGATGCATATTATGTCGGATGCAATGTAGACAGAAAAAGTACCTCGGGAACTTGCTAGTTCCTGGAAGGTCCCTAGTTTTGTGGTCCTCAAAGAAATAAATTATATTTCCTTGTCCATAGCCGAAGCGGAGTATGTTGCAGCCGGGAGTTGTTGTGCACACGTCCTTTGGATGTTACAAACTCTAAGGGACTACGGTTACAATATGAATTGTATTTCGCTCCTTTGTGATAATGAGAGTGCAATTAAAATTGTCCATAACCCTGTTGAGCACTCTAGAACCAAACACATTGATATCCAACATCACTTTTTGGGAGACCATTCAATTAAAGGAGACATAGCCATTTCCTATGTCAAAATTGAGAAACAACTAGCTGATATTTTCACCAAGCAACGTGATGAAAAACGCTTTTGTGAGTTTCGAAATGAACTAAATATCCTTGATGCTCGGAATGTGGCTTGAAAACTTGCATATATGTATGCCATCTTCAAAATCAAGTTGATTGTGTTGGAAAATCATCTTTCTCTACTTTCATCAAAAAACTATGTTAATTATTTGATCTTGATGAATTATGGTCATAGCTTGATTCTTGTATGTTTACTGATCATATTCATCAAGAATATTTGTGTGTTTTTGTCTCCTATTTCTATTTAGGCACCCTCGGATATATACTAAAGGTCTATATAACTTTCTGTCCAGGTGACCACGGACTGGTCTGTGGTTACTCCAGACTAGTCCACACATTGTAGACTAGTTCGCGGAGTGTCCGCTAGACCGGACTTGTCCTGTCCGACCACAGACTAGTCTGGTATTTCGACTCCTCAACCTCTTAGGTCGTGCAGACCCCTCTTCTTCCTCCTCACAACTACCCTCATGTTCTCTCTTCTCACTCAACTGCTCCCAAGATGATTTTGTGAGTCCTCCATCAAATCCCCTCAAATCTCTATGGGGGTCGATCTACATTTCAAGGAGATTGAAGACACTAGACTAATCCGCTCCAACAACTCCTCAAACCCCTTGAATCGAAGGATTTGGTAATTTTCTTTCACCAAACCCTAACTCTTCAATTTTCTTTGAAATTCCTCAAAGAGCTTGACTCCTTTTGTCAAATACATGCTTCCCTGTTGTATTACATTTATATTACTTCATTTTCACATTGGGGAACTCCATGATTTTGTTTGGCTAGGGTTTGAGCAGCCGCATACCGGACTAGTTCGTTATCGGTGCGGACAAGTCTAATACTCTCGACTAGTCTGCACCTGAACAACGGGCAAGTTCGGTGTTTGCTGATTAAAACCCTAGCATACTTAGACAAGATGACTTCCCTTGCCACCAATTCTTATCTAAGTCGTATATCTCCTCTGTGTCAGGACATGTCGAACTCAAACGAGCATCTCTCCGACATTGAGGCCGAGATGGATCAAGAGCTCTTGCCTCATGCTATGACAGATCGCACGAAAAAGAGGCAAGATCGTGCTACTGGGCCTTCACCCACTCCACGTCGGGTGAGGCAAAAAGTCACAGCTAAGAAACCATCTTCCAAGGGCAAAGATGTTATTGGATCCAGCTCGACGGCTTCACACCAAGTGATGGGCAGAGGAAAGGGGCTTGCCTCTGGCCCAATTGGTCCCTTGGAGATGACATCTCTGAGACAAGGGAGTAGGAACTCCTCAGAAGAGATATTTAATGGCAAGGGCAGTGATGTGGCATGAAAATTCATAAATATTCATACCTACATCAGTGGGAAAGTGGTTGCTGATCCGAAATTTCAGAGTCACTTCCACTTGGACTACTACAACACTGTTTACCTCAATATGAAGACTCCGGTGCTTCACAGCCAGTGGATTGACTGGAACCATTTTTAAAGGAAGAGCTATGATGCCTTCGATGAGGTTGTAGAGGCTGCAGAGAGGCATGGCCTAAGGGACCTGTTTTCCTTTAGATACGACTGGAATGATGAAGTGATAGCCCGATTCTATTCCACATGCTACTTTGCCCAAACAGGTTAATAAAGAGTCAGCTGGATGACTCATGGATCTATATACTCTATCACCTATGCTGATGTTGCAAAGCTACTACATCTTAAGGATAACGGGGAACATGAGATTGTGATCCACAATGACAATCCTGTGTAGAAGGACAAGATGGATTTTCTATCTGACACTCGCCTCCACTACAATCCCCCATCGTCCAAGAACATGAAGCCATTCTTCATTGTCCTCAATAGAGTGCTTCAGAAGACAATTGCTCCTAAGTATGGGGATGCAGACAGTGACCATGGTTACTTGAGAACCTTGATGAAGGTGATAAGCAAAAAGAGGAGGTTTGATGTGTTCAACTACATTTTGAATTATATAGTAAACATTTCTTATAATCCAAACCGCTCTTGTGGCTATGCACCATACCTGATGTTCATGATAGAGAAGGTCACAAGAATTGATTTTGTGAAGGATGTGGAGCATATTGCACTAAGGCCTCGGAAGCCTCCTCAGGATACTCTCCCAGCTGCTCCCTCTTCTAACTCAAGTAAGGAACACCAAAGGAGAGCCCAAGAAGAAACAAGGCCCTCCCATAGAAGTAGGGCCCCTCTATCTCACAAAGGGTCCGCTAGTGGGATTATGAAGTACTTGTCTGCTATATTTGGTTCTTGCCACAAAACCGAGGTGAAGGTTCATAAGATGATAAAGGCATGAAAATAACAAATGAGATAGATGAAGGACAATGTCAAATCAATATGCCAAAAATTGGAGATTGAGCCAATTGGATCTCCAATTATCTTTGAAGACTCTGACTCTGACTTTTCGGAGCTTCCACCTCTTTCTCCTTCTGAGCTTGCCTACTTTGGCCTTAGGGGAACAACAATTGGTTCTTCTCATCCTCCTCCTAAGCCTGATGAAGAAGATGAAGAAAGGACCAATAGCGCGGATGAAGGCGGCGACGACGAGTAGATCCCTCCTTCTCTTCATTTTTGGTGCTTTGATGCCAAAGGGGGAGAGATTGAGGGGGAGTCTTAGGTCGTAGCATTAGTTTGAGAGAGAGAGAGAGAGAGTTATATTCCTCTTTTGTGTTTTGTTGCTACTCTGTCATGCTTTTAATCTTGTAAAACCTAAATTATGCTCTCATCATGCTTTTGGACATGTTTTGTGAAATGATGATTATGTTGTACTATGATCAATGGTTTATGCTTTAAAACTGCTATGTGTGCCTGTTATCCTTGATGATGTTATGATTATGCTCTTTATCTCATTCACATCAATATTATTGCTCACACACATAGTTTTTGCACCCCACCATAAAGTGTGCACATATGTATTACTTCTACAATGACTATTTTGCTCGAAATTCATATGTGCACACTTTATGAAAATCTGAATTTTTCATCATATTTGTGTAATCTCAATTGTTTGTCATCAATCAGCAAAAAGGGAGAGATTTAAAGTGCATCTAGGCATCCATTGTGGGTTTTGGTTGATTAATGACAAACAAATGAGATCCTAACAAAATTGTTGAGATGAGCGCAGGTTTTAAAGCAATTAGGAAGAAAGCACTAAAACAAAGGAGAATGAGGATCCAAAGGGAAAAAAGCTCAAGAGCTGAAAAGATTAGAATTATTTTGTATGGAGTGTGTTGGAGAAACATACCCCAAGAGCTCAAGTGAAAGAGATTACATGCACAAAAATCAGCATGTGCAGACTAGTCCGATATCAACCAGACTAGTCCAATAATCCTCTGACTAAAATCGGACAAGTCCTCCAAATGCGGATTTGTCCTTAGCCCTTCAATTTATCACAACACCGGACAAGTCCGATTTCCACCGTACTAGTCCGAAAACAAAACTCTCTAACTAAAATCGGACAAGTCCTCGAAGTGCGAACTTGTCCTCAGTTCTACACTTTTTCATCACACCGGACAAGTCCGATATACACCGGACTAGTCCGAAAAGTCTCTGACTAAAATCGTACTAGTTCGCACCTTAACAGACTAGTCAGGTATCCATCAACACTGAGGGTTTCTTGCACATACGCACATCGGACTAGTCCGGTGTCCACCACGGACAAGTCCAGACCTCGCAAACCCTAACAGTAACTTTTGGAAACCCTAGTATAAAAAGAGGTGTACAGCCACACAACCAACTTACTCGACTCCCTACACCATCACACCTCCCAAGAGCCCAAAAATACATCTCTCCATTCATTCTAAACCTAAAAGGATCAAATCTTTGAGGATTAGGGATTGGACAAAGGAGAGAAATTGTTCCACACGATCTTGAGCTCTTGGGTTTGATCTCTCGCACACTCTCATTGTTTATTGTATATATTTTGAGTGTGTTTGGTGGTGTTCATTGTTGTAATTCTTGGAGAGCCCTCAACTTGTGAGAAGGCCCCTTCAAAAAGTTATTTGCCCCTGTGTGATTAGTGGTTAAGAATCGGCCTTCGTGGTGATTCAACGAGTGAAGTATTAGTGAAGATCCAGTCCTCCGTGGACTCCTCAACGGGGATGTAAATTCCATTGAGGAATTGAACCTCAGCATAAAACCTTGTCTTGCGTGTTCTTATTTCATCGTTCATCATAATCTACGTTCATCATAACTCACACTGAAGTATTGGATCAAAGTTGATCATTCCAATATCTTGCCTCATCTTATAATACATTTAAATTGTCAATTGCTTTCCGCTGCATAGTTTACTAGAAGTTAAATTAACGATCAGTCTTAATCATTCAAGTCCATGTACACCGGACTAGTCTGTACAATACCGGACTAGTCCAGCCTCACTGTATTTGATCAATCTGTTAAGTGTTTCAGGGCGCTTGGTAAGAAATATAGTAGGCATATTTGCAACACATAATATTGCTAAGTTAAAAGAGTAAGCCTCAGGAGAAATCAATTCAAATTTTTTTGATCCAAGAGTTATGCATCATGTGTGATGGAAAGGAAGTGGAAGTTGAAATGACTCCTGTCGGTGATTTGGAACCGGCAGATCTCCCTACAGTGCTAAAGTGATAGGGGAGTTTGATGTTCGGTATGGGCGCGCGGAGATTCAAGAAGGTGATTTGGAATTGACACAGGAGACACAAGAGTCTACATGGTTCGGGCCGCCTGAGCGTAATACCCTACTCCACGGGTGTGTTGGTGTTGTATTAGCTGTTTGAGCTTGTGTTGAGCGTCAATGGCGTGTGTGTGTCCCTCAGAACGTGTCGTCGGCATGTCCTTTTATAGTACAAGGGCAGGCCGTTACAAGTTAGCCTGGCACGACATGTGGCCCTGGTGATTACTAGTATTGACACTTATTTAACACATTTAATTACTCTTAATGACCCTGTAATGGGCTTTGATAGCACCATTACTGGTGTTAAGATCGTCTGTTTAAGTGTCATTATTATGGCATTAATGACACTTAATCGGGTCTTGAAGTCCTTGATTCCCCTTCGAAGATCCGGAGCCGTTGCGAGGTCTTCTGGAGGTTAGGGGCTGAAGATCCGATGGTTGGACACGTGGCAGCTCCGGAGCATACTATGGGAAACAGGTAGCTCCGAGGCTACCCGACACGTGTTAGGTCCGGAGCTTCTCTCGGTCTGGGGTTAAGTCCGGAGGTGGCATTTTGGTACATGGTCCGGAGCTTCCCCCTTGTGGGCGGTAGCTCCGGTTTGGCAGTACACGTGGCGACCTAGGGATTAACCATGTTGGAGAAGCGGGTCCGGTTATGTCTGACATGTGGGCCTCTGAGGGTCTTCGAACCAAGTAGATGATTTTCCTTTGAGATCTTTATAACCTCAAGGGTTGTACGGTTCCTAGGGTACCGACAGTGGCCCCCTGGACCTACCTCCGGGGAAGACCACTGGGGTGAAGTCATTCCGCCGGAGGTGGGTCCATCCTCGTGACCTTTGAACTGAGTCTTCAAGGGCCTTTGAAGGTGCCATTAGCAAGGACATGGAATTAAATCTTCGCCACGTGGCGTATCCCGCGTGCGGCAGATGAGATCTTTGGCGTGCGGATCTCACGCAATTGAAGGTCGCCGGTTCCCGATACGAAAACCGTATCGGTTCCGCATGCCTTGTCAGGCCGCCGCCTTTGGGCTTCCCGCCTCTTGATGACAACCGTTCACCTGGCTAAGAACCTCGACTTGATCGTCAGGGTGGTCCCGGGCCCGCTTGTCATCGGCTGGGTGGGATTTTTGGGTGGTACCTTCGACTTCCTTGCGGTTTCCATCCAAGCGTTGCGAGGGCTTACTTAAGAAGGAAAGTGCGCACCGTCGGGAGTTCTTTATGCCTCTCATCTGTTCTTGCGATCAAACTCCCAACTTGTGCTTCACTTTTCTTCTCTTGCCTAGCTGTGCCGCGATGGAGTTGGGTCTCCGCGAGAGTCGCTTGAGGACCGACGGCGACCTGAAGAAGCTTCGGTCCCTCATGGGATGGTCCTCGCACTTCTTCAACCGTTCGGTCCGCGCCGGTGGAGAGCTCCCATTCGAGAAGGTGCACGCTGGCGAAATGGTGTACTTCTCCTCGTACGCCATGGTGGGGTTGATCCCACCTTTTTCTTCCTTTTTCTTGATGCTGCTAGACTTCTATGGTCTGCAGTTATACCACCTTGGCCCTCACTCCATTCTCCTCGTGTCTATCTTCGTCCACTTCTATGAGATGTGGGTGGGCATCCCCCCTGCATTGAACTCTTCCGGACCTTCTTCACCGTCCACACCACTGGCCAGAGCAATGAGTACCTTGGCTTCTACTACTTCGTGAAGCGCAAGAAGTGCCCATTCAAGTACCTCCGGTCATTTCCCTCTGGCAAGTGGGATGACTGGAAGAAAGACTGGATAGTCGTCAGGGTGGAGGAGCACGAGAGGTTGGAGCTGCCCGATGGCCTCCCCAACATTGACACAACGATCTGGAGTGAAGCTCCGGTGCTGGCGGATGCCTTCGACCATGTTCTGACCAGGATTCGCCATTGCGTGGAGGGGGGATTAACCCCTCAAGCGGTGTTTTCTAACTTCCTGGTCAATAGGTGGGCACCGCTGAAGAAGAGGGAGAAACTCGCTTGGGCCCTCAACAGCGTGATGGACGATGACCGGGTCGAGACCGGGTTGAAGTCCAACATGGTGGGGAAAACCTTAGAGTTCCACCTCAAGAAGTTCCAGCACGGCATCGACGTCGAAGGCGACGACTTGACTCCACCATCAGCTTTTCTTCCTCTGAACGTGGAAGTGGAGTTCAGCAGGGAGCTCCGGCGGAAGATGCCCATGCTTGACGACCTTGGTGTCGTCGAGAGAAGACCAACCTCCGGGGTAGCGATCCCCGGAGTACCCAAGGATAGCTCCGGCTTTGTTCCTAAGCCGAGGGGAGAAGTCGTCAGCAAGGGCAAGGAGCTGGCGGATGAACCAGTGAGCCGGAAGAGGAAGTTGCAGTACGCTGATGGAAGGTCCGTCGGGCCCGCTACTTCTGCGTCGGCTCCTTCTCTCCGGAGGGGAAGGTCCTCTGCAGCTGCGGCGACTATTCTCGTAGTGGGGTCATCCCGGAATGCGACTGTTCCCGCGGTGGGGTCCTCTCGGAGCGCGGCTGTCCCCGCAGTAGGGTCCTCCTGGGGTGTTAGCTCCGGGCGTGCAACTCCAGCTCCTGGGCCGATGGAGGCCTCCAGGTCCGGGGGTTCTTCCCGATCGAGGGGAGCCTCGACCCGGGAAACACCCGTGGCCGCGACGAGTTCCGGGGGGGTTCCGGAGCTTCTGCGCCGACTATGGCTAGCCCAGAACGCCCGGGAAAAAGGTTCCGCGCAAGCTGGTGCGGAAGCCTCCCAAGGTAATTTTTGATTTCTACCTTGGATAGTTGTTTTAATTGTAGCAACTATTTTTTAATTTTCTTCGTTCATCATCTGCAGCGTTTCCAAGAAGGGGAGTGAGGCTCCACCCTCGGCCACAGTGGCTGAAGCCGTGAGGGTGGGAGCTTCTGCTCCTATCTCGGTGCCGACCCAAGTGGTGGCTGAAGCTGCGATAGCTCCGGCGCCGGCTGTCGTGGTCATGGACCTCGACTCATCCCCAGAAGTTCCCGTGGTAGCGCCGGACCACGGGAGTGAAGATGTGCCAGCGGCACATGTCCCGGAGGTTGAAGCCCCGGGTTCTGGTGCTGCGATGATGGAAGCTCCGGCTGTTGAGTCGGAGGAAGCAGTAATCCCGGCCTCTGAGCCGGAAATTGTTGAAGCCCCGGCGGTTGAGCCGAAGGTGATTGAAGCTTCGGCGTGCGCGCTGGAAACTGAGGTAGTTTCAGCAGTTGGGCCGGCTACCTCCGAAGCACCGGCCGTTGAGCCGGTCATTGTTGGAGCTCCGGCCACAGGGCCGGTCGATGTTGAAGATCTTCCGGCTCCTGAGCCGGTTGTTGAAGAGGTGGCGGAGCTTGAGCCCTCATCTGAAGAGGTGCCCAGACCGGAGCCAGTAGCGGCTCCTGCACCGGAAGCGACAACGTCGGAGGTACCTGCGGCCGAGCCGGAGTGCCCCAGCGAAGTCGCTGGCCCCCAGCCTAAGGGGGTGAACGAAGATTTGGCGGCGGGGCCTTCCTCGATGGCGACTGAGGCCATCTCGGAGGACGGCCCTAGTGCCATGGAGACCCAGGGGACCACTCTTGTAGAGTGGGACCCAATTTTTGTATCCGAAGACCCGCTGGAACCAGCGGAGGAGACCCCAGCAGGTCCAGAACCAATCCCGTTGTCGCTGTCTATTGACAACGCATGTTCCAGCCTGTGTCAAGTCCAACTGGCCTTCTTCCACGACAGGAAGGCTCTTGAAGAGGAGCACCAAACCCTTAGGCGGTGGCGTAATCGGCTCTACTTCGAGACCAAGCTGGCGCAGTCAAGGCTAGCGGATGACAAGGAGTGGATCAAGCGGGAGAAGATCCGCCTGGAGTACTGGGGCAAGTTACTGGAAGACAGGGAGAGTATGACTCGTGCCCCCCTAGGGGAGTCGGAGCTTAGTTAGCTCCGGCTTTTCTCCATCAACGTAGATTTTATTTTTCCTGCATACTTAAGCCAAGAAAAATAGTAAAATTCATTTCTTGTCTATAATTTCGTCGCGGCTTACGATTCTTAAGAAGACTTTAAGTTTAACACGATTTTAAATACCACCGAATGTGCTGTCTTTTCTTCTAGATCCAACTGTCCATGGACCCGCCTTACTTCGGCCTGCCGGGGTGTAGGTAGAGTGGCGTACTTAGGGTGCTTGAATAGGATAAGTCGATAGCACACTCCAGCCCAAGATTGGCTTGGCGACTTTCAGGCGAGTTGGCCATGAACAATATTTGAATCCAAAAGAATTGACAATACAACTCGAATCGTATATAAACCGGTCGAACTAAAATTTCTTAAGAATTGCACGTCTTTGTTATAGACAAGAAAGAGAAAAATAAAAATGTTGAGCCTGTACAAAATAAATGCACGTGGAGTCTATTTCACATGAAAATGTCTTTCATTATGGGTCCGGGGTACAGGGGAAACAAGTACACTCTTAGGGTACGGAACCAGGCTAAGCGTGTTTCATTTCTCGTTTGACCCAGGGTAGTTAGCCACACTTTTAGTCCGGAGACTGTGACAAGTGTTGCATGAACTTTGCGGACCTTTCGGGAAAGGTCCGGCTGCTCTCCCGGAGGAACTACCCGACTCTGTACAATGACTCTATAACGTACATATCAAGTTACTCAAGACTCACCTCCGTGGTATTAAGTGTAGAACTTACGGAGGTGCTCGATGTTCCAAGGATTTGGGAGAGGTGTCCCATCCTTGGTAGCCAAGCGAACGCTTCCGGGACGGGATACTTTAATCACTCGGAAGGGCCCCTCCCAGCCGGGGGAGAGTTTGTTTAACCCTTCTCTGGATTGTATTCTCCGTAGCACCAGATCGCCTTCCTCGAGCTATCGGTTGTGTACATGCCGCTGGTGATAACACCGTAGGGCTTGACGATATCGGACATTTCGAACAGCTGCTTGGCACCTTCCCTCCTCAAGGAGGTCTAGGTCTTCATGCCGGAGCTGGTCCTGCGCGGCTTTGTCGAAGGTCCGGACCCGGAGTGAACCCAAGGTGATTTCCGGAGGAAGGATTGCTTCAGCTCCGTACACCAGAAAGAAGGGTGTCTCTCCGGTTGACCGGTTTGGAGATGTCCTGTTGGCCCATAGAGTGGGCAGAAGCTCTTCGATCCAGTTGGCTCCATGTTTTTTCAAGCGCTCATAAGTGCGTGTTTTAAGTCCTTTAAGGATTTCAGCATTTGCTCTCTCGGCTTGGCCATTGCTGGCTGGATGAGCTACAGAGGCGTAGCAAACCTGCATGCCGAGGTCTTCGCAATATCCTTGGAATGCAGAGCTTGTGAATTGGGTCCCATTATCAGTGATGATTTTGTTTGGGACTCCAAATCTGCATACAATGGACTACAAAAAGTTGATAGCAGATTGTTTGTTGATTGTCACAACTGGAGTTGCTTCCGGCCACTTGGTGAACTTGTCAATGGCGACGTACAGGAACTTGTAACCTCCGACGGCTCTTGGGAAAGGTCCCAAGATGTCCATCCCCCACACAGCGAAGGGCCATGTAGGAGGTATCATTTGTAAGGGCTGAGCTGGTGTGTCAATTTGCTTTGCATGAAATTGGCATGCTTCACTTTTCTTCACCAGCTCAGTTGCATCCTGGAGTGTTGTAGGCCAGTAGAAGCCATGCCGGAAGGCTTTACCGACCAGCGTGCGGGAAGACGCGTGGTTCCCACACTCGCCTCCATGGATTTCTGCGAGTAGTTCGCAACCTTCTTCCCTTGTGATGCACCGCATTAGGATGCCGTTGGCACCGCGCTGGTAGAGATCCCCTTCTACCAACGTGTATCTTTTAGCCAATCTGACTACCCGGTCAGCGGATACATCATCATCAGGAAGGATGTTGTCTTTCAAGTAGTTCCGGATCTTCGAGATCCATGCATCGGAACTAACTTGAGCATTTGAGTCTTGCGTGCTGGGTTGCTCGGAGCTTCCGTCAGCACCTACGACCCTTGATGGCTGCCATGGTAACAGAACCATCGGGACCTTCAGCTTCGGGATGCTGATCTCGCCCCCTTCGCTCAGTTCGGCAGGCTGAGCTGTGGGTTTCAACAATCTTCAGACAAAAGTTCCGTCAGGAGCCAGAGCTCCGGTTGACGCTTTCGTCGAGAGTTCGTCGGCTTCAGCGTTGTGAGCACGCTGAACATGGTGGAGATCTAGGACTTCGAAATCCTTCTGAAGCCTCTGGACTTCAAGGAGGTAAGCAGCTAACTGGAGATTATTGCAGGAGCATTCACCCCTTCACCTGCTTAATGATGAGCTGTGAATCTCCCTTGACTAGCAATTGCTTGACACCATATGACAGTGCCACCTTTAGTCCGTAGATGAGTGCTTCATACTCTGCCATGTTGTTGGTTGACTTGAATTCAAGGTGTACCACGTATTTCACCTTCTCCCCAGTCGCTGCAAGGAGAAGGATTCCAGCTCCGGCCCCCTGCTTCTGCATGGAGCCGTCGAAGTAGAGAGTCCAGTGAGGCTCGGTGAAAGTGGGAGCTTGATGCTCTGTCTTCTGCTCACTGGAGCCTCCAAGGTTTGATGGAGTGGGAGTCCATTCTGCCACAATCTGCCAATGCTTGACTCTTGACTGCTTGTCTCGAAATAAATTCAAGACTAAATTCAGCCAATTCCGCAGCCCACTTTGCAATATTCCCAGTTGAATTGGGATTATGCAAGATTGCTCGAAGTGGATAGGAGGTCACCACTGAGACTTTGTGAGCTTGGAAGTAATGGCGAAGCTTTCTAGAGGCAATAAGAACTGCATAGAGCAGCTTATGCACCTCTAGGTATCGAGTTTTGGCATCATGTAGTACTTCAATAATGAAGTACACTGGGCGCTGAATGGTCCGGACCCTCGTAGAGGGGTCCGGAGCTTCCTCTTCACTGACCCGGATCCTCTCAGAGGAGTCCGGATTTTCTTTGGGGACCTACGGGTTCTGGCTGGAGGAACCCGGAGCTTCTTCAGAAATGACCTGGACCCTCCCGGAGCGGTCTAGATCTCCTGAAGCGACTTCTTGTGGATTCGGGTCTGGGAGCTGGGACCCAGACTCGCTTTCAGGAACCTCCGGACCCTCCCGAAGGGACCTTGATTCCTGAGTGTGGGGTAGTTCTGGTCTCTCCGCAACCAGAACCATACTGACGACTTCGTCAGTAGCTGAAATATAAAGCAACAAAGGCTCACCAGGGTTCGGAGCTACCAGAATTGGTAGGGTGGTGAGGAACTATTTCAGTTCCTGGAATGCCTTCTCTGCTTCTTCGGACCATTGAAACGGCCCGGACTTCCTCAACAGCTTGAAGAAGGGGAGTGCCCATTCCGCCAGTCTTGAAATGAACCGGCTGAGGGATGCTAGACATCCAGTCAATTTTTGGACGTCTTTGATGCGGGTCTGTGGCCGCATGTCTTCAATGGCCTTAATCTTCGCCGGATTAGCTTCTATGCCCCGGTGACTTACCAGGAAACCAAGAAGTTTTCCGGAGCTAACCCCGAAGACACACTTGTCTGGGTTTAGCTTTGTGCGGGTGGCCCGCAGCTTGTCGAAGACAGCCTGCAAGGTGTCAAGGAGTGACTCCTTGTTCCTGACCTTGACTACAATGTCATCGACGTACACTTCCACTATGTCTCTAATGAGTTCTTCAAAAGTTTTGTACATAGCTCGTACAAAAATTGAAGCTGCATTCTTGAGACCAAATGGCATGGCTGTGTAACAACACAATCCATCTACTGTGATGAATGAAGTATGCTCTTCATCTTCCCTAGACATCCTGATTTGATGATATCTGGAATATGCATCTAGGAAACACTGTAATTCACACCCGGAGGTGGAATCCACTATCTGATCTATTCTAGGTAGTGGGAATGGATCTTTTGGACATGCCTTATTTAGTGTGGTATAGTCGATGCACATCCGAAGCTTCCCGCCGGCCTTGGGCACAACGACTGGGTTTGCCAGCCATTTTGGATGGAAGACTTCTCGGATGAACCCGGCTTCGAGTAACTTCTTCACTTCTTGTCGGATGAAGTTCTATCGCTCTACGTATTGCTTCCGAGGATTCTGATGCACAGGCATAGCATCGGGGTAGATCTTCAGATTGTGCTCAATCACTTCCCTGGGGATCCCAAGCATTTGTGACGGTTGCCAGGCAAACACGTCGACGTTAGCCTGGAGGAAAGTGATGAGCGCGAGTTCCTATTTGTCATTCAATCCCCCCGATATACGGGTGGTTTGAGCGGCATCGGAACCAATTTGGACAACTTTGACGGGAATGTCGGAGTCGCCGCTTGGCTGCACTCGAGGTGCAGAAGTCGAGCCTCGTTGACGAATGATCGGGGGTTTTGGAGCTTGCTCCTGCCTGGAGTCCTCCTCTTGCGCCATAGTGAGTGCATGGAGTTCTTCCAGTGCAGTTACTCCAGCAGTACGATCTCCGCGGATCCGGAGAACGCCTACTGGCGTTGGCATCTTCAACACCAGATAGCCATAATGAGCAGCTTCCATGAATTTATAAAGGGCAGGTCTACCCAAGATGGCATTGAAGGGTAAGTTGATCTGAGCGATGTCGAAGACCAACTTCTCGGTGCGATACTTTTCCCGTGTCCCGAAGGTAACAGGTAGAGTAATAGCTCCGAGTGGGGTGATGGCCCCCGGACCTACTCCGGAGAAAGGTCGAGAGGGGTGGAGATCCGAAGGTCGGAGCTGAAGCTTAGTGAAAGCTTCGAAGCTGATGAAGTTAAGTCCCGAACCTCCGTCTACCATGTCGTGGTGGAGCTGGATGTTGTTGATGGTAGGAGATACCATCAAGGGTAACTGTCCTACTCCAACCATGCTCCGGGGACAATCCGAAGCATCAAAAGTGATGGTTGTGTACATCCACTTTCGATGAGGTTCCGGCCTGACTGTAGGAGCTACAGCAGCCATATCCCGACGCATAGTCTTGATGATGCGACAGGAGGTGATTTTCCATGATCCACCAAAAATGGTGTTCATGGTCTTCCGACGCTCGTTGTCAGAGACGTCAGAATCATCGTCGACGGAGGTGTAGATGGCCTTCAGTACCTTTTTGGGATCCTGAAACCCCAACTCCTCTTCAGCCAGAGCTTCGTCGACTTTTTGCTTTCCTTCTCTCTGTCGGAAAGGAGATTCTTCCCGGTGCTTGTTGTAGTGCTCGGCAAGGTTTTGGACCTCCCAGCAGTCTTCCAAACTGTGGCTGCCCATTTTGTGAATGGGACACCACACTTTGGGTTTGCCACCGTCTTCAAAAGACGGTCGAGGTCGCTTATCGGGGCGTGGCCCCCGGCCACCCAAAGTTGCAGCAGCTGCAACGTTGGATGTGCTAGCCGACAGGTTCTTCTTGCCGTTGGTCTTCTTTTTCTTTTTGCCACTTCCGGAGGTAGCGGCTTCTTCGTTGGAGGATTTCTTGTGACCCTCCGCGGTTAGTTTGGAGTGCATCTCACGGCCCTCCGCAGCTCTGGCACATTTGTCAGCCAAGCTGAAGAGTTCCGTGACACTGGTGATTTCCTTGATCGCCAGTTTCTCCAACATCTTCTTGTCCCGTACGCCCTGTCTGAATGCCACAATGACAGAGGCACTAGAGATAGAAGGGATAGTGTTTCGTACCTGAGAGATCCTCTGGATGAATGACCGCAAGGATTCTCCCCCTTTTTGCACGACCGCAAAAAGGTCTAGTTCAGTGCCTGGTCGGGTGTATGAACTCCCAAAGTTGGCAGTGAACTGACGGCACAACTCCTCCCAACTGTTGATAGAGTTGGGTGGAAGGCTCATAAACCAGGACCTGGCAGTCCCAGTTAAGGCCACTGGAAAGTAAATGGCCACCACGGCCTCGTTTCCTCCAGCTGCCAAGATTGCAGTGGAGTATATCTGAAGAAATTCGGCGGGATTGACAGTCCCGTCGAATTTTTCCGGCAGGTGAGGCCGAAACTTCTGTGGCCATCTAACCATGCGCAGGTGCATGGCCAAGGCTGAACAGCCTCCTCCTACTACTTCAGGAGTAGAAAGGTCCTGAGCTTCCCATCTTTCACGGGCACGCTCAATATGGACTCGGCCATCCTGCTGGCGGTATCAGCGATCAAGCTCCACCCGGAGGTCGTGAGTCGAAAGCCTGGATACCGTGTGAGTACGTCGTGCCCCGGAGGGTAATGACGTCACTTGTTGTGATGCAGCACGTCTCTTGCTATTGGAGACGTGCAGACCAAGTCTTCCAGACAAAGTCCGCCGCTGCGACGGGGCTCGTCCTGAAGGAGGAGGACCCTGGTTGCTGAGGCGTTTGGCTACTGCTGCAACCAAATGCTCCACATCGGCCCTCCACTGCTCCAGTGCATCCCGGGATGCATCCGGAGGTGGTGGGCGTTGGAGAAGGGCACGCGCGGCATGGAGCGCGTGTTCCGGGTTGTCATGATTTGCCGACGCAGTGATTGACGCCGGCGCACCATCACGTTGCCCAGCACGATTTGCTGGAGGAGACGGTAGTGGTAGGAGTGTAACTCCTGCTGGTGCTGAGGCTCCTGCTGGTGGCTGCCTATTGGAGGGATTGCCCCCAATAGCCTGTGCAGCAGGTTGACCATTGGATGATCCAGCAGCTGAGTTCACCATTCTCAAAATCTCAGGCGCCCCCTACCTGGCGCGCCAACTGTCGGTGATTTGGAACCGGCAGATCTCCCTACACTGCTAAAGTGATAGGGGAGTTTGATGTTCGGTATGGGCGCGCGGAGATTCAAGAAGGTGATTTGGAATTGACACAGGAGACACAAGAGTTTATGTGGTTCGGGCCGCCTGAGCGTAATACCCTACTCCACGGGTGTGTTGGTGTTGTATTAGCTGTTTGAGCTTGTGTTGAGCGTCAATGGCGTGTGTGTGTCCCTCAGAACGTGTCGTCGGCCTGTCCTTTTATAGTACAACGGGAGGCCGTTACAAGTTAGCCTGGCCCGACATGTGGCCCCGGCGGTTACTAGTATTGACTCTTATTTAACACATTTAATTACTCTTAATGACCCTGTAACGGGCTTTGACAGCACTGTTACTGGTGTTAAGATCGTCCGTTTAAGTGTCATTAATATGGGATTAATGACACTTAATCGGGTCTTGAAGTCCTTGATTCCCCTTTAAAGATCCGGAGCCGTTGCGAGGTCTTCCGGAGGTTAGGGGCTGAAGATCCGACGGTTGGACACATGGCAGCTCCGGAGCATACTGTGGGAAACAGGTAGCTCCGGGTCTACCCGACACGTGTCAGGTACGGAGCTTCTCTTGGTCTGGGGTTAAGTCCGGAGGTGCCATTTCGGTACATGGTCCGGAGCTTCCCCCTTGTGGGTGGTAGCTCCAGTTTGGCAGTACACGTGGCGACCTAGGGATTAACCATATTGGAGAAGCGGGTCCGGTTATGTCTGACATGTGGGCCTCTGAGGGTCTTCAAACCAAATAGATGATTTTCCTTTGAGATCTTTATAACCTCAAGGGGTGTACGGTTTCTAGGGTACCGACAACTCCTTTTTGATGTAGACTCTCTTTATTGTAGGGATAAAACTGTGATACTTTTTTCTCATGCTTTTGATGTATGCATGCATTTTCTTTTCTTTTTCTTGTAGCCCTGTCTTCTACTCCCTTTTTATGCAATAAACTTGAAGAGAGTACTAAGCATGAAAGGCATGGACTTTCTTTTTTATTGTGGAATGATTGTATGATGGAATTTTGCTAACTTCTAGTGTAGAAGTTTTAGCATGTGCAAGTGAAGTCATGAATTCAAAAAGAATTAAATGAATTCTCGCATAGGACTATACTAGTTTCACTAGACCTAATGCGAAGGCAAATAGCATATGCATAAGGTTTATCAATGTAAAATATCCCATGCCTTTGGTAGGTATTTCCAATGAAATGAGGGTAACTTAAATCTTTTCAGAATTTTCTCCATAAATCTAAGTTTCACTTTTAAACTAGGAATAGCAGCCCTATCACCATATAAAATATCACAACAACCTATAATTAGATTAAGCTTATGCTACCCACAATTTCTAAATCAATGCAGAGTTAACTTTAGGCAATGAAAGCAATATTTGGAGAGTAGCGAGTTGTAAACTACGGACTTGGAAAAATAAAACAAAGCAACTATTCATCATTTCATCTATGTGAATTCTAAATCATTATTGCCGCACATCTTTATTTGATTGAAAGCAAATCTATATTATTTATTTTTAAGTTTTTTTTATATGCGGGGTGAATGATGGATGAATGGAAAATAAATATGCCATGTATGTGATACAAGTTACCTCAAGTGGGGGTCCTCCCACAAGCTTGTTCTTCAATCACCTTCGTATAAGTGTTGAACCCTTGATGGCGGAAGTATGCCGCGAGATCTACTTGTTGTTGTTGTTATAGCGTGCAGTTGAAGTTGGTGAAGTGAGTGTCCATGTATTGTTGCCAGTTTTGGGTACCTTGGATATGCTCTTGGAGTGTGTTGTAGATGTCTCCCGTCCTCACTTCATGGTATCCCATACGTCTAGTGAGATTCGTCATTCCTAGGTTATAGTTATGATGACTTCTAGCCGAAAAGGAACTACATCCTCTTATGGACGTTGGAGGCAAGCAGCTAGAGCTTGAAGTGGATAGGGATGGCTCCCATACGGTACTCAGCCATCCATGCCAAGACAGCCCTCCGACCTCACATTGTTGAGGTTGAGTCCATCTGGGGGCATCACCCGTTAGGTTCTCTTCCTCTTAGTACTCAAGAACCGGGGAGGTTATCGGAGGCATGGTCGTGACCGCTCTCCTTGTACGGCTTCTAGTTACCCTGCCAGAGACATTACTTCTTTGAGCTTCCTCGATGGGAAAATGTAAGACCTATGTGTGCTGAATACATTGGCTTGTAGTGAATACACTTGGCTTTGATGATAAAAGTTTTAAATATCACCAACACACTTTTTTTATCAAGGTCCGACTCTAGCTCCGAGCTACAGCAAGGTCTGACGGTAGGTCCGGCTTGTTTTGGGTAGCTCCGGCTACGTTAGATGCTAGGTCCGGCTTCTTTGTAAAGTCCGACTAGCTTTGGTTAGCTCCGGTGAGCTTTATCTTTAGCTCCGGCATGTCTTTGATAGCTCCGGCATATACTTGATAGCTCCGGCATGCTTGTGCTAAGCTCCGACGTACTTTGTCTAGCTCTGGTTTTGGGTTGACTAGTTTTGACTAGTTTTTGGTAAGCTCCGGTGCTAGGATCTACTAGTTTTCGTAAGCTCCGGCGCTAGGTTCTACTAGCTTTTGTTAGCTCCAGCTCAAGCTCCGGGTTGCTCTGGCAAGGTCCAAAACTTTACCTAAGTGCTTCTGCTTTTCCATTTGCAATGTTTCGTACTTGCTTTACATTGTTGGAAAGATTGCTTAGTATTCTTGCTAAGTTTTTGGTGAGTTTTGGATGATATGGATGATATCGTGTTACTATGGTTTTGCAACATGCTTATGTGAGGTTCTCACGTAAGGTGTTGTGTTCGGAACTAACTTGAGTCAAGTTGAGGACTTGGGCTCGTATGGATTGGTTGTTTATTCATGTGCAGGTGTTGCTTGAGTTCAAGTCATGGCTGGTGACGGGATCCATTAGACTAGTCTCGGGGAGGAGATGAGGTTCCAACAACCAAGTTCGGGAGGAACTGTGGTTGAGCTGATCAGGAGGTCGCGCAAGATGATTGAATCAAGGGCAGTGCATATGAAGGTCAGAGGAAGGTGTTCGCACGTGTGCATGAGGTGCATGACGTGGCAATATTCTTCTAGAGAGGGATTATGGAAGGAAGATCTGATCGGAAGGATCGGATCGTATCGGTTGAAGACTTAGGCTGCAAGCTGAGTCAGTTATGGCTCGGTATGGAAATATCGAGTTGGTTATGTTAGGATTTCGTGTGGGTCACGAATTTGAGTTGTTTAGGAATGTGGGATACGTTCCTAAGGTGTTTGGAAGTCTTAAGATTGCTTCTATCTGCGTATAGAAGAATCTTGAGCAGTTATGGAAAGTTACGATTTGTGATCTGAGTAGGATTGGAGTCCTAGTTGTATTGGGTTGGCCTAAGGGCTGGTTATATAAGCAAGGGAAGGACAAAGCTCGTGTTAGACGACTTTGGGGCTGTTCCTCTTGTGTTATATTGAATAAAATTCGTAGTTTGAAGTAACTTTTGTGCCTTGTTCGTCCGACTTATTCCAGACAAGTTTTACTCGTCGAGTTTCTGGACAGCACTATCTTTCATCGGTGGTTTTATCATAACTCGAGTTTTGTAGATCCTATTGATGTGATTATTTTTGGGTTGTCTTCACAACTTGATTGTCTATCATCTGTTAAAATTTCACGGTCATTGGATTTGTGGTTTCTGAGCTATACGAGTTTCTTTGCAGCATTCCAGAAACTGTTTTTCTCGGGTAGGTCAGATTGACCATTGTTTGATCTTTCGATCATAACTTGAGTTTTTCTCAACGGATTTGAGTAATTCTTTTTGTGTTGTCTTCGTGACTTGATTCTCTCTGAAATATATCACTTTTGTCACGGTGAAACACGTTTATATTAGTCTCATACACAATTTCTTTAACAGATCGTTTTTTGCCGAAAGGGTTTGGGGTTTTATTGTTTCCGCTGTGTAAGATTTTTAAATCTACCATTCACCCCCCCTGGTAGCTTTTCACGTGCTCTTCGATCCTACAATTTGTATCAGAGCCACGGTGCTCTAATCTTTGTGATTTGCGCGTGTTTTTGACTAATCATCATGGAGAAGTACTCCGCAAAATCGTGTGTGTTTGCTTGCTGGTATTGATTTTCAGGTTTGGAAGGCACGCATGGAGGCTTTCATCCAGGCACAAGGCTTTGCAATATGGGAGAAGGTGTATAAGCCTTATGAAGTGCCACCCAATGATCAAGTCACGACCACAAACCTACGGGACGTCGACAACAACAACAAAGCCCGAAACTTGATCATCCAAGGACTCACTCAGAGCGACTTTGATCGTGTCGCGCACCTCCGGTCAGCATACGATGTTTGGAGAGCTCTCTATGATTACCATGAAGGCTCCAACACAATCAAGGAGGTAAAACAAGATATGTTCAACAAGGAATACATGTGTTTTGAGATGCAACCAGGTGAGTCTATCGATGACCTCTTTGCTCGTTTCAATAAAATTCTCAGCAAATTACGTAGTGTCAATGTTAATTTTTCTGATGCTGAGAATGCTAGACAACTTCTTAGTGCATTAGACATGTCAGTTTGGGAGATGAAAGTAACATCCATTCGTGAATCAACTGTCATGAGTTCTCTTACATTAGATGTACTTTACTCTAAACTAAAAACTCATGAAATTGACATCCTAGCACGTAAGAACCCAAACAAGTCTATTGCATTTGTCTCACAACGTGATATGTCTAGCTCCGGCCAATCATCATCCTGCAATACTCTTGCTTTGTTGTCCTCACTAACCCTGGAATAGATCGAAGAATTTCCAGAAGAGGAGTTGGCACTCATCTCTACTAGATTCTCAAAAGCATTGCAAAATGTGAGAACTAGAAGGAGAGGAAGCTCCGGACCTCAACGCTGTTTTGAATGTGGTAAAATAGGACACTTTCGTACAGAATGCCCTATCCTTTCAGGTCTGACCACCCGGGAAGAAAAACAAAGAAAGGTCCGGACCTCCTCTGGAAATTCCAACAAGAAAAAGAAGGGTACCATAGGACGCAAGATGATCAACAGTTTCATCACCGCACTTCAAGAACTTAGTTCAAGTGATGTAGACTTTGAAATAGATGAAGATGATGACGATCTGGCCAACTTATGCTTCATGACGGGCAAAACAAGATCAAGATCAAGTCAGGAGGATGCAGAACACAACAGTGAAGACGATGAGGTATGTTTTACCTGCAATGAAATGTGTGATGCTATTTCTCGTGCAACTATTATTGTCAAGAAAAAGGACAAAAAGCTTAGGGATAATGCTGCTAAAATTGAATCACTAGAATCTGAAATTAACCGGTTAAAAACTTTGATTCCTAGTGATGAAGCATGTCCCTCATGTGACTTAATCTATGAACAATTGTCCACATTAAGAAGTGCACACTCCTCCACTCTAGATAGACTTGATGAAGAAATTAAAAAGAACAAAGAGCTTGCTGCACTTAATGATAAAAACTTGAAAGATGCTAGCTGTTCTACAATAGACCTGCATTGTTCTACTTGTGATGATCTTGATAAGAAACTACAGGATGCTATGAATGAAATTTCTATATTGAACAATGCTTTACGTTCTCATGAAGTTAAATTTTGTTCCAATTGCAAATTAAAAGGAAAAACTTCATGTGAAAATTGCCTTGATCTGTCCAATAAACTTGACAACATGCATATGACATTAGATCGGTTTTGTAATGGGAATAAGAACCAAAACTTGCTGCTGAATTCTTCCAAATCTTGCAATGATAAAACTGGTTTAGGTTTTGATTCTCATGCTCATGCTAAGGCACATCCACCTAAAATTGTAAAGTCATTAGGAAGTGGTTTGATTCAAACAGTTCCTAAACAAAAAGGATTGGTTTTCAAATCTGCAGGAGTGTTGTCTCATTCGGTTTCAAATAAAAATATTGCTTGCTCATCTAGACATGAACACAAAGTTAAATTTCATTGTACCTTCTGTGGTAGAGATGGTAATGTCATAGATTTTTGTTATAGACTAGCTAAACAACAGAAAAGGGAAAGAATGGTTGCTAGATCTCATAACTTTCATGCAAAATTTGCTGCACACATTGAACCGAATGTACAACCTGCTGTTTTGAGTCAAAAACATTCAAAATTTACCTCCGGACCTTCTGTTTTTGCCTCCAGAGCTACTGATTTTTGTGCTACACAAGTAAAACCTTATATGTCAGTAGTTAAGAATAAAAAATCTCAAACTTTGACTCATAAACCTGCTGTTTTGTCTCAGCTTTCGCGTGTTTTTCCTGCTGCACGTCGCGTGACTCAGTACTGGATTCCTAAATGCCTTTTGACTAACCCCAGTATTGAGTCATCGACGTATTGTGCTTCTATGTAGGTTACACGTTTGAGGAAGGAGAACATTTGGATTGTGGATTCAGTTTGCTCACGCCACATGACCGGTAACAAAGATTGGTTCTTCTCCCTCTCTTTTGTGTCACGTGTAGAAAATGTTACTTTTGCCGATAATTCTTCAACTCCTATAATTGCTAAGGGTTCGGTTAGAGTAAATGATCACTACACTTTGAAGGATGTGGCACTTGTCAAAAATTTGAAATACAACTTGCTTTCTGTTTCACAATTGCTAGATGAAAATCTAGAAATTATTTTCAATAAAAACTGCTGCAAAGTTGTAGGTTCAAATAGTGAGCTTATTTTTAACATGTCTCAGCTTGGAAGAGTTTTTAAAGCTGATTTTGATATGTCTTCCTCTAAGCATAGGTGTCTAGTTGCTAATGATTCAAAGGACTTATATTTTTGGCATCGTAGACTTGGTCACGTAGGCTTTGATCACCTAACGCGTGTTAGTGCTCTTGATCGCATACGTGGGCTGCCTAAGCTTAAAGAGGACAAAGAAATTGTGTGCTCTTCTTGTAGACATGCTAAGATGGTTGCAGGTTCACATACTCCTCTCACAATGATCATGACAACTGAACCATGTCAACTTTTGCATCTTGACATCGTAGGACCTTCACGTGTTCAATCCTTCGGAGGTAAATGGTATGCTCTTGTTATTGTTGATGATTATTCTAGATATTCTTGGGTGTATTTTATGGCGTCTAAGAATGAAGTTTTTAGTCACTTTATAACTTTATTTCTTAGATTATCAATTGATCACCCAGGATCATTAAAAGCAATTACAAGTGATAATGGAACTGAATTTAAAAATCAATCTTTTGATCACTTTTGTGCTGAAAATAGAATAGATCATCAATTTTCTTCACCATATGTACCTCAACAAAACGGTGTTGTAGAAAGAAAGAACAGAACCTTAGTTGAGATGGCAAGGACTATGCTTGATGAATATCAAACTCCTAGGAAATTTTGGGCTGATGCGTTAGCAACCGCTTGTTATGTCTCAAATCGTGTTTTCTTGCGTGCTAAGCTAGGTAAAACACCATATGAGCTCCGGTTTGGACATAGGCCTAGTGTTACACACTTTCGGGTATTTGGTTGCAAATGCTTTGTTAAGAAACATGGTAATCTTGATAAGTTTGAACCTCGATCCATTGATGGCATGTTTCTTGGTTATCCATCTCATACTAGAGGCTACCGTGTGCTTTTACATGACACTAACAAAATTGTGGAGACTTGTGAAGTGTCTTTTGATGAAGCTAGCCCAGGTACTAGCTTCGGTGTTGTAGTACCAGATCCGTATCCTCAGGGGGAGGGTATTTTCGAAGATGAAGAAGATCCGGTGATACTGCCTGGTAGTTCCGAAGCTGACAGGTGTCCAGCTCCGGACATTGAACAAGCTTCGGCTATCACCTATGCTGGTCCTGATCATCCTCAAGCCACAAGCTCATCAATCTACAATGAACATGAAGAAGAAGAAGCTTGTAAGACATCTGTTCCCCTACGTTTTTACAAAGATCATCCCCCACAACAGATGATTGGAAGCTTGCACGAACGAGTCACACGGTCCAGGTTTTTCGATCCAAACTCTCATGCTCATTTTGCTTTTGTTGCTTCTTTTGAACCCAAAGATATATCACACGCACTCACTAATGAATCTTGGATTATTGCCATGCAAGAAGAGTTAGAAAATTTTGAAAGAAATAATGTTTGGAAACTTGTACCTCCACCTCAAGGTCACACTTTAATTGAAACTAAATGGGTATTTAAAAACAAAAAAAGTGAGTATGGGGTTGTGATTAGGAATAAGGCTAGGTTGGTTGCTCAAGGTTTCACTCAAGTTGATGGTCTAGATTTTGATGAAACTTTTGCTCCTGTTGCTAGATTAGAAGCCATAAGAATTTTGTTAGCTTTTGCAGCATCTAAAGGTTTTAAGCTATATCAAATGGATGTTAAAAGTGCTTTTCTTAATGGCTACATAGATGAGGAGGTTTATGTCAAACAACCATCGGGTTTTGAAAATCCAGATTTTCCTAATCATGTTTACAAACTGTCCAAAGCCTTATACAGTCTCAAACAAGCCCCTAGAGCATGGTATGATAGGTTAAAAACATTCTTACTTGAAAAGGGGTTTACCATGGGCAAGGTTGATAAAACTCTTTTTGTGCTTAAGCATGGCAATGACTCATTATTTGTTCAAGTGTATGTGGATGATATTGTCTTTGGTTGTGCTTCTCATGATCTTGTGTCCAAGTTTTCAGCAATGATGAGTTCCGAATTTGAAATGAGTATGATGGGTGAACTCACTTACTTTTTGGGGCTGCAAATCAAGCAAACCAAGGAGGGTACCTTTGTGCATCAAACGAAGTATACCAAAGACCTCCTAAGGCGCTTCAACATGGATAAAAGCAAGCCTCTTCGGACACCAATGGGAATAGCAACAACACTTGAACTTGATGAAGATGGTGAATCCGTGGATCAAAAAGAATATAGAAGCAAGATCGGATCACTTTTGTACCTCACGGCATCAAGACCGGACATACAATTCAGCGTATGTCTTTGTGCATGATTTCAAGCTTCCCCACGTGTTTCACATCGTCAAGCCGTCAAAAGGATTCTCAGGTACTTACATGGAACCCAAGAATTTGGCATTTTTCTTCCTTCTTCCTCAACCGTTACTTTGAAAGCTTTTTCGGATGCTTATTTTGGGGGTTGTAGGATTGATAGGAAAAGTACTTCCGGTGCTTGTCATTTTCTTTGTAATTCTCTTGTTTCTTGGTCCTCTAGAAAACAAAATTCAGTTGCACAATCCACAGCCGAATCTGAATATGTAGCTGCTGCTAGTGCTTGCTCTCAAATTCTTTGGATTGTTCAAACACTTAAGGACTATGGGGTTGATCTAGATAGTGTTCCACTGTTTTGTGATAACACTAGTGCTATTTGCATTGCCAAAAACCTCGTGCAACATTCTAGAACTAAGCACATTGATATTAGGTATCACTTTCTCCGAGATAATGTTGGAAAAGGAAACATTGTGCTTCACCATGTAGATACCGAACATCAATTGGCTGACATTTTTACAAAACCTTTGGATTTCACTCGTTTTTGTTACATTCGTAGTGAAATAGGGGTTATGCATCCTCAAGGCTTAAATTGAGGGGGAGTTTTTGAAACTTGGGAAGTCTATGTGTGAATCTGAAATTAAAATAATATGAGCATAGTATTTCATACATATATGACTTTGTGATTGCTTTTACATGCTGAAAGTTCTTACTACATTACTCGTGTTATACATTTTGTAGTTTTTGCCATGTCTAGTAATTGGAATAATTACTTACGCTAAATCTTGTCATGGTCGAACTTTCTTGTTGTTTTTGAACTTGTTACATGTTCACAAGTGCTTTTAATCATTAAGAATTCATCAAGTAATCAACTCACATGTTGAGTTTTTATGAACAAATATAAATTGAGAAAACATCAAGAGAATATGCATGCATCGCACTTCTTCTTTTGAGATGGCTTGTCATTGCACTTAGATATGAACCTGGAAGAAGTTGTGTATGACTAAAACCATGTCCTTAAGCTTCTGATTGTCAAATGACATAGGCTTGGCTTGGTTGGTTAGAATAAGGCAGATGCGCATATAATCTCTTGCAAATATCATATGATCTAAATTTATGCTTTGAAAAATAATAAAATGCAGCAACTAGTGTCATGCTTTCAGGTTTTTAAATAGTTAAGTTTGTGAGATCATGACTTGCTTAAATTGAAAAATTACATTTGATCTCTAGCATGGCTTACACTACCTTATGTATTTCATTGATGTGATAATGTAAGGTACTTGATAGTATAACTTGGATGAGCTTTGTTTATATGTATATGTTATAATATGCTCATAACAACTAAAGTTGGAGAGAAAATTTGTTTATATGCTCATGACTTGCTGAATACATTGTCAAAGGGGGAGAGATAAGCATGAAGAGAAAGAGAATATGGGCATGAGATAATAAAGGGGGAGAGATTTTCATTTTCTTCTCTTTTTACTTTTGTTTTACAAAGGGGGAGAAATTGTTTTCAAAAACTTCTATGTGAATAAGCCAATGTTCGGATTTTAAATGGTGTTGCCAATGCATTCATCAAGGGGGAGATTGTAAGACCTATGTGTGCTGAATACATTGGCTTGTAGTGAATACACTTGGCTTTGATGATAAAAGTTTTAAATATCACCAACACACTTTTTTTATCAAGGTCCGACTCTAGCTCCGAGCTACAGCAAGGTCCGACGGTAGGTCCGACTTGTTTTCGGTAGCTCCGGCTACGTTAGATGCTAGGTCCGGCTTCTTTGTAAAGTCCGACTAGCTTTGGCTAGCTCCAGTGAGCTTTATCTTTAGCTCCGGTATGACTTTGATAGCTCCGGCATATACTTGATAGCTCCGGCATGCTTGTGCTAAGCTCTGACGTACTTTGTCTAGCTCCGGTTTTGGGTTGACTAGTTTTGACTAGTTTTTGGTAAGCTCCGGTGCTAGGATCTACTAGTTTTCGTAAGCTCCGGCGCTAGGTTCTACTAGCTTTTGTTAGCTCCGGCTCAAGCTCCGGGTTGATCTGGCAAGGTCCGGAACTTGACCAAAGTGCTTCTGCTTTTCATTTGCAATGTTTCGTACTTGCTTTACATTGTTGGAAAGATTGCTTAGTATTCATTTGCTAAGTTTTTGGTGAGTTTTGGATGATATGGATGATATCGTGTTACTATGGTTTTGCAACATGCTTATGTGAGGTTCTCACATAAGGTGTTGTGTTTGGAACTAACTTGAGTCAAGTCGAGGACTTGGGCTCGTATGGATTGGTTGTTTATTCATGTGCAGGTGTTGCTTGAGTTCACGTCATGGCTGGTGACGGGATCCATTGGACTAGTCTCAGGGAGGAGATGAGGTTCCAACAACCAAGTTCGGGAGGAACTGTGGTTGAGCTGATCAGGAGGTCGAGCAGGATGATTGAATCAAGGGCAGTGCATATGAAGGTCAAAGGAAGGTGTTCGCACGTGTGCATGAGGTGCATGACGTGGCAATATGCTTCTAGAGACGGATTATGGAAGGAAGATCTGATCGGAAGGATCGGATCGTATCGGTTGAAGACTTAGGCTGCTAGCTGAGTCAGTTATGGCTCGGTATGGAAATATCGAGTTGGTTATGTTAGGATTTCGTGTGGGTCACGAATTTGAGTTGTTCAGGAATGTGGGATACGTTCCTAAGGTGTTTGGAAGTCTTAAGATTGCTTCTATCTGCGTATAGAAGAATCTTGAGCAGTTATGGAAAGTTACGATTCGTGATCTGAGTAGGATTGGAGTCCTAGTTGTATTGGGTTGGCCTAAGGGCTGGTTATATAAGCAAGGGAAGGCCAAAGCTCGTGGTAGACGACTTTGGGGCTGTTCCTCTTGTGTTCTATTGAATAAAATTCGTAGTTTTAAGGAACTTTTGTGCCTTGTTCGTCCGACTTGTTCCAGACAAGTTTTACTCGTCGAGTTTCTGGACAGCACTACCTTTCATTGGTGGTTTTATCATAACTCGAGTTTTATAGATCCTATTGATGTGATTATTTTTGAGTTGTCTTCACAACTTGATTTTCTATCATCTGTTAAAATTTCACGGTCATTGGATTTGTGGTTTCTGAGCTACACGAGTTTCTTTGCAGCATTCCAGAAACTGTTTTTCTCGGGTAGGTCAGATTGACCATTGTTTGATCTTTCGATCATAACTTAAGTTTTTCTCGACGGATTTGAGTAATTCTTTTTGTATTGTCTTCGTGACTTGATTCTCTCTGATATATATCACTTTTGTCACGGTGAAACACGTTTAGGTTAGTCTCATACATAATTTCTTTAACAGATCGTTTTTCTGCCGGAAGGGTTTGGGGTTTTATTGTTTCCGCTGCGTAAGATTTTTAAATCTACCATTCACCCCCCCCTCTGGTAGCTTTTCACATGCTCTTCGATCCTACAGAAAAAGATAAATGGTTAGTCTATGACATTCGTACAAATGAAAATCTGGGTTAGATAAATGAATTTCATTAAAAAACAGGAACAAAAAGTACTAAAGAGTCGGTATGATCATGTTTAGGAGTATGTCCTTGCACTACATAATCTTCATTAATCAATTCTTGTTCAGTTTCAATGTACTCAAATGAAGTATATTCTGATGCACCTACCTAGTAGCAATGAGGGTAATCACGGAAGTGCATTTAATTGTCCTTGTCCTTGAAATACTATCTAACTGTTGTGTCATCATGGCAATAACTGGAGCAACTTTTGTCTTCTTAATCATGGCAAATAAAATTTCCGGTTCATCATCATGGACTACTCTAATATCTCCTTTAGGGAACGTAGGCGTAGCCACCCATCTATGCATGAGACAAACAGTAGGATTTTGCTAGTGGCTATTCCTAAGAGCACTACATGTGACCTTTCATGCCAAAAACTTTGTTTGTTAAATTTAGGCAAAGTGTCTAATTTAGCAAACATTTATGGAAGCCTAGGATTTCACTTAATTATTTCCATGTTGTATTATTTTTGAAATAATCTAAAAGTAATACCATTAAATCCTACTTTGAGGGTGCAAAGGAATTGTATAGTGAGAAGGCGTGAACCTTTCTCCTCTATGCGAGCAAAATTTTCCAATCCTAATGCAAGCCAAACGGAAAAGAATTTGGAATCCATACCTATTTTGGAGATTAAATCCGGATCATATGCTTTAGTGTGGTAAAACTCACGATCTTGGAGGAGCTTGCATGCTTGATCTTCAACATCACTTTTTATGTCGAGGTCATTGTCGTGGAGAAGTTGATGTGGGTTGTTGCTCTCATCAATAAGAGTGTCTTCACACACACTCCTCCTCCGTGGACTTGGTGTAGCAATGGATGAGAGGTGTGCACTTGAATCTCCACCATGGCTTGAGCCTGCAGCCCCCTTCCTCTTCCCAAACAAACTCTTCTTTCCTTTCATGGCCACAACAAGCAAGAACACAGCAAGGCAAACACTCAAAAAAAGGTGATGTTAGTGAAAACAAAACCCTCAACAAATTTTCTCCTTGAAGAACTTGAGAGCAAATTGCAAATGCAACCGAAAGCAAATATTTTTGGGTTGGATTTAATCAAGAGTGCTTCAATGAAGAGCAAGAAAAACAATGTGAGCAAGAGTGACATGGGGAGGTGTAAAATGAGGTGAAGTGCAAAAAGGGATGCTCCTCACGGTATCTATTTATAGTGTACACTCCCAAAAGTCATAAGGGACAAAAATGTAGCCGTTGCGGGAGAAAGTGCCACTTTGGCCCTTTCCCCACTTCGGCCGAACAAGGTTGTCTGGCTGCACTGCACGGTGCGCCCCCTGTTCCCTCTTTTGGCAGGTGGCTTCCCAACAGCTATAAAATTAGCCAGCTGGTGAATTGCCACCTTTCTAGCTCAGGAAAATTGTTTTTCAAATAAACCTCTTTTTAAATCCAACAATTTTCTTTTTGTGAAAAATAAAGAAATAAAAAATTGAGGTTGAGAATATAATATTCTCAACTTGCTAAGAAAAATCAAATATGCAGTGGGAAAATCAAACTAAGTTGGAAAAACCCAATGAAAAGAAAAATCAAACAAAAGATAACTACCAATTATCCTATTGGCTGGGTCTCACCATAGTCCGATGAGATAGACTTTTCCTCCGTCCTCATTTCATGGTGTTTGGGCTCGGAGGAATGGGCTCGGATAACTTGTCTTCCTTCTTACGCCACTGCTTCTTTCGCGGTTTGGTTGACTTGGGCCATTGGGAAGGCCCATGCTCTCCGTCCTTTTGGGATGTCGGCGTGGACGATAAGACGGTTCTCCAAATAGATTAATTGTCTCATGAATGCAATGAGTGGATCCACCTTTGTAGGTGTGACATCGACATTTCGAATGTGTTTATCATTCGGCCCATACTTGATCTGAATCGTGGATCATTGCTCCATTTTTGGCCAAAAGTTAAATTTCTCCTCCATACCATTTATACGGAAGTGGATTTCTCTAGCTCCCACATCTATGTGAGCTTTCACAGTGCTAAGTAACGGGCGCCCAAGAATGAGGGGTGTATCCTTCTCGACATCCATGTCGAGCACAACGAAATCCACGAGTATGAAGTAATTCCAGGTATTCACTAGAATGTCTTCGGCAATACCTGTTGTATAATGGACTGAAGAATTTGTCAGTTGGAGCTGCATTAGGTTGGAGTATGCTCCGTGAAGTTTAGCTAGTCGAAGACCACCTTGGGCATAACACTCACACTTGCTCCAAGGTCACAAAGTGCCTTGTCAAAGTAGTGAGCCCTAATAGAGCAAGTTATAGTAGGACATCCAGGATCCATCTTCTTCTCCAGAAGCCTATTGAGGATGGCTGCACTGTAGTCATCCATAAGATTGACAACCTCAGTGGTGGGCAATAACCACTTGTTATTCAATATGTCCTTGATATAGCGAGCATAAGTGGGTACTTGCATCACATCTATCAAGGGCACATTGATGTGGATCTTCTGAATAACTTCGACAAAGCAGTTGAATTGCTCATCAATTGTTGGCTTCCTTTGTCGGTGACGGAATGGCATAAAATTGGTGTTTTCAAATTGCTTGGCCATTCTCTCAATAAGTGGTTCACTTATGCCAGTTGGGACAACCTCTTTCTCTTTCTCTTACTCAGTTGTCCTCTTTTCTTGTGTGGGATACAACGGGTCACAAGTTATCTTGCCACCTCTTGTAGCCACCGCATTCACATTTTCCACCGGGAATTTTGGCTGTCTCGGAATCTTGTTACTTTCCAATGGAGGAACAACTGCAGCAAGTCGAGCCAACTGGATCTCCAGCATCTTGTTGAAGCTCAACTGGTTCTTGAAGGCTGAGGATAGTCCTTCAATCTTGGTATTAATGCTTTATAGGGTATTGTCATTAGCGGATAGCTTTTGGATAAGGTATCGTTGATCTCAATTGGCTAATGACAAGCTCTCTCAAGTTGGGTTGATTGCCATTGTTACCATTATTGTTGTTGTACCCTCCTTGAAAGAAAGGGTGTGGTTGGCCCCACCCTTGACCTCCTGGATGATAGCTATTGTTGTTGTTGAAGTTCCCGTTGTTGGGTACGTATAGGGCATCTTAACGAGTTTATGGGCAGTTATTGCCGATGTGACCCGTGTCGCCATAGACTTCACACATGATGAGAGAGTCTAAGGCACAGGCATTGCCACATACTTCACCACTGGTTTGTCCATCAATCTTCTTCACGAGAAGGTCCAATTTGGCAGCAATCATGTCCACCTTTTTAAAGGTGTGCAGGCCTCGCTGACTGGTTTGGTGACGCTCGTCGCTCCAAACCATATTGGATTATTAATCAAATCCTTAGCTTTGGGCACGTCAATGAGAAGAAGACTCCTTCAGCAGCAGCATCCACATTGATGAGGACATCACAACAGTGGAGACGCACAATTAACTGCAAGGACCAATCACAAGAGCACGAGCACGGTTATTAAATCAGCAGGTGAATTCGTTCCTAACTTCTTTTGCATGTGAGTTTGAGAATAGATTGCTATGTGATGGTTTAATTGTTATTAGGAATAATGGAGAAGATCAACAAGTGAAGGAAAGGGGCATTGGGAGCGTGGAGAACCAGCTGAGACGTCCACAAGTTGATGGAAACAGTTTACAACTCGTACTCGAGTTCAACTCGGAGTCCAGGAGCAGTCCACCTTAAAACGGACGCTCAGGAGGCATACGGACTCAGTTTTCGACGTTCTACATATGCACGGAAAGAGGAGAAGATAAACTTTCCAATGGTTCTGGTCCCACCTCAAAATTCCTCCGGAGTCATTGGGAATCGTCGAAACAATTCGAGTCCAGATTTCTGTCCGGTGCTGCGCCATCGAATCGGGCCTTTGGGCCTTGTATCCCGTAAGAGTCCATTAGGGACGCGTCTAATTGTGTTTTGGTCGAACCCTAGACTATAAATACTGCAGCCGCCGGTCATATTCATTGGGTTTTCCTTAGATCAATAATATCGCCGTTCTACGGTTTGTGAGACCCCAACTTCGCGATTTCAGATCGTGTCTTCTATGTTCTTGCTCGTGTTCTCGGTTGCACTTGCAGGGATTAGCCTTCTTGGCGAGGTCAAGCGTGTGCAGCACGGTTGATAACCAACGGAGCCGTGGTGTAGTGATTGCAGGGGTACTCGTACCACTCGAGTGCCGCGGATCATCAACGTCGAGTTCTCCACCCTAATCGACATACCTTTCGGAAGATCGGGCCTAAACCTACTCATCACACATGGTCACGGGCGGAAGGGATCAGCCTGTTGTAGAAGTTCTAGATAATAAGCCACTCGTCCATCCCATGGTGGGAAAAGTCTAGGATATACTCCTCCAGCCTCTCCCATGCCTCGGGAAGAGACTCCTTAGGATCTTGCTTGAAGCTGGAAATTCTCCCACGTAGGGCATTGGTATTGCCCAACAGAAAGAACTTCACAAGAAATGTCATAGAACACTTCTCCCAAGTGTCTACAACACTTCGGTTCTGTGACATCCGGTTCCGAAAATGAACGAAGTGTGATGCATATATTTGCTCAGAATGTTTAACAAATATACACGAGTGCATCACAAACGATATACAGAAAATTACCACAACACAAGTTAATTAAGTACTTTTATTACAATATTCAAATAATCCTCAAAATACAAACTCTAATGATCATTATTAATAAGTTCTGCAACAGAAATAATCTAAACTGAGGAAACTAAGAAAAAAAGATAGCGCGGCTCCATCCAACACCACAGGCAAGTCGATGGCAGCACACAGCCTAGTACTCCGCATTATCCTCACGGTACTCCCAAACATCACCTAAAACTATTGGTGGGGGAATTGCACGGGTGAGCACCTGTTGTACTCAGCAAGTGTGAGAAAATAATGTCATGTAGCTTAAACAAGGAATGATAATAAATAACAGCTAGTTGCTGAAAAGTACATTTAAAACAGGTGAAAAGCATCCTACAATGTCCATGTGAAGTAATCCCATCATATCCCAAATAATTAGCAATTATGAGTCCAACACCATCAATTAGCATTATATCACATCCATTATTCATTATTCATCCATATATCATATTATTACCATCCTCATTAACCATATCCAATTATCACCATTCAATCCATAACCATAACCAATACTGAACCGTGACCCAACCATAACTATCCCAAATACCAGTTCCACTCTAATCATGGAAGTTGTCTAGGTGCTCATAACCGGGAGCATGGATATGATGATAGTTCTTAACACTCTGCAAAGGTTGTACCACTTTACCCACATGTTCATGATTTCATCACCTTTCAGTGACTAGGAACCTCTATCAGGCCTTATCACACTTCCGTGTGTGTGTGGCCAAGAGCGTAGGAGCAGCTTTGCTTCTATAGCAGCTGGGGGTGGACAACCACAGGAGGATCTTCAGGCACTAGCATCTGGACCTTCAGTTGAGCCGGACACGATAGATAACTTGGCACAGCCATTAACATGCAGCCTTCTGCTAATGGTCGGAGGAATCGCTCCAATGGAGGTCAGGAGAGGGCTAGTGTATCCCGATCACACCATGCTTGACAACATTTAGGTGGACACAACATCCTATGATGTGGTCAAGTTGGACATGGTGCATGAAAATACAAAAAACATGGAGCTCGAAGTGCCACCGAACGATACAACGCTGACTATGCGAGATGCAGTTACTAGAAGGGTTCAGTGGAGACGGAGCCTTATTGTTTTTGACCCAGCAGCAGCAGCTGCTGCTTCCGCATCGACCGCTTCAATGTCTCATGATGCACATCTGCTTCTGCATCCAAATCCATAACAGTTGGATCTGTCTCCAATTCCAAAGCTATTGTTGCCTCTAGTTATAGAAAAGAAGCAGAAGTCTCCAATTGGAGAGAAGTTGCCTCTAGTTACAGAGAAGCCGCATCTATCTCCAACTATAGAGCTGCCGCAGAACTCTCCACTCGAAGAGCAGCCGCGTCGGTCTCCACCTCGCACTCGAAGTGCCCTACACCATACACCAGATCAGACGCCGGCAATGCCGGCGAAGAATGTACGTGCCAAGAACAAGGTTCTGCCGCAGCAGTGATTATCATCGAAGGAAGGTTGGAAGAAACCAATGAAAGAGTCAGAACCTAACCCGAGGGCGCCGGAAGCTATGATGCATGCAAACCTAAAATATGAACTGGGAAAGCCGATGCTAACAGCGGCCGCACCCAAACAAGGTCCTAAACCTTGTGTTCAGCTTCATCAATACTACATGGAAAATTGCAAAAAGTGTGATACCATACTAGTGTCATTTAAGGATAAACACTTTCTCTCGGGTGATGGCGCTTTTGTCATCTCATGGTCCGATCTCGATGACCTTTTCAACCTCGACGCGTTGGGTATATCCCTAATACGCTGGTTCGCATTGTAAGTCTCCTCAAAAACTAGGTTCTTCAATATATACTCAATACAAGTGTTATATGTGAAAAATTTGGCATTTTGCGTGTAGGTACCAGCAACAACATGCTCGTCATAACACGCGAAACGCGTCTGCTGCATATATTTACCCACAAGCACCAGCAAAACCTCTTCTGCAAACGGCGAAGGGCAAGGTTATTCAATATTTTGTGAAGGCAATGAAATGGTACAGTGATAAGGACCTCCTAGTCTTACCGTTCAACACGGGTAACCATTGGGTAACCATAGCAATATGTACATGGTACGACCAAGTCTGGTATTGTGACTCCTCAAGGCCGACAAATGAAAAAACAGGCGAGCGAAAGACCCAGTCATGGAATGATATCTCTTATGTTATTGACGAGTAAGTTCCTTCTTAACTTTAGTTTCCTTGTGAAAGCATCTAGGCCCCCACGAGGTACGGTTTTGGTGATTAATGACAACCGTTATTTACTACTAATGAGTTTGTGGATGCGAGGTTTCATGTACAATGAATCAAACGTCTATCAATCAATCATAAATGTCATCTACTGCTCATTGGATGCAAAAGGAGACCCCTCAACGAACTAACCTAAGGGGTTAATCGGAAACAAATGAAGAACTCGTACAACGACGCAACCTTATCAAAATTGGCAACACAAGAAGCTTCATATCCATCAGAAGAGCCATACAAACAAGTGTTCAAGAGGTCACAAGTCCAAAATCCAAAAGATCAGTCCAACTCAACTCGAAGGAAACAAATTGTACACACTGGATCATCCGGTGATCTGAAGAATGACTGCATCGGTCGATTTGGACTCAACAGAAGAAGAAGACCTCAGAATGAAGTACACACCGGATCATCCGATGTGTATCCAGTGAACATCGGATGAATACAACAGTAAGCAAATTTTCTGAAGTGTTCTGAAGGACTGAACACCGGATCATCCGATGATGAAGGCAGATGCACATCGGTCGATTACAACAGAAGCAAATTATCAACTCAACCAGACTGAAGATCTATTCATCGGATCCTCCGATGATGAAGAAGGTAAAGCATCGGTCTAATAACGGTCATTTCTGACAGAATGACGTCAGCTTATCAAATTAGACCGATGCTCATAAAAGGGGGTCATCGGATCATCCGATGTACACAGAAAAAGTAATCAGCCCACTTTTCCAACGGCTAATTCGGTTGGGCTGAGTATTTAACCCCCTCCCACCAGTCATTTCGAAGGGGCTGAACAACAAGAGCACCACTACACATTCCCCAAGTGTCCAAGATTTAGAATACTCATTTTCACACTCTTGTAACCCTTTCACACCTCAAGATATAGGCTAGTTCCTCTTAGAGTTAAGCTTGTGTGCGTCCTCTCTGGGTGAGTGGAGACTCTAGAGTAGGGAGAGCCGTGAGAAAGTGCATTCTTGGTGATTGCACTCACCTTGTATCAAGAGGAGAGTGAAGAGATCGCTCCGGAGCTTGCCGAGACCATTGTGGAAGCCCGGAGGATCGAAGTTGTACAAGGCTTGAGCTCCACCTTGCCAAGAATGGCAAACGGAGGAAGTTAGTGGATTCCCTCGTCTCGGTGACTTGGGAGTGGCAATACCCTTAAGTGGGTGCCACAACGTGGACGTAGGTGGATCCTAGTGATCTCACCGAACCACGGGAAAAATCGACGTGTCCCCGTGTCTTCGAGCGTTTGCATTCCTCCTCCCTACTCCCTTTACGATTACGCAATTCTCATTTCCGCACTTAATTCTCTTAATTGCACTATTGGCTTGCTTAGAGAATTAGATTTTACTTAAGCTTTAAATTGACTTAAAATTTGAAGTAGCCCAATTCACCCCCCCCCTCTTGGGCATTCGATCCCTACAATTGGTATCAGAGCGAGGTTGCTCATTGGATCATTCTAGCTTCACCGCTAGAGAGCAAAAATGGCCAAGAATGGGGGTTCGGTTCCTACCTTCGAGGGCAAGAATTTTGCTTATTGGAAAGCACGCATGCGCGCTTACCTTGAGGCAATTTCTCCCGAAGTGTGGGAAGCGACCCATGCGGGGTTTGGCAACCATGAATATATTGGTGATCAACTAAAATGGGATGCTAAGGCTAGGAATGCTATTTATGAGTGCATTAGTCAAGATGTATTTGCTAGAATTGCTAGTAAGGAAAAAGCTTGTGAAATTTGGGCTTGCTTGATTGAGATCCATGAGGGTTCCTCTCGTGTCAAAGAGCTCAAATATCACTTGCTTAAATCCAAGTATGATGATTTTAAAATGCTTCCTCATGAGAATGTTAATCAAATGTTTTCTCGCTTAAATGTACTCATTGAGGAAATTAATGCTCTTGACATTGCTTCTCTTGGCAAGGGACTCATCAACCGCAAGATCCTCATGCTACTTCCCAAGCCCAAGTACAACATCATCAACTCAATGCTCCAAAAGGAGTCACTCGACAACATTGAGGTTTCGGAGCTCATTGGAGAGATACATGCTCATGAGATGAGTGTGCTTGGAATGATGGAGGAGTCATCATCATCAAAGACCATTGCTCTCAAGGCCTCAACCAAGAAGACACATACCAAGAAGAAGAAAGTGGTTGAGCCTAGCTCAAGTGAGGAAGAACAAGCTACAAGTGAAGATGATGATGATGATGAGCTTGCATTGATGATGAGGAAGTTTTCACGTCTCAACTCAAAGATTGCCAAGAAGGGATACTCGTTTGATCCCAAGAAGAAAGCCTTCTTGCCAAGGAGAGATGAAAACAAGACGTGCTACAATTGTGTCAATCAAGGCCACATATCATATGATTGTCCAAGACCGGACAAGAGGAAGGACAAGGGCAAGCATCGCAAGCTAGAAGAGAGTGATGATGATGAAGATGCAAAGCCCAAGCGCACCTTTGGAAAGAAGAAACTTGACAAAGGCAAGAAGACCAAGCTCTTTCCAAAGAAGAGAAGGGGACCTCAAAAGGTCTTCATGTGCGAAGCAAATGAGTGGGTCACCGATGAAGAAACAAGTGATGATAGTGAAGATGAGGAAGAAAACTTGGCAAGCCTCGCTATCGTCAACAAGGATGACTCACCCCTTCCTCCACCGCCTATGTGCCTCATGGCGAAAGGTAACACAAAGGTATGTGATGACTCAAGTGATGATGAACTTTCTCCCGATGAACTAGCATCTATGATTAATGAATATCATGCCATTATCAAAAGGGAAAAGGCTAAGGTTAAGGCACTTGAGCTAACTCGCGCTAAGCTAGAGGGTGCCAACCTCGATTTGCAAGACAAGTATGTCACCATACTTAATGAGCATGAAACGCTCAAGTCACATGTCAAGCAAATCGAGGAGGAGAAGGCTCAAATCAAGCTTGAGTTCCATGAGCTTGACTTAGCTAACTCGGCACTATTGGCTAAGCATAACGAGTTAGTTCAAGAGCATGAGACACTTAGTCTTTCCTATGAAGCAATGGAACTAAAATTGAATAACTTGAAGAAAGAAACTCTTGATGGCAAAACACCCGCTAGTTCACATGCCACTAACAATTTGCATGAGTCTTTGCCATTGAAAGCTAATAGGGAGAAGGAGCTAATGGACGAGATCGAAAGTCTCCGCACTAGTGTGGCTAGACTTTCCAAGGGAGAGGACAAGCACAAGGAGATCCTCTTCCAACAAGCTAAAGGCTTCAACAAAAGGGGACTTGGGACCTTCCCTACGCCCAACAAATGGAAGGTGCCCTCACCGGAGCTTAGGACAAGCTTCATCAAGGAAGTGGGATCCTATTGCCAACATTGTGAGGTCACCGGACATCACACTAGGGAGTGCCCTCTTCCCACTCGTCCTTCTCCAAAATTACCTCCTAACTATTCATCTACTTTCAATGATTGTCACTATCTATTGAGCAAAGTAGGTGGAAAGGTGAAGGCGAAGTTCATTGGCAAAAATATCAAGGGCATGAAGGGGAAGCTCCCCAAGCAACTTTGGGTCCCAAAATCACTTGTATCACACATACAAGGACCTAAGTTGGCTTGGGTTCCTAAACTCAAAAACTAACTTCATGTGTGTAGGTGAACTACAAAGCCGGAGGAAAACATTGGGTACTCGATAGTGGGTGCACTCAACCACGACCGGCAATGATGGTATGTTCACCTCCATAGAAGACCCCGGCAATCATGAACAAGTCACCTTTGGTGATAACTCAAAGGGGAAGGTAATTGGCTTAGGTAAAATTGCAATTTCTAATGACTTGTCCATTTCGAATGTGCTTTACGTTAAGTCTCTTAGCCTTAATTTGCTCTCTATTGCTCAAGTTTGTGATCTTGGACTAACGTGCACATTTGACAAAGATGGTGTTGTGGTGTCTAGTGTAGCTAGCAAAGAGCTAATATTCAAGGGCTTTAGGCATGGTCATCTATATTTGGTGGACTTCTCCAACAAGAGCGCAAGCCTAACCACTTGTCTTTTCACCAAGACAAGTTTGGGGTGGCTATGGCATCGGAGGATTGCTCACATAGGAATGAGCAAGCTCAAGAAGTCCTTCAAGCTAGGGATGGTGACCGGCGTAAAGGACGTGACGTTTGAAAAGAACAAGCTATGTAGCGCATGTCAAGCCGGGAAGCAAGTGGCTTCGCACCATCCGATGAAGACAATGGTGTCTACCTCCAAGCCGCTCGAACTACTTCACATGGACCTCTTCGGACCGTCCACCTACCAAAGCCTTGGCGGTAATCTCTATTGTCTCATTATTGTTGATGATTACTCTCGCTATGCTTGGACTTTGTTTTTAGGTGACAAGGGTGAAACCCCGGAAGTCTTCAAGACCTTTGCAAAACGAGCTCAACGGGAATTCCAACTTCCCATCATCAAGGTTCGGAGTGACAACGGCACCGAGTTCAAGAACTACAATATTGGGGAGTGGTGTGACCGTGAAGGAGTCAAGCACGAATTTTCGGCTACATACACCCCTCAACAAAACGGTGTTGTTGAGAGAAAGAACAAGACACTAATCACCCTCGCGAGAGCCATGCTTGATGATTATGGGACGTCGGAGAAGTTTTGGGCGGAAGCGATCAACACGGCATGCCATGCCGCAAATAGAGTCTACCTTCATCGACTTCTCCAAAAGACTCCCTACGAGCTCCTCATTGGGAGAAAGCCCAACATCTCCTACTTCCGGGTCTTCGGATGCAAGTGCTACATCTACCGCAAGAAAAGACTTGGTAAGTTTGAAAGAAGGTGCGATGTTGGTATTTTCCTTGGTTATGCGTCAAACTCAAAGGCATATCGAGTATTCAACCAAACCTCCGGGTTAGTTGAAGAAAGTTGTGACATTGAGTTTGATGAGACTAATGGCTCCCAAGAGGAGAGTTTTGGTCATGATGATATAGATGATGAGCCTCTACGAGAAGCTATGAAGAACATGACCATAGGAGACATCAAGCCCGAAGTTGAGGAGAGCCATGATCAAGGGGGAGCTTCAAGTCCGAACATCAACACCTCCATGGCGCCTCAAGTGGATGAAGAAGAAGACAAAGATGATCCATTGCCTATGCAAGACCAACAAGCAACACAACACCAAGAAGAAGATGAAGTCCAAGATGAAGTCCAACCACAAGACGAGCAAGATGCTTCACCACCACCAAGTGACTCACAACCGTTGATGAGACATGGGCGTATCTCCAAGGCACATCCAATGGTTCAAATCATTGGAAGTCCTTCACGGGGAGTAAGTACTCGTTCACGTCATGTTGCATCTTTTTGTGAGCACTACTCTTTTGTGTCGTGTGTAGAACCCAAAAGCATTGAGGAAGCTCTCCAAGACTCCAATTGGGTGATGGCTATGCAAGAGGAACTCAACAACTTCACCCGCAATGAAGTTTGGGTGTTGGAGGAGCGACCCAAGGACAAGAATGTGATTGGAACAAAGTGGGTCTACCGCAACAAGCAAGATGAGAATGGCGTGGTGGTCCGCAACAAAGCTAGGCTTGTGGCGAAGGGATTTGCTCAAGTTGAAGGTTTGGATTTTGGGGAGACATTCGCCCCGGTAGCACGGTTAGAAGCTATCCGCATACTCCTTGCTTTTGCTTCTCATCATAATATCATGCTTTATCAAATGGATGTTAAAAGTGCATTTCTCAATGGCTATATTAATGAACTTGTGTTTGTTGAGCAACCTCCCGGGTTTGAGGACCCAAGAAACCCTAACCATGTCTATAGGCTAAACAAAGCACTCTATGGACTGAAGCAAGCTCCAAGGGCATGGTACGAGCGCTTAAGGGACTTCCTCGTCATGCAAGGTTTCAAGATTGGGAGGGTGGACACTACACTCTTCACCAAGGACATCGACGGAGACTTATTTCTTTGTCAAATTTATGTCGATGATATTATTTTTGGCTCAACTAACAAAGCTCTTAGCCATGAGTTTGGCAAAATGATGTCTAGGGAATTCGAGATGTCAATGATTGGAGAGCTCAACTTCTTCCTAGGATTTCAAATCAAGCAACTTCAAGAGGGGACCTTCATCCATCAAGAGAAGTACACTAAGGACCTCTTGAAGAAATTTGAGATGGGAGATTGTAGCTCAAGAAGCACTCCAATGGCGACAAATTGTCATCTCGACGCGGACATGGACGGTAAATCTATTGATCAATCTCATTACCGTTCCATGATTGGTTCATTGCTATATCTTACCGCATCTAGGCCCGATATTATGTTTAGTGTGTGCTTGTGTGCTCGCTTTCAAGCGGCACCTAAAGAATCGCACAAGAAGGCGGTCTTTAGGATACTTCGGTATCTCAAGCATACCCCAAGTGTAGGTTTGTGGTACCCCAAGAACGCTAGTTTTCATCTCTTAGGTTACTCGGATTCGGACTTTGCCGGATGCCGTGTAGACCGCAAGAGTACCTCCGGGGGTTGCCACTTACTTGGGCGTTCCCTAGTTTCTTGGTCGAGCAAGAAGCAAAATTCCGTGGCTTTGTCCACCGCGGAGGCGGAGTATATAGCGGCCGGTGCATGTTGTGCCCAAATCCTATATATGAAGCAAACCCTCTTGGACTTTGGAATTAAGTTTGGTTGTGTGCCTCTCCTTTGTGACAATGAAAGTGCGGTTAAGATAGCTAGAAACCCCGTTCAACACTCCCGCACTAAGCACATTGATATTCGCCATCACTTCTTGCGGGACCATGAGGCTAAGGGAGAAATCTCTTTGCAAGGTGTTAGGTCCGAAGAACAATTGGCGGATATCTTCACCAAACCACTTGATGAGAAAACTTTTTCTAGGCTTAGAAGTGAGTTAAATGTGCTAGATGCATCTAACGTCATGTAAATTGCCATGTTCATGTAAGGTTGCATGTCATATAGGTCTTGCCTAACTCCCAAAGGATAGGGGTGAGCTAGAAATAGTTTTTCCCTGAGGAAGCCTTTGGAAGGTTTAAACTTGGCAAGATAGATTTATTTTATGCCTTGCATGATCCCTGCCATATAAACTTGCACTCATTTAATCTCTTGCACTATAATTTGTTTGGCATTGCATACGGTAGAATTGTCACAAAGGGGAACCCACATCATGAGAAGGAGACTTGTTTGAAATGCAATATCTCAACTCATATGATGTGGAAAGAGCAAAATTCTAAAGGAACATGCTTTAATGAGATAGAAGTTTTCATACTCTACCTCTCAAAGCATGGGCCTTACATCTTATTTGGATATTTTTTTTCCTCTATTTTTTCTCGGTGTTTCATTTGCATTAAGGTCTAGCCAAGCTATTGGCATATTAGCTTCTTGAGGGGTAAGGGGTTGCCCAAAAAGTCCTAAGACATGTGTTTCTCTTTGATTGCGTGTTTGGTCAAAGGACATATATGGGCATTCTTAGTTTTTCTGTAGTCATCGGATTATCCGATGCTAGGGTCAGCAGCTACATCGGATCAATTGGTGCTTCAGTTCAACGAGCAGATCAGTCAGAACCAAGAAATCGACCGATGAGTTCATTTCAGGAAACATCGGAGCATCCGATGTTCAATCCTCTGTTACCCTGATGAATTCGACCGATGATCGACGTAGCAACGTCGGATCATCCGGTGTGCAAAGAGAGTTTTTGGACTAACTCTCTGTTGAACTCGACCGATGACCACCTCCCTTGCGCATCGGTCGATCCGGTGTTCGCGTAACGGCTAGGTCATCGGGTTCCTATTAAAAATCGTACGGCCGCCGCTTCGACTTCCTCACTCCGCGCCGCCACCCCTTCATCGCCGCGCCTCCTCCGCCGCCTCGTCTCCCGCACCACCGACGCGCCTCCAGCCGCCGCCGTGCCTCCAGCCGCCGCCGCGCCTCCAGCCGCCGCCGCGCCTCCAGCCGCCGCCGCGCCTCCACCGCCGCCGCGCCTCCCGCGCCGCCACCTCGGGCCGCGCCGCCGCCGTCGCCCCTGCCGGCTGCCGGCATCGCTGCCGCCGTCGCCCTCGCCGGCTGTCACCACCGCCGCCGCCGTCGCCCCTGCCGGCTGTCGCCACCGCAGCCGCCTCGTCGCTAGGGTTCCCACGAACCACGCGACATCGTCAAAATCGCTGCGTCGCCGTTCGTCGTTCATCCTTTTCGTCGCTAAGGTTTGTTCCGTGCCGTGCGACATCCGTCATTGTTTCTCATCGATCATCTTTTCGCTAACCCTTGCCCTCTCTTTTGCATCAAGATGGGCCGTGATCGCAAGGACAAAGGCAAGGCCATCGAGGAGCCCGCAGCGAAGAAACAGAAGCTCTCGAAGGAAGCTCGCCGGGCAGAGTTGGCCGCTCGCGCCGCAGAGGAGCGTGAGCGCGGCCGTCGCGGTTCCTTGCAGATCCGCGAGTCTCGGCAGAGGCAGCAGCGGCCCACAGTGCAGCTCGTGCCGCCCACGACTCTGAGGACGAGGAGGAGACTGAGGTGACGCCACTGGTTCGCCGGCGCACCGTCAGGACCCGAGGGGGAGGTCAGACCCCCACTGCGAGTCAGCGTCCCACTGCTGCCGACCGCGCAGAGGATAGAGAGGCCCAGAGGGCCATCTACGAGATGGATACCGCTGCCAGAGTTGCTGAGGATGTCAGGCTTACAGATTATCGCAAGCTCAAGGCAAAACAACTGAAGAAGCTCAGATGGACAGTATTGCCAGAGGAGTGGTTCCCGCAGCCCAGGGACACTAGGGTTGATCCTCGCTTTTGGACCCTGACACAGGCGTCCCTGTACGAGACGTACAGGCGTCGGGGCCATAAGCTGTTCCAGCACACCTACATCGACTGGAATCAGCTTGCCACAGCAGTTGGCCACGGGATCAGGCCGTTCTTCGAGAGGTACAGAGGCCTTGTGGACCTGCTCTCACGCCAGAGGAGCGCTTACGTGGAGGAGTGGGTTCGAGTCTTCTACGCCACTCTCTATATCTCAGAGGGTCGGCGCTCGATCCACTTCATGTTTCTGGGGCAGCAGCACACCGTGTCTCGAGAGCGACTGGCACAGCTACTTGGAGTGGACACGCACCTCACTTGCCTACACGAGGTGGTCTACGGTGGAGCCGACCCGCCGAGGAGGCCGCTGACAGGGGGAGTGTCACCACCGTTTGAGGAGATCAGAGGTCTGTTCACCGCTCCGTTCACGCCAGACCAGCCGAGGGTGCCAGCTCTCCTCACTCCAGCCGCTCGGACAGTTCACCACATTCTCAGGCGTACCCTTCTACCGAGGTCCGGCTACCTAGAGGGCTTTACGAGCCTCCAGCAGACCATCCTGTTCTATGTGATGAACGGGATGGAATTTGATATCGTGGACATCTTGATCTGCGAGATGGAGGACGTGATCACTGACGGAGTCGGGATGTTGAGGCAGTTGGTCTACGGGCATTGGATTTGCCGTCTGCTGTTCCTGCTAGCACCTGAGGACTCGCCAGCCACTGCTCCCCTGACAGAGCTCCACGCCACTCGGTTCGGCCACTACCGAGTGCCTACTCCTGGAGATCGCCGCCTTGGCCGTCCAGTCGAGCGTCAGGTCAGAGCTCGTCTCTCTGAGGAGGACTGGACCGAGTTAGCTCAGGAGGATGAGGCGCTCGCTCAGGCTGAGGCTCAGGGAGGTGGACTTGAGCACGTGTGGTCAGACAGTGACACCAGCGACAGTGTTGAGGAGTACTTCCCTCCTCCGCCTCCTTCTCCGAGGCAGCACGACGCGGAGGCGGGAGTTTCCACTGCTGCACCACCGACGCCTCCACCAGTGTCAGAGGCTCAGGTGTCCCAGCCGTCCGAGCTCACCACACTGCTCCAGCAGATGGTCGAGCAGCAGCGGCAGGACTGGCTTGCAGCCGAGCAGGCCAGGGCAGAGCAGGCTGCGCAGCTCGCAGAGCTTCAGAGGCAGCAGACAGAGATGCAGCTAGAGATGGCTCGCCAGAGGCGCGAGGACACGGACCGGTTCACGAGCTTGGTGGATCAGATGCACCAGAGGACCCTGGACCAGCAGCAGCAGACTCAGCAGGCTATGATGGGCATCCTGGGGTTGATCACCAACCTCTACCAGCAGACCGGGATAGCCCTTCCGCCCCAGCAGCCGGGTCTTGGTCAGGCTCCAGCAGCTTCTCCACTGGCACCCACTGCAGCTCCAGCACCGGCGTCGCCTGTACCGAGCTTCAGCATGTCACCTCTTCTAGCCTCGTCAGTGCCGTTCCAGTTCTCACCTCTACCGGCAGTACCTTCTCCACCGGCGCCAGCAGCACCAGCAGATCCCCCAGCGGCGCCAGCAGCCCCAGCAGCGTCAGCAGCTCCAGCTCCTCCCGCTCCAGCGCCAGCACCTGCGACCTCCACCTCGAGCAGCTCCGACGACAGCACCGCCGACGTCGACCGCTTCACCGTCGCCCCGAGCGCTCCGGAGTCCTAGGTACTCCTCTTCCCTTTTTGGTGTCTTGATGCCAAAGGGGGAGAAGAGTTAGAGTTAGGGGGAGTGTCTTGGGCTTAGGGGGAGTGCTAGTTATCTATTTGCTTTCAGTCTTTCTTGTTATTTGCTTCTATTTGAGACTTGATTGTTATCATTTGCTACTATTTGTAATTCAGTATGCTACTTCACTCTTATGATTTATATTTGATCACTGTTTGAGCCTCCGAGCTCCTTGTGTTGCATGTTGTTCCGATTACATTTCTTTATGAGCATTGCGTTTGCGTTTCAAATTTCATTACTTTTATGCTCTACTCGTTGTGTTGTCATCAATCACCAAAAAGGGGGAGATTGAAAGCATCTAGGCCCCCACGAGGTACGGTTTCGGTGATTAATGACAACCGTTATTTACTACTAATGAGTTTGTGGATGCGAGGTTTCATGTACAATGAATCAAACGTCTATCAATCAATCATAAATGTCATCTACTGCTCATTGGATGCAAAAGGAGACCCCTCAACGAACTAACCTAAGGGGTTAATCGGAAACAAATGAAGAACTCGTACAACGACGCAACCTTATCAAAATTGGCAACACAAGAAGCTTCATATCCATCAGAAGAGCCATACAAACAAGTGTTCAAGAGGTCACAAGTCCAAAATCCAAAAGATCAGTCCAACTCAACTCGAAGGAAACAAATTGTACACACCGGATCATCCGGTGATCTGAAGAATGACTGCATCGGTCGATTTGGACTCAACAGAAGAAGAAGACCTCAGAATGAAGTACACACCGGATCATCCGATGTGTATCCAGTGAACATCGGATGAATACAACAGTAAGCAAATTTTCTGAAGTGTTCTGAAGGACTGAACACCGGATCATCCGATGATGAAGGCAGATGCACATCGGTCGATTACAACAGAAGCAAATTATCAACTCAACCAGACTGAAGATCTATTCATCGGATCCTCCGATGATGAAGAAGGTGAAGCATCGGTCTAATAACGGTCATTTCTGACAGAATGACGTCAGCTTATCAAATTAGACCGATGCTCATAAAAGGGGGTCATCGGATCATCCGATGTACACAGAAAAAGTAATCAGCCCACTTTTCCAACGGCTAATTCGGTTGGGCTGAGTATTTAACCCCCTCCCACCAGTCATTTCGAAGGGGCTGAACAACAAGAGCACCACTACACATTCCCCAAGTGTCCAAGATTTAGAATACTCATTTTCACACTCTTGTAACCCATTCACACCTCAAGATATAGGCTAGTTCCTCTTAGAGTTAAGCTTGTGTGCGTCCTCTCTGGGTGAGTGGAGACTCTAGAGTAGGGAGAGCCGTGAGAAAGTGCATTCTTGGTGATTGCACTCACCTTGTATCAAGAGGAGAGTGAAGAGATCGCTCCGGAGCTTGCCGAGACCATTGTGGAAGCCCGGAGGATCGAAGTTGTACAAGGCTTGAGCTCCACCTTGCCAAGAATGGCAAACGGAGGAAGTTAGTGGATTCCCTCGTCTCGGTGACTTGGGAGTGGCAATACCCTTAAGTGGGTGCCACAACGTGGACGTAGGTGGATCCTAGTGATCTCACCGAACCACGGGAAAAATCGACGTGTCCCCGTGTCTTCGAGCGTTTGCATTCCTCCTCCCTACTCCCTTTACGATTACGCAATTCTCATTTCCGCACTTAATTCTCTTAATTGCACTATTGGCTTGCTTAGAGAATTAGATTTTACTTAAGCTTTAAATTGACTTAAAATTTGAAGTAGCCCAATTCACCCCCCCCCCCTCTTGGGCATTCGATCCCTACACCTTGCACGATAATTTTACATTAACTTTGAATGCTTTTGTTTAGGTCTTTCGGACAAGTAAAATTAAAATGTCAACAGCTTACACATCATACTGCATTTGACATCCCACAACAAGCTCTGGGCAACACATGTAGCTTCCACGTCTGCATACACATGGCTTTATTTGGAGAGCAACCTAATTGCAATGTATGTGTAAGGGCATTTATTTTACTTTATTACTATTAGTTTGCTAAATCTCATTTTATCGTGTGGCAGCACTATGGACCCGTCTTAAGGAATGCTGAACATTGCAGCCTTGAGCAAGTTAGAGACGTCCTGTGCAGGTTTATCTTTTCTGAAATCATTAATTCAAACAGAGAATTTCATTACCCAATAGAGGATTAGGTGACACTTTGTGTAAATTAGTTACATGTTTATATGGATGAACAATGGAATTCTGTGTAAATAGTTACTTGGTAACCAAGATTTACACTTGTTAGTATTTGATTGGTTAATGTGTGTACACTTTATTAATATTTGATTAGTTACATGTTAAGTTGGATGAACAGGAGACATTTGGCTACATATGTTTCTATATGTGTATGTTGGTGACACAGACAATGTGACTGCCAAATCTTGGCTAGCTCCAGGATGCAACCGGGAACCAGGATAATCAGGGGTGGGGGTACCTAATAGGAGACGTGCGTCTAGCTGAGAGCGTCTCCTGTTAGCGCCGCAACTAACTTGCCTGTAAAGAATTCGTGACGCGCTGTAACAGAGGATGTCTTGGATTATCTAAATAAAGGAGACAAGCTTCCTTATAGCACATCTCAGATAAGTCAACAAATGTGCGACGGGTTGTCATAAAGAACGTCTCAGATCATTCAAAATATCTGGGACGCGCTGCATTGGAGCATGTCTCTCATTCACAATGATGGGCAACGCGTGCCTCACCCGTCTCCAATGACCTCGTAAAGCTCGTCTTTTATGACTTAGTGAAAGGAGACGTACTTCCTTTGAGCGTGTCTCGCACCTAGTCTGATCGGCGACGCGCCTTGGCGCTTGTCTCTGATGACAACGTAATGAGAGACGCGACGACGGAGACGCACGGTTTGTTCGTCTCCCTTCTTCGTTCGGGCACGTCTCGTATGATCCTTTCTTACGTAGTTAAATCTAAGGGTTTTGTGAAAATATCAGCTAATTGTTGTTCGATATCTACATGGTGAAGCACAATATTTCCTTTCTTCAACATTATCACGGAGAAAGTGATACCTATTGTCAATGTTCTTTGTTCTTGAATGTTGCACAGGGTTTTTAGCAATGCAAATGGCACTAGTATTATCACAAAATAGTGGAACACAATCTACATCAGCCCCATTGTCCTTAAGTGTTTGAACAGTCCAAAGAATTTTTGAGCAAGAGCTAGTAGCACCTACATATTCAGATTCGGCTATGGATTGTGCAACAGAACTTTGTTTTCTAGAGGACAAAGCAACAAGTGAATTACCAAGAAAATTACAAGCACTCGAAGTACTTTTCCTATCAATCCTACAACCCCCAAAATCAGCATCCAAAAAATCTTTCAAAGTAACAGTTGAGGAAGAAGGAAGAAAAATGTCAAATTCTTGAGTTCAGTGTAAGTACCTAAGAATTCTTTTGATGGCTTGATGATGTGAAGCACGTGGAGAAGCTTGAAACCGTGCACAAAGACATACGCTGAATTGTAAGTCCTGTCTTGATGCAAAAGTGATCCGATCATGCTTCTATATTCTTTTTGATCCATGGGTTCACCATCTTCAGCTAGTTCAAGTGTCATTATTGTACCCATTGGTGTCCGAAGAGGCTTGCTTTTGTCCATGTTGAAGTGCTTAAGAAGGTCTCTTGTATACTTTGGTTAATGCACAAAGGTACCTTCCTTGGTTTGCTTGATTTGCAGCCCTAAAAAGTAAGTGAGTTCTCCCATCATACTCATCTCAAATTTTGAACTCATCATAGCTGAAAACTTGGACGCAAGATCATGAGAAGCACAAACAAAGATAATATCATCCACATACACTTGAACGAATAATGAGTCATTGCCATGCTTAAGCACAAAAAGAGTTTTATCAATCTTGCCCATGGTAAACCCCTTCTCAAGTAAGAGTGTTTTTATCCTATCATACCATGCAAGGCTTGTTTTGTCAATGCTTGTTTTAGACCGTACAAGGCTTTGCGCAGTTTGTAAACATGATTAGGAAAAATTAGGATTTTCAAAACCCGGTGCTTGCTTGACATAAACCTCCTCATCTATGTAGCCATTAAGAAAACCACTTTTAACATCTGTTTGATATAACTTGAAACCTTTAGATGCAGCAAAAGCTAACAAAATTCTTATGGCTTCTAATGTAGCAACAGGAGCAAAAGTTTCATCAAAATCGACACCTTCAACTTATGTGAAACCTTGAGCAACCAACCTAGCCTTATTCCTAATGACAACCCCATCCTAACTTTATTTATTTTTAAACACCCATTTAGTTCCAATTAGAGTGTGACATTGAGGTTGAGGTACAAGTTTCCAAACATTGTTTCTTTTAAAATTTTCTAACTCTTATTTCATGGCAATATTCCAAGATTCTTTAATGAACGCGTGTGATATTAGCGCTAGTACCTGGGCTAGCTTCATCAAAAGAAACCTCACAAGTCTCCACAATTTTGTTAGTGTCAAGTAAAAGCACATGGTAGCCTCTAGTATGATATGGATAACTGTGATGCCCGGTTCCAAAAACTGAACCAAGCTAACGCATATGTGTGCCCAGGATGTTCATCACACATATACGAGTGTAATCACAAACGATATACAGATAATTACCATAGAACAAGATTAATTATCAAATTTTATTACACAGACCATATTATCCTCGAATACAAACTCTAATGAATATTAATGACAAGTTCAACTAATGCAGCGGAAATAAACTAATTAAGCAACTAAGCAAAAGGGATAGCGCAACTCCATGCAACACCACAGGCAAAGCTTACGGTAGACACGGCATAGAACTACGCATTATCGCCATTAAACTCACAATCCTGACCTGCAACTGTTGGGGGGGATTGCAAGAGTGAGTACATGTCATACCCAGCAAGTGTGGAAAGTATGACATGTGGCTGATTCAAATGACGAATGTAATAATGGCTAAGTGCTGAAAAGTACAGTAAAACATTTGAAAAGCAATGTATCATATTTATGTGAAGTAAACCCATCATAAACCATGTAACCATCATGATACTAGTCCATAAATCACCATTACCAATAACCATAATCAATGTCATAAACCATAATTCCATCTCATAACCATAACCATAATCATAATAACAACCATAACCATTACCAAACCATAACCATCCCAATTACCATCCCATTACCAAATTCCCTCTAATCATGTAGGTCATCCAGGCGCTCATAACCGGGAGGACGGCTATCATGATAGTTTTAATACTCTGCAGAGTTTGTACCACTTTGCCCACGTGTTTGTGATTTCATCACCCATCGGCGACTAAAGAACCTCCCTTATGCCAATTACACTTCCTTTGTTGTATGGCCAAGAGATCACAAAATAGCCTTTACAAAGGGATTACTAGCCTATTTAGACCCCACTGAGGTTTCACCGGTGGTGATGCCTCTAACTGAGCACATCTTCAACCAAGAACCCAATCCGACTACCCCTTCTCCGAGCATCCACAATGCTCCAAACAGCACTAGCAAAGCCATAATTAATCAGCTATGCCGCACCCATACTTGGCCTCGTGGTGGCACTGTAGTCCTGGCCTATTCTCGCATGAACCGGTCCTTAGATCTAAAGCAAGCAAACCACCATAACATTCAACCCATCCACATACCAGGCTTGCTTAGATCACCCATCGTATTGACCAGTTCACATTAACCAGAATATCATTGATGCATAATTAAATGTGTAGTGTTGTTTGCCATCCCAATTAATTAAGCAAAGCAAAAAGGTAAAAACCCTTCCCGACTCTCTACCATAAATTCCAGGTGACAAGGGTGGTTTAACAAATCTAGTAAACTTCCTACCATAGGATTCCCATCAAATTGACACAAGCATGCAGTTTTGCAAACAAAACATTTATTTTAAAACAGGATCAATATGCTTCAAGGACACTTGCCTTGCTCCGGCGGATAGGGTTGCTCAAGCGCTTCGAAGTCTTGATTCTGAAAATCCTCGTATGCAGCCTCTTGAGCACGTTCCTCTACGCGTGATCACACATACAAGAAAATACATACAAATCAACATGATGCACACACATTAATCAACATGTGATGATATGCATGCATGCAAAGATCAATTATTAATTAACTATGGTTGTTTATTAATTAGATGCAACTAGTTCATACGTGTTCATATGAGTTTACGGGGGTTTTAGAATGGATTAATGCTGCTGAAAATAAAAAGACGATGCAACTAAAATCAATTCACGTCTATTAGATTCAATATGGTCGCTAAAATTCGCATCGGGAACGAATCCTACCGTAGGTGCCATGGCTTCAAAGATCGCGGGATGATGATGACGTGTAGACGAAGTAGATGCGCAAGGACCTCCGACGGCACGACGACGGCGATGATCTCCGGTGGACGGCGGCACCCTCCTCTTTTTCTTCCTCTTCTTCCCCTCTTTTTTTTCTTCCTTTTCTTCCCCTGGCGGCTGCTCTGTTCTTCCCTATTTTTTTCCTACCGGCGGCTAGGGCTTCCCTTTTTCTTCTTCTGGCGGCGCTGCGGTTCCTGGGATCGGGAAACACGAAGTCTCCGTGGCTTTTTATAGCCAGCGGCTAGGGCCGGCGCTGGGAGTTACGCGCGGGACGCGTATCGCGCGGGGTTGGCGGGGCCCAGGCGCGGGGCTCAGCGCGCGATCGAGGCGGGATTGGCGGGAGCGGGGCCAGGGCGCGGGAATCGGGCGGGAGTTGCGGTACAGGCGAGGCGCGTCGGCTGCGTGGCGCTGGGGTCGAGCGAATCGGGGCGTCGGGGCGAGCGCGGGGCAAGCGGCGGGTGGGGCCCAGGGGTGTCGGGCGGGCGCGCGCGGTCGCGTGGCGTCGGTAAGGCCAGGCGGCTGGTTCGGTGCTAGCGCGCCTGGCTGGCGGGCCGGTCGGGCGGCCTGGCCAGCCCGGTGGCGCTGGGTTTTTTTTCTTTTCTTTTTTTTTATATTATTACATTATTATTTATATTTTATTTATTTTATTTATCTTATTCATTTTATTTATTTTATTTTATTTTTATATGTTATTATTATTTTTATACTTATTCCCTATTACAAGTTTTAGGCTATAGTTATTATTTTCTTTTTCTTCTTTTTGCTACACCATATATGTATGTTTTATCTTTTATTATCTTTCTTTTATCCTACTAATGTTTAATGCATGATCATGTATGCAATGCATGATGCGAAAATTAAGGGTGTTACAAACCTACCCCCCTTAAAGTGAATCTCGCCCTCGAGATTCGATAGCGTGGAGAAAAGGTGAGGGAATTCTGCCTTCAAGTCTTCTTCACGTTCCCACGTAGCTTCGGCTTCTGTATGGTGTTTTCATTGCACTTTGCACCAACGGATCCTCTTATTCCTTGTGAATCCAAAACAATGAGGTTGGCGGAGAAGTCTACCCCCCCTTATTCTAAGGCTTATTTTTGGACATACTATATTTGTCCTCATCTCTCTTCCAGGAGACTTAACCAATAGAGTAAACTTCATATGAGAGATAGGCAAACTATACTTGGCAACATACTTTGATGCAATGAATGAATGTGATGCTCCAGAATCAAATAACATAGTCGCGGGGTTGGAGTTGGCGAGAAACATACCAATGACCACGTCATCCGCTTGTTGAGCATCCTCCGTAGAGACATGGTTCACGTTGCCACGAGCAAAATTCTGCTGTCCACGGTTCCCTTGTGGTTGTCCTCCATTAGGTCTTTGGTTTTGCCTCGGTGCATTGCTTCCTTGACCAATGCCCAACTTAGGACATTGATGCGTAAAGTGTCCAGCTTCTCCACAATTATAGCACTTCTTAACTCCACCAAAATTATTGGGACGAGCTTGGTTTTGAACATTGGCTCCAGGAAAATCAGCACGAGGTGCATAAGGCATCGGAGGCCTAGGTGCTTGCACGACAGGGCGCTGCTGCACAAACTGAGTTGGGTGTGGTGCATAACCAGGGCACTGAGCAGGAATAGAGGAGCTGTAATGAGGCGCATTGGGTGGTGCAAGACGAGGGCGCACATTACTTCCTTGTTGCTGTCCTTGATATGGCGGCTTCCTCTTGATTTCTTGCTCCATCTCACGGATCTTGTTCTCAACCACAATTGCTTTGTCCACAAGCTTCTGAAAATTTGCATAATCACAATTGAGCAATTGCACCTGGATCTCATTGTTCAAGCCCCTCATGAGCAAGTATTGTTTCCGGCTGTCCCGACTAACATCCTCAGGCGCATATCTTGAGAGTTGAGTGAACTTATTGAGATATTCACTCACGCTTGATTTTCCTTGTCTCAAGTTCTCAAATTCTTGCCTCTTCAAGATCATAACACCTTCCGGCACATAATGAGAACGGAAACTCTCCTTGAATTCCGCCCAAGTGATCCTCTCTTGATTCTCATGAGCATTGCAATAAGCATCCCACCAATCTGCAGCTACTCCAACGAGTTGATGAGAAGTGAACAATACCTTCTCCCGGTCACCGCATTGGACAATAGCTAGCTTCTTCTCCACGGACATGAGCCAATCATCCGCATCCATAGGGTCAGCAGCTTGAGCAAAGGTTGGCGGCCTAGTCCTCATAAACTCTCCCAATCGGTTATGAGGAGGCGGGGGTGGCGGTGGAGGTATGTGGGGCTGATTGTTGATATTGCCAGCCTGCAGCTGTCCCATTGTTTGTATCATGGTCTGCATGAGCTGGTTTTGCATAGCCAATAGCTGCTCAATGTTGATAGCTCCATGAGCAGGTCCTTGTCCATTGTTGTTTTGAGGTACTCCATGGTTCTCTTCCTCACCATTGGCATCCCTCTGGTTACGAGTTCTCACCATCTGAAGAAGAGCAATAGGTAAGAATTTAGAAACGTCCCCAACTATATGCATCAAGGGATATGAAGCTAACCAACTGGCTATACTAGCCTAGGTGGACATGGCAATGCTAAAGCATCCCAAAATCCGCTATTAAGCACACAAGCAACCAATATATATAGCAAACAGCACACCAACAAAATCAAATCAATTCCTGAGTGCTCCTATGTGCTCTAAAGTGTCCATTCTATCTAGGTTGCGTCCTACGGTCAACCTGTGGCTCTGATACCAATCTGTGACGCCCGATTCCGAAAACTGAACCAAGCTAACGCATATGTGTGCCCAGGATGTTCATCACACATATACGAGTGTAATCACAAACGATATACAGATAATTACCACAGAACAAGATTAATTATCAAATTTTATTACACAGACCATATTATCCTCGAATACAAACTCTAATGAATATTAATGACAAGTTCAACTAATGCAGCGGAAATAAACTAATTAAGCAACTAAGCAACTAAGCAAAAGGGATAGCGCAACTCCATGCAACACCACAGGCAAAGCTGACGGTAGACACGGCCTAGAACTCCGCATTATCTCCATTAAACTCACATTCCTGACCTGCAACTGTTGGGGGGATTGCAAGAGTGAGTACATGTTGTACTCAGCAAGTGTGGAAAGTATGACATGTGGCTGATTCAAATGACGAATGTAATAATGGTAAGTGCTGAAAAGTACAGTAAAACATTTGAAAAGCAATGTATCATATTTATGTGAAGTAAACCCATTATAAACCATGTAACCATCATGATACCAGTCCATAAATCACCATTACCAATAACCATAATCAATGTCATAAACCATAATTCCATCTCATAACCATAACCATAATCATAATATCAACCATAACCATTACCAAACCATAACCATCCCAATAACCATCCCATTACCAAATTCCCTCTAATCATGTAGGTCATCCAGGCGCTCATAACTGGGAGCACGACTATCATGATAGTTTTAATACTCTGCAGAGTTTGTACCACTTTACCCACGTGTTTGTGATTTCATCATCCGTCGGCGACTAAAGAACCTCCCTTATGCCAATTATACTTCCTTTGGTGTATGGCCAAGAGATCACAAAATATCCTTTACAAAGGAATTACTAGCCTATTTAGACCCCACTGAGGTTTCACCGGTGGCGATGCCTCCAACTGAGCACATCTTCAACCAAGGGCCCCCTCTTGAGCCATTCGGATCCCAGGGTAGTCCCACCAATCATCAACAAACCCAATCCGACTACCCCTTCCCCGAGCATCCACAATGGTCCAAACAGCACTAGCAAAGCCCTAATTAATCAGCTACGCCGCACCCATACTTGGCCTCGTGGTGGCACTGTAGTCCTGGCCTATTCTAGCATGAACCAGTCCTTAGATCTAAAGCAAGCAAACCACCATAACATCCAACCCATCCACATACCAGGCTTGCTTAGATCACCCATCGTATTGACCAGTTCACATTAACCAGAATATCATTGATGCATAATTAAATGTGTAGTGTTGTTTGCCATCCCAATTAATTAAGCGAAGCAAAAAGGTAAAAACCCTTCCTGACTCTCTACCATAAATTCCAGGTGACAAGGGTGGTTTAACAAATCTAGTAAACTTCCTACCATAGGATTCCCATCAAATTGACACAAGCATGCAGTTTTGCAAACAAAACATTTATTTTAAAACAGGATCAATATGCTTCAAGGACACTTGCTTTGCTCCGGCGCATAGGGTTGCTCAAGCGCTTCGAAGTCTTGATTCTGAAAATCTTCGTATGCGGCCTCTTAAGCACGTTCCTCTACGCGTGATCACACATACAAGAAAATACATACAAATCAACATGATGCACACACATTAATCAACATGCGATGATATGCATGCATGCAAAGATCAATTATTAATTAACTATGGTTGTTTATTAATTAGATGCAACTAGTTCATACGTGTTCATATGAGTTTACGGGGGTTTTAGAGTGGATTAATGCTGCTGAAAATAAAAAGACGATGCAACTAAAATCAATTCACGTCTATTGAATTCAATATGGTCGCTAAAATTCGCATCGGAAACGAATCCTACCGTAGGTGCGATGGCTTCGAAGATCGCGGGATGATGATGACGCGTAGACGAAGTAGATGCGCAAGGTCCTCCAGGCACGACGACGGCGACGATCTCCGGTGGACGACGGCACCCTCCTCTTTTTCTTCCTCTTCTTCCCCTCTTTTTTTCTTCCTTTTCTTCCCCTGGCGGCTGCTCTGTTCTTCCCTATTTTTTTCCTACTGGCGGCTAGGGCTTCCCTTTTTCTTCTTCTGGCGGCGCTGCGGTTCCTGGGATCGGGAAACACGAAGTCTTCGTGGCTTTTTATAGCCAGCGGCTAGGGCTGGCGCTGGGAGTTACGCGCGGGACGCGTATCGCGCGGGGTTGGCGGGGCCCAGGCGCGGGGCTCGGTGCGCGATCGAGGCGGGATTGGCGGGAGCGGGGCCGGGGTGTGGGATCGGGCGGGAGTTGCGTTACGGGCGAGGCGCGTCGGCTGCGTGGCGCTGGGGTCGAGCGAATCGGGGCGTCGGGGCGAGCGCAGGGCAAGCGGCGGGTGGGGCCCAGGGGTGTCGGGCGGGCGCGCGCGGTCGCGTGGCGTCGGTAAGGCCAGGTGGCGGGTTCGGCGCTAGCGCGCTTGGCTGGCGGGCCGGTCGGGCGGCCTGGCCGGCCGGGTGGCGCTGGGTTTTTTTTCTTTTCTTTTTTTTATATTATTATATTATTATTTATATTTGATTTATTTTATTTATCTTATTCATTTTATTTATTTATTTTATTTTTATATGTTATTATTATTTTTATACTTATTCCCTATTACAAGTTTTAGGCTATAATTATTATTTTATTTTTCTTCTTTTTGCTACACCATATATGTATGTTTTATCTTTTATTATCTTTCTTTTATCCTACTAATGTTTAATGCATGATCATGTATGCAATGCATGATGCGAAAATTGAGGGTGTTACAATAGCCATGAAACATGCTATCGAAACATCTAGCTTAAAATTTATCAAGATTACCATGTTTTTTATCAAAGCATTTATAACCAAAGGCCCAAAAGTGTGTGACACTAGGCCTATGTCCAAAGTGAAGTTCATAAGGTGTTTTTCCAAGCTTAGCATGCAAGAAAACACGATTTGAGACATAACAAGTTGTTGCAATTGCAGCAGCCCTTTCCTAGGAGTTTTATATTCATCAAGCGTAGTCCTAGCCATCTCAACTAAGGTTCTGTTCTTTCTCTTTACGACACCATTTTGTTGAGGTACATAGGGTGAATAAAATTGATGATCTATTCCTTTTTCAGCACAAAAGTTATCAAAAGATTGATTTTTAAATTCAGTTCCATTATCACTTCTAAATTCTTTTAAAGATCATGTGTGATCAATTGATATTCTAAGAAATAAAGTTCTAAATTGACTAAAAGCTTTATTCTTAGATGCCATAAAGTAAACCTATGAGTATCTAGAATAATCACCAACAATTACAAGAACATACTATTTACCTCCAAAGGATTGAACACGTGAAGGACCTACGGTGTCAAGGTGTAAAAGTTGTCCCGGTTCAGTTGTCATGATCATTGTGAGAGGAGCATGTGAACCTGCAACCATCTTAGCATGTCTACAAGAAGAGCACTAAATTATTTGTCCCCTTTAATCTTCTGCAGCCCACGTATGCAATCAAGAGCACTAACACGCGTTAGATGATCAAAGCCTACGTGACCAAGTCTACAATGCCAAAAATATAAGTCGTTTGAATCATTAGCAACTAGACACCTATGTTTAGAGGATGACATATCAAAATCAGCTTTAAAAACTCTCAAACCGAGACACGTTAAAAATAAGCTCACTATTTGAATCTATAGCCTTGTAGTAATGTTTAGTAAAAATAATTTCCAAATTTTCATCTAGCAATTGTGAAACGGAAAGCAAGTTGTATTTCAAATTTTTTACATGTGCCACATCTTTGAAAGTGTAGTGATTATTTACTCCAACCGAACTTTAGCAATTATAGGAGTTGAAGAATTATCGACAAAAGTAAGATTCTTACACGTGACACAAAAGAGAGGGAGGAGAATCAATCTTTGTTACCAGTCATCTGGCGTGAGCAATCTAAATCCATAATCCAAATATTCTCCTTCTTCAAATGTTTAACTTACATAGAGGCACAATACGTCGATGACTCAATGCTGGGGTTAGTCAAAGGGTATTTAGGAATCCAGTACTGAGTCACACGACGTGCAGCAGGAAAAACACACGAAAGCTGAGACAAATTAGCAGGTTTATGAGCCAGAGTTTGAGGATTTTGATATCCAACTACTGACTTACGAGGTTTACATGTGTAGCATGAAAAACAGTAGGATTGGGAGCAAATTTTGCATGTTTTTGACTGACAACAACAGAATGCATGTTCTTGATATTTGGTTTAGCATGTGCAGCAAATGCTACTTGAGAGTTATGAAATCTAGCTTGCATTATTTCTTTTTTCTGTTGTTTAGCTAGTCTGTAACAAAAATCTATGACATGAACATCTCTACCACAGTGGGTACACTAAAATTTAACATTGTGTTCATTCCTAGATGATCAACCAACATGTTTATTGGAAGCCGAATGAGACAGCACCCTTGCAGATTTGTAAACCACTTCTTTTGTTTAGGAACTATTTGAATTAAAACACTTCCTAATGACATTACAATTTTAGGTGGATGTGCCTTAGCTTGAGCATGAGAATCAAAACCTAAACCAGTTTTATCATTGCAAGACTCGGAAGAATTCTGCAGCAAGTTTAGATTCTTATTTGCATTACAAAACCGATCTAATGTCCTATGCATGTCATCAAGTTATTGGACAATCAAGGAAATTTTCACATGAAGTTTTTCCTTTTAATTTGTAATTAGAACAACCTTTAACTTTATTAGCACGTAAAGCATTGTTCAATACAAAAATCTCATTCATAGCATCTTGTAGTTTCGTTTCAAGAGCATCACAAGTAGAACAATGCAAATCAATTGTAGAATAGCCAGCATCTTTCAAGTTTTTATCATAAGTGGAGCAAGCTCTCTGTTCTTTTCAATCTCTAACTCAAGTTTATCAAGTGTGGAGGTGTGTGCACTTCTTAGAGACGATAATTGTTCATATATAAAATCACATGAGGAACAAGAATCATCACTAGGAATCAAAGAGTTCAAATGGTTAATTTCATATTCTAGTGACTCAATTTTAATAGCATTGTCCCTAAGCTTTTTGTCTTTTTTGTAACTATGACAGTAGCACGAGAAGTAGCATTACACATTTCTTTGCCAGTAGGACATACCACTTCATTGTCGTTGTTCTGTTCTACTTCCTTCATACTTGATCTTTGTTTACCCGCCATGAAGCACAAGTTTGCCAAATCATCTTCATCTTCGTCACTTCCTATGTCCACATCGCTCGAGCCAAGTTCTTGAAGTGCGGAGATAAAACTTTTCACCAATTGGCGTCCTGTAAAACCCTTTTTTTCTTGTTGTTATTTACAGAAGAGTGTTTCATCCTTGTTTGCTTTTCATCACGAGAAGTAGTACGTGAAAGGTTAGGGCAATACATGCGAAAATGTCCTGTCTTACCACATTTGAAGAAACTATTGACATTTCTTACGTCACGGATCATCTCTCGAAATAGATGAGGTCCGCAAGCGCACGGAAACTATCGTGTAGCATTTCACCCAAGAGTATTCCCAAGGGCATCGTATTTATCCCAAACGAAGGCAATGGGGTAATGTAAACACTACTCTTATGATCAAGATATGGGATACTAATCAATTATCAGGACAGCGGTAAGTTTATAATATGGGTAGTGTGACACACACCTAAGCAATCTACTCTAAGGGTAAGGATGTCCTAGCGAGGGTTAGACTACGAGACGGAGATACTCCTACTATGCTATAATTACTCATATACATAGCCTAATAAAGTACACATGAATATGCTAATGGTGAATACTAGGGCTCAGTGGTCCAACATATCGGGCACGGGTTTACCCCTAACAATACTAGGCGACTCCCGTCAAGAGCTTGTGGCATAGCCAAATGTTGAGGATTACAAAGGACAGATACGGCTGATACCACCTACTTCCTACCTCTTCAATCCATGGGTCTACGAGACATCCAACACTACTTAACTATCCTAGCACCATGCTAGCATATTAAGTAAATACCTTAAGAGCCGCGGCACAAGCCATCCTAAGGCAATAAACTAAATCATCGTTGAACCAATGTTGGGACCAAGCACTAACATATTCATATTAACATTATCATATTATTACCTAATTAGACTATAGTGGTGGTGTATGATGTTTATGATAACATGATAATGGAATTATGTCTAGATCATAACAACATCTACACCCAGCACATACATGGACTACACAACCAAACAAGGAACGCTTTGCCCAAATATATAAGTAAATAAAGACTAATAATGATATTATTATAAAGCACAAAGTCATAAATACAGGAGAAGATATATGAGCCATATATTTCCCAATTTAGACTTGGGACTAGAGGCTCTCCTCTCTATAGTCTAACTCCACTAAGGACTAAGAGAACTAGTGTATACAATAGAGTGATGCTCAAGTGGTGTGTGTTGAAGTGAGGGATGAGGGGTCCTATTCATATCTTGGAGAAGGGTCGGTTCCCGCCACCAAAAGCACGCGAAGCAGTCACCACTGACTTCTTCAAGACGGGAGGAGCCAACACGTGGAAGCTGACCGAGTTTGGAGGAAAGACCAGGTCGACCGACTAGGGGTATGTGCTTTCTCTATGTGACTTCCAAGTGGGTCCCATCCCTTGATATGGGAGCTACACCGTTGTATGGTCTCAGATACTTCTGTTTGTGGGCCATTTGATCCATGTAGTGCCACATGTCAGTGCTTGATTGGTTGGGATGATATTTTATAGGATCCATCCTCTTGGTTCACTTCAATTCTGTATAAAATACCTGCATGCACCAATTTCTCCAAGTACAAGTGGAAATTGGTTAAATAGAAAGGTGTTGTGTGCACCTTCACATAATTGATTTATATTGACGGGTGAAATTGGTATATAATAGCCGTCAACAAACTCCCCCAAGCTTATCCTTTGCTCGTCTCGAGCCAAGTCAAGACTTTAGGTTGATGATTAGGAGTTGCTAAAATGTTCTATTTTTCAAAAGTACCATGTGCAAAACAAAATACTCTACCTAGTATTGCAAAAATTGGCATGGTACTTCACCCATCTTAAGTTATTATGGGGCTTATGGCATCTCCTATTGATGGGTGGTTGAAAGATAGAACAGCAAATGGAGCACACATAACCTAGAAATCAAATTCCACTCAAATCCTAGAGAGATCAATTTAGATTATAAGTACCTCAATTTGATTCTCTCGGTCTATCCTTTGTGTGTAGTGGAAATATTTCCTCACCAAGGCATTTTCCCTACACACATCCTACTACTAAATAAGGCTTGTATGTGGAGTTTGGTAGGGAATATAGTAGGTATTTTTGCAACACATAATATTGCTAAGTCAAAAGAGCAAGCCTTCGGAGAAATCAATTTAAAACTATTTGATTCAAGACTTGTGCATGTGTGATGGAATGGAGGTGGATGTGGATATTTGAGATGACTCCTATGTATGTAGACTCTCTTATTTTGCAGGGATGAAACATGGCTACTTTTCCTTTCTTTTCTTTTTCTCTCCTTTTTTTTCTCATGCTTATGATGTAAGCATGCATTTTTTTCATTTTTTTGTAGCCATGTCTTCTACTCCTTTTTATGCAATAAACTTGGAGAGAGTACTAAGCATGAAGGGTATGGAGTTTCTCTTTTTATTGTGGAATGATGGTATGATGGAATTTTGCTTACTTCTAGTTTAGAAGTATAGCATGTGCAAATGAAGTTTTGAATTCAAAAAATAATGAATGAAATCCACATAGGTCTATACTAGTTTGACAAAGCTCAATGTGAAGACAAATACCATATGCATAAGGTCTGTCAATGTGATGTATCATATGGCTTTGGTAGGTATTTCCAATCAAATGAGAGTAACTTAAATCTTTTTAGAATTTTCCGAAAATCAAAGTTTCACTTTCAAACTAGGAATAGCAGCCCTATCGCTATATCATATCTCACAACAACTTAGAATAGGTTAAGCTTTTGCTACCCACAATTTCCAAATCAAGGCAAAAGAAGTTTTAGCCAATGAAAGCAATATTTTGGAGAGTAGTAAGTTGTGAACTAGGGACTTAGGAAATTAAAACAGAGCAACTATTTATCATTTCATCTATGTGAATTACAAATCATTCTTACCACACATGTTTTATTTTATTAACCTAACCTATACTACATTATTATTAATCTCTTTTTTTAGATGCAAAATGTGGCGAAAAGAAATAAATTAAATAATGGGATGCAAATGGGATGTGATACAAGTTGCCTCATGTGGGGGTCCTCCCCCAAGCTTGTTCTTGATCAAGGTCTATGCCAGGGACTGAAACCGTAACGATGGATGTAGGCCATGAGGTTGCCCTAACCTTGTTGCAGCATGGCTTTGACATTGGAGGGGTTGAGTGTTGATGTTGGGTTGCCTTCCATGGATTCCACTATTGTGGTCGAGGAAAGTGTTGTCGATGTTTCTCATACACACCTTAAGGTTTTCATAGGTTGGATGTACTTGGTTATTCCATGGCTAAGGTAGTGATAACCCTTAACTACAATGGAATGACATGCACTCAACATGGTTGATTGTGTTCCGTCATTCTTTTGCTGAGGTGTATCATACCTTCTTGCTATAAAGGGATAATTTGTACCCCTCATGCATTGGGTGTGATCCGTCGTTCCTTGGCTAAGGTAATTATACCGTTTAGCCACAAAGGAGTGACATGTACCCAACATGTGTTGAGTACGATCCGTTATTCCTTGGCTAAGGTACAACATACCTATAACCATAAAGGGATGACGTGCACTCAATATAGGTTCAGCGTGATTTGTTGTTCCTTGACTAAGGTATAGAATACCTTTTAGCTACATAGGAACAACTTGCACCCAATATAAATTGGATTTGATATTGTCATTCCTTGGTTAAGGTGATGAGTAGGTGGAAGAAAACAATCTCTCTCGCTCAAGCGTCTTACCACGCTCTTATAAGTGTTCTTACCGACACAGCAGGTGGTGTGGACGGTGAGATGAACCAATGAAGCATGGGGTGATTGCAAAGGTACCTGTTATGCTCAAGAGAAAGGTGGAGCTTGGATGGCACAATATGGTGGCTAATAAGCAGAAAATCGTTAACAGCTAAACAAAGTTGAATAAGTATTCAATGTAGGAAACTGTTGCTGGTCAACTGAGTGCCCTAGAGGCTAGCACAACACAAGGAAGTATCAAGGCAAAAGAAAGACAGAACGATATAACCAAACAAACAGCACCAAGTGGTATAGGCCAATTGCTTTAATATGCGTGCTCTTCACTATTTTTTTTTCTTTTTTCTAATATTTTTTTGATATTTTTTCTTTACTCAGTAGCACAAATATAGGAAGCACACAAATTTGCAGCTCAATTGGATGTAATATACGGCCTATAGAAAATCAAGAAGGTTCTTTAAAATTCATGCTGAAACTTCGGAGGCCGGATAGCCTATCTTCCGAGGGAAATTTTGGCAATCTAATTTCGCCGAACGCGGCTACGTGGCGGAAAATCAGATGCAAAATTTCGCGTAGATGAATTTGAAAAAAAAAAATTTGCCCGATTTCGAGTTCGTATGCGAAAGTTATGGCCGTTTTAAGGTAGGCTGTCCGAGTTACGTTTTTTTGGATGTTGATTCCAACTCGGTTTGAGAACAGAACTCGCAAACGGATACGAAAACGATCGGGAATTTGCACAGAAACTAATGGGGTGGTGTGTGATGATTCAAGGATGAATGGCACAAAGATTTGTCACCTAATCTAGGGCTGGCGATGCGGGAGTTCACGCAAGGCGGCTAGCTAGGGCAAACCGATGAACGTGGTGGATCGGTTTGTTATTTAGGGATTGTGGAATAGGTGTCGAATTGCAAGAAAACAAGGACGAAACACGATAACTAGGATCAAAAAACACAAAGCTAAACCAGCAACAAGACTCAACCACACGAATGCGAACTCAACAATGCAAACTGAAAAACGAAACTGCAGGCACTATAGTCTGGGAAGCGGTAAAAACGATCTAATTTTTTTTTTGTGGCTTTTTTGTGGACTCTAGGTACAAAGCAAAATCGATCTAATAGAAGGAAGGAAAACAAAGATACCTCACGGGCAACCTGGAAATCTGATACCAATTGATGAGTAGGTTTAGGCCCGATCTTCCGAAAGGTATGTCGATTGGGGTGGAGAACTCGACGTTGATGATCTGCGGCACTCGAGCGGTTCGAGTACCCCTGCAATCACTACACCACGGCTCCGTTGGTTATCAACCATGCTGCACACGCTTGACCTTGCCAAGAAGGCTAATCCCTGCAAGTGCAATCGAGAACACGAGCAAGAACGTAGATGACACGATCGGAAATCGCGAAATTGGGGTCTCACAAACCATAGAACGGCGATATTATTGATCTAAGCAAAACCCACCGAATATGACCGGCGGCTGCAGTATTTATAGGCTATGGTTCGACCAAAACACGATTAGACGCGTCCCTAATGGACTCTTACGAGATACAAGGCCCAAAGGCCCGATTCGGTGGCGCAGCACCGGACAGAAATCTGGACTCGACTTGTTTCGACGATTCCCAATGACTCCGGAGGAATTTTGAGGTGGTACCAGAACCATTGGAAATTTCATCTTCTCCTCTTTCCGTGCATATGTAGAACGTCGAAAACGGAGTCCGTATGCCTCCTGGGCGTCTGTTTTAAGGTGGACTGCTCCTGGACTCCGAGTTGAACTCGAGTCCGAGTTGTAAACTGTTTCCATCTACTTGTGGACGTCCCAGGTGGTTCTCCACGCTCCCAAGGCCTCCTTCCTTCACTTGTTTATCTTTTCCATTATTCCTAGTAACAATTAAATCATCACATAGCAATCTATTCACAAACTCACATGCAAAAGAAGTTAAGAACGAATTCACCTGCTGATTTAATAACCGTGTCCGTGCTCTTGTGATTGGTCCTTGCAGTTCAATGCTCGTCTCTGCTGTTGTGATGTCCTCATCATAAGGTACATCATAACTCTTAGCCACAAAGGAATATCTTACACCCAATGATGGTGGCAATTCCCTTGAGCTTCAATGAGTGCTTAGAATAGTTGAGAGCATAATACTCTCACATATTCATAGCAGCCCATTGGTTGCTCACAGAAGGTTTCCATGTCAAACCTTCGGCCTCGTATAGCTATGGTTGTCCTTCGGGCTTAATTTCCGATAGGTAGCAACCATACTAATTTACTCCTGGGCCAAGAGATGTTGAAATGTAATCCTCTTAGGGTTTCCAACAATCGGATCTTCGAATGCTTGTATAGCTATTTTACTCCTGCAACTTCTTCTCTATGATAGAGAGGGATGGTTAGCTCCCGATACTTGTACAAATGAATCTTCGGGTTATGTAACCGAATCTTCATTTGTACGCATGGGGAAAATCAAAACCAAAGACGCATTGGGTCCTATTCCAAGTGTATTCGTGAGCAATGTACGCTTCATTGACAATAGTGAGGCTTTGTGGATAAATCAATTTGCACATTTTCTAATGCTCCTACTCATAGCACTGCAAGTGATACACTATATGGATCCCTTCACCTTGTAAATTTTCTAACCATCATAGTTTTTTTTCTACAAGAGCAAATGTTATCATTTAGATCATGGTAAACAAGACTCTCAATTTTATCCTCCTGAGCATTTTTCATTTATTGCCTAGGAATTTGAATTTTAGTGATCCATGCATTAATGAGTTTCAAATAAAAATTATGGACATCACTTTTCCTATGTAGCTACATACCAATTCAACCATTAATTAATTCCATAAGCATTACCTAGGCAGAAAATGTCTAAGTCAATTTTAGCAATGCTTATGAAATTTTAGGTACTTGTTTAAATTTATCCCAAGTAAGGTGGCATTCCTTTTTTTGAAGAATGAAAATAGAAATGCCAACACTTACTCTCGTGAGGGTGCATAAGAATTAAATGATGAGAAGGTGTAAACCTTCCTTACTAATGTAAGCAAAAGTCATTCAAACCTAACGCAATTCAAACGACGGAAAATTTTAAACTTGTACCTCAATTGAAGATAAGTCTAGGTTGAAGGTCGTTTTGTGAGAATTTCACGACCATGAATTTTGGTGTAGCCTTCATGAATGCAAAATTCAGGTTGGAGTTGAATGGGCTTAATCTTGTTCCTCCATTGGACCACCATCTTGAGCATTCCTCCACCATGAACTCAAAAATGAGATCAATGGGGAGATATGCGCTTGATGGACCTTTTAACCTCTTAACAAATTTTGGCCTAGCTACACTAAAATAAAGAACAAACAAAACAACTCGAAAGCGGGTTATGTTAGCCCAAAAGCATGTTGTACCCTTTGCCAACTTGTTTTCCCAACATGAAAGAACATGTAAATGCATTGAATATTAAGGGAAATATTTTTGGATTGAATTAGAAAGATAAATTCAAGTGGTTATGCCCAAGGTTCATATCCAGATAAATTATTCCCTAATTCAAAATTTTAGTTTTATGATGGTTGGAAATTTTTCCTTCCAACATGCAAGTGTGAAAATTCAAACATGCTAAATGCAAATGAGAAATTCAAATATTCAATTGGGGAAAACAAATATAGGATAACTACCAATTTACCTATTGACAAGGACTCACCCAATCTTAAAGTCCGATGAGTGGGACTTACCTCTGTCCTGTTTAATGCGATGATTTTTTGTCCAATCTTGGAGTTGAAGAAATGGCAACTTCTTGTTTGACATGCCAAAACTCATTTGGAATGTCGGTTGGACATGTGGACTACATGATGGCCCTAGCCTCTCCGACATTTTCATGAAGACTTATTGATGTAGTGACGGATTTTCCCTCTTGAAGATACTCTCTTATGAGCATGGTGAGGCTTGACCTTCTTTGGGACCCATGTATCACTTCGACCTTCTTGATATTCCTTAAGGTTAACTCATACTTTGATTATGGATCAAAATCTTCCTTCGGCATGATGACATGTGGACTCCATAATCAAACAAGAAATGCTTCATCCACAATGTTACTTTCCCTAGGTTGTATGGGCTTGGTCGAAGAGTAGGAGTCCCAACAAGTGATTGTGGGATATCTTTAATCTTGAATGCTCTTTAAATTTCTTGTCCTTAGCCAAGGGATTCATGTTGTCTTGATTTCTTGCTTGGCCATGGACAAGATACTTCAAGTTAGGCTACTTGAACTTAAACCCTTGAAATCCTCATAGCATCCTTGATTACAAGAGTGATGTTGATTCCACCCTTGACCTCCTAGTAGGTGATAGCCATTGGAGTTGTGTTGGGAAGGAAGAATCCCCATGGGTCTTAGGGAAATGATTCCCCAAGTGGCCCATGTTGACATGGGTTTTCACAAATCATGTGAATATCCATTGCTTGAATCATCCAAACACTTCCCTATTAGCTTGATCTTCATGATACTTCAATGGGAGGTGTGGTTCCATAGCTAGCATGTCCACCATGTGAAGTGGTGTGCATGCCAAGTTAAGGGAACTAGAGCATTCTTCAATCCACCCCTTGAGTAGAGACCATATTCTCATCCATGACGAATGAGAATAGGACTCCTTCAACTCCAGCACAAAGGTGCTCATGGATTGATGGACCAACCCATTACATGAATGTTGGATGAGGAGCCAACTATCCACCCTATGGTGGAGACAAACCAAGAAGAACTTTTGGAGCCTCCCCCAAGCTTCGGGATGGATGAATTTGGCTTCTACTAGAAGCTGAAATTCTTCTGCGAAAGGCAATGGTGTTGCCTAGTGGATGTTTGTTGAGGTACGCCTTCAATCGTCTTACAATTTAGCACTAGCGTCCTCGTTGGCCATCCCATGGAATGGGTTAGCCAACACTACCCTGTTTTAACCACAAAAGGAGAAAACAAACAAGGGCAATCATGTCTAATAACTACTAGACCTATAGCTTAATCACAAGTGATAGATATCCTTTACTTCCTTTGCCTACCCCGACAACGGCGCTAGAAATGCTTGTTGATGTTTCTTACATCACATATCATCTCTCGAAAGAGATGAGGTCCACAAGCGCACAGAAACTGTCATGTATCATTTGACCCAAGAGTATTCCCAAGGATATTGTATGTATTCCAAGGGAAGGAAATGGAGTAAAGTAAGCACTACTCATATGATCAAGCTATGGGATACTAATCAATTATCAAGACAGGGGTAAGTTGATAATATGGGTAGTATGACACACACCTAAGCAATCTACTCTAAGGGTAAGGGTGTCCTAACGAGGGTTAGACTACGAGACGGAGATACTCCTACTATGCTCTAATTACTCATATACATAGCCTAATAAAGTACACATGAATATGCTAATGGTGAATACTAGGGCTTAGTGGTCCAATATATCGGGCACGAGTTTACCCCTAGCAATACTAGACGACTCCCGCCAAGAGCCTGTGGCATAGCCGAACGTGGAGGATTACAAAGAATAGATAGGACTGTCACCACCTACTACCTACCTCTTCAATCTATGGGTCTACGAGACATCCAACGCTACTTAGCTATCCTAGCACCATGCTATCATATTAAGTAAATACCTTAAGAGCCGCGGCACAAGCCATCCTAAGGCCATGAACTAAATCATCGTTGATACAATGTTGGGACCAAGCACTAACATATTCATATTAACATTATCATATTATTACCCAATTAGACTATAGTGGTGGTGTATGATGTTTATGATAATATGATAATGGAATTATGTATAGATCATAACAACATCTACACCTAGCAGATACATGGACTTTGCAACCAAACAAGGAACGCTTTGCCCAAGTATATGAGTAAATAAAGACTAATAATGATATTATTATAAATTATAAAGTCACAAATACAAGAGAAGATAGATGAGCCATACCTTTTCGAATTTGGACTTGGTACTAGAGGCTCTCCTCCCTATAGCCTAACTCCACTATGGACTAAGAGAACTAGTGTATAGAATAGAGTGATGCTCAAGTGGTGTGTGTTGAAGTGAGGGGTGAGGTGTCCTATTTATAGCTTAGAGAAGGGTTGGTTCCCACCACCAAAAGCACGAGAATCAGTCACCGCTGCTTCTTCAAGTGGGAGGAGCCAACATGTGGAAGGTGACCGAGTTTGAAGGAAAGACCAGGTCGGTCGACTAGGGGGGGGGGGGGGGGGTCGGCTGACCTGGTAAGTCCTTCAAACGGTATGTGCTTTCTCTGTTTGACTTCCAGGTTGGTCCCATCCCTTGATATGGGTGCTACACCATTGGATGGCCTCAGGTACCTATGTTTGTTGGCCATTTGATCCATGTGGTGCCACATGTTGGCGCTTGATTGGTTGGGATGATATTTTATAGGATCCATCCCCTTGATTCACTTCATCTGTATAAAATACCTGCATGCATCAATTTCTTCAAGTACAAGTGGAAATAAGTTAAATAGAAAGGTGATGTGTGCAAAAAATGACATTTCCTTCACATAATTGGTATCTAACAGCTATCAGCAGCAACATTGAGGTTTGGCACCTCCTCTCCTTCTAGTTCTCACATTTTGCAATGCTTGTGAGAACCGAGTAGAGATGAGTGCATGTTCTTCCTCTGAAAACTCTTCAATCTGTTCAAGTGTTAGAGAGGACAACAAAGCAAGTGTTCCACAAGATGAAGATTGGCCAGAGCTAGGCATGTCACGTTGAGAAACAAATGCAAGAGACTTGCTAGGGTTCTTACATGAGATTATGTCAGTTTCAAGAGTTTTCAATTTAGAATATAGAACATCTAATGTAAGAGTACTCATGACAGTAGATTCATGAATAGATGTGACTTTCATCTCTCAAATTGACATATCTAATGCACTTAACAATTGCCTAGCATTTTCAGCATCTGAAAAATTAACATTGACACTACGCAAGTTGCTGAGAAATTTATTAAAGCGGGCAAATAAATCATCGATGGACTCACCTGGTTGCATCTCAAAATGCATGTATTCCTTTTTAAAAAAATCTTGCCTTACCTCCTTGATCGTGTTGGGTCCTCCGTGGTAGTCGCCAAGTGCTTTTGCTTTCCACACATCTTATGCAGATCGGAGGCATGCAACATGTTTGATGTCACTTTGAGGTAATCCTTGTATGATCAAGTTTCAGGCCTTGTTGTTGTTGTCGACATCTCTCAGATTTGTAGCTGTAACTTGATCGTTTGGAGGCACTTCGTAAGGTTTGTAAACATTTTCCCATATTGCAAAGCCCTACGCTTAGATGAAGGCTTCCATACGTGCCTTCCAAACCTGAAAATCAATACCACTAAACACACGAGGTTTTGCGGAGTATTTCTCCATGATGATTAGTCAAAAACACGTGCAAACCACAAAGATTAGAGAACCGTGGCTCTGATACCAATTGTAAGATAGAACATCACGTGAAAAGCTACCAGATGGGGGTGAATGGTAGATTACAACATTTTTAGCGGAAGCAACAAAAACCCCTTGGCAAAAAATTGATCAGTTAAAGAAATCATGTATGCAACTAATATTAATGTGTTCAACTGTGACAAAACCAATATAGATTGTGAAGAATCATGTCATGAAGACGTCACAACAAGAATCACAAAAATCCATCGAGAAAAACTCAAGTTACGATTGAAAGATCGAACAAAGGTCAATCTTTTCTACCCGAGTAAAAATAGATTTGCAAAACTGCAAAGAAACTCGTGTAGATCAGAAACCACAAATCCAATGACCGTGAAATTTTCACATATCATAGATAATAAAGTTGTGAAGACAACCTAAAAGTAATCACATCAATTGGATATGTAAAACTCAAGTTATGATAAAACCACTGAAGCAAGGTAGTGTTGTGCAGAAACTCGACGAGAAAACTTGTCTAAAACAAGCCGTATGAACAAGGCACAAAAGTTCCTTTAAACTACGATCTTTATTTAATCTAACATATTAGTAACAGCCCAAAATTCGTGCACCATGAGCTCTGGCATCCCTTGCTTATCTAACCAGCCAAGAGGCCAACCCAAACAAAACTAGGACTCGTATCCTACTCAATTTCAACCGAAACGTTCCATAACTGCTCAAGACTCTTCTATACGCTGATAGAAGCAATCTTAAGACTTCCAAACACCTTAGGAATGTATCCCACATTCCTAAAAAAATCAACTTCGTGACCCACACGAAAACCTATCATAACCAACACAAATCTTTCCATATTTGAGTAAAACACGACTCAACTGCTGCCTGAGTCCATAACCAAGCCGGTTGGACCTTTCTGACCAATTTTTTACATCCACATATCTTCACCACGCCTTGGAACCATGTTTCCATCTCCATGCACTCTTTGCACATGTGCAGACACCTTCCAACGACGTCCACGATACCTTCATATGCATTGTATTTTATTCAAACATGTTGCGCAACCTCTAGATCAACTCAACCACAATTCCTCCCAAACATGGTTGTTGAACCTCATCATCTCCCTACGACTAGTTCAATGGATCCCGTCACCAGGCATGTCTTGAACTCAAGCAACACCTGCACATGAATAAACAACCGATACTTCCGTGCACAAGTCCTCGACTTGACTCACGTTAGTTCCAATAACCACAACACCTTACATGAGCACCTCACATAAGCATGTTGCAAACCATAGCAAAATGATATCAGCCATAACCATCAAAACACACCAAAACCTTAGTAAAATAATACTAAGCAAGCTTTCTATAATCCAAAAAGCAAGTTCGAAACATTGCAAGTTAAAAGAAGAACCATTGCAATTTAGCACCAGAGCTTGCCAAAGCTAACCGGACCTTGAGCTGGAGCTTATCAAAGCTAGCAGGACCTAGCGCTGGAGCTAACCAGAGCTAGTCGGACCTAGCGCTAGAGCTAACCAAAGCATGTCGAACATAGCGCCAGAGCTAACCAAAGCTAGTTGGACCTAGCACCGGAGCTATAACCAAAGCTAGTCGGACCTTGTGCTGGAGCTTAACATAGCTAGTGGAACCTTGTGCTGGACCTAGCAATAACATGTCGGACCTAGCCATAGCAAGTCAGACCTAAACATAGAAGTCAGACCTAGCCAAAATATGTATGACCTTACATCGGACCTTGCCGGAGCTCGGACATAGAGTCAGACCTTGTTAAAAGGGTTTTTTGGTAGTATTCAAAACTTTTATCGTCATAGACAATGTATTCAGCACACATAGGTCTCACACATGTCCCAGCTTCATCCATGCTTCAAAGCACAAGCTCTCAACATATCTTCCAATATTTGGTTGGTTCTCTCGAATTGTCCATCCGTTTGAGGGTGATATGCAGAGCTGAAATTTAATCTCGTACCCATAGCTTCATGCAGTTTTTGCCAGAACCTAAAGGTGAATTGAGAACCTCAGTCCGAGAATATTTTCTTGGGTACCCCGTGTTGGCATGCAATTTTCTCCATGTACAACTCAACCACTTGTGCAGTAGTATAGTTGGTCTTGACAGGAATGGAATGAGCTAATTTGGTCAACCGATCCACAATAACCCATATTGAGTCATAACTGGACTCGGTTCGATGTAATCCAACTATGAATTCCATACTGATTTCTTCCCACTTCCATTCTGGAATCTTCAATGGTTCCAATAATTTTGCTGGCCTTTGATGTTCAGTTTTGACTCGTTGGCACACACCACACAAGGCTACAAACTCAGTTGTGTCCTTTTTCATGCTGGCCCACCAATAACAAGTCTTGAAATCCTTGTACATCTTTGTATAGCCGGGATGGATTGAGTAAGGTGAGTCATGTGCTTCCTTTAATATCATTTTCTAAATATATTTTACATTAGAAACAAAAATTCTTTTCCCAAGCAATAAAGTACCATGTATATCCTCATCAAATCTGAATTTTATCCCTTCCTTGGTACTTACCTTAATTTATTGAATTTCCTCATCCTTTGCCTGACCTTATCAAATTTTATCCCCATCTCATTCGCAAATACAAGATTCAACCATTCAAAATCCTTGCATACCTCAAATTGTAATTCCCAAACCGTGAGTTGGTAGCTTACTCCTTTCTGACTCAAAGCATCGGCCACTACATTAGCCTTCCCCATGTGATAGTTGATCCCCACATCATAATACTTAATGAGCTCCAACCATCTTCGTTGCCTCAAATTTAGGTCCGTTTGTGTGAAAATGTACTTGAAACTCTTATGATCCGTATAAATCTCACACCTATGACCAAGAATGTAATGTCTCCAAATCTTCAATTCATGCGCTACAGCTGCAAGTTCGAGATCATGTGTAGGATAGTTCTGCTCATGTTTCTTCAACTGCCTCGATGCATAGTCTACCACTTGACCTTCTTGCATGAGCACACATGCAAGTCCCTGTCTTGATGCGTCACAATAGATATCATAACTTTTGCTCACATCTAGAATACCAACATAGATGCTATTGTTAACCTCTTCTTTAGCTACTGAAAACTGTCCTGACAAGCTTGAGTCCATTGGAATGCTTTTCCCTTCATTAACACTTCAGTCATGGCTTCGCTATTTTGGAAAAGTCCTTGATGAACCAATGATAATATCCATCCATTCCAAGAAATCTCCTTATTTCCTTCAAATTTTGTGGTTGCTCCCATTTTAGCACATCTCTCACTTTTCCTGGGTCAACTGATACTCCTCATCCGGAGATGATATGTCCAAAAAAATGACAGGCACTTGTTGAATTTGGCATATAAATGGTGTTCCCTTATTTTTCGTATTGTGAGCCTTAAATGCTCTTCATGCTCCTCCTCGCTCCTCGAGTAGATCATAATGTCATCAATGAACACCACAACGAATTTATCCAAGTATTCCATGAAGACCTTATTCATGAGGTACATGAAGTATGCAGGTGCATTTGTCAGTCCAAAGGACATAATGGTGTACTCATAAGACCCATACTGTGTCCGTAAAGTTTTTTGCGTATGTCTGACGGTCTAATCTTCATTTGGATGTAACCTGACCTCAAGTCAATCTTGGAGAAAACACATGCACACTTCATTTGATAAAACAAATCCTCGATGTGGGGCAATGTATACTTGTTCTTGATCGTCACCTCACTAAGAGCTTGGTAATCCACGCACATCATTTGGGATCCATCATTCTTATCCACGAATAGCACTAGCGCTCCCCAATGTGAAGAGCTTGGATGAATGAAACCCTTTTCTGGCCGCTCTTGAATTTGCTTCTTTAGCTCTGCTAACTCTATAGGAGGGATCCTATATGGCCTCTTGGCTATAGGTGCATTCCAGGTATCAAATCAATGACAAACTCGATATCACAATCAGGCGGCATACCTGGCAACCCATATGGAAACACATCTGGATACTCGCGGATAAACAGAATTCTCTCCAATGTCACACCTTCCACATGACTCAGCATCGCTTTATCTTTTGGGGTTTGGGCTGTCTTAACTTCAATACGGGTGTCATGCTCACCTGTCAATTGCACAATCCTCTCGGTACATTGAATCACTCCATTGTACTCTCAACCAATCCATACTAAGTATTATGTCTATTCCTTGGGAATCTAGGACGATGATATTCACAAGAAAGTCTACCCCCCTTATTTTGATACTTACTCTTGGACACACTATATTTGTCCTCATCTCTCCTCCAGGAGATTTTACCGACATAGTGTGTTTCAAATGAGCTATAAGCATATTATACTTGGAAACATACTTCGACGATATGAACGAATGAGATACTCCAAAATCAAATAGAATGGTTGCGGGGTTGGAGTTGATAAGGAACATACAATTCATGATGTCATCAGCTTGCTGGGCCTTCTCAGTAGAGACGTGATTCACATTGCCATGAGTGACATTCTGCTTCCCATAGTTGCCTTGTGGTACTCCTGCATTTGGTCGTGGATTTTGCCTTGGGGCACTAGCTTGCAAAGTGTCCAGCCTCTCCACACACATAGCATGACTTGCCGTCCGAAGCACCTGAAAAACTCGGGCGCTGCTGACCTTGATGGTTATTCACCATACTAGGGCGTGGTGCATACGGCGCAGGCTTGTGAGGCGCTTGCATAACAGGGCGTTGTTGCTAGTTTGGTCGTGGAGGATAAGCAACTCAATAAATAGGAGCGGAGGGGTTGTAATATGGCGCATTTGGCGGCACAAGGTGAGGACGGACATTGCTCCCCCGTGGCTGCCCTTGGTATGGCATCTTCCTCTTATTATCTTGTTCAATCTCCCGGACCTTGTTTTCAACCACAATGGCCTTGTCCACCAGCTTCTGGAAATTGGCATAGTCACAATTGAGCAATTGGACTTGAATCTAATTATTTAAGCCTCTCATGAACAAATATTCCTTGCGGCTATCCCGATTGTCGTCCTCTGGAGCATGCCTTGAGAGTTGATTGAATTTATTAAGATACTAACTCACACATGACTTTCCCTGCCTTAGACTGTCCGCAGTGGTACACTGTAAAGCATACTGGATACACTATTTGCAGTGTAATTTAGAGTATGTACTGTAAAAGTAGAAGGAGAATAGTGTATAGTGTATGCTTTAGAGGGCGCTGGTGCAGATAGCCTTAGGTTCTCAAATTACTACCTCTTCAAGATCATAACTCCCTTAGGAACAAAATGAGAACGGAAGCTCTCCTTTAATTCAGCCCAAGTGATCCTCTATTGATTTTCATGGGCATTACATAGCGATTCTCACCAATCCGTAGCTACTCCAACTCGCTGATAGGAAGCAAAGAAAACCTTCTCCCTGTTATTGCACTGGACAATAGCGAACTTCTTCTCCACATATTTCAGCGAATTATCAGCTTCCATAGGATCTGTGGCTTGAGCAAAAGTAGGTGGTCTAGTCCTCATAAACTCTCCCAAGCTGTTATGAGGTGGTGGGAGTGGTGGTGTTGGAGGCATATGGGGCTAATTTTGATTATTAGCCTGCAGCTGTCCTAAAGTCTGCATCACAGTCTGCATAAGCTGATTCTGCATAGCCAACAAACTGCTCTCGGTTGATAGCTTCGGGTCCAGGTCCATTGTTGTTGTTCTGAGGTGCCCCATTGTTCTCCTAATTCTCATTGGGATCCTCCTAGTTGCGTGTCCTTGGCATCTGAAGAAAGAGCAAGAGATAGAAGGATTTAGAAAACGTCCCATATATGCATCAAGGGATATGAAACTATGAAACAACCTATACTAACCTATATGGATGTGGCAAATGCTAAAGCATCCCACAATCCTTTACTAAGCACACAAGCAACATTACATAGCAATCAGCATACCAAACAAACCACAACACTTCCTGAGTGTTCCTATGTCATCTGAAGTGTCCATTCTATCTAGGCTGCATCCTATGGTCAACCTGTGGCTCTGATACCAATTTGTGACACCCGATTTCAAAAATGAACCAAGTGTGATGCATATGTGTGCTCAGGATGTTTAACACACATACACGAGTGCATCACAAACGATATACAGAAAATTACCACATCACAAGTTAATTAAGTACTTTTATTACAATATTCAAATAATCCTCAAATTACAAACTCTAATGATCATTATTAATAAGTTCTACAACAGAAATAATCTAATCTGAGAAAACTAAGAAAAAGGGATAGTGCGGCTCAAAGCAACACCACAGGCAAGTCGATGGCAGCACATAGCCTAGTACTCATCATTATCCTTAGGGTACTCCCAAACATCACTTGAAACTGTTGGCGGGGGATTTGCCATGGTGAGCACATGTCGTACTCAGCAAGTGTGGGAAAATAATGACATGTACCTTAAACAAGGAATGATAGTAAATAATGGCTAGTTGCTAAAAAGTACATTTAAAACAGGTGAAAAGCATCCTACACTGTCTATGTGAAATAATCCCATCATATCCCAAATAATTACCAATTATGAGTCCAACACCATCAATTACTATTATAGCACATCCAATATTCATTATCCATCCATATACCATATTCTTATGATCCTCATTAACCATATACAATTATCACCATCCTTTCCATAACCATAACCAATTCTGAACCATGACCCAACGATAACCTACCCAAATACCAATTCCACTCTAAACATGGAAGTTGTCCAGGTGCTCATAACCGGGAGCACTGCTATCATGATAGTTTTTAACACTCTGCAGGTGTTGTACCACTTTACCTACATGTTCGTGATTTCATCACCTTTCAGTGACTAAGATCCTCTATCATGCCTTATCACACTTCCATTGGTGTGTGGCCAAGAGATCAAAAAATAGCTTTTACAAAGGAACTACTAGTATGTACGGACCCACTAAGGTTTCACCAGCAAGCTTGAATCTTCATTGTCCCACCCACGGGCCCCCTCATGTGCCATGCGGTTCTCAGGGTAGCCCTCCTCGACTCCCATTCCCCGCACCATCCAATGGTCCATATAATACCAGTAGCACACCTAATTATTCAGCTACGCCGCACCCATACTCGGCCTTGTGGTGGCACTGTTGTCCTGACATATTCTTGCATGAACCGGTCCTTAGATCTAAGGAAAGCAAAATCACCATAACATCCAACCAAATCCACAAACCATGCTTGCTTAGATCTCCCAAGACCCATGTTACCAATTATCCATATTCATCAATTCTCATCATATACATGCTCATTAATTCATAGTTAAGCCATTTGGTTGTTTTCCCATCCCAATTAATTAGAGCGAAGCAAAAAGGTAAAAATACCCTTCCTGACACTCTACAACATGTCCCAAGTGACAAGGATGGTCAAACAAGACTAGTAAACACCTATCTTGGGTTTCCCATCAACTTGACACAAGAATGCAATTTTGTAAACAAAACATGTAAAAACAGGATCAAAATGTTGAAGGACACTTGCCTTGCTCCTGAGCTTGATTAGGGTAAAAAGCTTCGAAGCTCTAGTGTTGGAGGTCCTCGACAACACTCTCTAGAGCAACACCTTCTATTCCGTGCAATAGACATACAAAACAGACATTACAATCAATAAATGCTCATATATTACTCAAAATGCAATGATATGCATGAATAATGCAATTATGAGGTAAAACTCATTAATATGTTGATATTAATGTTTACTATCTAGTTCTAATGGAGTTTAACACGTTTGGACAGGAGTTGAATCAATTTAGATTAGATTGGAATTAATTCAACAACTTCAGATTTAGGTGGCCGAACAAGTCCATACTGATGACCGGACTAGTCCGCACTGGACCAGAAAGTCGACCGGACTAGTCCGCTCTGGGACCGGACAAGTTCGTTAGGCTAGGGTTTTTGGCGAATCTCCAACTAGGGTATAGTTTGAGTTGAATTATGGGACCAAGATTGATGTAAAAGACGATCTAAGGTAATTACCGTGAATTCAACAACTCAAGGGTCAAGAATTCGATGAAACTCGAGATCTTGAGCCTAGATCCAAAGAAGATGGAGAATTTGTCGAGAATTAATGATGTCGTCGATGAGTTGAATCCCCAGTAGCAAGTGGTGGGGGAAAAGATTAAATCCGAGTTGGGCACACCGGACAAGTCCGCTAGGAGGCCGGACTAGTCCGTCGGAAGTTAGAAAGTTGAACGAATAAGTCAGGTATCAATATGGACAAGTTCGCTCGCAGGCAAATCCAAGTTCCAGAGAGTTGAACGAACAAGTATAGTGCTAGGACGGACATGTCCGGGGTATGACTTAGGAAAACATCAGAAACATTCTCAGACTAGTCCATAACATTAACGGAAAAGTCCAGAAAGACAACAGAGAGCAAAACTGGACTAGTCTGGGGTCCAAATCAGACAAGTCCGCCCTACACAGGGAGAACAATAGAGTGTTAGACGGACCAGTTTGGGGTAGAAATCCGGACAAGTCCGCACTACAGCAAGTTTTTATTTGCTTGCATGATTATAATTTATTTTAAACTTATTCCTTTTGTGTTGCTTAATGCTAAACATGTATGAGAATCTATGCAATGCCTGATGGAAGAAAATCGGGGTGTTACAGGTTCGCATAGAACCACTGCTTCGCTCTCCCAAGAAGGGAGAAAAGAATAAGCCTAAGACAGACGATGTCAGGAGCGACGTCCTTGATCTTGAAAGTGCTACAGATCTCAAGGAACTGTTTCAGGTGAGCACTTTTATCCTCATTAGCCTTCCCACAAAATGGGTTGGCTTGAACTATAGTGTTTAGGCCAGTCTTGATTTCGAAGTTCACATCTCCCGTGTTAATAGTGGGCCCAACAGGAATAATGTTAGCAGAGGGAGTTGAACACTCACGAAGGGTCTTTTGGGCTATTAGCGTTTTGGTTGTTGGTGCAGAAGAGCTGGTTTACTTTTGTGGCACGAAGCTTCTGAGGTGTAACGACAAGAGGTCAATCTCTCATAAGGGGGTGGGGATCTTCAATAAAGTTATCCAACAAGAGGAAACCAGACAGACACTACCCTGTTTTCACATAAATGAGAAAACAAAGAAGGGTTATCTTACTAAATACCTATTCAGTGTCCTATTTTATTCGCTCAATCATGTAATACTTTAGCTGCCTTCCTCGGCAACGACACTAGTAATGTCTGTTGATGTTTCTTTTGTACAGAAAAAATTCTGCAAATGCATGGAAACTATCGGTGTAGCATTTCCCCTTAAAAGAGTATTCCAAGGGTCATTTATTTTATCCCAAAGGAAGGCTAGGTGGAAGTGTAGCAATCATCAAATGAAAAGGGTAGATTGGTCAAGGTAATGTTCTAGTGAGGTTGGATAATAGATTAGTAGAAGTAATGTGACACACACAGGAGCATTCTATTCTAAGGGGGCTAAATGTTTCTAAGGGAGATTAGACTAAGTGTTAGGATGTTGCTCCTACAATGCCTCTAATACAAATATACATAGCCTAGCATAGATACTAATGAGCATGTCAATGGTGAATCCATATGCTAAGTTGTTCAATACATCGGGCGCGGGCTTACCCCTAGCAATACTAGGGCGACTCCCGTCAAGAGCCTGTGGCATAGCCGACCATGGAGGATTACAAAGGATAGATAGAATTGTCACCACCTACTGCCTACCTCTTCAATCCGTGGGTCTACGGGACATCCAACCCTACATAACTATCCTAGCACCATGCTAGCATATTAATTAAATACCCTAAGAGCCTAGGCATAAGCCATCTTAAGGCAATGACTAACCTAAACATCATTGAACCAATGTTGAGACATATCATAAGTTATTCATATTAATCATCAAATCATAACTTATGAGACCTATGTGTGCTTAATAGATTGTCTATTAACAATAAAAGTTTTGAATATTGCCAGAATACCCTTTTCAACAAGGTCTGACTCAAGGTCCGAGCTCTAGCAAGGTCCGACAATAGGTTCGACATGTTTTGAGTAGCTCCGACAAGGTCCGACATATTTTGGGTAGCTCCGGCAAGGTCCAACGTGAGGTCCAACATGCTTTGGCTAGGTCCGACGCAAGGTCCAAATAGCTTTGGCTAAATCCAGCGTGAGGTCCGATTAGCTTTGGCAAGGTCCGACACAAGGTCCGGTTAGCTTTGGCAATGTCCGGTGCAGGATCGCAGTGGTTCTGCTTTTAATTTGCAATGCTTTAAACTTGCTTTACACTTATGAGAAGATTTTCTTAGTACTTTTGGAATAAGTTTTTGGTGTGTTTTGGTGGTTAAGGCTGGTATTATCTTGCAATGGTTTGCAACATGCTTATGTGAGGTGCTCACATAAGGTGTTGTTGTTATCGGACTAACAAGAGTCAAGTCGAGGACTTGTGCTTGAGAAAATTGGTGTTTATTCATGTGCAGGTGTTGCTTGAGTTCAAGACATGGCTGGTGACGAGATCCTTTGAACTAGTCTTAGGGAGAAAATGAAGTTCGACAACCAAGTTCGAGAGGAATTGTGGTTGAGTTGATCATGAGGTCACACGGCATGTTTGGGTCATGAACAATGCATATAAAGGTGTCGTGGACGTTGTTGAAAGGTGTTTGCACGTGTGAAAGGAGTGCATGGATGTGGCAACATTGTTCCAAGACATGATGAAGAGAAGTTGACGTAATGAATTGGTCAGAAAGGTCCAACCGGCTGGATTTTGCCTCAGGCTGCGGCTGAGGTGGTTATGGTTCATTTACAAAAGGTTTAGAGTTTGTTTTGGTTAGATTTCGTGTGGTCACGAAGTTGAGTTGTTTTAGGAATGTGGGATACGTTCCTAAGGTGTTTGGAAGTCTTAAGATTGCTTCTATCTGCATATGTAAGAGTCTTGAGCAGCTATGGAAAGTTTCGGTTGAAACAGGATTAGAGTCCTAGTTAGGATTGAGTTGGCCTTAGAGCTGGTTATAAAAGCAAGGAAGGCCAGAGATCGTGGTGGGACGACTTTGGGATGTTTCTCTTGTGTTTTGATCAATAAAATTAGTAGTTTAGAGGAACTTTTGTGCCTTGTTCGTTCGACTTGTTTCAGATAAGTTTTTCTCGTTGAGTTTATGCACAGCACTCTGTTGATTTGGTGTTTTTATCATAACTAGAGTTTTACATATCCAATTGATATGATTATTTTTGGGTTGTCTTCACAACATGATTATATACATCTGTGAAAATTTCACGGTCATTGGATTTGTGATTTCTAATCTACAAGAGTTTCTTTGCAGTGTTGCAGATCAGGTTTTCACTCAGGTAGAAAAGATTGTCATTTGTTCGATCTTTTGATCATAACTTGAGTTTTCCTCGACGATTTTCCACGATTCTTATTGTCGTGTCTTGTGACTAGATTCTATATAATACCACTTTTTGCCACAATTGAATACGTTTAGATCAGTTGCACACATAGTTTTTTAACAGATTGATTTTTTGTCGAGGGGTTTTTGTTGCTTCCGCTGAAAAAGTTTTAAAATCTACCATTCACCCCCCTCTGGTAGATTTTTACGTGATCTTCGATCCTAGAATTGGTATCAAAGCCACCGTGTTCTAATCTTTTTGATTCGCATGTGTTTTGACTAATCATTATGGAGAAATACTCCAAGAAACCTTGTGTCTTCAGAGGCATTGATTTTCAGGTTTGGATGGCAAGTACGGATGCTTTCATCTAGGCGCAAGGCTTTACAATATGGGAAAAGGTGTACAAAACTTATGACGTGCCACCAAATGATCAGGTATGGCTACAAACATGAGAGACGTCGACAACAACAACAAGGCGCGAAACTTGATCACACAAGGATTGACTAAAAGCGACTTCGATCGAGTTGCACACCTCTAATCTATGTATGATGTTTGGAAAGCTCTTTGTGATTATCATGAAGGATCCAAAAGTATCAAGGAGGTAAGACAAGACATGTTCAAGAAGGAATACATGCGCTTCGAGATGCAACCCGGTGAGTCAATCGATGACCTCTTTGCTCACTTTAACAAAATTCTCAGCAACTTGCATAGTGTCAACGTTAATTTTTTAGATGATGAGAATGCTAGGCAATTACTAAGTGCTTTAAACATGTCAATTTCAAAGATGAAAGTTACATCTATTCGTGAATCCACTGTCATGAGTACACTTACATTAGATGTGCTATATTCTAAATTCAAAACTCATGAAATTGACATAATCTCACAAAAGAACCCCAACAAGTCTCTTGCATTTGCTTCTCAACGTGACATGCCTAGCTCTAGCCAATCTTCATCATGTGGTGCACTTGCTTTGCTGTCTTCTCTAACCCTTGAACAGATTGAAGATTTTCCAGAGGAGGAAAGACCGGTTTGACGCAAGATGAATGGCGTTGAGCACTTCTCTCTACTCGGTTCTCAAAAGCATTGCAAAATGTGAGAACTAGAAGGAGAGGAAGCATCGGATCTCAACGATGCTTCGAATGTGGTAAGACAGGACATTTTCGTATAGATTGCTCTAATATTTTAGGTCCTACTTCCCGTGATGAGAAGCAAACAAAGTTCAAGTCCTCCTCCACAAACAACAACAAGAAGAAGGGTTTTACAGGTCGCCAATTGGTAAACAGTTTTATCTCCGCACTTCAAGAACTTGGCTCGAGCGACATGGACATCAGAAGTGATGAAGATGAAGAGAATTTGGCAAATATGTGCTTCATGGCGGGCAACTCAAGATCAAGTATCGAGGAGGCAGAACACAATAGCGATGATGAAGAGGTATGTCCCACTTGCGAAGAAATGTGTGATGCTATTTCTCGTACCACTGTTGTAGTTAAAAACAGGACAAAAAAATTAGAGACAATCCTGTTAAAATTGAATCACTAGAATCTGAAATTAATCGTTTAAAATCTTTGATTCCTAGTAATGATTCTTGTTTCTCATGTGAGCTTATATATGAACAATTGTCCTCCTTAAGAAGTGCACACATCTCTACACTTGATAAACTTGAGCTTTAAATTGAAACGAACAAAAATCTTGCTGCACTTAATGATAAAAACTTGAAAGATGCTTGTTGTTCTACAATTGATTTGCATTGTTCTACTTGTGATGATCTTGATAAGAAACTACACGATGCTATGAATGAGATTTTTATATTGAACAATGTTTTATGTTCTCATGAAGTGAAATATTGTTCTAATTGCAAACTAAAAGCAAAAACTTCATGTGAAAGCTTCCTAGACTTGTCTAAGAAACTTGATGATATGAATAGGACACTAGAGCGGTTTTGTAATAGGAATAAGAACCTAAGCTTGCTGCTAAATTCTTCCAATTATTGCAACGATAAAACTGATTAAGGTTTTCATTCTCATTCTCATGCTAAGGATCATCCACCTAAAATTGTAAATTCATTAGGAAGTGGTTTAATTCAAACAATTCCTAGATAAAAAGAAGTGGTTTTCAAATCCGCACGAGAGTTGTCTCATTCGATTTCTAATAATCATATTGCTTGCTCATCTATACATGTAAACAAATTTTAGTTTCATTGTAACTACTGTGGTAAAGATGGTAATGTCATAGAATTTTGTTATAGAGTAGCTAAACAACAGAAAAAGGAAAGAATGCAAGCTAGATCACATAACTCTCATGCAAAATTTGCTGCACATTCTAAACCGAATGTTAGGAACATGCAACATGCTGTAATGATTTGAAAACATGCAAAATTTGCTCCCAAACCTACTGTTTTTCGTGCTACACATGTAACACCTCACAGGTCAGTAGTTGGGTAAAAAAATCCTCAAACTTTGGCTCATAAACCTGTTGTTTTATCTCAGCTTTCGCATGTTGTTCCTGCTGGACGTTGTGTGACTCAGTACTGGATTCCTAAATGCCCTTTGACTAACCCCAATATTAAGTCATCGACGTATTGTTCTTCTATGTAGGTTACATGCTTGAGGAAGGATAACATTTGTATTGTGAATTCAGGTGGCTCACGTCACATGACCGGTAACAAAGATTGGTTCTCCTCCCTCTCTTTTGTATCACGTGTAGAAAATGTTACTTTTGCCGATAATTCTTCAACTCTTATAATTGCTAAGGGTTCGGTTAGAGTAAATAATCACTAGACTTTAAAAGACATGGAACATGTCAAGAATTTGAAATACAACTTGCTTTCTATTTCACAATTGCTAGATGAAAATCTAGAAATTATTTTCACTAAAAATTGCTGCAAGGATGTAGATTCAAATAGTGAGCTTACTTTTAACATGGCTCGGTTTGGAAGAGTTTTTGAAGCTGATTTTGATATGTCATCCTCTAAGCATAGGTGTCTAGTTGCTAATGATTCAAAAGACTTATATTTTTGGCATCGTAGACTTGGTCACGTTGGCTTTGATCATCTCACGTGTGTTAGTGCTCTTGATCGCATACATGGGCTGGCTAAGCTTAAAGGGGACAAAGAAATTGTGTGCTCTTCTTGTAGACATGCTAAGATATTTGCAGGTTCACATGCTCCTCTCACAAAGAACATGACAACTGAACCGGGACAACTTTTCCACCTTGACACCGTAGGTCCTTCATGTGTTCAATCTTTTGGAGGTAAATGGTATGTTCTTGTGATTGTTGATGATTTTTCTAGATACTCTTGGGTTTACTTTATGGCATCTAAGAATGATGCTTTTAGTCACTTTAGAACTTTATTTCTTAGATTATCAATTGATCACCCAGGATCTTTAAAAGAAATTAGAAGTGATAATGGAACTAAATTTAAAAATAAATCTTTTGATCATTTTTGTGCTGAAAAAGGAATAGATCATCAATTTTCTTCACCATATGTACCTCAACAAAACAGTGTTGTAGAGAGAAAGAACAGAACTTTAGTTGAGATGGTTAGGACTATGCTTGATGAATATCAAACTCCTAGAAAATTTTGGTCACATGCAATTGCAACCGCTTGTTGTGTCTCAAATCGTGTTTTCTTGCGTGCTAAGCTAGGAAAAACACTATTTGAACTTCAGTTTGGACATAGGCCTATCGGGTCTTTGGTTGCAAATGCTTTGTTAAGAAACATGGTAATCTTGATAAATTTGAAGCTAGATCTGTTGATGGCATGTTTCTTGGTTATCCATCTCATACTAGAGGCTATCGTGTGCTTTTACTTGACACTAACAAAATTGTGGAGACTTGCGAGGTTTCTTTTGATAAAGCTAGCCCAGGTACTAGATCTAATATTGCAGGTCCAGATCCATATCCGTAGGGGAGAGTATTTTCATCGAAGAAGACGAAGAAGTGGTGATGCTGCCTGAAAATTCAAAAGTAAATGACATTGATCACGCTGCTGATTTTGCACCACTACCAGCACCAACAACTACTGCAGCTGGTGCAGATCATCCTCAAGTCACATGTTCTTCAATTGTGATGAACATGAAGAAGAAGGAGCTTGTGAAGTGTCTACTCCCCTATGCGTCCTCAAAAGTCATCCTCCACAACAAATCATTGGAAGCTTGCATGAACGAGTCACACAGTCTAGGTTTTGTGATCCAAACTCTCACGCTCATTCTGCTTTTGTTGCTTCTTTTGAATCCAAAGATATATCACACTCACTCATTAATGAATCTTGGATTATTGACATGCAAAATGAGTTAGAAAATTTTGAAATAAATAATGTTTGGAAGCTTGTACCTCCACCTCAAGGTCATACTTTAATTGGAACTAAATGGGTGTTTAAAAATAAACAAAGTGAGGATGCGGTTGTGATTAGGAATAAGGCTAGATTGGTTTCTCAAGGTTTCACACAAATTGAAGGTCTAGATTTTGATGAAACTTTTGCTCCTGTTGCTAGATTAGAAGCCATAAGAATTTTGTTAGCTTTTGCTGCATCTAAAGGTTTCAAGTTATATCAAATGGATGTTAAAAGTGCTTTTCTTAATGGCTACATAGATGAGGAGATTTATGTTAAGCAACCAACTGGTTTTAAAAATCCAGATTTTCCTACTCATGTTTTCAAACTGTACAAAGCCTTGTACGGTCTCAAACAAGCCCCTAGAGTATGGTATGATAGGTTAAAAACATTCTTACTTGAAAAGAGGTTTGCCATGGGCAAGGTTGATAAAACTCTTTTTGTGCATAAGCATGGCAATGACTCATTATTCGTTCAAGTGTATGTGGATGATATAACCTTTGGTTGCGCTTCTCATGATCCTGTGTCCATGTTTTTAGCTATGATGAGCTCAGAATTTGAGATGAGTATGATGGGAGAACTCACGTACTTTTTGGTGCTGCAAATCAAGCAAACCAAGGAGGGTACTTTTGTGCATCAAATAAAGTATACAAGAGACCTTAAGCGCTTAAACATGGACAAAACAAACCTCTTCGGACACCAATGGGTACAACAATGACACTTGAACTTGATAAAAAGGAATATAGAAGTATGATTGGATCACTTTTGTACCTCACGACATCAAGATCGGACATACAATTCAGTATATGTCTTTGTGCATGATTTCAAGCTTCTCCGCGTGCTTCAGATCGTCAAGCCATCAAAAGAATTCTCATGTATTTACACGGAACTCAAGAATTTGGCATTTTCTTCCTTCTTCCTCAACCGCTACTTTGAAAGCTTTTTCGGATGATGATTTTGGGGGTTGTAGGATTGATAGGAAAAGTATTTCGAGTGATTGTCATTTTATTGGTAATTCACTTGTTGCTTGGTCCTCTAGAAAATGAAGTTCAGTTGCACAATCCATGTCTGAATCTGAATATGTAGCTGCTGCTAGCGTTTGCTCACAAATTCATTGGATTGTTGAAACACTTAAGGACTATGGGGTTGATTTAGATGGTGTTCCGCTGTTTTGTGATAACACTAGTGCAATTTGCATTGCTAAAAACCCCGTGTAACATTCTAGAACAAAGCACGTTGACATTAGGTATTACTTTCTCCGTGATAATGTTGAAAAAAGGAAACATTGTGCTTCACCATGTCGATACTGAAGAAAAATTAGCTGAAATTCGAAACCTTTAGATTTCACTCGTTTTTGTTACATTCGTAGTGAAATAGGGGTTATGCATCCTCATGTCTTAATTTCAGGGGGGTGGGTTTGAAACTTGTGAATCTAAATTTAAAATAATACGAGCATAGTATTTCATATATATATGACTTTGTGATTCCTTTTACATGCCGAAAGTTCTCACTACATTACTTGTGTTATACATTTTGTAGTTTTTGTCATGACTAGTAATTGGAATAATTACTTACACTAAATCTAGTCGTGATAGAACTTTCCTGCTGTTTTAAACTTGTTGCATGCTCACAAGTGCTTTTAACAATGAAAAATTAATCAATCAACTATCCAAATGTTGAGCTTTTATCATCAAATAGAAAAGTGAAGAAAAGATCAAGAGAATATGCATGCATCACACTTCTTCTTTTGAGATGGCTTATCATTGCACTTAGATATGAACTTGGAAGAAGTTGTGTATGACTAAAACCATGTCCTTGATTGTAAAATGACATATGTTTGGCTTGGTTGGTTACAATAAGGCTGATGCTCATATAATCTCTTGCAAATGTCATATGATCAAAGATTTTGTTTTAAAAGAAAACAAAGATGCAGCAACAAGTGTCATGCTTTCAGGTTTTGATAGTTAAGTTGGTTAGATCATGACTTTCTTAAATTGAAACTTACACTTGATCTCTAGCATGGCTCACACTATTTTATGTATCTCATTGATGTGATAGTGTATGTTACTTGATAGTATGACTTTGATGAGCTTTGTTTTATATGTATATGTTATAATATGCTAATAACTATTGAAATTTCTCTTTTGAACCTTGTTGCATACAATCTCAAAGGGGGTGAAATATGTATAGGGGGAGAAATATTTGTTTTTTGAAATTTCTTTCTCATTTGACTTTAAAAAGAGGGAGAAAATTGTTTTCAAAACTTTTCATGTGAATAAGCCAATGTTCGGATTTTAAGTGTTGTTGCCAAAGCATTTATCAAGGGGGAGATTCTGGGACCTATGTGTGCTGAATACATTGGCTATTACGATAAAAGTTTTGAATATTGCCAAAATACCCTTTTCGACGAGGTCCGACTATAGGTCCGAGCTCTGGCAAGGTCCGACAATAGGTCTGACATGTTTTGGGTAGCTCCAACAAGGTCCGACAATAGGTCTGACATGTTTTGGGTAGCTCCAGCAAGGTCCGACGTGAGGTCCGGCACAAGGTCCGATTGACTTTGGCAAGGTCTGGCGCAAGGTACGATTAGCTTTGGCAAGGTCCGGTGCAAGATCGCAGTGGTTCTGCTTTTAATTTGCAATGTTTCAAACTTTCTTTAAACTTATGGGAAGATTTGCTTAGTAGTTTTGGACTAAGTTTTTGGTATGCTTTGGTAGTTAAGGCTGGTATTATCTTGCAATGGTATGCAACATGCTTATGTGAGGTGCTGACATAAAGTGTTGTGGTTATCGGACTAACAAGAGTCATGTCGAGGACTTGTGCTCGGAAGAATTGGTTGTTTATTCATGTGCAGGTGTTGCTTGAGGTCAATACATGGCTCGGAAGATCCATTGAACTAGTCTTAGGGAGAAGATGAGGTTCAAGAACAAAATTCGGGAGAAATTGTGGTAGAGGTTATCGGGAGGTCACACGGCATGTTTCGGTCAAGAACAATGCAAATGAAGGTATCATGGACGTTGTTCGAAGGCGTTTGCACTTGCAAGGAGTGCATAGACATGGCAACATTGTTCCAAGGCATAACGAAGAGAATTGGACATAAAGAATTGGTCAGAAAGGTCCAACTGGCTGGATTGTGCCTCAGGCTGAGGCTGAGGTGGTTATTGTTTGTTTATGGAATGTTTAGAGTTTTTTTTGGTTAAATTTGGTATGGGTCACGAATTTGAGTTATTTTAGAAATGTAGGATACGTTCCTAAGGTGTTTGTAAGTCTTAATAATTCTTCTATCTGCGTGTGGAAGAGTCTTGAGCAGTTATGGAAAGTTTTGGTGGAAACTGAGTAGAATTAGAGTCCTAGTTAGGATTGAGTTGGCCTTAGGGATGGTTATAAAAGCAAGGGAGGCCAGAGCTCGTGGTGGGACAATGTTGGCTGTTCCTCTTGTGTTTTTATTAATAAAATTCGTAGTTTAGAGGAACTTTTTTGTCTTGTTCGCCCGACTTGTTTCAGACAAGTTTTTCTCGTCGAGTTTCTGCACAGCACTATGTTTCTTCGTTTTTTATCATAACACGAGTTTTACAGATCCAATTGACATGATTCTTTTTTGGTTGTCTTTAAAACTTGATTATATATCATCTGTGAAAATTTCATGGTCACTAGAATTGTGTTTTCTGATCTACACGTGTTTCTTTGTAGTGTTGCAGATCAGGTTTTTACTCAGGTACAACAGATTGTCCTTTGTTCGATCTTTCAATCATAACTTGAGTTTTTCTCGATGATTTTCTGTGATTCTTGTTGTCGTGTCTTCGTGACTTGATTCTCTATAATATATACCAATTTTTGTCACAGTTGAACATATTTAGATCAGTTGCACAAACGGTTTCTTAACAGGTTGATTTTCTGCTAAGGAGTTTTTGTTGCTTCCGCTGAAAAACTTTTAAATCTACCATTGACCCGTCCTATGGTAGCTTTTCATGTGCTCTTTGATCCTACATAACTAATTAGACTATAGTGGAGGTTTGTAGTGTTTGTGATGATAGAATAAGATTGTTATGGCATAATCAAAAACACTACTCCTACCACATACATGGACTCCACAATCAAACAAGAAACGCTTCATCCGAGAATATGTATAAAAGAAGACTAAAGATAACATCTTTATTATGCATAAAGTCACAATACAAAAAAGAATACATGAGAGATACCTATTCTCATTTTGTAATTGGAAAGAGAGAATCCTTCTACTCCTTTCCTAATTTGGACTAGGGACTAGAGGCTCTCCTCTCTACAACCTAAACTTCTCTAAGACTATGGAAGATAGTGGATACAATAGAATGAAGCTCAACTTGTGTGTGTTGAAGTGAGGGGTAGGGGGTCCTATTTATAGCTGGAGAAGAGTTGGTTCCTACAACCAAAAGCGCGCGTATCAGTATTCATCATTATCAGGGCACCACAGGGAGTCAACAAGTGGAAGTTGACTACGTTTGGTGCCAAGAAGGGTTCGGTCGAACCAACAATGCAGCCGAACTGGCCTTCTGACCAATTCTAGTGTGTTTTCTCCAAGTCACTTCTAGGTGGGTCCCATTGACTGATATAGATGATACGCTGTTGAATATCCTCGGATACGTCTGTTTGTGGGCCATTTGGTCCATGTGATGCCATGTGTCGGCCCTTGATTGGCTGGGATGATACTTTTTAGTATTGCTCCCACCTCTTTCGGCTCATTTCCTGCATTAAAAGCCTGCATGCACTATTCTTCCAAGGACAAGTTGAAATAGGTTAAGTAAAAAGGTGATGTGTGCAAGAAATGACATTTCCTTGACATAATTGAGATATATTGATGGATGAAATTGGATATAATAGCCGTCAACACCCCCTAATCAAACTAGTTCACCCTTTGTTTTTTAATTATGTTTAATAAAGTGTTTTTATATTTTATTAGCCTATTCACCCCCTCCTCATCTAGGCAACTTTCAATTGGTATCAGGGCCTAACTCTCCACAAAAGCATAACCTGTTTGAGAGGAGATGGGGAAAACAACCCAAGAGATTGGCGATCAACGACACCAACAAGATCGACGAGAACACCTCCAAGGAAGTTCAAGGATCAAATCCACCTCCTCCCAAGATAGATGGAAGTTAGCAACCACCACCACCTCCTCCATTCGATGTCTCAAGTGTGAATGAAGATGAAGAGAGGATTTGACTCATGGAGCTTCTAAGGAAGAAGAAAGAGGAAGCCAAAAGGAGGAAGAGAGAAGAAAATGAGAGGAGAACATAGGAGTAGTTACAAAATACTCTGAATATCCCTTTAGTTGTGAGCTTTTAAATTCTCATTCTAGCTATTTGTCTATTCCTTTGGGCAAACCACCTAACTTTGGTGGTACTAACTACACTACGTGCAAACAAAATATGAAATTGCATCTAATATCCCTCAACCCAAGTCTTTGGCATGTTGTTTGCACAGGTATAGATATCCCTGAGGACGACAATGAGCTCACAGATGAACAAGGGCAACAAATTCACCGCAACGCTCAAGCGCCGGTCCTGCTCAACTCATCCTTGGGCTAAGAAGAGTTCAACCAAGTGGATGGGTTTGAGCTCACCAAGGAAATTTGGGATTCCCTCAAGATCGCACATGAGGGAAACTGATCCGTGTGAGAGACCAATATCGAGATGATCAGCGGAGAGCTTGGACGCTTCACTTTGGAAGATTGCAGAACACCACAAGAGATGTACAACCGACTCAAGACCCTCATCAACAAGAGTTGAGCGTATGGATGAAAGAAGTGGATGGACCCTAAGGTGGTGAAGAGGTTAATACGCGTGTTCATGTCCTACAATGTCACCCTTTGCACCATGATCCGGGAGAGCCCCAACTTCCACAAGATGACTGCAGATAAGGTGCTAGGAAAAATTATCAACCATGACATGATAAAAATGGAAGCCTGAGATGTCAAGGACCTCGCCAAGGTTATTTCATCAAGTAAGAAAGACATAGCTCTCTAGGCATCGTCCAAGTCCAAGGGCAGAGAGGTGCAAGCATCAAGTGATGATTAAGAGAGTGATGAAGAGAGCACAAACATGGATGATGAAGAGGTGGCCTTCTTTATCAAGAGATTCAAGAGAATTATGAGAAGAAGAAGCACCAACCATGAGAAAAAGGGCAAGGAAAAGAGAAACCAAGAACCAAGAGGACATGCTAAAATTGTGGCAAGTATGGGCATTTCATTGTTAATTGCACGTATAAGAAGGAAGATGACAAGAAGAAGAATGACGGGAGGCCACAAGAGAAGAAAATCTTCAAGAAGAAGAAGATGCACGGGCAAGCCCACATCAGCAACAGGTGGGACTCCAACATGAGTCCTCCTCTAAAGATGAAGAAGAGGTTGCAGCTATCACCATCAAGAAGCCAACCATGAAGAAGTCACTCTTGCCCAACTAGGGTGATTGGAAGAGCGCAAACCACACTTGCCGCATGGCCAACTAAGGGAAGGGCAAAGTTAAATCTAAACATCCTCCTTTGAACTCCATTGATGATGATTATTTTGATAGTGCTAGCGAAAATGAATTCATATTTAGAGGCTTAAATAAGAATGCTATTTCTAGAATGAGAAATCTATCCAATGAAATATTTGATAAGGAGAGCTTCTCAACAAACAAGAGGAATTGCTTGTCCTAGAGAAGCAAATAAATATTGAGGTTGAGAAGCTCCTTGATCTTAAGAGGGAGAGTGAGGAACTTGAGCTTGAACAATCCAAGAGCAAGGAGACTTGTATTTGCGTCAAGAGTGTGAATGTCGTGCTCCAAGATGAACGTGTGAGTTTGACCAAAATTCACAAGAATTTTGAAGCGCAATTAGACACACTCAAGTCAAGTGTCTCATCCTACTCCTCCTCCTCAAGTAGCTCATCCTCATTAATATATGGAGTCAAACTCTAAAACTTGCAAATATGCTAATCTTGTTCTAAACATGAAAAATGAGCTTAAAGAAGAACAAAGAAAATGCACATACAAGAGTGGCATATTTGACAGGAAGAAGACCAAATATGCATGTAGTGCATATTGGGTCACAAGGTCACCTCTTGTCAGATACGTCCTTTGTTGACGGTTCCTACGCACTACTAATAATTCGTCCCCGACAATGGCGCTAGAAATGCTTGTTGACGGTTCCTATGCACTACTAACAATTAATCCCTAGTGGTGGCGCCAGAAATGCTTGTTAATAGATTTTTGAATATACATGTAAATTCGCATGCGCACGGGAACTATCGATGTATCATTTCCCATCTAAGATTATTCCCAAAGGGTGTCATTTATATTCTCCCAAAGGAAGTCTAGGTGGAAGTAAAGCAATCATCAAGTGGAGGGGCTAGGTTGGCCTACGTAGGGTTCTAGCAAGGATGGATAAATGATAATTGGAGTAGTGTGACACACACAAAGGCATTCTATCCTATGGGGATAAATGACGTAAGCAGTGATTAGGATAAGGGTTAGGTAGAGACCCCTACGATTCTTCTAATGTACATATACATAGCCTAAATTAGTTAATAATGATCATATTAATTTTGAATTCTAATGCTAAGTGCATTAACACAACGGTTATGGGTTTACCCCTAGCAATACTAGGATGACTCCCACCAAGAGCCAGTGGCATAACCGAACGTGGAAAAATAGGGTTGTCACGACTTACTGCCTACCTCTTCAATCTGTGGGTCTATGAGACATTCAACACTACTTTCTATACTAGAAGCATGCTAGCATATTAAGTAATTACCTTAATAGCCTAGGCACACGCCATCCTAAGGCAATGAACTAAATCATCGTTGAACCAATGTTAATTCAAAGCATAAGTGATTCATATCAACATAATCATGTCATAGCTAATTAGACTATAGTGGGGGTTTGTAGTTCTTATGATGATATAATGAGAATGGTATAGCATAATTATAAATACTACTCCTACCACATACATGGAATCCACAATCAAACAAGAAACACTTCATCCAAGTATATGAACAATAGAAGACTAAAGATATCATCTTTATTAAGAGAAAAGTCACAAATACAAATGGGAATATAAGAGTCATACCTTTCCCAATTAGGAATTGGGAAGAGACTCCTTCTACTCCTCTCCTACATCGACTATGGACTATACACTCTCCTCTATACAGCCTATACTCCTCTAAACCTATGGAGAGTAATGGATACAATGGATGAATACTCAAGTTGTGTGTGTTGAAGTGAGGGGTGAGGGGTCCTATTTATAGCTTGTAGAATGGTCGGTTCCCGCCACCAAAAGCACGCGAATCAGTCTTCATCGTGACTGGGGCACCACCAGGAGTCGACACGTGGAAGCTGATCGAGTTTTGTGCTAGGAAGGGTTCGGTCGGACCCCCTAGTCGACCAAATAGAAATTTGGACCGTTTCCTGTGTGCTTCCTTGGGGTGACTTCCAGGTGGGTCCCTTTGACTGATATTAGTGCTACATCATTGGATGGCCTCGGATACTTTTGTTTGTGGTCCATTTGATCCATGTGGTGCCACATGTTGTCGCTTGATTGGCTAGAATGATATTTTATAGGATCCATCCACTTGTTTCATTCAATTTTGCATAAAATATCTGCATGCACTACTTTCTCCAAGGAGAAGTGGAAATAGGTTAAATAGAAAGGTCATGTGTGCAAGAAATGATATTTCCCTCATACAATTTAGTTATATTGATGGGTGAAATTTGTATATAAGAGTCGTCAACAGCCTTCGCTATTCGAGAGGAGAAAGGCAAAATGCTAGACTCCTCAAGAATAATAGGAGTGTGTTGCTTTTGTCAAAGAAGGCTCATCTCAAGTCACCAGCAACTATGCATCTACTTCACATAAAAATGCTAAAAGTATCACTTCTACACTATTTCATGAATTTGATGGATCATATGTACTCATGTGAAACAAATATGGCTATGTGTATGCTAAATATGTTGGGCCACTCTACAAGAACCAAAAAACTTGTGTGTGGTGCCCAAATATTTTGTGACTAACCTCAAAGGACACAACCTAGTTTGGGTGCCTAAAAAAAGCCTAATTTATTTGTAGGCCAAATCCTTTAGTGGATCAAAATGGGTGGTACATAGTGGATGCACCAACCACATGACCAAATAGAGGAAGATGTTCGCTGAGTATGAGGAGAATGATGATCCAAGCGAAGGCATCTACTTTGGTGACAATGGTCAAGGAAGGGTGCTCTGTATTGGTAAAATTGCAGTCTCATCCCATCACTCACTTTCTCATGTTTTACATGTTATTCAATTCATTATAGTCTATTTTCCATATCTCAATTATGTGAGAAGGGTTATAATTTGTTTATTCACTAATGAGGGTGTGACCATCTCAATAAGAAGTGACAACTCAATAGCCTTCAAGTTGTATTGAAGGGATGGTTTTATCTTGTGAATTTCACCACGGATAAAGCCCAATTCGATAAATGCTTGATGGAAAAGACCAACATGGATTGGTTGTGGCATATGTTGACGGCTGTTATATACCAATTTCACCCATCATTATAACTCAATTATGTGAAAGAATTGTCATTTTTTGCACACATCACCTTTATATTTAACTTATTTCCACTTGTCCTTGGATAAATAGTGCATGCAGAAATTATTACAGGAAATGAGGTAAAAGAGGGGGAGCAATCCTATAAAATACCATCCCATCCAATCAAGCGATGACATGTGGCACCACATGGATCAAATGGCCCACAAACAGAAGTATTCGAGGGCATCCAACAGTGTAGCACCCATATCAAGGGATGGGACCCACCTGGCAGTGACCTGGAGAGAGCACACGAGAAAGGATGCTAAGACCAGGTCGGCCGACCCCCCCTAGTCGGTCGACCTGGTCCTGGCACTACACTCCGTCAGCTTCCACGCGTTGGCTCCTCCCGGATTGAAGAAGTCAGTAATGACTGTTCGTGCGCTTTTGGTGGCAGGAATCGACCCTTCTCCACCTATAAATAGGAGCCTGCCCTCACTTCACACACAAACCACTTGAGTATTAATCCATTGTATCCACTACTCTCCATAGGTTTAGACACGTTTAGGCTATAGAGAGAAGAGCCTCTAGTCCATAGTCCAATTAGGAGAGGAGTAGAAGGAGTCTATTCCCAATTCCTGATTGGGAAAGGTATGGCTCTCATATTCCTATTTGTATTTGCGAATTTACTCTTAATAAAGATATTATCTTTAGTCTTCTATTGTTCTTATACTTGGATGAAGTGTTTCTTGTTTGATTGTGGATTCCATATATGTGGTAGGAGTAGTATTTATGATTATGATGTACCATTCTCATTATATCATCATAACCACTACAAACTCCCACTATAGTCTAATTAGCTATGACATTATTATGTTAATATGAATCATGTATGCTATGAATTAACATTGGTTCAACGATGATTTAGTTCATTGCCTTAGGATGGCTTGTGCCTAGGCTCTTAAGGTAATTACTTAATATGCTAGCATGGTGCTAGGATAGATGAGTGTCGTTGAATGTCTCATAGACCCACGGATTAAAGAGGTAGGCAGTAGGTAGTGACAGCCCTATCTGTCCTTTGTAATCATCCACGTTTGGCTATGCCACGGGATATTGGCGGGAGTCGTCCTAGTATTGCTAGGGATAAACCTGTGCTCGATCTGTAAATACACTTAGCATGAGAATTCATATTTGATATAATCATTAGTAACTAACTTAGGCTATGTATATGTACATTAGAAGCACATTAGGAGTCTCTACATAATTCTTAGCCTAGTTCCTCTACCTCATTTACCCTGTTAGGATAGGATGCTCTTGTGTGTGTCACACTACCTCCAAACTATCAATTACCCATCCTTGCTAGAACCCTACATAGACCAACCTAGCCTCTTCATTTGATGATTGCTTTGCTTCCACCTAGCCTTCCTTTGGGAGAATATAAATGACACCCTTTGGGAATACCCTAAAGGGGAAATGCTACATTAATAGATTCCATGAGCTTGCGGACTTACATTTGTAATCTAAAATCTATTAACAAGCATTTCTGGCATCCCTGCTAGGGATGAATTGTTAGTAGTGCATTGAAAATATCAACAAGCATTTCTGGCGCCGTTGCCGGGGTAGGCAGCCGAAGTATTGCATGATTGAGTGAATAGGATAGGACCCTGGTAGGTTTTTATAGGATAACCCTTCTTTGTTTTCGCATTTTATGTGAAAATAGGGTAGTGTATGTCTGGTTTCCGCTTCCCGGAAAACTTTATTGAAGATCTCAAACCCCTTCTCAGAGATTGACCTCATGTTGTTACTCCTCAGAAGCTTCGAGCGGCAAAGCAAGCCTACACAACTGCACCAACAATCGAAACGCCAACGGACCAGAAGACCCTACGTGAGTTTTTGGCTCCCTCTACTAACAATGTGCCTGTTGAGCCCACTGTTAACATGGGAGACATGAACTTCGAAATCAAGACTGACCTGATCACTATGGTTCAGTCCAACCCATTTTGTGGGAAGCCTAACGAGGATGTAAGTGCTCACCTGCAATAGTTCCTTGAGATCTGCAGCACTTTTAAGTTCAAGGACATATCTCCTGATGTTGTATGTCTTAGGTTGTTTCCATTCTCTTCTTGGGAGAGCGAAACAGTGGTTCTACATGAACCGAAGTGTTGTAGACACTTGGGAGAAGCATTCTACAACATTCCTCGCAAAGTTTTTCTCGTTGGGCAACACCAATGCCCTACGTGGAAGATTTCCAGCTTCCAGCAAGATGCCAAGGAGTCTATTCCTGAGGCTTGGGAAAGGCTTTAGGAGTATATCCTAGCCTGTCCCCACATTGGGATGGATGATTGACTAATTATCCAAAACATCTACAATGGGCTGATCCCTTCTACCCATGACCATGTCGATGATGCTGCTGGAGGTGCCTTCTTCTCATTGATGGTGCCCAAAGCTAAAGATTTTATTGAGAAGATGGTGTCAAATATGGTTTGGAGTGACGATCGTCTTCATACCCGCCAGCGAGGCATGCACACCTTGAAGGAGGTGGACATGATCGCTACCAAATTGGACCTTCATATGAAGAAGATTGATCGACAAGGCAATGGTGAGGTATGTGGCAATGCCTATGCCTTGGACTCTCACATCACTTGTGAGGTCTTTGGCAACACGGGCCATTTGGGCAATGACTACCCAAAAACCCGTGATGATGTCCTATATGTAGCCAGTAATGGAAACAACAATGGATGTTGTCCAGGAGGTCAAGGGTGGGGCCAACCACGCCCATTCATTCAAGGAGGGTACAACAACAATGACAATAATGGAAATCAACCCAACTTGAGAAAACTTGCCATTGGCTGGCTAAAAATCAATGATGCTATATCCAAGAAGCTATCTGCTAATCATAAGAACACATAGAGCATTAATGCTAAGATTGAAGGACTATCCTCAGCCTTCAAGAACTAATTGAGTTTCAACAAGATGTTGGAAACTCAGTTGGCTCAACTTGCAGCTATTGTTCCTCCAATGGAGAATGGCAAGATGCCAAGACAGCTTGAACCTCCCGTGGGAAACGTCAACATGATTTCTCTACAAGGAGGCAACTGGCTGAAGGACCCTGGATGCCCTACAATTTCATGCTCGATTGGGGGCTCACCACTTCAACAAGGCCATTTGTGACTTTGGAGAAAGTGTGAGTGTGATGCCCAAGGTGGTTCTCGACCATCTGAACTTCATGGAGCTTACTCCAACACCAATGCAGCTCCAACAGGTTGATTCTTCAGTCTATTATCTGGGGGGTATCGCTAAAGATGTTCCAGTGAAAATATGGAATTGCTTCATACCCATGGATTTCGTGGTGCTCGACATGGAGGTCGAGAAGGATACGCCACCCATTCTTGGGCGACTATTCCTAAGCACCGCGAAGGCTCGCATAGATTCTGGAGATGGAGAAATTCACTTCCATATCAATGGCAAAGAGGAGAAGTTTAACTTTCACCCAGAGCTGGAGCAATGCTCCATGATCCATATAAAGTACAGATTGAATGTTAAAGACATTCAAGTGGTCAAAATCACACCTTCAAAGGTGGATTCACTCATTGCATTAATGAGGAATTTGATATCTACAGAGAACCCGTCTTATCGTCCACGTTGACACCGCAAGAAGACGAAGAAGTCTGGGCCTCCCCAAAGGCTCAAGTCCACCAAGCCGCCAAAGAAGGAATGGAAGAAGAAGCAAGACAAGCCGTCCGAGCCCACCCCTCCGAGCCCGAATGTCAAGAAATGAATAAGTAAGAATGTCCATCTCATCGGACAGTGTTGAGACCTAGCCAATAGGTTGAATTGGTAGGTATCCTTTTCTTTAATTTTTGTTTTCTCTTCATTTGGTTTTCCCCATTTAGTTTGATTTTCCCCACTGCATATTTGGTTTTTCTTAGCAAGTTGAGAATCTTCTATTCTCAACTATCATTTTTATTTCATTATTTCACAAAAATAAAATTGTTGGGTTTGGAAAAAGGAGTTTTTATTCAAAAAACAATTTTTCTAAGTTGCAAAAGTGGTAATTCACCAACGGGCTAATTTCATAGCCGTTGGGGAGCCACCTACCAAAATGGAGAATAGGGGGCCCACTTGTATGTTTGGTCGCCCCCCCTGTTCAGCCGACATGGCAAAATGGCCATTTTGACTCTCTCTCCTCCAACAGCTAAATTTGGTCCGCTAGTGACCGTTGGGGAGTGCACACTATAAATGGTGGCCGTGAGGAGCATTCCTCCTCACACCACCTCATTTCATACCTCCCCAAAGTCACTCTTGCTCACATTGTTTTTCCTGCTCTTCATTGAAGTATTCTTGCTCAAAATTCAACTCAAAAAGATTTGCTTTTGTTTGCGTTTGCAGTTTGCTCTCAAGCTCTTCAAGGGAAAATTCGTCGGGGTTTTTTCTTTTGCTAACATCACCTCTTTCGAGTTTTTGCCTTGTGGGGTTCTTGTTTGTTGTGGCCATGAAAGGAATGAAGAGGTTGATCGGGAAGAGGAAGGAGCCTACAAGCTCAAGCCATGGTGGAGACTCAAGTACATGCCCCTCTTCCGTTGCTACAACAAGTTCACGGAGGAGTGTAGGTGAGGACACTCCCATGGATGATAGAATCAACCCACACCAACTTCTTCACGATGACGACCTCGACATACAAAGTGAAGTTGAAGATCAAGCACGCAAGCTCCTCCAAGATCGTGAGTTTTCTCATACAAAATCTTATGATCCGTATTTGATCTCCAAAATAGGTATGGATTCCAAATTCTTTTCCATTTGGCATGCATTAGGATGGGAAAACTTTGCTCACATAGAGGATGAGGGGTTCACGCCTTCTCTCCATGCAATTCCTTTGCACACTCAAATTTGGATTTGATGGTATTACTTTTAGATTATTTCAAAAGGAATACAACATATGGAAAGAATTAAGTGAAATATTAGGCTTTCATAAATGTTGTTTGCTAGATTTAGATGTTTTGCCTAAGCTTAACAAACAATGTTTCTGGCAATATTTAACTAGTGAGGTCAGATGTGCACCTAGGAATAGACACTTTCACAATGCTTCTTTACGCTTCACTCATAGATGGGTGGCTATGACTATGTTCCCTAGAGGAGGCGTAAGGGTAGTGCATGAAGATGAGCTGAAAAAATTATTTGCCATGATTACAAAGATAAAAGTTGCTCCAGTTATTGCCATGATGACACAATGGTTAGAGTACATTCCACGAACTTGGCCAATTGAATGCACTTCATTGATTACTCGTATTTCTACTAGGGTAGGAGCACTAGAATATTCTTCATTTGTGTATATTGAAAATGAAAGAGACTTGATTAATGAAGATTATTTAGTGCAAGGACATACCCTTAAGCATGATCAAGATGGCTCTTTGATATTTTATTATCCCGGCTTTGTTAAGGAAATTTGGTTACCTAACCCGGATTGTCATTTGTACAAATGCCGGAGGCTAACCATTGACCTTCTTCTCGTCGAGGAAGCACAAAGAAGTAATGTCTCTGGCAGGGTAACTAGAAGCCGTACACAGAGAGCGGCCATGCCCCCAACAACCTCCATGTTCCTTGAGTACAAAGAAGAAGAGAACCCAATGGGTCATGCACCCAGATGGACTCAACCTCCATCGTATGAGACCGAAGGTCTGTCTTAGCATGGATGGACAGGTGCCACATGGGAGCCACCCCTATCCACTTCAAGCTCTAGCATCTTGCATCCAATGTCCATGAGAAGATGTCGTTCCTCTTCGGCTAGAAGTCATTGTGACTATAGCAAAGGAATGACGGGCCTCACTAGATGTATGGAAGAGCTTGAAGTGAGAATGGGTGACATCTACAACACTCTCTAAGAGCATGTCCAAGGTACCCAAGACTGGCAACAACACATGGACGCTCAATCCATCAACTTCAACTCCACACTACAACAACAAGTCGATCTCGTGGCATACTTTCGTCATCAAGGGTAACCCCCATCACGCAGGTGAGTGATGAACAAGCATGGAGGAGGACCCCCACTTGAGGTAAATTGTATCAACCCCTTGCATATTTGTTTTCCATTCTCCCATCATCAACCTTGCACATAAAAAAGTAAGATTTGTTTTCAAATAAAATAGTAGATGTGCGTCAAGAATGACTTGGAATTCACATATATGAAATGATGAATAGTTGCTGTGTTTTAATTTTCCTAAGTCCCTAGTTTACAACTTACTACTCTCCAACATATTGCTCTCATTGGCTAAAATTGTTTTTGCCTTGATTTAGAATCTGTGGGTAGCAAAAGCTTAATCCATTCTAAGTTGTTGTGAGATAAGATATAGTGATAGGGCTGCTATTCCTAGTTTGAATGTGAAACTTAGATTTCCGGAGAAAATTCTAAAAAGATCTAAGTTACTCTCATTTGAATGGAAATACGTACTAAAGCCATATGATACATTACATTGATGGACCTTATGCGTATGATATTTGTCTTCACATTGAGCTTTGTCCAACTAGTATAGACCCATGTGATATTTCATTCATTACCTTTTGAATTCAAGACTTCACTTGCACATGCTATACTTTTACACTAGAAGTAAGCAAAATTCCACCATACCACCATTCCGCAATAAAAAGAGAAACTCCATATTATTCATGCTTGGTTGCAGAAAAATGGAGTCGAAGACATGCTACAGGAAAAAGAAAAAGAAAAAGAAAATGCATGCTTACATCATAAGCATGAGAAAAAAATAACAGTAGCCATGTTTCATCCCGGCAAAACAAGAGAGTCGACTCAAAAAGGAGTCGTCTCAAATATCCACATCCACTCCATTCCATCACACATGCACAAGTCTTTAATCAAATTGTTTTGAATTGATTTCTCCTCAGGCTTGCTATTTTGACTTAGCAATATGATGTGTTGCAAACATGCCTATAATATTCCCTACCAAGCTCCACATACAAGCCTTATGTGGAGGTAGGATGAATTTAGGTACAATGCTTTGGTGAGGATATATTCCACTACACATAAAGGAGAGACGGAGAAAATCAAATTGGGATACTTAAAATCTAAATTGAACTCTCCGGAATTTGAGTGGAACTTGATTCCTAGGGTGTGTGTGCTTTATTTGTTGTTCTATCTTTTAACCACCCATGAATAGGAGATGGCATAAGCCCCATAATGACTTGACATGGGTGAAGTACCATGCCAATTTTTGCAATACTAGGTAGAGCATAGTATTTTGTTGTGCACATGTTACTTTTGGAGAATAGAGCATAGTAGCAACTCCTGATCATCAACCTAAAGTCTTGACTTTGCTCGGGATGAGCAAAGGATAAGCTTGGGGGAGTTTGTTGATGACGGTTATATACCAATTTTGCCCTTCAATATAACTCAATTATGTGAAGGAAATATCATTTCTTGCACACATCACCTTTCTATTTAACCTATTTCCACTTGTCCTTGGAGAAAGTAGTGTACGCAGACATTTTATGCAGAATTGAAGTGAAAAAAGGGGATGGATCCTATAAAATGTCATTCCAACCAATTAAGCGAGAATGAAGAGGAATTTGTTTCATTTAAAATAATTCTTCTTATTGAAAAGAACAACCAAATTCCCATTTCTTCCAAGTTTCCAAATTTGTACTTCTGCGAAGCTTTAGTGGTTTAGGGTCTTTTTTTCTACCCATGAAACTCTTGCATGAAAAACCGGATTTGACGCAAGAGAATGCGGGAATGGATCTGAGATTGAAGGTTGACCGGCCTACACCAGATGGCCCTTACTACACTAAGCGCTATGAAAGCCAATCATTAAATAAAAGAAGGACTTGCTTCGGTTTAGGTCAAGCAGGAAGTATTTGTTACAGCTGGCACACCTGCTTGCAAACTAGAAAAATTTGTGACCTTTTGGTTCGTAGTAAAATGGCTGGAGCCAAATCGTGCCTCACACCTATAATACCTGGGAACTCGAAAAATGGATCTGAACGTGACTAAAATGCATGATCTTCACAGAAATCTCATCAACAATACTTCGTTTACCCACTTCTCTTTCAGGCTTCGCTTTGTTGACTTCTACATTGCCATGCTCTTCTCGGCCCTTGTCTGCTTTGCTTTGCCAAGAATTTTTATTTCTCCTGATTAGAAAAATACATGAAAAAGAAAGGATGTAGAAAAAGTTCGAGCTTCTGTCGCCGGCCCTTGTCATTAGACCACAATGCGCTTGTCTTTTCCGCCTTGACTCTCGAATCTTTTGCTTCTTGGGTGGTTGCGAACAATGCTGCTTGCGTTGTGGGCATGTGACACTACATGGATCAAATGGCCCACAAACAGAAGTATCTGAGGCCATCCAATGATGTAGCACCCATATAAGGGGATAGGACCCACCTGGCAAATACCTGGAAGAAGCACTGCCCCAACGGGGCTAAGACCAGGTCAGCCGACCTCCCTAGTCGGTTGACTAGTGAGTGGCCCCAAACCTGGTCAAATGCAAGGTGTTGTCTCCTCCCGGCTTGAAGAAGTCATGGGTGACTGAGTCGCACGCTTTTGGTGGAGTGAACCAACCCTTCTCCAAGCTACGAATAGGACCCCTCACCCCTCACTTCAACATACACCACTTGAGTATTCATCTATTGTATCCACTACTCTCCATAGGTTTAGAGGAGCATAATCTGTAGAGAGGAGAGTCTCTTGTCCATAGTCCAAGTAGGATAGGAGTAGAAGGAGTCTCTTCCCAATTCCTAATTGGGAAAGGTATGGCTCTTATATTCCTATTTGTATTTGTGACTTTGTTCTTAATAAAGATGTTATCTTTAGTCTTCTATTGTTCGTATACTTGGATGAAGCGTTTGTTGTTTGATTGTGGATTCCATGTATGTGGTAGGAGTATTATTTATGATTATGCTATACCACTGTTATTATATCATCATAAACACTACAAACACCCACAATAGTCTAATTCGCTATGACATGATTATGTTAATATGAATCACTTATGCTATGAATTAACATTGGTTCAATGATGATTTAGTTCATTACCTTAGGATGGTTTGTGCCTAGGCTCTTAAGGTAATTACTTAATATGCTAGCATCGTGCTAGGATAGAAAGAAGTGTTGAATGTCTCATAGGCCAACGGATTGAAGAAGTAGGCAGTAGGTGGTGACAACCCTATCTGTCCTTTGTAATTCTCCATGTTCGGCTATGCCACAGGCTATTGGCGGGAGTCGTCCTAGTATTGCTAGGGATAAACCCATGCCTGATGTGTTAATCCACATAGCATGAGAATTCATAATTAATATGATCATTAGTAACTAACTTAGGCTATCTATATGTACATTAGAAGCATAGTAGGAGTCTCTACCTAACCCTTAGCCTAGTCCCTCTTACCTCATTTATCCCCTCAGGATAGAATGCTTTTGTGTGTGCCACACTACTCCAAATATTAATTATCTATCCTTGCTAGAACCCTACCTATGCCAACCCAACCTCTCCACTTGATGTTTGCTTTACTTCCATCTAGCTTTCCTTTGTGAGAATATAAATGACACCCCTTGGGAATACTCTTAGAGGGGAAATGCTACAACGATAGTTTCCGTGCGCTTGCGGATTTACATGAATAATCTAAAATCTATTAACATGCATTTTTGGGACCACCGCTAGGGATGAATTGTTAGTGGTGTGTAGGAACCATCAACAGGCCCATCCTTTGTAGCCAAGCGTACGCATCCGGGGCGGGAAACTTTTATCACTCGAAAGAGACCCTCCCATCTGGGAGGGAGCTTGTTCGTTCCTTCTCGAGAAAATATGCGTCGCAGCACCAGATCGCCTACTTCAAGCTACCTACTACCCACGTGCCGCTGCTGGTAGCGCCGGGGCGCTTGTCGGTACAGTGCATTTTGAACAATTGCTCGGCATCTTGCCTCGTCAGCACGGTCCAGGTCAATGTGCTGGAGCTGGTCCCGCGCGTCTTTGTCGTAAGCCTGCACTCGAAAAGAACCCATGGTGATCTCTAGAGGAAGGGTTGCCTCATCTCCATACACCAAGAAGAAGGGTGTCTCTCCTGTAGCCCGGGTGGGTGTTGTCCGGCTAGCCCACAATGCACACGGAAGCTCCTCAATCTTGGCACCATGCTTTTTGAAGCGTTCATAGGTGCGTGTCTTGAGTCCTCCGAGTATCTCAGCATTTGCTCTCTGGGCTTGCCCATTACTTTCTTGGTGTGCTATTGATGTGTAGGAAATCTTGATGCTGACGTCTTCACAATATTCTTGAAATGCTGCACTGGTGAGTTGGATCCCGTTGTCAGTGATGACTCGGTTCGGGACTCCAAACCTGCACATTATGGACTTCAAGAACTTGATCCCTGACTTGCTCGGGACTCCAAACCTGCAACTTCCGGTCATTTTTTGAACTTGTCAATAGCGACATAAAGGTAGCGGTAACCTCCGACAGCTTTAGGAAAAGGTCCCAGAATATCCAACCCCCATACGGCGAATGACCATGAGTGTGTGATCATTTGCACTTACTGGACCGGTGTGTGGATCTGCTTGGCATGAAACTGGCATGCCTCGCATCTCTTGACCAGCTCGACTGCATCATGGAGAGTTGTGGGCTAGTGGAAACCATGCTTAAAGGCCTTACCGACGAATGTGTAAGATGAAGCATGGTTCCCACACTCGCCTCCATGGATTTTTGCAAGGAGCCCGCAGCCATCTTCCCAGGATATGCACCGCAATAGGATGTCATTGGCGCCAAACCAGTAGAGATCCCCTTCTACCAACATGTATCTCTTAGCCATTCGGTCAATCCGTTTAGCGAATGCATCTTCTTCAGGAAGGATATTGTCCTTCAAGTAGTCCCGTACCTACCTGATCCATGCATCAGGACTAACATGAGCTTCTGGATCTTGCGCACCAAGTTGTACAGAGCTTTCCATGACACCTATGATCCTTGGTGGACTCCATGGTAGCAGAGCCACTGGGACCACCAGCTTTGAGGTGCTAGTCTCACCCCCTTCACCAACTTCGGCAGTTTGGGCGAATGGTGCTTGTAGCCTTCCTTCAAAAACTCCATTGGGTGCCGGAGCCCCGGTAGAAGCTTTTGTCGAAAGCTCGTCAGCTATAGCGTTGTTGGCTCGCTGAACATGGCATAGTTCCAAGATTTGGAATTCGTTCTCCAATTTCTGGACTTGAAGTAAATATGCCGCTAGTTGTGGACTATTGTAACAACATTCACCTTTAACTTGCTTGATGATGAGTTTTGAATCTCCTTTGACTAGCAATTGCTGGATGCAAATGATAGCGCAGACTTCAATTCAAAGATGAGAGCTTCATATTCTGCCATGTTGTTGGTCACTTTAAAGTCAAGGGGGACCATGTACTTGATCTGCTCCCTGGTCGGTGCGAGGGGCAGAATTCTCGCTCTGGGCCCCTGCTTCTTCACGGATCCGTTGAAGAAGAGGGTCCAGTGAGGCTCCATGAAGACCGGAGCCCTAGGTTCTGGCTTGTCAATGTGGAGACCCATCGGACCGGATGGAGATGGGGTCCATTCTGCCAAAAAGTCAGCTAGCGCCTGACTCTTGATAGCATGTTGATGCAGGAATTCAAGCTCAACTCTACTAGCTCTGCAGCCCATTTCGCGATGTTTCCCGTTGCATTTGGATTGCGGAGCATAGTTCATAGTAGATAAGAGGTTACCACTGAGATATTGTGAGCTTGAAAGTAGTGGTGCAACTTCTTTGATGCAATAAGAACTGCGTAGAGCAGCTTATGCATTTCAAGGTATCTTGATTTGGTATCGTGGAGGACCTCGTTAATGAAGAAAATGGGTCGCTGGATAGTCAAAACCCTTTCGGAGGGGTATGGTCCATCCTCCCCATCAATCTGGACCCTCCCGAAGGGGTCCATCTCTTCTCCATGTCTGATTGAGACCCTCCTAGAGGGGTCCAACATGTCTTCTTTCAAAGATAGCCCTGGAGGCCCTTGGCCTTTAGGAATTGCTCCAATGTGCGGAGTTTGGGACCCAGACGTGTCTCCAATATTGTTTCCTCCAGGTAGCTTCGGACCCTCCCAGATGGGTCTACCTCCTTGTGAAGAGGGATTCGAAGATGCCTCTTGACTTTTCGCGACCATCACCATGTTGATGACTTCAGTTGTTGCAGCAATATACAGCAGTAAAGGCTCACCTGGTTTAGGAGCCACCATGATTGGTAACGTTGTAAGAGATTGCTTCAGCTATCGAAACGCCTTATCTGCTTCATCAGACCATTTGATGGGCTGGACTTCTTCAACAGCTTGAAGAACGAAAGAGCCCGCTCAGAAAGTCTAGAGATAAATCGACTGTGTGTGGCCAGGCATCCCATAAGCTTTTGGACATCTGTGATACGGGCAGGAGGCCGCATCATGTCAATGGATTTTATCTTCTCTGGATTTGCCTCAATTCCTCGGTGTGTCACCAGAAATCCAAGGAGCTTCCCAAAGAATACCTTCCAAGACACACTTGTTGGGGTTTAGCTTTGTGCACGTTATGTGCAATTTGTCAAAGAACTACAGAGGTTGTCCAGTAAGGAGTCTCTAGTCTTGACTTTGACAACGATGTCATCAACATACACCTCGACCAGGTCCCGAATAAATCTCCAAATGTTTTATGCATAGCTTAACTAATGAACATATAGACTAAGTGAATTGGTGATAATTACTATTTTGTTAACATTGAATTTGGGTCTTCATGGTTTGTGGACTGGGTTGGATGATATGGCGGTTCGCTTGCCTTGGTTCTATGGACCAGTTCATGCGAGAATATGCCAGGACAACAGTGCCACCACAAGGCCAAGTATGTGTGCGGCTTATCCCATTAATTAGGTGTATTGCCAGCATTGATCAGATCATTTGGAGGAGCAAGGAATGGGAGTCGGTTGTGTTTGCAATAGTGGCGGGACTGCCCTAGGATCTTAACGGCACAAGTGGGGGCCCTTAGTTGGATGTGCTCAGTTGGAGGCATCACCACCGGTGAAACCTTAGTGGATTTGAATATGCTGGTAGTCCTTTTGTAAAGACTATTTTGTGGTCTCTTGGCCACAGACCATTGGAAGTGTGTAATGTGACCGACGGGTCATGGGTATAATGGAGGTTCCTTAGTCATCGAAAGGTGATGAAATCACGAACTTGTGGGTAAAGTGATACAACCTCTGCGGAGTGTTAAAAACTATCATGATAGCTGTGCTCCCAGTTAAGAGCACCTGGATGACCTACATGATTAGAGGGGAAAACTTGGGATTTTGAAAGGTCATGGTTATGGTTATGGTTTTGATTATGGATTGGATGGTGATAAATGTACATGGTTAATGAGGATGGTAAGAGAATGGCATATGGATGATTAATAGATTATGGATTTGTATTATGTTAATTATTTGGGATATGATGGGATTAAATTCACATAGACATCCTAGTATGCTTTTTATATATTTTAAATGTACTTTTCAGCAATTAGCCTTTGTTTATTATTATTCATTGTTTAAGCTACATGTCATTATTTCCCACACATGCTGAGTACGACATGTGCTCACCCTTGCAATTCCCCCACCAACAATTTCAGGTGATGTTTGGGAGTACCCTGAGGATAATGCGGAGTACTAGGTTGTGCGCTTTCGTCGACTTACCTTTGGTGTTGCTTGGAGCTGCACTATTGCCCTATGCTCAATTGCTTAGTTTGCTTAGTTTATTGATTAGATTATTTCTGCTACATTAGTTTCAGACTTCTTAATAATGATCGTTAGAGTTGTAATTTGAGAATTATTTGAATATTGTAATAAAAGTGCCTTCTTAATTAATTTGTGCCATGGTAATTTTTGGTATATCGTTTGTGATGCACTCGTGCATGTTTGTTGAACATCCTGGGCACACATATACGTCGCACTTGGTTCATTTTCGGAACCGGGTGTCAAAAATTGGTATCAGAGCCACTGGTTCACCGTAGGACGCAGCCTATATAGATTGGACACTTTAGAGCACATAGGAACACTTAGGAATGGTTGGGGTTTGCTTGGTGTGTTGATTGCTATGTAATGTTTCTTGTATGCTTTTGTGCTTAGTAGAGGATTGTGGGGTGCTTTAGCATTTGCCACATCCATATAGGCTAGTATAGGTAGTTGCTTAGTTTCATATCCCTTGATGCATATAGTTGGGGACGTTTTCTAAATTCTTCTATCTCTTACTCTTTCTTCAGATGTCGACGCAACCAAAGGGATGCCAATGATAATGAGGAGAACAATTGAGCACCTCAGAACAACAACAGTGGACCTGGACCTGAGGCTATCAACCTTCAGTAGTAGTTGGCTATATAGAATCAGCTTATGCATACCGTGATGAAAACTTTTGGACATCTGTAGGCCAATAACTAGAATCAGCCCTATATGCCACCACCGCCACTACCCCCACCGCCTCATAACATGTTGGAAGAGTTTATGAGGACTAGGCCACCTACTTTTGCTGAAACCACAGATCTTATGGAATCTGATGATTGGCTAAAATCTATGGATAATAAGCTCGCTATTGTGCAATGTAGTGATAGGGAGAAGGTTCTCTTTCCTTCCCATCAACTAGTTGGAGCAGCTGCAGATTGGTGGAACTCACTATGTAATGCCCATGCAAATCAAGAGAGGATCACTTGTGCTGAATTCAGGGAGAGCTTTTGTTCTCATTTTGTGTCTGAGGGTGTTATGATCTTAAAAAGGCAAGAATTTGAAACCCTAAGGCAAGGAACGCAAAGTGTTAGTGAGTATCTCAATATATTCAATCAACTCTCAAGGTATGCTCCAGAGGATGTCAACCGAGACAGCCACAAGCAATATTTGTTTATGAGGGGTCTAAACAATGAGATTCAAGTCCAATTGCTCAATTCAGACTATGCAAATTTCCAGAAGCTTGTGGACAAAGCTATTGTGGTTGACAACAAGGTATGCGAGATGGAGCAAGATAACAAGAGGTAGGCGCCATATCAAAGACAGCCACAAAGAAGTAATGTTCGCCCCCACTATGTGCAACCAAATGCATCATACTACAACCCTTCTTCTCCCACATATCGAATACTTGTTATGGACTGGTCAAAGAAGCATAATGGAATAATTCAATGTGCCACAGAGACGGTGAAGTTGACAATTGAGGAATGGGTCAACATAGAATTTGAAGCATCTCAACACAGACCAAAGCAAGTGGAGTTGAATTAAATGGACGGTGCAGCAATAGAGAAGATCCCAGTGGTGCGCGAATATTTGGATGTGTTTCCAGATGAGTTGCCAGGTATGCCACCTAATGGTGACATTTAGTTTGTTTTTGATTTAATACCTGGAACTGCACCTATAGCTAAGAGGCCATATAGGATGCCTCCTATGGAGTTAGCAGAGCTCAAGAAGCAAAATTCAAGAGCAGCTAGAAAAGGGTTTCATTCTCCCAAGCTCTTCACCTTGGGGAGCACCAGTGCTTTTCGTACATAAGAAGGATGGGTCCCAAAGCATGTGTTGATTATCGGGCTCTCAATGAGGTGCCGATCTAGAACAGGTATACATTGCCCCGTATAGAGGATTTGTTCAATCAGATGAAGGGTGTTTGTGTTTACTCCAAGATTGACTTGAGGTCAGGTTATTTCCAAATGAAGATTAGACCATCATACATATCCAAAACAGCGTTTTGGACACAATATGGATCTTTTGAGTATACCGTTATGTCCTTCGGATTGACGAATGCACCTGCATACTTTATGTACCTCATGAATAAGGTTTTCATGGAGTACTTGGATAAATTCATTTTGGTGTTAATTGATGACATTATGATCTACTCAAGGAGTGAAGAGGAGCATGAGGAGCATCTGAGGCTCACATTGCAGAAATTGAGGGAGCACCAATTATGCCAAATTCAGCAAGTGCCAATTCTGGTTATGGGAAGTGTCATTTTTGGGCCATATTATCTCTGGAGGTGGAGTATCGGTTGACCCAGGAAAAGTGACGGATTTGCTGAAATGGGAGCCACCGCAGAAGTAAAGGAAATCCGGAGTTTTCTTGGAATGGCTGGATATTATCGTCAGTTCATCAAGGACTTTTCCAAAATATCCAAGCCTATGACTTAGTTATTAATAAAAGGAAAAGCATTCCAATGGACTCAAGCTTGTGAAAATAGCTTTGAGGAGCTAAAGAAGAGGTTAACAACCGCACATGTTTTGATTTTGCCAGATGTGAGCAAAAGTTTCGATATTTATTGTGATGCCTCAAGGTAGGGACTTGGATGTGTGCTCATGCAAGAAGGTCAAGTAGTAGCCTATACATCGAAGCGATTGAAGAAACATGAGCAGAATTATCCTACGCATGATCTCAAACTTGCAATTGAAGTGCATTCTTTGAAGACATGGAGGCACTACATTCTTGGTCAGAGATGTGAGATTTATACAGATCATAAGAGCCTCAAGTACATTTTCACATAAACGGACCTGAATTTTTGGCGAAGAAGATGGCTTGAGCTCGTCAGGGATTATGATGTTGGAATGAATTATCACGCGGGAAAAGCTAATGTAGTGATCGATGCTTTGAGTCAGAAAGGAGTAAGCCACCAACTCACGGTTCGAGAATTGCCATCTGAGCTATGCAAGGAGTTTGAACGGTTGAAACTTGGATTTGTGAATGAGATGGGAATAATGGAGTTAAATCTGACCTTGGAGCAAGAAATTCAAGATGGTCAGGCCAATGATGAGGAAATTCAGAAAATTAAGGAAAGGACCCAGGAAGGGAGAGAATTTGGATTTGATGAGGATGATCATGGTACTCTGTGGCTTGGGAAACATATTGTGGTGCCAAATGTGATGCATATTCGGGAAACGATATTGAAGGAGGCACATGACTCACCTTACTCCATCCATCCCGGTTGTACAAAGATGTACAAGGACTTGACGACCTATTATTGGTGGGCCAGCATGAAAAAGGACATAGCTGAGTATGTTGCTCTGTGTGATGTGTGACAACGTGTCAAAGCTGAACATCAAAGGCCTGCTCGATTAGTGCAGACATTAAAGATTCTAGAATGGAAGTGGGATGAAATTGGTATGGACTTCATAGTTGGGTTACCGCGAACCTAGTCCGGATATGACTCAATATGGGTTATTGTCGACCGGCTAAACAAATAAGATCATTCATACCTATCCATGCCACATATACCACCGTGAAGCTAGCATAATTGTATATGGAGCATATTGTGTGCCGACATGGAGTTCCAAAGAAAATAGTCTCAGACGGAGGTTCTAGATTCACCTCTAGGTTCTGGGAGAAACTGCATCAAGCTATGGGTACAAGGTTAAATTACATCTCAACATATCATCCACAGACTGATGGACAAATTGAGAGGACCAACCAAATATAAGAAGACATGTTGAGAGCTTGCGCCTTGAAGCACGGACGCAGCTGGGACAGGAGCTTGCCATATGTTGAATTTTTTGGCAATAACAGTTACCAAGCCAGCTTGAAGATGTCGCTATATGAAGCACTATATGGAAGGAAGTATAGGACACCCTTGTTTTTGAATGAGACAGGAGAAACTCAAGTATTTGGCCCTGATGTGTTGCAAGAAGCTAAAAAGCAAGTTTAGACAATCCGCGAGAATTTGAGGGATGCTCAGTCAAGAAAAAAGGGCTATGTGGAGAAACTTAGCCTTTGAAGTGGGAGACTTCGTATATCTCAAAGTATCACCTATGCGAGGTCATAAGCGGTTTATTGTCAGAGGCATGTTGGCACCTCGCTATATTGGACCATTCAAGGTTTTGGGCAAACGTGGAGAAGTGGCATATAAGTTGGAGATGCCAGCACATCTTTCTGATGTTCATGATGTATTCCATGTTTTGCAGCTCAAGAAGTGCTTAAGGGTACCATAAGAACAAGTTCCAATGGAAGAATTGGAATTGGAAGCAGATTTGACTTATGTCGAGCAACCGGTCAAAATCTTGGAAACCAAGGAGAGAGTCACAAGGAACAAGGTGATTCGATGGTGCAAAGTTCAATGGAAGCACCATACAGAATCTGTTCAACTTTTTGACTTCCAACGGACTAGTCCGGCCCCCTAGCGGACTTGTCCGGTGTGCCCGACTCGGATTCAATCTTTTCCTCCACGACTTGCTATTGGGTATTTACCTTAATTGGGCCCAAGAACGTCATGCCCAACCCCTATGGAGCCCATGTGGGACCCCTACAAGGCCTCCACCGCCTTAGACTTGAATTCCACCCAAACCCTACCTATCCAACTCTATATAAACACACCAACATCCACCCCTTCACCTCTTTGCCACAATTGATGAAACCCCAAACCCTAGTTCGTGTGTGCCGCTATCAAGAGGAGTTCATCGCAGCCAGGAGGAGGGAAGGAGGAAGGAGAAGGATCAAGCAAGATCGATCTTTGTCAACTCATCGACATCATCATCAATTCTCCACCAATTCTCCATCTTCCTAGGATCTAGACGCCAAGATCTTGAGTTTCATCGAATTCTCGACCCTTGAGTTGTTGAATTCATGGTAATTACCTTAGATCATCTTTATACTTCAATCTTAGTCCCATAATTCAACTCAAACTATACTCGAGTTGGAAATTCTCCAAAAACCCTAGCATAACGGATTTGTCCGGCCCCAGTGTGGACTAGTCCGGTCGACTTTCTGGTCCAGGGTGGACTAGTCCGGTCCCCAGTATGGACTTGTCTGGGCACATGAATTTGAAGTTGCTGAATTAATTCAAACCTGATCTAAATTGATTCAACTCTTGTTCAAACGTTTTAAACTCCATTAGAACTAGTTAAGAAACATTAATAACAACTTATTAACAAGTTTTACCTCATAATTGCATTATTCATGCATATCATGGCATATTGAGTAATATATGAGCAATTATTAATTGTGATGTCTATTTTGTATGTCTTTTGCGCGGCATAGAAGGTTCTGCTCTAGAGGGTGCTGTCGAGGACCTCCAGCACCAGAAGTTCAAAGCTTTTGACCCTAATCAATCTAAGGAGCAAGGCAAGTGTCATTGATCATTTTGATCCTGTTTTTAAACGTTTTGTTTGCAAAACTGCATGCTTGTATCAATTTGATGGGAAACCCATTATAGGTGTTTACTAGACTTGTTTGACCATCCTTGTCACTTCGGATATAATGTATAGTGTCGGGAAGGGTAGTTTCCACTTTTTGCTCTGCTTAACTTAATTGGGATTGATAATCAAATGGCTTAATTAACAACTAACAAACATATAGACTAAGTGAATTGGCGATAATGACTATTTTGGTAACATGGAATTTGGGTTATCTAAGCAAGAATGGTTTGTGGATTCGGTTGGATGATATGGTGATTTGCTTGCCTTGGATCGAAGGACCGGTTCATGCGAGAATATGCCAGGACAATAGTGCCACTACAAGGCCAAGTATGGGTGCGGCTTAGCCAATTAACTAGGTGTATTGCCAGAATTGTTTAGACCATTTGGAGAAGTGGCGAATGGGAGTCGGTTGGGTTTGCAATAGTGGTGGGACTGCCCTAGGATTCGAACAGCACAAGAGGGGGCCCTTGGTTGGATGTGCTCAGTTGTAGGCATCTCCACCGGTGAAACCTTAGTGGGTCTGAATATGTTGGTAGTCCTTTTGTAAAGGCTATTTTGTGATCTCTTGGCCACACACCGTTGTAAGTGTGTAGTGTGACCGACGGGTCATGGGCATAATGGAGGTTCCTTAGTCATTGAAAGGTGATGAAATCACGAACCTGTGGGTAAAGTGGTACAACCTTTGCAGCGTGTTAAAAACTATTATGATAGTCGTGCTCCCGGTTAAGAGCAACTAGATGACATACATAATTAGTGGGGAACTTGGGATTTGTGATGGTCATGGTTATAGTTATGGTTATGATTATAGATTCGATGGTGATAAATGGACATGGTTAATGAGGATGGTAAGAGAATGGCATATGGATGATTAATAGATGATGGATTTGTATTATGTTAATTATTTGGAATATGATGGGACTAAATTCACATAGACATCCTAGTATGCTTTTTATATGTTTTAAATGTACTTTTCAGCAATTAGCCATTGTTTATTGTCATTCCTTGTTTAAGCTACATGTTATTATTTCCCACACTTGCTGAGTACGACATGTGCTCACCCTTGCAATTCCCCCACCAACAGTTTTAGGTGATGTTTGGGAGTACCCTGAGGATAATGCGGAGTACTAGGTTGTGTGTTGTTGTCGTCTTGTCTGTGGTGTTGCTTGGAGCCGCTCTGTTCCCCTATGCTAAGTTGCTTAGTTTGCTTAGTTACTTAATTAGATTATTTCATGTACATTATGTTTGGACTTATTAATAATGATCAATAGAGTTGTAATTTGAGGATTATTTGAATATTGTAATAAAAGTAACTTCTTAATTAATTTGTCTTGTGGTAATTTTTTGTATATCATTTGTGATGGACTCGTGTATGTGTGTTGAACATCCTGAGAACACATATGCGTCGCACTTGGTTCATTTTTAGAATTGGTTGTCACAGTTCCACCACGGACAAGTCGGGTATACCTCCACAAATTACGGTTTTTAGTGTGCTACACATTCTATGAGAATTTTGCACAGCACACGGGACAAGTCCGGCCACCAGAGCAGACTAGTCCGGCAGTCGGGATCCCTAATGGTAAAATGGAAAACGCTATAAATAGGTGATCCACGATGCCACAAAGAGAAGCATCATACACAACTGTAAAAAACATAAACCCTAGCACTGCCACTTGTCCCAAGAGAACAAAAATACATCTCCCCACACATCTAAAGGCCTAAAGAGTCAAATCTTTCAGGTATCTAGATTTGGGATAGGGAGATCGTCGTCTACGCATCGTTTAGATCTTAGGGTTTGATCTCTTATACACTCGTGCATTCTTTCTAGTCTTTTGAGTGTATTAGATCATCTTTTTCTCGCTGTAATTTTGTGGGAGCCCTCAATGTGTGAGGTTGCCCCACCAACTTGGTGATTTCCCCGTGATAGTGGAACTCATGTCGGCCTTGTGTGGTGACTTGATGAGGGAAAGGGTTTGAAGAGACCCAACTCTGTGCAGGCTTTCTGAACGAGGATTAGATCTCTTTGGTGAGATCGAACCTCGGTAAAAATTCATGTCTCACGTGTTCTATTCTTGTACTTTTGCAAGGTTCATCATCTGGGGCATTAGAGTTGATCAATCAAGTAATTTAAGTTCCACGTGAATATTAAGCAACCTTATCCTTTGTTCAAGTTGTAAGAATAGTAATTATGTTCCACTGCTATTTCAATGAAATTTCTTCCTAAACACTTAATCCTTTCGTAGTAATTTAATAACAGGACTAGTTCCTACCTCATACCGGACAAGTCCGGTCCCTCGGTATTTTACATATCTGTTATGTGTTGCAGGAAAAGTATTAAAGCCTATTCAGCCCCCCCCCCCTCTAGGCCACATTCACTAGGTATCAGAGTAGGTTCTCCAATTACAAGACTCACCACTCGGAATGATCAATGGCCTCTGACAAGAACAACGAGATCGCGAAGGTGACCAACGCCGAAGATGAACATGACATCAAGTCATTCGATATACTCAAGGAAAATAAACACGATGATGAAGAAGTGTGTCAACTCAAGGTGCTTCTAAGAAAGAAGATGCTAACTTAAAAGGGCAAAGAAGAAGATGATAAGACAACGGGGAGTGGTCATCATGACTACTACTGATATCCTTATAATTACGATCATCTTAATTTTAACAATCATTATCTTTCAATTCCTATGGGAAAACCTCCTCATTTTGATAGAAATGATTATACAAAGTGGAAGTATAATATGAAAATGCATCTTATCTCCTTAAACCCCAGTCTTTGGCATGTTGTGTGTAAAGGTATAGATATTACGAATACCGATGATGAATATGAAAATGCATCTTATCTCCTTAAACCCCAGTCTTTGGCATGTTGTGTGTAAAGGTATAGATATTACGAATACCGATGATGAACTCACTCCAGAGCAAGAGCAATAAATTCACCGCAACGCACAAGCCATTGCAGTGATCACTTCTTCCTTGAGCGGAGAAGATTTTACCAAAATTGATCGACTAGAAAGTGCCAAGAAAATATGGAATACACTCAAGACCGCACATAAGGGAAATAACTCAGTTTGTGAAGCAAAAATTGAAATGCTTGAAGGAGAGTTGGGGAGGTTTGCCATTGAGGAGGGCGAATCACTTCAAGAGATGTACAACCAAATGAAGGTGCTCATCAACAAGATCCTTGCCTATGGAAGCAAGAAGTGGACTGACCACGAGGTGGTCAAAAGGATGATTAGAGCATTTATACCAAGGAATGTCACCTTGTGCTCCATGATTCGAGAAAGCCCGGGGTTTCACAAAATGACTCCGGATGAACTCTTGGGCAAGATTATCAACCATGAGATAATGGAGAAGGAGGCCCAATATGTCAAAGACTTAGCAGAACTTACCTCCTCCAAGAAGATGGAAGTTGCCCTCAAAGCAACTTGCAAGCCTAAAGGAAAGGAAGTACATGAAGCACGAGATGAAGAAGACACAAGTGATGTGAGCACCGATTTTGATGATAAAGAGATGGTGCTCTTCATCAAGAAATTCAAGCGCATGATGAGAACAAGGTAGGGCACCAACTCAAGTGATGGAAAGAGCAGAGAGAACGGAAAATCCAAAGCACGACGTACTTGCTACAACTGTGGCGAGTACGGTCACTTTATGGTTGACTGCACATATGAAGAAACTAAGAAAAAGAAGGAAGTGAAGCCACAAGAGAAGAAGACCTTCAAGAAAAGGAGGCAAGCTCACCAAGCACACATTGGCAAGGAGTGGGACTCAAACGACGAGTCCTCCTCCGATGAAGAAGAGGATATAGCTACCGTTGCCATCATGAAGCCTACCAAAAAGTCTACACTCTTCGCGAACATAGGAGGACGGGAGACTCATAATCATACTTGTCTCATGGCTAAGGAAGGCAAGAAAAAGGTTCGACTTACACCTCCCTTGCTTAATTCCTCCATTGGTAGTTTTGATAGCGCTAGTGAAAATGAGGAGATGCTTAAAGGTTTGAGTAAAACTGCATTAAGAAAAATGAAAATGTTGTCGGATGAAATTTTTGAGAAGGAGGAACTTGTCAACCGCCAAGAAGATATGCTCGTCCGTGAAAGGAAGAGATATCAAGAGGTTGAGAAGCTTTGTGAGCTTGAGAAGGAGAAGAGCAAGGCACTTGAGCATGAGCTAGCCTTGAGTAAGTAAACTTACTCAAAACTAGAAGACTCACACATTGCAATCAAGAATGAACTTGCTAACTTGTCAAAAGTTAACAAAATCCTTAAAGTGCAAGTTGAGTCACTCAAGCAAAGTGGCACTTTCTCCTCCAGGAGCTCACTTTCCCAAGGTGTAAATTAGACAACAACTAAAACTTGCATATGCTCTAGTAAGAAGAAGATTGTTAAAGATGATTCCTCTGTTTCACATACTAAACATCCATCCCAAAATGGCATCTTTGACAAGGAAAAGATTGAATATGCATGTGCATATATGGTCACAAGATCTCCTAACGTCAAAGATGGTCTTGGATACACAAAAAATAAAAAGATGCTTGCTAATGTTCATAATAAGAATCATATTGTGTTTGTTAAAGAAAAATTGCATGAATTTGAAATGCAAACATTGTTTCAACTTTTGATGCCTCTTACATTCTTTTGAGATATAAATTTCTACATGTTTTTGCTAAATATGCAGGGCCACGCCACAAGAACTCAAAGACTTGTGTGTGGGTGCCTAAGACTATTGTGACTAACCTCTGAGGACCCAAGCAAGCTTGGGTACCTAAAACCAAGAAATAATCTTTGTTTTGCAGGCCTACTCCTCCGGAGGATCCAAATAGGTGCTAGACGGTGGATGCACCAATCACATGACTGGAGAGAGGAGTATGTTTGTAGAATATGAGTGAAATGCTGATCCAACTGAAGGAATCTTTTTTGGAGACAACAGCCAAGGAAAATTTTTTGGCAGTGGTAAAATTAAAATTTCTTCTCAACACACTCTTTCAAATGTTTTACATGTTTATTCTATAGATTACAATCTTTTGTCCATATCTCAACTATGTGACAAAGGATACAACTATTTATTCACTAATGAGGGTGTGACGGTTTTTAGAAGAAGCGATAACTCAATTGCATTCAAGGTAATGTTGAAGGGAAAGCTTTATCTTGTTGACTTCAACAAAGATAAAACTAAACTCAACACTTGCTTGGTTGGAAAAACTAGCATGGGATGGATGTGGCATAGACGGCTAGCCCATGTTGGGATGAGAAATCTGCAAAAATTTCTAAAAGGTGGTCACATCCGAGGTTTAAAAGATGTTGTGTTTGAGAAAGACAGGTCGTGCAGCGCATGCTAGGCGGGAAAACAATTTGGAGCACCACACCCTGCCAAGAACATGATGACCACATCAAGACCGTTAGAACCTCTTCACATGGACCTCTTTGGTCCAATTGCTTATATAAGCATTAGCGGTAACAAATATGGATTAATAATTATTGATGATTTTTCTAGATTTACTTGGGTGTTTTTCTTGTATGATAAATCAGAAACCCAGAGGATCCTCTAGAAATTTTTGAAAAGAGCGCAAAATGAATTCTCCTCAACCATCAAGAACATTAGAAGTGACAATGGAACGGAGTTAAAGAATACTCAAGTTGAGGAGTACCTAGATGAAGAAGGAATGAAACATGAGTTTTCGGCACCCAACTCACCTCAACAAAATGGGGTGGCCGAAAGGAAGAACAGGATGCTCATCGAGATGGCTAGGACAATGCTGAATGAATACAAGACTTCGGACAGGTTTTGGGATGAAGTGGTAAACACCGCTTGTCACGCCACAAATCGGCTATATCTTCACCGACTTTTGAAGAAAACTCCATATGAGCCCCTCACTGGTAACAAACCCAATGTTTCATATTTCAGGGTATTTGGAAGCAAATGTTTTATCTTGAATAGGAAACTAAGGACTTCGAAGTTTGCTTCAAATTTTGATGAAGGGTTCTTGCTTGGTTATGATTTGAACGCCTACGTCTATCGTGTCTTCAACAAAGTCTCGTGCATTGTTGAAGTAGCACGTCACGTAGTGTTCGATAAAACTAATGGCTCCCAAGTGGAGCAAGTTGATAAGTGTGTGCTAGATCATGAAGAAGCCCCATGTCAAGCATTGAGGAGGATGGCACTTGGTGATATTCGACCGCAAGAGCAATCACAAGACGCAAGTGCTCAATATATACTTCAATAGGATAGCAACGATAAAGGGGGAACCTCTGCACAGGATCAACAACAGCAGGATCAAGAAGGTCAATTTAATCATGGAAGCAATGATCTAGGGGGAGACACTAACAATGAAGATTATGAAGAACAAGTGACCTCACAAGTGCCTCACCCAAGAGTACATCAGAGTATACAAAGAGATCATCCTGTCGACAACATCATTGGAGATATTGCAAAGGGAGTAACCACTAGATCTCATATTGCTAGTTTTTGTGAATATTACTCTTTTGTCTCATTTCTGGAACAATGCAGGGTTGATGAAGCACTCAAAGATCCAGATTGGGTGATTGCAATGCAAGAGGAGTTGAACAACTTCAACAGAGAGGTATGGGAGCTGGTGGAAAGACCAAAAGCAAACATCATAGGCACCAAATGGGTCTTTCAGAACAAGCAAGATGAAATGGAGTTGTAACAAGAAACAAGGCATGACTTGTGGCAAAAGGTTACTCACAAGTTGATGGTTTGGATTTCAACAGAACTTTTTCTCCTGTAGCTAGAATTGAGTCCATTCGTATTTTATTAGCCTATGCTACTCATCACAGTTTTAAGCTGTATTAAATGGATGTCAAAAGCACATTCCTCAATGGTCCTATCAAGGAGGAAGTATACGTGGAGCAGCCACCAGTATTTGAAGACCAAGAGTATCCCAACCATGTGTACAAACTGTGTAAGGCTCTCTATGGCCTCAAACAAGCTACCCGAGCTTGGTATGTGTGCCTTAGGGATTTTCTCATTCAAAATGGTTTTAAAATAGGAAAAGCTGATTATAGTTTTGTTTATAAAACATTTTGATGGTCATCTATTCGTATGTCAAATTTATGTTGATGACATCATTTTTGGTTCTAATAATAAATCCTTTTCTAAAGAAATTTGCAAAATTATGACAGACAGATTTGAGATGTCTATGATGGATGAATTGAAGTTCTTATTGGGATTCCGAGTGAAGCAATTGAGAGAAGGAACTTTCATCTGCCAAATCAAGTACACGCAGGACATTCTCAAAAAGTTCAATATGAACAAAGCTAAGCCATCAAGACTCCCGTGGCCCCTAATGGACATCTTGATCTCAACGAAGATGGTCCAGATGTGGATCAAAAGGTATATCGATCTATGATTGGTTCACTGCTCTATTATGTGCATCTGGGTCAGATATCATGCTTAGTGTTTGTATGTGTGCAAGGTTTCACCTAAAGAGTGCCATTTAACAGCTCTAAAAAAAATTTTAAGATACATTGTGCACACACCTAACTTGTTCCTTTGGTATCCTAAACGATCCAAGTTTAACCTTATAGGATATTCCGGTGCTGACTATGCAGGCTGCAAAGTCGATAGAAAGAGCACATCGAAAACTTGTCAATTTCTTAACAGATCCTTAGTTTCATGGTCATGTAAAAAAGAAAACTCAATTGCTCTTTCCATAGCCGAAGCAAAATATGTTGCATCCAGTAGTTATTGCGCACAACTACTTTGGATGCAACAAACTCCAAGGGATTATGGTTACAATTTGAGTCATATTCCACTCCTATGTGATAATGAAAGTACCATAAAAATTTCACACAATCCAGTAGAGCTCTCAAGAACTAAGCACATAGACATTCCTCATAATTTTCTAAGAGATCATTCACTAAAAGGTGACATAGAAATTTCATATGTTAGAACTAAAAAACAACTAGCAGATATATTCACAAAGTCACTAGCTGAAAAGAGATTTTGTGAGCCAAAAAATGAATTAAATATACTTGACTCTTGAAATGAGGCTTGAAACATTGATACCTGATTGATTCTTCAAAGTTTACTCATTTTTGCCGAAAATCATCCTTTATCTCATTTTTCTCTCGAGAACTATTTCAATTATTGAATCTTCATGAATTATGACCTTTGTATGATTGTTGATTGCTTACTAGTCTTGTTCATCAAGATTATTTGTGAACTGATGTCCTTAAAATCACTATTAGATCAAACTCTCAAAAATCACTGTTTCTAATTTTGATCTGTCCAGCTAACCCGGACTAGTGTGGGGCTAGCACCGGGCTAGTCCCTTACGGCTGACTAGTCCGGCCTTGCTCCGGCATATCGGGCGAGTCCCGCCCTGTGCAGACTAGTCCGTAGTCAGCCACCAAGACACCCTCTTCTTCCTCTCACAATTTTTCTGGCACTCTCTCTCCTCAAACCCTAGCTCCCAAGGAGATTTTCACTTTTGACCAACAAAATTGAAGGTTCCTCCACGGGAACTCTTTTCCTCGACGCGAAGCATCCCTCTCCGGACTAATCCGAACTCTGCTCCACTCCTCCAACCTCAAATCTTCGATTTTTTGGTAAAAAACTCACTTGACCCTAGTTCTCATCTTTCCTTAATTCTTGCTTATTTTTATTGATTCCTATGGCATACATTACATTGTTGAATGTATTCCTACTGTATTCCTATCCTAGTTGCATCGATCTTTGTTAAATTTTCTGGAATATGAAGTTAGGGTTCATACTTCAGACTGGACTAGTCCTGTTCTCGGTGCAGACAAGTCCGGTGCGTCGGACAAGTCCGAACTCTAAAAACGGAGAAGTCCAGTCCCCTGATAGTTTGAACTACTAAATTCTTATCTCCACAAAGTCTACATATCATTCTTACCGCTCCTTGTATTCTCCATGTCATGCACGATGTCTTCCGCTTCAGATGACAACATGTTTGACTATGAAGCAGAGAAGGAACGTGCAAGAGTTGTAAGGGCAAAAGAAAGGGTAAGCAAGAAGAGTCATGACTTCAATGCCCACTCCTCTCCTCTACATGATGCTCTTCCGAAAAAGGGGAAAGTGGTAGTAAAGAAAGCATTGAGCAAAGATGGTGTTGGTGCCAGCTCAACCGCACCTAGAAGGAGCGCCAACAAGGGGAAAGGACTTGCAAGTGGTCCCATTGGTCCTCTCAAGATGAAGTCACCAATGTAGCGCAACAGGCAGCCATCACAAAATGACTTCATGGGAAACGAGTTGGCTGACAAGTTCAAAAAGATTGAAGCTTATGAGCAGCCAAAGCAATCTACTGGTCCATGATTCTGGAGCCACTTCCATGCTGACTACTATGAGCATGTGTACATGAAGATGCAAAATCTAGTGGTTGCTAGTAATTGGGTGGACATGACTTATTTACAATCCAGGAACTGTCAAGCATATCATGAAGTCTTGGTGGTTTTGGAGAGGCCTGGTTAAAAGGATCTTCTATCCTTCCGATATAATTGGAACAATGAAGTCATCACCCAATTTTACTCTACTCTCTACTTTGCATGTGATGATGGGGATAAGATGATTTGGATGACACATGGATCCAAGTATAGTTTCACTTATAAGGAATTTGACAGGATACTTCACCTTGAAGATACCTTGGAAAACGAGCTCATTATTCATAAATTGAAGCCGTTGGAGAAGGATGAGCTAGAATTCCTCTATGATACAAGAATGACATACAATCCTCCTACCACCAAGTACTTGAAGCCATTCTTTGCTAAGACTATTGATCCAAACGATGGAGATGCAGGGACAATTCAAGGCACTCTAAAGACCTTGATGAAAGTAATAAGCAAGAAAAGGACCTTCAACGTCTTTGAATATATCTACAATGACATTGTGAACATCTCAATCACTCCCAATAGGTCATGTGGCTATGTAACTTACATCATGTTCTTGATCTAGAAGGTCACTGACCTTGAGTTTATTAAGGATGTTGAGCATACCGGCCTCAAGCCCTAGAAGCTAATAGTCTACACTATTCTCTCTGCATCTGCCTCACCTGCAGTGGAACAGAGATCTAATCATGCTCATGAAGGCACAAGGACTCCAGCTGCTACCTCTGCTCCTCCATCCTCCAAAGAGTACTCCAGTGGTGTGCTGAAAATGCTCTCCTCCATCTTTGCATCCTGCCGCAAAGTGGAAATTAAACAGCACAAGGAAAGTCTAGCTAGAAAGAGACATCAAAGGTACATGAAGGCAAACATCAAAGAAATATGTGAGAAGTTGGATATTGAGCCTGTGGGATCACCTCAAGTCTCAAAGGATTCAGAATAGAACATCACAGAGATGGCACCCCTCACGGAGCAAGAACTGGCATCCTTTAGTCTAGCAGGTGTCTCCGCTCCTCCTCCTCAGCATGCACATCCAGATGAAGATGAAGATAGAACTGAGAGTGAGGGAGGGAGTGGCGATGAGTGATTTTCCTCGATTTTTCCCTTTTTGGTGCCTTGATGCCAAAGGGGGAGAGATTGAGACCAGTATTATTTATTTGTAAGCCTTAAGGACTAGTGATCAAGGACATGTATCTTAAATTTCAAATTATTGTAATATCTTTTGGATGTGTCTATTTTATTTAATACGAATGTGTCATGCTTAGTTTAATATTATTGTGATGGTTGCTTCTATAATTGTTATGCTCTTAATTTTTCTCATCACATTAATTGATCACGTACACGTTATAGGCACCTCACCATAAAGAGTGCATATATGTGAGAAGTTTTTATTGCTCATCTGTCATTCTCATATATGCCCACTTTATGAAAATCAATTTTTACTCTTAATTGTGAAATCTCAATTGGTTTTCATCAATCACCAAAAAGGGGGAGATTGAAAGTGCATCTAGACATTCCCTTGTGGGTTTTGGACGATTGATGACAAAAAATGAGATCCTACTAAATTTATTGAGATGAATGCAGGTCAACAAATATTAGATATTATGGTGCAACCAAAAAGGTGAAAATGAGAAGTGCGAAAGGAAGAAGCCTAAATGATCAATGGAAGCGCAAAGTAGACATAACCGTATAGGATGTGTGTGAGAGACACATCCCAAGAGCTCATGTCTTTGCATAGAGGGTAAGGGCTAAAATCAACCTAAGCAGTTCACTGAGCACCAGACTAGTCCGGCCACCAACTTGACTAATCCGATTAACTTTCTGATGTCACAGTTCACTGAGCACCTGACAAGTTTGTTAAACTCTCTAATGTTTGAATTCACCTTGCACCGAACAAGTGCGTTCAACATTCTGATGTTTCACTCAAACAAGTTGAAAGAAACACATTTCACATTAGATCATACAAATCTGTCTCATTGCGAACTAGTCCGATCAACTTTCTGTAATCACAAGGGACTAGTCCGATGGACTCTCTATTCCCATACAGACAAGTCCGCTATACCTCACACAAATTAGGGTTTTTAGTGTGCTGCACATTCCACGCGAATTTTGCGCAGCACACCGGACAAGTCCGGTCACCAGAGCGGACTAGTCTGGCCTTTGGGATCCCTAACGGTCATATTTTTTAAAACACTTTAAATAGGTGATCCACGACCCCACAAAGAGAAGCACCGTACACAACTGTCAAAAACATAAACCCTAGCGCCGCCACTTGTCCCAAGAGCACAAAAACACATGTCCCCACACATCTAAAGGCCTAAAGAGTCAAATCTTTTAGGTATCCACATTTGGGATAGGGAGATCATTGTCTACGCATCGTTGATCTCTTGGGGTTTGATATCTTATACACCCGTGCATTCTTTGTCATATTTTGAGTGTATTAGATCATCTTTTTCTCGTTGTAATTTTGTGGGAGCCCTCGACGTGTGAGGTTGTCCCACCAACTTGGTGATTACCCCGTTATAGTGGAACTCAAGTTGGCCTTGTGTGGTGACCTGATAAGGAAAAGGGTTTGAAGAGACCCGACTCTGCGTGGGCTTCCTCAACAAGGAGTAGATCTCTTTGGTGAGATCGAACCTCGGTAAAAATCTATGTCTCGTGTGTTCCATTCTTTTAATTTTGCAAGGTTCATCATCTAGGGCATTAGAGTTGATCACTCAAGTAATTTGAGTTCCACATGAATATTAAACAACCTTATCTCTTGTTCAAGTTGTAATGTTCATTCCGCTGCCATTTCATTTGAAATTTTTGCCTAAACACTTAATCCTTTTGTAGTAATTGAATAATCGGACTAGTCCCTACCTCATACCGGACAAGTCCAGTCCCTCCGTATTTAAAGTATTTGTTAAGTGTTGCAGGAAAAGTTTTAAAGCCTATTCAAACCCCCCCCCTAGGCCACATTCAATGCTGCCCTGCCAACAACTAGGACACGAAACAGTTGAAGATTGTTGATGGTAGGGAGACGATGAGCGGGAGTTGCCCAACTCCCACCATATTCTTGTGGCAGTCGGAGGCGTCAAAGGTTATCAAAGTGTCCATCCACTTCCAATGTGACTCCGCCTTGATGGTGAGAGCTACAGCAGCTACTTCCCGACGAAAGAATTTCACCATGCTCTAGGACATTGTTGACCGCTGTTATATACCAAATTCACCCGTCAATATAACTCAATTATGTGAAGGAATTATCATTTCATGCACACATCACCTTTATATCTAACCTATTTTCACTTGTCCTTGGAGAAATTGGTGCATGCAAGTATTTTATACAGAATTTAAGTGAAACAAGGGGATGGATCCTATAAAATATCATCCCAGCAAATCAAGTGCTGACATGTAGCACCACATGGATCAAATGGCCCACAAACAGAAGTATCCGAGGCAATTCAATAGTGTACACGCCATATCAATGAATGGGACCCATCTGGAAGCCACCTGGAGAAAGCACAGGTCGTTTGGAGCCAGGACCAATTCAGCCGACCTGGTAGTTCGGTCGACCCCTTCCTGGCATCAAACCCGGTCAACTTCCACATGTTGGCTCCTCCCGGCTTGAAAAAGTCATTGGTGAATGATTGTGCGCTTTTGGTGGCGGGAACATACCCTTCTCCACCTTTAAATGGGACACATTACCCTTCACTTTAACACACACTACTTGAGCATCACTTTGTTATATACACTAGTTCTCTTAGTCCTTAGTGGAGTTAGGCTATAGAAAGGAGAGCCTCTAGTCCCAAGTCCAAGTTGGAAAAAGTATGGCTCATGTCTCTTTTCTTATATTTGTGACTTTATACATAATAAAGATATCACCTTTAGTCTTTTTTATTCATATACTTGGTTGAAGCGTTTCTTGTTTAATTGTGGATTCCATGTATGTGGTAGGAATAGTCTTTATGATCATGTGTTAATTTCATTATCCTATCATCATAAACACTATAAACCCCCACTATAGTCTAAGTAGTTATGATATGATCATGTTAATATGAATAACTTATGATATGTCTCAACATTGGTTCAACGATAGTTTAGTTCATTGCCTTAGGATGGCTTGTGCCGCAGCTCTTAAGGTATTTACTTAATATCCTAGTGTGGTGCTAGGATAGTTAAGTAGCGTTGGACGTCTCGTAGACCCACGGATTTAAGAGGTAGACTGTCGGTACCCTAAAAACCGTACACCCCTTGAGGTTACAAAGATCTCCAAGAAAAGTCATCTACTTGATTTGAAGACCTTCGGAGGCCCACATGTCAAATATAATCGGACCCGCTTCTCCAACATGGTTAATCCCAGGGTCGCCACGTGTACTAACAAACCGGAGCTACCACCTACAAGGGGGAAGCTCCGGGCCACGTACCGAAATGGCACCTCCGGACATAACCCCAGACCGAGAGAAGCTCCGGACCTGACACGTGTCAGGTAGCTCCGGAGCTACCTGTTTCCCACAGTATGCTCCAGAGCCGCCACGTGTCCAATCAACGAGTCTTCAGCCTCTAACCTCCGGAAAACCTCGCAACGGCTCCGTATCTTCAAAGGGGAATCAAGGACTTCAAGACCCGATTAAGTGTCATTAATGCCCTATTAATGACACTTAAACGGACGATCTTAACACCAGTAACGGTGCTGTCAAAGCACGTTACAGGGTCATTAAGAGCAATTAAATGTGTTAAATAAGTGTCAATACTAGTAACCGCCGGGGCCACATGTTGGGCCAGGCTAACTTGTAACGCCCTGCCCTTGTACTATAAAAGGACAGGCAGACGACACATTCAGGCACATACGCCATTGACGCTCAGCACAAGCTCACACAGCTAATACAACACCAACACATCCGTGGAGTAGGGTATTACGCTCAGGCGGCTCGAACCACGTAAACTCTTGTGTCTCCTGTGTCAATTCCTACTCACCTTCTTGAATCTCCGCGCGCCCACACCGAACATCAAACTCCCCTATCACTTTAGCAGTGTAGGGAGATCTGCCGGTTCCAAACCACCGACAGTTAGCGCACCAGGTAGGGGGTGCCTGAGATTTTGAGAATGGTGAACTCAGCAGCTGGATCATCCAACGGTCAACCTGCTGTTCAGGCTGTTGGGGGCAATCCCTCCAATAGGCAGCCACCAGCAGGAGCCTCAGCACTAGCAGGAGTCACACTCCCACCACCACCATCTCTTCCATCAAATCGTGCTGGGCAACGTGATGGTGCGCCGGCGTCAATTACTGTGTCGGCAAATCATGACAACCAGGAACACGCTCTCCATGCAGTGCGTGCTCTTCTCCAACGCCCACCACCTCCGGATGCATCTCGGGATGCATTGGAGCAGTGGAGGGCCGATGTGGAGCATTTGGTTGCAGCAGCAGCCGAACGCCTCAGCAACCAGGGTCCTCCTCCTTCAGGAAGAGACCCGTCGCAGCGACGGACTTTGTCTGGAAGACTTGGTCCGCACGTTTCCAATAGCAGGAGACGTGCTGCATCACAACAAGTGATGTCATTGCCCTCCAGGGCACGACGCACTCACATGGTATCCAGGCTTTTGACTCATGACCTCTGGGCGGAGCTTGATCGCCGATACGGCCAGCAGGACGGTCGAGTCCATATTGAGCGTGCCCGTGAAAGACGGGAAGCTCAGGACCTTTCTGCTCCTGAAGGAGTGGGAGGAGGTTGTTCAGCCCTGGCCATGCATCTGCGCATGGTTAGGTGGCCACAGAAGTTCCGGCCTCACCTACCAGAAAAATTCGACGGGACTATCAATCCCGCTGAGTTTCTTCAGATCTACTCCACTGCAATCTTGGCAGCTGGAGGAAACGAGGCCGTGATGGCCAATTATTTTCCAGTGGCCTTAACTGGGACCGCCAGGTCCTGGTTTATGAGCCTTCCACCCAACTCTATCAACAGTTGGGAGGAGCTGTGCTGGCAGTTCACTGCCAACTTCAGGAGTTCATACACCCGACCAGGCACTGAACTAGACCTTTTTGCAGTCGTGCAAAAAGGGGGAGAATCCTTGCGATCATTCATCCAGAGGTTCTCTCAGGTACTAAACACTATCCCTTCTATCTCTAGCGCCTCTGTCATTGTGGCATTCCGACAGGGTGTACGAGACAAGAAGATGTTGGAGAAACTGGAGATCAAGGAGATCACCAGTGTCACGGAACTCTTCAGCTTGGCTGACAAATGTGCTAGAGCTGCGGAGGGCCGTGAGATGCACTCCAAACCAACCTCGGAGGGTCACAAGAAATCCTCCAAAGAAGAAGCCGCTACCTCCGGGGGTGGCAAGAAGAAAAAGAAGACCAACGGCAAGAAGAAGCCGTCGGCCGGCACATCCAACGTTGCAGCTGCTGCAACTCCGGGTGGCCGGGGGCCATGCCCCGAGAAGCGACCTCGACCGTCTTCTGAAGACGGTGGCAAACCCAAAGTGTGGTGTCCCATTCATAAAACGGGCAGCCACAGTTTGGAAGACTGTCGGGAGGTCCAAAACCTTGTTGAGCGCTACAACAAACGCCGGGAAGAATCTCCTTTCCGACAGAGGGAAGGAAAGCAAAAAGTCAACGAAGCTCCGGCTGAAGAGGAGTTAGGGTTTCAGGATCCCAAAAAGGTCCTGAAGGCCGTCTACACCTCTGTCGACGATGATTCTGACGTCTCTGACAACGAGCGTCGGAAGACCATGAACACCATTTTTGGTGGATCATGGGATATCACCTCCCGTCGCATCATCAAGACTATGCGTCGGGATATGGCCGCTGTAGCTCCTACAGTCAGGTTGGAACCTCATCGGAAGTGGATGGACACAGCCATCACTTTTGATGCTTCGGATTGCCCTTGGAGCATGGTTGGAGCAGGTCAATTACCTTTGATGGTATCTCCTACCATCAATAACATCCAGCTCCACCATGTCATGGTAGACGGAGGTTCGGGGCTTAACCTCATCAGCTTCGAAGCTTTCACTAAGCTTCAGCTCCGACCTTCGGATCTCCACCCCTCTCGACCTTTCTCCGGAGTAGGTCCGGGGGCCATTACCCCACTCGGAGCTATTACTCTCCCCGTTACCTTCGGGACACGGGAGAAGTACCGCACCGAGAAGTTGGTCTTCGACGTCGCTCAGATCAACTTACCCTTCAATGCCATCTTGGGTAGGCCTGCCCTGTACAAATTCATGGCAGCTGCTCATTATGGCTATCTGGTGTTGAAAATGCCAACACCAGTAGGCGTTCTCCGGATCCGTGGAGATCGCACTACCGGAGTAACTGCACTGGAAGAACTCCATACAATCACCACGGCGCAAGAAGAGGACTCCAGGCAGGAGCAAGCTCCAAAACCCCCGAGCATTCATCAACGAGGCTCGACTTCTGCACCTCGACTGCAGCCAAGCGGCGACACCGACATTCCCGTCAAAGTTGTCCAAATTGGTTCCGATGCCGCTCAAACCACCCATATATCGGGGGTATTGAACGACAAATAGGAACTCACGCTCATCACTTTCCTTCGGACTAACGTCGACGTGTTTGCCTGGCAACCGTCACAAATGCCTGGGATCCCCAGGGAAGTGATTGAGCACAATCTGAAGATTTACCCCGATGCCCGACCTGTGCATCAGAAGCCTCGGAAGCAATCCGTAGAGCGACAGAACTTCATCCGACAAGAAGTGAAGAAGTTACTCGAAGCCGGATTCATCCGAGAAGTCTTCCATCCAAAATGGCTGGCAAACCCAGTCGTTGTGCCAAAGGCCGGCGGGAAGCTTCGGATGTGCATCGACTACACCACACTAAATAAGGCATGTTCAAAAGATCCATTCCCACTACCTAGAATAGATCAGATAGTGGATTCCACCTCCGGGTGTGAATTATTGTGTTTCCTAGATGCATATTCCGGATATCATCAAATCAAGATGTCTAGGGAAGATGAAGAGCATACTTCATTCATCACAGTAGATGGATTGTACTGTTACACAGCCATGCCCTTTGGTCTCAAGAATGCATCTTCAACTTTTGTACGAGCTATGTACAAAACTTTTGAAGAACTCATTAGAGACATAGTGGAATTGTACGTCGATGACATCGTGGTCAAGGTCAGGAACAAGGAGTCACTCCTTGACACCATGCAGGCTGTCTTGGACAAGCTGCGGGCCACCCGCACAAAGCTAAACCCAGACAAATGTGTCTTCGGGGTTAGCTCCGGAAAACTTCTTGGTTTCCTGGTAAGTTACCGGGGCATAGAAGCTAATCCGGCGAAGATTAAGGCCATTGAAGACATGCGGCCACCAACCCGCATCAAGGACGTCCAAAAGTTAACTGGGTGTCTAGCAGCCCTCAGCCGGTTCATCTCAAGACTGGCGGAACGGGCACTCCCCTTCTTCAAGTTATTGAGGAAGTCCGGACCATTCCAATGGTCCGAAGAAGCAGAAAAGGCATTCTAGGAGCTGAAATAGTTCCTCACCACCCTACAAATTCTGGTAGCTCCGAACCCTGGTGAGCCTTTGTTGCTTTATATTTCAGCTACTGACGAAGTCGTCAGTATGGTTCTGGTTGCGGAGAGACCAGAACTACCCCATACTCAGGAATCTGGACCCCTTCGGGAGGGTCCGGAGGTTCCTGAAAGAGAGTCTGGGTCCCAGCTCCCAGATTCGAATCCACAAGGAGTCACTTCAGGAGACCCAGACCCCTCCGGGAGGGTCCATGTCACTTCTGAAGAAGCTCCGGGTTCCTCCAGCCAGAATCCGGAGGTCCCTGAAGAAAATCCGGATTCCTCCGAGAAGATCCGGGTCAGTGAAGAGGAAGCTCCGGACCCCTCCGGGAGGGTCCGGACCATTCAACGCCCGGTGTACTTCATTAGTGAAGTATTACATGATGCAAAGACTCGATACCTAGAGGTGCATAAGCTGCTCTATACAGTTCTTATTGCCTCTAGAAAGCTTCGCCATTACTTCCAAGCTCACAAAGTCTCAGTGGTGACCTCCTACCCACTTCGAGCAATCTTGCATAATCCCAATTCAACTGGGAATATTGCAAAGTGGGCAGCGGAATTGGCTGAATTTGATCTTGAATTTATTTCAAGACAAGCAGTCAAGAGTCAAGCATTGGCAGATTTTGTGGTAGAATGGACTCCCTCTCCATCAAACCCTGGGGGCCCCAGTGAGCACAAGACGGAGCATCAAGTTCCAGCCTTCATCAAGCCTCACTGGACCCTCTACTTCGACGGCTCCATGCAGAAGCAGGGGGCCGGAGCTAGAATCCTTCTCCTTGCACCAACTGGGGAGAAGGTGAAATACATGGTACACCTTGACTTCAAGGCGACCAAAAACATGGCAGAGTATGAAGCACTCATCTACGGACTAAAGGTGGCACTGTCATATGGTGTCAAGCAATTGCTAGTCAAGGGAGATTCACAGCTCATCATTAAGCAGGTGAAGGGTGAATGCTCCTGCAATAATCTCCAGCTAGCTGCTTACCTCCTTGAAATCCAGAGGCTTCAGAAGAACTTTGAAGTCCTAGATCTCCACCATGTTCAGCGTGCCCATAACGCTGAAGCTGACGAACTCTCGACGAAAGCGTCAACCGGAGCTCCGGCTCCTGACGGAATCTTTGTCCGGAGGCTGTCAAAGCCAACAGCTCAGCCTGCCGAACTGAGCGAAGGGGGCGAGATCAGCATACCGAAGGTGACAGTCCCGATGGCCCTATTACCATGGCAGCCATCAAGGGTCGTAGGTGCTGCCGGGAGCTCCGAGCAACCCAGCACGCAAGACTCAAAAGCTCAAGCTAGTTCCGATGCATGGATCTCGGAGATTTGGAGCTACTTGAAAGACAACATCCTTCTTGACGATGATATATCCGCTGACCGGGTAGTTAGATTGGGTAAAAGATACACGCTGGTAGAAGGGGATCTCTACCGGCGCGGTGCCAACGGCATCCTAATGCGGTGTATCACAAGGGAAGAAGGCTGTGAACTCCTCGCAGAAATCCATGGAGGAGAGTGTGGGAACCACGCGTCTTCCCGCACGCTGGTTGGTAAAGCCTTTCGGCATGGCTTTTACTGGCCTACAGCGCTCCAGGATGCAACTGAACTGGTGAAGAAATGTGAAGCATGCCAATTTCATGCAAAGCAAATTCACACACCAGCTCAGCCCTTACAAATGATACCTCCTACATGGCCCTTCGCTGTGTGGGGGATGGACATCTTGGGACCTTTCCCAAGAGCCGTCGGAGGTTACAAGTTCCTGTACGTCGCCATTGACAAGTTCACCAAGTGGCCGGAAGCAACTCCAGTCGTGACAATCAACAAGCAATCTGCTATCAACTTTTTACAGTCCATTGTATGCAGATTTGGAGTCCCAAACAAAATCATCACTGATAATGGGACCCAATTCACAAGCTCCGCATTCCAAGGATATTGCGAAGACCTCGGCATACAAGTTTGCTATGCCTCCATAGCTCACCCAGCCAGCAATGGCCAAGCTGAGAGAGCAAATGTTGAAATCCTTAAAGGACTCAAAACGCGCACCTATGAGCGCTTGAAAAAACATGGAGCCAACTGGATCGAAGAGCTTCCGCCCACTTTATGGGGGACATCTCAAAACCGGTAAACTGGAGAGACACCCTTCTTTCTGCTGTACGGAGCTGACGCAATCCTTCCTCCGGAAATCACCTTGGGTTCACTCCGGGTCCGGACCTTCGACGAAGCCGCGCAGGACCAGCTCCGACGTGAAGACCTAGACCTCCTTGAGGAGGGAAGGTGCCAAGCAGCTGTACGGAATGCCCGATATCGCCAAGCTCTACGGCGTTATCACCAGCGGCATGTACACAACCGACAGCTCGAGGAAGGCGATCTGGTGCTACGGAGAATACAATCCAGAGAAGGGTTAAACAAACTCTCCCCCGGCTGGGAGGGGCCCTTCCGAGTGATTAAAGCATCCCGTCCCGGAAGCGTTCGCTTGGCTACTGAGGATGGTACACCTCTCCCAAATCCTTGGAACATCGAGCACGTCCGTAAGTTCTACACTTAATACCACGGAGGTGAGTCTTGAGTAATTTGAGGTGTATGTTATAGAGTCATTGTACAGAGTCGGGTAGTTCCTCCGGGAGAGCAGCCGTACCTTTCCCGAAAGGTCCGCAAAACTCATGCAACACTTGACACAATCTCAAGACTAAAAGTGTAGCTAACTACCCTGGGTCAAACGAGAAATGAAACACACTTAGCCTGGTTCCGTACCCTAAGAGTGTACTTGTTTCCCCTGTACCCCGGACCTATAATGAAAGACATTTTCATGTGAAATAGACTCCACGTGCATTTATTTTGTACAGGCTCAACATTTTTATTTTTCTCTTTCTTGTCTATAACAAAGACGTGCAATTCTTAAGAAATTTTAGTTCAACCGGTTTATATACGATTCGAGTTGTATTGTCAATTCTTTTGGATTCAAATATTGTTCATGGGCAACTCGCCTGAAAGCCGCCAAGCCAACCTAGGGCTGGAGTGTGCTATCGACTTAGCCTGGTCAAGCACCCTAAGTACGCCACTCTACCTACACCCCGGCAGGCCGAAGTAAGGTGGGTCCGTGTACAGTTGGATCTGGAAGAAAAGACAACGCATTCGATTGTATTTAGAATCGCGTTCGACTTAAAATCTTCTTGAGAGTCGTAAGCCGCGACGAAATTATGGACAAGAAATGAATTTTACTATTTTTCTTGGCTTAAGTGTGCAAGAAAAATAAAATCTACGTTGATGGAGAAAAGCCAGAGCTAACTAAGCTCCGACTCCCCTAGGGGGGCCAACCGTCGATGCTGAATAAAAGATGGTGAGAAGACCCCATAAATGGAGTCTGCTGCCAACAAACTAAGTGTTGGCAAAGGTCACTGCCGGAGCTACTAAGCTCCGACACCCCGGAGGACTAACTATCGATGCTTTACGCGTTCATAGAGACTATTGCCGGAGCTATCAAGCTCCAGTGATGGACAATGCCGGAGCTTCTAAGCTCCGACAACCTCAGGGGGCCTTCACTATCGAAGACTTCAGACCTAAATTCTACAAGTTCGGAGCAAATGAGTCTTCAAAAAAACACAATATCCACTTGGTACATGTTCACAATCAAATTGTGTACATCTACCAGGGGGCCAAGTGAAGATAAAAGTGTTGAAGACAAAAATTGAAATTCACAAAAATTTTGGGGATTTCATTTATCTTGAGACAAGGGATTACATCTGGAGACAAGGGATTACAAAATTGAGGAAGAAGAAGAGAAAATACAAGTGAGAACTACAGAGATGGTCCTAGACCCTATGGAAGAATTGGGCGACTTTTTGGCAACCTCCAACATGTTGGCTCAGGTAGCTTCCCCTTCTCCTTCAACGGGACCTTCAAGCACCGGGTCCAGAGGAAATTGGGAGTTCCGGCTGGTGTAGCACGTCAGCACATATTCTGCGACGTTCTTCGCCAAGGATGGCCCCTCAACCTCCAATTGGTCTGCGATGACATCGCCCACCTTGGAGAGTTTGCTGCCTGCCAAACTCAACGCCTGCAACGCCAGGTCCGGCTCCGGCTCCGGATCATCCGGGCGCACGAGGCTGAAGCCCATCGGTGTCAGTGCATCATTGGCCTTGCTCAAAAACTCCCAAATATGTAGGGAGTCCTCAGCCCTCAAGCCCTTCATCTCTTCCAGGGATCTTCTGGCCGCCACCAGTTCAGAATTCTCGCGGGCAAGGCGCTCAACTTCTTTAGCGTTCTGCTGAATCTTCTCAGCAACCCGCTTTTCGAGTTTTCCGAGCTCCTCCTCCCGGAGGTGGATCTTGTTCCGGCGGTCGACCAGGTCCTTCTCTCTACCCCTCACTTTCTTCTCCCTAGCAGTAAGGGCACACTCCTGTTCGTAGAGTTCCTGCCCTCGCACCCAGGCCTTCTCCTCTTCCTCATGACAGCGCTCTTCCAATTTCTTGGCACGCTCCTCGAGGCCCTTGTCAGCTAGAGCCACCTTCTCGGTGAGCTCCTCCTCCCTCCTCAGGACGTCATCCCACAGCTCTAGGAGTTTCTGCTCTTCATCTTCGAGCCGTTTCTCCCTCTCTTCAAGTGCCTCTCGGCGCTTGATGAGTGCAGTGTTAATGGCCTCAAGCTGTTCGTGGCGTGCATCGGCCGCATTATTGGCTGCTTTGGCCTGATCGTAGATCTCCCGGGATTGAGCATCGAGGGCACAAGTCATACTCTCCCTGTCATCCAGCAACTTGCCCCAGTACTCCAGGCAGATATTCTCCCGCTTAATCCACTCTTTGTCATCCGCTAGCCTCGACTGCGCCAGCTTGGTCTGATGCCCGGTTCCGAAAATGAACCAAGCTAACGCATATGTGTGCCCAGGATGTTCAACACACATACACGAGTGATTCACAAATGATAACCAGATAATTACCATAGCTCAAATTATTAAATAAGTACTCTTATTACATAATTCATTATATCTTTGAATACAAGCTCTAATAGATATTAATGACGAGTTCAACTAATGCAGCAGAAATAAACTAATTAAGCAATTAAGCAAACTAAGCAAAAGGGATAGCGCAGCTCCATGCAACACCACAGGCAAAGCTGACGGAAGACACGGCCTAGAACTCCGCATTATCGCCATTAAACTCACAATCCTGACCTGCAACTGTTGGGGGGATTGCAAGAGTGAGTACATGTCGTACTCAGCAAGTGTGGAAAGTATGACATGTGGCTGATTCAAATAACGACAATAATAATGGATAAGTGCTGAAAAGTACAGTAAAACATTTGAAAAGCAACATATTATATGTATGTGAAGTAATCCCATCATAAACCATATAACCATAATAATACCAGTCCATAATTCACCATTACCAATAACCATTATCAATGTCATAAACCATGATTCCATCCCATAACCATAACTATAATCATAACCATAACCATAATATCAACCATAACCAGTACCAAACCATAACCATAACCATATCCCAATTTCCCTCTAATCATGGAAGTTGTCCAGGTGCTCATAACCGGGAGCACGGCTATCAAGATAGTTTTAATAGACTCTACAGAGTTTGTACCTCTTTACCCACGTGTTCGTGATTTCATCACCTTTCGGCGACTAAGAACCTCCCTTATGCCCATGACCCGTCGGTCACATTACACACTTTTGTTGGTGTGTGGCCAAGAGATCACAAAATAGCCTTTACAAAGGGATTACTAGCCTATTTAGACCCCACTGAGGTTTCACCGGTGGCGATGCCTCCAACTGAGCACATCTTCAACCAAGGGCCCCCTCTTGAGCCATTAGGATCCCAGGGTAGTCCCACCATTCATCAACAAACCCCATCCGACTACCCCTTCCCCAAGCATCCACAATGGTCCAAACAGCACTAGCAAAGCCCTAATTAATCAGCTACGCCGCACCCATACTTGGCCTCATGGTGGCACTGTAGTCCTGTCTTATTCTCGCATGAACCGGTCCTTAGATCTAAAGCAAGCAAACCACCATAACATCCAACCCATCCACATACCAGGCTTGCTTAGATCACCCATTACCAAACCGTATCGACCAGTTCACATTAACCAGAATATCATTAATACATAATTAAATATGTAGTGTTGTTTTTCCATCCCAATTAATTAAGCGAAGCAAAAAGGTAAAAATCCTTCCCGACTCTCTACTGTAAATTCCAGGTGACAAGGGTGGTCAACAAAACTAGTAAACTTCCTACCATAGGATCCCCATCAAATTGACACAGCATGCAGTTTTGCAAACAAAACATTTATTTAAAAACAGGATCAATATGCTTCAAGGACACTTGCCTTGCTCTTGCTGTTGATTAGGGTCAAAGCCTTCAAACTCCTAGTGCTGTAGATCCTCTGCGGCACTTTCTAGCGCAAATCCGTCTAATCCACACAATAAACATACAAGACAAGAAACACAATCAAAGAGTGCACAAATATTACTCAATATGACATGACATGCATGATCGATGCAAATGCAAGGTAGAACTTGTTACTAGATTGCTTTTAATGATAACTAACTAGTTCTAATAGCTTTTAACAAGTTTATACAGGTTCGGAGTTGATTAGATCAAATTTTTAGAGTCAATTCAACACAATTTAACCAGGAAGATCGGACTAGTCCGCTAGGGACCGGACAAGTCCGCACTCCGCGAGATCAGCAGATTAGGGTTTTCTAGATCGACGTAAATTCAGAGATTAGGGGTTGAATTCTCGTAAGGAAAAGAGAATAGAAGGTATACCAGGTGTTTAGAACTCCAATGAACCAAGAAACTTGGAGGTAACACTTGGATCTTGATGATCTAGGGTTGGTGATGAACTTGGAGATGAATTGGTGGTGAAGGACGAAACTTGGTGGAGATCTCTATCATTCTTCATTTCCTCCTCTTCTTCTTCTTGCTTGGGATCTTCTCCTCCCTCCTTGATGGTGGCTACCCACGAACTAGGGTTTGGGTGGGTGGAAAAGTGGCAAATAGATGTCAAACCAAGGGGTGGGGCTGTTTATATAGAGGTGGAGGCTAGGGTTAGATGGATTTCGAGTTTTGGGATGAGTAGAGGCCGGTTTAGAGTCCCACATGGGCTCTAAAAGAGTTAGGCACGACGTACCTAGGCCCACTTAACGTGGAACCCAAGAAACAAGTCGTAAAACAAAAGATCAACTCGGAGTCGTGAAATATCGAACAAGTCCGGAAAGGACCGGACTAGTCCGAAGTCGTCCAGAGAGAAAATCGGACAAGTCTGGCCAAAAATCGGACAAGTCCGAATTTGAACAGAGAGGGAAAACGGACAAGTCCGCTGGAACACCGGACTAGTCCGGAGAAGTCCAGGGACATAGCAAATTTTCAAGGATTCATGGAATATCGGACTAGTCCGCACAAAATTGGACAAGTCCGAATTTTCCAAAGCCAAAATCGGACTAGTCCGCAGCAAAAACGGACAAGTCCGTTTTTAGTCAGAGAGAAATCGGACTAGTCCTCAGTAAAATCGGACTAGTCCGCACTTTCCTGCGTTTTAAGTGCGGTTTTGCTCCAAATCAATTTTAAATGCTCCGAAATAAAGTTAAATGTGTTCCTCTTTATGTGGGTTAATGTTAAACATGTATATGAGTGTATGTAGGGCATGATGCATGAAAATGAGGGTGTTACAAACCTACCCCCCTTAAAATGAATCTCGCCCTCGAGATTCGACGCGGAAGAGAAGAGATAGGGAAATTCCTTCTTGAGATCATCTTCTAGCTCCCAAGTTGCTTCTTTTCCGGTATGGTGCTTCCATTGAACTTTGCACCATCTAATGACCTTGTTCCTTGTGACCCTCTCCTTAGTTTCCAAGACTTTGACCAGTTGCTCGGCATACGTCAAATCTTCCTCTAGTTCCAATTCTTCCATTGGCACTTGTTCTTCCGGTACTCTCAAACACTTCTTGAGCTGGGAAACATGAAAGACATCATGCACGTCTGAATGATGAGGTGGCATCTCCAACTTATATGCTACTTCTCCTCTTTTGTCCAAAATCTTGAATGGTCCAATATAACGAGGTGCGAGCTTGCCCCTTATGTTAAACCTCTTATGACCCCTCATTGGTGACACCTTGAGGTAAACAAAATCTCCCACTTCAAAGGCTAATTTCCTTCTCCTATTATCCGCATAGCCTTTTTGCCTTGATTGGGCAGCCCTCAAGTTTTCACGAATTATTTGGACTTGCTTTTCGGCTTCTTGCAACACGTCCGGACCAAATACTTGAGCTTCTCCTGCCTCATTCCAGAATAAAGGCGTCCTACACTTCCTCCCATAAAGTGCTTCATATGGTTACATCTTCAAACTTGCTTGGTAACTATTGTTGTATGAAAATTCCGCGTATGGCAAGCTTTTGTCCCAACTTTTCCCATGCTTTAAAGCACAAGCTCTTAACATGTCCTCCAAAATCTGATTGGTCCTCTCGGTTTGTCCATCCGTTTGAGGATGATATGCTGAACTAAAATTCAACCTCGTTCCCAAAGCTTCATGCAATTTTTGCCAAAATCTGGAGGTAAATTGAGAACCTCTATCCGAGACTATCTTCTTAGGGACTCCATGTCGACACACAATATGCTCCATGTATATTTCGGCCAATCGTGCAGCTGTATACTTGGTCTTCACAGGGACAAAATGAGCTGACTTAGTTAAGCGATCCACAATTACCCAAATTGAGTCATACCCGGACTGAGTACGTGGTAACCCAACTATGAAGTCCATTCCAATTTCTTCCCACTTCCATTCCAGAATCTTCAACGGTTGCAGTAATCCAGCTGGCCTTCGGTGTTTCGCCTTGACTCGTTGGCACACATCACACAATGCTACGTATTCAGCTATGTCCTTTTTCATGCTATCCCACCAATAGCAAGTCTTCAAGTCTTTGTACATCTTCGTACATCCGGGGTGAATCGAGTAAGGCGAGTCATGTGCCTCCTTTAATATTGTCTCCTGAATATGCTTTACATTAGGCACAACGATCCTCTTTCCAAGCCATAAGGTACCATGTTCGTCTTTATCAAATCTGAATTCTCTCCCTTCTTCGGTCCTTTCCTTGATTTCCTTGATCTCCTCATCTGTCGTTTGTGCCTCTCGAATTCCTTGCTCCAAGGTTGGGTTTAACTCCATCATCTCCGTCTCATTTACAAAACCGAGGTTCAACCGTTCAAACTCCTTACATAACTCGAATGGTAACTCTCGAACTGTGAGTTGATGACTTACTCCTTTTCTACTCAAAGCATCGACCACTACATTGGCTTTTCCCGGATGATAGTTGATCCCCAAATCATAATCTTTAATGAGCTCCAACCATCTTTGTTGCCTCAAGTTCAGATCCGTTTGTGTGAAAATATACTTCAAACTCTTATGATCCGTGTAAATTTCACACCTATGTCCAAGAATATAGTGTCTCCAAATCTTCAATGCATGTACCACGGCTGCTAGTTCAAAATCATGCGTGGGGTAATTCTGCTCATGTTTCTTCAATTGTCTTGACGCATAGGCGACCACTTGACCTTCTTGCATCAATACACATCCAAGTCCTTGTCTTGATGCATCACAATAGATGTCGAAACTCTTGCTTACATCCGGCAATACCAAAACTGGGGCTGTTGTCAACCTCTTCTTCAACTCCTCAAAACTGTTTTGACAAGCTTCAGTCCATTGGAACGCCTTTCCCTTCATTAGCAACTCCGTCAAAGGCTTGGCTATCTTGGAAAAATCCTTGATAAAACAACGGTAATATCCAGCCATCCCAAGAAAACTCCTTATTTCCTTGACATTTTGCGGCGGCTCCCACTTCAACACGTCTCTCACTTTTCCGGGGTCAACCGATACTCCTCATCCTGAGATTATATGACCCAAAAATGGCACCTTTTCAACCAAAACTGGCACTTGTTGAACTTGGCATACAATTGATGCTCCCTCAATTTCTGCAGCGTAAGCCTCAAGTGTTCCTCATGTTCCTTCTCATCCTTCGAGTAGATCCTAATATCATCAATAAACACCACAACAAATCTATCCAAGTACTCCATGAAGATCTTATTCATGAGGTACATAAAGTAGGCAGGCGCATTTGTCAATCCAAATGACATCACGGTGTACTCATAAGATCCATACCGTGTTCTAAAAGCTGTTTTGGGTATGTCCGATGGTCTGATCTTCATTTGAAAGTATCCCGACCTCAAATCAATCTTGGAAAACACACAGGCGCCTTTCATCTGATCAAACAAATCCTCTATACAGGTCAAGGTGTACTTGTTCTTGATTGTTACCTCGTTGAGAGCTCGGTAATCCACGCACATCCTTTGCGTTCCATCCTTCTTGTCCACAAATAGAACGGGCGCTCCCCAAGGTGAAGAGCTTGGGCGAATAAAACCCTTCTCTAATTGCTCTTGAATTTGCTTCTTGAGCTCCGCTAATTCCATAGGAGGCATCCTATACGGCCTCTTAGCTATAGGTGCAGTTCCAGGTATTAAATCAATAACAAACTCAATGTCTCGATCGGGTGGCATACCTGGCAACTCATTTGGAAACACATCCAAAAACTCACACACTACCGGAATCTTCTCAATTGCGGCACCGTCCACATGATTCAACTCCAATTGCTTCGGTGCAGTTTGAGATGCTTCAAATTCTACGGTGATCCCATCCTCATTAGTCAACTTCACCGTCTTTGTGGCACACTCAATAACTCCATTGTGCTTCCTCAACCAGTCCATACCAAGTATAATGTCCAATCCTTGAGAATCCAAAACAATGAGGTTGGCGGAGAAGTCTACCCCCCTTATTCTAAGGCTTACTTTTGGACATACTATATTTGTCCTCATCTCTCCTCCAGGAGACTTAACCAACAGAGTAAACTTCATATGAGAGATAGGCAAACTATACATGGCAACATGCTTCGATGCAATGAATGAATGCGATGCTCCAGAATCAAATAACATAGTCGCGGGGTTGGAGTTGGCGAGAAACATACCAATGACCACGTCATCCGCTTGTTGAGCATCCTCCGTAGAGACATGGTTCACGTTGCCACGAGCAAAATTATGCTGTCCACGGCTTCCTTGTGGCTGTCCTCCATTAGGTCTTGGGTTTTGCCTCGGTGCATTGCTCCCTTGACCAAGGCCTAACTTAGGACATTGATGCGCAAAGTGTCCAGCTTCTCCACAAGTATAACACGTCTTAACCCCACCAGAATTACTGGGACGAGCTTGGTTTTGAGCATTGGCTCCAGGAAAATCAGCACGAGGTGCATAAGGCATTGGAGGCCTAGGTGCTTGCAGGCGCTGCTGCACAAACTGAGTTGGACGTGGTGCATAACCAGGGCGCTGAGCAGGAATAGAGGAGCTGTAATGAGGCGCATTGGGCGGCACAAAGCGAGGGCGCACATTACTTCCTTATTGCTGTCCTTGATATGGTGCTTTCCTCTTGATTTCTTGCTCCATATCACGGATCTTGTTCTCAACCACAATTGCTTTGTCCACAAGCTTCTGGAAATTGACATAATCACAGTTGAGCAATTGCACTTGGATCGTATTGTTCAATCCCCTCATGAACAAGTATTGCTTCCGGCTGTCCCGGCTAACATCCTCAGGCGCATATCTTGAGAGTTGAGTGAACTTATTGAGATATTCACTCAGGCTTGATTTTCCTTGTCTCAAGTTCTCAAATTATTGCCTCTTCAAGATCATAACACCTTCCGGCACATAATGAGAACGGAAACTCTCCTTGAATTCCGCCCAGGTAATTCTCTCTTGGTTCTCATGAGCATTGCAATAAGAATCCCACCAATCTGCAGCTGCTCCAACGAGTTGATGAGAAGCAAATAGCACCTTCTCCCGGTCACTGCATTGGACAATGGCTAGCTTCTTCTCCACGGACTTGAGCCATCCATAGGGTCAGCAGCTTGAGCAAAGGTTGGTGGCCTAGTCCTCATAAACTCTCCCAATCGGTTATGAGGAGGTGGGGGTGGCGGTGGAGGCATGTGGGGCTGATTGTTGATATTGCCAGCCTGCAGTTGTCCCATAGTCTGTATCATGGTCTGCATGAGCTGGTTTTGCATGGCCAATAGCTGCTCGATGTTGATACCTCCCTGAGTAGATCCTTGCCCATTGTTGTTCTGAGGCACTCCATTGTTCTCCTCTTCATCATTGCCATCCCTCTGGTTGCGAGTCCTCACCATCTGAAGAAAAGTAGTAGGTAAGAATTAGAAAACGTCCCCGACTATATGCATCAAGGGATATGAACCTAAACAGCTAGCTACACTAGCCTAGGTGGACATGGCAATGCTAAAGCATCCCAAAATCCTCTATTAAGCACACAAGCAAACAATATATATAGCAAACAGCACTCCAAGCAAAAACACGTCGATTCCTGAGTGCTCCTATGTGCTCTAAAGTGTCCATTCTATCTAGGCTGCATCCTACGGTCAACCTGTGGCTCTGATACCAATCTGTGACGCCCGGTTCCGAAAATGAACCAAGCTAACGCATATGTGTGCCCAGGATGTTCAACACACATACACGAGTGATTCACAAATGATAACCAGATAATTACCACAGCTCAAATTATTAAATAAGTACTCTTATTACATAATTCATTATATCCTTGAATACAAGCTCTAATAGATATTAATGACGAGTTCAAATAATGCAGCGGAAATAAACTAATTAAGCAATTAAGCAAACTAAGCAAAAGGGATAGCGCAGCTCCATGCAACACCACAGGCAAAGCTGACGGAAGACACGGCCTAGAACTCCGCATTATCGCCATTAAACTCACAATCCTGACCTGCAACTGTTGGGGGGGGGGATTGCAAGAGTGAGTACATGTCGTACTCAGCAAGTGTGGAAAGTATGACATGTGGCTGATTCAAATGACGACAATAATAATGGCTAAGTGCTGAAAAGTACAGTAAAACATTTGAAAAGCAGCATATTATATGTATGTGAAGTAATCCCATCATAAACCATATAACCATAATAATACCAGTCCATAATTCACCATGACCAATAACCATAATCAATGTCATAAACCATGATTCCATCCCATAACCATAACTATAATCATAACCATAACCATAATATCAACCATAACCAGTACCAAACCATAACCATAACCATATCCCAATTTCCCTCTAATCATGGAAGTTGTCCAGGTGCTCATAACCGGGAGCACGGCTATCAAGATAGTTTTAATAGACTCTGCAGAGTTTGTACCTCTTTACCCACGTGTTCGTGATTTCATCACCTTTCGGTGACTAAGAACCTCCCTTATGCCCATGACCCGTCGGTCACATTACACACTTCCGTTGGTGTGTGGCCAAGAGATCACAAAATAGCCTTTACAAAGGGATTACTAGCCTATTTAGACCCCACTGAGGTTTCACCGGTGGCGATGCCTCCAACTGAGCACATCTTCAACCAAGGGCCCCCTCTTGAGCCATTCGGATCCCAGGGTAGTCCCACCATTCATCAACAAACCCAATCCGACTACCCCTTCCCCGAGCATCACAATGGTCCAAACAGCACTAGCAAAGCCCTAATTAATCAGCTACGCCGCACCCATACTTGGCCTCGTGGTGGCACTGTAGTCTTGGCTTATTCTCGCATGAACCGGTCCTTAGATCTAAAGCAAGCAAACCACCATAACATCCAACCCATCCACATACCAGGCTTTCTTAGATCACCCATTACCAAACCGTATCGACCAGTTCACATTAACCAGAATATCATTAATACATAATTAAATATGTAGTGTTGTTTTTCCATCCCAATAATTAAGCAAAGCAAAAAGGTAAAAATCCTTCCTGACTCTCTACTGTAAATTCCAGGTGACAAGGGTGGTCAACAAAACTAGTAAACTTCCTACCATAGGATTCCCATCAAATTGACACAGCATGCAGTTTTGCAAACAAAACATTTATTTAAAAATGGGATCAATATGCTTCAAGGACACTTGCCTTGCTCTTGCTTTTGATTAGGGTCAAAGCCTTCAAACTCCTGGTGCTGTAGATCCTCCGCGGCACTTTCTAGCGCAAATCCGTCTAATCCACATAATAAACATACAAGACAAGAAACAGAATCAAAGAGTGCACAAATATTACTCAATATGACATGACATGCATGATCGATGCAAATGCAAGGTAGAACTTGTTACTAGATTGCTTTTAATGATAACTAACTAGTTCTAATAGCTTTTAACAAGTTTATACAGGTTCGGAGTTGATTAGATCAAATTTTTAGAGTCAATTCAACACAATTTAACCAGGAAGATCGGACTAGTCCGCTAGGGACCAGACAAGTCCGCACTCCGCGAGATCAGCAGATTAGGGTTTTCTAGATCGACGTAAATTCGGAGATTAGGGGTTGAATTCTCGTAAGGAAAATAGAATAGAAGGTATACCAGGTGTTTAGAACTCCAATGAACCAAGAAACTTGGAGGTAACACTTGGATCTTGATGATCTAGGGTTGGTGATGAACTTGGAGATGAATTGGTGGTGAAGGACGAAACTTGGTGGAGATCTCTATCCTTCTTCGTTTCCTCCTCTTCTTCTTCTTGCTTGGGATCTTCTCCTCCCTCCATGATGGTGGCTCCCCACGAACTAGGGTTTGGGTGGGTGCAAAAGTGGCAAATAGATGTCAAACCAAGGGGTGGGGCTGTTTATATAGAGGTGGAGGCTAGGGTTAGATGGATTTCGAGTTTTGGGATGAGTAGAGGCCGGTTTAGAGTCCCACATGGGCTCTAAGAGAGTTAGGCACGACGTACCTAGGCCCACTTAACGTGAAACCCAAGAAACAAGTCGTAAAACAAAAGATCAACTCGGAGTCGCAAAATATCGGACAAGTCCGGAAAGGACCGGACTAGTCCGAAGTCGTCCAGAGAGAAAATCGGACAAGTCTGGCCAAAAATCGGACAAGTCCGAATTTGAATAGAGAGGGAAAACGGACAAGTCCGCTGGAACACCGGACTAGTCCGGAGAAGTCCAGGGACTTAGCAAATTTTCAAGGATTCTTGGAATATCGGACTAGTCCGCACAAAATCGGACAAGTTCGAATTTTTCCAGAGCCAATATCGGACTAGTCCGCAGCAAAAACTGACAAGTCCGTTTTTAGTCAGAGGGAAATCGGACTAGTCCTCAGTAAAATCGGACTAGTCCGCACTTTCCTGCGTTTTAAGTGCGGTTTTGCTCCAAATCAATTTTAAATGCTCCGAAATAAAGTTAAACTCGTTCCTCTTTATGTGGGTTAATGTTAAACATGTATATGAGTGTATGTAGGGCATGATGCATGAAAATGAGGGTGTTACACTTGGTCTCGAAGTAGAGCCGATTACGCCACCGCCTAAGGGTTTGGCGCTCCTCTTCAAGAGCCTTGCTGTCGTGGAAGAAGGCCAGTTGGACTTGACACAGACTGGAACATGCGTTGTCAATAGACAGTGACAACGGGATGGGTTCCGGACCTGCTGGGGTCTCCTCCGCTGGTTCCAGCGGGTCTTCGGATATAAAAATTGGGTCCCACTCCACAAGAGTGGTCCCCTGAGTCTCCATGGCACTAGGGCCGTCCTCCGAGATGGCCTCAGTCACCATCGAGGAAGGCCCTGCCGCCAGGTCTTCGTTTACCCCCTCAGGCAGGGGGCCAGCGACTTCGCCTGAGCACTCCGGCTCGGCCGCAGGTACCTCTGACGTCATCGCTTCCGGAGCAGGAGCCGCTGCTGACTCTGATCTAGGCACCTCTTCCGATGGGGGCTCAAGCTCCGTCACCTCTTCAACAACCGGCTCAGGAGTCGGAAGATCTTCAACATCGACCGGCCCTGTGGCCGGAGCTCCAACAATGACCGGCTCAGCGGCCGGTGCTTCAGAGGTAGCCGGCCCAATTGTCGGAACTACTTTAGTTTCTGGCGCGCACGCCGGAGCTTCAATCACCTCCGGCTCAACTGACGGGGCTTCGACAATTTCCAGCTCAGAGGCCGGGATTACTGCTTCCTCGGCTCAACAGTCGGAGCTTCCATCATCGTAGCACTAGAACCCGGAGCTTCAACCTCCGGGACAGGTGCCGCTGGCGCATCTTCGCTCCCGTGGTCCGGCGCTACCACGGGAACTTCTGAGGATGAGTCGAGGTCCATGACCACGACAGCTGGTGCCGGAGCTGTCGTAGCTTCAGCCACCACTTGGGGCGGCACCGGGACAGGAGCAGAAGCTCCCACCCTCACGGCTTCAGTCACTGTGGCTGAGGGTGGAGCCTCACTCCCCTTCTTGGGGATGATGCAGATGAAGAACGAAGAAAATTAAAAAATAGTTGCTACAATTAACACAACTATCCAAGGTAGAGATCAAAAATTACCTTGGGAGGCTTCTGCACCAGCTTGCGCGGAACCTTTTTCCCGGGCGTTCTAGGCTAGCCATAGCCGGCGTGGAAGCTCCGGAAGGCCCCCCGGAACTCTTCGCGGCCACGGGTGTTTTCCGGGTCGAGGCCCCCCTCGATCGGGAAGAACCCCCGGACCTGGAGGCCTCCACCGGCCCAGGTACTGGAGTCGCACGCCCGGAGCTAACACCCCGGGAGGACCCCACTGCGGGAACAGTCGCGCTTCGAGAGGACCCCACTGCAGGAAAAGTCGCGTTTCGGGAGGACCCCGCTACGGGAACAGTCGCCGCAGATGTAGAGGACCTTCCCCTTCGGGGAGAAGGAGCCGACACAGAAGTAGCAGGCCCGACGGATCTCCTGTCGGCGTACTGCAGCTTCCTCTTCCGGCTCACGGGTTCATCCGCCAGCTCCTTGCCCTTGCCGACAACTTCTCCCCTCGGCTTCGGGGCATGGTCGGAGCCATCCTTGGGTACTTCGGGGATCGCTACCCCGGAGGTTGTTCTTCTCTCGATGACACCAAGGTCGTCAAGCATGGGCATCTTCCGCCGGAGCTCCCTGCTGAACTCCACTTCCACATTCAGAGGAAGAAAAGCTGATGGTGGAGTCAAGTCGTCGCCTTCGACGTCGATGCCGTGCTGGAACTTCTTGAGGTGGAACTCCAAGGTTTTCCCCACCATGTTGGACTTCAACCCGGTCTCGACCCGGTTGTCGTCCATCACGCTGTTGAGGGCCCAAGCGAGTTTCTCCCTCTTCTTCAGTGGTGCCCACCTGTTGACTAGGAAGTTACAAAACACCGCTTGAGGGGTTAATCCCCCCTCCACGCACTGGCGAATCCTGGTCAGAACAGGGTTGAAGGCATCCGCCAGCACCGGAGCTTCACTCCAGATTGTTGTGTCAATGTTGGGGAGGCCTTCAGGCAGCTCCAGCCTCTCGTGCTCCTCCACCCGGATGACTATCCAGTCCTTCTTCCAGTCATCCCACTTCCCAGAGGGAAATGACCGGAGGTACTTGAATGAGCACTTCTTGCGCTTCACGAAGTAGTAGAAGCCAAGTTACTCATTGCTCCTTCCGGTGGTATGGACGGTGAAGAAGGTTCGGAAGAGTTCGATGCAGGGAGGGATGCCCACCCACATCTCACAGAAGTGGAAGAAAATGGACACGAGGAGAATTGAGTGGGGGCCGAGATGATACAACTGCAGACCATAGAAGTCTAGCAGCATCAAGAAAAAGGAAGAAAAAGGTGGGATCAACCCCACCATGGCGTACGAGGAGAAGTACACCATTTCGCCGGAGTGCTCCTTCTCGAACGGGAGCTCTCCATCGGCGCGGACCGAGCGGTTGAAGAAGTCCGAGGACCATCCCATGAGGGCCCGGACCTTCTTCAGGTCGCCGTCGGTCTTCAAGCGACTCTCGCGGAGACCCAACTCCATCGCGGCACAGCTAGGCAAGAGAAGAAAAGCGAAGCACAAGTTGGGAGTTTGAGCGCAAGATCAGATGGGAGGCGTGAAGAACTCCCGACGGTGCGCGCTTTCCTTCTTAAGTAAGCCCTCGCAACGCTTGGATGGAAAACGCAAGGAAGTCGAAGATACCACCCAAAAATTCCACCCAGCCAATGACAAGGGGGCCCGGGACCACCCGACGATCAAGTCGAGGTTCTTACCCAGGCGAACGGTTGTCATCATGAGGCGGGAAACCCGAAGGCGGCGGCCTGACAAGGCGCGCAGAACTGATACGGTTTTCTTATCGGGAACCGGCGACCTTCAATTGCGTGAGATCCGCACGCCAAAGATCTCATCTGCTGCATGCGGGATACGCCACACGGCGAGGATTTAACTCCAAGTCCTCGCCAACGGCACCTTCAAAGACCCTTGAAGACTCAGTTCAAAAGTCACGAGGATGGACCCACCTCCGGCGGAATGACTTCACCCCAATGGTCTTCCCCGGAGGTAGGTCCAGGGGGCCACTGTCGGTACCCTAAAAACCGTACACCCCTTGAGGTTACAAAGATCTCCAAGAAAAGTCATCTACTTGATTTGAAGACCTTCGGAGGCCCACATGTCAGATATAACCGGACCCGCTTCTCCAACATGGTTAATCCTAGGGTCGCAACGTGTACTATCAAACCGGAGCTACCGCCCACAAGAGGGAAGCTCCGGGCCACGTACCGAAATGGCACATCCGGACTTAACCCCAGACCGAGAGAAGCTCCGGACCTGACACGTGTCAGGTAGCTCCGGAGCTACCAGTTTCCCACAGTATGCTCTGGTGCCGCCACGTGTCCAATCGACGAGTCTCCAGCCTCTAACCTCCGGAAAACCTTGCAACGGCTCCGGATCTTCAAAGGGGAATCAAGGACTTCAAGACCCGATTAAGTGTCATTATAGCCCTATTAATGACACTTAAATGGACGATCTTAACACCAGTAACGGTGCTGTCAAAGCCCGTTACAGGGTCATTAAGAGAAATTAAATGTGTTAAATAAGTGTGAAAGCATCTAGGCCCCCCTCATGTAGTATGGTTTTGGTGATTAAGGACAACCATTGAACTTTACTAATGAATTTGTGAATTCAAGGTCCCCATAAACACTCAATAAAATGAAATGAACATGTCATTGGAGACCCATAGATACTCAACTTTCGAGATCAAATTCATGAGATAAAGACAAGACGTGAAGGCTCTATGTCTAAGTCACTCAATCAAAAATTGACAACATACAATGCTCAAGAATCATCAGAGAGCCTTGTGGAACAAATGTCTAAGAGGTCATTCAAGCAAGACACAAAAGATTCACTCAAGACAACTCGTAGCAAACAAAATCAACTCACCGGATCAACCGATGATTTCCAAAATGAACACATCGGTCGAGTTGACTCAACTGAAGAAAAAGACCTCAGACAAATGAACTCACCGGATCATCCGATGTGAAGGGCTCAACAACATCGGTGCATCAGTACAGTTTGCAGTACAATTGGAACAAGTGAAGCACCGGATCATCCGATGTGCAGACTTACACACATCGGTTGATCACTCCAGTAAGCATCAAGATCAAGCAAATTCTGGAGGAAGAGCCACCGGATCATCCGATGAGAAGACTGGGGGCAACATCGGTCTAATAACGGTAATATCTGACACAATGACGTCAGCCAAAGTAATTACACCGATGATAACTAGAGGGGAGACATCGGATCATCCGGTGTTCACAGAAAAGTTCTGTCAGCCTACTTTTCCAACGGCTATTTCGGTTAAGCTGGCTATAAAACCCCTCTAACCTAGTCATTTCGACAAGTCTTGATCACCTGAAGCCAACTACACATCCAAGAGCATTCAAGACTATAGAGCATACATTTCCACACTTTTAGATCATTTGTAATAGGCCAGAGAGAAGCTTGTGTGCGTTCTTTCTTTGTGATTGTACTCTCTAGGCTAGTGAGAAGTTGAAGAAGATCGTTCCGGAGCTTGCCAAGGTGTGTGTGGAAGCCCGGAACATCGAAGGTTGTACAAGGCTTGAGCTCCACCTTGCCGGAGATGGCGAACGGAGAAGAATAGTGAAGACTCCATTGTCTTAGTGACATTGGAAGTGGCAAAACCCTTCGGTGGGTGCCACAACGTGGACGTAGGAAGATCCTTGCGATCTTGCCGAACCACGGGATAAACCTTCGTGTCCCCTAGCATTTGCATTTCTCTCCCTCTCTTTACATTATGCAATCTTTACTTCACAAGTTATATCTACGTTGATTGCATAGTTAGAACCGCTTTGGGAATTGGGCTTAAGTAGTTCGTCTTTAATTGCCTTAAAATTTGAAAGAAAGCCCAATTCACCCCCCTCTTGGGCGTTTCGATCCTTACAATTGGTATCAGAGCAAGGTTGCTCATAGGATCATTCTGCTTCACCACTAGAGAGCAAAAATGGCCAAGGTTGGGGGTTCGGTTCCTATCTTCGAGGGCAAGAATTTTGCCTATTGGAAAGCACGCATGCGCGCTTACCTTGAGGCTATTGCCCCCGAAGTTTGGGAAGCGACTCATGCGGGATTTGGAGAACTTAACTATGTGGGTGATCAAGTTAAGTGGGATGCTAAGGCTAGGAATGCTATTTATGAATGCATAAGTCAAGATGTCTTCTCTAGGATTGCTAGTAAGGAGAAAGCTTGTGAAATTTGGGCTTGCTTGATAGAAATCCATGAGGGCTCATCTCGTGTAAAGGAACTTAAATATCACATGCTCAAAGCTAAATATGATGAATTTAAGATGCTTCCTCATGAAAATGTTAATGAAATGTTTTCACGCTTAAATGTTCTTATTGAGGAAATTAATGCTCTTGACATTGCGTCTCTTGGCAAGGGACTTATTAACCGCAAGATCCTCATGCTCCTTCCCAAGCCGAAGTACAACATCATCAACTCCATGCTCCAAAAGGAATCACTTGACAACATTGAAGTTTCGGAGCTCATTGGAGAAATACACGCTCATGAGATGAGTGTACTTGGGATGATGGAGCAATCATCATCAAAAACAATTGCTCTAAAGGCCTCCACCAAGAAGACAAGCTTCAAGAAGAAGAAGGTGGTTGAGCCTAGCTCAAGTGAAGAAGAGCAAGCGTCAAGTGAAGATGACGATGATGAGCTTGCCTTGATGATGAGAAAGTTCTCACGCTTGAACACCAAGATCACCAAAAAGGGATACACCTTTGATCCCAAGAAGAAGGCATTTCTACCAAGGAGAGACGATCGCAAGATATGCTACAATTGTGGAGATCAAGGCCACATCTCCTATGATTGTCCAAAGTCGGACAAAAGGAGAGAGAACTACAAAGGCAAGCAACGCAAGCTTGAAGAAAGTGATGATGATGAAGAAGAAGCCAAGCCCAAACCAAGAGCCTTTGGGAAGAAGAAGCAAGACAAGGGCAAGAAGGCAAGACTCTTCCCAAAGAGGAGAAGTGGTCCACAAAAGGTGTTTATGTGTGAGGCAAATGAATGGGTCACCGACGAAGAAACAAGTGATGAAAAGAGTGAAGAAGAAGAAGAAAGCTTGGCCGGCCTTGCCATTGCCAACCATGATGACTCACCTCTTCCTCCACCACCCATGTGCCTCATGGCTAAAGGTAACACCAAGGTATGTGACGACTCTAGTGATGATGAGCTTTCCCCCGATGATTTAACTTCTTTGATTAATGAATATCATGCTATCATTAAGAGAGAGAAGAGTAAGTTTAAAACTCTTGAAGAAATTCGTGCTAAACTTGAGAGTGCTAACCTTGATTTGCTTGACAAGTATGAAAGCATACTTAAAGAGCATGACACGCTCAAATCTCATGTCAAGCAAATTGAGGAAGAAAATGCTAAAATCAAGGTAGACAATGATGAGCTCAACATAGCACACCAAACTCTCTTGGAGGAGTACAACAAGCTAACTCAAGAATACCAAACACTTAACATTGCTCATAACATGCTTGATCAAAAGTTAAAAGATGCAAAGAAACAAACTCTTAATGATAAGATATCCATTACTTCGCATGTCTCTAATGTCTTGGACAAGTCTTTGTCTTTGAAAGCTAATGCTAGGGAGAAGGACTTGTTGGAAGAAATTGAGAGTCTCCGCACTAGTGTGGTTAGACTTTCAAAAGGTGAAGTCAAGCACAAGGAAATCCTCTTCCAACAAGCAAAAGCCTTCAACAAAAGAGGACTTGGATCCTTCCCGGTGCCCAACAAAGGAAAGGTGCCCTCACCGGAGCTTAGAACAAGCTTCATCAAGGAAGTTGGTTCTTATTGCCAACATTGTGAGGTCACCGGTCACCACACAAGGGAGTGTCCTCTTCCTAACCGACCTTCACCTAAATTGCCTACTAACTACAAATCTATTTTCAATGATCGCTATTATCTTCTTAGCAAAGTGAATGGCAAGGTGAAAGCTAGGTTCATTGGCAAAGACATGAAGAGCATGAAGGGGAAGCTCCCCAAGCAACTTTGGGTCCCAAAGACACTTGTATCTCACATACAAGGACCTAAGTTGGCTTGGGTGCCTAAAGTCAAAAATTAACTTCATGTGTGTAGGTGAACTACAAAGCCGGAGGATAGCATTGGGTACTCGATAGCGGGTGCACTCAACACATGACCGGCAATGATGGTATGTTCACCACCATAGAAAACCCCAGTAATCATGAACAAGTCACTTTTGGTGACAATTCTAAGGGTAAGGTAATAGGATTAGGTAAAATTGCTATCTCTAATGATTTATCCATTTCTAATGTGTTGTATGTTAAGTCGCTTAGCTTTAATCTACTTTCCATTGCACAACTTTGTGATCTTGGACTAACATGCACATTTAGCAAAAATGATGTTGTTGTGAGTAGTGAGACAAGCAAAGAGCTAATCTTCAAAGGGTTTCGGCATGGACATCTCTACTTAGTAGACTTCTCCAACAAGAATGCTAGCCTAACCACTTGTCTTTTCACTAAGACAAGCTTTGGTTGGCTATGGCACCGACTCATAGCACACATTGGAATGAGCAAACTCAAGAAGTCATTCAAGCTTGGGATGGTGACCGGCGTGAAGGATGTGACATTTGAGAAGAACAAGCTTTGTAGCGCTTGTCAAGCCAGGAAGCAAGTTGCTTCACACCACCCAATGAAGACAATGGTGTCAACCTCCAAGCCACTCGAACTACTCCACATGGACCTCTTCGGACCATCCACATACCAAAGCCTTGGCGGTAACCTCTATTGTCTTGTTATAGTTGATGACTACTCTCGCTATGTTTGGACTCTATTTTTAGGTGAAAAGAGTGAAACTCCGGAAGTGTTCAAGACCTTCACCAACCATGCTCAAAGGGAATTCCAACTTCCCATTATCAAGGTCCGGAGTGACAATGGCACCGAATTCAAGAACTACAACATTGGGGAGTGGTGTGACCGTGAAGGTGTGAAGCATGAATTCTCCGCCACATACACTCCTCAACAAAACGGTGTCGTTGAGAGGAAGAACAAAACCCTCATCACTCTTGCAAGAGCAATGCTTGATGACTACGGCACGTCGGAGAAGTTTTGGGCCGAAGCAATCAACACGGCGTGCCATGCCGCAAACAGGGTCTATCTTCACCAACTACTCCAAAAGACCCCATATGAGCTTCTCATTGGGAGAAAGCCCAACATCTCCTACTTTAGAGTCTTTGGGTGCAAATGCTACATCTACCGTAAGAAAAGGCTCGGTAAGTTTTAAAGAAGATGTGATGTTGGCATTTTTCTTGGTTATGCATCAAACTCAAAAGCATATCGAGTATTCAACCAAACCTCCGGTCTAGTTGAAGAAAGTTGTGATGTTGAGTTTGATGAGACTAATGTCTCCCAAGAGGAGAGTTTTGGTCATGATGAAATAGATGATGAGCCTCTACGAGAAGCCATGAAGAACATGACCATTGGAGACATCAAGCCGGAAGTTGAAGAGGGCCATGATCAAGGGGGAGCTTCAAGTTCCAACAACAACACCTCCATGGCGCCTCAAGTAGACGAAGAGGAGAAAGATGATCCATTGCCAACTCAAGACTCACAAGCAATACAACATCAAGATGAAGAAGAAGTCCATGATCAAGTCCAACCACAAGAGGAGCAACACGCTTCACCACCGCCAAGTGCTTCACAACCACTTATGAGGCATGGACGCATCTCCAAGGCGCATCCAATGGACCAAATCATTGGAAGTCCTTCAAGGGGCGTAAGTACTCGTTCCCGCCACGTTGCCTCATTTTGTGAGCACTACTCGTTTGTTTCGTGTGTAGAACCCAATCACATTGAGGAAGCACTCCAAGACCCAAATTGGGTGATGGCTATGCAAGAAGAACTCAACAACTTCATCCGCAATGAAGTTTGGGTGTTGGAGGAGCGACCCAAGGACAAGAACGTCATCGGAACAAAGTGGGTGTACCGAAACAAACAAGACGAGAATGGCGTTGTGGTCCGCAACAAGGCAAGACTTGTGGCCAAAGGGTTCTCGCAAGTTGAAGGACTAGACTTTGGGGAGACATTTGCTCCGGTCGCCCGGTTAGAGGCAATTCGTTTTCTCCTTGCTTTTGCTTCACATCATAATATTACCCTTTATCAAATGGATGTGAAAAGTGCCTTTCTTAATGGCTACATTAATGAGCTTGTTTATGTTGAACAACCTCCCGGGTTTGAAGATTCGAGGAATCCTAACCATGTGTATAGGTTGCACAAGGCGCTCTACGGGCTCAAGCAAGCACCTAGGGCGTGGTATGAACGACTACGGGACTTCCTCATCATGCAAGGATTTAAGATCGGGAGGGTGGACACCACACTCTTCACCAAAGACATCAACGGAGATTTGTTCATTTGTCAAATTTATGTTGATGATATTATCTTTGGTTCAACTAACGAAGCTCTTAGCCATGAGTTTGGCAAAATGATGTCTAGGGAATTCGAGATGTCAATGATTGGAGAGCTCAACTTCTTCCTTGGATTCCAAATCAAGCAACTTCAAGAGGGAACCTTCGTCTACCAAGAGAAATACACCAAGGACCTCTTAAAGAAATTTGAGATGGGAGATTGTAGCTCAAGAAGCACTCCAATGGCAACCAATTGCCATCTCGACGCGGATAAGGACGGTAAACCTATTGACCAATCTCACTACCGCTCTATGATTGGTTCATAGCTTTATCTTACCGCATCTAGGCCCGATATAATGTTTAGTGTATGCTTATGTGCTCGCTTTCAAGCGGCTCCTAAAGAATCGCATAAGAAGGCGGTCTTTAGGATACTTAGGTATCTTAAGCATACCCCTAGTATGGGCTTATGGTACCCTAAAGGTACAACCTTCCAACTCTTGGGATACTCGGATTCGGACTTTGCCGGATGCCGCGTGGATCGCAAGAGTACCTCCGGTGGGTGCCACTTGCTTGGGCGTTCCCTAGTGTCTTGGTCTAGCAAAAAGCAAAATTCCGTGGCTTTGTCCATCGCGGAGGCGGAGTATATAGCGGCCGGTGCATGTTGTGCCCAAGTTCTATATATGAAGCAAACCCTTTTGGACTTTGGAATTAAATTTGGTTGTGTGCCTCTCCTTTGTGACAATGAAAGTGCGGTTAAGATAGCTAGAAACCCCGTTCAACACTCCCGCACTAAGCACATTGATATTCGCCATCACTTCTTGCGGGATCATGAGGCTAAAGGAGACATCTCTTTGCAAGGTGTTAGATCCGAAGAACAATTGGCGGATATCTTCACTAAACCACTTGATGAGAAAACCTTTTCTAGACTTAGAAATGAATTAAATGTGCTAGATGCATCTAACGTCATGTAAAATGCCATGTTCATGTAAGGATGCATATCATATAGGTCTTGTCTAACTCTCAAAGGATAGGGGCGAGCTAGAAATAGTTTACCCTGAGGAAGCCTTTGGAAGGTTTAAACTTGGCAAGATAGATTTATTTTATGCCTTGCATGATCCCTGCCATATAAACTTGCACTCATTTAATCTCCTGCACTGTAATTTGTTTGGCATTGCATACGGTAGATTGTCACAAAGGGGAACCCACCTCATGAGAAGGAGACTTGTTTGAAATGCAATATCTCAACTCATATAAGGTGGAAAGAACGAAATGTTAGGTGCATTAATGCCTAGAGGAACATGCTTCAAAGAGATAGAAGTCTTCATACTCTACCTCACAAAGCATGGGCCTTACATTTTATTTGGATATTTTTTCCTCCTTTTTTCTCGGTGTTCCATTTGCTTTAAGGTCTAGCCAAGCTATTGGCATATTAGCTTTTTGAGGGGTAAGGGGTTGCCCAAAAAGTCCTTAGACATGTGTTTCCCATTGTTTGATTGTTTGGTCAAAGGACATATATGGGATGTTGGTGTTTAGCTTTCATCGGATTATCCGATTCCTAGGTCCTTCCCCCCATCGGATCAGTAGGTGTTCAAAATCCAAGTGCCAGTTAAGTCAATATCCAAAATCGACCGATGAGTTCAAACAGAAAAACATCGGTTCATCCGATGTTCTCAAATCTGAAACCTTGATGAACTCCACCGATGCTTTTTCATCTAAAGTCGGACCATCCGGTGTCAACTTCCCTCTCCTGAATACCCTTATTGTGCCATTCATCCGATGATCAAAACCCTAAACATCGGTCCATCCGATGTCTTCAGTGACTCTTTGAATATCCATACTGTACTATTCGACTGATGTCCACATCGATAAGCATCGGTCCATCCGGTGTTTAAAAAACGGCTAGGGTTTGGGACCCACTATTTAAACTCGTCCGTACCCCTTTCGTCTTCCTTCTCCCGATCCCGACGCCGCCAGCGATTCCTCGCCGCACCGTTGCTCCACGCGCCGCCTCCATCCACAGCGCCGTCGCCCTCGCGCCGCCGCTCGCCGCACCGTTTCTCCACGTGCCGCCTCCATCCAGGCACCCACCTCCGCCGTCTCCACCGCCATCAACCTCGCAGCCGCCTCTCCTCGCCGCCGCCGTTTCCACCGCCTCCTCACCATCTCTCACTTCGCACCCGGACCCCGCGTGCTCTCTGCCGCTAGGGTTTGCCCGGTTGTGCGTCGTCTCTTTCGTCGATTCGCGCCCAGTGCTCGTGATCGCTCGTCGCTAAAGGTTTGCTCCGTGCCGTGCGACGTCCTTCGTTGGTTTTTCGTCGTTCTTTTTCATCGTCGCTAACCCTAGCTCTCCATTGCATCAAGATGGGTCGCGATCGCAAAGGAAAGGGCAAGGCTATCGCGGAGCCCGCCGCGAAGAAGCAAAAGCTGTCGAAGGAGGAGAAGAAGGCCCTGATGGCCGCTCGCGCTGCCGAGGAGCGTGAGCGTGGCCGAGGGGGGTCCCTGAGGATCCGCGAGGCTCGCTCCAGGCAGCCTCCCGTGATCGACGACTCCGAGGCCGAAGAGGAGCCGGTTGAGCCTCTCATCCGCCGGCGCTCAGCCCGGACACGTGGGGGTCACACCGAGGCTGCTCCTCGTCCAAGACCGACGGCTGCCGACCGTTGTGAGGACAGGGAGGCCGAGAGGGCCATCTACGAGATGGACATGGCAGTCCGTGTCGGTGAGGGAGTCCGTCTCACGGACTACCGGAAGATGAAGGCCAAGCAGCTACGCAAGCTTCGATGGAACGTGCTGCTTGAGGAGTGGTACCCACAGCCCCGAGAGGCTCTTGTGGACAGTCGCTTCTGGACTGTCACCCAGGCGTCTCTCTACGAGACCTACAGACGTCGGGGGCACAAGCTATTTCAGCATAACTACCTGGACTGGGGGCAGCTTGCATTGGCAGCAGAGACGGACGTCCGTTCGTACTTTGAGAGATACCGAGGATTGGTGCAGCTGCTAGCTTACGAGAGGAGTGCATATGTGGAAGATTGGGTCCGTGTCTTCTACGCGACCCTGTACATATCTGAGGGCAGGAGGTCGATCGACTTCATGTTTATGGGTCAGCACTACCACCTCTCGAGACAGACGTTGGGGTAGCTTCTTGGTTTGGACCTGCACGACACCTGCGTGCACGAGAGGGTATACGGGCAGGCAGATCCACCAAGGAGGCCACTTACTGGAGGGGTGGCACCACAGCTTGAGGAGATACGATCCCTGTTCGGCCCCACGTTCTCTCCGGACCAGCCGAGAGTTCCAGCACTTCTGACCCTAGCCGCGCGTATTGTGCACCTCGCCTTGCGCCGCACGCTCCTGCCGAGGTCGGGGTACTTGGAGGGGTTCACTAGTTTACAGCAGACCCTCCTGTTCTACATAATGAATAGGATGGATTTCGACATCGTGGACATTCTCCTGTGCGAGATGGAAGACGTGATCACAGATGGGGTAGGCATGATGAGGCAGATGGTCTACGGGCACTGGATCAGTTACCTATGCTCTATGATGGTGCCTGAGGGGGATGCAGCACAGGTCAGACTTTGCTGACGAGAGTGTGACTCGCTTTCGTCACTACCGTGCCCCGGCTCCTGGAGACCGCCGCCTTGGTCGTCCAGTTGAGCGCTAGGTCAGGGCCCGTCTGACAGAGGAAGAATGGTCCGACCTAGAGCGGGAGGACGAGAGACTTGCAGAGGCTGAGGCTCAGGGGGAGGACCTGCAGCACATTTGGTCAAAGAGCGACACTGACAACAGTGTCGAGGAGTATTTCCCTCCTCCCCCCTCTCCCCGACAGCACGACGCGGAGGCTGGAGGTTCTACAGCGCCACCACCCACTCCACCTCCCGTCACTGAGGCGCAGGTCACGCAGCCGTCTGAGCTGACTTCGCTCCTCCAGCAGATGGTCGAGCAGCAGAGGCTAGACAGGCTGGCCGCTGAGCAGGCCCGCGCGGAGCAGGCTGCATGTCTTCTTGAGCTCCAGCAGCAGCAGCAGGAGATGCAGCGTCAGATCGCCCGTGAGAGGCGTGAAGACACTGACCGGTTGACGGGGCTCATCGACCAGATGCACCAGCGCACTCTGGACCAGCAGCAGCAGACGCAGCAGGCGATGATGGGGATCCTGGGGTTAATCACCAACCTCTACACCCAGACCGGGATCGCCCTCCCATCGCAGCTACCTGGAGTAGCTCCTCCGCCTCCCGTCTTGGCTCCAGCTGCTGCACCAGTGGCTCCAGTTCCCTCCACTCCGATTCCTTCATTCAGCATGTCCCCGCTGTTGGCTCCTGGTGCTCCTCTTCACTCCCCACTGCCGGCCACGTCACTGTTTCTTCAGACGCCGGCCTCCGTCACCAGTGTCCCTGCTCCAGCACCTCCTCCTCAGCAGGCACCGACGGTGGCACCTTCGGCTCCGGCAGCACCCACCTCCGCTACTCCGGCAGCACCCTCCTCCGCTACTCCGGCCAGCAGCTCCGACGACAGCGGCGGTGACCAGTTCATCATCGCGCCCAGCTCTCAGGGTCCGTAGGTGCTCAGATCCCTTTTTGGTGCCTTGATGCCAAAGGGGGAGAAGAGTTAGAGGAGTCAGGGGGAGTCCTAGTGTTAGGGGGAGTCGAGTCCAGCTTATCTTTGCTTATCTTTATTGTATTTGCGTTATTTGCTACATTTGGTGTGTAATGAACCTATTTCCATGAGTTGTTAATCATTTGAACTCATTTGATGTTTATCTATGATTATGATCTCTTTGAATTCACACTTGTGTTATTAATTGATGTTTAAAGCTTCAAGTGTGACACCCTGTATTCATTGCATATTCTTTTAAGGTTCATTCTATCAAATTCATTACTATTGCGCTTTGATTATTGTGTTGTCATCAATCACCAAAAAGGGGGAGATTGAAAGCATCTAGGCCCCCCTCATGTAGTATGGTTTTGGTGATTAATGACAACCATTGAACTTTACTAATGAATTTGTGAATGCAAGGTCCCCATAAACACTCAATAAAATGAAATGAACATGTCATTGGAGACCCATAGATACTCAACTTTCGAGATCAAATTCATGAGATAAAGACAAGATGTGAAGGCTCTATGTCTAAGTCACTCAATCAAAAATTGACAACATACAATGCTCAAGAATCATCAAAGAGCCTTGTGGAACAAATGTCTAAGAGGTCATTCGAGCAAGACACAAAAGATTCACTCAAGACAACTCGTAGCAAACAAAATCAACTCACCGGATCAACCGATGATTTCCAAAATGAACACATCGGTCGAGTTGACTCAACTGAAGAAAAAGACCTCAGACAAATGAACTCACCGGATCATCTGATGTGAAGGGCTTAACAACATCGGTGCATCAGTACAGTTTGCAGTACAATTGGAACAAGTGAAGCACCGGATCATCCGATGTGCAGACTTACACACATCGGTTGATCACTCCAGTAAGCATCAAGATCAAGCAAATTCTGGAGGAAGAGCCACCGGATCATCCGATGAGAAGACTGGGGGCAACATCGGTCTAATAACGGTAATATCTGACACAATGACGTCAGCCAAAGTAATTACACCGATGATAACTAGAGAGGAGACATCGGATCATCCGGTGTTCACAGAAAAGTTCTGTCAGCCTACTTTTCCAACGGCTATTTCGGTTAAGTTGGCTATAAAACCCCTCTAACCCAGTCATTTCGACAAGTCTTGATCACCTGAAGCCAACTACACATCCAAGAGCATTCAAGACTATAGAGCATACATTTCCACACTTTTAGATCATTTGTAATAGGCCAGAGAAAAGCTTGTGTGCGTTCTTTCTTTGTGATTGAACTCTCTAGGTGTAAGACCTATGTGTGCTGAATACATTGGCTTATAGTGAATACACTTGGCTTTGATGATAAAAGTTTTTAATATCACCAAAACACCTTTTTATCAAGGTCCGACTCTAGCTCCGAGCTACAGCAAGGTCCGACGATAGGTCTGGCTTGCTTTGGGTAGCTCCGGTTACGTTTGATGCTAGGTCTGACTTCTTGGTAAGGTCCGACCAGCTTTGGTTAGCTCCGGTGAGCTTTATCTTTAGCTCCGGCATATATCTGATAGCTCCGGCATATATCTGATAGCTCCGGCATATATCTGATAGCTCCGGCATATATTTGATAGCTCCGACATATTTTCGTTAGCTCCGGCATGCCTTTGCTAAGCTCCGACGTACTTTGTCTAGCTCCGGTTTTTGGGTTGACTAGTTCCGACTAGTTTTGGTAAGCTCCGGGTCTAGGATCTACTAGTTTTGGTAAGCTCCGGATCCAGGATCTACTAGTTTTGGTAAGCTCCGGCGCTAGGTTCTACTAGTTCTTGGTAGCTTCGGCTCAAGCTCCGGGTTGCTCTGGCAAGGTCCTGAACTTGACTTAAGTGCTTCTGCTTTTCATTTGCAATGTTTCGTACTTGCTTTACTTGTTAGGAAAGATTGCTTAGTATTCATTTGCTAAGTTTTTGGTGCGTTTTGGATGATACGGCTGATATCGTTTTGCTATGCTTTGCAACATGCTTATGTGAGGTTCTCACGTAAGGTGTTGTGTTCGGAACTAACGTGAGTCAAGTCGAGGACTTGGGCTCGTATGGATTGGTTGTTTGTTCATGTGCAGGTGTTGCTTGAGTTCAAGTCATGGCTGGTGACAGGATCCATTGGACTAGTCTCAGGAGGAGATGAGGTTCCAACAACCAAGTTCGGGAGGAACTGTGGTTGAGCGGGTCAGGAGGTCGCGCAGGATGATTGAATCAAGGGCAGTGCATATGAAGGTCGAAGGAAGGTGTTCGCACGTATGCATGAGGTGCATGACGTGGCAATATGCTTCTAGAGACGGATTATGGAAGGAAGATCTGATCGGAAGGATCGGATCGTATCGGTTGAAGACTTTGGCTGCGGCAGAGTCGGTTATGGCTCGGTATGGGAAGTATCGAGTTAGGTTATGTTAGGATTTCGTGTGTGTCACGAAATTGAGTTGTTTAGGAATGTGGGATACGTTCCTAAGGTGTTTGGAAGTCTTAAGATTGCTTCTATCTGCGTGTAGAAGAATCTTGAGCAGTTATGGTAAGTTCCGATTGTGATCGGATTAGGATTAGAATCCTAGTTGTATTGGGATGGACTAAGGGCTGGTTATATAAGCAAGGGAAGGCCAAAGCTCGGTAGAGACGACTTTGGGGCTGTTCCTCTTGTGTTCTATTGAATAAAATTCATAGTTTGAAGGAACTTTTGTGCCTTGTTCGTCCAACTTGTTCCAGACAAGTTTTACTCGTCGAGCTTCTGGACAGCACTACCTTTTGTTGGTGGTTTTATCATAACTCGAGTTTTACTGATCCAATTGACTTGATTCTTTTTGAGTTGTCTTCACAACTTGATTGTCTATCATCTGTCAAAATTTCACGGTCATTGGATCTGTGGTTTTTGATCTACACGAGTTTCTTTGCAGCACTCCAGAAACTGTTTTTCTCGGGTAGATCAGATTGACCAGTGTTTGATCTTTTGATCATAACTTGAGTTGTTCTCGACGGATTTGAGTAATTATTTTTGTGTTGTCTTCGTGACTTGATTCTCTCTGATATATATCACTTTTGTCACGGTGAAACACGTTTAGATTAGTCTTATACACGATTTCTTTAACAGATCGTTTTTCTACCGAAGGGATTAGGGTTTTATTGTTTCCGCTGCGTAAGATTTTTAAATCTACCATTCACCCCCCCTCTGGTAGTTTTTCACGTGCTCTTCGATCCTACAATTGGTATCAGAGCCACGGTGCTCCAATCTTTGAGATTTGCACGTGTTTTTGACTAATCATCATGGAGAAGTACTCCGTCAAACCTTGTGTGTTTGCTGGTATTGATTTTCAGGTTTGGAAGGCACGCATGGAGGCTTTTATCCAGGCACAAGGCTTTGCAATATGGGAGAAGGTGTATAAGCCTTATGAAGTGCCACCCAATGATCAAGTCACGGCCACGAACCTCCGGGACGTCGACAACAACAACAAAGCCCGAAACTTGATCATCCAAGGACTCACTCAAAGCGACTTTGATCGTGTCGCGCACCTCCGATCAGCATACGACGTTTGGAGAGCTCTCTGTGATTATCACGAAGGCTCCAACACAATCAAGGAGGTAAAACAAGATATGTTCAAGAAAGAATATATGCGTTTTGAGATGCAACCAGGTGAGTCGATCGATGACCTCTTTGCTCGTTTCAATAAAATTCTTAGCAACTTACGTAGTGTCAATGTAAATTTTTCTGATGCTGAGAATGCTAGACAACTTCTTAGTGCATTAGACATGACAATTTGGGAGATGAAAGTAACATCTATTCGTGAATCAACTGTCATGAGTTCTCTTACATTAGATGTACTTTATTCTAAACTAAAAACTCATGAAATTGACATCCTAGCACGTAAGAACCCAAACAAGTCTATTGCATTTGTCTCACAACGTGACATGTCTAGCTCCGGCCAATCATCATCCTGCAATACTCTTGCTTTGTTGTCCTCACTAACCCTGGAGCAGATCGAAGAAATTCCAGAAGAGGAGTTGGCACTCATCTCTACTAGATTCTCAAAAGCATTGCAAAATGTGAGAACTAGAAGGAGAGGAAGCTCCGGACCTCAACGCTGTTTTGAATGTGGTAAAACAGGACACTTTCGTACAGAATGCCCTAACCTTTCAGGTCCGACCACCCGGGAAGAAAAACAAAGCAAGATCCGGACCTCCTCTGGAAATTCCAACAAGAAGAAGAAAGGTACCATAGGATGCAAGATGATCAACAGCTTCATCACCGCGCTTCAAGAGCTCAGTTCAAGTGATGTAGACTTTGAAAGTGATGAAGATAATGATGATCTGGCCAACTTATGCTTCATGGCGGGCAAAGCAAGATCAAGATCAAGTCAGGAGGAAGCAGAACACAACAGTGACGATGATGAGGTATGTTCTACCTGCAATGAAATGTGTGATGCTATTTCTCGTGCAACTATTATTGTCAAGAAAAAGGATAAAAAGCTTAGGGATAGTGCTGCTAAAATTGAATCACTAGAATCTGAAATTAACCGTTTAAAAACTTTGATTCCTAGTGATGATGCATGTCCCTCATGTGACTTAATCTATGAACAATTCTCCACATTAAGAAGTGCACACTCCTCCACTCTAGATAAACTTGATGAAGAAATTAAAAAGAACAAAGAGCTTGCTGCACTTAATGATAAAAACTTGAAAGATGCTAGCTGTTCTACAATTGACTTGCATTGTTCTGCATGTGAAAATCTTGATAAGAAACTGCAAGATGCTATGAATGAAATTTCTATGTTGAACAATGTTTTACGTTCTCATGAAGTTAAATTTTGTTCCAATTGCAAACTAAAAGGAAAAACTTCATGTGAAAACTGCCTAGACTTGTCCAAGAAACTTGATGACATGAATAGGACACTAGGTCGGTTTTGTAATGGGGATAAGAATCTAAACTTGCTGCTGAATTCTTCCAAGTCTAGCAAAGATAAAACTGGTTTAGGTTTTGATTCTCATGTTCATGCTAAGGCACATCCACCTAAAATTGTAAGGTCATTAGGAAGTGGTTTGATTCAAACAGTTCCTAAATAAAAAGAAGTGGTTTTCAAATCTGCAGGAGTGTTGCCTCATTCGGTTTCAAATAAAAATATTGCTTGCTCATCTAGACATGAACACAAAGTTAAATTTCATTGTACCTTCTGTGGTAGAGATGGTCATGTCATAGATTTTTGTTATAGACTAGCTAAACAACAGAAAAAGGAAAGAAAAATTGCTAGATCTTATAACTTTCATGCAATTAGAAAAACACAACCTGCTTTAGTGAGTCAGAAATTTGAAAAGGTAGCTTCCGGACCTTCTGATAAGAAATCCGCAAAAGCAGCTCCGATAGTTCCGATAGCTCCGAGAGCTCCCGGATCTTCTGTTGTTCCCTCTGGAGCTTCAGTTTTTGCCTCCGGACCTTCTGCTTTTACCTCCGGAGCTACCGGTTTTCACTCTAAACAAGTAACAGCTTCTAAATCAACTGTTAAGAAAAGAAAACCTCAATCTTTGACTCATAAACCTGCTGTTTTATCTCAGCATTCGCGTGTTTTTCCTGGTGCACGTCGCGTGACTCAGTACTGGATTCCTAAATGCCTTTTGACTAACCCCAGTATTGAGTCATCGGCGTATTGTGCTTCTATGTAGGTTACACGCTTGTGGAAGGAGAACATTTGGATTGTGGATTCAGGTTGCTCACGCCACATGACCGGTAACAAAGATTGGTTCTCCTCCCTCACCTTTGTGTCACGTGTAGAGAATGTTACTTTTGCCGATAATTCTTCAACTCCTATAATTGCTAAGGGTTCGGTTAGAGTAAATGATCACTACACTTTGAAGGATGTGGCACTTGTCAAAAATTTGAAATATAACTTGCTTTCTGTTTCACAATTGCTAGATGAAAATCTAGAAATTACTTTCAATAAAAACTGCTGCAAAGTTGTAGATTCAAATAGTGAGCTTATTTTTAACATGTCTCGGTTTGGAAGAGTTTTTAAAGCTGAGTTTGATATGTCTTCTTCTAAGCATAGGTGTCTAGTTGCTAATGATTCAAAGGACTTATATTTTTGGCATCGTAGACTTGGTCACGTAGGCTTTGATCATCTAACGCGTGTTAGTGCTCTTGATCGCATACGTGGGCTGCCTAAGCTTAAAGGGGACAAAGAAATTGTGTGCTCTTCTTGTAGACATGCTAAGATGGTTGCAGGTTCACATACTCCTCTCACAATGATAATGACAACTGAACCATGTCAACTTTTGCATCTTGACACCGTAGGACCTTCACGTGTTCAATCCTTCGGAGGTAAATGGTATGCTCTTGTTATTGTTGATGATTATTCTAGATATTCTTGGGTGTATTTTATGGCGTCTAAGAATGAAGTCTTTAGTCACTTTAGAACTTTATTTCTTAGATTATCAATTGATCACCCAGGATCATTAAAAGCAATTAGAAGTGATAATGGAACTGAATTTAAAAATCAATTTTTTGATCACTTTTGTGCTGAAAATAGAATAGATCATCAATTTTCTTCACCATATGTACCTCAACAAAACGGTGTTGTAGAAAGAAAGAACAGAACCCTAGTTGAGATGGCTAGGACTATGCTTGATGAATATCAAACCCCTAGGAAATTTTGGGCTGATGCATTAGCAACCGCTTGTTATGTCTCAAATCGTGTTTTCTTGCGTGCTAAGCTAGGTAAAACACCATATGAGCTCCGGTTTGGACATAGGCCTAGTGTTACACACTTTCGGGTCTTTGGTTGCAAATGCTTTGTTAAGAAACATGGTAATCTTGATAAATTTGAACCTAGATCCATTGATGGCATGTTTCTTGGTTATCCATCTCATACTAGAGGCTACCGTGTGCTTTTACCTGACACTAACAAAATTGTGGAGACTTGTGAAGTGTCTTTTGATGAAGCTAGCCCAGGTACTAGCTCCAGTGTTGCAGGACCAGATTCATATTCTCAGGGGGAGGGTATTTTCGAAGATGAAGAAGAGGCGGTGATACTGCCTGGTAGTTCCGAAGTTGACACGTGTCCAGCTCCGGACATTGAACAAGCTCCGGCTGTCACCTCTGCTGGTCCTGATCGTCCACAAATCACAAGCTCATCAATCTACAATGAACCTAATGAAAAAGAAGCTTGTGAGACATCTGTTCCCCTACATTTTTACAAAGATCATCCCCCGCAACAGATGATTGGAAGCTTGCATGAACGAGTCACACGGTCCAGGTTTTGCGATCCAAACTCTCATGCTCATTCTGCTTTTGTTGCTTCTTTTGAACCCAAAGATATATCACACGCACTCACTAATGAATCTTGGATTATTGCCATGCAAGAAGAGTTAGAAAATTTTGAAAGAAATAATGTTTGGAAACTTGTACCTCCACCTCAAGGCCACACTTTAATTGGAACTAAATGGGTATATAAAAATAAACAAAGTGAGGATGGGGTTGTGATTAGGAATAAGGCTAGGTTGGTTGCTCAAGGTTTCACTCAAGTTGAAGGTCTAGATTTTGATGAAACTTTTGCTCCTGTCGCTAGATTAGAAGCCATAAGAATTTTGTTAGCTTTCGCAGCATCTAAAGGTTTTAAGCTATATCAAATGGATGTTAAAAGTGCTTTTCTTAATGGCTACATAGATGAGGAGGTTTATGTCAAACAACCACCAGGTTTTGAAAATCCAGATTTTCCTAATCATGTTTACAAACTGTCCAAAGCCTTATATGGTCTCAAACAAGCCCCTAGAGCATGGTATGATAGGTTAAAAACATTCTTACTTGAAAAGGGGTTTACAATGGGAAAGGTTGATAAAACTCTTTTTGTGCTTAATCATGGCAATGACTCATTATTCGTTCAAGTGTATGTGGATGATATTATCTTTGGTTGTGCTTCTCATGATCTTGTGTCCAAGTTTTCAGCAATGATGAGTTCCGAATTTGAAATGAGTATGATGGGTGAACTCACTTACTTCTTGGGGCTGCAAATCAAGAAAACCAAGGAGGGTACCTTTGTGCATCAAACAAAGTATACCAAAGATCTCCTAAGGCGCTTCAACATGGACAAAAGCAAGCCTCTTCGGACACCAATGGGAACAGCAACAACACTTGAACTTGATGAAGATGGTGAATCCGTGGATCAAAAAGAATATAGAAGTATGATCGGATCACTTTTGTACCTTACAGCATCAAGACCGGACATACAATTCAGCGTATGTCTTTGTGCACGGTTTCAAGCTTCCCCACGTGTTTCACATCGTCAAGCCGTCAAAAGGATTCTCAGGTACTTACATGGAACTCAAGAATTTGGCATTTTTCTTCCTTCTTCCTCAATCGTTTCTTTGAAAGCTTTTTCGGATGCTGATTTTGGGGGTTGTAGGATTGATAGGAAAAGTACTTCCGGTGCTTGTCATTTTCTTGGTAATTCTCTTGTTGCTTGGTCTTCTAGAAAACAAAGTTCAGTTGCACAATCCACAGCCGAATCTGAGTATGTAGCTGCTGCTAGTGCTTGTTCACAAATTCTTTGGATTGTTCAAACACTTAAGGACTATGGGGTTGATCTAGATAGTGTTCCACTGTTCTGTGATAACACTAGTGCTATTTGCATTGCTAAAAACCCCGTGCAACATTCTAGAACTAAGCACATTGACATTAGGTATCACTTTCTCCGTGATAATGTTGAAAAAGGAAACATTGTGCTTCACCATGTAGATACCAAACAACAATTGGCTGACATTTTTACAGAACCTTTGGATTTCACTCGTTTTTGTTACATTCGTAGTGAAATAGGGGTTATGCATCCTCATGGCTTAAATTGAGGGGGAGTTTTTGAAACTTAGGAAGTCTATGTGTGAATCTGAAATTAAAATAATATGAGCATATTATTTCATACATATATGACTTTGTGATTCCTTTTACATGCTGAAAGTTCTTACTACATTACTCGTGTTATACTTTTTGTAGTTTTTGCCATGTCTAGTAATTGGAATAATTACTTACACTAAATCTGGTCATGGTCAAACTTTCTTGCTTTTTTGAACCTGTTGCATGCTCACAAATGCTTTTAATCATTAAGAATTTATCAAGTAATCAACTCACATGTTGAGTTTTTATGAACAAATATAAATTGAGAAAAGATCAAGAGAATATGCATGCATCGCACTTCTTCTTTCGAGATGGCTTGTCATTGCACTTAGATATGAACTTGGAAGAAGTTGTGTATGACTAAAACCATGTCCTTAAGCTTCTGATTGTCAAAGGACATAGGCTTGGCTTGGTTGGTTAGAATAAGGCAGATGAGCATATAATATCTTGCAAATATCATATTATCTAAATTTATGCTTTGAAAAATAATAAGATGCAGCAACAAATGTCATGCTTTCAGGTTTTGAAATAGTTGAGTTTGTGAGATCATGACCTGCTAAAATTGAAAATCACACTTGCTTTCTAGCATGGCTTACACTACATTATGTATCTCATTGATGTGATAGTGTAAAGTTACTTGATAGTATGACTTGGATGAGCTTTGTTTATATGTATATGTTATAATATGCTCATAACAACTAAAGAGGGAGAGATAATTTGTTTATATCTCATAACAATTAAAATTTCTCTTTTACCTTGTTGAATACATTGTCAAAGGGGGAGAGATTAATCACACATTCAAAAAAAAAGGGAGAGATAATAAAGGGGGAGAGATTTTATTTATGTTTGTTTTACAAAAGGGGAGAAATTGTTTTCAAAACTTTTATGTGAATAAGCCAATCTTCGGATTTTAAATGGTGTTGCCAATGCATTCATCAAGGGGGAGATTGTAACACCTATGTGTGCTGAATACATTGGCTTATAGTGAATACACTTGGCTTTGATGATAAACGTTTTTAATATCACCAAAACACCTTTTTATCAAGGTCCGACTCTAGCTCCGAGCTACAGCAAGGTCCGACGATAGGTCTGGCTTGCTTTGGGTAGCTCCGGTTACGTTTGATGCTAGGTCCGACTTCTTGGTAAGGTCCGACCAGCTTTGGTTAGCTCCGGTGAGCTTTATCTTTAGCTCCGGCATATATCTGATAGCTCCGGCATATATCTGATAGCTCCGGCATATATCTGATAGCTCCGGCATATATTTGATAGCTCCGACATATTTTTGTTAGCTCCGGCATGCCTTTGCTAAGCTCCGACGTACTTTGTCTAGCTCCGGTTTTTGGGTTGACTAGTTCCGACTAGTTTTGGTAAGCTCCGGGTCTAGGATCTACTAGTTTTGGTAAGCTCCGGATCCAGGATCTACTAGTTTTGGTAAGCTCCGGCGCTAGGTTCTACTAGTTCTTGGTACCTCCGGCTCAAGCTCCGGGTTGCTCTGGCAAGGTCCGGAACTTGACTTAAGTGCTTCTGCTTTTCATTTGCAATGTTTCGTACTTGCTTTACTTGTTAGGAAAGATTGCTTAGTATTCATTTGCTAAGTTTTTGGTGCGTTTTGGATGATACGGCTGATATCGTTTTGCTATGCTTTGCAACATGCTTATGTGAGGTTCTCACGTAAGGTGTTGTGTTCGGAACTAACGTGAGTCAAGTCGAGGACTTGGGCTCGTATGGATTGGTTGTTTGTTCATGTGCAGGTGTTGCTTGAGTTCAAGTCATGGCTGGTGACAGGATCCATTGGACTAGTCTCAGGAGGAGATGAGGTTCCAACAACCAAGTTCGAGAGGAACTGTGGTTGAGCGGGTCAGGAGGTCGCGCAGGATGATTGAATCAAGGGCAGTGCATATGAAGGTCGAAGGAAGGTGTTCGCACGTATGCATGAGGTGCATGACGTGGCAATATGCTTCTAGAGACGGATTATGGAAGGAAGATCTGATCGGAAGGATCGGATCGTATCGGTTGAAGACTTTGGCTGCGGCAGAGTCGGTTATGGCTCGGTATGGGAAGTATCGAGTTAGGTTATGTTAGGATTTCGTGTGTGTCACGAAATTGAGTTGTTTAGGAATGTGGGATACGTTCCTAAGGTGTTTGGAAGTCTTAAGATTGCTTCTATCTGCGTGTAGAAGAATCTTGAGCAGTTATGGTAAGTTCCGATTGTGATCGGATTAGGATTAGAATCCTAGTTGTATTGGGATGGCCTAAGGGCTGGTTATATAAGCGAGGGAAGGCCAAAGCTCGGTAGAGACGACTTTGGGGCTGTTCCTCTTGTGTTCTATTGAATAAAATTCATAGTTTGAAGGAACTTTTGTGCCTTGTTCGTCCAACTTGTTCCAGACAAGTTTTACTCGTCGAGCTTCTGGACAGCACTAACTTTTGTCGGTGGATTTATCATAACTCGAGTTTTACTGATCCAATTGACGTGATTCTTTTTGAGTTGTCTTCAAAACTTGATTGTCTATCATCTGTCAAAATTTCACGGTCATTGGATCTGTGGTTTTTGATCTACACGAGTTTCTTTGCAGCACTCTAGAAACTGTTTTTCTCGGGTAGATCAGATTGACCAGTGTTTGATCTTTTGATCATAACTTGAGTTGTTCTCGACGGATTTGAGTAATTATTTTTGTGTTGTCTTCGTGACTTGATTCTCTCTGATATATATCACTTTTGTCACGGTGAAACACGTTTAGATTAGTCTTATACACGATTTCTTTAACAGATCGTTTTTCTACCGAAGGGATTAGGGTTTTATTGTTTCCGCTGCGTAAGATTTTTAAATCTACCATTCACCCCCCCTCTGGTAGTTTTTCACGTGCTCTTCGATCCTACACTAGGCTAGTGAGAAGTTGAAGAAGATCGTTCCGGAGCTTGCCAAGGTGTGTGTGGAAGCCCGGAACATCAAATGTTGTACAAGGCTTGAGCTCCACCTTGCCGGAGATGGCGAACGGAGAAGAATAGTGAAGACTCCATTGTCTCGGTGACATTGGAAGTGACAAAACCCTTCGGTGGGTGCCACAACGTGGACGTAGGAAGATCCTTGCGATCTTGCTGAACCACGGGATAAACCTTCGTGTCCCCTAGCGTTTGCATTTCTCTCCCTCTCTTTACATTATGCAATCTTTACTTCACAAGTTATATCTACGTTGATTGCATAGTTAGAACCGCTTTGGGAATTGGGCTTAAGTAGTTCGTCTTTAATTGCCTTAAAATTTGAAAGAGAGCCCAATTCACCCCCCTTCTTGGGCGTTTCGATCCTTACAAAGTGTCAATACTAGTAACCGCCGGGGCCACATTTCGGGTCAGGTTAACTTGTAACGGCCTGCCCTTGTACTATAAAAGGACAGGCCGACGACACGTTCAGGCACATAGGCCATTGACGCTCAGCACAAGCTCACACAACTAATACAACACCAACACATCCGTGGAGTAGGGTATTACGCTCAGGCGGCCCGAACCACGTAAACTCTTGTGTCTCCTGTGTCAATTCCTACTCACCTTCTTGAATCTCCGCGCGCCCACACCGAACATCAAACTCCCCTATCACTTTAGCAGTGTAGGGAGATCTGCCGGTTCTAAACCACCGACATAGACAGTATGTGGTGACAACACTATCTGTCCTTTGTAATCCTCCACGTTCGGCTATGTCACAGGCTCTTGGCGGGAGTCGTCCTAGTATTGCTAGTGGTAAACCTGTGCCATATGTGTTGAACAACTTAGCATAAGTATTCACCATTGACATGCTCATTAGTATCTAACCTAGGCTATGTATATGTATATTAGAAGCATTGTAGGAGCAACTCCATAACTCTTAGTCTAACCTCCATTATGTAGGTATGCACGACGGGAGCAGAAAATTGGAAGTCAGAAAAATTCCCTCCTTGGACTAGAGTGTAAATCGGCACATGAAACATGATTTTAAATCCAGACTTAGCGACAAAAATAGCTTAGGTAAATATATAATTAAAACTATTAAAAATTTATCGTGTGAAAAACTTACCACTTTATGGTACAAAATAAAGTAAATACACAAACCGAAATTTCAACCAAGAATTTGATGCAAAATTGAATAATTTAGCCAGGTAAAGAAAGAACAGATTTTAGATAGTGGTGCAAAAGAAAGTAATCTAGTACTGCAATTTAATTTTCGAAGTTGGAGCAGGCAAATCGCAGAACGGATGGCACCATTTGGTTCGTCATGTTCACTTAGGCCGACACTTAAATTTTTATGATTTATAGAAATCGTTTGCTGGGTTCAATAGAATATTTAAAGCTGTAGCTGGGAGGATTTATATGACCAATGGGGCCCACCTGCCAGCAAACCCCACCAGTCAGTCTTATCCGTACCGAGCTTTGCTCTGTTCTGATCGACACGGAGACGACCGCTTCCAATGACGTTCTATTCCCTTCATCCTTGTTCGTTCTTATCGGTACAGCACCACCGTAGCTTCTTCCTTACTTCTGTCTCCTGCGGTCCTGCCCAACACCGTCCGTGCTCCTTGCTGCACCCTGCTTCTTCCTCCCCGCCCTGCTCTCGTTCTTCTGTTTCCCTGCTCGTTCATGCCGTACTGCTGCTTGCTGCCCTGGCCGAGTGCGCCTTGGTTCTGCCGTTGCCGCCGTCCGCCTTGCCGCAGCCGCTCGCCGGTCTTCGGCCGCTGGCCACTCGCACCACAGCCCGGCTCCGGCGTGCCCTAGCCAGCTACACACGCGGCGCTGTGCCACTGCTCGCCGGCGCTTGCTCGCCGGCGCTTGCTCGCCCCTGCCTTGCAGTGCCCTGCTCGCGTGCCACCCTGGCCGCAACAGTGATGGCTGCACCCGCGCGCGCGTCCTTGCCGCGTCCCGCTCGCGCACAGCACGCCGCCCCCCTGCTGCTCGCCCGCGGCCACGCATCCCTAGCGCCGCGCCCTAGCTGCTGCTTGCCAGCGCCATTCCAGCTCCGTGCGCTCTGGTCGTCGCGTGCAGCGCGCCGTACTGCCCTGGCCACCACCTTGCGCACCTGGTTCCCCGTCGCCTTGGCACCCTGCCATGCTGCGCCTCGCTGCTCGCCCACCGGCAGCAAGCGCGCCCGCCTGCGCCAACGCCTGCACCAACCGCGTCGACAGCCGCGGCGCTGTTCGCACCTCGCTGCGCCTTGGCCGTGCTCGCCATGTTCCATGATGCCGCCGACACCCTTTGTCCGCCGCCATGCTCCAGCACCTTGCCGCCTCGCCGCCGCGCTCCCACTGCGATGACGCCGTCCACGCCGCCATCCGCCGGTCGTTTGCGCCGTTCGCTGCGCGTTCCGGCCTCAAGCCGCTGCAGCACATCTCCAAGTCGCCCCCAGTCTGACCTTTGCGCTGCCGGCATGCCCGTGCACAAACTTGGGATGCTTCGCCATGTGCAGCCTCGTCGTCATCACCTTCATGACGTCATCGCGACGTTCTGAGGCGTGGCCGTGTCTTGACAGCAAGGCAAGTGATGTGCGTGGTGTATGAGATGCAAGAACAAGTTGATGACACAACGGCGACGACAATTGGTTTAGGGTTAGCTCTGATTTGTGCAAGATTGGTCGGGTCATGGCTGCAGCCAAGTGTTCGATGAAACGTCTAGAAGGCAAAACCAAGTGTAATAATGATCAGCACTGTTATGGATGCAGGAATGAGAGAACGTCGCAACTAACAAGGATGATTGGAATAAGGTGGGCTCTGGATGTTGATTGCTTGGTCAGGACGAAGATGCATCCATGGTGCTCGCTGAAATGCTTACAAGATGAAAGTCACTTCAATGGTGCTGTTGTGCAGTGCGTTACTCATGTGATCAGGGGATGTTAAATGTGGCGCTGTGATACTGGAATGATGTGGGAATGAGCGTCGCCAGGTCACTGGCAATTGTACATCCATGTGGTGCTTTGTGGAGTCTGCTCTGTCATCTATTGCGGCAGCAGGTTGGCACATTTTAGGCCGCATGAGCTGATTCATGCATTAGTCATTATGTCATCTCCTGTACAGATAGTTGAATTCCAGTAGACACTCTTGACCTCCACTCTTGATAGTATCCATTCGTGCAGCATATTAGAATCTTAAAGTACGATGTATTAATTATTTTTTATATATATGTGCATCATCATATCGCTGACGTGACGAAGATCGACGACGAACACTACTCGGATGAGAAGGACTAGCGTGGATCCCGCAGTGATAACAGGAATTGTCCAAGCAGTACAGGAGATCAAGATTCGGCTAAGCAGCACTCAAGACAAGAAAAGGAGGAAAATGACGAGAAGCTTCGCCCAGAAGATCAAACTCTGATTGTTAACATTTACACTAGCCGCAACCTAAGGCAAACCCCAATTTGCATTTAAGTTGTTTAATATGTTTTGCTTTTATAATCTATATGATGGTATTTGTGCGTTAAGTCTAGAGATGTATGATACTCCACATGCATGACCCAAGAATCCCTGGAGTCTAGATAGAATAGGACTTTATATGATTATAGTTGCTATATTAAAGTTAAGGAATGAGATGGAATGAGATTGAGAAAAATGGATGGAAGAAAGTGAGGAAAGGAATGGGGATGATATGGTTAACCTAAGACTTGGCAGGTGGGTAGGAAGCAACAGACCGGAGATCTGTGTGCATAGGCCTGCCTGTGTCGATTAAGGATCGTACTGTGTGCGATCCTGTTGGGTATATTTGAATATGTACCGGATGCATACTAGCTCTAGTGGACCCAACAAACAGATGTAACATGTTAATCGGAGTATTGAGGCATACCCCACCGTCTTAGACATCACCACTCACGTCATGAGGAGAGCAAAGATCACTGCGGCATAGGTCGTCATGTGAATTTTGCTGCCGAGACGGTGGGACCGGTTCAATGTTTGGGTGTCTTGTGAAAGGTGGCCATACACGACGTCAACAGAATTGTTTGATCCCCTCTTTCAGGCGGGCGTGTATGTCCTGCAAGCCGGATGTATCTTGATTCAAATCACCGTCACTGCGGAAGGGAGCATACCTATTCACCGCGATGTGACGTAGTAACAACTGGAACTGGGTGGAACCTGTTGTATGGTTAAGCAACTTGGTTGAAGTAGTTGATAGTAGAACTAAAGTTATGATTCCAAACAACTTCACCTGCTGTTATAAACATGAAGCAAGGATCTACTAATAGTGAACATTTACATACTGAAGTTTAATTTCAAGTATTAGGTTCCCAGCATGTAGAGTTCCATGCTTAGGTGACATGGTTAAGTCTTCCTGAGCCTTGTGCTCACCGTTGCATTTATATGAGTTTGCAGGTATATAGCTATGATGGGTTCTTAGGCTTTGCCCTCATTGAGGTTTATATCCAATGGAAGCCCTGAACGTCGCTGCTTGCTTCTGTGATGCTAGAGTGGAGTATCCGCGGGCAGGATACGACCACTACTGTTGTAGTGTAGGTTCGAGAGAGTACTACGAAGACTTCCGCTGATGTAATCTATTTTGTATAAAACTCTGAGATTAATGTAAGTTGCTCACTTATGTTATGAGTTCTTTGTTCGTTTCTGTATTGTGCTATTAGGTGTCGCATCGCATGACACCACTCAATGTGATTCCTGGTTTGTTTAGACCCTGGTCCTCACAGTGTGGTATTAGAGCTACATTGGGAATAGCGCACTTGAAAAGGAACATATTTTGAAAACTATAGATTTACGAGTGAGGATTCGATACTACGCCCACATAAGGATTGATAGTAGCATAGTTACTTAAAGTGACAAGCTAACATATTTATTATTATATTCTGTAACGATGCTCCGACGTCAGGTAACAGGTAAGGTACGCCGCCGCAAGCGGATCAATTGTGGTAAGCTCCCCCGTACGAGAGGTCATAAGGTGATTGTCCCCCATGGCTTGGCACAAGAGTTAATATGAGTCTCTGAACCCTTTTATTATTATGGGAACATATGAAAACGTTGTTTCCCAGCGTGCTTCAGGCAAAAGCATGGATACCCCATCGTGTGGTCGAAAACGCGATAGTATGCAACTCTTGGCCAATTCATGTCCAATGAGCCATACACAGCGCTCGCCATCGGCGTGCCTCTGTGAGGTAGGGGCAGTAGGTGGTATCCGTTGGGCTGATAAAATTCCCAACCGTGACGACCCGTTCACGCTCTACTCGGATTCCTCGTCGTGTGGTGTTGAAACGCGACCACGTTTCTCGAGACATGTTCTACTCATGGACGACCTGTATGGAATGATACAGGGCGTTAGATTTGAAAATGATATATCTTATTGTGGTTGCCTGTCGTGCTCCCTTATGGCTACCTTTGAGACGCTAGTTGAGTGAAAAGGGATTGTGTGTCTTCTGCAAGTACACTAACCACGTTAGATGTATTACGAGTAGAATACGTTTGCGAGTGATTGACATTAAGGCCACCTATGAGATGCTTGTTCCGGCAATGACTGGTTTAGATTTTCTCTTTTATGAGGAACGTAGTACTGACATATCAAATATGAATGCATCAGTTTATGAGTTGGATATACCATTAACTTGGTAACAAAGTTGAGTAATTAACCTTGAAGATGAAACTGGGACTTAGGACTAAGAGCCAGGCTCGAAATTTTACTCAAAACCAAGTTGTTCAACTTGGTTGAGTGGAATTTCCTATCTCCAATTAGAGTGCTCCTGTTTCTAGTAGATTTCTTTGCTTGACTTCAACAGGGTGTAACTCTAAGTAAATTTCATCAATGAAGATGTGTGATGCATGTTTGGAAAGGTGGTTAAGTTTTCGACAAGTTTTGCTTTGACACCCAGGACAAAATTTCCACTTTGGCAATGGTGAAAAGTTTACTAAAGTTTTAAGAGTCAGGTACGGATCCTTTAGTACAAATTTGGTAGAAATTTAGCTTAAACTTGGAAGTTCAGATTTCCTAGTGGGTCTGACCATTTAAGGCCTACCATACATGGTTAGAAATATTAGCAAGTCCTCTAAAAGTTTCCTGTTCACCTGAAGAGCAGAATCCATCTCTAACCTATTCAAAATTTCATATTTCCAAACCATGTCGATTCTGGACAGAAATTGAAACAGCTTCTGAACCCTCCACTCTTTTGACCGTAAAACTCTGTAAAAACATCAAATGGGTTCATGTGATATATTTCTGGAAACCTTGCGACATGTGTCAAAATATTGTAAGTTAAATCTCTGTCAAATTTTGAAGTTTATCTATCTAAAAATCGTGGACAAAATATGCCTAAACAAAAGAAGTTCTGTCAAAAATCACTTTAGAAATCTGGGAACATTGTCAAACTTAAAAAATCTATATCTCTTCAACCAGAAGTGCTATGGAGGCAAATAAATACTTTCAAAAAAGCTTTGTAAGTCATCTATAAGTTTTATACAGACCTCCAGAACATAAAACAAAAGTAAGAAGGTGAAAATGTACAATTACTAAAGTCACTACTGTTCTGAAATTTAGTGGACCAGCTTCTGTAATTTGGCCATATCTCTTCCTATAAACATCGTCTAGACTAGTGGGGATACATTTCTGGAAAGGGGAGAATATAATCTACATCTTCGTAATCATTTCTGGAAAGGGGAGAATATAATCTACATCTTCGTAATTAAAAGTTTTCCCAAATTTAACTGCGAAAAAAATTAAAAATCTTGAGTCTAAACTGGTGCACAGGTTTAGGTGTTACCAGATTTAGCCAGAAAATACCTGAAATTTAAACAGTTATATCTCTTAAATTCCAAAGGTAACTGAAAGCATCTAGGCCCCCATGAAGTATGGTTTCGGTGATTAATGACAACCATTGGATTTTACTAATGAATTTGTGGATGCAAGGTCTCCCATATCACTCAATCAAATGAAATCTATATGTCATTGGAGACTACTAAACAATCAATTTATGAGATCAATCAATGTTGTGAAGATAAGAAGTAAAAGCTCTTATGTCAAAGTCATTCAACCATAATTGATGACACTTAATGCTTGACAACCATCAGAAGTACATTTCCAACAAATGTCTAAGAGGTCAATCGAGCAAAGTTCAAAAGAATCACTTAGAAACAACTCGAAGCAAACAAAATCAACTCACCGGATCAACCGATGTTTCCAGAGAACAACACATCGGTCGAGTTGGTTCAGCAGAAGAAGAAGAAGACCTCAGAACAAAGTACTCACCGGATCATCCGATGTTAAGGGCTAAGCTACATCGGTCCATCAGTACAGTTTGCAATATCCTTGGACCAATTGTACCACCGGATCATCCGATGTACAGAAATATACACATTGGTCAATCACTCCAGTAAGCATCAAGTTTGAACCAATTATGGAGGAAGAGCCACCGGATCATCCGATGAGAAGACAAGTGCAACATCGGTCTAACAACGGTCATATCTGACACAGTTACATCAGCTAAAGTAAACTTGACCGATGATAACTAAAGGGGAGACATCGGATCATCCGGTGTTCGCAGAAAAGTTCTGTCAGCCTACTTTTCCAACGGCTATTTCGTGGAGGCTGGCTATAAATACCCCTTAAACCTGTCATTTCGACAAGTCTTGATCACCAGACATAATCTACACATCCACAAGCATTCAAGACAAAGAGTCATCACTTCTACATCATTTAGATCACTTACACACCAAGAGATAGGCTAGAACTAGCTAGAGAGAGAGCTTGTGTGCCTCCATTCTTGGTGAGTGGAATCTCTAGGGTAGTGAGAGCCTTAAGGGAGTGTCCCTTGGTGTTTGTAACTGAGAGAGACTTTCGGAGCTTGCCAAGAGGATTGTGGAAGCCCGGAGGATCGAAGTTGTACAAGGCTTGAGCTCCACCTTGCCAAGGTTGGCAAACAGAGAAGAATAGTGAAGATCCCTAGTCTTGGTGACTTGGGTGTGGTTATACCCTTTGGTGGGTGCCACAACGTGGATGTAGGAAGATCTTGACGATCTTGCCGAACCACGGGATAAATCCTCGTGTCTCCTCGGGAGTTTGCATCCTCTTCCTCTCCCTTACATTTATGCATTTTATATACCGCAAAGTTGCTATTTACTTCAATGCATAGATCGTTTGCGTAGGGAAATGGGCTTTTAGGAATTAAGTTTTATTGCTTAGATTTTTGAAAAGAAGCCTAATTCACCCCCCCCCCCCTCCTGGGCATTCGATCCTTACAGTTGGTATCAGAGCAAGGTTGCTCATAGGATCATTCTAGCTTCACCGCTAGAGAGCTAAAATGGCCAAGGTTGGGGGTTCGGTTCCTATCTTCGAGGGCAAGAACTTTGCCTATTGGAAAGCATGCATGCGCGGTTATCTAGAGGCTATTGCTCCCGAAGTATGGGAAGTGACCCACGCGGGGTTTGGAGAACACAACTATGTTGGTGATCAAATTAAATGGGTTGCTAAAGCTAGGAATGCAATCTATGAATGTATTAGTCAAGATGTGTTTGCTAGGATTGCTAGCAAAGAAAAAGCTTGTGAAATTTGGGCTTGCCTAATAGAGATTCATGAGGGTTCTTCTCGAGTCAAGGAACTTAAATATCACATGCTTAAAGCAAAATATGATGAATTTAAGATGCTACCTCATGAAAATGTGAATGAGATGTTCTCTCGCTTGAATGTACTTATTGAAGAAATTAATGCTCTTGACATTGCTTCTCTTGGCAAGGGACTCATCAACCGCAAGATCCTCATGCTCCTTCCCAAGCCAAAGTACAACATCACCAACTCCATGCTTCAAAAGGAGTCTCTTGACCACATTGAAGTTTCGGAGCTCATTGGAGAAATTCACGCTCATGAGATGAGTGTACTTGGAATGATGGAGCAATCATCTTCAAAAACAATTGCTCTAAAGGCCTCCACCAAGAAAACAAGCCTCAAGAAGAAGAAGGTGGTTGAGCCTAGCTCAAGTGAAGAAGAGCAAGCATCAAGTGAAGATGATGATGATGAGATTGCATTGATGATGAGAAAGTTCTCACGCTTGAACTCCAATATTACTAAGAAGGGATACACATTTGATCCCAAGAAGACAGTGTTTCTACCAAGAAGAGATGATCACAAGACTTGCTACAATTGTGGTGATCAAGGCCACATCTCCTATGATTGTCCAAAACCGGACAAAAGAAGAGAGAACCACAATAGCAAGCATCGCAAGCTTGAAGAAAGTGATGATGATGAAGAAGAGGCCCAACCAAAACCAAGATCCTATGGGAAGAGGAAACATGACAAGGGCAAGAAGACAAGACTCTTCCCAAAGAAGAGAAATGGCCCACATAAGGTGTTCATGTGTGAGGCAAATGAATGGGTCACCGATGAAGAAACAAGTGATGAAGAGAGTGAAGTGGAAGAAGAAAGTTTGGCCGGCCTCGCCATTGCCAACAATGATGACTCACCTCTTCATCCACCGCCCATATGCCTCATGGCGAAAGGTAACACCAAGGTATGTGACGACTCTAGCGATGATGAGCTTTCCTCCGATGATTTAACTTCTTTAATAAATGAATATCACACTATCATTAAGAGGGAAAAGAGTAAGGTTAAGGCTCTTGAAGGAACTCGTGGTAAGCTTGAGAGTGCTAACCTTGATTTGCTTGACAAGTATGAAAGCATACTCAAAGAGCATGACACGCTCAAATCCCATGTCAAGCAAGTTGAGGAGGATAAGGCTCAAATCAAGCTAGATCATCATGAGCTTGACTTAGCCCACCAAGCACTCTTGGGAAAGCACAATGAGTTAATCCAAGAGCATCAAACACTTAACCTTGCTTATGAAGTGCTTGATCAAGAGTTAAAAATTATGAAGAAACGAACTCTTAATGATAAGATATCCATTACTTCTCATGCCACTAATGTCTTGCACAAGTCTTTGCCTTTGAAAGAGAACACTAGGGAGAAGGACTTGTTGGAAGAAATTGAGAGTCTCCGCACTAGTGTGGCTAGACTTTCAAAAGGGGAAGTAAAACACAAGGAAATCCTCTTCCAACAAGCAAAGGCCTTCAACAAGAGAGGATTTGGATCCTTCCCGGTGCCTAACAAAGGAAAGGTGCCCTCACCGGAGCTTAGAACAAGCTTCATCAAGGAAGTTGGTTCTTATTGCCAACATTGTGAGGTCACCGGCCACCATACAAGGGAGTGTCCTCTTCCTAACCGACCTTCTCCAAAGTTGCCTATTAATTAAAAATCTACTTTCAATGATCGTTATTATCTCTTAAGTACAGTAGATGGCAAGGTGAAGGCAAGGTTCATCAGCAAGGACATAAAGGGCATGAAGGGGAAGCTCCCCAAGCAACTTTGGGTCCCAAAGACACTTGTATCACACATACAAGGACCTAAGTTGGCTTGGGTGCCTAAAGTTAAAAATTGAATTCATGTGTGTAGGTGAACTACAAAGCCGGAGGAAAGCATTGGGTACTCAATAGCGAGTGCACCCAACATATGACCGGCAATGATGGTATGTTCACCACCATAGAAAACCCCAGCAATCATGAACAAGTCACCTTTGGTGATAACTCTAAGGGTAAGGTAATTGGGTTAGGTAAGATTGCCATTTCAAATGATTTGTCCATTTCCAATGTTTTGTACATTAAGTCACTTAGTTTTAATTTACTTTCTATTGCACAACTATATGATCTTGGACTAACGTGCACATTTACCAAAAATGATGTTGTTGTGAGTAGAGAAACAAGCAAAGAACTAGTCTTCAAAGGATTTTGGCATGGACATCTCTACCTAGTAGACTTCTCCAACAAGAATGCTAGCTTGACCACTGGTCTCTTCACTAAGACAAGCTTGGGTTGGCTATGGCACCGACGCATAGCGCACATAGGGATGAGCAAACTCAAGAAGTCATTCAAGCTTGGGATGGTGACCGGCGTGAAGGATGCCACATTTGAGAAGAACAAGCTTTGTAGCGCTTGTCAAGCGGGGAAGCAAGTTTCTTCACACCACCCAATGAAGACAATGGTGTCAACCTCCAAGCCACTTGAGCTACTCCACATGGACCTCTTCAGACCATCCACATATCAAAGCCTTGGCGGTAACCTCTATTGTCTCGTTATAGTTGATGACTACTCTCGCTATGCTTGGACTCTATTTCTAGGTGACAAGAGTGAAACTCCGGAAGTGTTCAAGACCTTCTCCAACCGCTCTCAAAGGGAATTTCAACTTCCCATCATCAAGGTCCGGAGTGACAATGACACCGAATTCAAAAATTACAACATTGGGGAGTGGTGTGACCGTGAAGGCGTGAAACATGAGTTTTCGGCCACATACACTCCTCAACAAAACGGTGTCGTTGAAAGGAAGAACAACACACTCATCACTCTTGCGAGAGCAATGCTTGATGACTACGGCACGTCAGAGAAGTTTTGGGCCGAAGCAATCAACACGGCGTGCCATGCCGCAAATAGGGTCTATCTCCATCGACTACTTCAAAAGACCCCGTACGAGCTTCTCATTGGGAGAAAGCCCAACATCTCCTACTTTCGAGTCTTTGGATGCAAGTGCTACATCTACCACAAGAAAAGGCTCGGTAAGTTTGAAAGAAGATGTGATGTTGGTATATTTCTTGGTTATGCATCAAACTCAAAAGCATATCGAGTATTCAACCAAACCTCCGGTTTAGTTGAGGAAAGTTGTGATGTTGAGTTTGATGAATCTAATGGCTCCCAAGAGGAGAGTTTTGGTCATGATGAAATAGATGATGAGCCTCTACGAGAAGCCATGAAGAACATGACCATTGGAGACATCAAGCCTGAAGTTGAGGAGAGCCATGATCAAGGGGGAGCTTCAAGTTCCAACATCAACACTTTCATGGCGCCTCAAGTTGACGAAGAAGAGAAGGATGATCCATTGCCGACTCAAGACTCACAAGCACAACAACATCAAGAAGAAGAAGAAGTCCATGATCAAGTCCAACCACAAGAGGAGCAACACGCATCACCTTCGCCAAGTGCTTCACAACCACTTATGAGGCATGGACGCATCTCCAAGGCGCATCCGATGGACCATATCATTGGAAGTCCGTCAAGGGGTGTAAGTACACGTTCTCGCCATTTCGCTTCATTTTGTGAGCACTACTCATTTGTTTCGTGTGTAGAACCCACTCACATTGAGGAAGCACTCCAAGACCCAAATTGGGTGATGGCCATGCAAGAAGAACTCAATAACTTCATCCGCAATGAAGTTTGGGTGTTGGAGGAGCGACCCAAGGACAAGAACGTCATCGGAACAAAGTGGGTGTACCGCAACAAACAAGACGAAAATGGCATTGTGGTCCGCAACAAGGCAAGACTTGTGGCCAAGGGGTTCTCGCAAGTTGAAGGACTAGACTTTGGGGAGACATTTGCCCCGGTCGCTCGGCTAGAAGCCATCCGTATACTTCTTGCCTTTGCATCACATCATAGTATTAGACTTTATCAAATGGATATGAAAAGTTCCTTTCTTAATGGTTACATTAACGAGCTTGTTTATGTTGAACAACCTCCCGGGTTTGAAGATCCGAGGAATCCTAATCATGTGTATAGGTTGCACAAGGCGCTCTACGGGTTCAAGCAAGCACCTAGGGCGTGGTATGAACGACTACGGGATTTCTTGATCATGCAAGGATTCAAGATCGGGAGGGTGGACACTACACTCTTCACCAAAGACATCAATGGAGATTTGTTTATTTGTCAAATTTATGTTGATGATATTATTTTTGGTTCAACTAACGAAGCTTTCAGCCATGAGTTTGGCAAAATGATGTCTAGGGAATTCGAGATGTCAATGATTGGAGAGCTCAACTTCTTCCTTGGATTCCAAATCAAGCAACTTCAAGAGGGGACCTTCGTCTATCAAGAGAAGTATACCAAGGACCTCTTGAAGAAATTTGAGATGGGAGATTGCAGCTCAAGAAGCACTCCAATGGCAACAAATTGTCATCTCGACGCGGATAAGGACGATAAACCTATTGACCAATCTAACTACCGTCCTATGATTGGTTCATTGCTTTATCTTACCGCATCTAGGCCCGATATCATGTTTAGTGTATGCTTGTGTGCTTGCTTTCAAGCGGCACCTAAAGAATCACATAGGAAGGCGGTCTTTAGGATACTTAGGTATCTTAAGCATACCCCTAGTGTGGGCTTGTGGTACCCTAAAGGTGCAAAATTCTACCTCTTGGGATACTCGGATTCGGACTTTGCCGGATGCCGCGTGGATCGCAAGAGTACCTCCGGTGGGTGCCACTTGCTTGGGCGTTCCCTAGTTTCTTGGTCTAGCAAGAAGCAAAATTCCGTCGCCTTGTCCACGGCGGAAGCAGAATATATTGCGGCCGGTGCATGTTGTGCCCAAATTCATTATATGAAACAAACCCTTTTGGACTTTGGTATTAAACTTGGTTGTGTGCCTCTCCTTTGTGACAATGAAAGTGCGGTTAAGATAGCTAAAAATCCCGTTCAACACTCCCGCACTAAGCACATTGATATTCACCATCATTTCTTGAGGGACCATGAAGCTAAAGGAGACATATCATTGTGAGGTGTTAGGTCCGAAGAACAATTGGCGGATATCTTCAGTAAACCACTTGATGAGAAAACTTTTTCTAGACTAAGAAGTGAATTAAATGTGCTAGATGCATCAAACGTCATGTAAGTTGCCATGATCATGTAAGAATGCATCTCATATATGTCTTTTCTAACTTTCAAAGGATAGGGGTGAGCAAGGGTTAGCTTGGGATGAAGGTTCTTTTGGGTTTTCCCAAGGCTTGGAGAGTGGCTCTCCCTGAAGAAGCCTTTGAAAGGTTCAAATTTGGCAAGATAGATTTACTTTATGTCTTGCATGATCCTTGCCATATAGACTTGCACTCATATTTAAATATCTTGTATTATAAATTGTTTGGCATTGCATACGGTAGATTGTCACAAAGGGGAACCCACCTCATGAGAAAGAGACTTGTTTGAAATGCAATATCTCAACTCATATGATGTGGGAAGAACAAAATGTTAGGTGCGTTAATGCCTAGAGGAACATGCTTTAAAGAGATAGAAGTCTTCATACTCTAGCTCACAAAGCATGGGCCTTACATTTTATTTGGATAATTTCCTCCTTATTTTCCTCGGTGTTCTATATGCTTTAAGGCTTAGCCAAGTTATTGGCATATTAGTATTTTTGAGGGGTAAGGGGTTGCCCAAAAAGTCCTAAGACATGTGTTTCTCATTGTTTGTTTGTTTGGTCAAAGGACATATATGGGATGTTTCTGTTTAGTAGTCATCGGATTATCTGATGCTTAGGTCAGACCATCATCGGATCAGTTGGTGTTCAAAAGCCAAGAGTCAGATCAGTCAGTAACACAAATCAACCGACGCGTTCATTTGGAAAAACATCGGTCCATCCGGTGTTCACATTTCTGGAACTGTGCCAAATTCCACCGATGCTATTCCCTTCCACGTCGGTCCATCCGGTGCCAACAACACCTTTTTTAATACCCTTACTGTGCCATTCGACCGATGCTTCTAACGTTTAACGTCGGTCCATCCGGTGTTAAATTTTCGGCTAGGGTTTGGGACCCACTATTTAAATGGCTCTTCACCTCCAATTTTCTCTCTCCCCGATCCCGACTCACCCGCGACTTCACCACCATCGCCGCTCCTCTCGCCCTGCGCCGCTGCCGCCCTCCGGTCGCCGCCGCACCACAGCTGCGCCGCCGCCATCCAAAGCAGCCGCGCCGCCGCCGCCTCCACCGCAGCCGCCGCCACCGCCGCTCCACCCAAGCACCGCTGACCGCCGCTCGTGCACCACCGCCGCCCAGCCACACCACCGCCACCCTCTGCGTCGTTTGTACCTCCAACGGTCGCTGACGCTAGGGTTTCCGGCCGCGTCAATCTCCGTGTCGCCGTTCCATGCATTTGATATCGTTGCGCCTCATCGCAATGGCTTGCGACAAGAAGAACAAGGGCAAGGCCATTGCGGAGCCGGCCGCAAAGAAGGAGAAGTTGTCGAAGGAGGAGAAGAAGGCATTGATGGCCACTCGCGCTGCCGAGGAGCGAGAGCATGGCCGAGGAGGATCATTGAGGATCCGCGAGGCTCGTCCGAGGCAGCCTCCCGTGATCGATGAGTCCAAGGTGGAAGAAGAGCCGGAAGTGCCACTTGTCCACCGGCGCTCAGCCCGGACCCGTGGGGGTCTTCCCGCGGCAGCACCACGTCCGAGACCGACTGCTGCCGATCGTCATGAGGACAGGGAGGCCCAGAGAGCCGTCTACGAGATGGACACCACCGTCCATGTTGGTGAAGGTGTCCGGTTGACCGATTACCGGAAGATGAAGGCCAAGCAGCTAAGAAGACTCAGATGGAGTGTTCTGCTTGAGGAGTGGTACCCGCAGCCCAAAGAGGCTCTTGTGGACAATCGTTTCTGGACCGTGACATAGGCGTCTCTATACGAGACCTATAGACGCCGAGGCCACAAGCTATTCCAGCACAACATTCTGGATTGGGATCAGCTCGCCCTGGCAGCAGAGACAGAGATACGCCCATACTTTGAGAGGTATCGAGGGCTGGTGCAGTTGATGTCCTGCGACAGGAGCGCATATGTGGAGGATTGGGTCCGCGTATTCTACGCTACCCTATATGTCTCAGAGGGCCGTAGATCGATAGACTTCATGTTCATGGGCCAACACCATCACCTGACGAGACAGACTGTGGCACAGCTGCTAGGAGTGGACCTGCACGACACTTGTGTGCATGAGAGGGTATATGGTCAGGCACACCCGCCGAGGAGGCCGCTCACTGGAGGAGTGGCACCACCACTGGAGGAGATCCGCTCTCTGTTTGGACCGACCTTCTCCCCAGACCAGCCGAGGGTACCAGCACTACTAACTCCAGCTGCACGCACAGTGCACCTTGCCTTGCGCCGCACACTCTTGCCGAGGTCCGGGTACCTAGAGGGGTTCACCAGTCTGCAGCAGACCCCTCTGTTCTACATCATGAACGGGATGGAGTTCGATATAGTGGACATCCTCATATGCGAGATGGAGGACGTGATCACTGATGGAGTGGGCATGATGAGGCAGCTTGTGTTTGGACACTGTATCAGCTACCTACTCTCCATGATGGTTCCTGAGGAGTCCGCCGTGCGTGACTGTCTCACTGACGAGAGTGTCACACGGTTCAGTCACTACCGTGCCCCAGCTCCTGGAGACCGCCGCCTTGGCCGTCCAGTCGAGCATCAGGTTCGTGCTCGTCTATCTGAGGAGGACTGGTTGGATCTGGAGAAGGAGGATGAGAGGCTGGCAGAGGAAGAAGCTCAAGGTGAGGACCTGCAGCATATATGGTCCGAGAGCGATACAGATGACAGTGTTGAGGAGTACTTCCCACCTCCTCCCTCACCCAGGCAGCACGACGCGGAGGCTGGAGGCTCTACAGTGCCACCCCCTACTCCACTTCCCATCACAGAGGCACATGTCTCTCAGCCATCTGAGCTCACCTCACTCCTGTAGCAGATGGTTGAGCAGCAGCGCCTGGACCGACTTGCAGCTGAGCAGGCCCGAGCTGAGCAAGCAGCACGTCTTCTGGAGCTCCAGCAGCAGCAGCAGGAGATGCAGCGCCAGATCGCCAGTGAGAGGCGAGAGGACACTGATCGGCTGACTGGGCTGATCGACCAGATGCACCAGCGCTCCCTCGACCAGCAGCAGCAGATGCAGCAGGCGATGATGGGCATCCTGGGGTTGATCACCAACCTCTACACCCAGACCGGGATTGCCCTACCGTCGCAGCTGCCAGGCGTTGCTCCACCACCACCTGTCCTTGCTCCAGCTGCAGCTCCGGTGCCGACCATGCCGATCCCGTCGATCAGCATGTCTCCATTGCTGGCTCCAGGTGCACCGATCCACTCTCCACTGCCGGCTACGACTCTGTTCCAGCAGACGCCGGCATCCGTCGTCAGTGCCCCCTTGCCAGCAGCTACTACTCAGCAGGCACCGACGGCGGCTCCTACGGCTCCGACAGCTCCTTCCATCTCTACTCCAGGCAGCAGCTCCGAAGAAAGCACCCCCGACGGTGACCAGTTCGTCATCGCGCCTAGTACTCAGGGTCCTTAGGCACTCGGATCCCTTTTTGGTGTCTTGATGCCAAAGGGGGAGAAGAGTTATAGGAGAGTCAGGGGGAGGATAGCTTAGTAGTCAGGGGGAGGATAGCTTAGTCTGAGGGGGAGTGTCCTAGCCTTAGGGGGAGTTTACCTATATCATCTTTTGTAATTCGATGTTTTTGCTACTCATTTGGTGTTTATTGAGTACACTTAAGTTATTAATCGATTGAGCTTATTTGGTGTCTATCTATATCTTATGATCACTTATTCACTTGAGTTATTCCTTGATTGAGCTTTCAAATTCATTACTATCAAGTGTGATAATCTTGTATTCATTGCATATCCTCTTAAGTTTCGTACTATCAAATTCATTACTATTGTGCTTTAATTGTTGTGTTGTCATCAATCACCAAAAAAGGGGAGATTGAAAGCATCTAGGCCCCCATGAGGTATGGTTTCAGTGATTAATGACAACCATTGGATTTTACTAATGAATTTGTGGATGCAAGGTCTCCCATATCACTCAATCAAATGAAATCTATATGTCATTGGAGACTACTAAACAATCAATTTATGAGATCAATCAATGTTGTGAAGATAATAAGTAAAAGCTCTTATGTCAAAGTCATTCAACCATAATTGATGACACTTAATGCTTGACAACCATCAGAAGTACATTTCCAACAAATGTCTAAGAGGTCAATCGAGCAAATTTCAAAAGAATCACTTAGAAACAACTCGAAGCAAACAAAATCAACTCACCGGATCAACCGATGTTTCCAGAGAACAACACATCGGTCGAGTTGGAGCAGAAGAAGAAGACCTCAGAACAAAGTACTCACCGGATCATCCGATGTTAAGGGCTAAGCTACATCGGTCCATCAGTACAGTTTGAAATATCCTTGGACCAAGTGTAGCACCGATCATCCGATGTACAGAAATAAATACATCGGTCAATCACTCCAGTAAGCATCAAGTTTGAACCAATTCTGGAGGAAGAGCCACCGGATCATCCGATGAGAAGACAAGTGCAACATCGGTCTAACAACGGTCATATCTGACACAGTGACGTCAGCTAAAGTAAACTTGACCGATGATAACTAAAGGGGAGACATCGGATCATCCGGTGTTCACAGAAAAGTTCTGTCAGCCTACTTTTCCAACGGCTATTTCGTGGAGGCTGGCTATAAATACCCCTTAAACCTGTCATTTCGACAAGTCTTGATCACCAGACATAATCTACACATCCACAAGCATTCAAGACAAAGAGTCATCACTTCTACATCATTTAGATCACTTACACACCAAGAGATAGGCTAGAACTAGCTAGAGAGAGAGAGCTTGTGTGCCTCCATTCTTGGTGAGTGGAATCTCTAGGGTAGTGAGAGCCTTAAGGGAGTGTCCCTTGGTGTTTGTAACTGAGAGAGACTTCCGGAGCTTGCCAAGAGGATTGTGGAAGCCCGGAGGATCGAAGTTGTACAAGGCTTGAGCTCCACCTTGCCAAGGTTGGCAAACGGAGAAGAATAGTGAAGATCCCTAGTCTCGGTGACTTGGGTGTGGCTATACCCTTTGGTGGGTGCCACAACGTGGATGTAGGAAGATCTTGACGATCTTGCTGAACCACGGGATAAATCATCGTGTCTCCTCGGGAGTTTGCATCCTCTTCCTCTCCCTTACATTTATGCATTTTATATACCGCGGAGTTGCTATTTACTTCAATGCATAGATCATTTGCGTAGGGAATTGGGCTTTTAGGAATTAAGTTTTATTGCTTAGATTTTTGAAAAGAAGCCCAATTCACCCCCCCCCCCTCTTAGGCATTCGATCCTTACAGTAACCTAACCACATATATACATTTCCAGAAATCTTATAAAGTCCTCTACCAACTTTTTTTTGAACCCCAAAGCTAAATCTCAATGTATCAAGGTGGAATTTGAGGGCTCGTCGTAACTGTTCTGCTGCTTCAGAATCTGGACTGAGTATGCTTAGGTTGAAACTTTGCGAGCAACGACATGTATGAAGGTGGTAAAGGTTGAGTGGGTGTATTTCTGAGAAGCTGGCATAATGTGCTGCCATGTGGTACATGGATTTTCTAAATATTTTGTATATCGTTGATTGTTTCAAATTGTGGCCAAACTCCCATTTTAGAGGAGGTTTTGTCAAAATTGGCTCGTGACTCAGAAAAACAATCCATAACTCGCAAACCCTTGATCCAATGGGGTCATAGGATTAGCCGTTGGAAAGCTTGGTGGGTCTGCTACAATTTATGTAATTGGTTCCTGACTTGAAAAGGGAATCTGCATATTAAAAATTTAGTTTGAATGCAGAATGATAAATCTGGACAGAACACATTTTACTGAATGCTGAAATTTGAACTAATTTATAAATCCATAACTCCTAAACCAGAACTGATATGAAGATAAATAAATACTTTTTGGAAATCTTGTTATATGCTTTACATCTTTATAAATAAGAATAATGCCAGATTTGGAACAGAACTGTATAGAAAATGTGGATCAAAACTGCTACTTTTCAAGGAAGTGCTGCTGAAATTGCAGAAAATCTGTAAACTTTAAAATAGCATAACTTGCAAACGAAAAATGATATGAAAGCAAATAAATACTTTTTGGAAAAGCCTTGAAGTGTATTTCGACTTTGTAATTCACCTCAAGACCTAATATTGTGTTTTATTTGACCAAAACCGAAGTTTTGTACATACTAATCAGTTTGCAACACAAAAGTGATCGATTGGATACATTTCGGTTTAGGTCAGATTTTGGTTCTCGAATTCAACTCGAGAAACTTCGTAAAAACACAGGTGTGTGACACAACTATTTACTAGTGGAATTGAGTGTCTGACTCAATCGAACTTCATTCCTCTTGTTGATTAGGTTTGTGTCCTATTTATGAGATCTTGCCACATCACATCTTGTGGTGGATGTGGGCAGATGTTTAAATTCTTCGAGTTGCATTTTACCTTTTCACGAGGATCAATTGAGTAAGTTTCTCACTCTTCAGCTTGAAACTTTAACGGGGAAGGAATGCGCTCAAGCAACCTAAGTGTTTAATCAACCATTGAGTTACTTTGTGACACATCAACACCAAGTGATCAAGCGGGAGTATATCCTCAAGATATTCCAGCTCCAAGCACAAGATTCATTCATCGCAAAAGAAAGGTGATTTTGACTTCACTAGAGCTATCGAGGAAGATATCAATTATCACTGCCTGATCAAGGAGAAGATTAAGTGAAGCATGATTAGAGACAGTTCTAGCAGCCTCGACCTAAGCCTAGTGATGCTAGGTTATTGTGATGATTTAGTTAGCAGATCTCTCCTGAACACATGATTCAGCGGATCAACAGAAGCAGTAGGGTTAATGGAATATAGAGAGTAGTGATTATAATACATGCAAGTGTGTCAAGGTTAAGATAGTGTAGTGAAATTTCCCACATTCCTTGTCAATCACTTATTGAAAATCTACCAAAGTAGATTTTAGATACTTTCTCTTTGAAGGTTACTCTCTTTGCCACTTCTGAGGGTAACCTGCATCACCTACTTAAAGGTAGACATAGTAGGTTAAGAATACTTCGAGATGAGAAACTTGAACCTTTGCTAATACACCATAATTTCCTTGTTCTAAGTGGTGGTTAGAAGGTCTCACGAAACTTCTTGCTAACACTTTTATTTTATGACCAATGAACTTGGTCTATACATGGAAGTACCATCGCTTGTTTGACACCTTTCTTTCTGGGATACTTCATCGTGTTTGAATTGTCTTACCTGTTCTTGCTCAAACTATTAAAATGAATGCACCATACCTTATGCATAATTCTCCGGGCGATTGCGTCGTCTGTGCATAACATCATCCGATTTGCGATGCATCATAAAACATGAGTAATATTAACTTTTGAGCAAGAATATGTAAGCCGATGCAAATACTGAAGTAGTGTCTAATATTCTTGAGCTATGAACAACTTTATCGTTCATAACGCCGCCGACTTGCTTTGTTATCTTGAGTGATACAAGGGAAACCCTTACTTAACACCTTGTGATCAAACACCAGCTGAGTCTATTCTCCTTGACTTGTTGAGATTCAGGTACCTTGATGGTTGAAAATTAACGTTTCTAGTTTGTGAGGAGTTTTCTTGTGACTTCCCGAACTAGCGAGCACCTTACATTCTCTCTACTCGTGGGATTGTTGCTTGCTTTCCAAGCGGATGAAACTTCTTGACTTGTAATGCATGGTGACATTGATTTGTCCAACAACTTTTTAGTCATCTTGTATTGAGTGTCTTTGTATTTGATGACACTTATGGAGAAAACCATTCCTTGCGAGTTAATTATTCCTTGTCGAAAACTCGCAGTTCACCTTATTTTTTAAGTTGGACAAATTCAAAGTGAAACCCATAAGGACTCAGCCAGAACAAAGTAAGTAGTGAGAATAGCTACACATTCTAAGATAAGTTATCCTTGAGATCAAGATAAGCAAAGAGTAAAGATTGGATATTAGGAATCAATATTTAAAACAGTAACGTCTTCAAGAGAGAACACCAATTACTAAAGCCAAGAATTGTAGAGTTGATTGTGTCTTCCTTATGGAAACATGATACATCATTTTAGAGTAAAGAAGAAGACTTCATATCATCGTCAGAGATTTACAAAGAAAAGACCTAGACTCTACACTTCAATCTGGCCTACATCGAGTATTTGAATTCAGATCACTTGGAAGGAGACTCAGATCACTAGGACTCAGATGATGTGGTGCAGTAGACTATTGTGGATAAGCCCCATCATTAAGAAGTCACATGGGAAGATAAGGAGTTGCATTGGAAGATGAAGAATATCTTCTAACCGGTAGTTCAATCATGTTATCGGCAGACCTCTGATAATATTCTTTACCATCTTAATTCTTCATTTCTAATCATGGGACGAGATTTTTTTAAGGGGGAAGGGTTGTAAAATCACACACCGAGGTAGGCAAGACTAGAGCAGAAAATTGGAAGTCAGAAAAACTCCCTCCTTGGACTAGAGTGTAAATCGCCACATGAAACATGATTTCAAATCCAGACATAGCGACAAACATAGCTTAGGTAAATATATAATTAAAGTTATTAAAAATTTATCGTGTGAAAAACTTACAACTCTAAGGTACAAAATAAAGTCAATACACAAACCGAAATTTCAACCAAGAATTTGATGCAAAATTGAATAATTTAGCCGCGTAAGGAAAAAAACAGATTTTACATAGTGGTGCAAAACAAAATAATCTAGTACTGCAATTTAATTTTCGAAGTTCGAGCAGTCAAATTGCAAAACGGATCGTAACATTTCGTTCGTCATGTTCACTTAGGCCGACACTCAAATTTTTATGATTTATAGAAATCGTTTGCTGGGTTAAATAGAATATTTAAAGCTGCAGCTGGGAGGATTTATATGACCAGTGGGGCCCACCTGCCAGCAGGCCCTACCAGTCAGTCTTATCCGTACCGAGCATTGCTCTGTTCTGATCGACACAGACGACCGCTTCCAGTGACGTTCTATTCCCTTCATCCTTGTTCGTTCTTATCGGTACAGCACCACCGTAGCTTCTTTCTTACTTCTGTCTCCTGCCCAACACCATCCGTGCTCCTTGCAGCACCCTGCTTCTTCCTCCCCGCCCCCGCTGCTGGCTACCGCCCTGATCTCGTTCTTCTGTTCCCCTCCGTGTTCATGCCATACTGCTGCTTGCTGCCCTGGCCGAGTGCGCCTTGGTTCTGCCGTTGCCGCCGTCCGCCTTGCCGCAGCCGCTCGCCGGTCTTCGGCTGCTGGCCACTCGCACCACAGCCCGGCTCCGGCGTGCCCTAGGCAGACTCACGCGGCGCTGTGCCACTGCTCGCCGGCGCTTGCTCACCCCTGCTTGCAGTGCCCTGATCGAGTGCCACCCTTGGCGCAACAGTGATGGCTGCTCCCGCCCGCGCGTCCTTGCGCGCCCGCCCATCATCGCCCTGCGCCCTGCTCCCCTGCTCCACCGCGAGTTTTTGCCGCATCCCGCTCACGCACAGCACGCCGCCCCCCTGCTGCTCGCCCGTGGCCACGCATCCCTAGCGCCGCGCCCTAGCTGCTGCTTGCCAGCGCCATTCCAGCTCCGTGCGCTCTGGTCGTCGCGTGCAGCACGCCGTGCTGCCCTGGCCACCACCTTGCGCACCTGGTTCCCCGTCGCCTTGGCACCCTGCCATGCTGCGCCTCGCTGCTCGCCCACCGGCTGCAAGCACCCTCGCCACGCCAGCAGTGCGTGTCGCCTGCGCCCACGTCTGCACCAACCGCGTCGACAGCCGCGGCGCTGTTCGCACCTCGCTGCGCCTTGGCCGCGCTCGCTATGCTCCATGATGCCGCCGACACCGTTTGTCCGCGCCGTGCTGCAGCACCTCGCCGCCGCGCTCCCACACTGCGGTGACGCTGTCCACGCCGCCATCCGCCGGTCGTTCGTGCTGTTTGCTGCGCGTTCCGGCCTCAAGCCGCTGCAGCACATCTCCAAGTCGCCCCCAGTCTGACCTTTGCGCTGCCGGCATGCCCGTGCACAAACTTGGGATGCTTCGCCATGTGCAGCCTCGTCGTCGTCACCTTCATGACGTCATCGCGACGTTCCGAGGCGTGGCCGTGTCTTGACAGCGAGGCGAATGATGTGCGTGATGTATGAGATGCAAGAACACGTTGATGACAGAACGGCGATGACAATTGGTCCAAGGTTAGTTCTGATTTGTGCAAGATTGGGGTCAGGGCAGCAGCCAAGGTGTTCGATGAAATGTCTATAAGGCAAAACCAAGTGTGATGATGATCAGCACTGTTATGGATGCAGGAATGCGACAACATCGCAACTAACAAGGAGAATTGGACTAAGGTGGGCTCTGGATGTTGATTGCTTGGTTAGGACGAAGATGCATCCATGGTGCTCGCTGAAATGCTTACAAGATGAAAATCACTTCAATAGTGCTGTTGTGCAGTGCGTTACTCGTGTGATCAGGGGATGTTAAATGTGGCGCTGTGATACTGGAATGATGTGGGAATGAGCGTCGCCAGGTCACTAGCAATTGTACATCCCTATGGTGCTTTGTGGAGTCTGGTCTGTCATGCCAGAGTTTGTGAAGCTATTGCGGCAGTAGGTAGGCACACTTTAGGCCGCATGAGCTGATTCATGCATTAGTCATTATGTCATCTCCTGTACAGATAGTTCAAGACCAGTAGACACTCTTGACCTCCACTCTTGATAGTATCCATTCCTGTAGTATATTAGAATCTTAAAGTACAATGTATTAGTTATATTGTTCTGTATATGTGCATCATCATATTGCTAGATGACGCGACGAAGATCGACGACGAGCACTACTCGAATGAGAAGGACTAGCGTGGACCCCACAACGATAACAGGAATTGTCCAAGCAGTACATGAGAGCAAGATTCGCCTAAGCAGCACCTAAGACACGAAAAGGAGAAAAATGACGAGAAGCTTCGCCTAGAAGATCAAACTCTAACTATTGACATTTACACTAGTCGCAACCTAAGGCAAGTTCCAATTTGCATTTCAGTTGTATAATATGTTTTGCTTTTATAATCTATATGATGGTATGTGCATTAAGTCTAGGGATGTATGACCCAAGAATCCATGGAGCCTGGATAGAATAGGACTTCATATGACTATAGTTGCTATATTAAAGTTAAGGAATGAAATGGAACGAGATTGAGAAAAATGGATGGATGAAAGTGAAGAAAGGAATGGGGATGATATGGTTAATCTGAGATCGGGTAGGTGGGTAGGAAGCAATAGAACGGAGATCTGTGTGCATAAGACTACTTGTGTCAATTAAGGACTGTACCGTGTGCGGCCCTGTTGGGCAAGTTTGAATATGTACCGGATGCATACTGGCTCTAGTGGACCCAACAAACTGATGTAACTTGTTAAACTTAGTATTGAGGCATACCCCACCGTCTTAGACATCACTACTCACGTCATGAGGAGAGCAGAGATCACTGCAGCATAGGTCGTCATGTGAATCTTGCTGCTGGGACAGTGGGACCAGTTCAATGCTTGGGTGTCTTTTGAAAGGTGGCCATACACGACGTAAACATAATTGGCTGATCTCCTCTTTTAGACGGGCGTGTATGTCGTGCAAGCCGGGTGTATCTTTATTCGAATCACCGTCGCTCGCAGAAGTGAGCATACTTGTTCACTGCGCTGTGACGTAGTAACAACTAGAACTAGGTGAAACCTATTGTATGGTTAAGCAACTTGGTTGAAGTAGTTGATAGTAGAACTAAAGTTATGATTCCAAGTAACTTCACCCGCTGTTATAAAACTGAAGCAAGGATCCACTAATAGTGAACATTTACTTACTGAAGTTTAATTTGAAGTCTTAGGTTCCCAGCATGTAGAGTTCCATGCTTAGGTGAGACTGTTAAGTCCTGCCGAGCCTTGTGCTCACGGTTGCATTTGTACGAGTTTTGCAGATATAGCTATGATGGGTTCCTAGGATTTGCCATCGTCAGGGTTTATAGCCAATGGAAGCCCTGGATGTTGCTCCTTGCTTTTGTGAGGCTAGAGTGAAGTATCCGCGAGCAGGACACGACCGCTACTGCTATAATGAAGGTTCGAGAGAGTAGTATGAAGACTTCTGCTGATGTAAGCTATTTTGTATAAAACTCTGAGATTAATGTAAGTTGCTCACTTATGTTATGAGTTCTTTGTTCTTTTATGTGTTGTGTTATTGAGTGTCGCATCGCATGAAACCACTTAATGTGATCTTGGTTTGTCCGGACCCTGGTCCTCACACATTAGAACCCATCTACCCTTTAGAATAGATTGCTTAGGTGGGTGTCACACTATCCATTTATTATCAACTTACCCCTGTCTTGATAATTGATTAGTATCACATAGCTTGATCATAAGAGTAGTGTTTACTTTACTCCATTGCCTTCCTTTGGGATAAATACGATACCCTTGGGTGAAATGCTACACGACAGTTTCTGTGCTCTTGCGGACCCCATCTCTTTCAAGAGATGATCTGTAATGTAAGAAACATCGAAAAGCATTTCTGGCGTCGTTGTCGGAGAAGGCAAAGGAAGTGAAGGATAGATATCCCTTGTGATTAAGTTATAGGTACTAGTAGTTATTAGACAGGATTGCCCTTGTTTGTTTTCTCCCTTTGTGTGAAAACAAGGTAGTGTTGGCCAACCCGTTTTATGGGATGGCCAACAAGGATGCAAGTGTTCAACTAGATGATTCAAGGTGTACCTCAAGAAATGTCTGCAAGGCAACACCAGTGCCTTTCGCGGAAGAATTTCAGCTTCCAGTAGGAGCCAAAGTCATCCATCCTCAAGCGTGGAGGAGGCTCCAAGAGTTCTTCCTTGCTTGCCTCCACCATGGGGTGGATAGTTGGCTCTTCATCCAACACTCATGTCATGGGTTGGCACCACCAATCCATGACCACATTCATGCTAGAGCTGAAGGAGTCCTATTCCCATTCGTCATGAATGAGAATGTGGTCTCCACTCAAGGGATGGATTGAAGAGTGCCCTAGTTCCTTTAACTTGTCATGCACACAACTTAACAAGGTGGACATGCTAGCTAAAGAACTACACCTCTCATTGAAGTACCATGAAGATCAAGCCAGTGGAGAAGTGTTTGGATGATCCAAGCCATGTATACTCACATGATTTGTGAAAATCCATGTCAACATGGGACACTTGGGGAATCATTTCCCTAAGACCCATGGGGATTCTTCCTTCCAAACACAACTCCAATGGCTATCACCAACAAGGAGGTCAAGAGTGGAATCAATATCACCCTTACAATCAGGGAGGCTATGCGGATTTCAAGGGATTTAAGTTCAACTAGCCTACCTTGAAGTATCTTGTGTTGTCCATGGCCAAGCAAGAAACCAAGACAATATTTACATGAAGCTCTTGGCCAAGGACAAGAAACTTAAAGGGCATTCAAAATCCAAGATATCCCACAATCACATGTTGGGATCCCTACCCTTCGACCAAGCCTGTGCAACCTAAGGAATATCGAGAAGGTCGAAGTGGCACTCCAAAAAGAAGGACAAACCTCACAATGCTCATAAGAGAATAACTTCAAGAGGGAGAAGCCGTCACTACTTCAACAAGTCTTCATCAATACGACGGAGGGGCTAGGGCCATCATGTGTCCCACATGCCCGAATGACAACCAAAGTAATTTTGGCATGTCCAGAAGGAGAAGTTGTCCACATCTTCAACTTCGGGATTGGACAACAAATCATCGCACTAAATAAGACAAATGTAAATCCCACTCATCGGACATAAAAATTCGGTGAGTCCTTGCCAATAGGTTAATTGGTAGTTATCTTATATTTGTTTCCCCAAGTTGCATATTTGAATTTCTCATCAATCTTTCAATTTGCATTTAGCATATTTGAATTCTCACACTTGCATATTGGAAAATAAAATTTTCAACCATCATATAACTAAAATTTGAATTAGGAAATAAATTTATTTGGATATGAACCTTGGGCATAACACTTGAATTCATTTTACTAAATCAAAACAAAAATATTTTTCTTAATATTCAATGCATTTGCAAGTTCTTTCAAGTTGGGCAAAACAATTTGGCAAAGTATACAACATGCTTTTGAGCTAACGTAACCCGTTTTCGAGTTGTTTTGTTTGTTCTTGATTTTAGTGCAGCGAAGACAAAATTTGCAAAGTGGTTGGAAGGCCCCATCAAGCACATATCCCTTCATTGATCTCATTTTGAGTTCATGGTGGAGGGATGCTCAAGACGGTGGTCCAATTGAGGAACAAGATAAAGCTCATTCAACTCCAACCTTAATTTGGGAGGACACATTGAACTTGAAGGCTACACCAAAATCCATGGTCGTAAGTTTCTCACACAACGACCTTCAACCCAGAATACTCTTCAATTGAGGTACACGTTCAAATTTTCAGTGGTTTGAGATGCATTAGGATTGAATGATTTTTTGCTTACATTGGTGAGCAAGGTTTGCACGTTCTCATCATTCAATTCTTTTGCATCCTCACGCGAGTAAGTGCTGGCATTGCTCTTTTTGATTCTTCAAAAAGGAATGCCACCTTACTTGGGAATAAATTTAAACAAGTGCCTATAATTTCATAAGCATTGCTAAAATTGATTTAGACATTTTCTGCCTAGATAATGCTTATGGAATGACTTAATGGTTGAATTGGTATGTAGCAACCTAGGAATAGTGATGTCCATAATTTTGATTTGAAACTCATTTATTTATGGATCACTAAATTTCAAATTCCTAGGCAAGAAATTAAAATTGTTTAGGAGGATAAAATTGAGAATCTTGTTGGCCATGATCCACATGATAAATATTTGCTCTTGTAAAAAAACTATAATGGTTGAAATATTTTACAAGATGAAGGGTCCATATAGTGTATTTATATCACTTGCACTGCTATGAGTAGGAGCTTTAGAAAATGTTTGAATGTAGGCCTAGAGGGGGGGGGGGTGAATAGGCCTTTTTGAAAATTGTCGGATCCTGCAACACTCAACAACCAGTTCAATACCAGAGATATCGGACTAGTCCGGTAAAGTGCGGACTAGTCCGGTGTTCACGGACTAAGTTGATTAAACTTGATTGATTGGTTTGATTCTTTTATGTGTACAGCGGAAATATAGAATCAAACAACAGTTTAACAATTATATGCTGGATTATATCATAATTAAGTCTTATGTTGAACAATTTAACGTAAGATGAACAATGTGTATGAAACCCTAGATTGAGTTGATTAATTGGAATGATGAACACTAAAACAAGACACGACGATTTATCCCGTGGTTCGGCTACCACGAAGGCAACCTACGTCCACATTGAGGAGTCCACAAAAGGACCGCGTCTTCTCCAACCCTACCCTCGTTGGATCGCTACGAAGGCCAATCCTCTTCCACTAATCACAAAGGGGTGAATAACCGAATTCAAGGGGCGTTCTCACACGTTGAGAGCTCCCTTAGATTACAAAACACAATGCACCGAAAACACACTCAAAAGTTACATTTGAAATGCAGGAGTGTGTTAAAGAATCAAACCAAGAGCTCAATGTGGTGTTGCAAGTGTCTCTCCAATGATCTAGAGTGAATCCTCAAGGGATTGATCGATGTTGCACTTAATTTCGTGGAGAGATGTCGTTTTTGAGGCTCTTGGGAGGTGTGACAGCGCTAGGGTTTGAGAGATATTGAAATTGGGCCATGCACCTCTATTTATATGGGGTTTCTAAAAGTTACTGTTAGGGTTCAGAATGTTCGGACTAGTCCGTGGTGGTCACCGGACTAGTCCGGTGTACTGTGTGTAGCAAACCCTAAGTGTCCCGAAATATCGGACAAGTCCGGCTGAAAACGGACTTGTCCGATTTCGCCACTGGAAATCTTCGGACTAGTCCGATGGACATCGGACTTGTCCTGACATGTGAAACCCTAAGTGTGTTGGATGACAAGTCCGCACTTGGAGGACTTGTCCGATTTAGATCAGTGGGTTTTTCGGACTAGTCCGTTTGAATATCGGACTTGTTCGAAGTGGATTAGAAAGAATATCGGACTAGTCCAGTTGATAACGGACTTGTCTGATTTTGTGTGACTTGTGTAGTGTTTTGAGGACTAGTCTACACTGGGGAGTACTAGTCCGATTCTAGTCAGAAAGATATCAGACTAGTCCGACAGATATCGGACTTGTCCGATCTGGTGCAGAAAGGTTACTGGACTAGTCCGATTGTGATCAGACTAGTCCGGTCCTGTGTAACTTTGTGCAATGTGTGTGTTTAATTATGATTGAGCTCTTGGGGTGTGTTTCCCTAACACACTCCATACACGATAATCTACTACTCTTTTTCCTTGAGCTCATTTCCACTTTGCTCCTCTTCATCCCTTCTTTTTGGTATTTTGCTCATTTTTCTATTATAGGCCTGCATTCATCTCAACAAAGAGGTTAGGATCCCAATTGCTTGTCATAAATCATCCAAAACCCACAAGGGAGTCCTAGATGCACTTTCAATCTCCCCCTTTTTGGTGATTGATGACAATCAATTGAGATTTCACAAAATATGACAAAATTTGAGATTTTCATAAAGTATGCACATATGAATAAAAAATACATCAAGCTGTGAAAGAATTATCCATATGTGCATTCTTTATGATGGGATGCATAACTAAGTACATTAAGACATTGAGAGTGACATAACTTACATTAATCAACCAAAACCAAGCACATATGTCATTCTAGGAGCAAAATTACAGATTTTAACAAATACTTCTCAAATTAAGTAAGCATTGCATCACAGAACCATAGTTAACTTAGAAACAATGTTAAATCATTACAATCACAAAGATAGATAAAAAGAGCTCTCTCCTCGCATCCTACCGCAGCTAAAGCTAAGAGTCCCCCTCAGTCTCTCCCCCTTTGGCATCAAGACACCAAAAAGAAGGAGAGGAGGGTCCTAAGTTCTTCACTCTTCACTGTCGTCCCCCTCGCCGTCGTCTTCGTCTTCTTCATCTTCAGCTTGACGAGGAGGAGAAGGAGGAGGGGCGGAGCCACTCGAGCCCCCAATACCAAAGTAGGCAAGCTCGGAGGGGTTCAGGGACCCGAGCTCAGTGAAATCCGGGTCGGATTCCTCAGAAATCACTGGAGATCCAATGGGGTCGATCTCCAGCTTTTGGCGGATTTGCTTCACGTTGGCCTTTATGTACTTCATATCCTCCTTTCTCTTCTGGTTGAGTTTATGAGCCCTCACTTCGGCCTTCTTGCAGGAGGAGAATATGGCAGCCAGATACTTGAGGATCCCACTAGATGATCCTCTCTCAGGGGCTTCCCTAGAAGTAGGGACAGCTCTAGCACCTTCTCTTGATCTTGCCGGTGCCTCGGGACTGGAGGCCGGCGAGGGAGCAGCCTGGACATTCACTGGTTGAGGCTTCAGAGGCCTCAAAGGAGTATGCTCCACATCCTTCACAAACTCAATCCCTGTGACTTTCTCAATCATAAACATGAGATAGGCAGCATAGCCACATGACCTGTTGGGGGTGCTGGAGATGTTGACCATATCATTCCATATGTAGTCAAACACATCAAACTTATGCCCTTTGCTTATGACCTTCATCAAGGTCCGGTGGTATCCTTGTACACTCCCTGCATCCCCATCCTTAGGGGCAATGGTCTTCCTCAAGACCCTGTTTAGCACCACAAAGAATGGCTTCATGTTCTTCGTGAAGGGAGGGATGAACTTTGAGTTGGGCTCATAGAGAAACTTCATCCTCTCCTTGTCGATGACACCAACGTTGTGGATGACCACATTATCATTGCTAAAAGTGTCAAGATGCAGCATCCTAGCAAACTCCTCATATGTGATAGTGTACTTGGATCCATGAGTCATCCAAGTCACTCTTTCTTCCTCATCGCTTGCAAAGTGGCAGGTGGCATAGAATTGAGCCACCACTTCATCATTCCAGTTGTACTTGAAGGAAAAGAGGTCCTTCAAGCCATGTCTTTCAGCTGCCGCAATGACTTCATCAAATGCGGAGCATCTCTTCCGCTCAAGGTGTGCCCAGTCAATCCACTGACTGCGCACCACCGGTGTCTTCATTGGCAAGTATACCAATCTGTAGAAGTCAGCATGGAAGTTGCACCTGAACCTTCCATCTGCAGCTTGCTTTGGCTGGCCATACCAGTCGATGCTTCTGAATTTTGCCGCCGAGTCACTACCCTTGCCATTGAATTTCTCTTGAGTGGGGTCCCAGACCCTTCCCTGGGAGCATGCAACTTCAAAGGGCCAATTGGACCCGTTGCTATCCCTTTGCCCTTGCCCTTTGCTTGGCGAGGTCCACTTGATGATGCGGCTGCCTTGGAAACTAGCTTCTTTGCCAGCACCTTCCTTTGAACCTGAGGAGGGGAGGGAGCAGGCTCGGAGGGTCTTTCTTGGTGCTTCTTGCCAAGACCCATCGAGGTCCGAGGTGCCACCTCGTGGTCCATCTCGGCCTCAAAGTCCGAGATTTCATCGTTTGTGCTCCACATGATCTGAGAAAGATTTGCAAGAATGATGATGAGTTATACAAGGCATAGGTATGAAAACATAGCAAGGAATTGCATTGAGGAATTAGGTTTTAGGTTCAGAAACATCGGACTTGTCCGGTGCACAGGCACGAACTAGTCCGGGGGACCGGACTTGTCCGTGCATGGACCGGACTAGTCTGGTGTTCATCCTCAAAAACCTAACGGTTTGGACAAAAACTGATTCCTAATGCACTATAAGTCTAGCATACACGTAGTACATCAAGGAAGCATGTATATAGTGAAAGATGCTAGGCTATTCGATCAACAATGGAGAAAAAAAGAAGATTTCTAGGGTTTGGGAGAAAATTACCGAAGAAATCGATTGAAGCTTGAAGATTAGGGAGTTGGAGCCCGGACAAGTCCGCTAGCTTCAATCCGCACGAGGTCAAGCTTGATTTCTGCCAAAATGCGGACCTTTTTGATGGAGGGAGCAAGGAATTGCCTTGGGAGCTCGAGCGCAAGAGAGAGAGAGAGCGCGTGAGCAAGAGTCGGGATGAGAGGAATTAGGGTTTGGTGGCGGCTAGGGTTATGGACACGAAAATCGGACAAGTCCGGAGATAATCGGACTAGTCCAAACTCATCCAGAGAGCTATATGGGACTGGTCCGTGGTCTATCGGACTAGTCCGTCCTAATCGGCACTCAGCGGACTAGTCTGCATGGGTGGACTAGTCCGGGTAACCACAGACTAGTCCATGGTCACCAGGAGAAATTTGCATAGCCCATTCATATATATTTGAAGGTTCATAAATAGAGAATAGAGGGGCAAATCAAATCAATTAATCTTGATGAATTTGACCAGTCAGCATACAACAATCAAACAATGATCATAATTCATCAAGATCTAGTAATTGACATAGTTTTTCGAGAAAAATTGAGAGAGATGATTTTCACAATTCAATCAACATTTTTGAAGAATTCATACAGGTATGCAACTTTTCAAGCCACCCTCCGAGCATCAAGGATATTTAGTTCATTTCGGAGTTCGCAAAAACGCTTTTCATCAAGTGGCTTGGTGAATATGTCGGCCAATTGCTTTTGGGTGTTGACATGTGAGATGGTTATATCTCCTTTCATAGAATGGTCTCTCAAAAAATGATGTCTTATGTCTATGTGTTTAGTTCTAGAGTGCTCAACTGGATTGTGGGCAATTTTAATGGCACTCTCACTGTCACAAAGGAGAGGAATACGGTTCATATTGTAACCGTAATCCCTTAGAGTTTGTCGCATCCAAAGGAGTTGTGCACAACAACTCCCGGCTGCAGCATACTCCGCTTCGGCTATGGATAGGGCAATGGAATTTTGTTTCTTGGAGGACCAAGGAACTAAGGATCTTCCTAGGAATTGGCATGTGCCGGAGGTGCTTTTTCTATCTACTTTGCACCCGGCATAATCTGCATCGGAGTAACCAATGAGATTGAATTTCGAGCCTTTTGGGTACCAAAGACCAAGGTTGTGTGTATGAACTAAATATCTCAGGATCCTTTTTACGGTTGTCAAGTGACATTCCTTAGGGTTGGCTTGAAATCTTGCACACAAACATACACTCAACATAATATCTGGCCTATATGCACATAAATAGAGTAGAGATCCAATCATGGAGCGATATACCTTTTGGTCGACGTTAGGTCCATCTTCATTGAGATCCAAGTGGCCATTTGTTACCATGGGGGTCTTTATGGGCTTTGCCTTGTCCATGCCAAACTTCTTAAGTATGTCCTGCATGTACTTGGTTTGGCTTATGAACGTTCCTTCCTTTTGTTGCCGCACTTGGAATCCCAAGAAGTATTTTAATTCTCCCATCATTGACATTTCAAACCTGTCTGTCATGATTTTGCCAAATTCCTCACAAAAAGATTGATTAGTTGACCCAAAGATTATATCATCAACATAAATTTGACAAATAAAGAGATCATTGTCTAAATTCTTTGTAAATAATGTATAATCTACTTTGCCAATTTGAAAACCATTCTCAATTAAGAAATCTCTAAGACACTCATACCAAGCTCTAGGAGCTTGTTTGAGGCCGTAGAGAGCCTTACGCAGTTTGAATACGTGGTCGGGGAATTCTTCGTCTTCAAATCCGGGTGGTTGCTCCACGTACACCTCTTCCTTGATCGGTCCGTTGAGGAAGGCACTTTTCACATCAATTTGATACAACTTGAAACCATGGTGAGTAGCATATGCAAGTAATATTCTAATAGATTCAAGCCTAGCTACTGGAGCAAAAGTCTCATCGAAATCCAAACCTTCGACTTGTGAGTACCCTTTGGCCACAAGTCGTTCCTTGTTCCTTGTCACCACCCCGTGCTCGTCTTGTTTGTTGCGGAAGACCCACTTGGTGCCAACGATGTTTGCATTGGGTCTTGCCACAAGTTCCCACACCTCGTTCCACTTGAAGTTGTTCAATTCTTCTTGCACTGCCGCCACCCAGTCCGGATCCTTCAATGCATCCTCAATCCTGCGTGGTTCCAAAAAGGATACAAACGAATAATGCTCACAAAAGTTAGCTATGCGAGATCTAGTGGTTACTCTCTTTTGGATGTCACCGATGATGTTGTCGATTGGGTGATCCCTTTGGACGCATTGGTGTACTCTTGGGTGTGGCACTTGAGGAGTTGTGTCTTCATGATTGTCTGCTTCTCCCCCTAAGTGGTTGCCTTCATTGACTTGTTGATCATCTTCATACTCTTGTGGTTGATCTTGTGTTGAAGCTCCCTCTTGATTGATGGTCTCCTCTTGTGGTTCATTTTCCTCATGTACGTGTGAAGGTGGCTCTTGTGGTTGAACTTCTCCTAGAGCCATTCTTTTCAATGCTTTACAAGGATCTTCTTCTTTACCTAATTCACATGGATCAAGTTGCTCCTTTTGGGAGCCATTAGTCTCATCGAACACTACGTCACGTGCTACTTCAACATGTCCGGAGGCCTTGTTGAAAACACGATAGGCGTAAGTGTTCGAATCATAACCAAGCAAGAAACCTTCATCGGACTTCGAAGCGAACTTTGAAGTCCTAAGATTCTTGTTCAGGATATAACATGGAGAACCGAAAACTCAAAAATATGAAATGTTTGGTTTGTTACAGGTAAGTATCTCATGGAGTCTTCTTGAGTAGTCGATGAAGATAAAGTCGATTTGCGGCTTGGCAAGCGATGTTAATCGCTTCCGCCCAAAATCGATCCGAAGTCTTGTACTCATCAAGCATTGTTATTGCCATCTCTATGAGTGTTCGGTTCTTTCTTTCGGCAACTCCGTTTTGTTGTGGCGAGTATGGTGCTGAAAATTCGTGCTTGATGCCCTCTTCATCAAGGTACTCCTCCACTTGTGTGTTCTTGAACTCCGTGCCATTGTCGCTTCGAATACTCTTGATTGTCAATGAAAATTCGTTTTGAGCTCGCTTGAAGAACTTCTTGAGTGTTCCTTGTGTTTATGACTTATCATGCAAAAAGAAAACCCAAGTGAAGCGAGAAAAATCATCAATGATAACTAAACCGTATTTGTTACCGCCGATGCTTATGTAAGCAATTGGACCAAACAAGTCCATGTGAAGTAGTTCGAGCGGTCTTGTTGTAGTCATGACGTTCTTTGCGGGATGATGTGCTCCAACTTGCTTCCCGGCTTGGCACGCGCTACAAGGCCTATCTTTCTCAAAAACAACATCCTTCAAACCGCGGATGTGATCGCCCTTGAGGAGTTTTTGAAGATTCCTCATACCAACATGCGCTAGCCGTCTATGCCACAGCCAACCCATGTTGGTTTTTGCAATCAAGCATGTGTCGAGTTCGGCTTTATCCTTGTTGAAGTCAACAAGGTAAAGCCTTCCCTTCAACATACCCTTGAATGCAATGGAACCATCACTCCTCCTAGAGAGGGTCACACCCTCGTTAGTGAACAAGCAATTATAACCTTTGTCACATAGTTGAGATATGGACAGCAGGTTATAATCTAAAGATTCAACATGTAAAACATGATAAAGTGTGTGTTAAGAGGATATTGCAATTTTACCGGTACCGAGCACCCTTCCTTGACTATTATCTCCAAAGTAGATGCCCTCGTTTGGATCCTCATTCTCTTCATATTCCACGAACATCCTCCTTTCTCCGGTCATATGGTTGGTCCATCCACTGTCTAGCACCCATTTGGATCCATCGGAGGAATAAGCCTGCAAAAAAAATTATGCTTTGGTTTTAGTTACCCAAGATTGCTTGGGTCCTTGGAGGTTAGTTACAATACATTTGGGCACCCACACATGGGATTTTGTGTTCCCATGGCGTGGCCCAACATAATAAGCACATACATTGCCAAGATTATTTCTCATTAACACATAGGAGGCATCAAAAGTTTTGAATAATAGCTGTTGTTGTTTATGAATCAGACTAGTCTGGGGGGCCGGACTTGTCCGGATGACCAAACTTGTCCGGACACCAACCGGACTAGTCCGATATCTGTGTGAGTTCAAGTTTTTATCCTTTGACTTACCAGTTTGAGAGGGTCTTCCCTTCAAAAAAGAAATCCTTCCCTTGTTATTCTTATGACTTCCAGCATGCTGCTTTTCATCATAAGAGTAACCAATGCCATATTTGACATTTGGAGGTCTTTGGACCAAGTATGCACGACGTGCATAGTTGATCTTCTCCTTGTCAAATATGCCACATTGGGTAGGATTTTTATCCTTTGTGGAGGTTGACTTCCCTTTCAACCTGGTGTCAGTTTTACTACATGTGCACATATGAGCAAACTCAGTTTTAGTGGGTTGAGAAGGTGAATTTGAAGAGGAGGAAGGTTCACTCAGCTTGAGTGACTCAACTTGCACTTCAAGGATCTTGTTAACCTTGATCAGGTCAGCAAATTGGTCCTTGATTGCAACATTGAGTCAGTTAACTGCAAGCAAGCTTTCTTGATTGAAGCTAACTCAAGCTCTAGTGAATTGTTTTTCTCCTTTTTAAGCTCTAGAAGTTTGTCAAGTTCGACATACTCCTCCTCTTGGGAGATAATCATGTCCTCTTGACGATGAATTAACCTCTCCTTCTCAACAAGTTGATCAAGTAAAAATTTCATTTTTGTTGCAGTTTTCCTATCTAGTCCATTTAGCATATCCTCATCATCACTATCTATTTCATCATCACTAGAGTAGGAATGCACGGAAGGGGTTTTGATGATTACCTTGCGTTTACCTTCCTTTGCCATAAGGCAAGTGCCATTTCCCTTCCTTGCACCGAGTGTAGGGAGGAGTGTAGATTTCTTGGACGTGCTCTCGATGGCTATACTAGCCATCTCTTCTTCATCGGATGATGAGGACTCATCGTTTGAGTCCCACTCCTTCCCAATGTGCACTTGTTCGGCTTGTTTCTTCTTCTTGAAGAATTTCTTAGGTTGAGGCTTGGATTCTTTGGTCTTCTTCTTATTCTCCTCATATGAGCAATCAACTATAAAGTGGTTATACTCACCACAATTATAGCACGCCCGTCTCAACTTTGGCTTTGTTCTTTCCTTGTACTTGCCTTCACTTGGTTTTGTCCCTTGTCTTTTCTTCATTATTCTCTTGAAATTTTTCATGAATAATATCATGTCCTCTTCATCTAGCTCACTGCTCTCTTCGTCACTGTCTTCCTCTAGTTGTGCTTCTCTTGCTTCTTTGGATAGAGGCTTGAGGGTGGACTTTAAAGCAACCCCTTCCTTCTTAGCCGAGGTGAGGTCGGCAATTTCCTTGACGTGCTTTGCTTGTTTTTCCATCATTTCAAAGTTGATAATTTTTCCAAGCAATTCATCCGGAGTCATCTTATTGTATCCGGGGATTTCTCTAATCATGGAACAGAGCGTGACATTGCGACGCATAAAAGCTCTAAGGATGAGCTTTACAACCTCGTGGTCATTCCACTTCTTGCTCCCATATGATCGAACTTTGTTAACGAGTGTCTTCAATTGATTGTACATATCTTGGGGTGACTCGTCTTCCTCAATAGCGAATCTTCCTAGTTCGCCTTCGATCATCTCAATCTTTGCTTCACGCACATGTCGGTCACCTTCATGTGCAGTTTGCAGAGTATCCCATATCTTCTTAGCAATTTCGAGTCCATCCACCTTGGTGAACTTGTCCCGATTGAGTGAGGAGGTGATTACAGCTGCGGCTTGAGCGTTTCTATGAATCGCCTGCTCTTGGCTTGGGGTGAGCTCTTTGTCATCATCCGGAATATCTATCCCTGTGCATACAACATGCCATAGACTTGGATTTAGGGAAATCAAATGCATCTTCATATTCTGCCTCCACATTGAGTAATCACTTCCATCGAAGTGTGGGGCTTTTCCAAGTGGGATAGATAAGTAATGGTTGTTATTGGAATTTAGACGATCATAGTTAAAAGGATATCGGGAGTAGTCGGTGTGACTACTCCCCTTCTTCTTCTCTTCAACTTTCGCTTTCCCTTTGGAAAGTGCCTTCTTTCTGAGGAGTGCCTTTAGCTCCAGCGTCTCCTCATCATCGTCCTCAAAGTCTTGAATGGCTTCGAGGTACTTCTCCACTTTTTGGGTCTTGTCATTGTTAACCTCCTCTTGGTTGTTGATTTTGTGGACGTCCTTCATGTCCGACATGATCTCTTCAAGTGATTAGACTCTTTCTTGAAGAACCTGCTCTGATACCAATTGAATGTAGGCCTATAGGGGGGGTGAATAAGCCTTTTTGAAAATTGTCGGATCCTGCAACACTCAACAACTAGTTCAATACCAGAGATATCGGACTAGTCCGGTAAAGTGCGGACTAGTCCGGTGTTCAAGGACTAAGTTGATTAAACTTGATTGATTGGTTTGATTCTTTTATGTGTAGAGGAGAAATATAGAATCAAACAACAGTTTAACAGTTATATGCTAGATTATATCACAATTAAGTCTTATGTTCAACAATTTAACGTAAGATAAACAATGTGTATGAAACCCTAGATTGAGTTGATTAATTGGAATGATGAACACTAAAACAAGACACGACGATTTATCCCGTGGTTCGGCTACCACGAAGGCAACCTACGTCCACATTGAGGAGTCCACAAAAGGACCAGGTCTTCTCCAATCCTACCCTCGTTGGATCGCCACGAAGGCCAATCCTCTTCCACTAATCACAAAGGGGTGAATAACCGAATTCAAGGGGCGTTCTCACACGTTGAGAGCTCCCTTAGATTACAAAACACAATTCCACGGAAAACACACTCAAAAGTTACAATTGAAACGCAGGAGTGTGTTAGAGAATCAAACCAAGAGCTCAATGTGGTGTTGCAAGTGTCTCTCCAATGATCTAGAGTGAATCCTCAAGGGATTGATCGATGTTGCACTTAATTTCGTGGAGAGATGTCGTTTTTTAGGCTCCTGGGAGGTGTGACGGCGCTAGGGTTCGAGATATATTGAAATTGGGTCGTGCACCTCTATTTATATGGGGTTTCTAAAAGTTACCGTTAGGGTTCAGAAAGTTCGGACTAGTCCGGTGTACTGTGTGTAGGAAACCCTAAGTGTCCCGAAATATCGGACTAGTCCGGCTGAAAACGGACTTGTCCGATTTTGCTACTGGAAATCTTCGGACTAGTCCGATGGACATCGGACTTGTCCGAACATGTGAAACCCTAAGTGTGTTGGATGACAAGTCCGCACTTGGAGGACTTGTCCGATTTAGATCAGTGGGTTTTTCGGACTAGTCCGTGTGAATATCGGACTTGTCCGAAGTGGATCAGAAAGAATATCGGACTAGTCCGGTTGATAACGGACTTGTCCGATTTTGTGTGACTTGTGTAGTGTTTGGAGGACTAGTCTGCACTGGGGAGGACTAGTCCCATTCTAGTCAGAAAGATATCGGACTAGTCCGATAGATATCGGACTTGTCCGATCTGGTGCAGAAAGGTTATCGGACTAGTCTGGTTGTGATCGGACTAGCCTGGTCCTGTGTAACTTTGTGCAATGTGTGTGTTTAATTATGATTGAGCTCTTGGGGTGTGTTTCCTTAACACACTCCATACACGATAATCTACTACTCTTTTTCCTTGAGCTCATTTCCACCTTGCTCCTCTTCATCCCTTCTTTTTGGTATTTTGCTCATTTTTCTATTATAGGCCTGCATTCATGTCAACAAAGAGGTTAGGATCCCAATTGCTTGTCATAAATCATCCAATACCCACAAGGGAGTCCTAGATGCACTTTCAATGTTCATCTTGATTTATCCATAAAGCCCCACTCCTAGCAATGTTTCATACATTATTCATGGATACATTAAAACTTGGACCCAATACATCTTTGGTCTTGTTCTTCCCCGTGCGTACAAATGAAGATTCGGTTACCTAACCCAAAAATTCATTTGTAAAAGTATCGGGAGCTAATCATCCCACTCTATCATAGAGAGGAAGTTTGCAGGAGTTAAATAACTATGCAAACATTCAATGATCCAATTGTTGGAAACCCTAAGAGGATTCCATTTCAATATCTCTTGGACAAGGAGTAAATTACGATGGTTGCTACCTATCGGAAATTAAGTCCGAAGGTCAACCATAACTATACGAGGACGGAAATTTGACATGGAAACCCTCCGTGAGCAACCAATGAGCTGCTATGAATATGTGAGAGCATTATGCTCTCGAATATTCTAAGCACTCATTCAAGCTCAAGGGAATTGCCACCATCATTGGGTGTATGTTATTCCTTTGTGCCTAAAAGTTATGATGCACCTTAACTAAGGAATGACAAGATCACATCCAATGTATATTGGGTGCAAGTTGTTCCGATGTGGCTAGAAGGTTTTTTATACCTTAGTTGTGGAACAATGGATCACACTCAACCCATGTTGAGTGCATGTCATTGTGACACCTGGTTCCAAAACTGAACCAAGTGAACGCATATGTGTGCCCAAGACATTCAACACACATACACGAGTGCATTCATATAAGGATATACAAAAGATTACAACAGAACAAGATTAGTTAAGCACTTTTATTACAAAATTCATAATATCCTCGAATACAAGTTCTAATGAACACTAATGACAAGTTTGAACTAATGCAGTGGAAATTTACTAATTAAAGCAAACTAAGCAACTAAGCAAATAGGGTATAGCGCAGCTCCAGTCAACACCACAGGCAAAGCTGACGGCATACACGGCCTAGAACTCCGCATTATCCTCGTTATACTCCCAATCCTGTCCGGCAACTGTTGGCGGGGGAATTGCAAGGGTAAGTACATGTCGTACTCAGCAAGTGTGGAAAGTATGACATGTAGCAGATTCAAATGACAAATATAATAAAGGCTAAGTGCTGAAAAGTACATTAAAACAATGAAAAGCAATATATTATATATATGTGAAGTAAACCCATCATAAATCATAATTATTAACATAGTACAAGTCCATATTCCATATCCATCACCATCATACCAGATTTCACTATTGCCATTAACCATGTTCAATACCATAATTCAATCCATAACCAGCCATAACAATATTACCAACCATAACCATCCCAAATCCCAAGTTCCCTCTAATCATGTAGGTCATCCAAGTCCTTTTAACCGGGAGCACGTCTATCATGATAGTTTTATTATTCTGTAGAGTTTGTACCACTTTACCCACGTGTTTGTGATTTCATCACCCATCGACGACTAAAGAAACCTCCCTTATGCCAATTACACTTCCTTAGGTGTATGGTCAAGAGATCACAAAATAGCCTTTACAAAGGGACTACTAGCATGTACGGACCCACTGAGGTTTCACTGGTGGCGATGCCTCCAACTGAGCGCATCTTCAACCAAGGGCCCCCTCTTGTGCCATTTGGATCCCAGGGAGTCCTGCCTCAAATCCAAACCCAATTCGACTCCCCTTCCCCAGTGCACCAAATGATCCGCTCAATACCAGCAATACCTAATTAATTAGCTACGCCGCACCCATATTTGGCCTCGTGGTGGCACTATTATCCTGGCATATTCTTGCAATGAACTGGTCCTTAGATCTAAAGCAAGCAACCACCATGTCTTCCAACCCATCCACATACCAGGCTTGCTTAGATCACCCATTACCATGTCACATTAACCATTTCATATAACCATAATCTCATTAATGTATAATTAAATGGTATATTTGTTTTCCCATCCAAATTAATTAAGCGAAGCAAAGGTAAAAAGCCCTTCCCGACTCTCTACCATGTATTCCAGGTGACAAGGGTGGTTAAAAGCTAGTAAACTTTCTATCCTAGGAATTCCCATCAAATTGACACAAGCATGCAGTTTTGAAAACAAAACATTTATTGTGAAAACAGGATCAATATGTTCAAAGACACTTGCCTTGCTCATGGGCTTGATCAAAGAATTCAAATTCCTAGTGCTGGAGGTCCTCCGCAGCACTATCTAGCGCAAATCCGTCTATACCGCGCAATAAATATACAAGACAAGAATTACAATCAATAAGTGCACATATATTACTCAATATGTCATGACATGCATGATTAATGTAAATGCAAAGCAAAACTAGTTAATGAGTTGTTAATAATGTTTACTAACTAGTTTGAATAGCTTTTAACAAGTTTGGACAGATTTGGAATTGATTTTGAATCAATTTAGAATTAATTCAGCAGAAAACAGTCAGCAAAAATCGGACTAGTCCGCTATAGGGCCGAACTAGTCCGCCCTTTGTAGAAATAGCAAACTAGGGTTTTCTAGATCGACGTGAATTTGAGAAACGGGATTGAATCCATGTGAGAAAAAGGAAGTAGAAGGTACACCAGGTGTTTAGAACTCCAATGAATCAAGGGTTTTGGCGGCAACACTTGATCTTGACGATCTAGGGTTGATAAAGAACATGAAGGTGAATTGTTGATGAAGAGTGAAAACTCGATGGAGATCTTGATTACTTGATCCTCTTTCATTTCCTCCTCTTCTTCTTCTTGCTCGGGACCTCCTTCTCCCTTCTTGGTGGCGGCTATCCACGAGCTAGGGTTTGTGGTCTTTCAATTGAGGCAAAAGAATATAAAGTCAAGGGGTGGGGTAGTTTATATAGAGGTGGAGGGCTAGGGTTTGATGGATTTCGAGTTTGGGGTGGGTGGAGGCCGGTGTGGGGTCCCAAATGGGCTCCAAAAAGAGTTAGACACGACGTCCTTAGGCCCACTTAAGGTAAAACCTAAAAACACATCGTGAAACAAAAGATCAACTAGGAATCGCGATCATCGGACAAGTCCGCAATAGGGCCGGACTAGTCCGAAGTTAGTCAGAGAGATATCGGACAAGTCTGGACTAGTCATCGGACAAGTCCGAACTTAGTCAGAGGAAAAACAGACAAGTTTGGCGAAAACCGGACAAGTCCGATTTTAGTCAGATGGGAAAACGAACAAGTACGCTAGATATCAGACAAGTCCAGACAAGTCTAGGGACTTGGCGAAATTTCAAGGTATTGGAATACCGGACTAGTCCGCACGGGACCGGACAAGTCCCAAATTTGTACAGAGACAAAATCGTACTAGTCCGCAACAAGAAAGGACATGTATGAAGAAGATCAAAGACAAATCGGACAAGTCTGCACCAAAAACGGAATGTCCGCACTTCCCAGAATTCTTAAGTGCGGTTTTGCTTATAATTCATTTTAACTCATTGCTTTTTATGTGGACTATTGTTAAGAATGTATATGAACTTATGCAATGCATGATGCACGAAAATGAGTGTGTTACAAACCTACCCCCCCTTATAATTAATCTCGCCCTTGAGATTCAACGCGGAAGAGAAGAGATAGAGAAATTCCTTGTTGCGATCATCTTCCAGCTCCCAAGTTACCTCTGATTCTATGTGGTGCATCCATTGCACTTTACACCATCTAATAATCTTGTTTCTTGTGACCCTCTCCTTGGTTTCGATGATTTTGATCGGTTGCTCGGAATAAGTCAAATCTACCTCTAATTCCAATCCTTCTATTGACATTTGTTCTTTCGGTACGCCTAAACACCTCTTGAGATGGGAAATATGAAACACATCATGAACATCCGATAAGTGAGCTGGCGTCTCCAACATATATGCTACTTCCCCTCTTTTGTCCAAAATCTTGAATGGCCCAATGTATCGAGGTGGTAGCTTGCCTCTGATATTAAACCTCTTATGACCTCTAATTGGTGACACCTTGAGGTAAACAAAATCTCCCACTTCAAAGGCTAGTTTCCTTCTCCTATTGTCCGCATAGCCTTTTTTTCCTTGATTGAGCAACCCTCAAGTTTTCACGAATAATTTGAACTTGTTTCTCAGCTTCTTGCAACATGTCAGGTCGGCATGAACGAAGTGTTTGGAGCTCATTTCTTGGGTACTCCATGTCGGCATACGATATTCTCCATATACAATTCTGCTAGCTTCACGGTGGTATAGGTTGTACTCTTCCCATTTCCATTCCAGAATCACCAATGGCTGCAATAATCCGGCTGGTCTTTGATGTTGAGCTTTAACTCGTTGACACAGATCACATCATGCAAGGTTGTGGAACACATTGCTGAATATGTTGCATTATGTCCTTCGATGTTTACTGTGATGCATCAACTTTGAAGGTTGACTCCCTTATGATTGTCAATTGCACGGTCTTGGTGGCACACTGATTTACTCCATCGCGCTTCTATAGCCAATCCATTCCAAGTATAATGTCACAATCCCCCCCCCCCCCCAGAACACCGACATCCTCGTCGGTCAACTTTCAAGCCAAGAACATCCCCTCTTGTCCAATCCTTGTGACTCCAAAACATTAAGGTCGGCGAGGAATTCTACCCCCCCCCCTTAAATAAATACTTACTTTTGGTGATACTATCTTTGTTCTCACCTTCCATAAAGTTTCGTTTGAGATGGTCAATCTTCTAACTGTGTCCTTTTTCCATTGAGAGAGATTGAATGAGATAGAAAAGATAGATCGAGCAAATTCCGAACTATATGCATCAAGTGATATGAAACTAAACGACTAACTATACTAGCCTATGTGGACATGCATTGCTAAAGCATACCGAAATCCTCTACTAAGCACACAAGCAGCAATACATAGCAATCAACACACCAAGCAAAAACACATCGATTCCTAAGTGCTCCTGTGTGCTCTAAAGTGTCCATTCTATCTAGGATGCGTCCTACGGTCAACCTGTGGCTCTAATACCAATTTGTGACACCCGGTTCCGAAAATGAACCAAGTGAACGCATATGTGTGCCCAGGACGTTCAACACACATACACGAGTGCTTTCACTAAAGGATATAAAGAAAATTAACACAGAACAAGATTAATTAAGCACTTTTATTATATAATTCATAATATCCTCGAATACAAGCTCTAATGAATATTAATGACAAGTTTGAACTAATGCAGCGGAAATAAACTAATTAAAGCAAACTAAGGAGCTAAGCAAATAGGGTATAGCGCAATTCAATCAACACCACAGACAAAGCTGACGGCAGACACGACCCAAAACTCCGCATTATCATCGTTATACTCCCAATCCTGTCCTGCAACTGTTGGTGGGGGAATCGCAAGGGTGAGTACATGTCGTACTCAGCATGTGTGCAAAGTATGACATGTAGCTGATTCGAATGATGAATATAATAAAGGCTAAGTGCTGAAAAGTACATTAAAACAACTAAAAAGCAGTATATTATATGTATGTGAAGTAAAACCATCATAAACCATAACTATTAACATAGTACAAGTCCATATTCCATATCCATCACCATCACACCAGATTTCACCATTGCCATTAACCATGTTCAATACCATAATCCAATCCATAACCAGCCATAACAATATTACCAACCATAACCATCCCAAATCCCACGTTCCCTCTAATCATGTAGGTCACTGAAAGTGCATCTAGGCATCCCCCTGGGTTTTGGATGATTAATGACAACAATTAAGAAGTATAATGAGCTAAGTTGATCTTAAGCACAGGTAGAATGATTGAAATGAGATGAAACCCTCTAAAAAGGAAAAGGATGCAACGGGCGTCAAAGGCTCAAGAGTAGAAATTAGGGCTTCTATGAAGTTGAGCTTACATGAGCCGTGTCATGTAAAAGGGAGGATGTATCATGTGCATTGAGATCATACTAAGGGGCTCAAAGTGGTGGTTTAGTGAAACATCTAAGTGAGAAGCCAAAAATGATAGAAACCCTAGGAGGCCGGTCTAGTCCGGGCCTCAAGGACGGACTGGTCCGGCCAGGCAGACTAGTCCGTTTTGAGACAGACCAAACGTCTCTGGAGTGAATCTCAGTGAATTTGGAGCTAAGTCCGAGAAGTCTGGACTTGTCTGTTTTTGGATGGACCAAAGCTCTCTGGAAAAGTTCAGACCTGTCCGTTTGGGTATGGACCAGTCCGTTTGAGACTTAGTGAGATCATCCGAGAAAAACCCTAGTGGGCCGGACTAGTCCGTGCCAGTCTAGTTGAGTCCGTTTTGGGATGGACTAAACCATTCTGTCCTACTTCGGACTAGTCCGTTATGGACCGGACTAGTTCGTTTTCTAGTGACCGTTTGAATTTGGTAATTTGGCAGGTAGCGTGACGATCGCCGCGCAGTGCGGAGTTGTTGGGAACTGACCAGAGGTCAGTGGTCCCATAAGGCCGGACTAGTCCGGGTCCAGAGGCCAGACTAGTCCGCCCTTCTGCTGAGGTCAGTAGAAGGGGCTCGGTACCCCTATAAAAAGGGGACCCCCGGCCTCATTTGAACATGTCTTGAACCCTAGCGCCGCCACAAGTGACCAAGAGCCTTCCAAAGCCTTTTACTTGTTCTACTAGCCCTCTAAGACCAAATCTTGAAGAGATTAGGGTTTGGAGAGGAGAGTAAAGGAAGATCATCGTGCTTGGGATCTCGGTTTGATCTCTTTGCACATTGTGATTGTGTTTTGTGTCTTGTGTGAGTTGAGCTTTGTGTGCTCCTCATTGTATTGATTTTTGGGAGCCTTAAGTTGTGAGTAGCCCCATCAAACTTTGTGATTGCCCATTGATATAGTGGAAACCACGTCGGCCATCGTGGTGGCTTGGTGAGAGAAGGGTCCAGTGAGACCTGGTCCTTGTGTGGACTTCTCAATGTGGATGTAGGCTTCTTCGTGGAGCTGAACCACGAGATTGAAAAAACCCTAGTTAGTCAACTACGCCGCACCCATTCTTGGCCTCATGGTGGCACTGTAGTCCTGGCTTATTCTCGCGTGAACCAGTCCATAGATCTAAAGCAAGCAACCACCATGTATTCCAACCCATCCACATACCAGGCTTGCTTAGATCACCCATTACTATATCATATTAACCAGTTCATATAACCATAATCTCATTAATGCATAATTAAATGGTATAGTTATTTTCCCATCCCAATTAATTAAGTGAAGCAAAGGTAAAAAGCCCTTCCCCACTCTCTACCATGTATTCCAGGTGACAAAAGTGGTTAAACAAAGCTAGTAAACTTCCTATCATAGGAATTTCCATCAAATTGACATAAGCATGTAATTTTGAAAACAAAACATTTATTGTAGAAACATGATCAATATGTTCAAGGACACTTTCCTTGCTCTTGGGCTTGGTTGGGATCAAAGACTTTGAATTCTTGGTGCTGGAGGTCCTCCGCAGCACTCTCTAACGCAAATCCGTCTAAACTGCACAATAAACATACAAGACAAGAATTTAATCAATAAGTACACATATATTACTCAATATGTCATGACATGCATGACTAATGCAAATGCGGAGAAAAACTAGTTAATAAGTTGTTAATAATGTTTACTAACTAGTTATAATAGCTTTTAACAAGTTTGGATAGGTTTGGAATTGATTTCAAATCAATTTAGAATTAATTCAACAGAAAACAATCAACAAAATCGGACTAGTCTGCTCTAGGGTTGGACTAGTTCGCCCTTCTCAGAAATAGCGAACTAGGGTTTTCTAGATCGACGTGAATTTGGAGAAACGAGGTTCAATCCACGTGAGAAAAAGGAAGTAGAAGGTGTACCAGGTGTTTAAAACTCCAATGAATCAAGGGTTTTGGAGGCAACACTTCGGTCTTGACGATCTAGGGTTGATGAAGAACTTGAAGGTGAATTGATGATGAAGAGCGAAAGCTCGATGGCGATCTTAATCACTTGATCCTCTTTCGGTTTCTCCTCTTCTTCTTCTTGCTCGGGACCTCCATCCCCCTTCTTGGTGGTGGCTATCCACGACCTAGGGTTTGTGGTCTTTCAATTGAGGCAAAAGGATGTAAAGTCAAGTGGTGGGGTTGTTTATATTGAAATGGAGGGATATGGTTTGATGGATTTCGAGTTTGAGGAGGGTGGAGGCCGGTGTGGGGTCCCACATGGGCTCCAAAAAGAGTTAGACACAACAACCTTAGGCCCACTTAAGTTAAAACCAAAAAACACGTCGTGAAACAAAAGATCAACTCAGAATCGCGATCACCAGACAAGTCCGCAATAGGGCCGGACTAGTCCGAATTTAGTCAGAGAGATATCGGACAAGTACGGACTAGACATCGGACAAGTTCGAACATAGTCAAAGGAAAAACAGACAAGTCTGGCCAAAACTGGACAAGTTTGATTTTAGTCGGAGGGGAAAATGGACATGTCCGCTAGATGTGGGACAAGTCCGGACAAGTCTAGGGATTCGGCGAAATTTCAAGGTATTGGAATACCGGACTAGTCCGCACGGGACCGGACATGTCCGAAAGTTGTACAGAGACGAAACCGGACAAGTCCGCAGCAAGAAAGGACAAGTCCGAAAAAGGTCATAGAGAAATCGGACTAGTCTGCACCAAAAACGAACTAGTCCGCACTTCCCATAATTCTTAAGTGCGGTTTTGCTTCTAATTCATTTTAAACTCATTCCTTTTTATGTGGATTAATATTAAGCATGTATATGAACTTATGCAATGCATGATGCATGAAAACAAGGGTGTTACAATCATTCCCTTTGTGGTTATAGGTATATTGTACCTTAGCCAAGGAATACTGGATCGTACTCAAGACATGTAAGGTACAAGTCACTCATTTGTGGCTAAAAGTTATGATTACCTTAGCCAAGGAATGACGGATCACACCGAATGCATGAGAGGTACAAGTTATTCCTATTTTGCAAGAAGGTATGATACACCTTGGCCAAAGAATGATGAAACACACTCAACGCATGTTGAGTGCATCATTCCTTTGTAGCTAAGGGTTATCATTACCTTAGCCAAGGAATAACAAGGTACATCCAACTTATGGGAATCTTGAGATGTGAATGAGTGACATCAACAAAACTTTCCTCGACCACACTCGTGGAACCCACGGAAGGTAACCCAACATGGACACTCAATCCTCCTGTGTCAAAGCCATGCTGCAGCAAGGTTAGGCCAACCTCATGGCCTACATCTGTCATTAGGGTTCCAACCCTAGCGCAAACCTTGAACAAGAACAAGCTTGGAGGAGGACCCCCACTTGATGTAACTCGTATCAGACCCCTTCATATTTATTTCCATTTCACCTGTCATCCACCTTGCATATAAAAAAACTAAAAAATAGAGTTGATTTGTTTTCAAATAAAATTAAAGATGTGTGGTAAGAATGATTTGGAATTCAAATAGATGAAATGATGTATAGTTGCTCTTCCTAGTTTACAACTTACTACTCTCCAAAATATTGCTTTCATTGGCTAGAATTTCTTTTTCCTTGATTTAGAAATCGTGGGTAGCAAAAGCTTAATCCAATTCTAAGTTGTTGTGAGATATGATATAGTGATATGGCTGTTATTCCTAGTTTGAAAGTGACGTAGATTTCCGTAGAAATTCTAAAAAAAAGATTTAAGTTACTCTCGTTTGATTGAAGATACCTACCATAGCCACATGATACATTACATTGATTGAACTTATGCATATGCTATTTGTCTTTACATTGAGCTTTGTCAAACTAGTATAGACCTATGTGAGATTTCATTCTTTACTTTTTGAGTTCAAGACTTCACTTGCACATGTTGTACTTCTACACTAGAAGTAAGCAAATTCTCATCATACCACCATTCCATAATAAAAAGAGAAACTCCATACAATTCATGTTTAGTACTCTCTCCAAATTTATTGCATAAATGGGAATAGAAGACATGTCTACAAGAAAAAAAAAGAAACTGCATGCTTACATCAAAAGCATGTGACCAAAAAGAGAAAAGTAGCCATGCTTCATCCCTGCAAAATAAAAGAGTCCACTCAAAAAGGAGTCATCTCAATTATCCACATCCATCTCCATTCCATCACACATGCACAAGTCTTGAATAAAATAGTTTAGAATTATTTCTCCTAAGTCTTGTTTTTTTTTTGACTTAGCCATATTATGTGTCACAAATATGCCTACTATATTCCCTACCAAGCTTCACATAGAAGCCTTATTTAGTGGTAGGATGAGTTTAGGCAAAATGCTTTGGTGAGGACATATTTCCACTACACATAAAGAAGAGATCGAGAGAATCAAATTGAGGTACTTACAATCTAAATTGAACTCTCCAAAATTTGAGTGCAACTGGATTTCTAGGGTATGTGTGGTTCATTTGTTGTTCTATCTTTCAACCACCCATGAATAAGAGATGGCATAATCCCCATAATGACTTAAGATGGGTGAATTACCATGCCAATTTTTGCAATACTAGGTAGAATATTTTGTTGTGCACATGATACTTTTGAAAAGTAGAACATTGTAGCAACCCCAGATCATCAACCTAAAGTCTTGACTTTTCTCGGGATGAGAAAAGTATAAGCTTGGGGGAGTTTGTTGACGGCTGTTATATAACAAATTCACCCATCAATATAACTCAATTACGTGAAGGAAATATCATTTCTTGCACACATCACCTTTCTATTTAACCTATTTCCGCTTGTCCTTGGAGAAATTGGTGCATGCGGGTATTTTATATAGAAATGAAGTGAAGCAAGTGGATGGATACTATAAAATATCATCCCAGCCAATCAAGTGCCGACATGTGGCACCACATGGATCAAATGGCCCACAAACAGAAGTATCCAAGGCCATCCAACAGTGTACACCCCATATCAGTCAATGGGACCCACCTGGAGAAAGCACAAGTCGTTTGGAGCCAGGACCAGGTCAACCGACCTGGTAGTTCATCCGGCCGACCCCTTCCTGGCGCTAAACCTGGTCAGCTTCCACGTGTTGGCTCCTCCCTGCTTGAAGAAGTGGTTGACGACTAATTTGTGCGCTTTTGGTGGCGGGAACTGACCCCAACCTATAAATAGGTCCCCTCACCCCTCACTCTAACACACACCACTTGCGCATCATTCTATTGTATAGACTTGTTCCCTTAGTCCTTAGTGGAGTTAGGATATAGAAAGGAGAGCCTCTAGTCCCATGTCCAAGTTGGGAAAGGTATGACTCATGTATCTTTTCTTATATTTGTGACTAGATGCATAATAAAGATATCATCTTTAGTCTTTTTTTATTCATATACTTGGATGAAGCATTTCTTATTTGATCGTGGATTCCATGTATGTAGTAGGAATAGTCTTTATGATCATGCCTTAATGTCATTATACTATCATCATAAACACTATAAACCCCCACTATAGTCTAAGTAGTTATGATATGATCATGTTAATATGAATAAATTATGCTATGTCTCAACATTGGTTCAATGATGATTTAGTTCATTGCCTTAGGATGGCTTGTGCCGTGGCTCCTAAGGTATTTACTTAATATGCTAGCATGGTGTTGGGATAGTTAACTAGCGTTGGATGTCTTGTAGACCCACAGATTGAAGGGGTATGTAGTAGGTGGTGACATCCCTATCTATCCTTTGTAATCCTCCACGTTCAGTTATGCCACAGGCTCTTGGCAAGAATCATCCTAGTATTGCTAGGGGTAAACCCGTGCCCGATGTGTTGAACAACTTAGCATAAGTATTCACCATTGACATGCTCATTAGTATCTAACCTAGACTATGTATATGTATATTAGAAGCATTGTACGAGAAAATCCTTAACTCTTAGTCTAACCTCCATTAGGAACCATCTACGCTTTAGAATAGATTGCTTACATGTGTGTTACACTACCCATTTATTATCAACTTACCCTTGTCTTGATAATTGATTAGTATCCCATAGCTTGATCATAAGAGTAGTGTTTAGTTTACTCCATTGCCTTTGTTTGGGATAAATACGATACTCTTGAGAATACTCTTTGGTGAAATGCTACACGACAGTTTCCGTGCACTTGCGGACCTCATCTCTTTCGAGAGATGATTTGTGATGTAAGAAACGTCAACAGACGTAACGTCTCGTGACCCTCCATACATCATATGGAGAGCCCTCCGCCGCTCATTGTCGGAACTAGAGTTGGAGTCACAGACGTTGTTGTAGACCGCCTTTAATGCCTTCTTGGATCCTGGAACCCCAACTTTGCTCTTCTGCGACATCCGAGTCGGCCTTTTGTTTACCCTCCCACTGACGAAAGGATGCGTCTTCCCGACGCTTCTGCTGGTTCTGTTGGACACACTCCACGAGCTTCTTGACTTCATAGCACTCTTCAATGTCGTGAAATCACTTCTTGTTGTCACCGTCATCATATGACGATCGAGGTCGCTTGTCGTAGCGTGGCCCCTGGCAACCTGCAACCGTTGCAGCTACTGTTGTAGGTGTACAAGCGAGTGGCTTGTCTTTGCCACCTACCTTATTATTCTTCTTTTTACCACTACCTTGGTGTAACACCCTCATTTTCATCCATAATCTATTGCATACATTCTTATACATTTTTAACATTAAGCAACATAAAGAGGAACAAGATTAAAATGAATTAGAACCAAAACTATAGTTAAAAGTCTGTGTTAGTGCGGACTTCTGGCTTGGACCCCGGACTAGTCCGTTTTGCTTTCTGTTGCCCTCTGGACTTTTACGTTTTTGCTGCGGACTAGTGTGATTTTTGTTCTATTGCAGTTCAGACATGTCCGATCCCGAGTATGCACTAGTCCGTTCCTCGTCACTAGAAATCTTCGGATGTGTCCGGTGACTCTTCTTTTTTGTCCGAATTTTGAAAATTCAAGAAGACCCCCAGACTTGTCCGACATCATACCGGACTTGTTTGTCTTCCTCTCTGGACAAGATTGGTCTTCCCCCGGACTTGTCCGTTCAAGTCTCTATTTTTGATCGGACTTGTCTGGCCCCTAGGGTACATGTCCGGTGTGCCCAACTCGGATTCAATCTTTTCCTCCATGACATGATATTGGGTTTTTGTCTTAATTGGGCCCAAGAACGTCGTGTCCATCCCCTGTAGAGCCCATGTGGGACCCCACCCTGGCCTCCACCGCCTTAAACTCAAGATTTATCAAACACTACCTCTCCATCTATATATAGACACCCCACTACCCCAACCCTTCATCCTTTGTCACAATTGAAGAACCCGTAACCCTAGTTCGTGAGGGCCGCCGTCATGGAGCCTCCGCTGCAGGGGGAAGAAGGAGAAGGGAGGAAGGAGGAGGATCAACCAAGATCGTCGTCACTACTGCGATCTTCATCATCAACCCCTGGTCGTTAACACCCTCTTTGTCAATTCTTCGTCTCCTTCAATCTTGACATCCAATTTTTGAATCCTCGACCCTTGAGCCCTAGGATTCACGGTAATTATCTTAGATGTGTCTTTTCTACAAAAAATATGGTTCCACATTAACTTTAACTATACTCTAATTAAAAACTCGCCAAAAAATCCTAGCCTACGGACTTGTCCGGGTCCAGTGCGGAGTAGTCCGATTTTCCTTTTGTACCAGAACATACTTGTCCGGTCCCTATGCGGACTAGTCCGGTCTTCCTATTCTGAAAAATTCTGGAGCTTCATTAATATCCTCAAAAATGACTTGAAACTTGTTCTAACATATAATACTTAATTGTAACTAGTTAGTAAGCAATGATATCAACCTAATAACATGCATTACCCCCATAATTGCATTATTCATGCATGTGATGACATATTGTGTAATATGTGAGCATTTATTGATTGTAATGCTTGTATTGTATGTTTATTGCGCGGAATAGAAGGTATTGTTCTAGAGGGTGCTGTCGAGGACCTCCAACACCAGAACTATGAAGCTTTTGACCCTAATCAGTCTCAAAAGAAAGGCAAGTGTCCTTGAATATTTTGATCCTGTTTTTAAATGTTTTATTTGCAAAACAACATTAATTGTGTCAAATTGATGGGTAACCAAGATAGGTATTTACTAGACTTGTTTGACCATCATTGTCGCTTGGAATATGTTGTAGAGAGTCGGGAATGGCATTTTACCTTTTTGCTTTGCTCTAACTAATTGGGATGGGGAAACAATCAAATGACTTAACTACGAATTAATGAATTTATGGATGATATGAATTGATGAACATGATTAATTGGCAATATGGGAATTGGGAGATCTAAGGAAGCATGGTTTGTGGAATGGGTTGGATGATATGGTGGTTTGCTTGCCTTTGATCTAAGGACTGGTTCATGCGAGAATATACCAGGACAACAGTGCCACCACAAGGCCAAGTATGGGTGCGGCTTATCGAATTAATTAGGTGTATTGACAGCATGGTTCAGATTATTTGGGGGAGCGGGGAATGGGAGTAGGTTGGGTTTGCAATAGTGGCGGGACTACCTTGGGATCCGAACGCTAGAGGAAGGGGCCCTTGGTTGGTGTGCTCAGTTGAAGGCATCACCGCGAGTGAAACCTCAGTGGGTATGAATATGCTGGTATTCTCTTTCTAAAGGCTATTTTGCGATCTCTTGGCCATACACCTAAGAAAAAAGTATTGGCATCTGGGAGGTTTCTTAGTGGCCGAAAGGTGACAAAATTATGAACTTATGGGTAAAATGGTACAACCTCTGTAGAGTTTTAAAAACTATCATGATAGTCGTGCTCCTAGTTAAGAGCACCTGGATGACCTACATGATTAGAGAGAAGTCTGGGAATTGGGATGGTTTGGTTATGGTTATGGATTGGATGGTGATAAATGAATATGGTTAATGATGATGGTAAGAATATGGTATATAGATGGATAATGAATGATGGATATGAAATATTATGTTTATTTGGGATACGATGGGATAAATTTCACGTAGACATTGTAAGATGCTTTTTATATGTTTTAAATGTACTTTTCAGCAAATAGCCATTATTTATTGTCAATTCCTTGTTTAAGCTACATGTCATTATTTTCCCACACTTGCTGAGTACGACATGTGCTCACCCTTGCAATTCCTCCACCAACAGTTTCAGGTGATGTTTGGGAGTACCCTAAGGATAATGCGGAGTACTAGATTGTGTGCTGCCGTCGACTTGCCTGTGGATTTCTTGGAGCCGCACTATTCCCTTTGCTTAATTGCTTAGTTTTGCTCAGTTTAGACTATTTCCGCTGCATTAGTTTCAGATTTCATTAATAATAATCATTAGAGTATGTAATTTGAGGATTATTTAAATATTCCAATAAAAGTACTTGTTTATTAGTTCGTGTTGTGGTAATTTTTCTATACTGTTTGTGATGCACTCGTGTATGTGTGATCAATGTCCTGGGCTTACATATGTGTTCACTTGGTTTATTTTCGGAACCGTATGCCACACATGGCAGCGGTTCCCGCCTAAGAAGCTGATGGGGCACCTTCCTCTACAGCTCGCTTGGAGTGCCAGTCCTGTCCTTCAACAACCCTTGCACATTTATTTGCCAGGTTAAAGAGCTTTGTAACATTCTGGATGTTATGTGTGGCCCGCTTCCTAAACATCTTCTTATTCCTTACGCCCTATCGGAAGGCAACAACAACAGAAGCGTCCGAGATAGCGGGTATAATGTTTTGAACCTTAGAGAACCGCTAAATGAATGAACACAATGACTCTCGTGAACTTTGCTGTATGGCAAAAATATCCAGCTCAGTGCCAGGGCGAGTGTAAGAACACCCGAAATTGGCAGTGAACCGGCGGCATAACTCTCCATAGCTGTAGACTGAACTAGGGTGCAAACTCATGAACCATGACCGGGTAGTGCCGGTCAAGGCAACTGGGAAGTAGTTGGCCATAATGGCCTCATTCCCTCTTGCATCCAGGATGGCAGGGGAGTATACCTGCAGGAATTCGACAGGGTTGATAGTACCATCATACTTCTTCGACAGGGTTGACAGTCCTCGATCCCCTTGTGATGAAGATCATTTTCAACAGATATTTGAAGAGATTTGGTGGAGAAATCGCCAAATGACCTTGGGGGGTGCTCGAGTGAGGAGAGAGAAGGTGAGGCAAGTTGTGAGGATGAAGGAGATTAGGGTTTCGGCGTCCCTAGCATTGTGGAATCAAAAAATTGGACTAGTCCGTGGTCAACCAGACTAGTCCGGACTACCGGACCTCTCCGGACTAGTCTGCAGTGTGCGGACTAGTCCGGGCAACCATGGACTAGTGCGTGATCACCAGAACAGAATTATTTAGCCCAATCATATATATTCGAAGGTGCTTACAAAGAAAATAGTGGAGCAAAACACCCAAATAATCTTGATGAATATGATCAGTAAACATCCAACAATCAAGTTATGACCATAATTCACCAAGATCAAGTAATTGAAATAATTTTTCGGAGAAAATTGAGAGAGATGAGTTTCATAACACATTCAATAGATATTGAAGATGGCATCCAGGTATGCAAGTTTTCAAGCCACGTTCCGAGCATCAAGGATATTTAGTTCATTTTGGAGCTCGCAAAAACGTTTTTCATCAAGTGGCTTGGTAAAGATATCAGCTAGTTGTTTTTCGATGTTAACATGGGAAATGGTCATGTTGCCTTTAATTGAGTGGTCTCTCAATAAAGTGATGTTAGATGTCTATGTGTTTGGTCATAGTGTGCTCAACAGGGTTATGGGCTATTTTAATAGCACTCTCATTATTACAAAGGAGTGGAATACGACTCATATTGTAATTGTAATCCCTTATAGTTTGTCGCATCAAAGGAGTTGTACACAACAATTCCCGGCTGCAACATACTCTTCGGCCGTGGATAAGGCAATGGAGTTTTGTTTCTTGGGGGACCAAGAAACTAGGGATCTACCTAGAAATTGGCATGTACCGGAGGTACTTTTCCTATCTACTTTGCATCCGGCATAATCTGTATCAGAGTATCCAATGAGATTGAACTTGGAACCTTTAGGATACCAATGGTCTAGGTTGGGTGTATGAACTAAATATCGCAAGATTCTTTTTACGACTGTCAAATGACATTCCTTAGGATTGGCTTGAAATCTTGCACACAAACATACACTCAATATAATATCAAACCTAGACGCAATAAGTAAAAAAGGGATCCAATCATGGAGCAATATACCTTTTGATCCACGTTTGGTCCGTCTTCATTGAGATCCAAGTGTCCATTTGTTGCCATGGGAGTCTTTATAGGCTTCACCTTGTCCATTCCAAACATCTTGAGTACCTCTTGAGTATACATGAACGTCCCTTCCTTTTGTTTCCCCACTTGAAATCCCAAGAAATATCTCAATTCTTCCATCATGGACATCTCAAATCTATTTGTCATAATCTTACTAAATTCTTCACAAAAGATTTTTTAGTTGAACCAAATATGATATCATCAACATATATTTGACAGATAAAGAACTCATTGTCAAAATGCTTAGTGAACAATGAATAATCAGTTTTGCCAATCATAAATCCATTTTCAATTAAAAAATCTCTAAGACACTAATACCAAGCTCTAGGAGCTTGTTTGAGGCTGTAGAGAGCCTTACGCAGTTTGAACACATGGTCGGGGAACTCTTGATCTACGAATCCGGGGGGTTTCTCCCCGTACACCTCCTCCTTGATTGGTCCATTGAGGAAGGCGCGTTTCACATCCATTTGATAGAGATTGAAATCATGGTGAGTAGCATATGCAAGTAATATTCTAATTGATTCAAGCCTAGCTACAGGAGCAAAAGTTTCGTCGAAATCCAAACCTTCGACTTGTGAATACCCTTTGGCCACAAGTTGCGCCTTGTTTCTTGTCACCACCCCGTGTTCGTCTTGTTTGTTGCGGAAGACCCATTTAGTGCCGATGATGTTGAACTTGGGCCTTTCAACAGGTTCCCACACCTCGTTCTGTTTGAAGTTGTTCAATTCCTCCTGCATTGCCACCACCCAATCCGGATATTTCAATGCATCTTTAACCATGTGAGGTTCCAAAGAGGATACAAACGAGTAATATTCACAAAAATTAGCAATTCGATATCTAGTGGTTACTCCCTTCTGGATTTCACCGATTATGTTATCGACGGGGTGATCTCTTTGGATGCATTGGTGTACTCTTGGATGTGGCACTTGTGGAATTGAATCTTCATGTTCATCTTCTTCTCCCCCTAGATGGTTGCCCTCATTGATTTGTTGGTCACCTTGATCTTCATGAGGTTGATCTTGTGCAGAAGCTCCCCCTTGATCAATTACCTCCACTTGTGTTTCATCTTCTTCGTTTGCATTTGGAGGTGGTGCTTGTGGTCAAACATCGCCCAACACCATTCTTCTCAATGCTTGACATGGAGCTTCTTCTCTATCTAGCATACATTGATCAACTTTCTCTTCTTGAGAGACGTTAGTTTCATCGAACACTACGTCACGTGCTACTTCAATAAGTATGGAGACCTTGTTGAAGACATGATAGGCGTAAGAGTTCGAATCATAGCCAAGCAAAAAACCTTCATCGTACTTCGAAGCGAACTTTGAAGTCCTTGGCTTCTTGTTCAAGATATAACATTTAGAACCGAAAACTCAAAAATAGGAAATATTAGGCTTGTTACCGTTGAGTAGTTCATATGACGTTTTCTTGAGTAGGTGGTGAAGATAGAGTCGATTTATGGCGTGACAAGCGGTGTTGACCGCTTCAGCACAAAATCGATCTGAAGTCTTGTACTCATCAAGCATTGTCCTCGCCATCTCTATGAAGGTTCGATTTTTCCTTTCGGCTACTCCGTTTTGTTGAGGGGAGTATGGTGCTGAAATTTCATGTTTTATGCCTTCTTCGTCTAGGTACTCCTCAACTTGGGTGTTCTTGAACTCCGTGCCATTGTCACTTCGTATGTTCTTGATCTTCAATGAAAACTCATTTTGGGCACGCTTGAGAAACTTCTTGAGGGTTCCTTGAGTTTCTGTCTTATCATGCAAAAAGAAAACCCACGTGAAGCACGAAAAATCATCAACAATTACTAAATTGTATTTGTTACCGTCGATGCTTATGTAAGCAATTGGACCAAATAGATCCATGTGAAGTAGCTCGAGCGGTCTTGTCATTGTCATGATGTTCTTCGCGGGATGGGGTGCTCCTACTTGCTTCTCGGCTTGGCACGTGCTACAAGGCCCATCTTTCTCAAAAAAAACATCCTTCAAACCTCGGATGGGATCGCCCTTAAGGAGTTTTTAAAGATTCCTCATACCAACATGTGCTAGCCATCTATGCCACAGCCAACCCATGTTGGTCTCTGCAATCATGCATGTGTCAAGTTTGGCTTTATCTTTGTTGAAGTCAACAAGATAAAGCTTCCCCTTTAACATACCCTTGAAAGCAACTGAGTCATCACTCCTTCTAGAGATGGTCACACCCTCATTAGTGAACAAGCAATTATAAACCTTGTCACATAATTGAGATACGGACAGTAGGTTATAATCTAAGGAATCGATATGTAAAACATGAGAAAGAGTGTGTTGAGATGATATTTCAATTTTACTGGTACCGAGCACCCTTCCTTGATTGTTGTCTCCAAAATAGGTGCCTTCGCTTGGATCTTCATTTACTTCATATTCAATGAACATCTGGATCTTCATTTACTTCATATTCAATGAACATCCTTCTTTCTCTGGTCATGTGGTTGGTACATCCACTATCTAGCACCCATTTTGACCCATTGGAGGAATAGGCCTACAAAAACAAGTTACGCCTTGGTTTTAAGTACCTAAGCTTGCTTGGGTCCTTTGAGGTTAGTTACCAGTGATTTGGGCACCCACACATGAAACTTGGTGTTCTCATGGCGTGGCCCAACAGGATTAGCATAAACTCTGCCAAAATTACTTTTCATGAGAACATATGATGCGTCAAAAGTTCAAAACAATAGTTGTTGTTCACATGTGTTAACATGTTTGGACTTATCAACATTATTAGGCTTTCTAGCTTGAGAGGAGTTTCCCTTGACAAAAGCAATGCATTCCTTGTTATTCTTGTGGCTTCTAGCATTTTGCTTTTCACCATAAGAATAGCCAATGCCATATTTGACATTAGGAGGTCTTGTGGCCAAGTATGCACTGCGTGCATACTTGACCTTCACCTTGTCAAATATGCCACTTCGGGAAGGATGCTTGTCCTTTGTCAAGTTCAACTTATCCTTCAAGTTAGTGTAAATTTTAGCACATGAACAAGCAACAGTAGTTTCATTTTTTAGAAGTTGACAAGGTGAGCTTCAAGAGGATGAAGGGTGACATTGCTTCAGTGACTCAACTTGTACCTCAAGGATCTTGTTAACTTTGATTAAGTTAGCAAGTTCATCCCTGATGATTACATTTGAGTCACTTAACTTCAAGCAAGCTTCCTTACTGGAAGCTAACTCAAGCTCTAGTGACTTGCTTCACTCCTTTTCAAGTTCAAGGAGCTTTTTGATCTTAAGATACTCCTCCTTTTGAAGAATGATCATATCTTCTTGGCAATCAACAAGCTCCTCCTTATCAATAACTTTATCAATCAAGAATTTCATTTTTGCAGCAGTTTTCTTATCTAAGCCAACAAACACATCTTCATTATCACTACAAGCATCACTATCGCTAGAGTAAGAATGCTAGGAGGTTTAGTTGTTACCTTTATTTTACCTTCCTTCGCCATTAGACATGTGTCGTTGTCCTTCCTTGTGCCAATAGTTGGGAAGAGGGTGGATTTCTTGGTTGTCTTCTTGATGGCTATGCTAGCCATCTCCTCTTCCTCTTCGGATGAGGACTCATCATTTGTGTCCCACTCTTTTCCTAGATGCGCCTATCCACTTTGCTTTTTCTTCTTGAACATCTTGTTGGGTTGAGGGTTTGTATCCTTGGACTTCTTCTTGTTTTCTTCATAAGGACAATCAACTATAAAGTGGTCATATTCACCACAGTTGTAATAAGCGCGCCTCAACTTTGGTCTTGGTTTGTCTTTGTGTCTTCCTTCATTTGATCTACCACCTTGTCTTCTTTTCATCATTTTCTTAAATTTCTTCATAAAGAGGATCATATCTTCATCTATATCGCTGCTTTCGTCGTCGTTGTCCTCTTCTTGTTGAGCTTCTCGAGCTTCTTTTGACATGGGCTTGCATGTGGACTTCAACGCGACTCCTTTCTTCTTTGCCGAGGTGAGGTCGGCAATCTCTTTGACATGTTTTGCTTGCTTTTCCATCATCTCAAAATTGATATTTTTTCCAAGCAATTCATTCGGGGTCATTTTCTTGTACCCGGGGCTTTCTCTAATCATTGAACATAGAGTCACGTTGTGAGGCATGAAGGCTCTGAGAATTAGCTTCACCACCTCGTGATCATTCCACTTCTTGATTCCATATGATCGAACTTTATTAATGAGAGTCTTCAACCGATTGTACATGTCTTGCGGTGACTCATCTTCTTCTGCGGCGAATCTTCCAAATTCGCCTTGGATCATTTCAATCTTGGCCTCTCGCACATGACGATCGCCTTCATGTGCAGTTTGTAATGTGTCCCATATCTCTTTTGCAATTTCGAGTCCATCTACTTTGGTGAACTCATCTCGACTCAATGATGAAATTATGACAGCCAAAGCTTGAGCGTTCCGATGAATAGCTTGCTCTTGACTTGGTGTGAGCTCTTCATCGTCATCCAGGATATCTATACCTGTACACACTATATGCCACAAGCTGGGGTTAAGTGATATTAATTGCATCTTCATATTTTGCCTCCACATTGAATAATCATTGCCATCAAAGTGTGGCCTTTTCCTAGAGGAATAGACAAGTAATGATTGTTGTTGGAATTCAAACAATCATAGTTAAAAGGATATCGGGAGTAGTCGGTGTGACTACTTCCCTTCTTCTTCTTCTCATCGTCGATCTTTATCTTTCCTTTAGAGAGGGCTTTCTTCCTTAGGTGCACCTTGAGTTCAAGCATCTCCTCATCATCATCATCCTCGAAATCTTGGATGGCGTCGAGGAGCTTCTCCAACTTCTGGGCCTTTTCATCTTCAATTTCACTTGGTTGATGTTTTTGTGCACATCCTTCATGTCTGACATCTTCTCTTCGAGCGATTAGTTTCCTTTTGAAGAGTCCTGCTCTGATACCAATTGAATGTAGCCTAGAGGGGGGGCGGGGGTGAATAGACTTTTTGAACTTTTCGTAAGAACCTGAAACACTTAGCAACCTGATCAAATACAGAGAAATCGGACTAGTCCGGCATATGCGGACTAGATTGATCAAGTTTGATCAGTGATTTCGATCAAAGTACTCTATGCAGCGGAAATTGAGTTACAAATAGAGTGTATTGCTTCAATAAAACTGATGTGGCACAAGTTAACTTTGGATTCAAAGTTTTAATGTAAGTTGAATAAGATTGAGCAAAACCGAGATTTCAATGAATATTAAGAACAAGAGCAAGGGACACAATGATTTTTATCCCGTGGTTCGATTCCACAGGGGAAATCTACATCCACGTTGAGGAGCCCATGAAAGGACCGGGTCTTCTCCAACCCTACCCTCGTCGAATCGCCACGGAGGTCGATTCTCTTCCACTAATCACAAAAAGGGTAAAAATAAACGTATTCAAAGGGCCTTCTCACAGGTTGAGGGCTCCCCAAGATTTACAACTGAAAACACCACCAAACACACTCGAAAAGTATGTAATGAAACAATGGGAGTGTGTGAGATAATCAAACCCAAGATCTAAAGTCGTGAAGAACGTGTCTCTCCTTAGATCTATTATTAATCCTCAAGGATTTTATCTTTCTTGTGTTGGATTGTGTGGAGAGACATGTTTTCTAGGCTCTTGGAAGATGTGACAGCGCAGGGGGTCGAGAGAGATCATAGTTGGGCCGTGCACCCCTATTTATACTAGGGTTTCCAAAGGTTACTGTTAGGGTTTACAAAGTTTGGACTAGTCCGTGGTGGACTCCGGACTAGTTCGGTGTGCGGCATGTGGGAAATCCTAAGTGTCCCGAATTATCGGACTTGTCCGGCCCTTGGTGGACTAGTCTGATTTTGTCTCTGGAGATGTTCGGAAAAGTCCAATGCGGTGAATCCCTTAGTGAATTGAGGATAACTCCTCACTTGGAGGACTTGTTCGATTTAAGTCAGAGAGGTTATCAGACTAGTCCGAATAATATCGGAGTAGTCCGGTGTCGTGAAATTTTGAAGGGTTAAGGACGAGTCTGTGGAATATCGAACTTGACCAATTTTGATCAAAAGGATTATCAGACTAGTCCAGACTTTATCGTACTAGACCGGTGCGGACAAGTACGCACTGGGAGGACATGTCCAATCCTGAACAAAGAGGTCATGGAACTAGTCTGGTGAACATCAGACTAGTCCGGACCTGTGTAAACTTGTGCAATGAGAGTGATTTCTTTTTCTTGAGCTCTTGGGGTGTGTTTCTCCAACACACTCCATACACAAAAAATATTCTATTCATCTTCTTGAGCTCTTTTCAACTTAATTCTTCACTCTCTTTTCTTTTTACGCTTTCTTCATAATTTTATTGAAACCTGCGCTCATCTCAACAATTTTGTTAGGATCTCATTTGTTTGTCATAAATCAACTAAAACCCACAAGGATGCCTAGATGCACATTCAGGCCCTCACATTCTGAACTCATCATAGCTGAAAACTTGGACACAAGATCATGAGAAGCGCAACCAAAGATAATATCATCCACATAAACATTGAACAAATAATGAGTTGTTGCCTTGCTTAAGCACAAAAAGAATTTATCAACCTTGCCCATGGTAAACCTATTTTCAAGTAAGAATGAATTTAATCTATCATACCATGCTCTAGGGTCTTGTTTGAGACCGTATAAGGCTTTGGACAATTTCTAAACATGATTAGGAAAATCCAGATTTTCGAAACCCGTTGGTTGCTTGACATAAACCTCCTCATCTATGTTGCCATTAAGAAAAGCACTTTTAACATTCGTTTGATATAGCTTGAAACCTTTAGATGCAGCAAAAGCTAACAAAATTCTTATGGCTTCTAATCTAGCAACATGAGCAAAAGTTTCATCAAAATCTAGACCTTCAATTTATGTGAAACCTTGAGCAACCAACCTAGCCTTATTCCTAACCACAACCACATACTCACTTTGTTTATTTTTAAACACCCATTTAGTTCCAATTACATTGAGGTGGAGGTACAAGTTTCCAAACATTATTTCTTTCAATTTTTCTAACTCTTCTTGCATGGCAATAATCCAAGATTCATTAGTGAGTGCATGTGATATATCTTTGGGTTCATAAGAAGCAACAAATGCAGAATGGGCGTAAGAGTTGGGGTCGCAAAACCTGGACCGTGTGACTCGTTCGTGCAAGCGCCCAATGATTTGTTGTGGAGTATCACTTTTGAGGATTCGGAGGGGAGTATACACTTCAAAAGCTCCTTGTTCTTCATGTTCATCACAGATCAAAGAATTTGTGGCTTGAGGACGATCTGTACCAGCTGTAGTAGTTGTTGGTGCTTGTTGTGGTGCAACATCAGCAGCGTGATCAACGTCATTTGCTTCTGAATTTTCGGGCAGCAGCACCACTTCTTCGTCTTCTTCGATGAAAATACTCTCCCCTTGTGGATATGGATCTGGACCTGCAATATTAGAGCTAGCACTTGGTCTAGCTTCGTCAAAACAAACCTCACAAGTCTCCACAATTTTATTAGTGTCAAGTAAAAGCACACAATAGTAGCCTCTAGTATGAGATGGATAACCAAGACACATGCCATGAAGAGATCTAGCTTCAAATTTATCAAGATTACCTTATTTATTAACAAAGCATTTACACCCAAAGACCCAAAAGTGTGTGAAACTAGGCCTATGCCCAAACCAAAGTTCATATGGTCTTTTTTCTAGCCTAGCACGCAAGAAAACATGATATAAGACATAACAAGCGGTTGCAATTGCATCAGCCCAAAATTTCCTAGGAGTTTGATATTCATCAAGCATAGTTCTAGCCTTCTCAACTAAGGTTTTGTTCTTTCTTTCCACGACACCATTTTGTTGAGATACATAGGGTGAATAAAATTGATGATCTATTCCATTTTCAGCACAAAAGTTATCAAACGATTGATTTTTAAATCCGGGTTCATTATCACTTCTAATTGCTTTTAAAGATCCTGGGTGATCAATTGATAATCTAAGAAATAAATTTCTAAAGTGAATAAAAGTTTCATTCTTAGATCCCATAAAGTAAACCTAAGAGTATCTAGAACAGTCCTCAACAATCACAAGAACACACCATTTAGCTTCGAAAGATTTAACATGTGAAGGTCCTACGGTGTCAAGGTGCAAAAGTTGACCCGGTTCAGTTGTTATGTTCGTTGTGAGAGGAGCATGTGAACATGCAACCATCATATCATGTCTACAAGAAGAGCACACAATTTCATTGTCCCCTTTAAGCTTAGACAACCCACGTACGCGATCAAGAGCACTAACACGCGTTAAATGATCAAAGCCTACGTGACCAAGTCTACGATGCCAAAAATATAAGTCCTATGAATCATTAGCAACAAGACACCTATGCTTAAAGGATGACATGTCAAAATCAGCTTTAAAAACTCTTCCAAACCAAGACATGTTAAAGTAAGCCCACTGTTTGAATCTACAACCTTGCAGCAATTTTTATTGAAAATAGTTTCAAGATTTTCATCTAGCAATTGTGAAACAGAAAGCAAGTTGTATTTCAAATTTTTAACAAGTGCCACATCTTTCAAAGTGTAGTGATTATTTACTCTAACCGAACCATTAGCAATTATAGGAGTTGAAGAATTATCGACAAAAGTAACATTCTCTACACGTGACACAGAAGAGAAGGAGGAGAACAAATCTTTGTTACTAGTAACGTGGCGTGAGCAACCTGAATCCACAATCCAAATGTTCTCCTTCCTCAAATGTGTAACATACATAGAAGAACAATACGTCGATGACTCAATACTAGAGTTAGTCAAAAGGCATTTAGGAATCCAGTACTGAGTCACACGACGTGCATCAGGAAAAACACGTGAAAGTCGAGACACAACAGCAGGTTTATGAGCCAAAGTTTGAGGATTTTTGTACCCAACTACTTACTTATGATGTGTTACATGGGTAGCACGAAAAAATGTAGTTTGGCAAAAAACTTTGCATATTTTTTACTCATAACAGCAGATTGCATGTTCTTGATATTTGGTTTAGCATGTGCAGCAAATGTTGCATGAGAGTTATGAGATCTAGCTTGCATTCTTTCCCTTTTTTGTTTTTAGCTAGTCTGTAACAAAAATCTATGACATGACCATCTCTACCACAGTAGGTACAATGAAATTTATCTTTGTGTTCGTGTCTAGATGAGCAAGCAACATGTTTATTGGAATCTGAATGAGACAGCACCCCTCCAGATTTGAAAACCACTTCTTTTTATTTATGATATATTTGAATCAAACCACTTCCTAATTACATTACAATTTTAGGTGGATGTTCTTTAGCATGAGCATGAGAATCAAAACCTAAACAATTGTTATCATTGCAAGACTTGGAAGAATTCAACAGCAAGTTTAGGTTCTTATTTGCATTACAAAACTGATCTAATGTCCTATGCATGTCATCAAGTTTATTGGACATATCAAGGCAATTTTCACATGAAGTTTTTCCTTTAAATTTGTAATTAGTACAAGTTTTTACTTCATGAGCACGTAAAGCATTGTTCAAAATGTAAATTTCATTCATATCATCATGTAGTTTCTTATCTAGATCATCACAAGTAGAACAATGCAAATCAATTGTAGAACAGCGAGCATCTTTCAAGTTTTTATCATTAAGTGCAGCAAGCTCTCTGTTCTTTTCAATTTCTAACTCAAGTTTATCAAGTGTGTAGGTGTGTGCACTTCTTAGAGAGGACAATTGTTCATATATTAAATCACATGAGGAACAAGAATCATCACTAGGAATCAAAGATTTCAAACAATTAATTTTGGATTCTAGTGACTCAATTAACAGCATTGTCCCTAAGGTTTTTGACCTTTCTCTTAACTATAACAGTGGCACGAGAAATAGCATCACACATTTCTTCGCAAATAGGACATACCTCTTCATTTTAACTATTGTGTTCTGCCTCCTCCATACTTGATCTTGACTTGCCCGTCATGAAGCACAAGTTTGCCAAATCATCTTTATCTTCATCACTTCCGATGTCCACATCGCTCGAGCCAAGTTCTGGAAGTGCGGAGATAAAGCTATTCACCAATTGGCATCCTGTAAAACCCTTCTTTTTCTTCTTGTTGTTTACAGAGGAGTGCTTCGTCCTTGTTTGCCATCATGGGAAGTAGTACCTTAAAGGTTAGGGCAATCCATGCGAAAATATCTTGTCTTACCCCATTCGAAGCAGCGTTGAGGTCTGGAACTCCCTCTCCTTCTAGTTCTCTTATTTTGCAATGCTTTTGAGAACCAAGTAGAGATGAGTGCAAGTTCTTCCTCTGAAAACTCTTCAATCTGTTCAAGGGTTACAGAGGACAACAAAGTAAGTGTTCCACAAGATGAAGATTGGCCGGAGCTAGGCATGTCACGTCGAGAAACAAATGCAAGAGACTTGCTGGGGTTCTTACGTGAGATTATGTCAATTTCATGAGTTTTCAATTTAGAATATAGAACATTTAAAGTAAGTGTACTCATGGCAGTAGATTCACGAATAGATGTGACTTTCATCTCCCAAATTGACATGTGTCTAATGCACTTATTAATTGCCTAGCATTCTCAGCATCTGAAAAATTAACATTGATGCTACACAAGTTGCTAAATTTTTTATTAAAGCGAGCAAAGAGGTCGTCGATGGACTCACCTGGTTGCATCTCAAAGTGCATGTACTCCTTTTTGAACATATCTTGCCTTACGTCCTTGATCGTGTTGGATCCTTCGTGGTAATTACATAGAGCTTTCCAAACATCAGACGCGGATCGGAGGTGAGCAACACGGTCGAAGTCACTTTGAGTTAGTCATTGTTTGATCATGTTCCAAGGCTTGTTGTTTTTGTCGATATCTCTCAGATTTGTAGCTGTACTTCATAAGGCTTATACACTTTTTCCCATATTGCGAAGCCCTGAGCCTAGATGAAGGCTTCCATACGTGCCCTCCAAACCTGAAAATCAATACCACTAAACACACAAGGTTTTGCAGAGTATTTCTCCATGATGATTAGTCAAAGACACGTGCAAATCACAAAGTTTAGAGAATTGTGGATCTAATACCAATTGTAGGATCGGACAACATGTGAAAAGCTACCAGAGGGGGGTGAATGGTAGATTCAAACTTTTTCAGTGGAAGCAATGAAAACCCCTCAGCAGAAAATCGATCTGTTAAGAAAACGTGTGTGCAACTATTCTAAACGTGATAAATCATGACAAAACCAGTATAGATTGTGAAGAATCAAGTGAAAAAGACACGACAATAAGAGTAACAGAAAACAGTCGAGAAGAACTCAAGTTACGATTGAAGGATCAAACAAAGGTCAATCTGTTCGAACCGAGAAAAATCAGATCTGCAACACTACAAAGAAACTCGTGTAGATAAGAACCCACAAATCCAATGATCGTGAAATTTTCATAGATTATAGACAATCAAGTTTTTAAGACAACCAAAAAAGAATCAGATCAATTGGATCTGTAAAACTCGAGTTATGATAAAACCACCAAAGTAAGATAGTGATGTGCAGAAACTCGACAAGAAAAACTTGTCTGAAACAAGTCGGACGAATAAGGCACAAAATTTCCTTTGAACTACAATCTTTGTTCAATATAACACAGGAGGAACAGCCCAAAATCCATCTCTCATGAGCTCTGGCCTCCCTTTCTTATATAACCAGCCCTTAGGCCAACCCAATCCTAACTAGGACTCGTATACTACTCAGTTTTCACCGAAACTTTCCGTAACCGCTCAAGACTCTTCTATACGAAGATAGAAGCAATCTTAAGACTTCCAAACACCTTAGGAACATATCCCACAGTTCTAAAAACAACTCAACTTCGTGACCCACATGAAACCCTATCATAACCAACTCAAATCTAACCAGACCTTGAGATGAAGCTTACCAAAGCAAGCAGGACCTAGCGCCGGAGCTTACCAAAACTAGTCGGACGTAGCACTAGAGCTTACCAAAGCTAGTCGGACCTAGCTACAACAAGTCGGCCCTAACCAAAATAAGTCAGACCTAGCTAAAATAAGTCGGACCTAGACAAATAAGTCGGACCTAGCCAAAGCAAGTTGGACCTTACGTCGGACCTTGCTGGAGCTACCCAAAATAAGCCGGACCTATCGTCGGACTTTGCAGGAGCTCGGACCTAGAGTCAGACCTTGTTAAAAAGGTGTTTTGGCAGTATTCAAAACTTTTATTGTCATAGCCAATGTATTGAGCACACATAGGTCTCACAAAAATCAAGATGGTGGCAATGATCAATGGGGAGACAAAGAAGAAGTTGACTCATGACCTCAAGTGCCACACCCAAGAGTTCATCAAAGCATTCAACGGGATCACCCCAGTCACGACATACTTGGAGACATCTCCAAGGGAGTAACAACTCATTCTTGTATGGTAAATTTTTGTGCACAATACTCTTTTGTGTCCTCTTTGGAACCTTTCAATGTAACAGAAGCAATACGAGATCTGGATTGGGTGATGGCCATGCAAGAGGAGTTGAACAACTTCAAGAGAAATCAAGTGTGGGAGCTCGTGAGGAGACCCAATGCCAATGTTATAGGCACCAAGTGGGTCTTTTGCAATAAGCAAGACAAACACGAGATGGTGACAAGGAACAAAGCACAAATTGTTGCTAAAGGATATGCACAAGTCAAAGGCTTGGATTTCGATAAATGTTTGATCCCGTAGCTAGGCTTGAGTCAAATCATATTTTCTATAGCCTATGATACTCACCATGATTTCACGCTTTACCAAATGGATGTGAAGACTGCTTTCCTCAATGGTGCAATCAAGGAGGAAGTTTACGTGGAGCAACCACTCGGGTTTGAAGATCAAGGGTACCCTAACCATGTATTCAAATTGCATAAGGATCTCTACAGCCTCATGCAAGCTCCTAGAGCTTGGTATGAGTGCCTTAGAGATTTTCTTATTAAAGTGGTTTTAGGATTGGAAAAAATATACTCTCTTTATTAAAAATGTTGATGAGATCTCTTTGTGAGCCAAATATATGTCAATAACATTATATTTTGTTCAACTAACAAGTCTTTTTGTGATGAGTTTAGCAAGATAATGACCGAAAGGTTTGAAATGTCCATGATGGGGGAGTTAAAGTTCTTCCTAGGTTTCCAAGTCAAGCAACTCAAAAAAGGCATTCATAACAAATGAAGCACACACAAGACATACACAAGAAGTTTGACATGGACAAGACCAAACCCATCAAGACGCCGATGGAAACAAATGGACACCTCGACCTCAACGAAGTTGGACCAAGCATGGATCAAAAGGTATATCACTCCATTATTGGCTCATTGCTTTATCTTTATGCATCTAGGCCCGATGTTATGCTTACTGTGTGTCTGTGTGCAATACTTCAAGCCCCACCGACGGAGTGTCATTTGACTATTGTTAAGATAACCTTGCGATATTTAGTTCATACACCAAACCTCGGGCTATGGCTTTCTAAAGGGTCAAAGTTTAATCTGATCAGATATTTTGATGTGGATTACGCCGGGTGTAAGGTAGGGAGAAAGAGTACCTCCGAGACTTGCCAATTTGTGGGTAGGTTCCTTATGTCATAGTCATCCAAGAAACAAAACTCCATAGCCTTATCCACAGCCAAAGCGGAATATGTCGCAGCCGGAAATTGTTGTGCACAACTTCTTTGGATGCGACAAACTCTAAGGGGCTATGATCTCAATATGAACCATATTCCACTCCTATGCAACGATGAGAATGCCACCAAGATTGCCCATAATCCTATTGAATATTCTAGGACCGAACACATAGACATCTGGCACCATTCTTGAGAGACCATTAGATAAAGGGGGATATAGTCATTTCACATGTTAGAATCGAAAAACAACTAGCCGATCACCAATTCACTAGATGAAAAATTCTTTCGTGAATTTAGGAATAAGCTAGACATCCTAGATTCTCAAAATGTGGCTTGAAGTGTTGCACATCTGATTGCTATTAGTCTAGGATCTTCACAAACTTCCATGCTTGCGAAAACTCAACCCCCTCAAATTTCTCTCAAATTACATTACCTTGTTGTGTCTTGGTGGTTTCTGATCATTGCTTGATTGACTGATTGCTTTTCTGACCATGTCTATCAATGAAAATTAGTCCATATGGATCAATCTTAGCAAATACTCAATATATACAAGACAATGCCATCTAGGACCGGACTAGTCCACCCATTGGGCCGAACAAGTCTGGGCTCCTAGACTAGTCCGAGTAGATGCAGATAAGTCCACGATGCACTAGTGCACCACAAGCATGGACTAGTCCGGTCTTCTGAGAGGTCCAGACCTGGTCTAATGCACCAGACTAGTTCGAACCCTGTCCTAGACTAGTCCGGCCTCTACGAACATAACCAGTGTTGGTATTTCTTACGAAAACAGAATAATCCACAAGCGCAGGAAAATACCATTATAGCACTTACCATTAAAGTGTATTCCCAATGGTATCGAATCTAAGGAACGTGTGTGAGAATTTCTAGCTTGGTCTCCCAAGAGCATGCAGTTTGTTTGGTAGGTAAGGATTTGAGAGGAATTCATTGGTTTGAATTCTAGGCCACATTAGTTTACAGTAGCTACTTGCTACAAGCATAGGTTTACTCTTGGCAAAACCAAGACGATTCCCGCCACTAGCCTATGGCCTTGTTTGATTTCACTTTTTTCAGTCTTGATTATCTATTGATCATACTATTCTAATAAGCTGCAATCTGGCTAATCTGCTTACTCGAGGGAGTGGGGTTTTTTGGTAAAACTGATTATTTCTATGGGTTATTTCTATGTTTTCTATCAAAAGACCAGTATACCCCCTAATCCTATTGACAACTTATTTCCATTTTTTAATATCCTTTAGATCATACTAGTACTGTATCATGATCTTGAATGATTTAATCAAATATCATGTACGTAGATCTGCATCGCACACATGCTGACGCATAAAAAAGGGTTGGAGTGTCAACTGATGAAACCGTAGCATTTAAGAAAAAAAAACAAAACAAGAACAATTTTATTTTCGATCAGAACCACTTGGATATACAATCCAGGAAGCCACGTAGCACCATCCCTGATGCTTCCAGCGGTTCTTCAACTCATGTACCAACTAAGGTCGCACCCTAGATGCTTCCAGTGGTTCGTCAACTCATGCACCAACTAAGGTCGGCGAAGGATAATGAACAGACATGGGCGACAGAGCGGGGGAGCCTGACCAGACAGCCATGCGCTCCTTGCCATGCATGAGCAGGAGCGGGGTCCACGCAGCGTGGCAGAGGAGGAGGATGAGACGGGAGATGGGCGGGGCAAGGTGGGCAGCGTGGTGGAGGTCAGGAGGTGCAGGAGCATTGGGATCTGAGGAGGGGAGGAGCATGGCTTGAGGCGATGGTGGCTAAGCTCTAGGACCGTGTCAGGGTGGGCAACGCTCGCTCGACTTTCGTCTGCGACACGGGAGGGGGTGGCGGTACGCCGATATGCAAGAGGAGTGGGCGACGGAGAACGAAGGACACATGTGTATCGGGGGAAATGCACTCCGTGTTACAAAGTCGCGAGGGTTGAGCCATGATTCAAAAACGCAAGTGTGCAGTTCATTTCTGGCTTAAGCGGTTAATCGGCTCATTAACTAATCGCGATTTGATTAATGCATTTGGGTGAAATTATTGCTTTTTTCATTGATAAGCTGCTTTTAAGCGGAAACAAACAGACCCTATGGTACAGCCGAACGTGGAGGATTACTAAGGACAAATAGAGATGTCAGCACCCACTGTCTACCTCTTCAATCTGTGGGTCTATGAGATATCCACTGATGAATACGAACTTAAGCACCACGCTTAAGTTCTAATTCACAACTCTAATCATTTCGAATGCAAAGCTACGATTAGAGCCTCTAATAAACTAAAGCAGTGAACCCATATGAAACTACTAAAGCAAACTACAATGGAATAGAAATTAAACTTGTATTGAATTCACGAAAATTTCTTACTCGATTCCGGCAGAACATCCATAGAGGTACAAGTGTGGAAGGACTTGACAAGCCCAAGCATCCTCCTCCTAGCTCCTCCTCACTCTCCTTCTACTTGGCTGGCCACTTGGGAAGCTCTAAATTTTATGAGTGGAGTACTATTATGAAACTTGTGGTGTTTGTGAAGTGAGGGAGTGAGGGGATATTTATAAACGAGTTCAGTCGGTTTGTTGCCACAATTAGCGCACAAATCAGTCGTTACTGCCATCTGGGAGCCACACGAGGGTGACACACGTCGATTGACCATGTTTGGCACCAGGACTGAGTCAACCGAGCAAGGGGGTCGGCCGACTTGGTCCTGCACCCCCCTCCCCCTTGGCTGTGCTTTCTTGAGGTGCCTGACAGGTGGACCTAGATCCCCTTCCAGTGTGAATCGACGTTGGATCCCCTCGGATACGCTGGAGAATGTGTCCATGGATCCATGTGAAGCCACGTTTCATCACCTAATTGGTCGAATGGTGACTTTTTGGATTGCTCCCTGCATTCTTTGGTATTTTGGGGCTTAATTCACTTGCATGCAAATAGACACTAACACTTGTGGAATTTGTTAGTATTAACTGCTACCAATATGTCGTGTTCTCAATTTTATAATCTTTATGCGTTGAATTGACGGTTAAATTTGGCATTTAAGGACCATCAACAAACTCTCCCACACTTAGTCTTTTGCCCATCCTCGAGTGAAGGCAATAAAAACTAAGTACTAAGATAAAATTATGATTTGAATATGAAAGGAGTATACAAAATATTTCAATTCATACCTTTGGTTATGAACCCTTTGTGGTGTGGCTACCACATCGTCTTGGGCGTTTGAGAGGTAGAATGGTTGAATGCATCTCACTCGGACTTCCTCCTGCTTAAATAACTTTGAAAATTGCTATATTTCTAATGTCAAAAGTATAATGCGTTTTCCCTCTCCATTGGATCCTCTCAAGTCACTCAAAAGTGTTTGAATCCTCATCTTGACATGGTGTTGCCACTTTTGTCCCTACAACTAAGTATTGCTTTTTGTGGAGCTTGGTAGGCGTAAAGAGTAGCATACTTGCACCTCATATATTATTAAGTTAAAAACGAGGTCCATATGATAAGACGATGCAATAAAAACCAATGACTAAGGAAATTCTTGTGCACATACTGTGGGTGATGGATGATGGATGACTAATGGTGATGATAACTCCCATGTGATCACTCTCTTTTTGTGCAAGGAAGCATGGCTACTTATTGGCTCTTTTTTGAATTCTTTTTGAGAGCTCTTATAGACATGCCTTCTACTCCTTTTTATGCATCTTTTTAATGAGAGGGGATTTTGCGATAATTCCATGGAGTATCTTATGATGGTGGATGGACGAAAAACATGGAATATGGTGGAGTGCACAAGAAGTCCCTAATCAAAGATTTCATGCAACTCACTCGATAGGGTCAAGAGTTTGACAAAGTTCAATGAAAATGCAAAGTGACATATGCATGTGGTTTTCAATAAATGTATAATATGTCCTTGGTGGGTATTTATATTCCAATGAGAGAGGAAGGCAAAACCTTAAAACTTCAAAATTGTGCAAAATTCAAAATCAGTTTGAAGCAAGGATGTTTTTGTCCATGGTTTTATTTTACTCACCATATCACACCAATCAAAAACTTAGATGACATGTTGTACTAATTTAATGATATGGGTCCAGAACATGGTAGTGAAATCAAAATACAAGATATTCTAATCTCGCATTTAAGCAATTTGCATTGTTTATTTTAATTGAGGTTATTTTAAATTGATTTTATCATCAATGCATCAAAAATTCCAACTCAATTTGCAGTGAGTCATACAGAGCAGGGGATAGGAGATCCAAACTGACGTTGTGTAGCGAAACGAGCTCGAGAGGGGCCACCAATAGGTCGGCCGAGCCCTGGCTAGCTCCTTTGGTGCCCAACTTCGTTGATCGTATCGTGTGTTTGTTGGCGACATGTTTTTGGATGAAACATGTAATTTGTACACCACAAAATTGTGAAGGGACTCCTCCCCCACACTTGTTTCCTGTAATCTTTATTGGACACAATGCAATGATCAAACGAAGGGAACTTCACCGATGTTAGCTGAATTGATAAGTTCTATTGAACTCAAAATGGGGGTGCTTGAATGAAAATTTAAATTGAAAAACTAGCACGCCAATATAAAAGATAGGACTTGAGTGAGGTGGAAATTAGAAGGATGTTGTAGCACCGAGGGATTGGTAGGATTCAATGGGCCATATGAATGACTTTTCTAATGGGCCCACTTATTGGACTTTGGGGATTCAAGTGGAATTTGGAAAAAAGGTGTGAAAGTTGATTAAATTTGTCACGTCAACTTCCTTTTCCAAATCCTTGTAGGATTCTAAGAAGATTTTGAGATGGTGTCCATTCGCCTTAAAAAGATGGCCTTCATCATCTTGGAGTGTGATGGATTCATGAGATGAAGTTTCTATCACAGTAAATGGTCCTTCCCATTTACTTCATAATTTCCCATGTCCAAAGAGTTTTACCCTGGAGTTAAATAGAAGGACTTTATCCCCAGGCTTAAACTCCTTTGACGTATTCAGTTTGTCATGCCATCTTATAGTTCTTTCCTTGTAGATTTTGGCACTATGGTATGCCTTATCCGTCAATTCTTCAAGTTCGGAGATTTGCCTCAAACTATTCTTCCTAACCTCATTAAGATCCATGTTCCACCGTTTTATGGCCCAATGAGCTCTGTGTTCCAACTCTATAGGAAGATGACAAGTCTTCCCATAGACAAGTTGGAATGGAGACATGCCAATGAGTGTCTTGTAGGCAGTTCGGTATGCCCAGAATGCATCGAGTAGTTTATGCTTCCAACCCATTCCCATTTCCAAGAAGGTCTTTTGCAGAATGTTTTTGGTCTATTTATTGGATGTTTCTGGCTGGTCGCTTCTTTGTGGGTGGTAGGGAGTAGCAATGTATGCTAAACTCCAAGCTCTCTCAGAAAGCTCCAGAAGGTTGTGAGATCTATGTGTGTTGAATACATTGGAAATTAGAATAAAAGTGAAGGTTTATGTTAAAAAAATTTAGCCGATACACCATGATACACCCCGATACACACTGTTCAAAATTTTCAATTTGTTTTTGGGAGTAACGTTACCCTCGATGGTTTTGGACTGTCCAAACTTTTTCTCATGTGAGTTGCACGTGTTTTACGCTTCGGACTATCCGAGCTTTCACTCACATGAGCTGCACGTGAGTCGACTTGGTGGGAGTGTTTTATGGAATAACATTTACTCTTTACTTGGTTAGGACTGTCTGAACTTTCCAACACATGATTTGCACGTGAATTTGGGATTGGAATGTCTTATATTTTGCCTGTACATTGAAGCGCCGCTTTTGGTCAATTTGATAATTTTATTTGCTGAAATAATTGTGCTATGGATCTGTTTTAAACTTGCAATGTTTCAAACTTACTTTTTGGCTTATTAATTGTCTGCTTAGTATTCTCTTACTAATTTTTTGATGTGTTATGGCTGATTATGGTGGTTAAATATTGCTATGGTTTTCAACATGTGAGGTGCTCACGTAAGGTGTTGTGTTTTTCAGACTAACGAGAGTCAAGTCGAGGACTTGAGCTCGCAAAGATTGGTTGTTTGTTCATGTGCATGTGATGCTTGAGTTCAAGACATGGAAGGTGACGGGATCCATCAAACTAGTCTTAGGGAGAACATGAGGTTCACAAACAAGTTTGGGAGGTATTGTGGTTGAGTTGATCGGGATGTCACACAACATGTTTGGGTCAAGAACAATGCATATGAAGGTAGTGTGGACGTCGTTGGAAAGTGTTTGCACATATGCAAGGGGTGCGTGGATGTGGCTACATTGTTCCTGGGCGTGATGAAGAGAAGTGGACGGGAAGATATGACCAGAGAGGTCCAACCGGCTGGATTATGCCTCAGGCTATGCTGAGGTGGTTATGGTTCATTTGTGGAAAGTTTCGACTTTGTTTTGGTTAGATTTCTTGTGGGTCACAAAGTTGATTTGTTTTAGGAATGTTTAGGAAGTTCGTAATGTGTTTGGAAGTCTTAAGATTGCTTCTATCTACGTATAGAAGAGTCTTGAGCAGATATGAAAAGTTTCGGTTGAAACTGAGTATGATTAGAGTCCTAGTTTGGATTGGGTTGGCCTTAGGGCTAGTTATATAAGAAAGGAGGCCAAGCCGCATTGTACGACAACTTTGGTCTGTTCCTCTTGTGTTTTATTGAATAAATATCATAATTTTATAGGAGCTTTTGCGCCTTGTTCGTCCAACCTATTTCAGACAAGTTTTTCTCGTCAAAGTTTCTGGACAGACCGACATTGCTTCAGTATTTTGATCATAACTCGTGTTTTACTAATCCAATTAACGTGATTCTTTTTGGGTTTTCTTCACAACTTGATTCTATATCATATTTAAAAATTTCACAGTCATTGGATTTGTGATTGTTTATCAACACGAGTTTCTTTGTAACATTGCAGAACTGTTCTTAACTCGGGTAGAACAGATTGACCTTTGTGTAGTCTTTTGATCATAACTCAAATTCTACTTAGTGTTTTCATGTGAGTCTTGTTTCATTGGTACCATAACTTGATTCTCTACAATCTATACCTGTTTTATCATGGTTGAACATGTTGAAAACAGTTGCACACGCGATTTCTTTATCAGATCGAGTTTCTGCGGAGGGGTTTTCATAGCTTCTGCTTAGAAATTTTTTAAATCTACCATTCACCCCCCTCTAGTAGCTTTTCACATGCTGTTTGATCCTACAAAGGTCTTATCGATGAAATGAGACCCTGAATCACAGTTCAGGCAATGCTAAGCCGTGGGAAAATGATCTCATGGAACATTTTCCTAGCTTGCCTGAAGTCGGCATTTTTTTAAGGCAATGCCTCTACCCATTTTGACACATAATCGACGGCCACCAAAATATACTCGCGATCATGGGACTTTGTAAAGGGTCCCATGAATTCAATACCACACACATCGAATAATTCAACTTGGAGATTATATGTGGGGGCATGGCATTACGAGCAGTGATTCCTCCATTCTTCTGGCATTTCCAACATCAGCGAATGATTCCTTGGTATCTTCATACATGGAAGGCCAATAAAATACACTTTGCCAACTTTTTCCCTGAGTATGATAAACACTGTAATGGCCTCCATAGGGGCCAGCATGGCATTTTTCAATAATTTTGATGCCTTCAATTGTTGGAACACACCTTCTAAGAAGGCCATCGGCACGTACATAATAGAGATATGGGTCGTCCCACAGGTGTCTACGATTCTCATAGATGAGCTTCTTTTTTGTTTCCCCTGGCGTAGTACCCCATGACCATGAAGTTCAGGATATACGCGTACCAAGGGTGAGAGTCGGTCACCTTGAGCAACATGTCATCACGTAGGAAGTCATTAATGGGTATGTCCATGTGTTGTGTGACTTCCATACGTGAGAGATGATCCGCAACGGGATTCTCCACTCCCTTCTTATCCTTAATCTCCCAATCAAATTTTTGCAGTAGGAGAATCCATCAAATGAGCCATGGTTTAGCGTCCCTTTTGGTGAGAAAGAATTTCACGGCTGCAGGTCTGTGTAGACTATGACCTTGGCTCCAACCAAATATGATCTAAACTTATTGATAGCGAAGACTAGTGCGAAGAGTTTTTTTTCATAGTGGAATTATTGAGTTGTGCTCTTGTTAGAGTCTTGCTAGCGTAGGCTATGGTGTGATGTTTTTATCTTTGGTTTGGCCTAAGACCGCACCAACAGGAAAATCGCTGACATCACACATGATTTTGAATGAAAGCGTCCAATCAGGGGGTTGGATGATTGGAGTCGAGACAAGTGCCTTTTTGAGTGTATCAAAGGATTTAAGGCACTCCTCATCGAAATCAAAGGGAGCATCCTTAGATAATAGGTTTGTGAGGGGTCTAGCAATTTTGGAGAAATCCTTGAAAAACTCGACGGTAGAACCCTGCATGACCTAAAAAGCTGCAGATTTCCCTTGTGTTGACAAGAAGTGGAAGTTGCTCAATAACTTCAATTTTTGCTCTGTCCACCTCTACCCCCCTCTCGAACACTAGGTGTCCGAGAACGATGCCTACACAAACCATAAAGTGGCACTTTTCCCAATTAAGCACAAGGTCGTTTGCTTTGCATCTTTGTAAGACCTTGTCTAAATTTTCTATACAATGATTGAATGTTTTTCTATAGACGGAGAAACCGTCCATGAAAACTTCCATGATTTCCTCAATCATGTTGAAAAAGAAAGACATCATGCACCTTCAAAAAGAGGCGGGTGCATTACACAGTCCAGAAGACATTAGCTGGTAGGCGTATGTTCTATATGGACATGTGAATGTGGTCTTACATTGGTCATCGGGATGGATGGGAATTTGATGATATCCCAAATATCCATCCATGACAAAAAATAAGGTATGTTTTCCCAACTGTTCCAACATCTCATCGATGAAGGGCAGTGGAAAATGATCCTTCCTAGTTGCCATGTTGAGTTTTCAGTTTAATATGCATATCCTCCATCCCATGACAGTTCGTTGAGGAATTAATTCGCTCTTCTTATTTTGAACGATTGTGATTCCTCCTATTTTTGGCACTACTAGGACTAGATTGACCCACTCATGGTGTGGTACGGGATAAATAATCCCGGCATGAAGGAGTTTCAAGACCTTCTTCTTGACAACCACACGCATCACATTATTTAACCACCGTTGAGGCTCCCGTGAGGGGGTACTCTTGGGGTCAATGGGAATGCGATGGGTGCAAAGAGCAGGGCTAATGCCCTTGAAGTCATGGAATTAGTAGCCAAAAACAATTATGATTTTCTAAAATGGCTATGAGTCTGAGTGTTTTCTCGTCTGAAAGCATTTCACCAGTGATGATAGGGGCTTCCAAATCTCCTTTAGAAAAGCATAGCATAGATCTAGAGGTAAGATTTTGAGCTCAATAGGATGTTTGGGTCTGCCCTCTTATTTTGGTATTCAAATATCTCCTAAAGTTCATCCTCTTCTTGGATGAAATCTTCTTCTCCTTCCACTTCAGGAGGTTCCAAGTAATTAAGAGTCCTAGCCTCCTCAAGGAGTTGTGAGACCTATGTGTTGTACATTGGCAATTATGTTTAAAGTGAGTGTTTACATGCAAAGTTTTAAGTATATTTGAGAAACCCACTTTGGATTGTTCTAACTTTTTGGAATTTGCTTCGGAGTGTCCGAACTATTCTTGTGTATTACATAGCGGCTGTTTTGGAATGTCCGAAATTTCTACATGCTGAAATAATCGTGCAGCTGTTATAATTTTAAATTGCAATGTTAAAAACTTGCTTTACATTTATGGGATGTTTTCTTAGAATTCATTTGCTAAGTTTTTGGTTTGTTTTGGCTGACCATGGTGGATATTATCTTGCTGCATTTTGCAACATGCTTATGTGAGGTGCCAACATAAGGTGTTGTGGTTATTGGACTAATGTGAGTCAAGTCAAGGACTCGTGCTCGAAAGAATTGGTTGTTTGTTCATGTGCAGGTGTTTCTTGAGGTCAAGACATGGCTGGTGACGGGACCTATTGAACTAGTCTTAGAAAGAAGATGAGGTTCAACAACCAAGTTCGGGAGGAATTGTGGTTGTGTTGATCAGGAGGCCACGTAGCATGTTTGGGTCAAGAACAATGCATATGAAGGTATCGTAAACATTGTTGGAATATGTTTGCATGTGTTTAAGGGGTGCATGGATGTGGCAACATTGTTCCAAGACGTGGTGAAGAGATATGGACATGAAGATATGGCCCGAAAGGTCCAATCGGTTGGATTATGCCTTAGGCTGCGGCTGAGGTGGTTATGGTTCGTTCCTGAAAGGCTTCGACTTAGTTTTGGTTATATTTCATGGTGAGCACGAAGTTGAGTTGTTCAGGAATGTTTTGGACGTTCCTAAAGTGTTTGAAAGTCTTAAGATTGCTTCTATCTGCGTATGGAAGAGTCTTATGCATTATATAAAGTTTCAGTTAAACTGAGTAGGATTATAGAGTCCTAGTTAGGATTGGGTTGGCCTAAGGGCTGGTAATATAAGAAAGTGATACTAGAGCTCATGGTGAGACGACATTGGGGCTGTTCCTCCTGTGTTTTGATCAATAAAATTTATAGTTTATAGGAGCTTTTGTGACCTATTCGTCCAACTTGTTTTTGGCAAGTTTTTCTTGTCGAGTTGTTGGACAGCCAGACATTGCATCGGTGTTTCAATCATAAATTGCATTTTACTTATCCAATTGACGTGATTCTTTTTGTGTTGTCTCACAACTTGATGCTCTACCATATGTGAAAATTTCAACGTCAATAGATTTGTGATTTTTTGCAACACCCTCATTTTCATGCATAATGCATTTCATGCAACCTCATACATGTTTAGCATAAAGCAACCTTAAAAGGAACCCAATTAAAATGAATTCGGGGCTCAACAATTTAAGTCTGTCAGGGTGCGGACTTGTCCGGCCCCAACCCCGGACTAGTCCGATGTCCCTTTCCTGTTTCATAAAATTCAGATTCTTCAGAACTCCAGAATTGTCCGGCACATTGGACGGACTACACTACAAGAAATGTGTAATAGGACGTCAGGGATATTAGAGGCGTCAATGCTGATGCATTTAAATCTCTTAACCGTCGGTTTAGGAAACCAACGCATATAATATATGGCTGTCGGTTGCTCAGAGCGAACCGACATCCTTAAGTTATAGCCGTCGGCCGCCCAGGATCAATCCATGGTCATAATACATACGTCGGGTGTTTTGCAGGAACCGAAAGCTTTACTAAAGCCGTCGACCAGGAAACCAACGTTCATAAGTGGGCCCCACCACCTCGCGCCTGTGTGTCTCCATCTCGCGTGCGCCAACCCAATTCACCTCCATCCATCGATCTCATGCGCCAGTCGTGTCCCCGCGCTCATGCTGCCGCCAAGAGCGGTGCCGCTACTCCCCGCTGCCTCTCCCTACGCACGCCGCCGACAAGAGCGCTGCCACTAGTCCCTACTGCCGGTCGCGCTACCCTTGTCCCCACCATCGGGCTGTGTCAGCCCTCTTCGGATCCACCGGTGCCCCTCGATCTAGTACTGATCGTTCCACCAGCCGCGCCGTCCCTACTCCCTGCCACCGACCGAGCTGCGTCGCCCATCTCCTTGCTGCTGGCCCTGCTGTTGGCCGCACCCCTCCAAAATAAGCCCCTTCTCCACATCTAATAACTTGTCCGGTCAAGGTAAAATGCTTCGAAATCATGGTGCTAGTGAACTGTTGTGACTGTTGATTAACTTATTATGTTTGAATGTTTAGTTTAAATATTATATCACATACCATCTATGCAAATTTGAATGTTTAGTTTAAATGTTAGTTTGAAGATTTTGTATGTTGATTAACATATTTTGTATGTTATATTGTTTAGTTTGAATGTTGATTTACTTAATATGTTTGAATGTTTAGTTTAAATATTATATCTTATACCATCTATGAAAATTTGAATGTTCAGGTTGAATGCTTCGTTTGAAAATTTTGTATGTTGATTAACATATTATGGCCTACGTTTGTGTGAGTGCACGGTATACTCTAACTCAACATGAAACGCATTAATGTGTTCGTGTCGTAAGAGATGATTGTAGTCGTAACGTACGCGTGAAGACAATAACATTGGTGTATGGCATCAAGACAAGCGTGGACGATAGACCTGGACTTGGAACTTTAAACTTTGACCAACTTTCCCCCTCTGTCTTGTTCTTTCCTCTCTCGTAAATGATTGAAAAATGGAAATAAGCAACTTAACCTATAGAATTTGCGTTTCACATGCTGTTGGCATGTGAGACGTGCAGGTTCGAAATTGTCCCTTTTTGAACAGCCTGAGAGTGACTGAGAAGGCGTGGCTTGTGACAACATGTGAGTCTGGATCTGGATGAGATTTTGACGGCATAACCCTGTTGTTCTCTATTGCACCATTTTCATGCATGTAGTGGAGAATAGCGGGGTTATGGTGCCAAAATTTTGTTTGGATCCGGACCACGTGCCTCGTCATGAGCACGCTCCGCTCGATCACTCTTGGGTGGGTTTAGGATCTATCTGCCTAGGTTGTAGGGGCCGTGACATAACATATCAATGAAACTAATAATGATTTGTTTGTTTTGAAGATATAAACTGAAAAATGGGTGACAACCGTAAGGTGATGTATGATGGATGGCGTGCAACTGGCGGTCATAGTATGGAATGGGCCCATGTTGCTAATGTTTTTACAAACCAAGCCTTTGCTAGTGGTGCTTCTTTGGTGAAGTGTCCTTGTAGCAAGTGTCAGAATCGTATCCATCTGAAAAGACCTATAATTGAGTTGCACCTTTGCAAGCACAGATTTATGCCCGACAACTTAGTGTGGTGCGAGCATGGGGAGATGGATCATGCTTGTGAGTCAGACGGAAACGAGGATGAAGATCGTATGGTTGAGATGATGGCGGATGTTGGTTGAGAATACGAAGAAGAGTCACTGCCTGAAGAGGTGTAAACATTTTATAAGCTTCTTGCCGCCTCAGATGAAAAAGTGTATGATGGCATGAAAGTAACTGCTTTGCAGGCGGTCACACGACTCATGGCGTTGAAGTCTAAGTTCAATTTTGCGAACAATTGCTACAATGGTATCCTGAAGTTGTTCAATGATCTCCTTCCGTCAAATCATAAGATGCCGAAAGACATATATCAATCTAAGAAGCTTTTGGCTGGTCTGGACATGAGTTACGAGAAGATTCATGCGTGCGAGAATAATTGCATGTTGTTTTGGAAGGAACACAAAAATGATACTCATTTTATGCATTGCAATGCCTCTATACATGTGATGGTTATGAATGATGATGGAGAGGAAATAACTACAAAAGTACCTGTCGAAGTGTTTATGCAACACCTCCTCCGGATCTACTAAGGAGTAGCCCACGGAGGTTCTTGTTCGGTGGGGCTTAGGCCTCAATCAAGTGTACGCACGTATGAGAGAGTATGAGACGGTGGTTTTTACGTGGTTCGGGCCACAAGGAGAGTAACACCCTACTCCAGGGTGGATTGTATTGCTTGTGTGTGTGAATGTGTGTGTGTATTGGGGATACGATGTTGGGTCTCCGTCCTTTGTAACGGTGGCGTTCTGGTCCTTTTATAGACAAGGTCAGACACCTTACAAGTGGGGTCGACAGAGTGACAGGTGGTTCGGGGGCGATCTTATCTAAAGATCTAAGGCTTCTCGCATAAGCTTCCTTAGACCGTGGCTTTGAAGACTTTCCATCTTGCCGCCTGAGTCGCTAGTGGCCCATGCACCGTTGATGACAATGGCAGGGGATGTCCCGTTCAACTTTCTCTATCACCGTAAGCCACCCACTTGGCGGAGTGGGATAGGCCTGCAGTGCCTTCGCTGCAACACAATTGCTCATAGCGGTACCTGACATTAGGCGTGCGCCAGGCCATGCGTCTGGGGAAGTCGCGTATCTTCAATCCTTGACAGGGTATTACGCACCGCCATTTAGTCTTCGGGGCCCAAAGCTTATTGCATGTCGTGAGACACACTCCATCTCCGGATCCCTCCTTGGTGGGAGCGAGGGCCCAATGCCGGAAAGCGCATGGCAGCTCTGGAGCCCTCCTTGGTGGGAACAAGGGCCCAGAACCGGAGGACGCGTGGCAGCTCTGGTGCCCTCCTCAGTGGGAGCAAGGGGCCCAGAGCCGGAGGACGTGAGGCAGCCCTGGAGCCTGCCTCAGCGGGGAGGCCGGCTATGGAGCTTCATCTTGTATGCGGGGGTACCCGGTCTTGCAGCTACCAATAGTGGCTCCCGGGCCCACCTAGGGCGAGGTGATGATCCCGAATGTGGGGCCTTCATCTTGTCTTGTAAAAATGACGCCAGCGGGCCCCTTGTAGAGGCGCCGAAGCTCGGAGAAGTGACGTCGGCGGAACCCTAGGGGGCGCCAAAGCTTAGAGAAGTGACGTCAGTGGCCACCTTGGGGGCGCCAGAGCCAAGAGAAGTGATGATGGCGGCCCCCTTGGGGGGCACCTGAGCTCAGAGAAGTGATGATGGCGGCCCCCTTAGGGGGGCGTCGGAGCTCAGAGAAGTGTCGGCGGCGGCCCCTTTGGGGGGCGCTAGAGCTTGGATAAGTGACGCCGACGGCCCCCTTGGCGGTGCCAGAGCTCGAATAAGTGACACCAGCGGCCCCATTGAGGGGCGCCAGAGCTCGAAGAAGTGATGCCGGTGGCCCTCTTGGGGGCACCAGAACTCGAAGAAGTGATGCCAGCGGCCCCCTTTGGGGGACGCCGGAGCTCTAAGAAGCATCGCCGGCGGCCAACCATGGATGTGTACAACGTCAACGGTGGACTCCGTGTATGTCCTGCACACACGATAGATAAAAAGTAATTTTGCTCTCCGGTCACCACTTTCCTGCTCTTTAGTTTCAGTATGGTTTATGGTTCTTAGCTAAGATACGGGGCATCGCTAATTTGGTGGGACAATTTTCAGGGTATAGTCGCTGCCTTGCTCAGGGCATGAGCCGTCCGACCCCCTGTACTCAGCTGTTAGCAATGGGAGACAAGGTGCACAAGCTTAGGGTACGGAACTAGGCTAAGCAGGTTGCACACCCTAGACCTCCAGCTTGGCGTTAGCCTTTCAGGGGTTAGAACCCTTCGACACCAAGGACCTCGAGCAAGAAAACGACCATCAGACTCCAAACACATTTCAGGTACCTCATGTTGGCCTGCCTTTAGTAGATAGAACAACTCCAACAAGGGACGAGATAGGAGAAATGTAACCGGGCATATGGCAGACGATATGCGAATGTAAGCAAAAAATTAAAGCATAATGTAGTAATTTTGCTCGTCGGTTATTCCCTTCCTGCTTCTAGTCTCGTTATTTCTTACGGTTCCGAGCTGGGCATACGGTGCTTTGGTAATTCAGTGTAACGGTATCTAGGTTATGGTTATCACCCTGCTCAGGAGTGTGTGCCATCTGGCCCCCTGTACTCAGCCGTTAGCGCTTAAGAGGCACGGTGTACATGCTTAGGGTTCAGGACCAGACTAAGAAAGCTGTACACTCTGGACCGCTCCCACGGGCGTTAGCTTTTCAGGGGAGTGACCATTTGGCGCCACGGGCTCCCGAGTAGGAAAACAACCAAAGAACCCAAATACATTACAGGAACCTCAAGCAGACCCGCCAGCAGCAGGACTGCATAACTCCACTAGACGAGAGACAGGGAGAGAGTGCCTGAGCATATGAAAGAGAATATGCGAGAACGAGCATGATTTGATGATAATAAAATTTATGTGTAATTAAATGAACATAAACAGAGCATCTGGCAAGATAGTAGTTCTTCTAACTTGGTTATCATAGGAGGAGGCAGGCTTTACATGAAGGCAACAACCCGCTCCGAATGACAAGGGAGGAAAAATGTATAGACTTAGGGTATGGAACCAGGCTAAGCAGGCTGAACAACCTGGACAGAACCCACTGGAGCTTAGTTGCTTCGAGTGCTGCTACTAGACGCTATGACACCCTTTTCAGAAAAAAAAACTATTATACTACTACACCCAGGGTGAAGCTTTACCGAAGTGGCGCTAGGGAGGCAAAGTGTACATGCTTAGGGTGCATGACTAGACAAAGCAGGCTGCATACTCTGGACCTCCCACCGTACCAAAAGTAAAACTTACAGCGGATCTTGGGTTGAACTTACCGTACTACCTTGGTGACATCGTTGTCGCTATGGTGGCGGGAAACAACTTGACGTCCTGCCCATGAGACCCCTTAGAGGCCCCCTGTTAGGTGTGGCCAACTGGTTTGGTACGCCTACCACTTAGTGGCAGGATGTCATCTGCGGGCCCCCGGCGGAGCGCGGGAGCATGGATAGTTGACGCCGATGGTCCCCATGGGGAGCGCTGGCTTGAATTGAGATGTGTGGTCATCGTCGAAGATGTCTCTGGCGGTGATGGCAACGAGGTAGCCACCGAACTGAGGCGGCGCCCACCCTCAACATGCGGAACGTCGACAGTGGGCCCCCTGGGAGGTGCCGAAGCTGGATGCTCCAGTGGTGCCCACCATCAAGCCTAATAAACTTTGACGGAGGGCCCCCTAGGAGGTGCTAGAGATGGATGCTCCAGCATCACCCATCGTCAACGAGAAGAACGTTGACGGTGGCCCCCTAGATGGTGTCGGAGCTGGCTGCTCCAGAATCACCAACCGTCGTTGTAGAAACGCCGACGACAGGCCCCCTGGGTGGTGTCGAAGCTGGCTGCTTCAGCATCGCCCATCATTGTTGTAGAAACATCGACGGCAGGCCCCTTGGGTGGTGCCGGAGCTAGCTGCTCTTGCGTCGCCCATTGTCACTGTAGAAATGCCGACGGCAGACCCCTTGGGTGCTGTCAGAGCTGGATGCTCTGGTGGCGCCCGCACTCAACGCTAAGAAACGTCAACGGCGAGCCTCCTGGAGGTGCCCAAGCTGGGTGCTTCGGTGGTGATGGAGGCGCAACTTCTTGATGGAAAAATCTCCCTACCTGGCGCGTCGAATGTCAAAGTGTTTATGCGACACTTCCCTCGGATCTACTAAGGATCAGCCCGTGGAGGTTCTTGATCGGCGGGGATTATGTCTCAATCAAGTGTACGCACGTATGAGAGAGTATGAGACAGTTGTTTTTGCGTGGTTCGGGTCGTAAGGAGTGTAACACCCTACTCCACATGGCTTATTGCTAGTGTTTGTGAATGCTTGTGTGTATCGGGGATTCAATCTTGGGTCTCCATCCTTTGTAACGGTGGCGGTCTGGTCCTTTTATAGACAAGGTCAGATGCCTTACAAGTGGGGTCTGGGACCCGACAGGTGGTCTCGGGGCGATCTTCTCCTAAAGATCTAAGGCTTCTCGCATAAGCTTCCTCTGATCGTGGCTTTGAAGACTTGCCGTCTTGCCGCCTGGGTCGCCAGTGGCCCATGTGTCGTTGCTGACAATGGCAGGGGATGTCCCGTCCAACTATCTCTATCGTTGTAAGCTACCCACTTGGAGGAGTGGGACAGGCCTGTGGCTTCTTCTATGCGATGCGATTGGTCGTAGCGGTACCTGACGTTAGGCGTGCTCCATGCCATGCGTCTGGGGAAGCCGCATATCTTCAATCCTTGACAGGGTATGAGACACCGCCATTTACTCTTCGGGGCCCACAACTTATTGCAAGTAGTGGGACACACTCCATCTCCGGAGGCCTCCTCGGTGGGAGCAAGGGCCCGATGCCGGATGGCATGTGGCAGCTCCAGAGCCCTCCTTGGTGGGAACAAGGGCCCGAAACCAGAGGCGCATGGCAGCTCCGGAGCCCTCCTCGGTGGGGGCAAGGGACCCGAAGGAGGAGGAGACGAGGCAACCCTGGAGCCTGCCTCAGCGGGGAGGCCGAGTCTGGAGCTTCTTCTTGTATGCGGGGGTACCCGCTCTTGCGGGTACCGACAGTATCGACTAAACAATTACTAGGTAGTCCGATTGAGTTTCTGAGGTTGCGTGGACTTGTCCATTGTCTAAGCGGACTAGTCCAATCTTGTTAAATTTTCCGTCTGGATCTGCCTTTTCTAGCCAACCCCGGACATGTCCGGCCCTATATACTGGACTTGTCCGATTTCGTCTCTGTTACAAAACAGACTTGTCCGGCCATCCTTGCGGACTAGTCCGGCCTTCAGAACCCAACTCGGATTCTGTTTTTCTTCCATGTTAAGTTATTGGGTAATTGCCTTAATTGGGCCCACGGAATTTTTGCCCGACATCTGAGGAGCCCAAGTGGACCGCACCACGGCCCCTACTCGTTCTCCAATGAAACCTACTTGGAATTTACCCCAAAACTATGAGACCTATGTGTGCTGAATACATTGGCTTGTTTTGAATAAATTGTCTTTGATGATAAAAGTTCTAAAATTCTGCTAAAACACCTTTTTAGCAAAGTCCGACTCTAGCTCCGAGTTGCTGCAGGGTCCGACAATAGGTCCAACTTGCTTTGTCAAGGTTCGACATGTTTTTGGGAAGCTGTGGTGAGCTTTGTCTTTAGGTCTGATATGTCTTTGATACCTCTGGCATGTCTTTGTTAAGCTCTGATATGTTTTGCTAGGTCCGACTAGCTTTGGTAAGCTCCGGCGCTAGGTCCAACTAGCTTTGGTAAGCTCCAGGGCTAGGTCCGACTAGCTTTTGTAAGCTTTGGTGCTAGGTCCTGCTAGCTTTGGTAAGCTTCGATTCAAGATCCGGTTAGCTTTGGCAAGGTCCGGTGCTTGATCGTAGTGTTTCTGCTTTTATCTTGCAATGTTTCGAACTTGCTTTACACTTATGGAAAGGTTGCTTAGTATTCTTTTACTAAGTTTTTGGTGTGTTTTGGTGTTTAAGTCTGATATCATTTTGCTATGGTTTGCAACATGCTTATGTGAGGTGCTCACGTAAGATGTTGTAGTTTCAGAACTAACGAGAGTCAAGTCGAGGACTTGTGCTTGGAAGTATTGGTTGTTTATTCATGTGCAGGTGTTCCTTGAGTTCAAGACATGGCTGGTGACGGGATCCATTGAACTAGTCTTTGGAAGAAGATGAGGTTCAACAACCAAGTTCGGGAGGAATTGTGGTTGAGTTGATCGGGAGGTTGCGCAACATGTTTGAATCAAGAATAATGCATATGAAGGTATCGTGGACGACATTGGAAGATGTTTGCACACGTGCAAGTAGTGGATGGACGTGACTCCATGGTTCCAAGGCGTGATGAAGAGATGTGGACATAAAGAATTGGTCGGAAAGGTCCAACCGACTAGGTTATGGACTCAAGCTGTGGCTGAGTCGTGTTCGACTCAAATATGGGAAGATTTGAGTTTGTTATGATAGTATTTTGTGTGGGTCAGGAATCTGAGTTGTTTTAGGAATGTGGGATACGTTTCTAAGGTGTTTGGAAGTCTTAAGATTGCTTCTATCTGCATATAGAAGAGTCATAAGCAGTTTTGGAAAGTTTCGATTCGTGATTTGAGTAAGATTAGAGTAAGGGCTGGTTATATAAGCAAGGGAGGCCAGAGCTCATGGTGAACAACTTTGGGGCTGTTCATCTTGTGTTCTATTGAATAAAATTCATAGTTGAAAAGAACTTTTGTGCCTTGTTCGTCCCACTTGTTCCAAACAAGTTTTTCTCGTGGAGTTTTTTGCACAGTACTACCTTTCTTCGGTGGTTTTATCATAACTCGAGTTTTACAGATCTAATTGACGTGATTCTTTTTGGGTTGTCTTCACAACTTTATTATCTATCATGTGTCAAAATTTCACGGTCATTGGATTTGTTGTTTTTTATCTAAACGAGTTTCTTTGCAGTATTATAGATCTATTTTTTACTCGGTAGGACAGATTGATCTTTGTTCGATCTTTCGATCGTAACTGGAGTTTCACTCGACAGATTTGAGTGGTTCTTGTTTTGTCGTTGTCGGACTTGATTCTCTCTGATATCTATCAGTTTTGTCACGGTGAAACACATTTAGATTTGTCTCACACACAATTTCTTTAACGGATCATTTGTCTGCCAGGGTTTTTCATTACTTCCGCTGAAAAAGTTTAAATCTACCATTCACCCCCCTCTGGTAGCTTTTCACTGCTATTCGATCCTACAATTGGTATCAGAGCCTCGGTGCTCTAATCTTTGTGATTTACACGTGTTTTGACTAATCATCATGGAGAAATACTCCGCAAAACCTTGTGTCTTTAGTGGTATTGATTTTCAGGTTTGGAAGGCACGTATGGAAGCCTTCATCCAGGCTCAAGGCTTCTCAATATGGGAGAAGATATACAAGCCTTATGAAGTGCCATCAAATGATCAAGTTACGCTACAAATCTGAGAGATGTCGACAACAAGAACAAGGCTCGGAACTTGATCATACAAGGATTAACAAAAAGCGACTTTGACCGTGTTGCACACCTCCGATCTGCATACGATGTGTGGAAAGAACTTTGTGACTACCACGAAGGATCCAACACGATCAAGGAGGTAAGGCAAGACATGTTCAAGAAAGAATACATGCGCTTCGAGATGCAACCCGGTAAGTCAATTGATGATCTCTTTGCTCACTTTAATAAAATTCTCAGCAACTTGCGTAGCGTCAATGTTAATTTTTTGGATGCTGAAAATGCTAGGCAATTGTTAAGTGCATTAGACATGTCAATTTGGGATATGAAAGTTACATCCATTCGTGAATCTACTGTCATGAGTACCCTTACTTTAGATGTGCTATATTCCAAGTTAAAAACTCATAAAATTGACATAATATCACGTAAGAACCCTAACAAGTCTATTGCTTTTGTTTCACAACGTGACATGCCTAGCTCTGGTCAATCTTCATCTTGTGGTACACTTGTTTTGTTGTCCTCTCTAACCCTTGAACAGATTGAGGAGTTTCCAGAGGAGGAGCTAGCACTTCTATCTACTAGGTTCTCAAAAGCATTGCAAAATGTGAGAACTAGAAGGAGAGGAAGCTCCGGACCTCAACGATGCTTCGAATGTGGTAAGAAAGGACACTTTCGTATAGATTGTCCTAACCTTTCAGGTTCTACTTTCCGAGAAGAAAAACAGTCAAGAACGAAGCACTCCTCAACAAATGATAAGAAGAAGAAGAAGGGATTTACAGGTCGCCAACTGGTGAATAGTTTTATCTTCGCACTCCAGGAACTTGGCTCAAGCGACGTGGACATTGGAAGTGACAAAGATGAAGATGATTTGGCAAACTTGTGCTTCATGGCAGGCAAGTCAAGATCAAGTATGGAGGAGGCCAAACACAACAGCGACAATGAAGAGGTATGTCCTACTTGCGAAGAAATGTGTGATGCTATTTCTCGTGCCACTGTGATAGTTAAGAAAAAGGACAAAAATCTTAGGGACAATGCTGTTAAAATTGAGTTACTAGAATCTGAAATTAATCGTTTAAAATCCTTGATTCCTAGTGATGATTCTTGTTCCTTATGTGATTTAATATATGAACAATTGTCCTCATTAAGAAGTGCGCACACCTCCACACTCGATAAACTTGAGTTAGAAATTTAAAAGAACAGAGAGCTTGGTGCACTTAATGATAAAAACTTAAAAGATGTTAGCTGTTCTACAATTGATTTGCATTGTTCTACTTGTGATGATCTTGATAAGAAACTACAAGATGCTATAAATGAAATTTCTATATTGAACAATTTTTTACATTCTCATGAAGTTAAATATTGTTCCATTTGCAAATTAAAAAGAAAAACTTCATGTGAAAATTGCCTTGATCTGTCCAACAAACTTGATAACATGCATAGGACATTAGATCGGTTTTATAATGGGAATAAGAACCTAAACTTGCTGCTGAATTCTTCCAAGTCTTGCAATGATAAAACTGGTTTATGTTTTGATTCTCATTCTCATGCTATAGCACATCCACCTAAAATTGTAAAGTCATTAGGAAGTGGTTTGATTCAAACGGTTCTAAAAAGAAGTGGTTTCAAATCCGCAGGGGTGTTGTCTCATTCGGATTCAAATAAAAATGTTGCTTGCGCATATAGACATGAACACAAAGTTAAATTTTATTGTACCTACCGTGGTAGAGATGGTCATGTCATAGATTTTTGTTATATACTATCTAAACAACAGAAAAAGGAAAGAATGATTGCTAGATCTCATAACTTTCATGTAAAAATTGCTGCACATAATAAACCGAATGTCAGGAACATGCAACCTGCTGTTATGAGTAAAAAACATTCAAAGTTTACCTCTGAACCTTCTGTTTTTGCCTCCGGAGCTACTGATTTTTGTGCTACACAAGTAACACCTTATAGGTCAGTAGTTAGGAACAAAAAAATTTCAAACTTTGGCTCATAAACCTGCTGTTTGATCTCAGCTTTCGCGAGTTTTTCCTGCTGCACGTCGTGTGACTCAGTACTGGATTCCTAAATGCCTTTTGACTAACCCCAGTATTGAGTCATGGACGTATTGTACTTCTATGTAGGATTCACGCTTCAGGAAGGAGAACATTTGCATTTTGGATTCAGGTTGCTCACGCCACATGACCGGTAACAAAGAATGGTTCTCCTCCCTCTCTTTTGTGTCACGTGTAGAGAATGTTACTTTTGCCGATAATTCTTCAACTCCTATAATTTCTAAGGTTTGGTTAGACTAAATAATCACTACACTTCGAAGGATGTGGCACTTGTTAAAATTTTGAAATACAACATGCTTTCTATTTCACAACTGCTAGATGAAAATCTGGAAATTTTTTCACTAAAATTTGCTGCAAAGTTGTAAATTCAAATAGTGAGCTTATTTTTAACATGTCTTGGTTTGGAAGAGTTTTTAAAGCTGATCTTGATATGTCTTCCTCTAAGCATAGGTGTCTAGTTGCTAATGATTCAAAGGACTTATATTTTTGGCATCGTACACTTGGTCACGTAGTCTTTGATCATCTAACGTGTGTTAGTGCTCTTGATCGTATACGTGGGCTGCCTAAGCTTAAAGGGGACAAAACATTGTGTGCTCTTCTTGTAGACATGCTAAGATGATTGCAGGTTCACATACTCCTCTCACAATGATCATGACAACTGAACCGGGTCAACAATTGCACCTTGACACCGTAGGACCTTCATGTGTTCAATCCTTTGGATGTAAATGGTATGTTCTTGTGATTGTTGATGATTATTCTAGATACTCTTGGGTTTACTTTATGACATCTAAGAATGAAGCATTTAGTCACTTTAGAACTTTATTTCTTAGATTATCAATTGATCACCCAAGATCATTAAAAGCAATTAGAAGTGATAACAGAACCGAATTTAAAAATCAATCTTTTGATCACTTTTGTGCTGAAAATGGAATAGACCATTAGTTTTCTTCACCATATGTACCTCAACAAAACGGTGTTGTAGAAAGAAAGAATAGAGCCCTAGTTGAGATGGCTGGGACTATGCTTGATGAATATCAAACTCCTAGGAAATTTTCGGTTGATGCGATTGCAACTGCTTGTTATGTCTCAAATCATGTTTTCTTGCGCGCTAAGCTAGGTAAAACACCATATGAGCTCCGGTTTGGACATAGGCCTAGTGTTACACACTTTCGGGTCTTTGGTTGCAAATGCTTTGTTAAGAAACATGGTAATCTTGATAAATTTGAACCTAGATCCATTGATGGCATGTTTCTTGGTTATCCATCTCATACTAGAGGCTACCATGTGCTTTTACTTGACACGATCAAAATTGTGGAGACTTGTGAAGTGTCTTTTGATAGAGTTAGAACAGGTACTAGCTCAAACATTGCAGGTCCGGATCCATATCCGCAGGGGGAGAGCATTTTCGTTGAAGATGAGGAAGAAGTGGAGCTGCTGCCCGAAAATTCAGCAGCTAATGACTTTGGTTCAGCTCCAGATGTTGATTCTCAACCAGCACCGACAACCATCATTGCTGATTCAGATCGTCCTCAAGTCACAAGCTCATCAATTTGTGATGAACATGAAGAAGAAGAAGCTTGTGAAGTGTCTACTCCCCTTCGGGTTCTCAAAAGTCATCCTCCACAACAAATGATTGGAAGCTTTCATGAATGAGTCGCACAGTCCAGGTTTTGCGATCCAAACTCTCATGCTCATTTTGCTTTTGTTGCTTCTTTTGAACCCAAAGATATATCACACACACTCACTAATGAATCTTGGATTATTGCCATGCAAGAAGAGTTAGAAAATTTTGAAAGAAATATTGTTTGGAAACTAGTACCTCCACCTCAAGGTCACACTTTAATTGGAACTAAATGGGTGTTTAAAAATAAACAAAGTGAGGATGGGGTTGTGGTTAGGAATAAGGCTAGGTTGGTTGCTCAAGGTTTCACTCAAGTTGAAGGTCTAGATTTTGATGAAACTTTTGCTCCTGTTGCTAGATTAGAAGCCATAAGAATTTTGTTAGCTTTTGCTCCATCTAAAGGTTTTAAGCTTTATCAAATGGATGTTAAAAGTGCTTTTCTTAATGGCTACATAGATGAGGAGGTTTATGTCAAACAACCACCAGTTTTGAAAATTCAGATTTTCCTAATCATGTTTACAAACTGTCCAAAGCCTTGTACGGTCTCAAACAAGCCACTAGAGTGTCACACCTGGTAATAAGAAGACAACCAGATGCTTTCCACATGTATGCCAGGATCAGTTCAACTCATACATGTGTAGACGAAAGTGAAATACCAAATAAAATACCATGTTCGAGTACATCACCTTATTACATAAATGACCTTCCAGGTCTAAAATAAAAGTACACAAGCAGCGGAAAAACATAACAAAGGGCTCCAACACAGGCGTTGCACGGGGGAGCGCCAGCCTAGAACATCTCTTCAGGATCTCCGTCGAAGTCCTGGTTCTCCACCTCAGCGTCTTCGTAGACTGGGGGGAGTATTCAACTAACAATTTTGAGTACCAACGCTACTCGCAAGTTGGGAAGTTATGACATGTGTGATTCAAAACAAGGAAGACAAATAATAGGTAAAGCACTATAGAAGTTACAACCTACTCTTAATTGTTATTGAACACCTACATCTAGGTGAAAACCCAATATCCCAAAAATTAATCCAGGTAAGACCAAACCCAAACCATCCATTATGTAACCATGTGCTAATTATGAATTTGATTTCCAAGCCGCTCGTGTCGGTGAGCACGGCTGTCTAGACAGTTTGACAAAACTCTGCAGAGTGTGTATCCTTTACCCACAGTTCGTGATTTTGTCCCCTATTGCCAGGTGGACTAAGGTAAACCTCCCTGATGCCCGTGGTAGCTAACCAGAATACACACTTCCGTAGGTGTGTGGCTAGGAGATCACTACGAGGTGTTTCCGATGGTTCTCCCGACTTGCAATGGGTACTCTAAGGTTTCACCGCTCTGGCACCTGGAGTCTATTTTTCCTCCGCCAGGAGAAGCCCCCTCTTGAGCCATGCAGATCCCAAGGCAAAGCCCATTCCCGGCCCGATCAATTACCTATGCTACATCGGGAGAGACCAAATTACTAAACCAAGTTGTCCCATATACAATTCTATGGTGATACTAAAAGGCTTAGCAACTTCTTCCATAAACCGGTCCTTAGAATCTGATAGGTGTCAAGCCCCAAACCAAGGTCTTGTGCACGCATGCACCAATCCATACAAAACCCCCTATCAGATTCCTATCTACTAATTCCATTATAGCCATCAATTCATGAATCAAAGTACTTCGAATGTAATATTGTAGAATAGATCATATTTCATTAAAGCATGTATAGCGTAAACTAATTTAATAGTAAAACACCCAAACCATGTTGACAAGGAATATTGTGGAAAATCTAGGAAAACATAACATAGGATTCATATTTTAATTTAGCATGCAACTAACTAAAATTTAACAAAAAGGGTGCAAGATGGTCAAGGAACTTGCCTCCAAATTGTGCCTCGGGGTCGTCGGAAATTGATGCTCTTGAAGGTTAAAAGTGGGGTCTGGTCCCGACTCTAAATTACGACGATGCACGAAAAATAACATACAATAAGAACACATAAAACACAACAATTCAAATAAACATAAATTCCTACACAAAAGTGATTTTATGGTCAATTTAAATTATGGTCATAAATCAGTTGATGAGAATTTAGAGTTAAATAAAATATATTTAGCAAAACATATTTTTCAAAATATTTATAACATTTTTATATTTATTAGAAACCTATTATTATTTTCTATAAATTTTATCCTTCATAATATACTTAAAATAGTGTTATAACATAAAATATAAATTTTACAATTTTACACTATTTTTAATAATTATTTCTATGTGCAAATCAATTTTTATGAATTAAATACAATTATAAAGTATTTTATGATCAATTCAGTGAATTAAATATATTATAAAAATATTACAGTAAAGAAAATAGATTAAAAACATATCTAAATTTGTTTTTATATTTATTTTATATAAACTAAGGACTTTTATTTAAATTCAGGAATTTCCAGGGGTCTTTACACAATAACAGAACTGTTCCAGAGATTAAAATTATATTTCTACAAATTCCAAGGGTCATTCTACAATTTTCCAGATTTTATTTGCTATTTTATAATTCTCCAGGGGCTTAAAAACACTTTTTATTCAATTAACCAGTATTTTCCTAATTTCTAGAAAGTCCAGGGGCTAGTTTGACATTTCTAGGGGTTAGATTTGAATTCCAGAGAAACCCAGGGGGTAGCCCGCAAGATTCCAGGGGCTTGGGTGCAAAACTAATGGCGGGAAAAGTGGTTTGAACGTGGGCTGTTGGATTTAAAATGGATGACCCCGATTTAAAAAACCGAAGGGGTACGGGGTGTTCTAATCTCAGCTGTAAGTTTAAAATGGACGACGGGCATTGAGCCACGTCGCCCCGGTTAGGGTCGGGCGGCAGTGCGCGGCGGCGGCGACGCGCGCGCAGCGGCGGGCTCGCCGGAGATGACCAAAATCGCACAACGGAGGCTATAAGACACATGTAAATAGCGCAAAATGTAGAGGAGAGCAAGGGGATCTCATCGAGGGTTGTCGCAAGGCCAGAAAATGGACAGAAGGGGGTCGGCGACGGCGATCGGCGGCGGAACTCGTCGGCGCTCGATGAAGTCAGCGACGCAGAGGCAATTTTCCCCAACGAAGTTGTCCGGCAAGCTCCTAGGGATGCGGCAAAAGTGTTAGACAAGGTGGCGTGGACGGAGATTGAAAGAACCGACGGAAACGCGATCGCCAACACTGACCTCATCGGCGGCTAGGGTTTGAGAGTGTCAGGGTGAGGAAATTGAGGGGGGGACAGCTGATATTTATAGGGCTTCGGTGTGGAAACTGCTGGCCGTCATGATGGTCACAACGCGGCGTTTGATTAGGGTGAAACAACCGACATTGAATGGGGGGAGAAGTGGGCGGCGCGGTGATGGCGCGCGATCGTTACACGCGGGTGCAGCGGGAGATGGACGAAGGCCTGACAGGCGGGGTCGGCCTGTCAGCGAGGGGGAGAGAGAGCGGGCGCGGGGAAGTGGGCTGGCGCGCGGGGCCCCGGTGACTGAGAGGGAAGGAGGGGAGAGGAGGCGCGGGCCGGCGGAGAGAGGGGATGGAATTGGGCCGACGGGAGGATTCGGCCTAGGGGCAGGTTTTTGTTTTTATTTTCTTTTTCTTTTTCTTTTCTGTTTTCTTTTTCTTCTCCTTTATGTTTTTGTAAACCAAATTTCTAGCGAATTTGAATTTTCAAAAATTCACACAATCATTCAAACATCATGCAATTTGCCTTATATGAATTTTATTTCCAAGAAAAAAATTATCTCATGAGAAATTCATTTTGCAAATTTTTTTCTAAAAATAGTGGGTGTTACAGTTCTACACCCCTAAAAAGAAATCTCGCCCTCGAGATTTGGACGTCCTAAGAGAATAGACTGGGAAACTCCGCCTTGAGGTCTTCTTCTCTTTCCCATGTCGCCTCTTCTTCTGAGTGATGTTTCCATTGAACTTTGCACATACGAGTAACTTTATTCCTCGTAACTCATTCTGACATCTCGAGAATCTTAACAGGTTGTTCTGCAAAGGTCAGGTCCTCTTGTATGTCTACTGCTTCTAATGGCAATTGTTCTTCAGGGACTCTTAATAATTTCTTCAATTGTGACATGTGGAATACATCATGTACATCTGATAAGTGAGATGGTAACTCGAGCCGATAGGCTACTTCTCCTCTTATCTCCAATACTTTGAAAGGACCAATATATCGGGGTGATAATTTGCCCTTCACCTTGAATCGCCTCAACCCTCTCACGGGTAACACCTTGAGATACACATAATCACCAATTTCATATGACAAATCACGACGTCGAGTATCAGCATAACTCTTCTGTCTCGATTGAGCTGTCTACAAATTCTTCAAGATTTCTTGTACTTGTATCTCAGCTTCCCTTAACACTTTAGGCCCAAATACTTGGCTTTCCCCAGTTTGATTCCAAAACATGGTGTTCTGCACTTCCATCCGTACAAAGCTTCCAACGGAGACATCTTCAAACTGGCTTGATAACTATTGTTATAAGAAAATTCGGCATACGGTAGGTTCTTATCCCAACTCCTACTATTTTCAAAGCACACACTCTCAACATATCTTCAAGAATTTGATTAGTGCGCTCTGTTTGATCGTCAGTTTGCAGATGATATGCCGAGCTGAAATTCAGTCGGGTATCCATAGACTCATGCAACTTTTGCCAAAATCTAGAAGTGAACTGAGTACCCCTATCCGATATTATTTTCATCGGCACTCCATGCAGGCATACAATTCTTGCCATATATAGTTCTGCCAATCTTGAACCAGAAAAGCTTTCTTTTACTGGGATAAAGTGAGCCACTTTGGTCAAACGGTCCACTATGACCCATATAGAGTCGTATCCAGACTGAGTTCTCGGCAATCCCTCAATAAAGTCCATACTTATTTCTTCCCATTTCCATTCAGGAATTTTAATTGGTTGAAGTAACCCTGCGGGTCTTTGATGTTCTGCTTTGACCTTCTGACATGTGTCACACAGAGATAAATACTCCGCCACATCACGTTTCATTCCATGCCACCAATATCGATCCTTTAGATCTTGATACATCTTTGTGCTTCCTGGATGAATAGAATATGACGAATCATGGGCTTCTCTCAGTATCAGTTCTCAAATCTCCTTGATATCAGGTACACATATTTTCTTCCGTAGCCATAAAGTTCCCTGTTCATCTTCTTTAAAGTCTGGTGTTTTTCCTTCTTTCATTAGTTGCTTAATCTTCTGAATCCACTTATCATTCTTTTGCCCTTCACGAATATCCTTCTCCAGCGTGTAATCTACTTCCATAGACACTACCTCAATATTAGTCACGATACTAAGGTTTAGCCTTGCGAATTCCTCACATAACTGCGGCTTTTGACCTTGCAGTGCCAAGCTATTGCATTGAGCTGATCTGCTTAATGCATCTGCGACCACATTAGCTTTCCCAGGATGATAGTTGATTCCGACATCAAAATCATTTATAAGTTCCAACCATCCGCGTTGTCTGAGATTTAGATCTGGTTGGGTGAAGATATATTTCAAACTCTTGTGGTCCGTATAAATTTCAGTTCTTTTTCCAATCAGATAATGCCTCCATAATTTCAATGCATGCACTACAGCTGCTAACTCCAAGTCATGAGTGGGATAATTTCTTTCATGCTTTCTGAGTTGACGTGAAGCATAGGCTACTACATATCCCTCTTGCATTAATACACATCCCAGTCCTTGGTCTGATGCATCACAGTAGACTACAAATTCTTTCTGAATATCAGGCATAATTAACACTGGAGCAGTGGCCAATCTTTTCTTTAGCTCTGTAAAACTGGCTTCACATTCTGGTGTCCCCTTGTATACAGCTCACTTCTCAAGTAACTTTGTTAACGGACGAGATATTTTTAGAATCCTTCGATGAACTGGCAATAATAGCCAGCCATATCCATGAAACTCCTGATTTTCCCAATATTTTCTGGTGTCTTCCAATTTAGAACATATTTCACCTTACTAGGGTCTACTGCTATTCCTCCTTGTGATATAAAATGTCCCAGAAATGACACTTCCTTCAACCATAACTCACATTTACTTAGCTTTGCATACAACTGATGTTCACAAAGTTTTTGTAAGGCCAGTCTTAGGTGCTCCTCATGTTCCTCTTCACTTTTGGAGAATATCAAAATGTCGTCAATAAACACCACAACAAACTTATCCAGATATTCCATAAATACCTTATTCATAAGGTACATGAAATAAGCTGGGGCGTTAGTCAAGCCAAAAGACATGACTGTATACTCATATAATCCATATCTCGAAATAAATGCTGTCTTGGGTATGTTCGAGGGTTGTATCTTCAATTGGTGATACCCTGAACGCAAATCAATCTTCGAGAACACACAAGCACCTCTCAACTGGTCAAACAAATCCTCAATCCTTGGTAAAGGATACTTGTTCTTGATAGTTACTGTGTTGAGTGCACGATAATCCACACACAACCTCTGTGTGCCGTCTTTCTTGGGCACAAATATCATTGGAGCTCCCCAGGGTGAAGAACTAGGACGAATGTATCCTTTTGCTAACAACTCATTGATATGATCCTTTAATTCTGCCAATTGTTTAGCATCCATCCTGTATGGCCGCTTGTAAATTGGTGCTGTACCAGGCGCTAATTCAATGATAAATTCAATTTCTCTGTCAGGGGCATACCCGGTAGTTCCTCAGGAAACACATCCGGAAAGTCACAAACAACTTTGATCTCTTGTACTCCTTCAACTTGATTGAGTCGTATTTTCTGAACTGGTGCTTGATCAGGACGAAACTCCACGTTTGTGCCATCTGTATGAGTTAAGCATACCGTTCTGGTGGCACAGTGGATCACTCCTTTGTACTTGGTTAATTAATCCATTCCGAGAATAATGTCTATTCCTTGTGACTCCAGCACTATAAGGTTTGCTAAGAATGCTACCCCCCTAATGCTTATGCTTACATTAGGGCATACTTGCCTTGTCAACATCTGTCCTCCAGGAGAGTTGACTACTAATACTTGGTTCATTAATGTAACAGTCATTCCATGTCTTCTTATGAATTCTTTTGCTATGAATGAATGCGTTGCACCAGAGTCAAACAATACTGTAGAAGGATGGGAATCAGCAGGGAACGTACCGGTCACCACATCTGATGCGTCTTGGGCTTCCTCCAAAACAACATGATAGACCCTTCCTATGGACTGGTTTTGCTGTGATAGCTTCTTCGGGCAGTTGTTGGAGTAGTGTCCCTTGTCACCACATATGTAGCAAGCTCCCCGAGTACTGGTGTCTTGAGCCTTGTTTCTTTGTTGATTTTGCTGTGATTGCCCAGTTGGTCGACGGTTTGAAGTCATTGTACGTTGTTGATACATTTGAGGGCGTTGCGGTTGCATCTGCTGGTACTGTGGACAAGCATACTGAGCTTGAGGTCCGAATGAAGAGTTGTTGATGTACCGCTGACCTTGACTATTGCCCATGGGACGATTCATGTGTCCCGACTGCTGTGGGTTGAAGCGAGGACGATTGTTGCTTGAAGTCTGCCCCATCATCATCTTCCTTTTGCGGTCTTCTCCTTCGCATTCCTTTTTCTTTCTTTCTACCATAAAAGCTTTGTCCACCAGATGTTTGAAGCTAGCGTAGTCACCGGAAGACATCATCAACTATATTTCTTTGTCTAGTCCCTCCTTGAAACAGAATTGTTTCTTAGCATCAGTGTCAACATCACCAGGGGCATACCGAGATAGTTGTATAAACCTGTTCAAATACCCCTGTATGTTCATGTTCCCTTGCTTCAGTGCTAGGAACTCCAGACGCTTGGCTTGAATTTCTCATTCAGGCACGTGATGATTACAGAAGCTTTCTCTGAACTCCTCCCAGGTGATGTTGTCTGGGTTATTATGGGCTGCCGTATAAGTGGTCCACCAATCAGCTGCAGGTCCATGGAGTTGGTGTGATGCCAATAACACCCTTTCCCTTCCTTCGTATTGAACAATCCTCAGTTTACTTTCAGTCGTATTAATCCAGTCGTCAGCATCCATAGGTTCCACGGCATTGGAAAAGCGTGGAGGTTGAGTGTTCATAAAGTCTCTTAAGCAAAACCTTGGAGGTGGGGGTGGTGGTGGTGGAGGAGGGGGTGGTGGTGCTTGCTGAGCCCGTTGCATGTTGTTCACAATTTGTGTTAAATTTTGCATCATTTGTAGCTGCATGGCCATCATATGCTGTATTTGATTTGCAGCTGGTGCTCCACGGGCACCTCGTCCATTCCATTGAGGTAGCGGGACTTCATTGTCTTGATTATGTGGCACACCACGTCCAGGTCCTCTTCCTCTTCCTGCCATCTGAGATTGGGGCGTTGTTATAGAATGAGGAGATAAGAGAGATCTATTCTATACGTCTTTCCCACTATATGCATCAATAAGGAATAAGAGAAATAAAGGTCATTTCATTAAGCAAACTCAAACATGGATAATCAAGTTCTCAAAGCAAAATCATACAACTCAAGATTACACAGATCGTTACTACATCGCTCTTATTACAACTCATGGGTAAGTGTCTTAATCTTGAGTTGTAGGGCAGGTTGGAGTCTACTCTCGCTCCTCGGGATCCTCCTCCTCGTCTGGGTCTTCATCATTATCTCCATCATATCCTGAGTTGCTGCCATGAGACTCGTTGCCATGCGGAGGAGAGTTGGCAGGCTGCTGCAGCACAGAAGGCTCCTCAGAATCTGGCTCCTTGTCTGAAGACTTGTCCAGAGAGTTAGTGTCGCCACAACCCGACACGACGGTCAGGAGAGTCCGAGATCCAAGTGGATGTGTCTGAAGCATACCCATCTGGGTCCTCGTCGGTGATTCGACGGTACCTCCACACCTGCCTTTCATAGTGTGTGCAAGGTCACGGACATCCTGAAATTCTTGCTGAGCCTTGTGGAGGCGAATGCTAAGGCGCTCCATGTCATCAACTGCCTTGTGAGTCTGTGGAAGGGTCAGGGGCCCCTCAACGTACCTGGTGATGAAGTTGCCAGTGCCGCTGGGATGCTGGGGACCGTAGGCGAGCACCGAGTTCCGAAGCTGGTAGTGGTAAGTGTGACTCCAAAAGGTGATGGCCTCCCAACTGACATCCTGCTCAGCGTGATGTCGGTAGCTCCTCGCGGCAGGAGTACGGTGCACCTTGAGTAGTTCATCCCCATAGTAGACAAATAGCTTGCATGACCACTTGATCCGGTAGGGGCGCTGCATCCCGATGGTGTGGTAGGTGAGTGCCAGTCTCTCATGCCTGTAGCCGGCATCGTGCAGTATGGCATGAAGTCAACGTCGGAGTCGTCCTGCAGCTCTCCCATCTGTACAAATCACCACCGCGTGTCGAGGATCGTTGAGCGGGGTATGGCGGGCAGCAATCCTTCGGTTAGGGACATAGCCTCCAGTGGAAATGCGAGCGGTTCTCTTGAAGTTGGCCATCTAAAATTTTGAAACAGAAGAGTGTCAGTAATAAAACAAATTAAGGAGTAAGTGAAACAAGTACAAGGTAATGAATGCAATGAAATTTTATAATTAATAATATTTGAAAATAGTGAAGTCCTTAAATCGTCCTTTTCTATCTAGGTTGCGTCCTACGGGCAACACGGCTCTGATACCACTTTGTCACACTTGGTAATAAGAAGACAACCAGATGCTTTCCACATGTATGTCAGGATCAGTTCAACTCATACATGTGTAGACGAAAGTGAAATACCAAATAAAATACCATGTTCGAGTACATCACCTTATTACATAAATGACCTTCCAGGTCTAAAATAAAAGTACACAAGCAGCAGAAAAACATAACAAAGGGCTCCAACACAGGCGTTGCATGGGGGAGCGCCAGCCTAGAACATCTCTTCAGGATCTCCGTCGAAGTCCTAGTTCTCCACCTCAGCGTCTTCGTAGACTGGGGGGGGGGGAATATGCAACTAACAAGTTTGAGTACCAACGGTACTCGCAAGTTGGGAAGTTATGACATGTGTGATTCACGACAAGGAAGGCAAATAATAGGTAAAGCACTATAGCAGTTACAACCTACTCTTAATTGTTATTAAGCACCCACATCTAGGTGAAAACCCAATATCCCAAAAATTAATCCAGGTAAGACCAAACCCAAACCATCCATTATGTAACCATGTGCTAATTATGAATTTGATTTCCAAGCCGCTCGTGTCTGTGAGCACGGCTGTCTACACAGTTTTACAAAACTCTGCAGAGTGTGTATCCTTTACCCACAGTTCGTGATTTTGTCCCCTGTTGCCAGGTGGACTAAGGTAAACCTCCCTGATGCCCGTGGTAGCTAACCACAATACGCACTTTCGGAGGTGTGTGGCCAGGAGATCACTACGAGGTGTTTCCGATGGTTCTCCCGACTTGCAATGGGTACTCTAAGGTTTCACCGCTCCGGCACCTGGAGTCTATTTTCCCTCTGCCAGGAGAAGCCCCCTCTTGAGCCATGCGGATCCCAAGGCAAAGCCCATTCCCCGCCCGATCAATTACCTATGCTACATCGGGAGAGACCAAATTACTAAACCAAGTTGTCCCATATACAATTCTGTGGTGATACTAAAAGGCTTAGCAACTTCTTCAATAAACCGGTCCTTAGAATCCGATAGGTGTCAAGCCCCAAACCAAGGTCTTGTGCATGCATGCACCAATCAATACAAAACCCCCTATCAGATTCCTATCTACTAATTCCATTATAGACATCAATTCATGAATCAAAGTACTTCAAATGTAATATTGTAGAATAGATCATATTTCATTAAAGCATGGCTAAGCGTAAACTAATTTAATAGTAAAACACCCAAACCATGTTGACAAGGAATATTGTGGAAAATCTAGGAAAACATAACATAGGATTCATATTTCAATTTAGCATGCAACTAATTATAACTTAACAAAAAGGGTGCAAGATGGTCAAGGAACTTGCCTCCAAATTATGCCTCGGGGTCGTTGGTAAATTGTTGCTCTTGAAGGTTAAAAGTGGGTTCTGGTCCCGACTCTAAATTATGACGATGCACGAAAAATAACATACAATAAGAACACATAAAACACAACAATTCAAATAAACATAAATTCCTATGCAAAAGAGATTTTATGGTTAATTTAAATTATGGGCATAAATCAATTGATGAGAATTTAGAGTTAAGTGAAATATATTTAGCAAAACATATTTTTTACAATTTTTATACCATTTTTATATTTATTAGAAACCTAATATTATTTTCTAGAAATTTTATCCTTCAAAATATGCTTAAAATAGTGTTATAACATAAAATATACATTTTACAATTTTACACTATTTTAATAATTATTTCTATATGCAAATCAATTTTTATGATCAATTCAGTAAATTAAATATATTATAAAAATATTACAGAAAAGAAAATAGATTAAAAACATATTTAAATATGTTTTATAATTATTTTATATAAACTAAGGACTTTTATTTAAATTCAGCAATTTCCAGGGGTCTTTACACAAAAACAGAACTGTTCCAGAGATTACAATTATATTTCTACAAATTCCAGGAGTCATTCTACAATTTTCCAGATTTTATTTTCTATTTTATAATACTTCAGGTGCTTACAAACACTTTTTATTCAATTAACCAGTATTTTCCTAATTTCTAGAAAGTCCAGGGGCTAGTTTGACATTTCCAGGGGTTAGATTTGAATTCTAGAGAAACCCAGGGGGTAGCCCGCAAGATTCCAGGGGCTTGGCGCAAAACTGATGGCGGGAAAAGTGGTTTGAACGTGGGCCACTAGATTTAAAATGGATGACCCCGATTTAAATAACCGAAGGGGTACGAAGTGTTCTAATCTTAGCCGTAGGTTTAAAATGGACGACGGGCATTGAGCCACGTCGCCCCGGTTAGGGTCGGGCGGCGGCGCGCGGCGGCGGGCTCGCCGGAGATGACCAAAATCGCACAGCATAGGCTATAAGACACATGTAAATAGCGCAAAATGTAGAGGAGAGCAAGTGGGTCTCACCGAGGTTGTCGCACGGCCGGAAAATGGACAGAAGGGGGTCGGCGACGGCGATCGGCGGCGGAACTCGTCGGCGCCTGACGAAGTTGGCGACGCAGAGACGATATCCCCCAACGAAGTTGTCCAGCAAGCTCCTAAGGATGCGGCAAAAGTGTTAGACAAGGTGGCATGGACGGAGATTGAAAGAACCGACGGGAACACGATTGCAAACACTGACCTCGTCGGCGGCTAGTGTTTGAGAGTGTCGGGGTGAGGAAATTGAGGGGGGGACGACCGGTATTTATAGGGCTTCAGTGTGGAAACTGCCGGCGGTCATGATGGGCACGACGCGACATTTGATTAGGGTGAAACGGCCGACATTGAAAGGGGGGGGGGAAGTGGGCGGCGCGGTGATGGCGCGCGACCGTTACACGCGGGTGCGACGTGAGGTGGACGAAGGCCTGACTGGCGTGGTCGGCCTGTCAGCGAGGGGGAGAGAGACCGAGCGCGGGGGAAGTGGGCTAGCGCGCGGGGCCCGGGTGACAGAGAGGGAAGGAGGGGAGAGGAGGCGCGGGCCGGCGGAGAGAGGGGAGGGAATTGGGCCGGCGGGAGGATTCGGCCCAGGGGCAGGTTTTTGTTTTTATTTTCTTTTTCTTTTTATTTTTTGTTTTCTTTTTCTTCTCTTTTATGTTTTTGTAAACCAAATTTCTAGCAAATTTAAATTTTCAAAAATTCACACAATCATTCAAACATGATGCAATTTGCCTTATATGAATTTTATTTCCAAGAAAAAGTTTTTATTTCTTGAGAAATTCATTTTACAAATTTCTTTTTCGTAAAATAGTGGGTGTTACATAGAGCATGGTATGATAGGTTAAAAACATTCTTACTTGAAAAGGGGTTTACCATGGGCAAGATTGATAAAACACTTTTTGTGATTAAGCATGGAAATGACTCACTATTCGTTCAAGTGTATGTGGATGATATTATCTTTGGTTGTTCTTCTCATGATCTTGTGTCCAAGTTTTCAGCTATGATGAGTTCAGATTTTGAGATGAGTATGATGGGAGAACTCACGAACTTTTTGGGGCTGCAAATCAAGCAAACCAAGGAGGGTACCTTTGTGCATCAAACGAAGTATACAAAAGACCTCCTAAGGCGCTTCAACATGGACAAAAGCAAGCCTCTTCGGACACCAATGGGAATAACAACAACACTTGAACTTGATGAAGATGGTGAACCCGTGGATCAAAAAGAATATAGAAGCATGATCGGATCACTTTTGTACCTCACGACATCAAGACCGGACATATGCTGATTTTGGGGGTTGTAAGATTGATAGGAAAAGTACTTTTGGTGCTTGTCAAAACTCAATTGCACAATCCACAACTGAATCTGAATATGTAACTGCTGCTATTGCTTGCTCACAAATTCTTTGGATTGTTCAAATACTTAAGGACTATGGGGTTGATCTACATAGTGTTACACTATTTTGTGATAACACTAGTGCCATTTGTATTGCTAAAAACCCTGTGCAACATTATAGAACTAAGCACATTGACATTAGGTATCACTTTCTCCGTGATAATGTTGAAAAAGGAAACATTGTGCTTCATCACGTAGATACCGAACAACAATTGGCTGACATTTTTACAAAACCTTTGGATTTCACTCATTTTTGTTTCATTAGTAGTGAAATAGGGGTTATGCATCCTCATGGCTTAAATTGAGGGGGAGTTTTGAAACTTGGAAAGTCTATGTGTGAATTTGAACTTAAAATAATATGAGCATAGTATTTCATACATATATGACTTTGTGATTCCTTTTACATGCTGAATGTTCTTACTACATTACTCGTGTTATACATTTTGTAGTTTTTGCCATGTCTAGTAATTGGAATAATTACTTACACTAAATATGGTCATGGTCGAACTTTCTTGCTGTTTTGAACTTGTTGCATGCTCACAAGTGCTTTTAAACATAAAGAATTAATCAAGTAATCAACTATTCACATGTTGAGCTTTTATGAACAAATAAAAATGAGAAAAGATCAAGAGAGTATGCATGCATTGCACTTCTTATTTTGATATGGCTTATCATTGCACTTAGATATGAACTTGGAAGAAGTTGGGTATGACTAAAACTATGTCCTTAAGCTTCTTATTGTCAAATTACATAGGCTTGGCTTGGTTGGTTAGAATAAGGCAGATGCGCATATAATTTCTTGCAAATATCATATGATCTAAATTTGTGCTTTGAAATAATAAAATGCAGCAACAAGTCTCATGCTTTCAGGTCTTGAAATAGTTAAGTTTGTGAGATCATGACTTGCTTAAATTGAAAATTACGTTTGATATCTAGCATGGCTTACACTACTTTATGTATCTCATTGATGTGATAGTGTAAGTTACTTGATAGTATGACTTGGATGAGGTTTTTTTATATGTATATGTTATAATATGCTCATAACAATTAAAATTTCTCTTTTCAACCTTGCTGAATACATTGTCAAAGGGGGAGAGATAATATGGTAAATTTTTAAAGATAAGTATGCAAGGGAGAGAAATTTATTACACATTGCACATATTCACATTTGTTTTTGGCACGATTCTTCTAAGGGGCATAATTTCTTTTTCTCATTTTATTTTTGTTTTACAAAGGGGGAGAAATTGTTTTCAAAACTTTTAATGTGAATAAGCAATTGTTTGGATCTTAAGTGGTGTTGCCAATGCATTCATCAAGGGGGAGATTGTGAGACCTATGTGTGCTGAATACTTTGGCTTGTACTGAATACATTGGCTTTGATGATAAAAGTTCTGAAATTCTGCTAAAACACCTTCTTAGCAAAGTCCGACTCTAGCTCCGAGCTTCTGCAAGGTCCGACTAGCTTTGTCAAGGTTTGACATGTTTTTGGGAAGTTGCGGTGAGCTTTGTCTTTAGCTCCGGCATGTCTTTGTTAAGCTCTGATATGTTTTGCTAGGTCCGACTAGCTTTGGTAAGCTCCGACGCTAGGTCCTGCTAGCTTTGGTAAGCTCCAGTTCAAGGTCCGGTTGGCTTTGGGAAGGTCCGGAGCTTTATCGTAGAGTTTCTGCTTTTATCTTGCAATGTTTCGAACTTGCTTTACACTTATGGAAATGTTGCTTAGTATTCTTTTACTAAGTTTTTGGTGTGTTTTGGTGGTTAAGGCTGATATCGTTTTGCTATGATTTGCAACATGCTTATGTGAGATGCTCACGCATGATGTTGTAGTTTCAGAACTAACGAGAGTCAAGTCGAGGACTTGTGCTCGGAAGTATTGGTTGTTTATTCATGTGCAAGTGTTGCTTGAGTTCAAGACATGGCTCGTGACGGGATCCATTGAACTAGTCTTAGGGAGAAGATGAGGTTCAACAACCAAGTTCGAGAGGAATTGTGGTTGAGTTGATCGGGAGGTTGCGCAACATGTATGAATCAAGAACAATGCATATGAAGGTATCGTGGATGTCGTTGGAAGATGTTTGCACATGTGCAAGGAGTGCATGGACATGGATGCATGGTTTCAAGGCGTGATGAAGAGATGTGGACATAAAGAATTGGTCGGGAAGGTCCGACCGACTAGGTTATGCACTCAAACTGCGACTGAGTCGTGTTTGACTCAAATATGGGAAGATTTGAGTTTGTTATGATAGGATTTCATATGGGTCACAAATTTAAGTTGTTTTAGGAATGTGGGGTATGTTCCTAAGGTGTTTGGAAGTCTTAATATTGCTTCTATCTGCATATAGAAGAGTCCTAAGCAGTTATGGAAAGTTTCGATTTGTTATTTGAGTAGGATTAGAGTCCTAGTTGAGATTTGGTTGAACTAAGGGCTTGTTATATAAGCAAGGGAGTCCATAGCTTGTGGTGTACGACTTTATGGCAGTTCCTCTTATGTTCTATTAAATAAAAATTGTAGTTGAAAGGAACTTTTGTGCCTTGTTCGTTCGACTTGTTCCAGACAAGTTTTTCTCGTCGAGTTTTCTGCACAGCACTACCTTTCTTCCATGGTTTTATCATAACTCGAGTTTTACAGATCCAATTGACATGATTCTTTTTTGGGTTTCTTCACTACTTGATTATCTATCATCGTTCAAAATTTCACGGTCATTGGATTTGTGGTTTTTGATCTACATGAGTTTCTTTGCAGTATTACAGATCTATTTTTTACTCGGTAGGACAGATAGATCTTTGTTCGATCTTTCGATCGTAACTTGAGTTTCTCTCGACGGATTTGAGTGATTGTTGTTGTGTCGTCGTCCTGACTTGATTCTCTCTGAGATCTATCAGTTTTGTCACAGTGAAACACATTTAGATTAGTCCCACACACAATTTCTTTAACGGATCATTTTTCTGCCGAGGGGTTTTCATTGCTTCCGCTGAAAAAGTTTAAATCTACCATTCACCCCCTCTGGTAGCTTTTCACGTGCTCTTCGATCCTACAAAAACCCTACCTATCCACCCCTATATAAGAAACTCAATACCCTCACCCCTGAACACGTTGGAAAACCATCGCTGCCTTTTCTTTGCCATGTGCCGCCATCAAGAGAAGATCCAACAACAAGGAGAAGGAGGAGAAGAAGGAGAAGGATCACGCAAGTGCGATCTTCATCAACTTTTCGACATCGACATTCTTCATCACCAAATCGTCATCAACACCACTCAACAAGCCCTAGACGCCAAGATTCAAGTGTTGCACACAATTCTCGATCTTTGGATCTCTAAACACACGGTACACCATCTACATCCAATTGGCCACGTGAAATTAACCCTAATTCCCGCTGTCCAGAAAAACCGTAACTCACAAGTTCTGGACAGGACGGACTAGTCTGGCCCTGAAAATGGGCTTGTCCAGTCTCCGAATCGGTTTTGGCTGAATTAATTTCAAATTGATCTAAATTGATTCAACTCCTGTTCAAACTTGTTATAAACTATTATAACTAGTTAGTAAACATTAATAGCAACTCATTAATAAGTTTTTACCTCACAATTGCATCAATCATGCATATCATGGCACATTGAGTAATATTTGAGAAATATTTGATTGTAATGTTTGTTTCGCATGTTTGTCGCGCGAATAGAAGGTATTGTTGTAGAGAGTGCTTTCGAGGGCATGCAGAACTAGAACTTAGAAGCTTTCGATCCAAAAAAAGCTCAAGAGCAAGGAAAGTGTCCTTGATCATTTTGATCCGGGTTTTTAAATTTTTTGTTGGCAAAATTGCATGTTCGTGTCAAATTGCTGGAGTTTACTAGTTTTATATGACCACCCACCCTTGTCACTTGAAAACAATGTAGAGAGTCGGGAAGGGTATTTTACACTTTTGCCTCGCTATACTCAATTGGGTTTGGAAAACAATCATATTGCTTAATTATGAACTATTGAACACATGAATGATGAGAATTGGTAATGATGACCCTATAGCAACATGGTGTCTAGGGATCTAAGCAAGCCGGTTACGTGGAATGGGTTGGATTGTTTTGGTGGTTTTGCTTGCTATAGATCTGAGGACCGGTTCGTGGAGCGACAACCTAGGTTTTACAGTGCCACCACAGGGCCAAGTATGGGTGCGGCTTAGTGTTTTGCCAGTACTGTTCGAACCATTTGGAAAGCTCGAGGAAAGGGTAGTCGGATGGGTTTGTAGTGATGTGTGGACTACCCTGAGATCCGAATGGCGCAAGAGGGGGCCCTTGGATGATATGCTCAGTTGGAGACATCACCACTGGTGAAACATCAGTGAGTTCGAATAGGCTAGTAATCACTTTGTAAATGCTATTTTGTGATCTCTTGGACACACCAAAGGAAGTGTGAGAAGGCATAATTGAGATTCCTTAGTCATGAATGGTGATGAAATCACAAACATGTGGGTAAAGTGGTACAACTTCTGCGGAGTGTTAAAAACTATCATGATAGCCGTGCTCCCGGTTATGAGCAACCTGGACCCTCACATGATCAGAGTTATGGACTTCGAATTTGGTTTAATGGCTGGAATTGAATCAGGAATTGGTATTGCTACAGTAATTGGGTTTGAAACATGAAAATTGTAATATTGAGTCGAATGGACAGTTATGAGTTGAATACAGCATATTATTGATGGTTTTGGTTATTTATGTTGGAATTACAGTATTGGATATGAAATTTACCGTTATTTGGGTTATTTTGCGAAGGACCACACTTAATGATAATATTATTGCATTTTCAACTGTTTTGAATGTACTTTTTTGCAATTAGCCAATTAATTACCATTCCTTGTTTAAGCTACATGTCATAATTTCCACACTTGCAGAGTACGACATATGCTCACCCTTGCTATTCCCCCAGCAAATTCAGTCGCAGGCGACAACATCGGGTACCAGGAGGTCTTTGAAGAGTTATAGGCTTGTGTGTTACCGTCAAGCTTGCCTGTGGAGTTAGTGTCATTAGTGTTTAGTGTTTTTCCGCTGCAGTCTTCTAGAGCTTGTATTCAATATTATTGGGTTTGTAATAAGATAATATTATTAGTGTTATTATTCAAGACATGGTTATAATCTGGCTGTCGTTTGTGAATCACTTGTGTATATGTGTTAAACATCTCGGGCACACATATGTATTACGCTTGGTTCATTTTCGGAACCGGGTGTCACAAATTGGTATCAGAGCTGTGTTTGACCATAGGACACAAGCCTAGGTAAAATGGACACCACAAATCACTTAGGACATGTTCCCTATTCAAAATTCGTCTGTCTTGCATTGTTTTGCCCCCCACTAGCTATATAATGTGGGAAAAATTGTGGTTTTGCTGCAGCGGCAATTTTTGTCACTTTTTCATCTTTTTGAGCAAATGCACATCCTCTCATCTTAATTTATGGCTGCTGCAATTTCAGAACTGATATTTACATTTTCCTTTAATATTTTCATGTTTTCTTATAGATGGTTCACACCAAAATGACAGCCCGCAAGAGAGCTCGTTTGCCACCCCTTGGAAGCCAGCTTAGGCCTCGCGAGGAGCCGCAAATGGAACCAGCCCAAGAGGAGGAAGAAGTGAGTTCTCTCACAAAGGAAGTTGAGCATGAACACTCCAACACAACGGAGGAAGATCCTGAGGAGGTGGAACTCTATGATTAAAAAGAGGGGGGAAGATCGTGAGGAGGTGGAACTCTATGATGAACAAGATGAGGAAGATCACAAGGAGGTGGAATCTATGACGATGATGAGGAGGAAGGTGATACACATGAGGAGGGTGAAGACGAGGCATGTGATGAGGAGGAACCTCATGAAGAGGAACCACAAGAGGATGAAACTGCTGCACAAGAAGAGGTATCCGAAGCTTAAAGAAGTGCATCGCAACCTACTGAAGCCAGAAAGGAGGACAAATGCCTAGTTTTCCGTTTCACCCAAGAATTCCATTCTAACAACATTGATGGAGAATTTGCAACTAAGCAATTGGAGGAGTTCCTTGATCTACGCAAAATGCACCTGGAATACTATGTTAAGAGGATTCCTCATCATGGACGTGAAGAATGGAGAGCTTAAGTTACTGTTGTTGCCAAAGATGAGGTGATCACTTGACACTTTGCATCCACGTGGATATCCACCAGGGAGCAAGCTATTGATGATGTTGCTTGGGACGCAATCACTAGATTGTACCACATCTATCGAGAGCAGGTTCGAGGTACTAGTTTTGCGCTGCACCCACATCGCAAGAGTGGAACAAGGGAAATCTTAAGACCACAAGAAGGAGCTCAAACCAGTTCTTGTGCCATTGACAGATCTCGGGTAGTATTGGTGAATTTGGGAAATCGCTATGCTGATGCCATGGAAGAGATCCGCTACCTCCGTAAGAAAATTTTCATCATGTAGAAGCAAGAGGAAGTTCATGGCACCGTGGAGGTCAATGGTGCAGCAACCTCTCCAACGCCTACATGGACAGCCAACTCACCTTGGTGTGCACCCATGTATGCATCACCGTCGTCGTCACCTTCGCCGCCTCACGGCTAGGACAGCCACAGCTCACACAATTAAGTCTAGGTGTCCTGTCTAGAAGTTAGAAAAAAGGCGTTTAGATTGTTTCAGTTATAATTGGTGTGGTGTGCTGAATTTTCTTTGTGTGTTCTTGTGCTAGTGTGCTTGGTGCGAGTTGTGGGATTCTTAGCGTTTTGTCCACATCCGCACGTAGTAGAGAGTTGTGGGATGCTTATCCACAACCTCTAAGAGTTGTTTAGTTACATATACCTTGATGCATATAGCTGGGGTATTTCTTTTCAGATTCTAAATTCTTCCATCTGTACTATTCTTTCACCAACAGATGCCGAGGACTCGCAACCAAAGGAATGCCAATGGTGAGGAAGAGAACAATGGAGCACCTCAGAACAACAATGGACTTGGACCTGGGGATAGCAACCTTGAGCAGCTGTTGGATATGCAGAATTAGCTTACGCAGACCGTGATGCAAATTCTGAACAGCTGTAGGCAAATAACCAGAATTAGCCCCACCTACCTCCACCACCACCACAGCCGCCACAACACAATCGTCTGGGAGAGTTCATGAGGATCATGTCACCTACATTTGCTCAAGCCAATGATCCCATGGAAACTGACAATTGGCTAAAATCTGTTGAGAAGAAACTTGTCATCATCCAAAGAAGTGACTTGGATAAGGTTCTCATTCCATCACACCAGTTGGTTGGAGTTACTGCATATTGGTGGGAATCTCTTTGCAATGCCCATAAAAATCAACAGGGAATCACTTGGGTGAATTTAAGGAGATGTTCTGTTCTCACTATGTACCTGAGGGAGTCATGATACTGAGAAGACAAGAATTTGAAAACCTCAGGCAAGGAAGGATGAGTGTGAGTGAGTATCTCAATAAATTCACTCAACTGTCTAGGTATGCTCTAGAGGACATCAGTACTGATAGCAGGAAGAAATACTTGTTTATGAGGGTGAAAGTGCATCTAGTCATACCTTGTGGGTTTTGGTTGATTTATGACAAACAAATGAGATCCTAATAAAATTGTTGAGACGAGCGCAGGTTTTAAAGAAATTAGGAAGAAAGAGCAAAAAGGAAGGAGAATGAGGATCTAAAGTGAAAAGAGCTCAAGAGCTGGAAATATTAGATTATTTTGTATGGAGTGTGTTGGAGTAACACACATCAAGAGCTCAAGTGAACAAATAATTCAACTCACTGCACAATTCACAATAAAACCAGACTATTCCGATATACACCAGACTAGTCCGATATCTCTCTGACTAAGATCAGAGTACTCCCGCCGAGTGTGGACTTGTCCTCAGCACCTCACACTTGCACAACACCGGACAGGTACAATATACATCAAACTAGTTCGATAATCCTCTGACTAAAATCGGACAAGTCCTCCAAGTCCGGACTTGTCTTTACCCCTCAATTTTTCGCTACACCGGACAAGTCCAATATCAGCTGGACTAGTTTGAAAACTCTCTGACTAAAATCGGGCAAGTCCCTCCAAGTGCGGACTTGTCCTTAGTCACACACGGTGTTTAGTACACTTGACTAGTCCGATGTGAACCGCACTAGTCTGAAAAGATTCTGACTAAAATCGGACTAGTCCGCACCTTAACAGACTAGTCTGGTATATCTCAGCACTTAGGGTTTTCCACACGCCGCACACCGGACTAGTCCAGATTCCACCACGGACTAGTTTGGACATCGCAAACCCTAACGGTAACTTTTGGAAACCCTAGTATAAATTGAGGTGTATGGCCATACTTCAAACTCTCTCGACCCCCTGCGCAGTCACACCTTCCAAGAGCCACAAATACACATCTCTGCACACATTTTAACCCTAAGAAGATCAAATCTTTGAGGATTAGAAATTAATCAAAGGAGAGACTTGTTCTGCACATCTTGAGCTCTTGGGTTTGATCTCTTGCACACTCTTCTTGTTTATTGTATATCTTTCGAGTGTGTTCTTCATTGCAATTCTTGGGGACCGCTCAACTTGTTAAAAGGCCCCTTGAATAAGTTATTTGCCCCTTTGTGATTAGTGTAAGAGAATCGGCCTCCGTGGCGATTCGACGAGGGTAGGGTTGGTGAAGATCCGGTCCTCCATGGACTCCTCAACGTGGATGTAGGCTTCCTCTGTGGGAATCAAACCACGGGATAAAATCTTGTCTCGCACACTTTTGTTTCATCGTTAATCATACTAGGGTTTATATAATCTTGTGTTATTCATATTGAAACATTGAAACTAAAGTTGATCTTTGTCATACATTGTTTCATTGTGGTAATACATCTAAGTTGCCAATTAATTTCCGCTGCATAGGGTACTAGACATGCAATTATCGATACATATTGATCTTTCTAGTCTACGCATATCGGACTAGTCTGTGCAGTAACGGACTAGTCCGATCTCTTTGTATTTGATCAATCTGTTGAATGTTTCAGGGATCAACAAAGATTCAAAAAGCCTATTCACCCCCCCTCTAGGCTACATTCAATTGGTATCAGAGCCAAACTCTTCAAAAGAGACTCACCGCTCAAAGATACAATGTCGCACATCAAGGATGTAAACAAGAACTTCAACAACGAGAAGGGTGATGATGAAAAGACACAAAAGTTGGAGAAGCTCCTCGATGCAATTCAGGACTATGAGGACGATGATGAGGAAATGCTTCAACTCAAGGCTCTTTTACGGAAGAAGGCTCTCTCCCCAAAAGGGAAGAAGAGGATCGATGATGAAAAGAAGAAGGGGAGTAGTCACAGAGACTACTCCAGATATCCTTTTGACTATGAATGTCTAAATTCTAACAATTGTCACGACCTATCAATTCCTTTAGGGAAAGCACCTTTCTTTGATGGCAATGACTACTCAATGTGGAGGCAAAACATGAAAATGCACCTCATATCTCTTAACCCAAGTTTGTGGAATATAGTGTGTACAGGGATAGATATCCCGGATGATGATGAAGAGCTGACTACAAGACAAGAACAAGCTATTCATCGAAACGCCCAAGCCGCAGCTGTGATCACTTCTTCATTGAGCTGAGACGAGTTCACCAAGGTGGATGGACTCGAAATTACCAAGGAGATATGGGACACTCTACAAATCACACGTGAAGGTGATCATCATGCACGTGAAGCCAAGATTGAAATGATTGAAGGTGAATTGGGAAGATTCGCTATAGAAGAAGATGAATCACCACAAGATATGTACAATCGATTGAAGTCTCTAGTCAACAAAGTTCGAGCAAATGGCAATAAGAAGTGGAATGATCCTGAAGTCATGAAGTTTATACTTAGAGCATTCATGCCTCGCAATGTGACCCTTTGCTCAATGATTAGAGAAAGCCCCGGTTATCGGAAAATGACCCCGGACAAACTTCTTGGCAAGATTATCAACTTTGAAATGATGGAGAAGCAAGCCAGACATGTCAAGGAAATTGCCGATCTTACCTCGACAAAGAAGAATGGAGTTGCCTTGAAGTCAACTTGTAAACCCGTATCAAAAGAAGCTCGAGAAGCTCATGGAGAAGACGACAGCGATGATGAAAGCAGTGATATTGATGTAGAAGACCTGATCTTGTTCATGAAGAAGTTTAAGAAAATGATGCGAAGAAGAAAGCATAATATCTCAAACGAAGGAAGACAAAGGGACAAACAAAGACCCAAGATGAGATGGGCGTGCTATAACTTGTGAGAGTATGACCATTTCATAGTAGATTGTCCACATGAAGAAAATAAGAGGAAGACTAAAGACAACAAGCCTCAATCAAAAAAAATGTTCAAGAAAAAGAAGCAATATGGCCAAGCACACTTAGGGGAGGAGTGGGACTCCAATGATGAGTCCTCATCCGAAGAAAAAGAGGATATGGCCACCATAGCCTGTAGGATCGAAGAGCACGTGAAAAGCTACCAAAGGGGGAGTGAATGGTAGATTTAAAAATCTTACGCAGTGGAAACAATTAAATCCCAACCCCTTCGGTAGAAAAATGATATGTTAGAGAAATCGTGTGTGAGACTAATCTAAACCTGTTTCACCATGACAAAAGTGATATATATCAGAGAGAATCAAGTCACTAAGACAACACAACAAGAATCACTCAAATCCATCAATAGAAACTCAAGTTATGATCGAAAGATCGAGCAAAGGTCAATCTGTCCTACACGAGAAAAACAGTCTTGGAACGCTGCAAAGAAACTCGTGTAGATCATAAACCATAAATCCAATGATCGTGAAATATTGATATATGATATATAATCAAGTTGTGAAGACAAACCAAAAAGAATCTCGTCAATTGAATCTGTAAAACTCGAGTTATGATAAAACCACAGACGAAAGGTAGTGCTGTCCAAAAACTCGATGAGTAAAACATGTCTGGAACAAGTCGGACAAACAAGGCACAAAAGTTCCTTCAAACTACGAATTTCAATAGATCACAAGAGTAACAGCCCCCAAAGTCATGCACCACGAGCTCTGGCCTCCCTTGCTTATATAACCAGCTCGAAAGCCACCTGAACTCAAATCAGGACTCTAATCCTACTCCGTTCATGAATCGAAACATTCCATAACTGCTTAAGACTCTTCTATATGCATATAGAAGCAATCTTAAGACTTCCAAACACCTTAGTAATGTAACCCACATTCCTAAAACAACTCAAATTCGTGACCCACAACAAATCCTATCATAACCAACTCGATACTTTCCATACCGAGCCATAACCGACTCCGACGCAGCCAAAGTCATCAACCGATACGATCTGATCTTCCAACCAGATCTTCCCATCCATGAACCATTTCAGAACCATGTTGCCCCGTCATGCACCGCATGCATACGTGCAAACACCTTCCTTCGACGTCCAGTAACCTTCATATGCACTGCCCTTGATTCAATCATCCTGCGCGACCTCCTGACCCGCTCAACCACAATTCCTCCTGAATTTGGTTGTTGGAACCTCATCTCCTCCCTGAGACTAGTCCAAACGATCCTGTCACCAGCCATGACTTGAACTCAAGCAACACCTGCAAATGAACAAACAACCAATCCGTATGAGTCCAAGTCCACAACTTGACTCAAATTAGTTCCGAACACAATACCTTACGTGAGCGCCTCACATAAGCATGTTGCAAATCATATCAAAACGATATCAGCCATATCAACAAAAATGCATCAAAAACTTAGTAAAAGAATACTAAGCAACCTTTCCATAAGTGTAAAGCAAGTTCGAAACATTTCACATGAAAATTTGGAACATTATGATCAAGCTCCGAACCTTTCCAAAGCTAACTGGAGCTTGAGGCGGAGCTTACCAAAGCTAGTACAACCTGGCGCCGGAGCTTACCAAAGCTAGTCGGACCTAGCGCTGGAGCTAACCAAAACTAGTCGGAACTAGTCATCCCAAAAGTCAGAGCTAGAGAAACATGTCGGAGCAAACAACCATAAGTCGGACCTAGCAAAACATATCGGATCTTAACAAAGACATGTCGGAGCTATCAAAGACATGCCGCAGCTAAAGACAAAGCTCACCGGAGCTACCTAAAAACATGTCGGACCTAGACAAAGAAAGTCGGACCTATTGTCAGACCTTGTAGAAGCTCGGAGCTAGAGTCGGACTTTGCTAAAAAGATGTTATGGCAGCATTCAAAACTTTTATTGTCAAAGCCAATGTATTCAGCACACATAGGTCTCACAATATCTCCCTTGATGAATGCATTGGCAACACCATTTAAATCCGGACATTGGCACGAAAAGTTTTGAGAACAATTTTCCCCCTTTTTGAAAATCAAATGATATAGAAATAAATTTCTCCCCCATACATATTTCTCCCCCTTGCATAATTCACCATATTATCTCCCCCCCTTTGACAATGTGTTCAGCAAGGTTCAAAAGAGAAATTTTAATTGTTATGAGCATATTATAACATATACATATAAAACAAAGCTCATCCAAGTCATACTATCAAGTACACAAAAATGATACATAAAGTAGTGTAAGCCATGCTAGAGATCAAATGTAATTTTTAATTTAAGCAAGTCATGATCTTACAAACTTAACTATTTCAATACCTGAAAGCATGACACTTGTTACTGCATTTTATTATTTTTCAAGGCACAAATTCAGATCATATGATATTTGCAAAAGATTATCTGCGCATCTGCCTTATTCTAACCAACCAAGCCAAGCCTATGTCATTTGACAATCAGAAGCTTAAGGACATGGTTTTAGTCATACACAACTTCTTCCAAGTTCATATCTAAGTGCAATGATAAGCCATCTCAAAAGAAAAAGTGCGATGCATGCATATTCTCTTGATCTTTTCTCAACTTATATTTGTTCCTAAAAAAACTCAACAAGTGAGTTGATTACTTGATTAATTCTTTATGATTAAAAGCACTTGTGAGCATGCAACAAGTTCAAAACAGCAAGAAAGTTCGACCATGACCAGATTTAGTGTATGTAATTATTCCAATTACTAGACATGGCAAAAAAATTACAAAATGTATAACACAAGTAATGTAGTATGAACTTTCAGCATGTAAAAGGAATCACAAAGTCATATATGTATGAAATACTATGCTCATATTATTTTAATTTCAGATTCACACATAGACTTCTAGGGTTTGAAAACTCCCCCTCAATTTAAGCCATGAGGATGCATAACCCCTATTTCACTATGAATATAACAAAAACGAGTGACATCCAAAGGTTTTGTAAAAATGTCAGTCAATTGTTGTTCGGTATCTACATGGTGAAGCACAATGTTTCCTTTTTCAACATTATCACGGAGAAAGTGATACCTAATGTCAATGTGCTTAGTTCTAGAATGTTGCACAGGGTTTTTAGCAATGCAAATAGAACTAGTGTTATCACAAAACAGTGGAACACTATGTAGATCAACCCCATAGTCCATAAGTGTTTGAACAATCCAAAGAATTTGTGAGCAAGCACTAGCAGCAGCTACATATTCAGATTTAGCCGTGGATTGTGCAACTAAGCTTTGTATTCTAGAGGACCAAGCAACAAGAGAATTACCAAGAAAATGACAGGCACCCACTACTACAATAAGCCTTATTGCAGGCAGCTCCAAACCTATTATCACACGCGGTTTTTAAAACCGCCTGAAATGAAGAGCCTGTGATAATCCGCAATTTCACAGGCGGAGAAGTGATACCGCCTGTGAAGAAACATTATCACAGGCGGTTTTTACTTATGCTAGCCACCTGTGAAGATAAGTTATCACAGGCGGGTGGTGCAGCATATATATCCGCCTTTGATAATTGTATTAGCAAAGGCGGGTCTTGCAGCATAACTAATCGCCTGTGATAATGGTGTTATCACAGGCAGATGTTTACCTACATCAATCCGCCTGTGAAGACCTTTTACCACAACCGGTTTCTACCTTAACAGTAACCGCCTGTGATAATTAGGTTATCACAGATGGTTCTTTACCTGTATCTAGACGCCTGTGATAATTGTTTTTCACAGGCATGCCTAGCCGTTGGTTAATAACCGCCTGTGATAAGGTATAACCTATGTAGTACTACTGCTGTTATTTCTAATTTCCAGGTCAATTCAATATAATCACAGAACAAACATCAACACTATCATCACAGAACAAAAGTCAACAATGTTATCATCACAGAAGTCAATTTCACTAAAACAATATACATATGTACAAGTTACACATACAAGTCATCTCATAGTTTACAAGTTTTCACTTAAAACTCTTTCTATTGGCATAGTCGCAAAGTTCTGGCACATCAGCTGCTGCACCTTTCTCATCAAACAACTTCCCTTTTTTGTGCAAAATTTCGTGACGAATGAACTGACAGAGTTCAGAAGCAATCCCGTCGGCTCCTCCATCAGGAATACTTCTACAAACCAGCCATTCTTCGTTCAGATTCTTCGTGTGCTGCAATATAACACATAACAAGGTTTAGAATGTGTTGGTTTGAACAATCTCAAAGTATAGATCAAAGTGAGAGTATACATGAATTTAGTTGGTATTTTTGGAGCAGTTATACTATGAGCAATTGAATTTTGAAGTTGGAATCAAAATATGAAAATAATGTTTCTGGTAATATTGAACAGCAAAGAATATAAGTATTAAACTATGCTAGTTACAATAAAAATGAAACTCAAAAGTAAGAAAATAAGGTATCGACATTAAAGGTAATTTACATCCTCACAATTCACTCTATATACGCCGGCGGTCCGATGATGCTCGCATACATAATACCTGCATAAGACACTCCCAACAGGTTGCTTCAGACAAGCATAATACGTTTTAATGTCCAATGCATTCGTATTGGAAGGTCTCTCACCGCCAAGCTGTTCCGCGTAAAACCGCCAAGCACTGTAATACAAGAAATGTCATATAAAACTTGTCAACACATTCTAAATGTGTGTAAATTAAAATTATTGAATAAAAAAAGTTTCAAAATGGAAAGGAAATCTTTGTAACGATTTGGTGGGAAATCGGCCGAGTCCAGGACTATTGCCTTTCCCTTCGTTGGCTTGATGAAGATCATTATGTATTGATCACTGCAAACACACAAACACACGTGTTAACAATTACCAATAACTGCTATTTCAATGTCATGTGTCGAACTTACTCGAAGTGGTACGGAGCCTTTACGAGGTCCTTGCCGTCTCTGACAAAGTTAAACATTGCATGTCCTATGTAAGCTGCAACTTCTGTCCTTTTATCCTTCTTAAGTTTTGCGATTGCTTTTTCAAAATATTTTTTTTTCATGTGCTTGAACTGCTCTGAGTTTCGATCTGCCTGGACGTCGAATAGCGCCTTTGCAATCCTAGTAGGGTCAAGGATACCTGTCTTGCGCGCCAACTTTTCATTATCCATGTATTGCATCCTATTGAAGAAGTCCAGAATTGTTATAATATCATGAAATGCGTATGCGTGTAGTAAGAAAAGCAAATACGAAATATTAGATCACTTACAAGCACCAGACGAGCAGCAGGTTGATTTCGAGCATGCCCCGATGCAAAAGGGTACACAATTCTTCAAATAAAATGCATCTATCTTCTCCAGTGCTCCAAAATGCTTGTTTTGGAATGCGAAATGTGACGCAATTAAGATCATATCTTGTGCTGGCAAGGATGTACCACTCATCCATTCTTTTGTGCGGGACGGGTTGTTTGCTAAGTTGTACGGATGTCATGAGCGGCTTCCCATTCTCAAATTTAGGAGGAACATCCTCAAGATTGTATATTGGAACTCCTGGTTTAACTAAAGCCATCCGCCGATTATACATGACACCGTCTTCTTCCCACTCCTCGATATTTCCTAATTCTGGCTCATGAGAAGAACGAGATGCACTCGATTTTATAATATTTTCCTTCATAGTTTCCAAATACTTTGACAATTCTGATGAAGGTTTCTTATTTTCGTATGGGCTAACTTTGATAGGCAGTAATGATCGAGGAGTAGTCGTCGGAAGTTGGACACTGGCTTGTTGTACCTGTTGTTCAACTGATTGCTCTTTACTCCCAGCAGTTGGCTCTAGTACAACTTCAAACTGTTGCTCAACTGGTTTCTCTTTACTAGCAACAGCTTGCTCTGGTACTGCTTGAAGCTGTTGTCCAACTTGTGGCTCTTGGATATCTTTACTAGCAAGGTTACTATCATCCTTGCTGAGAGATAGGGGGAGTGGATCTTCATGCACTTTCGCTTTAGAACATGGGGTTGCAGTATTTGGAGATGCGACAGAGCTAGAAATTGGCTCATCGTCCAACACGATATCGCATCGGTGCCAAAGGATTAATCGGTTGACAGCCTGCCCCAGAGTCGCGATCCCCTCAGGTGTGACGTGGTCTATTTCATAATCTTCATAATCATTATCAATGATCTGAAGAACTTGCACCACATCATAATACAACGTAAGTGGATTCCCGTTGAAGTCACAATCATGCTTTGGCATAGCAGTGGCAACCTGTTTGGTTTTGTTCCCTGCTCTGCCTATCGGGACAAGAAGACGACAAGATTTGTCATTAGCAATATCATCGACAGGGAACTTATGGGTTGACCCTGAGCCTGGCACAAAACCAACGCTGCTAGGGTAGGCTGTTGGAGATACTAATTGCTCCTTTTGCACCGGAACCATCACTATACTCGGTGTCACTAATTGTCCCGATTGTCTAAGTTGTTCCATTATTTTTTGCATATTTTCTTTGACCTTTTGAGCAATCGTTTCATCAAGTGTTTTCTTAAACTTCTCACATCTTCTATACATGTCTTTATCTTTAGAGAAACCATCTAGCCAAGACATTTGAGAAGAGACCGCTCGAACTCGTCCGCTGTGTTCAGGATTTCCTAAGATAGTGGTAAGTTGGTCAATCTCCCTCTTCGGCTTGAAGAGACCCTTCTGTTGCTTTTCAATTAGTTCTTTCATTTTATCCTCTACTTCATTCAGAGAGTCGGGCTTTTCAAGTTTGCCCTCGTCGGTCAAACCTGACCGAGCAAAGACCCGCCGTTGAGTTCGCTCATCGCACCCTTCTAATGGGTGAGGATTCCCCTTACTGCTAATTTCGTCTAATATCTTATTCCATTTCTGTACTTTGGGGCCATATCCGGTAGACCCCAAGCGATGATGATATTTGTTCTTTTTTGCAAGCTCTAACCTAGTTGCACTTAGAGCTTTAGCATCAAGTGTGCTCTTTTGATGAACAAACTCTTGACAATGAGCTTGTGTGATTTTTCCCATCTTCCTCGGGCTAGGCACCTTATCGGCCATAACATAAGCATTCATTTCACTCTTCCAGCCACGAAACTTCTTGCCGCAAGAGATCAATGTTGCTTTCTTTACTGCTTCTTCTGTGCCTTTCAGGAACTTGAATTGTTTCTTTACCCTTTCCCACAACTCATTCTTGGTCTGCTCCGGTAATTTCCTCCAATTCTTAGTTGTTATCGGCACAACCTCTCTAACAAGAAAACCGCATGCATTACGGTACTTGGTAATTGAATCCAGTGGTTCTTGGGGAAGCCAACCTGGACCGACCCTTGTTATGTACATGATGCGGTCCAATGGACCCTTATTGGGACCTCGTTGCCCTCGTTTCCGCTTGAGTGAAGCTGAGGATTCATCCATTGGAGAACCTTCTGAGGTTTTAGGAGCCGATGTAACCTCATTGTCTTCGCGATTAATCTAGGTAGAAAAAAATTATAAGACTTCGTATACTTGACAACCAACATTAACTTGAACCGTTGAAGTTAGGATTCGTGATCCATACCTCGTCGGCAGGATCATATTCTGGGTCTAGATCCACTGAAGTCTTTTTAATTTTTATATTCGGAAAAGGATCCGATGGACTGTGATAGGAGCCTGAACTGCTGGAGTCAGTAAACTCCATATTGTCTTGTTTATTGTTACTACCAGGACCAGTCTTCTTAGGGCTTTCCATGCTAGATCTAATAAGACAAAAATTCTAATAAATGGCATATTAACTCTACATGAAGTGTTGCATGAAGAAAAAGATGGAAGCATTCTAGGATTTGATATGGCATTCTAGGATTTAAGGCGACTGATCAAAAGGTTCCTATACATTGCGAGGGTGACAAGCATGTTAAAGTTGCTCAACAGCAATGGCAATTTTATCTTCTTATTCTAAATAGGCTAGCTTCGTTCGGAGTGGTGACCACGTTCTTGAGGTTTACTAGGCGGCGCCTAGCTCCGAACCTATAACTGATCAAGCAAGAGACTAATAGCAGCAGAAGCAACTAGCAAGCTCACTTTACACCGACAACCCAAGGCATTCTTGTATCATAGAGATCGGCAGCATATGCTCAGACTCCATCGCCACACCTAGTGGTACCTAGATATGGGCGTGAGGATGCTCCTGGCATCACAAATGAGTTGGCCAGCAACTTGTTTGGCTTCAGAGCTAAATATAGCATAACTTTGGTAGCACAGATTAGCTACAATTGCTCAAATGAAGCTGATGGAGCCACAAGTGCAGACATCTTTGGTAGCACAGATTAGCTACAATTGCTCAAATGAAGCTAACTTAGAGAAATAAAAGCAAACTTAGCCAAACTTAGTCTAGCATAGCTAACTCTAGGCAAAAGTAGCCAAATATAGCTAAATATAGCATAACTTAGTCAAAATTAGTCAAGTATAACTATATCTAATGTAACTTAGCCAAAATTAGCCAAATTTGCTCAACTTAACCAAATATAGCTAAATCTTGCCCCTAATAGAGAATTATGTGGCATATGCAAGGCCGATGACAGAAATAGGGAATATACTGCTGTTACTAACTACCAATTTCAAAGTTTCAGACACACAGAACCAACTATCAATTTATCGTTATATAACCATCCACATAAATCTTGCCCCACCGAACCCTAACCAAAGATGCCACCGAACTTGACAGTTTTTCAAATTCCACCGAACCCTAACCAAGGATGCCTACCATTTTCCAATTCCCGAACCCTAACCAAGGATATGCAAGGCGGCGGCGAGGGCGGTGAGGGATGCGGCACGGCGAAGGAAGATGGAAGGTCGAAGGGTTTAGGTTTTACCTTGAAGGACGGCGGCGACAGCAATGGCTTCGCTCGGCGTACTTGGAAGTGACGAGGGCGAAGCTCAGCGGTGACGGCGAAGCTCGGCGGCGACGGTGGCGAACACTTGGCGGCAAATGAAATTTTGGCAGCCTAACGGCGTCTAAGTGTTTCGCCCGGGTTAGGTTTTCCCAACGTTGCCGAGGGGTATATATAGACTCCCATTTTCTCAGGCGGATTTTAAGTACCGACCGCCTGAGAAGATGGTTACCTTAGGCGGGTTTTACTAACCAACCGCCTGAGATGATAGGATTATCTCAGGCGGTTGGTAAGTAACACCCGCTTGAGATAAACTTCTTCTCAGGCGGTTATTAAGTACCAACCACCTGTGAAGATATTTACTTCTTCTTAATTAATATTCTTGATTAAATGTGGGTCCTTTAAAAAGGCAAAATTCCACTTTCTTGTAATATTATATATAAGTAAAGGTTACCATTAAATTTCACTTCATAAATCCTTTAAAATTGGTCAAAACATAAGAAACATACAACAAATGCTATTTTTCATTTTTCTATCTTGATGAATATAATGCTTTTTTCATTTATTTTTCAGTGGACATTTTTACTCATCGTACCAACCTCTATGAATTTTTTCAGATTTTTTAAAATTGTTTTGAATCAATGTGTGTTCATAATTTGATGAATGCCTCATATGTATATGAGCATTTAGTTAGAATGATGGATAATTTGAAGTTTGACATGTTGGAATGCTTTTAAAAAAATTAACAAAATTCATACATGTATAAATGATACAACTATGTTCATACAAACAAATTTGAGTGAAGGATATATTTTTTTTAGATACACAAATGTGAATAATATGTGAGTACAAATTAATTTGATATTTACCAAAACATTACAATGTCAGCTATACAAGTTCTAAAATATTTTCCTCAGGTGGTATATGTTAATTTTATACAAATGTAGAAGAAAGAATCATCGAATTTGGACACAATTTGCAGAATCTAAACATGTTTGAGTCTTTATATTGTAATCTAAATAAAAAAGAAGCAAATGATAAGGAAACTGAAGAACAGTATCGGGCATTATCTCAGGCGGTTGGTAAGTAACACCCGCCTGATAAAAACTTCTTCTCAGGCGGTTGGTAAGTAAAACCCGCCTGAGAAAACTTTAAACACCGCCTGTGAAAAACGGACGCCTACATAAAGACCCCTCACCTATGGACGTGTCGACGTCCATGCGTGACCTTTCTTTTCCCCGAGGCACGACCTTTCAATGCGCGGTAAACCAACTGCTCCACGCGGCCCTTATTAAAGACGTGCCATCACCCTTTAGTTCTCCACAAGCGCGTCGCTCACTTTGAATCCTCTTGTTTTCTTCATCTTCCTCCGCTCCGACGACCCAACAACACTATGGCCGACCTTCCGCTGCCAAGCCCTTCGAGGGAGCCACCTTGAAAGAAACAATGTTGCAGCACCCCCGAGAGGATCAACACCCAGCAACGCCTCCTCATGGCGCAAGAGGCGTACAACAATACGTCTCGCGCCATGAGTGCCTTGGGGCTGGGTACCCTTCCAGAGTATCCTGTAATGGGTACTACCGTCGGCCACTACCTCTACGCCCTCACGGGGGTGGCTGATCGTCTCGACATTCTGTTCGCGACGATGACCCAGGTTCTTGGCCCCGAGGGCCGTAGAACGCTGGTAGAGGCGACGGCTAGCAACCTCGTTCTCGGGGCTGCACCACCGGTGCAGCCGGTGCAGCTGGTGCAACCGGCCCTGTCTCCTATTGCACCGGCGCCAGAGTCGCCGCCGGAGGACGAGGAGGAGGAGGAAGAGGAGGAAGAGGAGTAGGAGTAGGAGTAGGATTTAATTAGTTTTTCTTTGTTGTTTTTAGTTGTTTCTGTTTTGTAAATATTGTTAATGAATGAAATCTATCTTTGTTCATCTATGTGATTGAATATTACTTGTGTATCTTGTGTGTTCTTGTGTGTTCTTGTGTAAATATTGTGTATCTTGTGTGTTCTTCTGTGAGATGTGTGATTGAATATTGTTAACGAATGAGTATCTTGTGTGTTCTTCAACTGTGTGAATGAATGAATGTGTAGTGTGTTCATCGTGTTCCTCAGACTCAGGTATCATAAGGTAATTATCTCAGGCGGTTGGTAATTAAAACCCGTCCGAGAAGAAGATTATCTCAGGCAGTTGGTAAGTAACACCCGTCTGAGATAAAATTCTTCTCAGGCGGTTATTAAGTACCAACCGCCTGTGAAGATATTTACTTCTTCTTAATTAATATTCTTGATTAAATGTGGGTCCTTTAAAAAGGAAAAATTCCACTTTCTTGTAATATTATTGATAAGTAAATGTTACCATTAAACTTCACTTCATAAATCCTTTGAAATTGGTCAGAACATAAAAAACATACAACAAATGCTATTTTTCATTTTTCTATCTTGATGAATATAATGCTTTATTCATTTATTTTTTTAGTGGACATTTTTACTCATCATACCAACCTCTATGAATTTTTTCAGATTTTTTAAATTTTTTTGAATCAATGTGTGTTCATAATTTGATGAATGTCGCATATGTATATGAGCATTTAGTTAGAATGATGGATAATTTGAAGTTTGACATGTTGGAATGATTTTAAAAAAATTAACAAAATTCATACATGTACAAATGATACAAATATGTTCATACAAACAAATTTGAGTGAATGATGTTTTTTTATGAGACAGACAAATGTGAATAATATGTGAGTAGAAATTAATTTGATATTTACCAAAACGTTACAATGTTAGCTATACAAATTTTAAAATATTTTGCTCAGGTGGTAGATGTTAATTTTATACAAATGTAGAAGAAAGAATCATCGAATTTGGACACAATTTGCAGAATCTAAACATGTTTGAGTATTTATATTGGAATCTAAATAAAAAAGAAGCAAGGGATAAGGAAACTGAAGAACAGTATCGGGCATTATCGCAGGCGGTTGGTAAGTAACACCTGCTTGAGATAAACTTCTTCTCAGGCGGTTGGTAAGTACCAACCGCCTGTAAAGATATTTACTTCTTCTTAATTAATATTCTTTATTAAATATATTCTCAGGCGGTTGGTATGTAAAACCCGCCTGAGAAAAAGTTAAAAACCGCCTGTGAAAAATTGACGCCTATATAAGGACCCCTCACCACAGTCAAAACGTAACCCTGGAGAATTTATATCGACGCCGCAAGGCTGCCGAATTTCCCCTGCGCCGCGCCGCCGCTCCGCCTCTCCGCCGCCCAGCCCATACTGTCGCGCCGCTGCTCAACCCCGCACCACCACTTCTCCACCCATCCGGCCCACCGTGCTGACGCCTCCCCACCGTGTTGACGCCTCTCCAAGGTAAATGTATTTTCCTTACTTTTTCTTTGTATATTTTCATTAGTTGATAATCTGTTAGTTTTGTGTGTTCTGGTATATGGATTCTGTCCTTTTGCATGTGTAAGGACTGTATGGATTGTGTTCTGGTATATTGATGTATGGACTATATGGATTGTTTCCTTTGTGTGTGTTCTGCTAGTTTGTTCTTTTATATATTGATGTATGGACTATATTGTAATAAGCTTATTGTAGATTGTACCTATTATGTGATATGAATATGATGTTTAATTAACAGATGCTATTGTAATATATATAAGATGCATGAAGTTTACTCGAACTTGTAATTCTAGTTTTATGTGTTTTTCTTTTCAATATGCTACTTGTGTGTGCGTACCTCCTACTTGCATATATTTCGAAGGAGTGATTAGGGTTAGCTTTCTAGGGAGATAGTTTTATAACTCACCCATTTAGTTACCATCGTTGGATGGGATCCGACGTCAAGATATAACGGGCCGCATCCCACCCAGACCTAGCCCCTATGCTGCTGGGCCTGTTTGCCCCACGACTTCAATCCTTCACCCCTGATTGCTGCTCCCAACGCCTTCGACTCCGTTCGCCTCAAGTTGCAGTAGGGTTGGGCGTTGGCGACAATACCTCCTCGTTGCTAGGTGACATCAATGGTGGCAGGGTGCAGAAGCCAGCGACAGGGCCATCTGCAAGCGGTAGCAAGGTCGGGAAATGGCACCGGGGGTGGAAGGTGGGACCGGGGCTAGCTACAGGTGGCGACAAGGACGGACACAGTGTTAGAGGCACCGGGGCCAGCTGCCGGCGGCGGCGAGACCGAAAGACGGAGGTGATGGCCGTCGGGTGCAATACCCGTCGGGTACCCGTACCCGCGGGTATAATTGCCATCCCTAGATCCCACCCAGACCTACCCCATGCCACTGGGGCTGTTTTCCCCACGACTTCAATCCTTCACCCCCGCTTGTTGCTCTCGACGCCTTCAACTCCGTCCGCCTCAAGATGTCGCTCGTCTCCTACATTAGTCACCCTAATCATACTTGTTATGTCTCTGTAAATTCATTTTATAGAAGACCTTTAGAGAATATTTGTGGCCAAATTTTGTAAATCTGACAAATTTTTTATTATTGAAGCATGGACCGTCGAGCGTGGATGTATAACATGCCAAGACCCGATCCTATGTACATTCATAATGTTGCAAATTTTATTGAAGCATCCAAGAGACATGCGAAGTTGCAAAAGATAGATGACATATTATGTCCATGTATCGACTGCGAAAATAAGATTGCTTGGACGGATACTATAGTAATCCAATCTCATTTGGTGAAAAGAGGTTTCAAAAATAACTACACAATATGGACAAAGCATGGTGAGTTAGATACACATGATGTGGATAAAGATGATGAGAGAGGTTCAGATGATGATGATGTTCATATCGATGACGGTAGTGACAATCAAGCTGGTGATGATGATGATGAGTTTGATTGTGAGGAGATGTTGCGTCACATTGAACCATATGTATTGACTTCTATGGGAGCAAGCAAAGGTTTAAGTAAAATGGAGACATTGCGGAATGCGGCGATGGAGCTTTTATATGATGAATCAAACGGTTGTGATAAAGAGTTTACTACATTGCGTGCAGTCTTAGAACTACTAAAGTTGAAAGCTACGCATGGATGGTCCGATTGTAGTTTCTCTGATCTTTTGAATCTTCTGGCAGAAATTCTTCCAAATCCAAATAAACTGCCCAGAAGCACTTATAAAGTGAAGAAACTTCTTTGCCCGATGGCACTAGGTGTGACAAAAATACACGCTTGTGTGAACCATTGTATTCTGTATCGCAAAGAGCATGAGCTCGCAACTAGATGCCCCATTTGTGGTGTCAGTAGATATAAGAAGGACTACAATCACCAGTATGTTACCAACATGAAAAAGACTCAGAAGAATAAGAAGTTTATTATTGGTCCTGAAGGTGATGATGACGATACTTCTAGCGATGCAGACAGGAAGAATAAGAGAAAAATTCCTGCTTTGGTGATGTGGTACCTTCCGGTAATTGATCACTTGAAGCGTTTGTTCTCAAACCCTAGGGAGGCTGAACTTATGCGTTGGCATTCCGAGCAACGCAAGAAGAATGAAAAACATATACGACACCCTGGTGATGCAACGCAGTGGAAAAATTTTGATATTCAGTATCCAGAATTTGCGAAGGAAATCAGAAATGTGAGGTTTGCCTTGGGTACAGACAGAATGAATCCGTTTGGTGAAAAAAGGAGCATACACAGCACATGGTCCGTGGTCTTAATGATGTACAACCTACCGACGTGGTTGTGTCACAAAAGGAAATATATCTTGTTATTTATTTTTATCCAAGGTCTGAAACAACCCGGCATCGAAATTGATGTGTTCTTGGAACCTTTAATGGAAGATATGGCAAAATTGTGGAATGAAGGGGTACGTACATGGGATGAGTACAAGCGGGAGTATTTCACGCTAAGAGCAATGATATTCATTACCGTGCATGATTATCCTGGACTGTTTACATTATCGGGACAAATGAAAGGGAAGAAAGGTTGTGTTAGGTGCGTGGATAGAACTGGATTTCTATACCTCACTTCATCCAGAAAGACGGTGTACATGATACACCGACGGTTCTTGACAGATACACACAAGTATAGGAAGATGAAAGAACAATTTGATAACAAAATCGAAAAAGATACTGCACCAAAACCTTACAGTGGAAAACTTGTGTTTGAAATGGTCAAGAACATTCATATTGCTTTCGGTAAGGGCAAAAATTGTAAAGGAATTAAGAGAAAGAAAAGTACATCTTAGGATGATACAACTGACATGGCTTTCAAGAAACAATCAATTTTTTTCAAGTATCTTCCGTATTGGAAGAATCTGTAATTTTTCCATAGTATTGATTTGATGCACGTTACAAAGAATGTATTTGACAGCATCATTGGAACCTTGCTGGACATGCCGAGGAAAACATAGGACGGATTAAATTCACGTATGCACCTAGTAAATCTTGGTTTGAGACTAGAGCTTCATCCAGTAGAAAAGGCGAATGGGAAGCATTACCTTCCCCTAGCCAGCTACAACTTGACGCTAGAAGAGAAAAAAGCAATTTGCAAATGCTTCCATGGGATCAAAGTGCCCACGAGTTTCTCATCCAACATCCGCAAACTAGTCTTGATCAAAGACTTGTCTTTATTCGGTTATAATTCTCACGATTGTCACATGATGATGACAGTTTTCCTTGTCATTGCAATAAGAGTCATCAAACCTGAGCATATAAAAGTTGTCATCACACATTTGTGTTACTTCTTCAATGCAGTATCGCAAAAGGTGATAGCATGTGAAGATCTAGACTATCTGAAAACATACATCGTCGAGATAATGTGTAAGCTTGAGATGTGTTTCCCACCATCCTTTTTCAACATGCAAGTACACCTAATCATACATCTTGTTGATCAGATAAAAGCACTGGGGCCACTATATTTACATCATATGTTTTCGTTGGAGAGATATTTAGGAGTATTAAATGGTTATGTGCGGAACCGTGCTCACCCAGAGGGTTCAATTATGGAAGGATACACCACTGAAGAAGTGATTAAGGGTTGCGCTGATTACATCAAAGATGGAAAATCGATAGGTGTGCCTATACCGGTACATGAGGGTAGACTACGTGGGAGAGGCAAAGTGGGTAAGAAAACTTTTATCGTTCAAGATTACAAGATTGTACACCGTGCACATTTTGGTGTACTACAACAGCTTGAAATAGGTGAGTCGTACATCGAGGAACACCAAATTGAGCTTCGTGACAAAAACCAAGACCGCATAGAGGACTGGATCATGAAAGAGCACAGAAGATGTTTCACTGAATGGTTAATAGACAAAAATATATCATACAGAAACACTATAGAAGAGGCAACAATGAAGAAGTTAGCTTCTGGCCCATCTGCTTTGGTGACATCATGGCAAGCATATGACATCAATGGTTACACATTTTACACTAAAGAAAAAGACGGTAAGAGTGTTGCACAAAATAGTGGTGTTCGTATTGAGGCTTATGATTCTCAAGGGCAGAAGACCACATACTTCGGGTTCGTAGAGGAAATATGGGAACTCGATTATGGTGATAGAATGGTAATGCCCGTATTTAAGTGCCAATGGGTCAAACATCCTGATGGTGTGAAAGTGGAAAATTACGGGCTGACACTGGTAGACTTGAATAAAGTGGGTTATAAATATGACATGTGGGTTCTCGCCGATAATGTTGCACAAGTTTTTTATGTTCAAGATCTAGAAACTGAGAATATGCACGTAGTTGTTTCTGGAAAGCAAAATATTGTTGGGGTTGAGAATTTGGGAGATAATGAAGAGGAATATAATCAGTATGAAGAGATATACCTTTTCACCGAACCAGAAAACATCAAGCGAGTAGAGAGAAGCATGCGAGAAGATGTCAATGCTGGAAAAAATGTATATAGCAATGCGACATGATATATATTGTATATATTTGTACCTTCTGAAATCAACTTAGAACAATGTTCTATTTCAGCTTTAGATAGCATGTTTCGAACATTATTAAATTCAGCTTCTGTTTTGAGCTCCTGTCATGCTAATCCCTTCACAGCAAGCTCTTGTAGATGCAAGTAACACCCGGGACTCACCATTTGGATTGTTAAAAGCTTCAATGGAAGTCTTACGATACTTCCCGTCCATTTATGGGCTTGTTTGGATAGGAGTACACCCAAACAAGCCCTGCAAGATTTCTTTCTCTTCTCTCCATTTTGATAACTTATGAAGATGTTACTTTATCAGTTCTAATGACTGAATATATTGACTACAAATCAGTACCATCTCTCTTAGTGCTTTACACAAGCGACGAAACGTACAACTTCAATCACAAATCTTGTTTTTACCATTTTCATAGGAATTTGACCTTAATCTTTCAAGCATAGATTTATCAAATAATTGAAGCTTCTTCATCATACATGTTAATAGCAATTACAAGGAAAGGGTGTGTCGAAGCTAACGAAATCTCAATAGGACTGAAGACAAAGAGATGTTGCATATGAGTGATAATGTCCAGGTTAGACAGCATGAACCTATGATGATAGCCTTCACGCTGTTTAACCTGGATATTGCCACTCATATGCAGGATCTTTTTATCTTCAGTCCGATTCAGATTTCGTTAGCTTCGACACATCCTTCACTTATAACTGCCATTAACATGTGTGAAAAGGAAGCTTCACTTATTTGATAAATCTATGCTTGAAAGATTAAGATTAAATCCCTATGAAAGTGTAAAACCAAGATTTGTGATTGAAGTTTTTCGATTACTCACTTCTGTGAAGCACTAAGAAAGTGAGTACTGATCTTTAGTCAATATATTTAGGCATTAAAACTGAGAATGGAGCATCTTCCTAAGTTTTCAAATGGACAGGAGGGAAAGAAATCGTTCAAATGGATGGGAAAATCCTTCCAAGGATCGTCAGGCTTCAAATTGATGCTTTCAACAATTCAAATGATGAGCCACGGGTGTTACTTGCATCTACAATAGCTTGCTTTGCAGGGATTAGCTTGATAGGAGCTTAGCAGCATCAGAGGCGGTTGGTAAGTAAAACCCGCCTGAGATAAACATCTTCTCAAGCGGTTATTAAGTACCAACCGCCTATGAAAAATTTAAAAACCGCCTATGAAAACCTAATGCCTATATAAAGACCCCGCGGAGGCACACCTCTGCCCAGTCCCACATCGTGCCACGAGGTACCTAAATAAATTCGCATAGTTTCCTTACTATGCATTGCATGCTACCTTTTTCTTTGTATATTTTCATAAGCTGTCAGTTTTGTGTGTTGGTATATGGATTGTGTCCTTTTGCGTTTGTGTACATATGTGTTTGGACTCAATAATTTGGAAGTTTGGTCTTTTAGATAATGATGTCTCGGGCGTGTAGCTGATTGAAGGAGGAGCGCTTGGCGTGGCGCAAGAACCGTCCCCATGTATGTACATATGGCACACTGGTCGCATGGTTGTATATACATATGTATCTGTGATGGACTGATGAACTTAACTGTAGTTTGTTTTTCCGTCTTGTTTGTTTTTGGTATTTTCAATTTCTCTGCGTAGGGTTTCTTTGTGAAGCCTGAATCGGGAGATTTATTGAAGTGGCAGTGCATCGTCCCTGGTAAAGAAGGGGTAAGTCATGAAGAACAAGCACAATATGAGTTTAACCATCGTCCTCCTATTAATAAATTTCTTTTGCAGACTGAATGGGAAGATGGTTATTACCCCCTGACAATCTCCTTATCTGAGGACTATCCCTTGCTGCCTCCAAGATGCACCTTTCCATGTGGGTTCTTCCACCCAAATGTCCATCGTTCGGGAGCACTCTGCATCGGAATTCTTGATCAAGAGATTGTAAGATAGACCTATTTTTCTCATATAGTTATTACTTAATTGTTGTCGAACTTATTTGAACTGGTTTCTTATATTGCTTAAATTATATTTCGTATGGGTGGTGCAGTGCTTTTACAATCAAAACTATACTACTTGAAGTTCAGCGTTTGCTGCATCAGCCAAATGTGACCGATGTTGAAAATGATTGCTATAATCTACTTATCAAGGTAGATGACACTTCGACTTAGTGACCAATGTAGGTTATTCATTCCTCCTTCGACATTTTTTAATTTAAATAATGTCAATATTTTTAGGATCCAGCGGAATATAAGAGATGTGTTTGGGAGCAAGCAGGATGGTACAATTTAGATTGATCGATGGGAGCTTCATCGTCGATCTACAATGAATGTAGCATGATTTTTGTTTTCTACTTGACAGGGTGTTTCATCCTCGTTGTTTGCAGCTGTTACAGAGAGAGGCTCACTTAAACTTGTGCTCAGTGTGTAAAGATGTTATCTTTGAACAATTGTAAAGCCTCTAATGGTGTATTATCACAATTAAGCCAACCTCACTGGTGATCGAGCATTTCCTATAATGCAGTACTGTACTAGTATTCGCTCATCTGTGTTTTTTTCCTAATACAATTTTCCCTACAACGACTACATACGGTTGTGATAATTGCAACGACTACATCCCTGTAATTTCAATGAACACCGCTTGTGATAATTGAACAACTACATACGATTCTTACACAATGACCGCCGATGAAAATACATGATCTTCTCAGGCCCTTGTTAATTAAGAACCGCCTGTGAAGTTCATTACATTACAAGAGGTTCTTAATTAATAACCGTCTGAGAAGATCATGTATTTACACAGGCGGTTGTTTCTTAAAATCCGCCTGTGATGTTATTTTATTGCAGGCGGTTATTAAGTAATAATCGCCTGAGAAGATCGAGTATTTACCCAAACGATTGTTTTTTAAAATCCGCCTGTGTTGCTCTTTCATAACAGACGATTATTATATCATTCGTCATTACAGTCACATATTTTTAAGGACTGCCTGTGTTTGAAAAATTGAGGCACCTGTAAAAATGTTTTTTGTAGTAGTGACCGAAAGTACTTTTCCTATCAATCCTACAACCTCCAAAATCAGCATCGGAAAAAGCTTTCAAAGTAACGGTTGAGGAAGAAGGAAGAAAAATGCCAAATTCTTGAGTTCCATGTTAGTACCTGAAAATCCTTTTGATGGCTTGACGATGTGAGGTGTGTGGGGAGGCTTGAAACCGTGCACAAAGACATACGCTGAATTATATGTCCGGTCTTGATGCCGTGAGGTACAAAAGTGATCCGATCATGCTTCTATATTCTTTTTGATCCACGGGTTCACCATCTTCATCAAGTTCAAGTGTTGTTGTTGTTCCCATTGGTGTCCGAAGAAGCTTGCTTTTGTCCATGTTGAAGCGCCTTAGGAGGTCTTTTGTATACTTCGTTTGATGCATAAAGGTACCCTCCTTGGTTTGCTTGATTTGCAGCCCCAAAAGGTACGTGTGTTCTCCCATCATACTCATCTCAAATTCTGAACTCATCATAGCTGAAAACTTGGACACAAGATCATGAGAAGCACAACCAAAGATAATATCATCCACATACACTTGAACGAATAATGAGTCATTGTCATGCTTAAGCACAAAAAAAGATTTATCAACCTTGCCCATGGTAAACCCCATTTCAAGTAAGAATGTTTTTAACCTATCATACCATGCTCTAGGGGCTTGTTTGAGACCGTACAAGGCTTTGGACAGTTTGTAAACATGATTAGGAAATTCTGAATTTTCAAAACCTGGTGGTTGTTTGACATAAACCTCCTCATCTATGTAGCCATTAAGAAAAGCACTTTTAACATCCATTTGATATAGCTTAAAACCTTTAGATGCAGCAAAAGCTAACAAAATTCTTATAGCTTCTAATCTAGCAACAGGAGCAAAAGTTTTATCAAAATCTAGACCTTCAACTTGAGTGAAACCTTGAGCAACCAACCTAGCCATATTCCTAACCACAACCCCATCCTCACTTTGTTTATTTTTAAACACCCATTTAGTTCCAATTAAAGTGTGACCTTGAGGTGGAGGTACAAGTTTCCAAACATTATTTTTTTTTCAAAATTTTCTAACTCTTCTTGCATGGAAATAATCCATGATTCATTAGTGAGTGCGTGTGATATATCTTTGGGTTTAAAAGAAGCAACAAAAGCAGAATGAGCATGAGAGTTTGGATCACAAAACCTGGACCGTGTAACTCGTTCGTGCAAGCTTCCAATAATCTGTTGTGGAGGATGAATTTTGAGAACCCAGAGGGGAGTGGACACTTCACAAGCTTCTTCTTCTTCATGTTCATCACAAATCGATGAGCTTGTGACTTGAGGAGGATCTGGACCAGCAATGGTGGTCGTCGGTGCTAGCTGTAAATCAAAATCAGGAGCTCGAACAATATCATTAGCTGCTAAATTTTTGGGCAGCAGCTCCACCTCTTCCTCATCTTCAACGAAAATGCTCTCCCCCTGCGGATATGAATCTGGACCTGCAATGTTTGAGCTAGTACCTGGGCTAGCTTCATCAAAAGACACTTCACAAGTATCCACAATTTTGTTAGTGTCAAGTAAAAGCACACGATAGCCTCTAGTATGAGATGGATAACCAAGAAACATGCCATCAATGGATCTAGGTTCAAATTTATCAAGATTACCATGTTTCTTAACAAAGAATTTGCAACCAAAGACCTGAAAGTGTGTAACACTAGGCCTATGTCCAAACCGAGCTCATATGGTGTTTTACCTAGCTTAGCGCGCAAGAAAACACGATTTGAGACATAACAAGCGGTTGCAATCGCATTAGCCCAAAATTTCCTAGGATTTTGATATTCATCAAGCATATTGTTAGCCGTCTCAACTAAGGTTCTAATCTTTCTATCTACAACACCGTTTTGTTGTGGTACATAAGGTGTAGAAAATTTATGATCTATTCCATTTTCAGCACAAAAGTGATCAAAAGATTGATTTTTAAATTCAGTTCTTCTAATTGCTTTTAAAGATCCTGGGTGATCAATTGATAATCTAAGAAATAAAGTTCTAAAGTGACTACAGGCTTCATTCTTAGATGCCATAAAGTAAACCCAAGAGTATCTAGAATAATCATCAACAATTACAAGAACATACCATTTACCTCTGAAGGATTGAACACGTGAAGGTCCTATGGTTTCAAGGTGCAAAAGTTGACCCAATTCTGTTGTCATGATCATTGTGAGAGGAGTATGTGAACTGCAACTATCTTAGCATTTCTACAAGAAGAGCACACAATTTCTTTGTCCCCTTTAAGCTTAGGCAGCCCACGTATGCGATCAAGAGCACTAACACGCGTGAGATGATCAAAGCCTACGTGACCAAGTCTACGATGCCAAAAATATAAATCTTTGGAATCATTAGCAACTAGACACCTATGCTTAGAGGAAGACATATCAAAATCAGCTTTATCAACTCTTCCAAATTGTGACATGTTCAAAATAAGCTCATTGTTTGAATTTACAACTTTGCAGCAATTTTTATTGAAAATAATTTCCAGATTTTCATCTAGCAATTGTGAAACAGAAAGCAAGTTGTATTTCAAATTTTGGACAAGTGCCACATCCTTCAAAGTGTAGTGATCATTTACTCTAACCGAACCCTTAGCAATTATAGGAGTTGAAGAATTATTGGGAAAAGTAGCATTCTCTACGCATGACACAAAAGAGAGGGAGGAGAACCATTCTTTGTTACCGGTCATGTGGCGTGAGCAACCTGAATCCACAATCCAAATGTTCAGCTTCCTCAAATGTGTAAACTACATAGAAGCACAATACGTCGATGACTCAATACTGGGTTAGTCAAAAGGCATTTAGGTATCCAGTACTGAGTCACACGACGTGCAACAGGAAAAACACGCGAAAGACGAGATAAAACAGCAGGTTTATGAGTCAAAGTTTGAGGTTTTTTATTCTTAACTACTGACCATAAGGTCTTACTTGTGTAGCACAAAAATCAGTAGCTCCGAAGGCTAAAATAGAAGGTCCGGAGGTAAACTTTGAATGTCTTTGACTGATAACAGTAGGTTGCATGTTCCTGACATTCAGTTTAATATGTGCAGCAAATTTTGCATGAAAGTTATGAGATCTAGCAATCATTATTTCCCTTTTCTGTTGTTTAGCTAGTCTATAACAAAAATCTATGACATGACCATCTCTACCACAGTAGGTACAATGAAATTTAACTTTGCGTTCATGTCTAGATGAGCAAACAACATTTTAATTTGAAACCGAATGAGACAACACTCCTGCAGATTTGAAAACCACTTCTTTTTGTTTAGGAACCATTTGAATCAATCCACTTTCTAATGACTTTACAATTTTAGGTGGATGTGCCTTAGCGTGAGCATGAGAATCAAAACCTAAACTAGTTTTATCATTGCAAGACTTGGAAGAATTCAGCAACAAGTTTAGGTTCTTATTCCCATTACAAAACCGATCTAATGTCCTATGCATGTTATAAAGTTTATTGGACATATCAAGGCAATTTTCACATGAAGTTTTTCCTTTTAATTTGCAATTGGAACAATTTTTAACTTCATGAGAACGTAAAGCATTATTCAATATTGAAATTTCATTCATAGCATCTTTTAGTTTCTTTTCAAGATCATCACAACTAGAACAATGCAAATCAATTGTAGAACAAGAAGCATCTTTTAAGTTTCCAATGTCAAGTGCCGCAAGCTTTTTGTTCTTTTCAATTTCAAGTTCAAGTCTATCTAGAGTAGAGGAATGTGCAGTTCTTAATGTGGACAATTGTTCATAGATTAAATCACATGAGGGACAAGAATCATCACTAGGAATCAAGGTTTTCAAATGGTTATTTCAGATTCTAGTGATTCAATTTTAGAAACATTATCCCTAAACTTTTTTTCCTATTTCTTAACAATAATAGTTGCACGAGAAATTGCATCACACATTTCATTACAGGTAGAACATACCTCATCGTCGTCACTATTGTGTTCTACATCCTTCTGACTTGATCTTGATCTTGTTTTGCCTGTCATGAAGCATAAGTTGGCCAAATAATCTTCATCTTCATCACTTCCAATGTCCACGTCACTTGAGCCAAGTTCCTGGAGTGCAGAGATAAAACTATTCACCAGTTGGCGACATGTAAAGCCCTTCTTCTTCTTATTATCATTTGTTGAGGAGTGCTTCGTCCTTGATTGCCTTTCTTCTCGGAAAGTAGAACCTGAAAGGTTAGGGCATTCTGTATGAAAGTGTCCTGTCTTACCACATTCGAAGCATCGTTGAGGTCCGGAGCTTCCTCTCCTTCTAGTTCTCACATTTTGCAATGCTTTTGAGAACCTAGTAGAGAGAAGTGCTAGCTCCTCCTGTGGAAATTCCTCGATCTGCTCTAGGGTTAGTGAGGACAACAAAGCAAGAGTTTTGCAAGATGATGATTGGTCGGTGCTAGGCATATCACGTTGTGAGACAAATGCAATAGACTTATTTGGGTTCTTACGTGATAAGATATCAATTTCATGTGTTTTGAGTTTAGAGTAAAGCACATCTAAAGTAAGTGTACTTACGACAGTAGATTCACGAATAGATGTAACTTTCATCTCCCAGATTGACATGTCTAATGCACTAAGAAGTTTCCTAGTATTTTCAGCATCAGAAAAATTAACGTTGACACTAGGCAAGTTATTGAGAATTTTGTTAAAGCGAGCAAAGAGATCATTAATGTACTCACTGGGTTGCATCTCGAAGTGCATGTATTCTTTCTTGAACATGTATTGCCTTACCTCCTTGATCGTGTTGGATCCTTCGTGATAGTCACAAAATGCACTCTATACGTCGTATGCCAATCGGAGATGTGCGACATGGTCGAAGTTGCTCTGAGTGAGTCTTTGGATGATCAAGTTTCAGGCTTTGATGTTGTTGTCGACGTCCCATAGGTTTGTAGCCGTAACTTGATCGTTTGATGGCACTTCGTAAGGCTTGTACACCTTCTCCCATATTGCGAAGCCTTGCGCCTGGATGAAAGCCTCCATGCGTGCCTTCCAAACCTAAAAATCAATACCAGCAAACACACAAGGTTTTGCGGAGTATTTCTCCATGATGATTAGTAAAAACCACGTGCAAATCACAATGATTAGAGCAACCTGGCTCGGATACCAATTGTAGGATCGAAGAGCACGTGAAAAGCTACTAGAGGGGGGGTGAATGGTAGATTTAAAAATCTTACGCAGCGGAAACAATTAAATCCCAACCCCTTCGGCAAAAAAACGATATGCTAGAGAAATCGTGTGTGAGACTAATCTAAACGTGTTTCACCATGACAAAAGTGATAGATATCAGAGAGAATAAAATCACGAAGAAAACAACAAGAATCACTCAAGTCCATCGATAGAAACTCAAGTTATGATCGAAAGATCGAGCATAGGTCAATCTGTCCTACCCGAGAAAAATAGTTTTCGAACGCTGCAAAGAAACTCATGTAGATTAGAAACCACGAATCCAATGATATTGAAATTTTGACAGATGATAGATAATCAAGTTGTGAAGACAACCCAAAAAGAACCACGTCAATTGAATCCGTAAGACTCGATTTATGATAAAACCACTGACGAAAGGTACTGCTGTCCAGAAACTCGATGAGTAAAACTTGTCTGGAACAAGTCGGACGAAAAAGGCACAAAAGTTCCTTCAAACTAAAAATTTTATTCAATAGAACACAAGAGGAACAGCCCCCAAAGTCGTGCCTATCATAACCAACTCATTACTTTCCATACCGAGCCATAACCGACTCCGATGCAGCCAAAGTCATCACCGATACGATCCGATCCTTCCAACCAGATCTTCCCATCGATAAACCATCTTCAGAACCATGTTGCCACGTCATGCACCGCATGCATACGTGCAAACACCTTCCTTCGACGCTCAGTAACCTTCATATGCACTGCCCTTGATTCAATCATCCTGCGTGACCTCCTGACCCGCTCAACCACAATTCCTCCTGAATTTGGTTGTTGGAACCTCATCTCCTCCTTGAGACTAGTCCAAAGGATCCTGTCACCAGCCATGACTTGAACTCAAGAAACACCTGCACATAAACAAACAACCAATCCGTACGATCCCAAGTCCGCGACTTGACTCAAATTAGTTCAGAACACAACACCTTACGTGAGCGCCTCACATAAGCATGTTGCAAAGCATATCAACATGATATCAGCCATATCAACCAAAACGCATCAAAAACTTAGTAAAAGAATACTAAGCAACCTTTCTATATGTGTAAAGCAAGTTCGAAACATTTCACATGAAAATTTGGAACATTACGATCAAGCTCCGAACCTTGACAAAGCTAACCGGAGCTTGAGCCGGAGCTTACCAAAGCTAGTACAACCTAGCACCGGAGCTTACCAAAGCTAGTCGGACCTAGCGCTGGAGCTAACCAAAACTAGTCGGAACTAGTCATCCCAAAAGTCGGAGCTAGAGAAACATGTCGGAGCTAACCAACATAAGTCGAACCTAGCAAAACATATCGGAGCTTAACAAAGACATGCCGGAGCTATCAAAGACATGCCGAAGCTAAAGACAAAGCTCACCAGAGCTACCCAAAAACATGTCGGACCTAGACAAAGAAAGTCGAACCTATTGTCGGACCTTGCAGAAGCTCAAAGCTAGAGTCGGACCTTGCTAAAAAGATGTTATGGCAGCATTCAAAACTTTTATTGTCAAAGCCAATATATTCAGCACACATAGGTCTCACATAGCCATCATGAAGCCTACCAAGAAATCCACCCTCTTTCCAACCATCAGCGCAAGGAAGGACACCGACCATACGTATCTAATGGCCAAGGAAGGAAAAAGAAAGGTCAAAACTAAATCTTCCTCCTCGCTTTCTTCTACTAGTGATATTGATAATTCTAGTGATGATGAAGATATGCTTAGTGGTTTAGATAAGAAAACTACTGCTAAGATGAAATTTCTAATGGATAAGCTTGTTGATAGGGAGGAGCTAGTTGATCGTCAAGAAGATATGATCATCCTCCAAAAGGAAGGATATCTTAAGATCAAAAAGCTCCTTGAGCATGAGAAGGAGCGAAGTAAATCACTGGAACTTGAGTTAGCTTCAAGGAAGGAAGCTTGTTTGAAGCTAAAAGTCTCAAAGGTGGCTATCAAGGATGAACTTGTCAACTTAACCAAAGTTAACAAGATCCTTGAGGTACAAGTTCAGTCACTCAAGCAAAGTGGTTCTTCATCCTCTTGAAGCTTACCTTCCCAACAAATCTGATATGCCCATGCCGACCACACCATCAAGTATACCGGCTACATCAAGCAAGATGGAATAATCATCAAGTCAAGCTGCACCAGCTCATGTTTTCGATGGACCAATTACTCGTAGCAGAGCTAAACAGCTACAACAAGAGGTGCACGTGCTACTTTGTGAAATTACATTTATTAATGAGAATTATATACTTCCTAAATCGTACATGTTTCTATTACTCAGGTTCACCGAGGAGGATGACAAGGACACGCCGAGACTGAACCAGAGAGAACTACATCGAGCAAGTTCGGCCTAGTAGAACTGTCATGAAGAAACAGTCATATCTCTTGATTCATAGAAGCTGTGAAGGTACATGAGTACTTTTTGGAAAGGTGATGAAGTCGACTTTCTAATTCCACTAAGTTCCGAGTGCTTTAGAGCTCCCAGCTTGGCAGCCGAGTGCTTTTGGTGCAGACTATTCAGAAGATCAATAGTCAGCCTGATATACAAGTTTCCGTAAGAAACTGTATAACTATAAAATATTTCGTGAAGCATGCTACACATGGTGTGAAAGGTTATCAAATTATCTTTCCAATGCATCTGGTCCCATGTCTTTTGGATGTCCCTAGGTGGAGTTATGATTAAAACATTGAAGACCACTCAAAAGGCCAGAAGACATTCGTGAAATTGATGACCACTGCATGAATGATCAAGCCAGTTGGCCTTCCACCTTCCCACGTGGCTTTTTCAGTTCACATCTATTTTTAGACTAGTTGTTGGAATAAATACCCCTCTTTTGTAAGCCAAGGGGAACTTTTTGAATGAATTAAGATTATTCCTGTGATATTTGTAGCCGAGTTGCTTGAGTGTCTTACTCAACCCTTGTTCCTCCTTGTTCTTTTTGAACTTGTGGAGAGATCTCTCTGAGATCCACTAATTCATGCTCTGCGGGTTCCAGTACAGCTGCCCTGTCTTGTGTGGATTAGCTCCGGTTGTGGTTCTGCAGTCGTTCGGAGATCGAGTAAAAGTCATCGCGGTTTCGGTGTCTCTCTCCCCGTTGCTTGGTCGCATCCAACCTTGGTCAGGTATAAAGGTAGTTATCCATGCTGTTTCTACAGCAAGTTATCTTGTTCTTGAGACTCTTGTCATGAAGATCGGGCCACCCTTCGCCGAACCAAATTCGGTGAATATCATGTGGTAATCAGAGCTATCGTTGTCACGGTAGGTTCATTTTTTTTATCACCCATCCACCCTTTTTTTCAATCTATTACAGTTTTCACCATCCACATATTCATCTTTGTGTTTATATTTTAAATATATTTGTTTGTCCTATATTCCAAAGCCTAAAAAGTACCTATAGCCCTTTTGACGGTACTGTTATCTTGTGTTTATGTTTTTCCAGTTGCTCGTCACCACCGTTTACCTATATCTTTTGTAATCAGCACCCCTGTTAGTGTTAAAAAAAAGAAGAGTAAAAAAAAAAGAAGAAAGAAATAATACAGCAATAAAAAAAGAGAGCACAAGTGAAAAGATTCTAAAGAATTTTGTGTTACGGTTGGGTGTTGAAATTTTCAGTTTTTATATCCAAGTTGGTAGTAATCTTGATAGCAGCAATTTTTTTATCTTTTGAGCACATCTTTTTCACTTGATTGGCAGTACCGTAGCCCTCCTTGTTCAGCCACCTATAGCTCCACCAAAAACCTGAACCGGGACTTTCGATTTGTACTCCTTACGGCCTCTTTACCACATCCATTGAAGATGTCACACCAGCACCATCACAGTTCTTGAGATCAGGCAAGAACTTGGGTAAGTAAGAGGTGAGATCGAGTGTGTCCACACACACACACACACACACACACACACACACACACACACACACACACATATATATATATATATATATATATATATATATATATATATATATATTCTGCTTTTTCTTTTTCTTGCTGCTCCTAACATGGCAGACTCAAATTCAAGTGTTCATGGTGGACACCATGGTGATAGGGAACCCCCTGTCTCATGGGATGAGATGCATCGCATGGCTGATTCACTCATGGAGGCCATGGGCAGGCTCCTCGATGAGCGTCTTCCCACGGGTGGAGGATGTCGAGCATGTCATGATCAAGAGGACCATCATCGAGAGGAGTCCGGCGATGAGATTTCTGCTTTTTGGCCATGGATTCAATCGCTTCGGAGATTGCCCTGACGGATCTGGTGGTGGTTGCCATGCTGATTTTAATAATTACCATGGTGGGCGTCGCGCACATAGGCGCAATGCTGATGGTCGCCGCGTGCATTTTGAAGACGAAGAGTTTGAAGATCAAGATCATGAATAAGGATCTCATGATGATGAAAATCCTTTCGGTCAAGGTGGCAGGTTTGATCGGCGTCATCATCGCTAGCCTGCTGATTTTGAAGAAAGGGAATACCATTGTGGTCGACGTCCTCATGACAACTCAGATAACATCGCTCGTGTCAAATTGAGTATTCCAAAGTTTACTGGAAAGGAGAATCCTGATGAATTTCTTGAATGGGCTGAGCAGTGTGATCAAATATTAAGTACATAATCTTTCGGCTAAGCACCGTGTGAATCTTGCTTCGGTGGAACTCTCTGGATGTGCTCTCACTTGGTGGAACCAAGGGCAGGAGAATCAACGTGATTTGGGACGCGAATATTCAACACATGGGAGGAGATGAAGCAAGTGATGAGAAAGCAATTTGTGCCATCTAGCTATCAGCGTGATCTCAGAAACCGGTTGCAAATGTTAAAGCAAGGGAAGAGATCAGTTGATGAGTATTTCAAGGAGATGGAGCTACTATTGGTATGGGCTGGAATAAGAGAAGATGCAGAGTCAACAATGGCAAGATTTCTAGGAGGTCTTAATGAAGAAATTTCTGGTTTTGTGGAGATGTTACTGTATCGTACATTGTAGGATCTTGTTGATCAAGCTATGCGAACAGAGAAGAAGATTCGGCAAGAGTCACGTGGAAAATCTTATGGAAGTTTTTCTATTGCTGCCCCATGGCACAAACAGCTGTCAAGTACTTCCTATGGTGGTGGACGATCTCAAGGGACTGCAGCCAAGTCTTCTGAATCATTTGTTCCATCGAAGATGGCAGCCTCCGCCGCGTGTAAGTTCAGCAGCCCACAACAATGTCTCGGGAGCTACATCTTCTTCTCGAAGCAGAGAAATTGTATGCCATAAATGCCACGGCCGTGGGCACATTGCTGCCCAATGCCCAGGCAAGAGGGCCATGTTGTTGAATGAGAAAGGTGAATGGGAATCCGAGAATGATCCGGAAGATGTTGGACCGATATGTGATGAAGAAATTGAGGAGGAAGGGAATGAGATCCAGCCCGAAGAAGGAGAACATAATTGCTTTATTTCTCTACGAGTGCTTAGTGTAACAGCAGAAAAGGAAGACAACGGGCAGCGACATAAGTTGTTCAATACCCGTGGACTAATCAAAGATAAGGTGTGTTGCATCATCGTTGATAATGGCAGCTGCAACAATATTGCTAGCCAAGAATTGGTGGACAGATTGGGACTGAAACCACGGCATCATCCTAGTCCATACAAGATGCAGTGGCTTAATTATTGTGGTGCGCTACGTGTCATTCATACTGTGACTGTACCATTCTCTGTTGGTAAATACAATGATCATGTGGAGTGCGACGTGGTGCCTATGCAAGACTGCCAGCTTCTGCTCGGTCAACCATGGCTATATGATCGTGATGTCCATATTTTTGGAAGGACCAACAAGCTGTCTTTTGTGTACATAGGAGAGCAAATTTCCTTGCTTCTTTTGACACCGGAAGAAATTTTGAGGGATGATATCAGGAAGAAACAGCGCGAGAGCGAGCACCACTCGCGAGTGAGCCACAAAAATAGTAAGGAAGAGTTTCCACAGCCAAATCAAACCCCACAGCTGCAAGGAACCCAGAAACCGGAAAAAGAGGGTTTAGTAATGATGGCTAGGAAGGGGGATATCAAAGCATTGAGTGAACCCGATGCCATGTTCTTTGTACTTATGTACAAGGACACTTTTCTTTCTACTAATGCCTTATCCTCTACACTGCCGAGTACTTTTTTGAATGTCTTGCAGGAATATGAAGATGTCTTTCCGGATGAAGTACCACTAGGACTGCCACCTAAGAGAGGGATCGAGCATCAAATTGACTTGGTTCCTAGTGCGTCACTTCCGAACAGGGCTGCATACCGCACCAACACAGAGGAGACAAAAGAAATTCAGCGACAAGTGGAGGAATTGTTGAAAAAAGGGTATGTACAGGAAAGTCTTTCCCCTTGTGTTGTCCCTGTTCTTTTAGTGCCTAAGAAAGATGGGTCTTGGAGACTGTGTGTGGATTGCCGCGCAATTAACAACATCACAGTATGATATAGGCATCCGATTCCTCGCTTAGATGATATGCTTGATGAACTTAGTGGTGCTAATTTTTTCACTGAAATTTATTTAAGAAGTGGCTATCATCAGATTCGTATGAAAGAAGGAGATGAGTGGAAAACAGCCTTTAAAACAAAATTTTTATTGTATGAATGGTTAGTGATGCCCTTCGGTTTAATCAATGCACCCAGTACATTTATGCGATTAATGAATCATGTCCTTAGAACTTTCGTTGGTAAATTTGTTGTGGTTTATTTTGATGACATCCTAATCTACAGAAAGACTCTTGAAGAACATGTTGCACATATCCAGAGCGTGCTTGCTGTCCTGCATAAAAAAATTGTACGCTAACCTTGAGAAGTGCACCTTCTGCACCGACAAGGTACTTTTCCTTGGTTTTGTTGTTTCAGGACAAGGCGTGGAGGTGGATGCTGAGAAAGTCAAGGCTGCACACGAATGGACGCCTCCACATGACATTAGCCAAGTGAGAAGCTTCCTTGGACTTGTTGGTTTCTACCGGCGCTTCGTGAAAGATTTCAGCACGATCACTGCTCCAATCAATGAGCTGACCAAGAAAGGCGTACCTTTCAAATGGGGAGAAGCACAACAAAAGGCTTTTGAAGAATTAAAGAAGAAGCTCACAACATCCCCAGTCCTTGCACTTCCTGATTTCAACAAGACATTTGAAATTGAATGTGATGCAAGTGGAGTTGGTATTGGAGGCGTGCTGATGCAAGAAAAGAGACCAATTGCATTCTTCAGTGAAAAGCTAAGTGGTCCGACTTTGAATTATTCAGTTTATGATAAAGAATTATATGCTCTCGTTCGAAGTTTGGAAACTTGGCAACACTACCTTTATCTTAAAGAATTTGTAATACATTCCGGCCATGAATCATTGAAACATATTAAGGGACAACTAAAACTGAATAAACGACATGCTAAGTGGAGTGAATTTATTGAGTCCTTTCCTTATATTGTCAAATATAAGAAAGGTCAAGACAATATTGTAGCTGATGCTTTATCTCAGCGTCATGCTTTGGTCACACAACTTGATGCTTAAATTCTCAGATTGGAAAGTATAAAGGAATTATATGCCACCGATTCGTACTTTGCTGAACCATATACCAATGCTGTAATGGCAAAGGATGGGAAAAGTATCATGTGCATGATGGATTTTTATTTCGCACTAACAAACTTTGTATTCCAGATTGCCCTGTTCGACTTTTACTCGTGCATGAAGCTCATCCAGGTGGACTTGTGGGCCATTTTGGAGCCAAGAGGACGGGGCAAGTGCTGGCCGACCATTTCTTTTGGCCAAAAATGCGACGAGATGTAGAGAGACATGTTCTTTGCTGCGAAAACTGCCACAAAGCTAAGTCTCATCTGAACCCTCATGGTTTATATACTCCCCTCCCTATTCCTAATGCACCTTGGGAGGACATTTCAATGGATTTTGTTCTTGGGTTACCACGGACCAAAAGGGGAAGGGATTCAATTTTTGTCGTGGTTGATCGTTTCAGCAAAATTGCACATTTTATTCCTTGCCACAAGAGCGACGATGCTTCCCGTATTGCTGAATTATTTTTCAGGGAAATCGTGCAACTACATGGAATACCACGTACCATTGTGTCGGATCGTGACACAAAGTTCTTGAGCTACTTTTGGAAGACATTGCGGGGCAAACTTGGGACAAGGCTGTTGTTCTCCACAACATGTCATCCGCAAACGGATGGCCAAACTGAAGCTGTGAATCGAACACTATCAATGTTGCTCCGAGCTGTCCTAAGAAGAACCTGAAACTATGGGAAGAAAGCTTGCCACATGTTGAGTTTGCATACAATAGGGCAGTACACTCAACCACTAGATTTTGTCCATTTGAAATTGTATATGGATTCACACCCACTGCTCCAATAGATCTTTTGTCTTTACCCATGCCGGAACGAGTGAACTTCGATGCAAGCAAGCGAGCTGAATTTGTCAAGAACATTCATGATAGGGCTCGGGCCAATACTGAAAAGATGACCAAGAAATATGAGAAGCACGCTAACAAGGGTCGCAGGAAGGTGTTGTTCGAACCAGGGGACTTGGTTTGGGTGCACCTTCGAAAGGATCGTTTTCTAGATCTACGCAAGAGCAAGTTGCAACCCCGGGCTGACGGACCATTCAAAGATCTACGCAAGATCAACGACAATGCTTATGAAATTGATCTGCCAAGTACTTATGGTGTAAGTACCAGTTTCAATGTGTCCAACGTCTCTCCATTCTTTGGATTGGAAGAGTCGAGGACGACTCTTTTTCAAGGGGGGTAGGATGATATGCCCATGCCGACCACACCATAAAGTATACCAACTACATCAAGCAAGATGGAACAATCATCAAGTCAAGCTGCACCAGCTCATGTTTTCGATGGACCAATTACTCGTAGCCGAGCTAAACAGCTACAACAAGAGGAGCACGCACTACTTTGTGAATTCCATTTATAATTGAGAATTATATACTTCCTAAATCGGACATGTTTCTATTACTCAGTTTCACCAAGGAGGATGATAAGGACACGCCAAGACTGAACGAGAGAGGAGAACTATGTCGAACCAGTTCGGTCTGACAGAACTGTCATGACGAAACAGTCATATCTCTTGATTCATAGAATTTGTGAAGGTCCATGAGTACTTGTTGGAAAGTTGTTGATGTCAACTTTCTAATTCCATTAAGTGTCGAGTGCTTTAGAGCTCCCAGCTTGGCAGCCGAGTGCTTTTGGTGCAGACTGTTCAGAAGATCAATAGTCAGCCTGATATCCATGTTTCAGTGAGAAACTGTATAACTCTACAATATTTCGTGAAGCATGCTACACATGGTGTGAAAGGTTATCAAATTAGCTTTCTAACGCATCTGGTCCCATGGATTTTGGATGTCCGTAGGTGGAGTTAAGATTAAAACATTGAAGACCACTCAAGAGGCCAGAAGACATGCGGGAAATTGATGACCACTGCATGAATGATCAAGCCAGTTGGCCTTCCACCTTCCCACGTGGCTTTTTCAGTTCACATCTATTTTTAGACTAATTGTTGGCATAAATACCCCTCTTTTTCTAAGCCAAGGGGAACTTTTTGGATGAATTAAGATTATTCTAGTGATATTTGCAGCCGAGCTGCTTGAGTGTCTTACTCAACCCTTGTTATTCTTGCACTTGTGGAGAGATCTCTCTGAGATCCACTAACTCGTGCACTGCGGGTTCCAGTATGGCTGCCCCGTCTTGTGTGATTAGCTCCAGTTGTTGTTCTGCGGTCGTTCGGAGATTGAGTCGAAGTCTTCGCAGTTTTGGTGTCTCTCTCCTTGTTGCTTGGTCGCATCCAACCTTGGTCAGGTATAAAGCTAGTTATCCGCGCTGTTTCTACAGCAAGTTATCTTGTTCTTGAGCCTCTGTCGTGAAGATCGGGCCACCCTTCGCCGAACCAAATTCGGTGAATATCAAAATCAAATCTGAAACTGTTATTACTTGTACTTGTGCTAAAAGTGACACTAATTTGAAGAAAAAGCCTTGACAAAGGACAAGCAACCTTCCCAAAGTGGAATATTTGACAAGGAGAAAGTCAAGTATGCACGCAGTGCATACTCGGTCACAAGACCTCCTAATGTCAAATATGGCATTGTGTATTCTTATGGTGAAAAGCAAAACGCTAGAAGTCACAAGAATAGCAAGGATTACATTGCCTTTGTCAAGGGAAAAACTTCTCAAGTTAGAAAACTTAATAATGGTAATAAATTTAACAATGTTAACTCATATGAATAACAAGTTTTATTTAGAACATTCGATGCTTCATATGTACTCATGAAAAGTAATCTTGGTAGAGTTTATGCTAAATATGTTGGGCCACGCCATGGGAACACCAAGTCTCATGTGTGGGTGCCCAAATCACTTGTGACTAACCTCAAAGGACCCAAGCAAGCTTGGGTACCTAAGACCAAGGCAAAATTTGTCTTTTGCATGCATATTCATCCGGTGGAGCTAAATGGGTGCTAGATAGTAGATGCACCAATCACATGACCGGAGAAAGAAGAATGTTCGTGGAATATACATAAAATGAAGATCCAAGCGAAGGCATATACTTTGGTGATAATAGTCAAGGAAGAGTGCTTGGTACTGGTAAAATTGCAATTTCATCACAACATACTCTTTCTCATGTGTTACACATTGACTCCTTGGATTATAACCTTTTGTCCATATCTTAATTATGTGACAATGGTTATAATTGTTTATTTACTAATGAGGGTGTGATCGTCTCTAGAAGGAGTGATAACTCGGCTGCATTCAAGGTTGTGTTAAAGGGAAAACTTTATCTAGTTGACTTTAACAAAGATAAAGCCGAACTTGACACATGCTTGATTGCAAAAACCAACTTGGGATGGCAGTGGCATAGATGGCTAACACATATTGGTATGAGGAGTCTTCAAAAACTTTTAAAAGGCGATCACATCCGTGTTTTAAAGGATGTTGTTTTTTAAAAAGACAGGTCTTCTAGAGCATGCCAAGACGGGAAGCAAGTAGGAGAACCCCATCTCACGAAGAATGTCATGACTACAACAAGACCGCTCGAGCTCCTCCACATGGATCGATTCGGTCCAATTGCTTACATATGCATCGGCAATAATAAACACGGTTTAGTCATTGTTGATGATTTTTCACGCTTCGTGGGGGTTTTCCTTTTTTGCATGATAAGACAAAAACTAAAGGAACCCTCAAGAAGTTCATCAAGCGTGCCCAAAATGAATTCTCATTGAAGATCAAGAACATATTAAGTGACAATGGGACATAATTCAAGAATACCCAAGTTGAGGAGTATCCAGACGAAGATAGGATAAAGCACGAATTTTTAGCACCATGTTCTCATCAACCAAATGGAGTAGCCGAAAGGAAGAACCGAACACTCATTGAGATGGCAAGGATAATTCTCGATGAATACGAGACTTCAGACCGGTTTTGGGCTGAAGCGGTTAACACCTCCTGGCACGCCATAAACCGACTCTATCTTCATCGCCTACTCAAGAAAACCTCGTATGAACTTCTCACCGATAACAAACCAAACATTTCATACTTTTGAGTTTTTGGTCCAAAATTCTATATTCTCAACAAGAAGACAAGGGCTTCAAAGTTCACTTCAAAGTCCGATGAAGGTTTATTACTTGGTTATGATTCGAACTCCTATGCTTACCGTGTCTTCAACAAAGCCTTTGGACTTTTTGTAGTAGCACGTGATGTAGTGTTCGATGAAACTAATGGCTCATAGGTAGAGCAAGTTGATCAGTGTGTGATAGATCAAGAAGAAGCTCCATGTCAAGCATTGAGAAGAATGGAGTTGGGCGATGTTCGACCACAAGTGCCACCTCCAAATGCGATTGAAGAAGATGAACCACAACTGGAGGAAAATGATCAAGGGGGAGCTTCCACACAAGATCAACACCAAGGAGATCAAGATAATCAAAACGGCAATGAGGGCAACCATCCAGGGAGAGACGAAGAGGATGATGATAATCATGACGATTCAAGACCACAAGTGCCACATCCAAGAGTACACCAAAGCATCCAAAGAGATCACCCCGTCGACAACATAATCGGTGACATCCAAATGGGAGTAATAACTCGATCTCGCATAGCTAAATTTTGTGAACACTATTCTTTTGTATCCTCTTTGGAACCATACAGGGTTGATGATGCATTAAAATATCCGGATTGGGTGATGGCGATGCAAGAAGAATTGAACAACATCAATAATAATGATGTGTGGGAGCTTGTTGAAAGACCCAAATCAGACATCGTCAGCACTAAATGGGTCTTCCGCAATATGCGAGACGAACATGGAGTGGTAACAAGGAACAAGGCACGACTTATGGCCAAAGGGTACTTACAAGTCAATGGTTTGGATTTAGATGAGACTTTTGCTTCCGTAGCTAGGCTTGAATCGATTCGTATATTACTTCCATATGCTACTCACCATCATTTCAAGCTTTACCAAATGGACGTGAAAAGCGCCTTCGTCAATGGACCGATCAAGGAGGAGGTGTACATGGAGCAACCACCTGGTTTTGAAGATCAAGAGTACCCCGACCATGTGTACAAGCTGCATAATGCTCTCTATGGACTCAAACATGCTCCTGGAGCTTGGTATGAGTGCCTTAGAGATTTTTTGATTCAAAGTGGCTTCAAGATTTCTAAATCTAATTACACTTTGTTTACTAAACACTTTGATGGTGATCTCTTCGTTTGCCAAATCTATGTTGACGATATTATATTTGGTTCAACTAACAAATCTTTTTATCAAGAATTTAGTAAGATTATGACAGATAGATTCGAGATGTCCATGATGGGAGAGTTGATATACTTTTTGGGATTCCAAGTGAAGAAACAAAAGGACGGGACATTCATAAGCCAAACAAAGTACACTCAAGAGATTCTCAATAAGTTTGGAATGGGCAAAGCAAAGGCCATAAAGACTCCCATGGTGACAAATGGACACTTGGATCTCAATGAAGATGGCTTGATTATTATATGTTTACTGATCATATTCATCAAGATTATTTGTGTTGTTGCCCCCTATTTTTCTTTTTAATCACCTTCGAATGTATACGAAAGGCCTATGTTTTTCTGTCCAGGTGACCCCGGACTAGTCCGTGGTTACGTCCACTGAGTTTTCCGGTAGTCCGGACTAGTCCGGCCCTACCACGGACTAGTCTGATTTTTCAACTTCATAACCCTAGGTCCGGCGCAACCCTAATCTTCTTCCTCCTCATAACTCCTCTCACGTTCTCTCTCTTCACTCATGTGCTCCAAAGGCGATTTTGCGAGTTCTCCATCAAATCCACTAAAATCCCCATGGGAATCGATCTAAACTGCAAGGGGATTGAAGACCACAGCCTAGTCCGCATCAAGAACTCCCTCAATGCCTCGAATCAAAGGATTTGGTAAAACTTTTCTCCAAACCCTAGAACCTTCGATTTTCCTTGTTTCTGCTCAAATAGCTTAGCTCCTCTAGTCAATACGTGGGACCCTGTTTGTATTACAACTACACTACTTCACTTTTCCATTGAGGAGTTCCATTACTTTGTTTGCTAGGGTTTATGCTCCGAAAATTGGACCAGTCCATTATCGTGCGGACAAGTCCGGTACTCTGGACTAGTCCGCACCTGATTAATGGACAAGTGCAGTTTTTGTTGAACAAAACCTAACATTCTTCAACTCGATGCTTCCCCTTGCAACCAATTCTTATCTATGTCATATATAACCTTCTTGTCAAGACAATGTCGAACTCAAACGTTGATATCTCTGACTTTGAGGCCGAGATGGATCAAGAAGTGTTGCCTCGTGTTTTGGAGTCTCGCTCCAACAAAAGACAAGAGCGTGCTACCGAGCATTCGCCCACCCCACCAAGGGTGCGTCGAAAGGTTCCGGCCAAGCAACCAACTTCAAGAGCAAAATATACAGCTGGTCCTAGCTCGGCGGCTCCACGCCAATCCAAGGGCAAAGGAAAGGGACTTGCCTCCGGCCCGATTGGTCCCCTCAAGATGACAGCTCCAAGACAGGGAAATAGGGACCCCTCGGAGGAGAATTTCAATGGGAAAGGAAGTGATGTGGCATGGAAGTTACAGAAGATTGATGCCTATAGCGGTGACAAAAAGGCAGCTGACCCGAGATTTTGGAGTAACTTCCACTCAGACTACTACAGCACCGTGTACCTCCCAATGAAGACTCGAGTGGTCCACAGCCAATGGATTGACTGGAGCCACATTGAAAGAAAGTGTTGTGGTGTTTTTGATGAAGTGGTAGAGGCTACAGAGAGGCATGGTTTAATGGACCCGTTTTCCTTAAGATACAACCAGAATGATGAAGTGATACCTCAGTTTTAGTCTACATGCTATTTTGCCAGCGATGAAGAAGAGAGAGTGACTTGGATGACACATGGATCCAAGTACACAATTACTTATGCTGAGTTTGCCAAGCTGCTGCACCTTGAGGACACGGCGACAATGAGATTGTGATCACAATCTTGGTGTTTTGGAGAAGTATAAAATGGACTTTCTCTATGATACTTGCCTCAAATACAATCCTCCCTCAACCAAGAACATGAAACCCTTCTTCATAGTTCTTAATAGAGTAATCCAGAAGACCATTGCTCCAAAGGATGGAGACGCAGGGAGTGTCCAAGGTTACTTGTGAACCTTGATGAATGTGATTAGCAAGAAGAGGAAGTTTGATATCGTCGTTTACGTTTGGAATCACATGGTGAACATCTCCTGCACCCCAAACTGCTCCTGTGGCTATGCACCACATTTGATGTTCATGATTGAAAAAGTCACATGAAATTGAGTTTGTGAAGGATGTAGAACATAGTCCTCTAAGGCCTCAGAAGCCTCCTCAAGCCTCTCTCCCAGCTGCTCCCTCACCTGCCTCAAGTGAAGAACATCGTGAGAAAGCTCAAGAAGATACAAGGCCTTCATTTGGCACTAGGGCCCCTCCATCTAGCAAAGGGTCCTCTAGTGGAATCATGAAATACTTGGTAGCTATCTTTGGCTCTTGCCGCAAGACTGAAGTGAAGGTTCAAAAGATGAAAAAGGCAAGAAAAGAGCAAATGAGATTCATGAAGGACAATGTCAAAGCAGTTTGTCAAAAAATGGAGATTGAGCCTATTGGATCTCCAGTCACCTCAGAGGACTCTGCATCTGACTTCTCGGAGCTTCCTCCTCTCTCTCCCTCCGAGTTTGCCTACTTTGGCCTTTGGGGCACGACGAGTGCTTCCTGTCCTCCTCCTCCTCAAGCTGATGAAGAAGGTGACGAAAGGACCGACAGTGCATAGTGAGCCGGAGACGACGAATAGATCCCTTCTCCTCCTTTTAGGTTCCTTGATGCCAAAGGAGGAGAGATTGAGGGGGAGTCTTAGATTGCAGCTTTAGTTTTAGAGAGAGAGAGAGAGCTCTATTTGTATTTTTTTTGTGACTCTGTCAAGCTTTTGGTATTGTAAAACTTTAATTATGCTCTCATCACGCTTTTATACATGTGTTGTGAAATGATGACTATGTTATTCTTATGATCAATGGTTTATGTTTAAAACTGCTATGTGTGCCTAAGATTCTTGATGTTATTATGACTATGCCAATTACGATATTCACATCAAAATTATTGCTCACACACATAGTTTTGCATCCCACCATAAAGAGTGCACATATGTCTTATGTCTACATTGCCTATTTTGCTCAAAGATCATATTTGCAAACTTTATAAAAATCTGGATTTTATCATATTTGTGTAATATCAATTGGTTGTCATCAATCAACGAAAAGGGGGAGATTGAAAGTGCATCTAGGCATCCCCTGTGGGTTTTGGTTGATTTATGACAAACAAAAGAGATCCTAACAAAATTGTTGATATGAGCACAGGTTTTAAAAAAATTAGGAAAAAGCACAAAAAGGAAGGAGAATGAGGATCTAAAGTGAAAACAGCTCATGAGCTGGAAAGATTAGATTATTTTGTATGGAGTGTTTTGGAGAAACACACCCCAAGAGCTCATGTAAACAAATAATTCAACTCACTGTACAATTCACAAGAAAATCGAACTAGTCCGATATACATCGGACTAGTCTGATATCTCTCTGACTAAGATCATACTAGTCCCCCCTAGTGCGGACTAGTCCTCAGCACTTCACAGTTGTACAACACCGGACAAGTCTGATATACATCAGACTAGTTCGATAATCCTCTGACTAAAATCGGACAAGTACTCCAAGTCTGGACTTGTCCTTAGCACCACAATTTTTCACTACATCAGACAAGTTCGATATAAGACGGACTAGTCCGAAAACTCTCTGAATAAAATTGGACAAGTCCCTCGAAGTGCAGACTTGTCCTTAGTCACACACGATTTTGTAACACCCCCATTTTCATCCGTCATGCATTGCATACATTCTAATACATGTCTATCATTAACCCACATAAAAATAAATAAGTTTAATACGAATTTAGAGAAAAACCACACTTAAGAATTTTGGAAACTGCGGACTAGTCCGATTTTGGTGTGGACTAGTCCAATCTCTCTCTGACTTCAATCGGGCTTGTCCGTTTTGCTGCAAACTAGTCTATTTTTCTCTCTAGACACTTTCGGACTTGTCCAGTCCGGTGTGGACTAGTCCGATGTTCCAATTCCTTGGAAATTTCGCTAAGTCCCTAGACTTGTCCAGTATTCTAGTAGACTTGTCCGTTTTCCCCTCTGACTAAAGTCGGACCTGTCCGATTTTGGCCAGACTTGTCTATTTTTCCCCTTTGGATAAGTTCAGACTTGTCCGATATCTCTCTATCTAACTTCGGACTAGTCTAGCCCTTTTCAGACTTGTTCGGTAAATCGCGACTCTGAGTTGATCCTCTCTTTCACGACTTGGTTTTGGGGTTTATGTTAAGTGGGCCTAGGGATGTCATGCCTAACTATTTTAGAGCCCACGTGGGACTCTAAACCGACCCCTAGTCATCTAAAACTCGAAATCCACCGAACCCTAGCCTCCACCTCTATATAACAACCCCATCCCTTGGCTTGACATCTATTTGCCACTTTTCCACCACACGCAAACCCTAGCTCGTGAATAGCCGCCAACAAGGAGGGAGAAGGAGATCTAGAGCAAGAAGAAGAAGAGGAATAAACGAAAGAGGGTCAAGATCTCCATCAAGTTCTCGTACTTCATCAACGATTCATCTCAAGTTTTTCATCAACCCTAGATCAACAAGATCCAAGTGTTACCGCCAAGACCCTTTATTCATTGGAGTCCTAAACACCTGGTACACCTTCTATTCTCTTTTTTCTCACGTGAATTCGACCCCATTTCTCCAAATTCACATTGATTTAGAAAACCCTAGTTCGCTAGTTCTGCGAAGCGTGGACTTGTTCAGTCCAATGTGGACTAGTCTGATTTTCCTGGCTAAATTGTGTTGAATTAATTCTAAAATTAGATCGAATCAACTCCAAACCTGTGTAGACTTGTTAATAACCATTAGAACTAGTTAATAAACATTTTTAACAACTTATTAACTAGTTTTGCTTTGCATTTGCATTAATCATGTGTATCATGACATATTGAGTACTATTTGTGCACTCTTTGATTGTGATTCTTGTCTTGTATCGTTGTGCGGATTAGACGGTTTTGCGCTAGAGAGAGCCGCGGAGGATCTTCAACACCAAGAATTTGAAGTTTTTTACCCTAATGAAGTCCAAGAGCAAGCCAAGTGTCCTTGAACATATTGATCCTGTTTTCGACAATAACTGTATTGTTTTTCAAAACTGTATGCTTGTGTCAATTTGATGGGAATCCTATGATAGGAAGTTTACTAGCATTGTTTGACCATCCTTGTCAACTGCAATATATTGTAGAGAGTTGGGAGGGGCTTTTTACCTTTGCTTGGCTTAACTAATTGCGATGGGAAAACAACTATACCACTAAACTTAATTATGCATTTATGAGATTTGATTAATATGAAGTGGTTAATATGATGTGGTAATGGGTGATCTAAGCAAGCTTGGTATGTGGATGGGTTGGATGATATGGTGGTTGCTTGATTTAGATCTAAGGACCGGTTCATGCGAGAATAAGCCAGGACAACAGTGCCACCATGAGGCCAAGTATGGGTGTGGCGTAACTGATTAATTAAGGCTTTGCCAGTGCTATTTGGACCATTAAGCATGCTCGGGGAAGGGGTAGTCGGATTGGGTTTGTTGATCATTGGTGGGACTACCCTGGGATCTGAATGGCTCAAGAGGGGGCCCTTGGTTGCGGATGTGCTCAGTTGGAGGCATCACCACCGGTGAAACCTCAGTGGGGTCTAAATAGGCTAGTAATCCCTTTGTAAAGGCTATTTTGTGATCTCTTGGCCACACAACGACGGAAGTGTGAGACAGCATAATAGAGGTTCTAGACACTGCAAGATGATGAAATCATAAACACACGGATAAAGTGGTACAACCTCTGCAGAGTGTGTTTTAAAACTATCATGATAGACATGCTACCGGTTATGAGCACCTGGATGACCTACATGATTAGTGGGAATTCGGTATTGGTTATGGTTTGGTACTGGTTATGGTTGATAATATGGTTATGGCTGGTTATAGATTAATTCTGGTATTGAATATGGTTATTGGTAATAAGCAATCTGGTATATGGATGATGGTATTGAAATATGGACTGGTATTATGATAATTATATGGTTTATGATGGGTTTACTTCACATACATATAACATATTGCTTTTCAAATGTTTTAATGTACTTTTCAGCACTTAGCCATTATTACATTCGTCATTTGAATCAGCTACATGTCATACTTTCCACACTTGTTGAGTACGACATGTACTCACTCTTGCAATTCCCCCCACCAACAGTTGCAGGTCAGGATTAGGAGTATATCGATGATAATGCGGAGTTCTAGGCTGTGTCTGCTGTCAGCTTGCCTGTGGTGTTGATTGGAGCTGCGCTATACCCTTTTGCTTAGTTTGCTAATTTATTTATTTCTGCTGCATTAGTTCAAACTTGTCATTAATATCCATTAGAGCTTGAATTCAAGGATAATCTGAATTCTGTAATAAAAGTGATTAATTAATCTTGTTCTGTGGTAATTTTCTGTATATCCTTTTGTGAATGCACTCGCGTATGTGTGCTGAGCATCCTGCGCACACATATGCATTAACTTGGTTCATTTTCAGAATTGGGTGTCACAAATTGGTACGAGAGCCACAGCTTGACCATAGGACACAACCTTGATAGAATGAACACTTTAGACCACATAGGAACACTCAGGGATGGATGTGTTTTTTCTTGGTGTGCTATTTCCTATATATTGTTGCTTGTGTGCTTAATAGAGGATTTTGGGATGCTTTAGCATTGCCATGTCCATATAGGCTACTGTAGGTAGTTGTTTAGGTTCATATGCCTTGATGCATATAGTTGGGGACGTTTTCTAAATACTTCTCTCTTGGTTTTCTTCAGATGGTGAGGACTCGCAACCAGAGGGATGGCAATGATGATGAGGAGAATAATGGAGCACCTCAGAAAAACAATGGACAAGGACCTGCTCATGGAGCTATAAATATCGAGCAGCTATTGGCTATGCAGAACCAGCTCATCCAGACCATGATTCAGACTCTGGGACAGCTACAGGCTGGTAACATCAACAATCAGCCCCACATGCCTCCACCGCCACCCCCCGCCTCCTCATAACCGATTGGGAGAGTTCATGAGGACTAGACCACCAACCTTTGCTCAAGCTGCTAACCCTATGGATGCTAATGATTGGCTCAAGTCTGTGGAGAAGAAGCTAGCTATTGTCCAATGCAGTGACTGGGAGAAGGTGATGTTCGCGTCCCATCAACTAGTTGGATCTGTTACCGATTGGTGGGATTCACCAATGCTCATGAGAATCAGGAGAGGATCACCTGGGCGGAATTCAAGGAGAGCTTATGTTCTCATTATGTGCCAAAAGGTGTCATGATCTAGAAGAGGAAAGAATTTGAGAACTTGAGGCAAGGAAGATCGAGTGTGGGTGAATATCTCAACAAATTCACTCAACTGTCATGGTATGCGCCTGAGGATGTGAGTTGGGACAGCCGGAAGCAATACTTGTTCATGAGAGGCTTGAATAATGAGATCCAAGTGCAACTGCTCAACTGCAATTATGCTAACTTCCTGAAGCTTGTGGACTAATAAATTTTTGTGGAGAATAAGGTCCATGAGATGGAGCAAGACAACAAGAGGAAGGTGCCATATCAAGGACAGCAACAAGGAAGTAACATGCGCCCTCGCTTTGCACCACCCAATGTGCCATATTTCAGCTCTCCTTCGCCTGCTCATCACCCTGGTTATGCGCCGCGCCCAACTCAGTTTGTGCAGCAACGCCATGTCATGCAAGTACCTAGGCCTCCAATGCCTTATGCACCTCATGCCAACTTTCCTAGTGCAAATGTTCAAAATCAAGCTCGTCAAAATTTTGATACAACAAAGAAGTGCTATACTTGTGGAGAAGCTGGACACTTTGCATATCAATGTCCTAAGTCAGGCCTTTGTCAAGGAAGCAATGCGCCGAGGAAAAAATCCAAGACCCAATGGAGGACAGCTGCAAGGGAACCGTGGACAACAGAATTTTGCTCGTGGAAACGTGAACCGTGTCTCTATGGAGGATGCTGAACAAGCGGATGACGTGGTGATTGGTATGTTTCTCGCAAACTCCAACCCAACAACTATGTTATTTGATTCTGGAGTATCGCATTCATTCATTGCATTGAAATATATTGCCAAGTATAGTTTGCCTATCTCTCATATGAAGTTTACTCTTTTGGTTAAGTCTCCTGGAGGAGAGATGAAGACAAATATAGTATGTCCAAAAGTAATCCTTAGAATAAGGGGGTAGACTTCTTCGCCAACCTCATTGTTGGATTCTCAAGGATTGGACATTATACTTGGTATCGACTGGTTGAGGAAGCACAATGGAGTCATTGAGTGCGCCACAAAGACGGTGAAGTTGACCAATGAGGAAGGAATCACCGTAGAATTTGAAGCATTTGAACACGCACCAAAGAAATTGGAGCTGAATAATATGGACGGTGCCGCAATTGAGGAGATTCCAGTGGTCTGCAAATTTTTTGATGTGTTCCCGAATGACTTGCCAGGTATGCCATCTGACCGAGACATTGAGTTTGTTATTGATTTAATACCTGTAACTACACCTATAGCTAAGAGGCCGTATAGGATGCCTCCTAAGGAATTAGCGGAGCTCAATAAGTAGATTCAAGAGCAACTACAGAAAGGTTTTATTCGCCCAAGCTCTTCACCTTGTGGAGCGCCCGTTCTTTTCGTGGATAAGAAAGATGGGTCGCAAAGGATGTGTGTGGATTACCGAGCTCTCAATGAGGTGACCATCAAGAACAAGTACACCTTGCCACACATAGAGGATTTGTTTGATCAGATGAAGGGTGCTTGTGTTTTCTCCAAGATTGATTTGAGGTTAGGCTACTTCCAAATGAAGATTAGACCATCGGACATACCCAAAATAGCTTTTCGGACATGGTATGGATCTTATGAGTACACCGTGGTGTCCTTTGGATTGACCAATGCACCTGCATACTTTATGTACCTCATGAATAAGGTCTTCATGGAGTACCTGGACAAGTTTGTAGTGGTGTTCATTGATGATATAATGATCTACTCAAAGAATGAAAAGGAACATAAGGAACACTTGAGGCTTACGTTGCAGAAATTAAGGGAGCATCAATTATATGCCAAGTTCAACAAGTGCCAATATTGGTTGAAAGAGGTGTCGCTTTTGGGTCATATAATCTCGGGAGGAGGAGTATCAGTTGACCCAGGAAAGGTGAGGGATGTGCTAAAGTGGGAGGCACCGCAAAACGTAAAGGAAATAAGGAGTTTTCTTGGGATGGCAAGATATTACCATCGATTCATCAAGGACTTTTCCAAAATAGCCAAACCAATGACCGAGTTGTTGATGAAGGGGAAAGCTTTACAATGGACCCAAGCTTTTCAAGAAAGTTTCGAGGAGATGAAGAAGAGGTTAACAACAGCCCAAGTTTTGGTTTGCCAGACGTGAGCAAGAGTTTTGATATCTATTATGATGCATCGAGACAAGGACTTGGATGTGTATTGATGCAAGAAGGTCAAGTGGTTGCATATGCATCGAGGCAACTGAAGAAACATGAGCAGAATTACCCAACGCATGATTTGGAACTTGCAACTGTGGTATACGCATTGAAGATTTGGAGTCATTATATCCCTGGACATTGGCGTGAAATTTACACAAATCATAAGAGTCTCAAGTATATTTTCACGCAAATGTACCTGAATTTGAGATAACGAAGATGGTAGGAGCTCATCAAGAATTATGATTTGGGAATCAATTATCATCTTGGAAAAGCCAATGTAGTGGTCGATGCCTTGAGTAGAAGAGGAGTAAGTCATCAACTCGCGGTTCAAGGGCTTCCATCCGAGCTATGTAAGGAGTTTGAACGGTTGAACCTTGGATTTGTGAATGAGATGGGGATGATGGAGTTAAATCTGACCTTGGAGCAAGAAATTCGGGAAGGTTAGACAAAGGATGGGGAAACCCAAGAAATTAAGGAAAGGACCCAAGAGGGAAGAGAATTCAGGTTTGATGAGGATGAACAGGGTACCCTATGGCTTGGAAAAAGGATTGTCGTGCCCAATGTGAAGCATATTCGGGAGACAATACTAAAGGAAGCACATGACTCACCTTACTCGATTCACCCTGGTTGTATGAAGATGTACAAGGACTTGAAGACATGCTATTGGTGGGCTAGCATGAAAAAGGACATAGCTGAATATGTAGCATTGTGTGATCTGTGACAACGAGTCAAGGCGGAACATCAAAGGTCAGCTGGATTATTGCAACCATTGAAGATTCCGGAATGGAAGTGGGAAGAAATCAGAATGGACTTTATAGTTGGATTGCCGCAAACCCAGTCCGGTTACGATTCAATATGGGTAATTGTGGATCGTTAAACCAAGTCAGCTCACTTTATTCGTGTCAAGACCACATATACCACCGCAAAGCTAGCAGAGTTGTATATGGAGCATATTGTTTGTCGACACGGAGTCTCGAAGACGATAGTCTCGGATAGAGGTTCTCAATTTATGTGACACCTGGTTCCGAAAATTAACCAAGCGAACGCATATGTGTGCCCAGGACGTTCAACACACATACACGAGTGCAATCACAAAAGATATACAGACAATTACCACGGCTCAAATTATTAAATAAGTACTTTTATTACACAATTCATAACATCGTCGAATACAAACTCTAATGGTTATTGAGGACAAGTTCAACTAATGCAGCGGATAAGGTATCTTGGAGGTGATTAGTTTATTTCCGCTACATTAGTTCAGACTTGTCATTAATATGCATTAGATCTTGTATTCGAGGATATTTTGGATTCTGTAATAAAAGTGATTAATTAATCATGTTCTGTGGTAATTTTTTGTATATCCTTTTGTGAATGCACTCGTGTATGTGTATTGAACGTCCTGGGCACACATATGTGTTCACTTGGTTCATTTTCGGAACCGTGTGTCACAGTGTTCACTACATCGGACTAGTCCGATATGAACCGGACTAGTTCAAAAAGTTTCTGACTAAAATTGGACTAGATCGCACCTTAACGGACTAGTCCAGTATATCTCAACACTTAGGGTTTTCCACACGCTGCACACCGGACTAGTCTAGAGTCCACCACGGACTAGTCCGGATATCACAAACCCTAACGGTAACTTTTGGAAACCCTAGTATAAATAGAGGTGTACGGCCATACATCAAACTCTCTCGACCCCCTGCGCTGTCACACCTTCTAAGAGCCAAAAATACACATCTCTCCACACATTCTAACCCTAAGAATATCGAATCTTTGAGGATTAGCAATTGATCAAAAGAGAGACTTGTTCTACACATCTTGAGCTCTTGGGTTTGATCTCTCTCACACTCTTTTTGATTATTGTATATATTTCGAGTGTGTTTGGTGGTGTTCTTCATTGTAATTATTAGGGAGCCCTCAACTTGTGAGAAGGCCCCTTGAACAAGTTATTTGCCCCTTTGTGATCAGGGGAAGATGATTGGCCTCTGTGGCGATTCGACGAGGGTAGGGTTGGTGAAGACCCGATCCTCCGTGGACTCCTCAACGTGGATGTAGGTTTCCTCTGTGGGAATCGAACCACGAAATAAAATCTTGTCTCGCACACTTTTGTTTCATCGTTCATCATATTCTAATGTTTACATAATCTTGTGTAATTCATGTTGAAACATTGAAACTAAAGTTGATATTTGTCATACATTGTTTCATTGTGGTAATACATCTAAGTTGCCAATTAATTTCTGCTGCATAGGGTACTAGAAGTGAAATTATCAATCAATCTTGATATTTCTAGTCCACGCATATCGGACTAGTCCGCACAGTACCAGACTAGTCCGATCTCACTGTATTTGATCAATCTGTTAAGTGTTTCCAGAATCAAAAAAGATTCAAAAATCCTATTCATCCCCTCTAGGCTACATTCAGATGGGTCTCAACAATGAACTTCAAGTACAGTTTCTCAACACTGATTATGCTAACTTCCAAAAGCTTGTTGACAAGGTCATCGTGGTTGAGAACAAGGATCACGAGATGGAACAAGACAGTAGGAGGAAAATGCCATATGACGGGCAGGCACCAGGAAGCAATGCCAGCCCTCACTATGCACCGCCTGCTGCACCATATTACAACCCTAGAAACTCGTCTGCTAATGCATACCGCCATGCTTATCCATCGCGACTGCAACGGCCAATGCAGTATCGCCCATCCATGAACACACCTCGTTTACCTATGCAGCCTGCACTGCGTCCAAATGTGATTGCCTATGCTTAGAATCAGCCTCGCCCTAACTTCTTTGGCGCCACTGGTGCAAAAACTTGCTTTAATTGTGGTGAAGTGGGACATTTTGCAAATCAATTCCCAAGATCAGGTCAAGGACAGATGAACAATGCTCCAAGGCAGAATCCTAGGCCCAATGGAGGAGCAACTCAAGGCAACTGAGGACCAAAAAATTTTGTTTGTGGCAAGGTAAACCATGTATCTACAGAACAGGCTCAGCAAGCTGAAGATGTTGTGATTGGTATGTTTCTTGCAAACTCCAACCCCGCTACTATATTATTTGATTCTGGAGCATCCCATTCATTCATCTCATCAAAGTATGTTGCAAAGTATAGCATGCCTATATCATATCTGAAGTATACCTTGTTGGTTAAAACTCCTGGAGGGGAGATGAGGACGAATATGGTTTGTCGAAAAGTAAGTATTTCCATAAGGGGGATAGATTTCCTTGCCAAACTTATAGTCCCGAATTCACAAGGCTTGAACATCATACTTGCAATGGATTGGCTAAGGAAGCATAGCAGAGTGATTCAGTGTGACACTCGGACAGTGCAATTGACAAACGAGGAAGGAGTCAGTATAGAATTCAAGGCAGTTCAGCCGACAACCGAGAAGACAATGGTGAATCATGCAGAATGAGTAACCTTGGAGGAAATTCCAGTTGTTCGTGAGTACCCAGAAGTGTTTCCTGAGGAATTTTCAGGTATGCCACATGATCGTGACATAGAGTTCGTCATTGATTTAATACCTGGAACTGCACCTATGGAAAAGAGGACATATAGGATGCCTCCTAAGGAATTAGCAGAGCTCAAGAGCAAATTCAAGAGCAATTAGAGAAGGGTTTTATATGCTGTAGGATCGAATGCCCAAGAGGGGGGGGTGAATTGGGCTTCTTTTCAAAAATTAGAGCAATAAAAACTTAACTACTAAAAGCCCAATTCCCTATGCAAACAACCTATGCATTCAAGTGAATAGTAATTTTGCGGTATATGAAATGCATAAGTGTAAAGGGAAAGAAAGAGTGTGCAAACTCCCGAGGAGACACGAAGACACAGAGATTTATCCTGTGGTTCAGCAAGATCGTCAAGACCTTCCTACATCCACGTTGTGGCACCCACCAAAGGGTATAGCCACTCCCAAGTCACCGAGACCAGGGATCTTCACTAAAAGTCTCCGTTCGCCAACCTGGCAAGGTGGAGCTCAAGCCTCGTACAAGTTTGATCCTCCGGGCTTCCACAACCGTCTTGGCAAGCTTCGGAAGACTCTCTTCAATCACTGACTGTTACACGATGAGTGTAATCACCAAGAGACACTCCCTTACATCTCTCACTACACTAGAGACTACAATCACCAAGAATGGAAGCACACAAGCATCATCTCTAGCAAGTTCTAGCCTATCTCTTGGTGTACGAATGGTGTAAATGATGTAGAAGTGGTAGCTCAATGTCTTGAATGCTTGGTAATGTGTAGAGTAGCTCTGGGTATCAAGACTTATCGAAATGACCGGTTGAAGGGGTATAAATAGCCATCCTCCACGAAATAGATGTTGGAAAAGTAGGCTGACATCACTGTTCTGCCAACACCAGATGATCTGATGTTCTCCCTTCAGTTGGCATCGGTCGAATCCAAATTAGATGATGTCACTGTGTCATATATGACCGTTGATCGACCGATGTAACACTTGCCTCATCATTCGATGATCCAGTGACACTTCATCCAGAATGGTCCAAAAATAATGCTTACTGGAGTGATTGACCGATGTGTTATAGTTGTACATCGGATGGTCCAGTGTTACACTTGGTTCAGGGTAATTTCTTACTGGAATGATCGACCGATGTAACACTTTCTTCATCATCGTATGATCCGGTGAGTACTCAGTTCTGAGGTCTTTTTCTTCTGTTAAACCAACTCGACCGATGTATTGTTTTCTGGAAACGTCGATTGATCCAGTGAGTTGATTTTCTCTGCTTCGAGTTGTTCTAAGTGATTCTTTTGGAATTTGCTCGAGTGACCTCTTATACATTGGTTTGAAATATTCTTCTGATGATTACCAAGTCTTGGGTGTTGTCAATTTCGATGGAATAACTTTCACATATGAGCTTTTTCTTTTAGTCTTCGTAAAAATCGATTGACCTCGTGAAATAGTTTGTTTAGGGGTCTCCAATTATATCCAATGAGCAGTAGATGATATACATATAGAGTTCATTATGTGTGATCAGTGATATGAGAGACCTTGCATCCACAAACTTATTAGTAATATCCAACGGTTGTCACTAATCATCAAAACCATACCTCATGGGGGCCTAGATGCTTTCAATCTCCCCCTTTTTGGTGATTGATGACAACACAACGAGTAAAGCATAATTGTAATGAAATTAAGAATACGATACTCAAGAGGAGATGCAAAAAGTACAAGATCCAGCACACGAAACTTGAAGACTCAAAAGTGATCAATAACTCGAAAGCTCAATGATCAATAACACATGAGAGAATTAATCGACACAAGGATAACTCAAGAATAGCAAAAGAGTAGCAAATCACCAAATTACAAAATACTCCCAAAAAGATATACTCCCCCTACAACTAGGACTCCCCCTGGGACTAAGCTATCCCTCCCCCTGACTCTTCTCCCCCTTTGACATCAAGACACCAAAAAGGGAAGCCGAGTGCCTAAGGATCATGAGCGCTCGAGGCGATGACGAACTGGTCGCCGTCGGGGGTGCTGTCATCGGAGCTGCTGCCTGCTGCTGCTGAGGCTGGAGTGGAGGAGACCGGTGTTGTGGGAGCTGCTGTCGGTGCCTGCTGAGTCGGGACTGCTGACAACGGACGCTGGAGTCTGCTGGAAGAGCGTGGAAGCCGGCAAGGGAGAGTGGATAGGTGCGCCTGGAGCTAGTAGTGGGGACATGTTGATCGTCGGAATCGGCGTGGTTGGCACTGGTGCAGAGACTGGATCCAGGACAGGCGGACCTGGAGCTAGACCCGGAAGCTGAGAGGGCAGGGCAATCCTGGTCTGAGTGTAGAAGTTGGAGATCAACCCCAAGATGCCCATCATGGCCTGCTGCGTCTGCTGCTGCTGGTCAAGAGAACGTTGGTGCATCTAATCAATCAGCCCAGTGAGCCTGTCAGTGTCCTCTCGCCCCTCACGGGCAATATGTCGCTGCATCTCCTACTGCTGCTACTGGAGCTCCAAAAGACGTGCAGCCAGCTCAGCTCTGGCCTGCTCAGCTGCAAGCCGATCCAGTCGCTGCTTCTCAGCCATCTACTGAAGAAGAGAGGTAAGCTCGGAAGGATGAGAGACATGTGCCTCAAACACCGGAGGTGGAGTTGGAGGTGGCACAGTCGATCCTCCAGCCTCCGTGTCGTGCTTCCTGGGTAAGGGAGGAGGTGGAAAGTACTCCTCGACACTGTCACTAGTGTCACTCTCCGACCAGATGTGATGTAGATCCCCACACTGAGCCTCAGCCTGTGCTAGGATCTCGTCTTCCTTCTCTAGGTCTGACCAGTCTTCCTCTGAGAGTCGAGTTTGGACCTGACGTTCAACTGGACGGCCAAGATGGCGGTCTCCAGGAGCTGGAGCACGATAGTGCCCGAACCGTGTGACACTCTCGTCGGTGAGACTTTCATGTACCGCGAACCCCTCTGGAGCTAACAGGTAGAGAAAGTGACTGATCCAGTGGCCAAACACAAGCTGCCTCATCATCCCAACTCCATCGGTAATGACGTCCTCCATCTCACAGATAAGGATATCCACAATGTCGAACTCAATCCCGTTCATGACATAGAACAGGAGGGTCTGCTGCAAACTGGTGAACCCCTCAAGGTATCCGGACCTCGGCAGAAGTGTGTGGCGCAAGGCGAGGTGCACAGTGCGCACAACTGTAGTGAGTAGAGCCGGTACCCTCGGCTGGTCAGCAGAGAAGGGTTGAGTGAACAGTGATCGAATCTCCTCAGAGGGTGGTGCCACACCTCCAGTAAGCGGCCTCCTCGGTGGGTCAGCCTGTCCATATACTCTCTCGTGTAGGCATGTGTCGTGAAGATCCACGCCTAGTAGCTGTCCCAAGGTAAAACACCATATGAGCTCTGGTTAGGACATAGGCCTAGTGTTACACACTTTCGGGTCTTTGGTTGCAAATTCTTTGTTAAGAAACATGGAAATCTTGATAAATTTGAACCTAGATCCATTGATGGCATCTTTCTTGGTTATCCATCTCATACTAGAGGCTACCGTGTGCTTTCACATGACACTAACCAAATTGTGGAGACTTGTGAGGTGTCTTTTGATGAAGCTAGCATAGGTACTAGCTCAAACATTGCATGTCCGGATCCATATCCGCAGAGGGAGAGCATTTTCGTTAAAGATGAGGAAGAAGTGGTGCTGCTGCCCGAAAATTCAGCAGCTAATGACATTGTTCCAGCTCCTGATTTTGATTCACAGCTAGCACTGATGACAACCATCGCAGGTCCAGAGCCTCCTCAAGTCACAAGCTCATCGATTTGTGATGAACATGAAAAAGAATAAGATTGTGAAGTGTCCACTTCCCTCCGGGTTCTCAAAAGTCATCCTCCACAACAAATTATTGGAAGCTTGCACGAACGAGTCACACGGTCCAGGTTTTCCGATTCAAACTCTCATGCTCATTCTGCTTTTGTTGCTTCTTTTGAACCCAAAGATATATCACACGCACTCACTAATGAATCCAAGATTGTTGCCACTCAAGAAGAGTTAGAAAATTTTTGAAAGAAATAATGTTTGGAAACTTGTACCTCCACCTAAAGATCACACTTTAATTGGAACTAAATGGGTGTTTAAAAATAAACAAAGTGAGGATGGGGTTGTGATTAGGAATAAGGCTAGATTGGTTGCTTAAGGTTTCAAACAAATTGAAGGTCTAGATTTTGATGAAACTTTTGCTCCTGTTGCTAGATTAGAAGTCATAAGAATTTTGTTAGCTTTTGCTGCATCTAAAGGTTTCAAGTTATATCAAATGGACGTAAAAAGTCCTTTTCTTAATGACTACATAGATGAGGTGTTTTATGTTAAGCAACCACCTGGTTTTGAAAATCCATATTTTTCTAATCATGTTTACAAACTATCCAAAGCCTTGTACGGTCTCAAACAAGCTCCTAGAGCATGATATGATATCTTAAAAACATTCTTACTTGAATAGGGGTTTACCATGGGCAAGGTTGATAAAACTCTTTTTGTGCTTAAGCATGGCAATGACTCATTATTTGTTCAAGTGAATGTGGATGACATTATCTTTGGATGTGCTTCTCATGATCTTGTGTCAAAGTTTTCAGCTATGATGAGTTCAAACTTTGAGATGAGTATGATGGGTGAACTCACGTACTTTTTGGGGCTGCAAATCAAGCAAACTAAGGAGGAAACCTTTGTGCATCAAACGAAGTATACAAGAGACCTTCTTAAGTGCTTCAACATGGACAAAAGCAAGCCTCTTTGGACACCAATGGGAACAGCAACAACACTTGAACTTGATGAAGATGGTGAAACCATGGATCAAAAAGAATATAGAAGTATGATCGGATCACTTTTGTACCTCACGGCATCAAGACCGGACATACAATTCAGCATATGTCTTTGTGCACGGTTTCAAGTCTCCTCACGGGCTTCACATCGTCAAACCCTCAAAAGGATCCTCAGGTACTTACATGGAACTCAAGAATTTGGCATTTTTCTTCCTTCTTCCTCAACTGTTACTTTCAAAGCTTTTCGGATGCTGATTTTTGGGGTTGTAGGATTGATAGGAAACGTACTTCCGGTGCTTTGTCATTTTCTTGGTAATTCACTTGTTGCTTGGTCCTCTAGAAAACACTCGGTTGCACAATCCACAGCTGAATCTAAATATGTAGCTGCTGCTAGTGCTTGCTCACAAATTCTTTGGATTGTTCAAACACCTAAGAACTATGGGGTTGATCTAGATAGTGTTCCACAGTTTTGTGATAACTCTAGTGCCATTTGCATTGCTAAAAACCTCGTGCAACATTCTAGAACTAAGCACATTGACATTAGATATCACTTTCTCCGTGAAAATTTTGAAAAAGGATGTGCTTCACCATGTAGATACCGAACAACAATTGACTGGCATTTTTACAAAACCTTTGGATTTCACTCGTTTTTGTTTCATTCGTAGTGAAATAGGGGTTATTCATCCTCATGGCTTACATTGAGGGGTGTTTTGAAACTTGAGAAGTCTATGTGTGAATCTGAAATTAAAGTAATATGAGCATAGTATTTCATACATATATGGCTTTGTGATTCCTTTTACATGCTGAAAGTTCTTACTACATTACTCGTGTTATAAATTTTGTAGTTTTTGCCATGTCTAGTAATTGGAATAATTACTTACACTAAATCTGGTCATGGTCGAACTTTCTTGCTGTTTCGAACTTGTTGCATACTCACAAGTGCTTTTAATCATAAAGAATTAATAAAGTAATAAACTCACGTGTTGAGTTTTTATAAACAAATATAAATTGGGAAAGGATCAAGAGAATATGCATGCATCGCACTTCTTCTTATGAGATGGCTTAACATTGCACTTAGATATGAACTTGGAAGAAGTTGTGTATGACTAAAATCATGTCCAAGCTTCTTATTGTCAAATGACATAGGCTTGGCTTGGTTGGTTAGAATAAGGAAGATGCATATATAATCTATTGCAAATATCATATGATCTAAATTTGTGCTTTGAAAAATAATAAAATGCAGCAACAAGTGTCATGCTTTCAAGTCTTGAAATAGTTAAGTTTGTGAGATCATGACTTGCTTAAATTGAAAAATTACACTTGATTTCTAGCATGGCTTACACTACTTTATGCATTTCAGTGATTTGATAGTGTAAGTTACTTGATGGTATGACTTGGATGAGCTTTGTTTTATATGTATATGTCATAATATGCTCATAACAATTAAATTTTCTGTTTTGTATCTTGCTGAATACATTGTCAAAGGGGGAGAAATTGATCATACCTTGCACATATTCACAAATGTTTTTGGCACAATTCTTCTCAAGGGGAGAAGTATGTATAGGGGGAGAAATTTATTTCTATCTCATTTGATTTCAAAATTTATTTCTATCTCATTTGATTTTCAAAAATGGGGAGACAATGTTTTCAAAACTTTTCATGTACATAAGCCAATGTTCGAACTATAAATGGTGTTGCCAATGCATTCATCAAGGGGGAGATTGTGAGACCTATGTGTGCTTAATACATTGGCTTTGACAATAAAAATTTTGAATACTCCCAAAACATCTTTTTATTAAGCTCTGACTCAAGGTCCGGTTAGCTTTGGCAAGGTTCGAAGCTTGATTGCAATTGTTCTGCTTTTATCTTGCAATGTTTCAAACTTGTTTTACACTTATGGAAAGTTTGCTTAGTATTCTTTTACTAAGTTTTTGGCGTGTTTTCGTGGTTAAGGCTTATATCATTTTGCTATGGTTTACAACATGCTTATGTGAGGTGCTCACATAAGATGTTGTAGTTTCGGAACTAACGCGAGTCAAGTCGAGGACTTGTGCTCGGAAGTATTGGTTGTTTATTCATGTGCAGGTGTTTCTATAGTTCAAGATATGGCTGGTGACGGGATCCACTGAACTAGTCTTAGAGAGAAGATGAGGTTCAATTATCAATTTCAGGAGGAATTGTGGTTGAGTTGATCAGGAGGTCGCGCAGCATGTTTGGATCAAGAACAATGCATATGAAGGTATCGTGGACGTCGTTGGAAGATGTTTACACGTGTGCAATGATTGCATGGACGTGGCTACATAGTTCTGAGGCGTGATAAAGAGATGTGGACGTAAAGAATTGGTCGAAAAGGTCCAACCGACTAGGTTATGGACTCAGGCTGCAGCTGAGTCATGTTTGACTCAAATATGAAAAGTTTTGAGTTGATTATGATAGGATTTCGTGTGGGTCACGAATTTGAGTTGTTTTAGGAATGTGGGATACGTTCCTAAGGTGTTCGGAAGTCTTAAGATTGCTTCTATCTGCTTATAGAAGAGTCTTGAGCAGTTACGGAAAGTTTTGATTCGTGATATGAGTAAGATTAGAGTCCTAGTTTGAGTTGAGTAGGCTTTCGGGGTGGTTATATAAGCAAGGGAGGCCACAGATCATGGTAGATGAATTTGGGGCTGTTCTTCTTGTGTTCTATTGAATAAAGATTGTAGTTTAAAGGAACTTTTGTGCCTTGTTCGTCCGACTTGTTCCAGACAAGTTTTTCTCGTCGAGTTTTCTGCACAACACTAGATTTCTTTGGTGGTTTTATCATAACTCATGTTTTACAAATCCAATTGACGCGATTCTTTTCGGGTTGTATTAAAAACTTGATTATCTATCATCTGTCAAAATTTCATGGTTATTGGATTTGTGGTTTTTGATCTACACGAGTTTCTTTGCAGCATTACATATTTGTTTTTTACTCAGTAGAACAGATTGACCTTTGTTTGATCTTTCGATCGTAACTTGAGTTTCTCACGACGGATTTGAGTGATTCTTGTTGTGTTGTCTCCGTGACTTGATTATCTCCGATATATATAACTTTTGTCATGTGAAACACATTTGGATTAGTCTCGCACATGATTTCTTTAACGGATCGTTTATCTGCCGTGGGGTTTTCATTGCTTCTGCTGAAAAAGTTTTAATCTACCATTCACCCCCTGGTAGCTTTTTACGTGCTCTTCGATCCTACATTTCGCATGTTTGTCGCACGAAATAGAAGGTATTGCAGTAGAGAGTGCATTCTAGGACTTGCAGAACCACAACTTTGAAGCTTTAGATCCAAACCAAGCTCAAGAGCAAGGCAAGTGTCCTTGATCATTTTGATCTAAATTTTTAAATGTTTTGTTTGCAAAATATCATGCTCGTGTCAAATTGATGGGAAAATCCAAGTATAGGAGTTTACTAGTTTTGTATGACCATCGTTGTCGCTTGAAAACAATGTAGAGAGTCAGGAAGGATATTTTACACTTTTTCCTTGCTATACTCAAATGGGTTTTGGTAACAATCATATTGCTTAATTATGAACTTGATGAGTAGGATGAGTCCTGATCTTCCAAAAGGTAAGTCGATTGGGGTGGAGAATTCGACATTGATGATCCATGGCACTCGAGCGGTTTGAGTACCCCTGCAATCACTACACCACTGCTCCATTGGTTATCAACCGTGCTGCACACGCTTGACCTCGCCAAGAAGGCTAATCCCTGCAAGTGCAACTGAGAACACGAGCAAGAATGTTGAAGACACGATCTGAAATCGCGAAGTTGGGGTCTCACAAACTATAGAACGACGATATTATTGATCTAAGCAAAACCCAATTGTTTATGGCGGCAACTATGGACTATATATAGGTGGGAGGACGTCCAAGGGGGTGTTGAGATTGTGACCTAAGCCTAAGATACGAAAATATTGGACTTAGACTTGATACAAGGCCCAATGGCAAAATACGGTGGCGTAGCACCCTGACAAATTCTGAACTCGATATTGTTTCGATGATTCCTGCCGACTCCCAATGTATTTGGACATGGGACCAGCGCCATTGGATAGCTATCATCTTCATTTTCCGTGCATATGTAGAACGTCCTAAACGGAGTTTGTATGCGTCCTGGGCGACCGTTTTAGTGCGTATTGCTTCTGGACTCCGAGTTGGACATGATTTTGAGTTGAGGTCGGTTTCCATCTTCTTTAAACGTATTCTCTGGTTCTCCACGCCCCTAAACCTCCCTCCAATTACTCCTTAAACCACTCCATGTATCTTAATTACAATTAACTTATTAGGTAGCAATCTATTCTCAAAATATATAAGGAAACATATAAGAATGAGCTCACCTCTGAAATTAATTTTTGTGTGTGAATTCTATTGATTGCATCTTGTATTTTCAATGAAGTTTTGTGTATATCCATAGAAGTGGTGTCCTCATCATCCTCCCCTTCTTGAATTGGAGTCGTCCTCGACTCAAGTTCATCTTCTCTCATGTATGGGTCCATATGTGCAACGCCATCAAATGTTCTTGTATGCATGAAAGGAGGAGGCCAAGGTGGTCGACGACATAGTGCACCATGTTGGTCTTGTCCATCAAACAAGAGCGCACATTCACTTGAGCCAGGATCCCAAACAAATAAACTTTGTACCATCTTTGTAGGTGCAACAATAACATGCATGATCCCGTCATTCTTCGCTTCTTTATGACAAGCCATCCTCGGCTTGCTCGTATGTCCAGGAAAAAGGATTGCTTTGGGGGTAGAATGAGCATTGTCCATATTGCACAACCACAGCGAACAATGTTTCTCTTTTATTTGTTGTCCCTGCTGCAAGGGAAAAATAATAGAAAAACTTGACAAAGCATTATTAGCGTTAGTGCATTCATTTACATTAGGATGTTGTTGCAGCACAAAAGGAGTTTTCTCATTTGAACATATGTAAACTTTATGCACCATAAACACACCACTATGTTTATATTTGCCTATTGCATGAAAATTATTTTTTGTCAACAAAGGTAATTCAGTTTTCAAATATATTCTTCTCTCTACGGTATCACGATCACAAAGAGTGTGAAATTCAATTTAACCCAAAGTATTTAGAGAAGACAACAATTTCAGCTCATCTCATTCACATGTAATTGGAAGCAAATGCTTAATTTCGGCAAAAGTCGGTGATAAAATATCAAATTCATTCACTTATTCTACCATAGATACAATATAATTATCAGCACACAACACATTTTTATCGTAAGGATAATTAGGAAAACTAACTAGTGGAAAAGAAGATTTCAAAAAAGGCTGCTCAAGTTGTTGTTCTCCAATAGAATGATTGAAGGAAACATTTGAGACATTCAAAAACTTCTCAATATCGAGAAGTGTAGTGTGAGGTACGTTACCTTCATTCTCATTTTCAGCAGTAACTGTGGGTGAAATTGGAATTGATAGATCTGAATTTTCACAAGAGTTGTTGAACACCTCATTATCTTTTGAATTTTCTGCATTTATTTGTTCATGTTCCTGCAAAAAGTTAGGCATAGGAGGATGTACAACAAGAAAATTCTTCTTAAGTTCATGTATTTTATCTTTGCAATTAGATACATTAGCAAAAATTTCTCGCATAAGAATTTTCATATCTTTCCATGTTCGAGGTTTTTCTGAATCGCTCAAGTTGTCCCACCAAGTTAATGCACAACCAACTAACACACTATCAATATTTCTAATCTTTCTCCTCTCACACATATGCCATTGTCCAAAAATTTTATCCAACTCTATTTCCCAAACAATATATTCATCTAACCAAAACCATCATAAGAAGGAAGAGGTGGGAGAATGTAATGACTTCTTGGGGAAGGTGTTGTAAAGGTGGTCTTAATGTCATGTGAAACCTTAGTTGATGTTTGATTTTTAGTGAGAAATTCCATCAACATCTTCATCATGTCAATCATCTCAGCATATAATGCATGATTCTTACTTTTACCTGACATTGTTAGTAGCAAACAAAAGACAACAAAAATATGTTATCCCTATCAACTACAAAGGATAATGTCAAAGTGGAAGTGAAATCACATACTCTCAAGCGTCTTACCACGCTCTTAAAAGTGTTCTTGCCGACACTGCAGGTGGCAACCGGTGGACGGTATAAAGAAACCAATGAAGCGTGAGATGATTGCAAAGGTGTATCGATTCTGCTTAAGAGTAAGATGTAGCTTGGATGGAACTTTATATGTAGCAATGATTAGCAATAATGAAAATTATATAGTAAAGTTGAATAAGTGTCCAAAGTACTTGTCAATGTTGCTGGCCTAAATGTGTTCCTAGTAGTTCAAGCAAGCAAGACATGAGACAAAACTAGATGACACAAAGGATGCAAGCACTTCTGTTTTTTTTCTCCTCTTTTTTCCGTGCAGCTTTTGTATCTTGTTTTGCACTTGCCTTTTTCTTTTTTCTCTTCTTCTTTTTCTCGGAATGTGCTGCAAAAGAAGAACACAATAAAAAGTAATCAAATATATCTTGTGTGTCTGTTGCAGATTTTCCGCTCAATCTTCCAAGGACAAAGAGGCACACTTAGAGGCTCCAAATAGAAAAACTAACAACAGCAATATTGTAGATATATCTATCCTATTTAATTCAAATATATATAATAACTATTTTGGATAAGAAAAATAGGAGATATTGCCCCAGAAACACAGACTGTTCAGAAATTCCTGGTCAAGAACAGATTCAGATCTAATGCACATTTGACCATGATAACTCCGATTTCTGGAAAACCTATAAATACGAAAAGTGTAGAGAACTTCTTAAGATTTCTAGAAAGTACAAGAACTCCAAATTCCAAGTTAGTATGTGTGATATATGATCAAAATACTGAACTGGACAGAGATGAATCTAATTTAGACATGATGATGTGATTCAAAAAGATGAATCAACACAATGCAAAACTCAAACTAATACCAAAAACACTTTCTAAGCCAGCAATATGACTCAACAACGGACACAAACTCAACAAAACCAAACTGAAAACGAAAGTTGAAAAGGCTCACTGGTGGTTTGGATAAAGTAATAAACAGATCTACTAAACTGCAATTTTTTTTGTGGCTTTTTTGTGGACTCTAGGTATGAATAACAAAACTAATGTAATGGATATATGAATTACCTAACGGGCAACCTGGAAATTTGATACCAATTAATGAGGAGATTTAGGCCCAATCTTCCAAAAGGTAATGGATATGTCGATTGATGTGGAGATCTTGACGTTGATGATCCGAGGCTCTCGAATAAAACACGAACAACCCCTGCAATCACTATACCACCACTCCATTGGTTATAAAACGTGGTTCACACACTTGGCCTCGCCACGAAGGCTAATCCCTGCAAGTGCAACCGAGAACACAAGCAAGAACAAGATAAAAGCAATCTGAATTGCTAAGTTGGGGTCTCACAAATCCTAGAACGGCGAAGTTGTTAATCTAAGCAAAACCTAATTGTTTATGATGGCTACTATGGACTATATATAAGTGGGAGGACGTATAAGGGGGTGTTGGGCTCGTGACCTAAGCCTAAGACACGAAAATATTGGACTTAGACTTGATACAAGGCCCAATGGCCCAATACGGTGGTGCAACACCCTGACAGATTCTGAACTCTATTTTGTTTCGACGATTACCATCCACTCCCAAAGTATTTTGACATGGGACCAGATCCATTGGATAGGTTATCCTCTCCCCTTTCCGTGCATATGTAGAACGTCCAAAACGGAGTTTGTATGTGTCCTAAGCGTTTGTTTTAGTGCGTACTGCTCCTGGACTCCGAGTTGGACACAATTTTGAGTTTGGGTCGGTTTCCATCTTCTTTGAACGTATTCTCTGGTCCCCCACGCCTATAAACCTTCCTCCAATTACTCCTTGAGCCACTCCATATATTCTAGTTACAATTAAATTATTAGGTAGTAATCTATTCTCAAAAATATATAAGGAAACATATAAGAACGAGTTCACCTCTGAAAGTAATTGTTGTGTGTGAATTCTATTGATTGCATCTTGTATGTTCAATGGAGTGTTGTGTATATCCATAGAAGTGATGTCCTCATCAGAACTATTGAACACGTGAATGATGAGAATTGGTAATGATGACCCTATAGAAACATGGTGCCTAGAGATCTAAGCAAGTCGGTTACGCGGAATGAGTTGGACTATTTTGGTGGTTTTGCTTGCTCTAGATCTAAGGACCAGTTCGTGGAGCGAAAACCTAGGTTTTACAGTCCAACCACAGGTCCAAGTAAGGGTGCAGCTTAGCTGACTAATTAGTGTGTTGCCAGTATTGTTCGGACCATTTGGATAGCTCGAGGAAAGGGTAGTCGGATGGGTTTATAGTGATGGTGGGACTACCCTGGGATCTAAAAGGCGCAAGAGGGGGCCCTTGGATGGATGTGCTCAGTTGGAGACATCACCACCGGTGAAACCTCTGTGGGGTTCGAATAGGCTAGTAATCACTTTGTACCGGCTATTTTGTGATCTCTTGGATACAAACCAAAAGAAGTGTGAGATGGCATAATTGAGATTCTTTAGTCATTGAAAAGTGATGAAATCACAAACTTGTGGGTAAAGTGGTACAACCTCTTCAGAGTGTTAAAAACTATCATGATAGATGTGCTCCCGGTTATCAGCAACCTGGACCCTCACATGATTAGAGTTATGGACTTTGAATTTTGTGTAATGGCTGGAATTGAATTAGGAATTGGTATTGTTACAGTAATTGGGTTTGAAACATGAAAATGGTAATATTGAGTCGAATGGACAGTTATGAGTTGAATATGGCATATTATTGATGGTTTTGGTTATTTATGTCAGAATTATGGTATTGGATATGAAATTTACCGTTATTTGGGTTATTTTCGGAAGGGTCACACTTAGTGATAATATTATTGCGTTTTCAACTGTTTTGAATGTACTTTTATGCAATTAGCCACTTAATTATCATTCAGTGTTTAAGCTACATGTCATACTTTTCCACACTTGCTGAGTACAACATGTGCTGACCCTTGCTATTCCCCCAACAAATTCAGTCGCAAGCGACAACGTGGAGTACCAAGAGGTCTTTGAGGAGTTCTAGGCGTGCGTGTTACCGTCAAGCTTGCCTATGGATTGGTGTCATTTGTGATTAGTGTTTTCCGCTGCAGTCTTTTAGAGCTTGTATTCAAGACTATTTGGTTTGTAATAAGGTACTATTATTAGTGTTATTATTCGAGACATGGTTATAATCTAGCTGTCGTTTGTGAATCACTTGTGTATGTGTGTTAAACATCCTGGGCACACATATGCATTACGCTTGGTTCATTTTCGGAATTGGGTGTCACATTTTTGAGTTACACGGGTTTCTTTGCAGTGTAGCAAATCTATTTGCTCTCTATTAGAACAGATTGACTTTTATTTGATCTTTTGATCATAACTTGAGTTTTGCTCAATGAATTTTTGTAATTCCTATTATCGTGTCTTCGTGACTAGATTTTATACAATTTACAATAGTTTTGTCACAGTTGAACACATCTAGAATAGTCGGACACACAACTTCTTTATCAGATTGTTATTCTACCGAGAGGTTTTCATTGCTTCCATGCAAAAGTTTTAAATCTACCATTCACCACCCTCTGGTAACTCTTCACGTGCTCTTCAATCCTACAATTAGTATCGGAGCCATGGTGCTTTAATCTCTTTGATTTGCATATGTTTTTACTAATCAACATGGAGAAGTACTTAATGTTCGATGGTGTTCATTTTCAGGTTTGGAAGGCTCGCATGGAGGCCTACATACAGGCGCAAGGCTTCTCCATATGGGAAAAGGTATTCAAGCATTTTGTTATGCCTTAAGATGGTGAAGTTACAGCTGCAAATATGAGGGACGTCGACAACAACAACGAGGCATGAAACTTTATTATACAAGGATTGACTCAAAGCAACTTTGATCATGTTGCACACCTTCGATCTGCGTATGACATGTGGAAAGCACTGTGAGACTACCACAAAGGCTCCAACACGATCAATAAGGAAAGACAAGATATGTTCAAGAAAGAATACATGTGTTTGAGATGCAACCTGGTGAGTCAATCGATGACTTCTTTGCTCGCTTCAATAAAATTCTCATCAACTTGTGCAGTGTCAATGTTAAATTTTCTGATGCTGAAAATGCTAGGCAATTGTTAGGTGCACTAAACATGTAAATTTGGGATGTGAAAGTTACATCTTTTCGTGAATCCACTGTCATGAGTACAGTTACATTAGATTTGCTATATTCCAAGTTAAAAACTTGAACTTGACATTATATCATGGAAAAATCCCAACAAGTCTGTTGCATTTGTCTCAAAACGCGACATGCCTAGTTTTAGTCAATATTCATCATGTGGTACACTTGCTTTGCTGTCCTCTCTAACCCTTGAAAAGATTGAAGAGTTTCCAGAGGAGGAGCTAGCACTTCTCTCTACTCAATTCTCCAAAGCGTTGCAGAATGTGAGAACTCAAAGAAGAGGAAGTGGTAGTTCTCAACGATTCTTTGAATGTGGGAAGACATGACATTTTCATACAGATTGCCCTAACCTTTCAGTTCCTACTACCCATGATGAAAAGCAAAATAAGTTCAAGTCCTCTTCTAGCAACAACAACAAAAAAATAAGACTTTACAAAATGCCAAGTGGTGGACCATATCCTCTCTGATCTACTAGAAAACAACTTGAACGATGTGGACTACAAATATGATAAAGACAAAGAAATATGGCAACTATGTGCTTCATGGCGGGCAACTAAAGATCAAGTATGAAGGAAGCAGAACACAACAGCGATGATGAAGAGGTATGTCCCACTTGCGAAGAAATTTGTGATGCTATTTCTCGTGCCACTATCATACTTAAAAAAGGGAAAAAACTTACAGACAATGTTGTTAAAATTGAATCACTAGAATCTGAAATTAATTGGCTAAAATCTGTGATTCCTAGTGATGATTCTTGTTCCTCATGTAAACTCATTTATAAACAATTGTCCTCCTTAAGAAGTGTGCACACCTCCACAGTTGATAAACGTGAACTTGAAATTGAAAAGAACAGAAGCTTGTTGCACTTAATGATAAAAACTTGAAAGATGTTAGCTGTTCTACAATTGATTTGCATTGTTCTAGTTGTGATGATCTTAATAAGAAACTACATGATGCTATGAATGAGATTTCTATTTTGAACAATGCTTTACGTTCTCATGAAGTTAAACATTGTTCTAATTGCAAACTAAAAGAAAAAACTTCATGTGAATACTGCCTAGACTTGTCTAAGAAACTTGATGACATGCATAGGACAATGGAGCAGTTTTAGAGTGGGAATAAAAATCTGAACTTGTTGGTGAATTATCCCAAATCATGCAATGATAAAATTGGTTTACGTTTTGATTCTCATGCTAAGGCGTGTCCAACTAAGGTTGTAAAATCACTAGGAAGTGATTTAATTCAAACAGTTCCTAAACAATAAGAGGTGGTTTTAGGTCAGCAGGGATGTTGTCTCATTCGGTTGCTAATTCACACACTGCTTGTTCTTCTAGACATGAAGATAAGATTAAATTTCATTGAACCTACTGTATTAGAGATGGTGATGTCATAGATTTTTGTTATAGAATAGTTAAACAATAAAAGAGGCAAAGAAGGCTAGCTAGATGACTTAACATCCAAGCAAAACTTGCTGCACGTGTTGAACCGAATTTTAGAAACTTGCAACCTGCTGTGATGAGTCAAAAACATGCAATGTTTGCTCCCAAACCTATCGTTTTTCAAGCTTCACATAACACACCTTGTAGATCAGTACTTGGGTGCAAAAATACTCAAACTTTGGCTCATAAACCTACTGTTTTATCTCAGCTTTCGTGTGTTATTTCTGCTGGACATCGTGTGACTCAGTACTGGATTTCTAAATGCCTTTTGACCAACCCCAGTATTGATTTATCGACATATTGTGCTTCTATGTAGGTTACACGCTTGACGAAGAGAACTTTTGGCTTGTGGATCCAGGTTGCTCATGCCACATGATTGGTAACAAACAATGGTTCTCCTCCCTCTCTTTTGTGGCATGTGTAGAGAATGTTACTTTTGCCGATAATTCTTCAACTCTATAATTGCTAAGGGTTCGGTTAGAGTTAATAATCACTACACTTTAAAAGATGTGACACTTGTTAAAAATTTGAATACAACTTGCTTTCTGTTTCACAATTACTAGATGAAAATCTTGAAATTAGTTTCACTAAAAATTGCTGCAAGGTTGTAGATTCAAATGGTGAGCTTATGTTTAACATGCTTCGGTTTAGAAGAGATTTTAAAGCTAACTTTCATATGTCACCCTCTAAGTATAGGTGTCGAGTTGCTAATGATTCAAAAGACTTATATTTTTGGCATCGAAGATTTGGTCACGTACGCTTTGATCATTTTATACGTGTTAGTGCTCTTGATAGCATATGTGGGTTGCCTAAGCTTAAAGGGGGCAAAGAAATTGTTTGCTCTTCTTGTAGACATGCTAAGATGGTTGTAGGTTTACATGCTCCACTCTCAATGACCATTACAAAAGCACCGGCACAACTTTTACACCTTGACACCGTAGGTCCCTCACGTGTTTAATCTTGTCGAGGTAAGTGGTATATGCTTGTAATTGTTGATGATTTTTAAAGATACTATTGGGTTTACTTTATGGAATTTAAGAATGAACCTTTTAGTAAATTTAGAAGTTTAGTTTCTAGACTTTCACATGACCACCCAGGATCTTTAAAAGCAATTAGAAGTGATAATGGAACCGAATTTAAAAACCAATCATTTGATCACTTTTGTGCTGAAAAAGGAATAGATCATCAATTTTCTTCTCCATATGTACCTCAACAAAATGGTGTTGTACAAAGAAAGAACATAACCTTAGTTGAGATGGCTAGGACTATGCTTGATAAATATTGAACTCCCAGAAAATTTTTGGCGAATGCAATTACAATAGCTTGTTATGTCTCAAATCAAGTTTTTTGCACTCTAAGCTAAGAAAAACTCCATATGAGCTTCGATTTGGACATAAGCCTAGTGTCACACACTTTAGAGTATTTGGTTGCAAATGCTTTGTTAAGAAACATGGTAATCTTGATAAATTTAAAGCTAGATCTGTTGATGGCATGTTTCTTGGTTATCCATCTCATACTAGAGGTTACCATGTGCTTTTAAATGACACTAACAAAATTGTGAAGACTTGTGAGGTTTCTTTTAATGAAGGTAGCCCGGGTACTAGCTCTAATATTATAGCTCAAGATGCATATCCGCAGGGGGAGAGTATTTTCATTGAAGATGAGGATAAAGTGGTGCTACAGCAAAAAAATTCAGAAGTCCATGACTTCGTTCCAACTCTTGATTTTGACCCACAACCAGCATCAAAAACTTCTACAGCTGGTTCAGATCATTGTCAAGCCACAAGCTCTTTGATTTGTGATGGACGTGAAGAAGAAGAAATATGTGAAGTGTCTACTCCCCTTCGGATCCTCAAAACGCATCCTTTGTAACAAATTATCGGAAGCTTGCACGAACGAGTTACACGGTCCAGGTTTTTCGATCCAAACTCTCATTCTCATTCTGCTTTTGTTGCTTCTTTTGAAGCCAAAGATATGTCAAGGCAGAGGATTCTATAGGCAAGGCAGGTGATGGGTGTTGATGTTTCTTACGCCGTAGATAAAAATCCACAAGCGCACTAAAACTATCGTGTAGCACTTCCCGTTAAGAGAGTATTCCAAGGGTATCGAATCCAAGGAACGTGTGTGTAATCTTACAAACTAATTCACCCAAGGACACAAAGTTGTTTTGTAGGCAAGGAAGGGACAGAAATTCAAAGTATTGATTCTAATTCAAAGGAATTTGCAGTAGCTGCTTGCTTCGGGCACCGGTTTAACACTAGCAATACTAGGACAACTCCCGCCAAGAGCCTATGGCATAGCCGAACGTGGAGGATTACAAAGGACAGATAGGACTGTCACCACCTACTGCCTACCTCAGCAATCTGGGGGTCTACGAGATATTCACTAGTGATTTCTAACCTAATCACCACGCTTAAGTTCTAAATCACAACTCTAGTTGTTTCGAAAACAAGGATACAACTAGAGCCTCTAATAAATTAAAGCAATGAACCCACAAGTAACTACTTGTGCAAAACTACTATAAGTTCAGAATCAAACATGAATTGAATTTACAAAGGGCTTACTTGATTTGAGTACACAATTGTAGGGATACAAGTGTAGAAGAGGAACTTGACAAGCCCAAGCCTCCTTCTCCTAAACTCTCACCACACTCTCCTTCTACTTGGCAGCCTCTAGGACTACTCTAAACCTTTGGAGTCGTATTCTATTCTCAACTTTTGGTGTGTGTGTGTGAAGTGAGGTGTTGGGTTCTATTTATAGGGGGTAGAAGGGTTGGTTCCATTCTATAAATTGACCTGCACACAAATAAACAACGACACTTGTAAAATTGGTTAGTTTTTAACCCTACCACTATGTTGTGTTTCTCTTTTATGCTCATTATGAGGTGAATTGACGGTCTAAATATGGCACTTAAGGACCGTCAACAAACTCCCCTACACATAGTCCTTTGCTCGTCCTCGAGCGAAGGCAAGAAAAGAACTAAGGTGTTGTTATAGATTTGCTATAAGTTAGAAAAAAAGAATACTAGATATTTCAACTCATACCTCAATTCATGAATTCCCTTTGTGGAATGTGGCTACCACATCAGCCTTGGGTGTTTGGAGAGTAGAATGGTTGGAATGTAGTTCTCTTGGATCTTCCCCTACCAAAATGATCTGATGATTTGCTATATTCAGAAGGTCAAAGAAACAATTGCCCTTATCTCTCGTTTGGAATCTCTCAAGTCTCTCAAAGTGTTTTCATCCTCACCTTAGCATGGTGTGCCAATTTTGTCCCTATACTAAATATTGGCTATATGTGGAGCTTGGTAGGGATAAATGTGGCACACATTGCAATTCATATTACTAAGTCAAAAAGTTGATCCTATGAGGGACTTATGCAACAAACAAATTGACATAGAAAATTCTTGTGCATATGAATGGAATGGATAGAGGTGGACTCCAATGTTTTCTCTCTTTAAGGATGAAACATGGCTACTTATTTTTGTTCCTTCTTTTTTCTGGCATACTTCCTCTTTTTGAAGAGTAGGTGCTTTTTTCTCTCTTTTTTTTCGTAGCCATGTCTTCTACTCCTTTTTATTTTTCTAGAGAGACTTTTGATGATCAAAATGTATAGAGTTTCTTAATTTGTTGGATGATTGGTGGATGCAAATTCTACTTGTGAGAAATTTTGCATGAATAGAGTGCACAAGAATTTCTATGTCAAAAAAGTTCATGCTTGTCACTCAATTGGGTCATGAGCTTCACAAAGTTCAAGTATTTGTATCACATGGACGTTGTGGGTATTTAAATTTCCAATGAGAGAGTCAGGCAAATTTTAAGACTCCAAATTGTGCAAACATCAAAATTAATTTCAAGCAAAGAGATATCTCCTCGAATATCTCATTTACCATATCGCACTAGTCAAATACTTAGATGACGTGTTTTTCCTATTTCGCTTGTGGGAATCATAAACAAGGCAGTAAATCAAAATATAATGTATTCAAATTTTCAGCTCAAGCAAATTTTGACTACCAAGTTTTACATTTTAATTTGTTGAGTTGAATTAATTTCAAATATTCAGTATTAAATATTAAATCAACTCTCCTCCTTGAGCGAATTTGTGGAGCGAAACGGAGCCGTGTGGGGCTCACAACAGGTCGGCCGACTAGGGGGTTCGACCGACGCCCTTCTGGGCTTTTTATTGCTCTGTTTCGACGTGTCAAGTCGTATGTTCGGTTGCGACGTGTTTTGAGATGCAATGCTATTTTTGCACGTCGGGATTTTGCTAATTTGGGGTGCCTCCCCCACACTTGTTCCCATAATTCTTTATTCAATACAAACAAATTAAAGGGAGAACTTTATTAGGTTAGATGAACCAGTAAGTTCACTTTATTGAACTCAATATATGGGGATGCTTACATTATTCAATCTAAATTTAATGAAATAAAAATTTGGAATAAAACTGAACTAAGCTAGTAAGCATCCTATGCGGTCGGGACATCTAAACTATGGAGCGTTATAGAAGTCGGTTTCTCGACGGCATTGCATACGCGCCGCAGCTTGACGCCCATGCCATGGCAAACACCATCACTCTCCTCCTTGAGGGATATGAGTTCGTCCTTTAGTTCCGCCCTCTCAATGCGCCTTTCAACCACTAAGTCTGATAGCTTCTTGTTCTCCAAACGGAGAGAAGCTAACTCCTTAGAAAGTTTTGCCACTTTAGGAGCACGAGGATATTTCTCGTCGTTGTCCTCAAATTCGCCAGGTGGCCCTCTGATGACTGGTGGCGAGAGGTGACGCCTAATCTTTGAGGGTGACGAGCCTGTTGATTTCTCCATCGCCTCATTATCTATTTATTTCAAAAAGCCTTTTGCATAGCCTCCTTCAGGCTTGCGCACCCCATGGATAATGAGGCAGTCTCCCACACGCTCAGGTGAGGTACGCATAGATGACTTATAGTGGTGGCTCACTACGTCACTGTTCTTGGTCTTCAGAGGGCACATGAACTCCTCGCCAGGCTGCAGCATTGGGAGAGACTCGTCTTTTTCAGGAAAATACGGGTCTTGACTGACTTAAGGCCAGCAGTACTCGGACGACATGCAGGTGTCGTCAACTTCATGGGCATCCTTCGAGGGGAGAGTGATCGTGCAGCACCACGAGGCGTGGTGCTACGCCCACGTGGAGTCGTCCTCGGTGGAGGGATCATGGCGAGAGGTACGGCATCTTATGCCATGACAAACTCTAAAGCGAGGGGGGGGACTTTTAATTGACCGGCGTGATGTCTCCACTCAGGTTAAAGGTTGAACTAGAGTGGGAATGCGGCACAATTTTCTTGTCGGCCATGACATGGATGGGAGGAATAGGAGATGGTTTTTCTGGATGGTGCAAGTTTCTCCTCTTTGTTCCCATCAATATATAAGCGGGGAAAGTACGATAGCATCGAGAGTCTATTGTATGTCGATAGAGTCCGCATGAAAAAACAAAAATCCGACGGCGCAAGGTGGAGGTTGGCTGACCCTAGGGCTCGGTCGAACCCTTTCTAGCTCCTTTCGGGCTAAGTTTTCGTGGGCTTGCTAATTGGGCCCCATGGATGCATAAATTGATTCGCCCATTGATTGGACGCGGAGAGTTTAGACTGAATTTAAAGACATGGCATGAAAATCAATAAGAATCATCACATCAATTTCTTTTTCTGCCTCCTTCTCCCGGGATTCAAGAAATAATTTGATTCGGTGCCCATTCACCTTAAATAGCTTATCATCATCACCTTGGAGTGTGATTGCTCCATGGGATGAGGTTTTTACTATAGTGAAGGGTCCTTCCCATTTACTTCTAAGCTTTCCATGTCCAAAGAGTTTGACCCTAGAGTTGAAGAGTAGAACCTTATCTCCAGGTTTGAACTCTTTAGGTGTAATCCTTTTATCGTGCCATCTTTTGGTTCTTTCCTTGTAGATATTGGCACTATGGTACGCCTTATCTCTCCACTCTTCCAACTCAGAAGGTTGCTTCAATCGGTGTTTTCCTGCTTCGTGAAGGTCCGTGTTCCACCGCTTGATGGCCCAATAGGCTCTATAGTCAAACTTTATAGGAAGATGACATGTCTTCCTATAGACAAGTTGGAATGGAGACATGCCGATGGGAGTTTTGTAGGCAGTACGATATGCCCATAATGCGTCGGGTAGCTTATGCTTCCATCCTGTTCCCATTTCCAAGATGGTCTTTTGCAGAATATTCTTAATTTACTTATTAGATGTTTCTGCTTGACCACTTGTTTGTGGGTGGTATGGAGTAGCAATGTTATGTTGGACACCAAGCTCCCTCAAAAAGTTTTGGAGGTCTTATCTATGAAATGAGACCCTCCATCACTTATGAATGTACGGGGAGTGCCAAAGCGTGGAAAAATGATCTCATGGAATATTTTCCTAGCTTGCTTGGAATCAGCATTTTTGCATGGCAAAGCTTCTACCCATTTGGACACATAATCTACAGCCACTAGGATGTACTCGCAATCATGGGACCTAGGGAAAGGTCCCATGAAATCAATACCCCACACATCAAATAATTCCACCTAGAGATTATAAGTTAGGGGCATCACATTGCGAGCTGAGATTCCTCCATGCTTTTGGCATTTCCAACATCTATGAATGAATTCTTTTATATCTTCATACATAAAAGGCCAATAGAATCCACTTCCACAGATCTTTGCCTGGGTACGGTAAACACCATAATGGCCACCATAGGGGCTAGTATGGCATTTCTCTATAATCTTGGTGCCTTCAATTGATGGGACACACCTTCTAAGAAGGCCATCGGCACAAACTCGATAGAGGTTCATCCCAAAGGTGTCTACGACTCTCATAGATTAGCTTCTTTTTGTTTTCCCCTAGTGGTACGTATATCGTGACCATGAAGTTCACGATATTCGCATAAAAAGGGTGAGAGTCAGTCTCCTTGAGAAGCATATCATCTCGTAGGAAGTCATTGATAGGTATGTCCATGGTTTGAGTGACTTCCATATGTGAGAGATGATCTGCCATGGAATTCTCTACTCCTTTCTTATCCTTGATTTCTAAGTCAAACTCTTGGAGAAGAAGAATCCAACAGATTAGCCTTGGTTTATCATCCTTTTTGATGAGCAAATACTTCAAGGCAGCATGGTTTTCTATAGACTATGACCTTGGCTCCAACCAAATAGTACCTAAACTTATCGATAGCAAAAATTACAGCCAAGATCTCTTTTTCAGTTGTGGCATAATTGAGTTAATCTCCTATTAGAGTTTTGCTAGTGTAGGCTATTGCATGATGCTTTTTATCTTTGGTTTGGCCTAGGACCGCACCAACAGCAAAATCACTAGCATCACTCATGATTTCGAATGGCAGCGTCCAATCAGGAGGTTGAATGATTGGAGCTGATATGAGTACCTTTTTTAATGTATCAAATGATTTAAGGCATTCATCATCAAAAAAGGGAGCTTCCTTAGCTAATAGGTTAGTCAGGGGTCTAGCGACTTTTGAGAAGTCTTTAATGAATCGCTGATAGAACCCCGCATGACCTAGAAAGCTGCGGATTCCCTTAACATTGATAGGAGGTGGAAGTTTTTCAATGACTAGGATATTTGCTTTGTCCACCTCTATCCCTCCCTCAAACACTAAGTGTCCAAGAACGATGCCTTCACAGACCATGAAATAGCACTTTTCCCAATTAAGTACAAGGTCCTTCTCTTGGCATCTTTGTAAGACCTTGTCTAAATTTTCTAGACAATGATCAAAAGTTTTCCCATAGACGGAGAAATTGTCCATGAAAACTTCCATGATCTCCTCAATCATGTCAGAAAAGATAGACATCATGCATCTTTGAAAAGAGGCAGGAGCATTACACAATCCAAAGGACATACACCGGTAGGCATAAGTTCCATAGGGACATGTGAATGTGGTCTTACTTTGATTGTCGTGGTGGACTAGGATTTGATGATAACCCGAATACCCATCAAGGAAACAAAGTAGGAGTGTTTTGCCAACCGCTCTAACATCTCATCAATGAAGGGCAGTGGAAAATGATCCTTCCTTGTAGCCTTGTTAAGTTTTCAGTAATCTATGCACATCCTCCAACCCGTGATGGTTTGTTGAGGAATTAGTTCATTTTTCTCATTTTGAACGACTGTCATACCTCCCTTTTTAGGCACTACTTGAACTTGGCTGACCCATTCACTATGAAGGACAGGGTAGATAATCTCGGCATGCAGAAGTTTCAAGACTTCATTCTTGACAACTTCTCGCATCGCATTATTTAATCGCCTTTGAGGTTCCCTTGAGGGAACAATCTCGAGTCAATGGGAATGCGATGGGTGCATAACACTAGACTAATCCCCTTGAGATCCTCTAATGAATAGCCAAAAAAGGCCATATGCTTTTCTAACATGACAATGAATTTGAGTGTCTTATCATCTGAAAGCTTGTCACTTATGATGACAAAAGCTTCTAAATCGCCATTTAGAAAGGCATAACATAGGCCTTTGAGGTAGAATTTTTAATTGAACGAGAGGTTTTGGGAAGAACTCTTCTTTTGGTAATTCAATTGCCTCCAGAAATTCATCCTCCTCTTGGATGAAATCTTCTTCTCCTTCAATTTTAGGGAGTGCTAAGAATTGAAGAGCCTTAATCTCCTTTAAAGTCTCATCTTGGATGGGAGATTTCGCGGATGTGTTCTTGGAACACAGGATAGGAATAGAGAATTTTCTCCATCCAAGTATGACATTGAGGTTTCCATCTAAGAGAATTTTCATTGGAAATTTCTCAATGGAAATCCCAATCATAACGTCAAAATCTTGAATTTCGAACACATGAAAATCTAGGATTGCATCAATATCTTTGTATCTTACAGACACCTGTTGAAAAACTTAGCATCCTTCAAGGATGTTTCCGAAAGAATCTTGGAAGGATTTACATGTTAATCCCAATGGCACATTGCCCAGAATGGCGAGAGCACAAAAATCAACAAGTAGATTTGCTCCAAGAGTGGGGTTGTATATGACCTTCATTGGTGTTCCTCTAATAAAGCATAGAATAGTTGCCAAAGGTGAGGTCATCCGAAGGTTTTCGGGTAACTGCTCAATTTCCGCAGTCCATTCACTGCTTAGAATAGAGGTTAACTCTTTGATCGTTTGTTGGACGAACACTCCATCAGGTGGGCCAGGTGGAGTTAATGGCAATGATGGTTTCCTATGGCAATACTACTTCGAGGTATTTTCAAAATCTTCAAATATCTCCTCCTCGAAGTAGAAGGGAAACATCGAAGGTTGAATTTCTTTTCTTCCATAGTTTCGGATTCCTCCGGCAAGGTTTGAGATAAGCAAGAGATAGGTTCTTCCTAGTCCATGGATTTATCCTCAAATCTTGACACTACTTCCTCTTGAGGGGGATTATTAAGACCCATAATGAAGGAGGAATTTTCTAGAATTCGGTCTAGAAGATCCTTGCCTTCTTCCGTCGTCTTATGGAGGAAAGGTCCTCCAGCCGTAATGTCAAGATATAGGGCGGACTCTTTGTTCAATCCCGTATAGTAGTGTTGCAAGAGCAACGGATTAGGGATAGACAAATCTGGGCCGGAATTTCTCAAAAGAGAAAATATATCCCATGCTGCACTTATGGATTCCTTCTCCATCTACTGGAAGCATAGTACTTCCTTCCATAAGGAAACAATTCGGGCAATTGGAAAGAAAGCAAGACAAAATCTGTCTCGTAATTCGCTCCAATTTCTGTTTGTCTTCCCAATGTTGTGATTGTACCATTCTTTGGCTTTTTCCTTAAGGGAAGAAGGAAACAACTTCCACTTGAGAGTTTCTTGCGTCATACCCTTGATTAGAAGGCCTGAACACAATTGTTCGAACTCTCTTAGATGGTGGTAAGGGTTTTCACAATCTGTTCCTAAGAAGGATTTCTCCCGAACCATGGCTATAAAGCCAAAGCGAAGTTCATAGATGGTAGAACAGATGGGTTCCGCCGACGGCGGTGGCTCGTAGAACTTGCCCTTTGGGGCAAAATATGAAATAATGGTGGGCTGCTCCATATATGTGGTTGTGGTAAGAAAAGGAAAGATAACATAGGAAGATAGATACGAGGGTGAACAAGGTTTGAAGATTAACAGCAAATGTTCCCTAGGAACGGCGCCAAAAATGTTTGTTGACGTTTCTTACATCACAGAAAAAATCCGCAAGCGTACGAAAACTATCGTGTAGCACTTCCCCTTAAGAGAGTATTCCAAGGGTATCGAATCCAAGGAACGTGTGTGTAATATTACAAACTAATTCACCCAAGGACAAAAGGTTGTTTTGTAGGCAAGGAAGAGAGAGGAATTCAAAGTATTGATTCTAATTTAAAAGAATTTGCAGTAGCTGCTTGCTTTGAGCACGGGTTTAACCCTCGCAATACTAGGACGACTACCGCCAAGAGCCTATGGCATAGCCGAACATGGAGGATTACAAAGGACAGATAGGGCTGTCACCACCTACTACTGCCTACCTCTTCAATCCATGGGTCTACGAGATATTCACTAGTGATTTCTAACCTAATCACCACGCTTATGTTCTAAATCACAGCTCTAGTTGTTTTGAACACAAAGCTACAACTAGAGCCTCTAATAAATTAAAGCAATGAACCCACAAGTAACAACTTGTGCAAACTACTATGAATTTAGAATCAAACTTGAATTGAATTCACAAAGGGCTTACTTGATTTGAGTACACCTTTGTAGGGATACAAGTGTAGAAGAGAAACTTGACAAGCCCAAGTCTCCTTCTCCTAAACTCTCAACACACTTTCCTTCTACTTGGCATCCTCTAGGACTACTCTAAACCTTTGGAGTGGTATTCTATTCTCAACTATTGGTGTGTGTGTGTGAAGTGAGGTCTGGGGTTCTATTTATAGGGGGAGAAGGGTCGGTTCTCGCCACCAAAAGCGTGTGAATCAATCACCCATTACCTCTTCAAGCCAGGAGGAGCCAACACGTTGTGTTTGACCGTGTTTGGCACCAGAACCTGGTCTTGGCTCCTTCTGCGGTGTGCTTCCTCCAGGTCCCTACCAGGTGGGTCCTATTGACTGATATTGGTGCTACATTATTGGATGGCCTGGATACTTTTGTTTGTGGGCCATATGATCTATGTGGTGACACGTGGCGTTGCCTGATTCGTCAAAATCTAATTTTATCGATTACTCCCTGCATGTCTTCTTATTTTGGGTCTAAATTCACTCGCATACAAATAAACACCAACACTTGTGGAATTGGTTAGTTATTAACCCTATCACTACGCTGTGTTTCTTTTTTATGCTCATTATGAGGTGAATTGATGGTCTAAATATGGCATTTAAGGACCGTCAACAATGGGCATGATTATGGGTCATCCATGGCTATAGGAGTGTCATCGATGCTCGACGTGACTTCTTCTGAGGGAGGTTCATAAAGATCCAAAATGAAGGAGGCAATTTCTAGAATTCAATCTAGAAGTTCATTCCTTTCTTTCGGCGCTTACGGAGGAAAGACCCTCCAGCTGTTATTTTGAGGTATAGGGCAGACTCTTTGTTAAGTCCATGAAGAAATGTTGCAATAACAACGGATCAAGGATTAATAAATTCGGGCTGGAATTTTACAAAAGTGAAAATATATCCCAAGCTGCACCTATTGATTCCTTCTCCATCTGTTGGAAGCCTAGTACATCCATTCTTAAGAAAACAATTCGGGATATTGGAAAGAAAGCCAAAAAAACTTATCTCATAATTCTCTCCAATTGTTGTTTGTTTTCGCAACATTATGTGTGTACCATTTTTTCACTTTTTCCTTCAGAGTAAAAGGAAATAACTTCCATTTAAGGGTTTCTTGTGTCATGCCTTTATATAAAATGCAAGAACACAATTGTTCAAACTCTCACAGATGGTGGTAAGGGATTTCACAGTCCATTCTTGAGAAGGATTATTCCTGAACCATGGCTATAACGCGAGGGCAGAGTTCACAGCTGGTTGAGCAAATAGGTTCTACCGACAGCGGTGGCTCGCAAAACTCACCCTTTGAAGCAGAATAAGAAAGAATGGTGAACTGGTCCATTTTGGTGGTAAAAAGGTAAGAAGTAAGAAAATAAAATAGATAGAGGGTGAACAAGGTTAAGTTTCGAATGCTTAAATTCTAACTTAAGCACAATGCTTAATTTCTAATTCACAACTCTAAATGTTTCGAACTCAAAGCTATGACTAGAACCTCTAATACATTAAAGTAGTGAACCTACAAGCAGCTACAAAAGCAAACTACTATGGGATAGAAATCAAACTTGTATTGAATTCACAAAAGTTTCTTACTCGATTCCGGCAGAACATCCATAGAGGTACAAGTGTGGAAGAGGGACTTGACAAGCCCGAGCCTCCTCCTTCTAGCTCCCCCTCACTCTCCTTCTACTTGGCTGGCCACTTGGGAAGCTCTAAACCTTATCAGTGGAGTACAATTCTCAAACATGTGGTGTTTGTGAAGTGAAGGAGTGAGAGGCTATTATACATGAGTTCAATCGGTTTAGCACCACAATCAGCACGCGAATCAGTCATTACCCCATCTGGCAGCCAGATGAGGGTGACACGCGTCGATTGAGCGCGTTTGGCACCAGGACTGAGTCGGCCGAGCCAAGAGGTCGACCGACCTGATCCTGCCCCCCCCCCCTCGATTGTGCTTTCTCAAGGTGATAAATAGGTGGGCCTAGATCCCTTTGCCGCATGAATTGACGTTGGATCCCCTCGGATACGCCTAGGAATGGGTCCAGGGATCCATGTGATGCTATGTGTCATCGCTTGTTTGGTCAAATGATGACTTTCTGGATTGCTCCCTGCATCCTTTGGTATTTGGGGTCTTAATTCACCTGCATGAAAATAGACACTAACACTTGTGGAATTTGTTAGTATTAACTCCTACCACTATGTTGTGTTCTCCATTTTATAATCTTTACGCAGTGAATTGATGGTTAAATATAGCGTTTAAGGATCGTCAATAACCCCCACGGGTCAGACCAGACCATTCCATTCCTTCACTTCACTCAATCGCCTCGACCTCTCTAAAATTAACCCCATTGGTGATGTTGAGATCCAACCACAAAAATCTCCATCTATTCCATCATTGAAGCTTTGCGGTGTGTCGAGAACCCCTTCCCAAACAAGACTGCTCCATTGGTCTGCAAACTCCACTGATTTCTCACCTCAAGGTACCATTTTGACCTAACTCTTCCCTTTCAAAATTACTTTGGTTTCTTACCTTACACCTTGGAAAATAGTCCATTTTATGTCTTTCCTATGTTATGTGACTCAAACTTGCTAGTATTGGGATTTAATTTTGTGAATTTGTGGAAAGTGCAAATGTTAGTATTTAAAAACTGTTGGCCCTGGACTAGTCCAGGTGGCAAGAAGACAAGTCCAGTCCATATGGAGTAGACTGGCCTGGAGCCGAACAAGTTCGGCCCTTACTATTTTTAGCCTCTGACTGTGATACCTTGTGTGAACTCTATCACAATTCTTAACACATCAACACTTTTCCTTCATCTCTCAGGGATTATGTCGAGCTGCATGACTCTTTGCTTTCGGACCCTGACGCTGAGGCGGGTCGCCAAGCTGTCTATCGTGAGGTGCTCCTCGTGCCATGGAGCAAGCCCGTGATACACGTGAAGCTAGGACAAAGAAGCATCAAGATCATGACGCCAACTTGGCTCAGTCAGCAGTTCCTCCAAGGAGGAAATGCCTTATCACTCTTGGAGACACGAAAAGGGGTCAAGCCTCCAAAAAGGGGAAAGAGAAGGCAGTTAAGACATAGAAGACAAAAGGGAAAGAAATAGGTCGATGATAAAGGAAAAGGAAAGTCTAAGGCCCCTCCAAGGAAGAAAGCGGTGGCAAATCGCTTTAAGGGGATTGTCATTCGTGACTCTCCAAGGGACGATCACGAGCCACTCCCTAGAGGTCTGATTGGCCCCCTTGAGATGACTCCTCCCACTCATAACCAAAATCGCCGAGCGGACCTTAGAAGCAACATATTTCAGGGCAAAGGGGCAAAGAAGTCCAAGAATATTAGCGAATAGAATGCCTACAAGTATGATAAGGCCACAACGGATCACACTTTTGGTATGACTTCCACTGTGATTATTATAGACTTGTCTACCTTCAGATGAAGACCCCATTTGTGGATGCCTAGTGGGTGGATTGAGAAAATATGGCAAATAGCATCACTAGGCTTTTGATGTCGTTATCACCGCAGTTGAGCATCATGGACATAAAGAGAGTATGGGATTTGAGTACGATTGGAACACTAAAGTGATTGTCCAGTTCTACACTACCTGTCACTTTTCCACCTTTGGCTGCAGGAAGATCACATGGATGATAGACAGTGTGATCTACACCATGCTATATGATGAGTTTGTCAAGATTCTTGGGTTGGAGGATCATTTGAGCAATGACATTATTGTGCGCAACCTTCAGACTATGGATTGAGATGATATGAACTTCATGTACGCATCTCACCTCACCTACGACCCTTCGAAGACCAAATTCATCCTCCTGTTCTATGGATCTCAACTGTATTTTGAGGAAGACTTTGGCTCCTAAGTATAGGGATGTGCGGATGAAACAAGGGTTCCCAAGGAACTTGATGAAGCTCATAAGTGAAGATGAGAGATTCAATGTAAAAGCCCGTTTTTTTTTTTTGGAAGAACAAGAACGCAAAAATGCGAACTTAAAAATTTTGAAAATAGGCTTGGAAATCCAAACTCACATGAGCCATATGAGTTAAACTATGTTCACTAAAGATAGGGACTTGTTAAAACTTTACATATAGAACATGGTTGATAATGTATTTGGAACTTAAGGTGTGAAATCCTTAATTTCCAAGTCTTCACATTTTCATTGAAAAATTAAAGGAGAAAAGAAAACAAAATAGAGGGAAAGAAAAAGGAATTATTCCAACCCTAAAATGGGACATCCAAAAATATTCAAATCTCATGCCGTAAATTTTTCTATGAACTTCTAATATTCCAAATAGACTCTCGGTAAAGTTTCAAAATTTTTGAAGCCCATTTCCCATTTATTGGACACGTACTGAGAGTTTAATCAACGTCGACTTCAAATTTAAACTTCGTGCTCAACCTTGTCCAAATCAACTCCAAATTTTTCCTGAGGTCCCTTATGGTTCAAAAAGGTTAACTTCAAAGTTTCAGGATTTTTGAACCTAATCTACTATTTATTTCCTTGAGTCAAGTGTCACCACTTGAATTCAAATTCAAACCTGAGTTCAAATTCAACTTGCTCAGTTTTGAAATCTGATCGCACCATAAAATTCTCCACATTTTATTTAGTCATTGGGCCAAAGTTAAATATTTTTGAAGTATGTCTGCTAGCCCCATTTCAATTTTAAAAGAGGAGGAAGAAGACAGTGGGACCCACATGTCATACTTATCCTCAGTACTAGGAAAAGGGTGGGCCCCACTGGTAAGCTGCTCAATGGATGAGATATTTTGCATCTGAAAATGAAGAGGATAAGGAGAAGGGAAAAATGGGGCCCACATGTCATGTCTATCCTCACAGCCACAAAAACCAACTTTGCTGCTCTCTCTGTCCTTATCAGCGCCCGACCCCGCTTCTTCCTCGTCTCCTCCCACGGCGCCATCCCGCCACCAGCGCCGCGCCGCCACCTCCCAGCCATGCTCGCGCCCAGGCCGCCGCCATAGCTCCCGGCCACAGGCTCCGCCCGCCTGTCTCGGCCGCACGCCCGCGCGCCTTGTCCGCGCGCCGGCCATGCGCCGCGTCCGAGCTCGCCCTGCTCAGTCCGCCGGTGCTCCACCTCCCTGCGCGCGCCCGCTTTCTTCACCGCCCATGGCCCTGCGCTCCGGTCCGCCCGCTCGCCTGACCACAGCGGCGCACCACCTCGCGACCGCCGCGACGCCGCCCCCTCTGCGCCGCGCGCTCCCTCGCCCTGTCGCCGCACCTCCCTAGTGCCCAGCCCGCCGCTGGCCCGCGTCCCAGCTCACCCCGCCTGCAGCGCCGTCCCCTGTGTGCCGCTCGACGCCGGTCGCCTCTGCTCCACGACATGGCTGAGCGCCGCCCTCCTGCTGCTCGCCCTACCTTGCTGCGTCCTGGTCCGAGTTGTTCGACAGCCCTGTTCGCTCCTACTGCAGTGCGTCATGGCCATGTCTCCAGTCTGTGCCACGCCACGCCCACCTCTTGGTCGCCCTACTGCCGGCCACTGCTCCCCTCCACTGCTATGTTCAAACTGCAGCAGAGTGTCCCACCGCCCATGCGTCCCTGGGAAGTTCGCACATAAGCTGTGATGTGTTGCCTTGTGTCATTTACTTGGCATCATCATTTACATGGCATCGACATGACGTTTTGATCACGTGCAAAGTCCAAACGGTGTTGCGAGTGATGTGTGGGATGAAGAATATGCAGGAACACGTCGTTGACACACCGGCATCGACAACTGGTCCAAGGTTAGCTCTGATTTGTGCAAAGATTAGTTGGGACAGAGCTGCAGCCAAGGTGTTCGATGAAATGGTTACAAGGCGAAACTAAGTGTGTTGCCGTTCAACGCTGGTCTATGGATGCAGGTCTATTCTGGGGTGGCAATCGACAAGGACATGTGTCAAGATACCCTTTGGATGGTGATGACGTGATGGAACTCTAGTACACACCAAGATGTTCGGCGAAATGCATACAAGGTGAGCCTTGCACTGAAATACCTTGCTTGATGTCACCGACGTCCGTTCGTCGTGATCGCTAAGGTTACTTATGTGTCGTCAAGTCGTACGTCCAGGTTCCGCGTTAATATCATTTCTATAGGAGTCCCCAAGTTGACCTCCTTTGTTGTTTGTATCACGTTGGCATGTCCGTGCGTGCTCGTGATGCTCCACCATGAGCCGCGTCGACGTCGTTGACCATATGACGTCGTCGTGACGTTCCGAGCCATCATCGTGTCCTGGCATCAAGATGAAGGATGCCTATAACGTACATGATGCTGAAACGCAACCACGACACAACGGTCGACAGTCGTTTAGCCAAATTAGGGTTTGGTCAAGGCGAGACTCTTCGAGTCCTAGGTGTAGCCTAGATGCTAGATGAAATGCCTTCTAGGTCAAACCAAGTGGTTCGGTGATCACCGATGACTTGGAGTAGAGGTATGCAATAACGTTGCGACCAACAAGGAGAACTAGACCAGGGGTAACCTTGGATAAGAGTTCCTTGGTTGTGTTGAGGATGTTCCCTAACCGATCACAGGATTGGTTAACTTGGTGTACCCCTTCTTCGACGGCAGGTTCGTCGAGTCGCTTATCAACAACCGAGTCGACATCACTAGCCTTAAGACTCACAAGGTGGTGTTCGAGATTCCGCTCACCCCTTTGACGAGTCCGGGTCGATGTGGACCTCGCTAATCCGATCTTCTCGTGATGGCAAAGCCTGACAGTCACGACAAGGTCTCGCATCATATTCGAGTTCCAAGAGTCACCGAGCTCATCTGGACCATCTTGCAAAGGGCACTGCAATAGTGTCATGTAAGAACTTGGACGATGCTTGTAAAGATAGTCGTAGCGACTAATTTACCTAAAGGTCCTTTGAAAGTTGTCTCGATACTCACGTCAGGGTAACAAGTCTCGTTATGACGTCTTAAGTCCAAAGAATGTTGACCTCACTTCACTCCCAAGTGTCGCTAGGGTTTCACCCTGGTTCATCCTTATCAGGACCCTGCGACCACACTTGTCATGTAATTAGGTTTACTCCTTAATGAGTTTGTGTAACTTCATTGGTCGACTTCTAAGTCACAACCTCTTGTTGCACAGTTCACTCATGCCTTAAGCTTTCAATGCTCCATCTTGATCGCTTAGTCTTCCTTACATCAGACAGTCCAGTAATACTTCTTCACCATTCTACCTTATTACTCTTTGGGCGACATAGCTCCAAGTGTCGAGTGCTAAATTGCGATGTGTCATTACATTGCACCTTTCAGTGCTTATCTCGACACTACTATGCCACCTTGACTCTTAGGTCATCCTTACCCTACCAGTCCAACACTTCCACACCATTCAGATGTATCGTCCTTGAGTGGCATAGCGTCGAGTGTTGAGTGCCAAGTTGCAATGTGTGCTTACATTGCACCTTTCAATTCACATCTCGATACTACTATGACCACTTGACTTCATCCTTTGTTCATTCACACAACAAAGGCATATTTGTCCTTCCTAGTTGAACTCCTCATTCTTAGAGTTTACACAACCCCGTGGAGTCTTTTCTTAAATTACTTAATTACTTAATTACTTATATGCATATCATGTCGATAGGAACGTGCTGATAGGTGATCGACAAGAAGCTTCGCTTGGAGGAGAAGGCCAAGGTGTTTCCACTGAGGTTCCATGGCAGGTTCTCCGGAGGAAGATCAAACCCTAACAATTGACATTTGTTCAGTCGCAAACTAAGGCAAGCCCCGGTTTGCATTTAAGTCGTTTATGAGCTTTTGCTTTATCACTATGATGAATAGTATATGAATTGTGCATTACGTTTAGGGTGTATGATACTCCACTTGCATGACCAAAAATCCCAGGGGTTTGTTTGGCACGAGTTACAGTTTGACCTGTAGTAACTGCTTTGCTAATGCATAGGAAATCCGGTAGAAGTCGAGTAGTTGGAATCTACTCGCGAGAGATGTATCTCACAGGATTGGTTGAAAAGAAAATGGTTTAATATAATGAAATTGAGACCGGGCAGGGATTGGATAGGAAGCAGCGAGAATTGAGTCTCGGTCGCATAGCCCTGCCTGTGTCGATTAAGGCCCGTCCGTATGCAGCCCCTTCGGACAAGCTTGAATTGTACCGGCAATATAATGGACATATGGAATCCAATAAACTGATGTAACTTGATAACTGGGGTGTTGAGACCCATTAACTCACCATCGATAGGGGTGGGTTGAGGACAGTAAGGTGTAAATCGGTCGGCAGACACATGAGGTGTTCTGTGCGGAGACCTTCTGTTTGCGGAGGTGAGACGGGCTCAGCCTTTGAGTTTCTTGTGAAAGGTGGCCATATACGCCTAGTACTGAAGTGTTATGCAGGTACAGGTGTACTCGCTGACACTTCCGAACGACGTATGTGTCGTGTCGACCGGGTGTGTCTTGATTGCAATCACTGTCCCTCGCAGTAATAGAGTACCACTTGTCTGTCGCAGTCGCAACGTAGTAAATACTAAAGAAGTCAGAAATTCATATTGTATTGATTTATAAGTATTTTGCAACCTTGTATGATTTAGAGATAGTACAATTAAAAGTTTACAATTTCCCCATACTTTAGCTGTAATAGCATTATGTGCTTTGGGCATGTCATATCATCGGTAAAGCGTTTCTTGTTTGATTGTGGAGCCCATGATGTGCCGTGCTCGGAGAATGTCATTTGCTACTTAAAACTTGATTATAAGGATCCACTTGTAGGCGAGTCCATTTATGCTATTCCTTACCTATGTTTAGTGTCCCCTTGCATATGTCTAGTGAGACGGTTAAGTCTTGCTGAGCCTTATGCTCACGTTTGCGCTTTAACGATTTTTGCAGGTATTAGTTTTATTTCTGCTGTTCAGGTTGTACATGAGACCCGAGGTGTCGAGATAAATCTCATGTGAGCCACGCCGCTGCTGTATGTTCTTCGTGTTGCTAGTGAGAATCGTCCTAGGGCATGGACGTCTTCTCTCCTGCTTAGTTAGGTGAGATTATGAGTATGTATTTTCCGCTGCGTGTGTACCCCTATTGTACACTCTTTTGTAAACTCTTCTTATTATGAAATGAAAACTTTATATGTTTTGGTATCCTTTTCGTGAGTGCTGTTAGGTGCCGCATCGCACGGCACCACCCAATGAGATCCTCGGGTGTGTGGACTCCGGTCCCCACATTCAACGTGTTCGACTATATCTACAACGACATCTTCAACATCTCTCACGGTCCAAACTGCTTGTGTGGATATGAAACCTTCGTAATGTGCATGTTTGAGAAAGTGTCCAGTTCGGAGTTTGTGAACAACGTCAAGCATTGAAAGTTGAACCCACAGATCCCTACTCTGCTTCTTGCACCATCAACCTTTACTAGGAAGACTGCCTCCGAGGCCCCTCCATCTTTCTTCGGAGGTCCCTCCACTCCTCCCTCCACCTCTGGAAGCTCCTCGAGTGGCCTTCTCAAGTTTTTGAAGTCCATTCTCACCTAGTGTCGCAAGGTCGAAGTGAGATCTCAAAGGACGGAGAAGTACATGAAGATGATTTGCGAGAATATGGAGATTCTGATGTCTCCATCAACAATGAAGGATGACAATCTCACTCCCTTCCCCGAGCTCACCGTGGCGGAGAAGGCCTTCTTTGGTGATGATTGTGGTGCTTATAGTGTCGCTCCCATTGTTGAACAAGTTGAGGAAGATGAAGACTCAAGCAATGATGATGATTAGGGGACCATGAGTGACACCAAAACCAAAGAAGATGGAAGCGAGGAAGATTAGCTGCTAGGTTCTCCCTTTTTCTTTTCCTTTTTGTTGTCTTCATGCCAAAGGGGGGGAGAAAGAGGGGAGTAGTAGTGTCTTAGTTGTGTCTTTTCCTCTTTTGTTGATCCAAGGACATATGTACCGCCTTAAAACTCGTGTTTTACTCTTATGTGTTAACTTCATGTCATGTTTATGACTATGCTCATGCAGTTAATGCTCTATGTTGGTTAAGTCAATAGCATGCTATATTGTGCTCACTTTGTTGTATCTTTGTGCGGTGATATGCTATAATTTGCTCAAGATGCATTTTTCACTCAATTCAACACATCTCAACATTTTGCATCACACTTACGCATCCCAGCATAACACATGTCTGTATGAAAACCCCATAGAACTCATTCATGTGCACTTCCTCTAGCAAATATATTATGCACACATTTAGAGGGAGTTCTTCATACACATGTGTATTATCAAAACAACCTTTCATATAAACTATCAAAAACATTAATGTGTTGTCATCGATCACCAAAAAGGGAGAGATGAATGTGCATCTAGGTAATCCCCATGGGTTTTGGATGATTGATGACGACAATTAAGGATTTAATGACCTTTGTGGGTATGACCACAGATAATTGAGTTGAAAATTGATATCGAACCCCTTAAAAAAAAGGGAAAAAGTGAGCGTCAAAGACTCTAACGAGTAGAATTTAGGGTTTCGATTCTTTGAGTTATGTATTACCTTGTTGTGTAGAGGGTTCATCAATTCAAGTGCTCGAGAATCAATAGGGAGCTCAATGTTTGGTTTGGGAATTGGTAAGAAAGTGAGGCTATGATAACCTTAAGGAAAAGGCAGATTTTGTCGCGGCTTCGGGTCGGACTAGTCCGGCCACATTGGAACAGACTTCATGTGTGAGTTCGAACTTGTACTTTTGTGGACAGACTAGTCCGTAGTTGCGTATGTCTGAGCTCTATAGGACTAAGTCCTAGAGGACAGAACTAGTCCTCTCGTGGGGTCTGACTAGTTTGTCCTGTCAGACTAGTCCGTTTTCATATGGAGGAAAACCTCTTGTGTGACTTCAGACTAGTCTGTTTGGGGACATACTAGTCTATTTTGAGGAGGCGAGTGGGCTTTTCAGACTAAGTCGTGGAAGACTGTCGGTACCCTGCATATTGGATACCCCTTGAGACTGTAAAGAGTGCGAAGGAACTCCACCTATCTGAGTTGAAGACCTCCAAAGGCCCCACGTGTCATACGGAACCGGACCTGCGTCCCTTCTATGCTTAGTCCCAGTGCTGCCACGTGTATCGTAAAACCGGAGCTACATTCCATACCTGAGAAAGCTCCGGACTAGATACTTGTGTGGCACCCCCGGACCTAACCCCCAACAGAGGGAAGCTCCGGTATCGACACGTGTACAACAGCACCGGACCTACTCGTCCAAGACAATAAACTCCTGAGCTGCCACACATCCAGTCGTCGGACCTTCAACCTCAACAAGCAGACTGGTGGACCTCCAACAGCTCAGACCTTCAAGGAATAATTAAAGCTTCAAGACCCGATTATATGTCATTAATGCTATCTTAATGACACACGATCGGAGGAACTTAATACCAGTGATGCTGCATCAAGGCATGTTATCACGCTGTTAAGGGTAATTAAGTACCTTAACTTTGTATTAAGCATCAGTAACCGCCAGGGCCACATGTCGGGCCAGGCTGACGATGTAACGACAAGTCCTTGTACTATAAAAGGACTGGCCAAGCGATACATAGGGGGGAACATTTCCACACGCGCTCAAGACACTCTAGTCTCGAACACTCTAGCGCCGAGATGCTCAATACAACAGCAACACACTCGTGGAGTAGGGTATTACGCTCAGGCAGCCCGAACCACGTAAATACTTGTGTCAAATCGCCACCTTCTTTTGAATCTTTGCGCGCCCTAACCGAATTACGAAACTCCATGGGCTACCAACGGTAGTACTGGGAGAATTGCCGGAATCATACTCCAACAGTTGGCACGCCAGGAAGAGGGACAGCGCCTGAGATTCAAATATGATGAATTCTGCTGCTGGATCGTCCAACGGCAACCATGTTGCGCAACCTGCTGGAGGCAATCCCTCCAACATGCAGCAGCTAGCAAGTGTTGTGGCTCCAGTAGGAGTCATGCCACCACCGCCACCATATGCACCGGCGAATTAAGCTGGATAGCGAGATCGGGCGTCCGCGTCGATCACTACATCAGTGAACAATAACCCTGAACATGCGCTTCATGCTGCGCGTGCTCTTCTCCAATGTCCACTGCCTCTAGGAGCATCCCAGGGTGCAATGGAGCAGTGGAGAGCTGATGTGGATCATTTGGTTGTAGCAGCAGCCGATCGCATCAGCAATCAAGGTCCTCCCCCCTCGAGGCAGGCCCAATCACAGCATCAGACCTTGTCGGGTAGAATCGGTCCGCAAGCTTCACAGTCCAGGAGGCGTGCTGCATCTCAGCAGGCAACATCGATACCTTCTGGGGCACGACGTACTCAAACGATAACGAGGCTTTTGACTCATGAGCTCCGGGCGGAGCTCGATTGTCGTTATCGTCAATAGGACGACCGCGTCCACATCGAGCGTGCTCGCGAGAGGCGAGAGGCTCGGGACATCCCTGGTCCTGAAGGAGTAGGAGGAGGCTGTTCTGCATTGGCCATGCACCTGTGCATGGTCAGATGGCTGCAGAAGTTCTGGCCTCATCTGTCGGAGAAATTTGACAGGACTATTAACCCCGCAGAATTTCTTCAAATCTACTCCACCGCTATCCTTGCGGCTGGGGGAAATGAGGCTGTGATGGCCAATTATTTCCCTATAGGTTTGACTAGGACCGCCAGGTCTTGGTTCATGAGCCTTCCGCCTGACTCCATCAACAGTTGGGCGGAGTTGTGCCAACAGTTCACCACCAATTTCGGGAGCTCATACACCAGGCCAGGCACGGAACTAGACCTTTTTGCTATCAAGCAAAAAGGGGGAGAGTCCTTGCGATCTTTCATCCAGAGATTCTCCCAGGTACGAAACACCATTCCTTCTATTTCAAGCGCTTCTGTTATTATAGCATTCAGATAGGGCGTTCGAGACAAGAAAATGTTGGAGAAGCTGGCGACCAAGGAAGTCACCCGCGTCACGGAACTCTTCAGCTTGGCAGACAAGTGCGCCAAGACTACGGAGGGTCGTGAAATGCACTACCAACCACCTCTAGATACCAACAAAAAGTCCTCCAAGGCTGAAGCCACTACCTCTGGGAGTGGTAAGAAGAAGAAAAAGTCCAACGGCAAGAAGAAGTCGTCAGCCGGCACATCTACTACCGCTGCTGCCGCAACTCCGGGTGGTCGGGGGCCACGCCCCGAGAAACGACCTCGGCTGTCGTATGAAGACGGTGGTAGCTCCAAGATGTGGTGTCCCATACACAAAACGGACAGCCACAACCTTGAAAACTGCCGAGATGTCCTGAACCTTGCCGAGCGCTACAACAAGCGCTGGGAAGAAGCTCCTTTCCGTCAAATGGAAGGAAAACAAAAAGTCAACAAAGCTCCGGCTGAAGAGGAGTTAGGCTTTCAGGACACCAAAAAGGTCTTGAAGGTTGTTTACACCTCCGTTGATGACGACTCTGATGTCTCCGACAACGAGTGTCGGAAGACCATGAACACCATCTTTCGTGGTTCATGGGACATCACTTCCCGTCGTGTCCTCAAGACAATGCGGCGGGACATGGCCTCTGTAGCTCCCAATGCCAGGGCGGAGCCTCATCGGAAGTGGATGGATATAGCCATCACCTTCGATGCTTCGGACTGCCCGCAGAACATGATCGGAGCTGGCCAACTTCCACTGATGGTGTCTCCAACCATCAACAACATCCAGCTCCTCCACAAAATGGTGGACGGAGGTTGGGCGCTGAACCTCATAAGCTTCGCGGCCTTCGTCAAGCTTCAGCTCCGACCTTCGGATCTTCACCTGTAAAATCCCACTTTTTCCTTCATATAAAGTTCAGCTACAAGTTTATTTCGACCATAGTTGAGATCCATCATGGTTATGCACATGAACTTATGATGGGATACATGAACTTGATCTCATCAAATAATTTCTTCTACTCATGCTTTAATTTATTAACATGAGGAATGAACTTCACCCATAAACTTAGATTAATTCTTTTGACCTCTCTTCAAAGTTTGGAATTATTTCAATGGAGGATCCTAGGTCAAATTAATATGCAGTACCCAATCTATTCTCAAATTAATTGCAAATTGAATATACCACTGTATATTTGGCCCTGTCAAAATTATTCAATTCAGAGGCCATAAATTTTTCTATGGTTTACTAATATTCCAAATAGACTTCCTGCAATGTTTCAGAAATTATTAACTCCATTTGCTATTTTATTTGAGACGCTTAGCAAATTCAGACCGTATTAGGATATCAAATTTTGAATGCTGTGCAACTTAATTGAACATCAAGATTTGAACTCACCATCATGGTCAGCATTACTTGCTTGACTTATCCTCATAGTTTCAGAATTTTTGGAACCCATTTGCTATTTAAATCAGTGACCCCATTGAATTCCATCCGAATTCAAATTCAAATTTGAAATTCAATTGGAACTCGCTCCAATTCAAAATCCAATTTGCAGAACAAAATTCCAGATATTTATTTGAGCCTCCCCACAAAAATCAAGAATTTTGGTACCAAGTTTGGTAAGGGAATTGAAGTCTGCAGAGACGGGGCAGGGATAAGGGTCGTGGGACCCACCAGTCAGTGGGACAAACTCGGGCTGCTCTGCACGCCGTTTTTTCGGCGCTCCTCTGCTCGACACCGTGCCGCAAGCAAGGCACCACGGAGCTACTCGTCTGCCTGCTTCATGGCGTACCTCCTACTCCTCCCCGAGCTATTTAAACCCTCCCCCGGTCGAAGTGGACACGCACGCACACACTCGCCTCTATTTTCCATTTTCCGCCACTGCACTGCATCGCCGCTGCCGTTCCTGACGTGCCGGCCAAACGAAGCAAGGAATCGCAGTGCTTCCAACAGCAAAAGGTGGCTTAACTAGTTGCTCTTCTTTCTCATCCAATCCTTTGTTTGATTCTCTGCTTATATGTGTGGTATTTCGAAGTTTCCTCGGCGCTCGCGGGTGAAGCCGCTAGGAGAACTTTCTGTTCCACGAGGATAGACCACTTCAAGCATGTTTCCATCTCCCTCTTTGAAGCAATAAGGTGTGCAAAGGTACCTAGGTGCTTCTTGTGAAGTTTCAGCCACTATCATGCTTCCTAGCTCCCTTATCTCAAGTTTTCCCCAAAACAGTTCATACCGATATCAATAGATTACCGGTTAAATTCCGTTTCTACGTACGATTAATTGTCAATCCAATAAGGTATTATCTCCTAGATCTCCAGGCGCATCACCTCACAAAAATTGAGAGGAAGACATCAAGAGACGAGGTCGGATTTTGAGTTTTCATAGCCGCCGGTTGAAGAGCCGTACCTCGCCATCGAGCTTAGCTTTGCTGGCGATGTCCCTCCCAATCTGACCCCCAAATCATATTGCTGGTGTTCCCAGAAACCTTCCCGACCTTTTCCCGAGCCTATTGAGCCATTTCCGAGCATTTCCGACGAAGGCTGAAACCCTAGCTCCGCCGTCACCGTCGCGCTGCCGTCTCCGGCCATCGCCGACATGATTGGACACCACCATCGGCTCGCGCGGTCGATTTTATGGTTGAGCGGTCACGGCAAAGCCAAAAGGAGGTCGACGTACCTAAGTCCGGTGAAGCACCGCCGCTGTTCCGGCGTGACGCGCCGCCGCGTCGAGAGGTAGACGAAGGTGCGGGTCCCACCTGTCAGCGACACCCCTCTCGCGTGGGATCAGTTGTGCACAAGGATCCGGTGTGGCAGTGCGGTTTAACCCAGTGGCTCCCGGTGTGGCTCCGTTCTGATTGGCCGATTCAAATGAAGTGGGACCAGCCCCTTTATTTGAATTTTCCAATAGAAAAATAAATCCAGATTCAATCCAAACTTAGAAAATCCATAACTTCCAGTAGAATTATCCAAAAATTCCAAGATAAATTTTGTTAGAACCATCATGAAGAATACTATCCAGTGGAGCACTTGGATTTATATGAAAAGCCATAGAAATTTCTCCATAATTCAGATAAGAAAAATGCTTAAAGAGTTCATTTCCACAGTTCTGTTAATTGGAAAATTTCCAATTTTGGTCAGAACACTTTTGTTAACACCCTTGTTCCCCAGTAAAAGTCTCAAGCTCTTTGGACTTAAAATACTGAGTTGATCAATATTCCAAACCTCTATGTAGTTATAAATTGAGAAAAATGGATAATCAATTTCCAGAAATTTACCCAAACTTGAAAAATCAATTTCTCCACGTAGGAGGCTTAGAAAATGGTGAAACAAATTTTCCTAGAACCAGTGAGACCCCCTATACATGATACAACCCCTGGTAGCCATGATACATCTCCAAAATTTCAACCAAAACTTAGAGAAGATTATTTCTTACCATAATTTTTAGGAACAACAAACTTCCTTGATTATCTCCTTTTCTTTGCAAGAGTCTTCTCTATATTCACTAGTATCTACCATAAAAGTCCCAAAGCCAATTAAGATAATTATCTTATTTTATCCTACGATATTCACACTACCTTAAGCATATTAATTATTTACAAAATCATTTATACCTAGTATATGCATATCGTGTAGTAGCTGAAATCGAGGAGCAGCCGGAAGCTTTGGAGGTCCAGCTGCTAGAAACTAACATAGGCTCTGACTCGCATTCAGGCAATCCCCTGTTTGCATTTAAGTTCCTTACAGTGTTTTGCAGTTTTATTTCACCTTACGTCTTCAGATGATTGTGCATTATGTTTAAGGTGTTTGACATCCACTTGCATGGCCAACAAATCATATGGAGTCTTGGGTAGGTCTACGGCCAATTGTGTAGACACTGCTATGATTATGCTCATAGGAATTTGGTAGAAGTCGAGTAGTTGGAATCTACTCGCGAGATAGGAATTTTGTCACACGGGAGATTCTGGAATAAGAAAATGGTTTATGAATATGAAATTGAGAACAAGCAGTGGATAGGATGCAGTGAGACGTGGTCTCACGTGTGTAGCCTTGCTTGTGTCGATTGAGGAGCGTTTCGTGTGCGGTCCTGCTAGACAAACTTGAATTGTACCGGCGACATACTGGAGGAATGGGCTCTAGTAAACTGACGTAGCTTGATACTGGTTTGTCGAGGCATTTCGTTCTGTTTTATAGGCGTGGGTTGAGGGCAGCAAGGTGTAAATCAGCTGGCGGGCATGTTAGTGTACACCCCACGCAGTGACCTCCTGCTCGTGACAGATCGACTGGTTCAACATTTAAGTGTTTAGTGAAAGGTGGCCATATACGACTAGTACTGAGTTGTTATGTAGGTACTGCTGTAAGTACTCGCTGGCATTTCTGAAAGTGCGTATGTGTCGTGTTGTTCTGGGTATGTCCTGATTGCAATCACCGTCCCTCGTGGTAATAGAGTACCACTTGTTCACTGCGCCGTGACGTAGTAAATATTGAAGAAGCCAAAAGAATATGATGTATTTAATTATAATTTCTTTGCAACCTTGTTTGGCTTAGAGATAGTACAATTAAATAGTTACACTTTCCCCATACTTTACCTGTAATAGCATTATGTGCTTTGTGCACATCATATCATCGGCAAAGCATTTCTTGTTTGATTGTGGAGTCTATGATGTGCCGTGCCTGAAGAATGTCATGTGCTAATTAAAACATGACTATAAGGATCCACTTGTAAGCGAGTCCTTATGCTTTACTCTACCTATGTTTACCATTCACCCTTGCATATGTCTAGTGAGACGGGTTAGTCTTGCTGAGCCTTATGCTAACGTTTGAAGTTAATGAGTTTTTGCAGATTATACGACTGATGATGGGTTTGATGACGAGGCTGCACCCCCTCCATGGTTTACAACCGAGTGGGAACCCTGCACGCCGCTGTGAATTGTGTGTTGCTAGTGCGAAGTATCCAGGGCATGGACAACTTTGCTTTTGCATAGCTAGTGCTGAGAGCGTAGCTATGATGTATAGTTCTCTTTTCTTCCGCTAGTATTTTAAAAACTTCTGCTGTGCTTTTAATAAAGACTTGGTGTTGGAAATTTTTTCTCGTTCTATATTGTATACTGTTGGGTGTCGCATCACACGACACCACCCAATGAGATCCTTGGAGGTTGGGATTCCGGTGCCCGCAGACATGGTATTAGAGCATCATCAGGAACAGTGTACTTGAAAAGAGCATATTTCCAAAAATTAGGATTTGAGTGAGGAATTAGCTATATGCCCTTATAAGGAGTATTTCTAGTATAAGATATAAAGGTGGTAAACTAACTTATATGTTATTAATTCTGTAATGACGCTCCGACATTAGTAAGAGGTAAGGTACGCCACCATAAGAGGATCAATTGCGGTAAGCTCACCATGCGAGAGGTAGCATGGAAGTCTTTCCATGGCTTGGCACGGAAATGTTAATAGGAGTCTCTGAAGCTTTCTATGTTTATGAGAACCTATGACACGCGGTACCCCAACGTGCTTCAAAGTTAGTGGAAGCCCCCGTTGGGTGGTGTATAACCCGATAGTATGCCTCTCTAGAATCATTCATATTCTATGGGAGCATGCGAAGCACGTATGCCAGAGCGTGTATAAGCCGGTTCGTATGGGAGTCTTTACTGTACAGACGTATTACAGTCATGTACCTCGAGACATGACATCGCTCGAGGGCGACTCACACCAGAGTCGTATGCAATTACTTTTGTATATATTATTGTGACTGCCAGTCGTGTTTCCCCGTGCCGCCCTTGAGGTGTGAAGGTGTGAAAGGGGATTGTTTGTCTTTTGCAGCATTGACTATGGTAGCGACCCGTGTAGCACACGTTTGCGAGTGAACGATACTAGGACTACCTATAAGCATATCCTGAAATACCGGTTAGAATTTTCTTTGGTGAGGCAGGTAGTACTGTTGGTATTAACTTTTATACTTGACCACCCCCAACAACGACAAAAATGGATGCATTATATTTTGGAAAATCTGACTATCAGGTGCTGGTAGGTTTGGACTCCGCAAAATAAGTTTTGATTCGACATTGGGTTGGCACCAAGATTCTTGATTTCGGGCTAAAGTTTGCTCAACTTCGCCAGGTTGTAATATTGGTTAGTTAGGAATAAACATAGGGATAGGCTATATGGATGAAAAGTTCTCGAAGACCTCTACACTTTTCTGTTGACCATCAAGGCATAAAAGCTTGATAATCTGTTGAAATTTGGGGTATGCTTAAATTACTCCAGATAACCCTACCATTGTGCCAGTCTTGGTAATTTTGCTATAACTCACTGTAGAAAAATCTTCTGCCTTATTGTGATATATATCTGAAAAGGGGAGAAGCAGATATACAGTTTTTTTATTTAAAGTTCCTCTTGATTCAAGCTGGAGGCAATTCAAATTTCGAGCTCAAAACAGTGAACTGCAGGGCTGCTGTTGAACAACAGTCAGTTCATCTGTTAAGTTTAGATAGCTCTAGCTTTTGATCCAGGATAGTGACATGGTCATATATATACATTTCTGGAAAGCTTAGAAATTCCTCTATCAACTTCGTGTTGTACTCATGGCCTAAATCTTGGTATAGCTGTGTTAAAATTCCTATGGTTGTAAACTTCGTTCTGGCAGATCAGAACTTGAACAGTTGGCACATAGTTTAGAATTAGCACACTATACCTTTGTAACAAATGTTTTATGGCCGAAATCTTTTGCCACTGTATTTTTATCTCGATGTTATACAATGTTTATTTTGTCATTACCTCAAAATATTGTCATGATATACCTGTATAAATTGTGGAAATCACCACATATACAGGGGAGGTTCTGTCAAAATTTCCAGAAAATTTGGGTCAAATTTAAACCTGTACAGATTCTATTCTCTAGCTCACCTGGAGCTGTATGAGTACAATCTGGAAAGTTTGTAAAGTGTACTAAAACTTTGGTATTCAACCCCACACCTGGTTCTGACGTTTCCTGTATAAAAATTTTCAATTTATACAGGAAGGTCAGTTGGAACAGACTGTGATTGCAACTCCAGTTTTAAAAAACAATTTGGGAATTGGAAACCTTCTCACTGTTCCAGTATTCCTTTCTATAGATGACGATGTGAGGATGCTACTACAGGGCGGATGGATATTTTCCACTTGCGCTAGCCATTTGGGTTTCCCAAGTATGCTGCGGGAAGTGCTCCAACAGTTTGGCTTCATCGAGATGTCATGCTATTGGGGTAGAGAAACGATCGACTGAGGCGTTCGGTCATGCACCATCTTGGTAGACATCCCAGGTAGTCCACGTCATTATGGATGGGCTCCTTTCTCGGTTACTATTGAGGGGGCTCATTTGGAGGACACTTGGGCAATGGCAGCAGGTGAGGCGCTTATGAAGCTTTGTGAGCTTCATCAAGATGCCATGGCTGGGACTCAATTTGCCCTTATTCCGGTCCATGGTGTGGCTGGTTTTGAGTGGCAGTATCGTATGGTTGCTGCCTATACACCATATGGCGACACAACCTCGACGACACTTGGGACGTATGCGGCTGCGTCCAATATGGTGGTTTCTACACAAGGCGCAATTATTCTAGAGCAAGTTGAAGCCTTGCGGGAAGCGACTGATCGGGGAGATACCCTTGATTATATCAACGAGAATCTACGTTTGCTCCTAGCTCCAGCAAATCACCGGCTAAATAAGTGTGAGAGTCAGCTGCATTATGCTCACATTAGGCTACGGAAAGCTCGTGCCGAACAACGGCAAGCTCGCACTGAACTGCAGCAAGCTCGTGGTGAGTTGCAAGCAAGTCAGTTAGAGGTGCAACAACAGCAAGAGCAGCTGTTAGTAGTCACTGAAGAGTGGGACACCGCCATTGAGACAGCTCAGAATTGGGAGTATGAGGCAGAACAACTTCAGGATAATGTGATTGAGGCCGAAGCACAATTGCAACCAGTGGTGTATCCACCGACCCATAATATACAACTAATTATGGGTGAACAATTGCCTTCGAATGACGAAGAAGAAGAAGATCCCGAGGAACTCGAGTACGTCGAGTAGGACGTATTGGAGTGGGATGTGGCAGCATTTCTGCCGTCACAGTTGCTCGTGTTCATTTTGTGGCCATGTTTGTATCATATTAAGAATAGCATTGGTTATGCCTAAGATGACAAGATGTGTATGACATCTCATGGGGACCAAGGATGGTAGAGATGCACTTCCGTAGGGGGAGTCCATCGTTTTGGAGTACACTACTATAAAGTTGATCATGAGATAATATATCTTGTATAAAGTTTGTGCTTTATCAATATATGTGAATGTTATGCACTTACTTCCTTGTCAATAAGTCGTGCTACTGAATGATAAAATGGATAAAGGAAAAGAAAACATGTGCTGATTTTAAGTCTTTTGGATGCAGAATGGTGCGTACTCGCTCGACACCTGAAATGGGAGGATCCAGTCATGGTCGTGAGGACGAATCTCCGACCCAGGGGACAGCTGCTACACCGCAGCAACGAGTTCCTCGACCACCACCTCCGGAACTTCCAAGAAGTCTAGCGAAGGTTCTCGCCGTAGTGCTTGGCTCACGCGACGAGCAAACGGAGTTGCTACGGACTCTGGTCTAGCATTCGTCCTGTCAAGGAGGGCAACCGGATGCGGGTCCACGACAGCCTTCTCCGAGTTCATACTCGGACTTTATGTCAATGCACCCGCTGGTCTTCGTGGAGGCCGATGAACCATTGGAGGCGCACAACTGGCTCCGCTCCATTGAAGGGAAGTTTGGTTTGCTACGAGGAACCGAACATCAGAAGACCCTGTTCGCGGCCCAGCAACTACAAGGGTCCAATGGTGCATGGTGGGCGAATTACCTTGCCGCACAACCAGTCGGCTACGCCGCGAGCTGGGAGGAATTCCGGGAGGCGTTCTACGCCTATCACATACCTCCCGGTGTTATGAGGAGGAAGTTTTAAGAGTTCTTGGAGCTGAAACAAGGAGGAAGGAGTGCTTACGAGTACTCCAAGATATTCAACCACTTGGCCCAATATGCTCAGGACCAAGTGAATACAGAACATGGGAAGCGAGAGTGCTTCTATCGGGGTTTGAACCCCAAGATGAAGGACAATCTTGCCTTGTTCAATAGCGGCAGCTTCAACAACATGGTCAATGCCGCAATTGTACAGGAGGACGCTACTAGGGAGCTGTTCTCCGACACGAATAATAGGAGTGCTCCGCAAGGCAGCGGAGGAGGTACTCCTCATAAATACCACATGGTTAATCGATCACCATCGGGATAGAGGTGGCAGCTGCCATCGCGACCACCGATGTTTCTTGGTCGTCCATTCAACAACGCCGGCTTCTGCCCACAACAGCAACAAGGGATGATTCCGCGTGCACCTCTACCTCCACCGCGTGCACATGATTCCGTCCTCCATTTTGTGCCGGTCAGACCCCGTACACCTATTATACGTGTAGACGTATGGGACACTTCTCCAAGGACTACCCGCACAGCGGAGGACAGTCATCGTACCAGGGGGCAAACCAGCCTCCCAACCAGCCCAAGAAGCCAGCCACCAGAACCGGCAACGTCCACCACCTCGCCCTCGAGGACGTTCTGGAAGGTGCACCCGTAATCACGGGTATGTTCTCTCTCTTTGGTCATCCCGTAGTCATCCTTTTGACTCTGGTGCCTCCCACAATTTTATTAGAAATTCTTATGTCAGTCAATACCAGTTGCCTATCTGTTCCACAAAAACCCCATATATGATTTGTTCTCCGAGAGGAAAAGTAGTTGCAGATAAGATGGTCCATAGGGTACCTCTTAATCTGGGTGGGAACATATACCCTATCTTTCTCATTATACTAGAGCATCAGAAGTTAGATGTCATCTTAGGGATGGCATGGTTGCAATACAATGGTGCTATTATTGACATCATTCCTCGGAGGATATATCTAAATTCTCCGCTCCACTCTCCCCAAACTCTCACTCTTGAGAGTAATATCCACATGACTCCAACTGCTGATAACACCGAAGCCCGTAAACTTAAAGATATTCCAGTAGTATGTGAGTATCTGGACGTTTTTCCTGAAGATCTTCCTGGTATGCCACCAGAAAGAGATGTCAAGTTTAAGATTGAACTTGCACCGGGAATAGTGCTAATCTCGAGAAAGCCGTATAAGATGGCACCAAAAGAACTTGCAGAACTGAAAGAGCAGCTGAAGGAACTTTTGGACAAGGGTTTCATTCGTCCATGTTCATCAACATGGGGCTGTTCTGCATTATTCGTGGAAAAGAAGGATAAAACGTTGAGACTATGTGTGGATTATCGTCCACTCAATGCTGTCACAATCAAGAACAAGTATCCACTACCCCGTATCGATATTCTGTTCGATCAGTTGGTAGGTCCTCGGGTATTTTCGAAGATGGATCTTCTCTCTGGTTATCATCAGATTGCGATTCGACCAGAGGATATACCTAAGACAGCATTCTCGATGAGGTATTGATTATATGAGTACCTTGTCATGTCCTTCGAATTGACCAACACGCCGGCCCATTTCATGTATCTCATGAATTCGTATTCATGCCGGATTTGAACAAGTTTGTCGTGGTCTTCATCGATGACATCCTTGTATACTCAAAATCCAAAGAAGAACATGCACAACATTTGCACATCATGCTTCAGCGATTGTGGGACCACAAGTTGTACACTAAGTTCAGCAAATGTGAGTTCTGCATCAACCAAGTGCCATTTCTAGGGAACATCATATCTGTCGAAGGAATTGCCATTGATCCAAGAAAGATTAAGCAAGTGCTCAAATGGAAGCCTCCTAAGTCTGTGCATGAAGTTTGAAGTTTCCTGGGTTTAGCAGGATATTACCGAAGGTTCATCCCAAGCTTTTCCAAGATAGCTAAACCAATGACGGAACTTCTGAAGAAAGAAAAGAGATATACCTGGACAAAGGAATGTGAGGAGGGTTTTCAAGCATTAGTAAAACACCTCACAACAGCACCAGTATTAGCCCAACCAGACACAACAAGATCCTTTGATGTTTATTGTGATGCATCTGGAATTGCGATGGGCTGCGTATTAATGCAAGACAGAAGGGTGATCACTTATGGATCACGGCAGCTTCGCAACCATGAGAAACATTATCCGACTCATGATCTTGAACTCGCTGCTGTGGTACTAGCATTAAAGATGTGGAGACACTATCTATGGGGCAACCTAGTACATCTCTACACCAATCACAAAAGCTTGAAGTATGTCTTCCCCCAGAAAGAATTGAATATGCGACAATGAAGATGGTTGGAGTTAATCAAAGACTACGAGATTGAGATCCACTACTATCCCGGTAAGGCAAATGTTGTCGCCGATGCGTTAAAATGCAAGTCCCATATCAATAACCTTTCTATCACCTTGATAGAGGAAGATGAACCTAGTCTCTACTTGGTTCCGTATATGGCGCTCTACAACCTAGCCCTCATTCCTACCATAAAGGAGGAGATTGTGGAGGCTCAGAAGGAGGACAAGGGCATATCGCATATTCGCCAACGAATGAAGAAGGGAGAAATGAAGTGTTTCCGAGGTGACGATGACGGTACCATCTGGTTCAAAGACCGCATCGTGCTACCCTGCAATGTGGAACTTCATAAGAAAAATTTGGACGAGGCTCATTTGTCCAAATATTCTATTCATCCGGGGAGTAAAAAATTGTACCAAGACTTGAAGAAGAAATTTTGGTGGACTCAGATGAAGAGGGAAATAGCGAAGTATGTATCCGAATGTGATACATGTCGACAAGTGAAAGCCGACTATCTGAAAGTAGCTGGACAATTACAACCGTTAAGCATACCTGCCTGGAAATGGGAGTACATCAGCATGGATTTCATTGTTGGATTACCTCTCACTTTCCGCAAACATGACTCGATTTGGTTGATAGTCGACCGACTCACCAAGTCGGCTCACTTTATTCCAGTCAATATCAAGTATGTGGCACGGCAATATGCAGAGCTGTATATTGCCAGGATCTTATGCTTACACGGAGCACTTGATTTTGGGAGCAGCTCCACGCATCTCTGGGTACCAAATTGATTCGAAGCTCAGCTTACCATCCACAGACGGATGGTCAAACGGAACGAGTAAACCAAGTTCTAGAGGATATGCTCCGCGCCTGTGCCATCCACCATGGTAAGAATTGGGATGATCATCTACCATTGGTGGAGTTTTTATAGAACAATGGTTATCAGATTAGCATCCAAATGGCACCATATGAAGCTCTTTATGGTCGGAAGTGCCGCACACCTTTGAACTGGTGTGAATCCGGTGAACGAGTAACATATGGTATAGACTTGGTAAGGGAAGCCGAAGATCGAGTACGAGTTATTCAAGCCAACCTCAAGGCTGCTCAGTCTTGCCAGAAAAGCTACGCGGACAAACAACGTCGACCGCTTCATTTTGATATCGGGGATCACATTTACCTTCGTGTATCTCCAATGAAAGGGATTCATCGCTTCGGAGTAAAAGGGAAGCTAGCTCCACGTTTCATCGAACCATTCGCAATAAGTGAGCAATGCGGACCTATAGTCTATCGGCTAGAGCTGCCAGCATTGCTGTCAGGGGTGCACAATGTGTTTCACATTTCACAATTAAGAAAAATGTCTCAAGGCCCCAGTGGAAGTCCGTATGGAGGGTTTGGAAGCTCTCCATCCAGATCTTACTTACTCCGAGCATCCAACCCAGATAGTCGATGAGAAGACTGGTACCACAAGAAACCGCACTTTACATTTCTACAAGGTCTTGTGGGGAAACCACACCGCTGATGAAGCAACGTGGGAGAGCGAGGAATATCATAGAGCCAACTATCCGGACTTGCTAACGTCATATGTGCGTTAGATATTTTGCTTTTACCCTTCCTTTTGTAATCTCGGGACGAGATTCTTTTAAGGGGGGAGGAATGTAAAATCCCACTTTTTCCTTCGTATAAAGTTCAGCTACAAGTTTATTTCAACCATAGTGGAGATCCATCATGGTTATGCACATTAACTTATGATGGGAAACATGAACATGATCTCATCAAATAATTTCCTCTACTCATGCTTTAATTTATTAACATGAGGAATGAACTTCACCCATAAACTTAGATTAATTCTTTTGACCTCTCTTCAAAGTTTGGAATTAATTGAATGGAGGATCCTAGGTCAAATTAATATACAGTACCCAATCTATATTCAAATTAATTGCAAATTCAATATACTATTGTATATTTGGCCTTGTCAAAATTATTCAATTCAGAGGCCATAAATTTTTCTATGGTTTACTAATATTCCAAACAGACTTCCTGCAAAGTTTCAGAAATTATGAACTCCATTTGCTATTTTATTTGAGATGCTTAGCAAATTCAGACCCCATTAGGAATTCAAATTTTGAATGCTGTGCAACTTAATTGAACATCAAGATTTGAACTCACCATCATGGTCAGCATTACTTTCTTGACTTATCCTCATAGTTTCAGAATTTTTGGAACCCATTTGCTATTTAAATCAGTGACCCCATTGAATTCCATCCAAATTCAAATTTGAAATTCAATTGGAACTTGCTCCAATTCGAAATCCAATTGCAGAATCAAATTCCAGATATTTATTTGGGCCTCCCCACAAAAATCTAGAATTTTTGGACCAAGTTTGGTAAGGGAATTGAAGTCTGCAGAGAAGGGGCAGGGATAAGGGTTGTTGGACCAACCAGTCAGTGGGACAAACGCGGGTTGCTCTACACGCCGTTTTTCTGGCGCTCCTCTGCTCGACACCGCACCGCATGCAAGGCACCACGGAGATGCTCGTCTGCCTGCTTCATGGTGTGCCTCCTACTCCTCCCCGAGCTATTTAAACCCTCCCCCGGTCGAAGTGGACAAACACGCACACACTCGCCTCTGTTTTCCATTTTCCGCCACTGCACCGCATCGCCGCCGCCGTTCCTGATGCGCTGGCCAAACGAAGCAAGGAATCACAGTGCTTCCAACAGCAAAAGGTGGCTTAACTAGTTGCTCTTCCTTCCCATCCAGTCCTTTGTTTGATTCCCTGCTTATATATGCGGTATTTCGATGTTTCCTTGGCGCTCGCGGGTGAAGCCGCTAGGAGAACTTTCTGTTCCATGAGGAAAGACCACTTCAAGCACGTTTCCATCTCCCTCTTTGAAGCAATAAGGTGCACAATGGTACCTAGGTGCTTCTTGTGAAGTTTCAGCCACTATCATGCTTCCTAGCTCCCTTATCTCAAGTTTTTCCCAAAACAGTTCATACCTATATCAATAGATTACCGGTTAAATTCCGTTTCTACGTACGATTAATTGTCAATCCAATAAGGTATTATTTCCTAGATCTCCAGGCACATCACCTAACAAAAAATGAGAGGAAGACATCAAGAGACGAGGTAGGATTTTAAGTTTTCATGGCCGCCGGTTGAAGAGCCATACCTCGCCGTCGAGCTTAGCTTTGCGGGCGATGTCCCCCCAATCTGACCCCCAAATCATACTGCTGGTGTTCCCAGGAACCTTCCCGACCTTTCCCCGAGCCTATTGAGCCATTTCCGAGTATTTCCGACGAAGGCCAAAACCCTAGCTCCGCCGTCACCGTCGCGCTACCGTCTCCGGCCATCGCCGACATGATTGGACACCACCATCGGCTTGCGCGGTCGATTTTATTGTTGAGCGGTCATGGCGAGGCCGAAAGGAGGTCGACGCACATAAGTTCGGCGAAGCACCGCCGCGGTTTCGGCGAGAGGCGCCGTCGCGTCGAGAGGTAGATGAAGTTGCGGGTCCCACCTGTCAGCGACACCCCTCTCGCGTGGGATCAGTTGTGGACAAGGACCCGGTGTGGCAGCGCGGTTTAACCCCGTGGCTCCCGGTGTGGCTCCGTTATGATTGTCCAATGCAAATGAAGTGGGACCGGCCCCTTTATTGAATTTTCCAATAGAAAAATAAATCCAGATTCAATCCAAACTTAGGAAATCCATAACTTCCAGTAGAATTATCCAAAAATTCCCAGATAAATTTTGTTAGAACCATCATGAAGAATAATATCCAGTGGTGCACTTGGATTTATATGAAAAGCCATAGAAATTTCTCCATAATTCAGATAAGCAATATGCTTAAAGAGTTCATTTCCACAGTTCTGTTAATTGGAAAATTTCCAATTTTGGTCAGAACACTTTTGTTAATACCCTTGTTCTCCAGTAAAAGTCTCAAGCTCTTTGGACTTAAAATACTGGGTTGATCAATATTCCAAACCTCTATGTAGTTATAAATTGAGAAAAATGGATAATCAATTTCCAGAAATTTACCCAAACTTGAAAAATCAATTTCTCCCCGTAGGAAGCTTAGAAAATGGTGAAACAAATTTTTATAGAACCAGTGAGACCCCCTATACATGATACAACCCTTGGTAGCTATGATACATCTCCAAAATTTCAACCAAAATTTAGAGAAGATTATTTCCTACCATAATTTTTAGGAACAACAAACATCCTTGATTATATCCTTTTCTTTGCAAGAGTCTTCTCTATATTCACTAGTATCTACCATAAAAGTCCCAAAGCCAATTAAAATAATTATCTTATTTTATCCTATGATATTCATACTACCTTAAGCATATTAATTATTTACAAAATCATTTATACCTAGTATATGTATATCGTGTAGTAGCTGAAATCGAGGAGAAGCCGGAAGTTTTGGAGGTCCAGCTGCCAGAAACTAACATAGGCTCTGACTCGCATTCAGGCAAGCCCCGGTTTGCATTTAAGTTCCTTACAGTGTTTTGCAGTTTTATTTCACCTTACGTCTTTAGATGATTGTGCATTACGTTTAAGGTGTTTGACATCCACTTGCATGGCACACAAATCATATGGAGTCTTGGGTAGGTCTACGGCCCGTTGTGTAGACAATGCTATGCTTATGCTCATAGGAATTCGGTAGAAGTCGAGTAGTTGGAATCTACTCGCGTGATAGGAATTTTGTCACACGGGAGATTCTGGAATAAGAAAATGGTTTATGAATATGAAATTGAGATCGAACAGTGGATAGGATGCAGTTAAACGTGGTCTCACGTGCGTAGCCTGCTTGTGTCGATTGAGGACCGTTTCGTGTGCGGTCCTGCTGGACAAGCTTGAATTGCACTTGCGACATATTGGAGGAATGGGCTCCAGTAAACTGACGTAGCTTGATACTGGTTTGTCGAGACATTCCGTTCCGTTTTCTAGGCGTGGGTTGAGGGCAGCAAGGTGTAAATCAGCTGGTGGGCACGTCAGTGTAGACCCCATGCAGTGACCTTCTGCTTGTGACGGATCGACCGGTTCGACATTCGAGTGTTTAGTGAAAGGTGTTCATATACGACTAGTACTAAATTGTTATGTAGGTACTGCTGTAAGTATTTGCTGGCATTTCCAAAAGTGCGTATGTGTCGTGTTGTTCCGGGTATGTCCTGATTGCAATCACCGTCCCTCGCGGTAATAGAGTACCACTTGTTCACTGTGTCGTGACGTAGTAAATACTGAAGAAGCCAAAAGAATATGATGTATTGAATTATAATTTCTTTGCAACCATGTTTGGCTTAGAGATAGTACAATTAAAAAGTTACAGTTTCCCCATACTTTACCTGTAATAGCATTATGTGCTTTGTGCACGTCATATCATTGGCAAAGTGTTTCTTGTTTGATTGTGGAGTCTATGATGTGCCGTTCCTAAAGAATGTCATGTGCTAATTAAAACATGATTATAAGGATCCACTTGTAGGCGAGTCCTTATACTTTACTCTACCTATGTTTAGCATTCACCCTTGCATATGTCTAGTGAGACGGGTAGTCTTGCTGAGCCTTATGCTCACGTTTGCAGTTAACGAGTTTTTGCAGATTATACGACTGATGATGGGTTTGATGACGAGGCTGCACCCCCTCCAGGGTTTACAGCTGAGTGGGAACCCTGCACGCCGCTGTGAATTGTGTGTTGCTAGTGCGAAGTATCCAGGGCATGGATGACTTTGCTTTTGCATAGCTAGTGCTGAGAGCGTAGCTATGATGTATAGTTCTCTTTTCTTCCGCTAGTATTTTAAAAACTTCCGTTGTGCTTTTAATAAGGACTTGGTGTTGGAAATTTGTTCTCGTTCTATTCTTGAATACTGTTGGGTGTCGAATTGCATGACACCACCCAATGAGATCCTTGGAGGTCAGGATTTCGGTCCCCACATCGCCCCTCCTGACCTTTCTCCGGAGTAGGTCCGGGGGCCATAACTCCACTCGGCGCCATTACTCTCTCGGTGACCTTCAGGACTCGAGAGAATTACAGGACCAAGAAGTTGATCTTCGACGTGGCACATATCAACTTACCATTCAACGCCATCTTGGGCAGGCCAGCCTTGTACAAATTCATGGCTGCTGCTCATTATGGCTACTTGGTGTTGAAGATGCCAACACCCTCAGGCATTCTCCAGATCTGCGGAGACCGCACCGTCGGAGTTACTGCTCTAGAAGAACTTCACGTGCTTGCTACAACGTAGGAAAAAAATCCGGAAAGGAACAAGCTCCAAAGCCCATGAGCATTCGTCATCGAGGCTCAACCTCCGCACCTCGTGTGCAACCAAGCGACGACACCAACATTCCTGTCAAAGTCGTCCAAATTGGTTCCGATGCTGCTCAGACCACCCGTATATCGAAAGGTCTGAATGAAAAATAGGAACTTGCGCTCATCACATTCCTCCGAGCTAATGTCGACGTGTTTGCCTACCAACCGTCACAAATGCCTGGGATCCCTAGGGAAGTGATTGAGTACAATCTGAAGATTTATCCCGATTCTCGACCTGTACATTAGAAGCCTCAGAAGCAATCAGTAGAGCGACAAAACATCATACATCAAGAAGTGAAGAAGTTGCTTGAAGCTGGATTCATCTGGGAAGTCTTTCACCCAAAATGGCTGCCAAACCCACTCGTTGTACCTAAGGCCGGCGAGAAGCTTCGGATGTGTATCAACTACACTACACTGAATAAGGCACGTCCCAAGGATCCATTCCCAGTACCTAGAATAGATCAAATAGTGGATTCCACCTCTGGGTGTTAATTACTGTGTTTCCTAGACGCATATTCTGGGTATCATCAAATCAGAATGTCTAGGGAAGATGAAGAGCATACTTGCTTCATCACAGTAGATAGATTATATTGTTACACTACCATGCCATTCGGTCTCAAAAATGCTGCTTCAACGTTTGTGCGAGCTATGTACAAAACTTTTGGAGAGCTCATCAGAGATGTAGTGGAAGTGTACATCGATGACATCGTCGTCAAGATCAAGAACAAGGAGTCATTCCTTGACACCTTACAAGCTGTCTTCGACAAATTGCGAATTACACGCACCAAGCTGAACCTAGACAAGTGTGTCTTTGGGGTTAGCTCCGGAAAGCTTCTTGGATTCTTGGTGAACCACCGAGGAATAGAGGCAAATCCGGCGAAGATTAAAGGTATTGAAGACATGCGGCCACTAGCCTGTATCAAGGATGTCCAGAAGCTGACTGGATGTCTAGCTGCCTCAGCCGGTTCATCTCAAGACTGGCGGAATGGGCGCTACCCTTCTTCAAATTATTGAGGAAGTCTGGGCCATTCTAATGGTCTGAAGAAGCCAAAAAGGCTTTCCAAGAGCTAAAATAGCTCCTCACCACTCTACCAACTTTGGTAGCTCTGAATCTTGGTGAGCCACTTCTGCTTTACATTTTGGCAACTAACGAAGTTGTCAGCATGGTCCTTGTTGCGGAAACACCAGAACCATCTCCAGTTCAGGATTCGAGACCCCTCCGGGAGGGTCCGAAACTACCTGAAGGCGAGCCTGGGTCCCAGCCCCTAGACCTGGATCCTCAAGGTGAGATGCCAAAGGATCAACCTCCCTCAGATGAAGTAGTTACTGTTGCTGGACAAGAAGATCCGGATCCTTCTAGGAAGGTCCAGGTCACTTCAGAAGAAGCTCCGGGTTCCTCCAGCAGGAACGAGGAGGTCCCCGAGGAAGGTCCGGGCTGATGAGGAGGAAGCTTCGGGCCCCTCTGGGAGGGTCCGGATTGATGAGGAGGAAGCTCTGGGCCCCACCGGGAGGGTCCGGACAGTCTAACGCCCAGTGTACTTCATCAGCGAGGTACTCCATGACACCAAGACTCGGTACCTGGAGGTGCATAAGCTGCTCTACATAGTTCTTATTGCCTCTAGGAAGCTTCAACACTACTTCCAAGCTCACAAGATTTCAGTGGTAACTTCTTATCCACTGCGTGCAATCTTGCATAACCCCAACTCTACTGGCAACATTGCAAAGTGGGCAGCAGAATTGGCCGAGTTCGGTCTCGAATTCATCCCAAGACAAGCGATCAAGAGTCAAGCACTGCAGACTTTCTGGCGGAATGGACCCCCCTCTCCATCAAATCCAGGGGGCCCCAGTGAGTAGAAGCAGGAACCCAAGGTTCTGGTCTTCACTGAGCCTCACTGGATTCTCTACTTCGATGGCTCCGTGCAGAAGCAAGGGGCCAGAGCTGGAATCCTTCTCCTCGCTCCGACCGGGGGAGAAGGTCAAATACATGGTTCACCTTGACTTCAAGGCGACCGACAACATGGCGGAGTATGAAGCACTAATCTATGGGCTCAAGGTGGCACCATCATATGGTGTCAAGCATCTGTTGGTAAAGGGTGATTCGCAACTCATTATAAAACAAGTCAAAGGTGAATGTTGCTGCAACAACCCTCAACTAGCTGCATATCGACTTGAAGTACAGAAGCTTCAGAAGGATTTTGAAGTCCTAGATCTTTGCCATGTCTAGTGTCTCAACAACTCTGAAGCTGATAAACTCTTGACAAAAGCTTCAACAAGAGCTCCGGTTCCTGACCGAACCTTCGTCCGAAGATTGTCAAGACCAATAGCTCAGCCTGCCAAATTGAACATAGGGGGCAAGACCAGCACCTCGAAGCTGTTGGTCCTGATGGCCCTGTTACCATGGTGTCCATCAAGGGTCGTAGGTGCTGCAGGAAGCTCCGAGCAACCCAGCACGCAAGACTCAGAAGCTCAAGTTAGCTTCGATGCATGGATCTCGGAGATCCAAAGCTACTTGAAAGACAACATCCTTCCTGAAGACAATGTATTTGCTGACCGGATAGTCAGATTGGCTAAAAGATACACACTAGTAGAAGGGGATCTCTACCGGCGTGGTGCCAACGGCGTCCTAATGCGGTGCATTACAAGGTAAGAAGGTCGCGATCTCCTTATGGAAATCCATGGATGCGAGTGTGGGAACCACGTGTCTTCCCGCACGTTGGTCGGTAAAGCCTTCCGACATGGTTTTTTACTGGCCTATAGCACTCCAGGATGCAACTGAGCTAGTGAAGAAATGTGAAGCATGCCAGTTTCATGCGAAGCAAATTCATACACCAGCTCAACCCCTACAAATGATACCTCCTACATGGCCATTCGCTGTGTGGGGGATGGATATCTTGGGACCTTTCCCAAGAGCCGTCGAAGGTTACAAGTTCCTATATGTCACCATCGACAAGTTCACAAAGTGGCCGGAAGCAACTCCAGTTGTGATAATAAACAAGCAATCATCTATCAATTTCTTGCAGTCCATAGTATGTAGATTTGGAGTCCCAAACAAGATCATAACTGACAACGGGACCCAATTCACGAGCTCTGCATTCCAAGGATATTGCGAAGACCTCGGCATTCAAGTCAGCTACGCTTCCGTAGCTCACCAGGCAAGCAATGGCCAAGCTGAGAGAGAAAATGCAGAAATCCTAAAAGGACTCAAGACACGCACATATGAGCGCATGAAAAAACATGCAGCCAACTGGATTGAAGAGCTTCCGCCCACCTCGTGGGCAAACAGGACAACTCCAAACCGGTCAACTGGAGAGACACCCTTCTTCTTGGTGTAAGGAGCTGAAGGAGTCCTTCCTCCAGAAATCACTTTGGGGTCACTCCGGGTCCGGACCTTCGATGAAGCCATGCAGGACCAGCTCCGGGGTGAAGACCTTGACCTCGTTGAAGAGGGAAGGTGTCGAGCAGCTGTTCGAAATGCACGATACCGCCAAGCGCTTCGGTGCTATTACCAAAGGCATGTGCATAGCCGACGGCTCGAGGAAGGCAATCTGGTGCTACGGAGAATACAAACTCAAGAAGGGTTAAACAAACTTTCCCCTAGCTGGGAAGGACCCTTTCGAGTGATCAAAGTATCCCATCCCGGATGCATTCGCTTGGCAACCGAGGATGGGACACCGCTCCCTAATCCTTGGAACATTGAGCACCTTTGTAAGTTCTACACTTAATATCACGGAGGTGAGTCTGTAGTTACATATGATGTATGTTATAGTCATTGTACAGAGTCGGGTAGCTCCTCCGGGAGAATAGTCGGACCTTTCCCGGAAGGTTCGCAAGGTTCAGACAACACTTGACACAGTCTCAGAACTAAAAGTGTAGCTAGTTACCCTGGGTCAAACAAGAAATGTAACACAATTAGCCTGGTTCTGTACCCTAAGAGTGTACTTGTTTCCCCTGTACCCCAGACCTATAATGAAAGACATCATTATGTGAAAACAGACTCCACATACATTTATTTTGTACAGGCTCGATATTTTTTATTTTTCTCTTTCTTGTCTATAACAAAGTTGTGCAATTCTCAAGAAACTTTAGCTCGAACAATTCATGTATAATTCAAGTCACGTTGTTAATTCTTTCCGGTCTTAACATTGTTGAATGGCCTACTCGCCTGAATGCCAAGCCAATCTAGGTCCGGAGTGCACTATCGACTTAGCCTGGTCCAGCACCCTAAGTACGCCACTCTACCTACACCCCGGGAGGCCTGAGTAAGGTGAGTCCAGAAAACGATCAGACCTAGAGAAAATAAGCAAATGCACTCGACTGTATATAGAATTACGGTTGACCTAAAGATTTCTTTCGGGAATAGTAAGACGCAAACGAGTTATAGATAAGAAATGGATTTTACTGTTTTTCTTGACTTCAGTGTGCAGGAAAAATAAAAATCTCATAATGATGGTGGATGATGCCAGAGCAATTAAAGCTTCGATATCCCCTAAGGTGGCCCGTTGTCGATGTTTTAAACATTGATAGTAGGCATCACCGGAGCTACCAAGTTTCGGCAAATCTAGAGGGACAACCATCAACGTGAAGGAAAGATGATAAAAGGACACCCTAATGGGGTCTGCTGTCGATGCTCTACGTGCTGATAGTGGACACTACTAGAGCTACTAAGCTCCGACAACCCCAGAGGACCAGCTGTCGACATTCTACGTGTTGACAATGGTCGCTGCCGGAGCTACTAAGCTCCGACAACCTTAGGGGGCCCTACTATTGGCGACTTTGGACCTATACTCTACATGTTCGAAGCACTCAAGTCTTCAACAAAATGTTACATCCTCTTGGTACATGTCCGCAATCAAATTGTGTACATCTACCAGGGGCCAAGTGAGACAAAGGTTGAAGACAAAAAATGAAATGCATAAATTTCTTGGATTTCATTCATCTAAGGACAAGAGATTACCAAATTGGAGAAAAGAAGAGAAAATACAAATGGAAGCTACAAAGAGAAAGTCCTAGATCCTACGGAAGAACTAGGCAACCTTCTGGGCAACCTCCAACACGCTGGCCTTGGAGGCATCTCCCTCTTCGTCGATGGGACCTTCAAGCACCGAATCTAATGGGTAGTGAGGATCCCGACTTGTGTAGCACGTCAGCATGTACTCTGCGATGTTCTGCGCAAGGGATTTCCCTTCAGTTTCCAACTGATACGCGATTACATCGCCCATCTTGTTGAGTTTGCTACCCGCCGAGCTCAACGCCCGGTCCAGCTCTGGCTCTGGATCGTCCGGATGCACGGGACTAAAACACAGCAGCGTCAGCGCGTCATTGGCTTTGCCCAAGAAGTCCCATACTTGTTGGGACTCCTCAGCCCTTGAGCCTCGCACCTCTTCCAAGGACCTCTTGGTTGCCGCAAGCTCCGAATCTTCACGGGCAAGGCGCTCGACCTCTTTGGCGTGCTGTTGAATCTTTTTAGCAACTTGCCTTTCGAGTTTAGAAAGCTCCTCTTCCCGGACATGGATCTTGTTCTGGCGGTCGACTAGGTCTCTTTCCCGGCCTTGCACTTTCTTCTCCCTGGAAGCAACTTCATTCTCCCTCTTTGTGAGGTCCTGTCCCCGCTACTAGGCCTTCTTCTCCTCGCTCTCGCTGAGCTCCTCCAGCTTCTTGGTGAGCTCCTGCGAGGCTCTTGTCAACCAGAGCCAGCCTCTGAGCAAGCTCCTCCTCCCTCTTCACGAGGTCATCTGTCAGCTCCAGGAGTTTTTGCTCTTCATCTTCGAGCTTTTTCTCCTGTTCTTCAAGAGCCTCCCAGCGCTTGACGAGGCTGTCGTGGATCGCGCTGAGCTTCTCCTGGCGATCGTTCGCTGCTTCATTAGTAGCCACGACCTTTTCGTGGATGGCCCGGGACTGGTTGTCAAGGGATCGCACCATGCTTTCCCTCTCGTCCAGCAGCTGGCCTCAGTACTCCATCCAGGCCTTCTCCCACTTGACCCACTCCTTGTCGCTGGCCAGTCTTGTCTGCGCCAGCTTGGTCTCGAATTGGAGCCGGTTGCGCGACCTCCTAAGGGTATGGCGCTTCTCCTCGAGGGCCTTGCTGTCGTGGTAAAAAGCAAGCTTTACCTGACAAAGGCTGGAGCAGGCGTTGTCGATGGACCGCGACAAGGGGATCGGCTCCAGACCTGTCGGGGTCCTCTCCGCTGACTCCAGCGGGTTCTCCATAACAAATATCAGGTCCCACTCTACAAGAGCGGTCCCCTGAGCTTCCGCGGCACTAAGGCCGCCCTCTGGGGTAGCCTCGGTCGCCGCCGAGGAAGGTCCTGCAATGGAAGATCCTACCTCTGGAGTTGGCTCCGAAGGTCCCGCCGCCAAGTCATCAGCAATTGCTCCCTTTGGCAGAGGATCGGTCGCTTCGCCTTGGCACCCTGGCTCAGGCGCGGGTACCTCCAGAACCACCACCTCCGGGGCAGGCATTGAAGATTCGGCCGGAGCTGAGGCCACTTCCGACTCCAGTGGTGCCGCCTCCTCCACTGCCGGTCCAGGCGCCGGCGCTTCAACCTCCACCAGTTCGGGCGCTAGCACCTCCGCGACAACTGGCTCAGGCGTCAGAACTTCATCAACTACCGGCTCCATCGCCGGGGGTTCAACAACATTCGGCTCTAAGGCTGGAACTGCAGCTACCTCCGGCTATGAGGTCAGAGCGTCCGTCATCACAGCATCCAAAACTGGAGCTTCAACCTCTGGAGCTGGTGCCGCTAGTACGTCTTCATTCCCATGGTCTGATGCTACCATGGGAGCTTCGGGAGATGAGTCAAGGTCAAGTACCACAAGAGCTGGCGCCGGAGCTGCCGCGACCTCAGCCACCACCTGGGGTGGCGCTGGAACTGGAGTTAGAGCCTCCGCCTGTATAGCATCAGTTGCTGTCGCAGAAACTGGAGCTTCATCCCCTTTCTTGGATACCCCGTGGATGAAGGACGAAGAAACTCAAAATATGATTACAACAAAAAATAACCAACTGAGGTAAAAAAGCATATTTACCTTGGGAGACTTCCGCTCCAACTAGCGCGGAACCTCTTCGTCGGACGCTCGGAGCCCGACCCAGTCGCAACTAGGGTAGTAGCTCCGGAAGGCCCTTCGGAGCTTGCTGCTGCCGCCAGCGACGTCTTGGTTGAGCCCCCCCTCGACTGAGAAGGACCCTCAGACCTAGAGCCCTTAGTTGGCTTCAGCGCTGGAGTCACCTGGGCGGAGCTGGCGTCCCAGGGAGACGCCGATGCTGGAGTGGTTGTCGCCATCGAAGACCTCCCCCGCCAGGGAGAAGGAGCTATCGTGGAAGAAGCAGGTCTGGCGGGCCTCCTGTCAGAGTGCTTCAACTTCCTCTTTTAGCTTGAGGGCTCGGCCAACTCTTTGCCCTTGCCTACAACTTCAACTCTATGTTTCGGGGCAGGAGCAGGGCCACCCTCAGAAGTTCCGGGGATCGCCAGCTTGGTGGTTGGATGCCTCTCAACTTCACTGAGGTCGTCAAGCACCGGCATCTTCTGCCGGAGATCCCTGCTGAACTCTGCCTCCATGTTCAGAGGGAGGAAAGCCGCCTGCGAAGTCAAGTCGTCGCCCTCGACGTCGATGCCATGCTGGAACTTCTTGAGATGAGGCTAAGAAGCTGCGCCTTCTAGGTTGGACTTCAAACCGGTCTCAATCCGGTCATTGTCCATCATGCTGTTGAGGGCCCAGGCGAGCTTCTCCCTCTTCTTCAGCAGAGCCCACCTATTGACCAGGAAGTTGCAGAAGACCGCCTGGGGTGTCACTCCTCCTTCCACACATTGGTGATCCTGGTCAAAGCAGGGTTGAAGGCCTCCGACAGCACCAGAACTTCACTCCAGGCTTCAGTGTCAATGTTGGGGAGGCCTTTAGGCAGCTCCACCTTCTCGTGCTCCTCTGCTGTGATAACAATCCAATCCTTCTTCCAGTCGTCCAACTTGCTAGAAGGGAACGACCTCAAGTACTTGTAAGGGCACTTCTTGCGCTTCACAAAGTAGTAGAAGCCAAGATACTCATCGCTCTTGCCGGTAGTGTGGATGGTGAAGAAGGTATGGAAAAGCTCGACGCAGGGGGGAATACCCACCCACATCTCGCAGAAGTGGACGAATGTGGACATAATAAGAATGGTGTGGGGGCCAAGGTCGTATAGCTGCAGACCATAGAAGTCTAGCAGCATCAAGAGAAAAGTCAAGAAGGGTGGGATCAGTCCCACCTTGGCGTACGCGGAAAAGTACACCATGTCGCCGGCACGCTCCTTCATGAACGGGAGCTTTTCAGCGCGCACCAGGTGGTTGAAGGAGTCACTGGACCACCCCATGTAGGTCCGGACCTTCTTCAAATCGTCGTCGGTCGTGAGACGGCTCTTGCGGAGACCCAACTCAATCGTAGCACGGCGGGGCGAGGAGGAAAAGCAAGCGAAAGTTTGGAGGATTTGAGCGTAAGTTCAAATGAAGGCGTAAGGAATCCCCAAATGGTGCGCGCTTTACTTTGAAGTAAGCCCCCGCAACGCTTGGATGGAAATCACAGAAGAGCCAACGATATAGTTCAAAAACTTCACCCTGCCAATGACAAGGGGGCCCGAGGCCACCCTGACGATCAAGTCGAGGTCCTTACCCCAGCTGAACAGTTGTCATCATGAGAGGCGGGAAACTCGAGGGCGGCGGCCTGACAGGGCATGCGGAACCGATACAGTTTTCGTATCAGGAACCGGCGACCTCCAATTGTGTGAGATCCGCACGCGCAAATCTCACCTGCCGCATCCTGAAGATGCCACGCGATGATGGTTTAACTGCGAACCACCACCTCAACGGACACCCAAAAATCCTTGAAGACACGGCATCAAAATCAAAAGTTGGACCCACCTTCGGCAGAATGACTTAATCCAAAAGGTCTCTCCCGGAGGTGGGCCCAGGGGGCCACTGTCGGTACCCTGCGTACCAGATACCCCTTGGGACTGTAAAGAGTGTGAAGGAACTCCACCTATCTAAGTTGAAGACCTCCAAAGGCCCCACGTGTCATACGGAACTAGACCTGCATCCCTTCTATGCTTACTCCCAGTGTCGCCACGTGTATCGTAAAACGGGAGCTACATTCCATACCTGGGAAAGCTCTGGACTAGATACCTGTGTGGCACCCCCGGACCTAACCCCCGACAGAGGGAAGCTCCGGTATCTACATGTGCACAATAGCACCGGACCTACTCATCCAAGACAGTAAGCTCCAGAGCTGCCACGCGTCCAGCCGCTGAACCTTCAACCTCAATAAGCAGACTGGTGGACCTCCAACGGCTCGGACCTTCAAGGAACAATTAAAGCTTTAAGACCCGTTTATGTGTCATTAATGCTATCTTAATGACACACGATCGGAGGACCCTTAATACCAGTAACGCCGCCATCAAGGCGCGTTATCACACTATTAAGGGTAATTAAGTACATTAACTCTAAGCATCAGTAACCGCCAGGGCCACATGTCGGGCCAGGCCGACGATGTAACGGCCAGTCCTTGTACTATAAAAGGACAGGCCAAGCGATACACAGGGGGGGACACTTCCACACGCGCTCAAGACACTCTAGTCTCGGACACTCTAGCGCTGAGACGCTCAATACAACAGCAACACACTCGTGGAGTAGGGTTTTACGCTCAGGCGGCCCAAACCACGTAAATACTTGTGTCAAATCGCCACCTGTAATATGTGCAATGTGTAATCAATTTCTCCCCTTGCATACTTATCTTTAAAATTCTTATCTACCCCCCTTTGACAATGTATTCAGCAAGGTTTATAAGACAAATTTTAATTGTTATGAGCATATTATAACATATACATATAAAACAAAGCTCATCCAAGTCATACTATCAAGTAACTTACACTATCACATCAATGAAATACATAAAGTAGTGTAAGCCATGCTAGAGATCAAATGTAATTTCCAATTTAGCAAGTCATGATCTCAAAAACCTAACTATTTCAAAACCTTAAAGCATGACACTTGTTGCTGCATTTTATTACTTTTCAAAGCACAAATTTAGATCATATCATATTTGCAAGAGATTATATGTGCATTTTCCTTATTCTAACCAACCAAGCCAAGCCTATGTCATTTGACAATCAGAAGCTTAAGGACATGGTTTTAGTTATACACAACTTCTTCCAAGTTCATATCTAAGTGCAATGATAAGCCATCTCAAAAGAAGAAGTGTGATGCATGCATATTCTCTTGATCTTTTCTCATTTTCATTTGATCATAAAAGCTCAACATGTGAATAGTTGATTGATTAATTTTTCATTATTAAAAGCACTTGTGAGCACGCAACAAGTTCAAAACAGCAAGAAAGTTTGATCATGACCAGATTTAGCGTAAGTAATTATTCCAATTACTAGTCATGGCAAAAACTACAAAATGTATAACATGAGCAATGTAGTAAGAACTTTCAGCATGTAAAAGGAATCACAAAGTCATATATGTATGAAATACTATGCTCATATTATTTTAAGTTTAGATTCACACATAGACTTTCCAAGTTTCAAAACCCCCCCTCAATTTAAGCCATGAGGATGCATAACCCCTATTTCACTACGAATGAAACCCAAAGGTTTTCTAAAAATGTCAGCCATTTGTTGTTCGATATCTACATGGTGAAGTACAATGTTTCCTTTTTCAACATTATCACGGAGAAAGTGATACCTAATGTCAATGTGCTTAGTTCTAGAATGTTGCACGGGGTTTTTAGCAATGCAGATGGCACTAGTGTGATCACAAAACAGTGGAACTCTATGTAGATCGAACCCATAGTCCTTAAGTGTTTGAACAATGCAAAGAATTTGTGAGGAACCACTAGCAGCAGCTACATATTCAGATTCAGCTGTGGATTGTGCAACTGAGTTATGTTTTCTAGAGGACCAAGCAACAAGTGAATTACCAAGAAAATGAAAAGCACCAGTAGTACTTTTCCTATCAATCCTACAACCCCCAAAATCTGCATCCGAAAAAACTTTCAGATTAATGGTTGAGGAAGAAGAAAGAAAAATGTCAAATTCTTGAGTTCCATGTAAGTACCTGAGAATCCTTTTGATGGCTTGATGATGTGAAGCACGTGGGAAGGCTTGAAACCGTGCACAAAGACATAGACTGAATTGTATGTCCGGTCTTCATGCTGTGAGGTACAAAAGTGATCCGATCATGCTTCTATATTCTTTTTGATCCATGGGTTGACCATCTTCATCGAGTTCAAGTGTTGTTGCTGTTCCCATTGGTGTACGAAGACGCTTGCTTTTGTCCATGTTGAAGCGCCTTAGGTGGTCTTTTGTATACTTCATTTGATGCACAAAGGTACCCTCCTTGGTTTGCTTGATTTGCAACCCCAAAAAGTACGTGAGTTCTCCCATCATACTCATCTCAAATTCAGAACTCATCATAGCTGAAAACTTGGACACAAGATCATGAGAAGCACAACCAAAGATAATATCATCCACATACACTTGAATGAATAATGAGTCATTGCCATGCTTAAGCACAAAAAGAGTTTTATCAACCTTGCCCATGGTAAATCCCTTTTGAAGTAAGAATGTTTTTAACCTATCATACCATGCTCTAGGGGCTTGCTTGAGACCGTACAAGTCTTTGGACAGTTTGTAAACATGATTAGGAAAATCTGAATTTTCAAAATCCGGTGGTTGTTTGACATAAACCTCCTCATCTATGTAGCCATTAAGAAAAGCACTGTTAACATCCATTTAATATAGCTTAGAACCTTTAGATGCAGCAAAAGATAACAAAATTCTTATGGCTTCTAATCTAGCAACAGGAGCAAAGGTTTCATCAAAATCTAGACCTTCAACTTCAGTGAAACCTTGAGCAACCATCCTAGCCTTATTCCTAACCACAACCCCATCATCACTTTGTTTATTTTTAAACACCCATTTAGTTCCAATTAAAGTGTGACCTTGAGGTGGAGGTACAAGTTTCCAAACATTATTTCTTTCAAAATTTTCTAGCTCTTCTTGCATGGCAATAATCCAAGATTCATTAGTGAGTGCGTGTGATATATCTTTGGGTTCAAAAGAAGCAACAAAAGCAGAATGAGCATGAGAGTTTGGATTGCAAAACCTGAACCGTGTGACTCGTTCGTGCAAGCTTCCAATAATTTGTTGTGGAGGATGACTTTTGAGAACCCAGAGGGTAGTGGACACTTCACAAGCTCCTTCTTCTTCATCTTCATCACAAATCGATGAGCTTGTGACTTGAGGAGAATCTGGACCAGCAATGGTGGTCGTCGGTGCTGGCTGTGAATCAAAATCAGGAGCTGGAACAATGTCATTAGCTGCTGAATTTTCGGGCAGTAGCTCCACCTCTTCCTCATCTTCAACAAAAATGCTTTCCCCCTGCGGATATGGATTTGGACCTGCAATGTTTGAGCTAGTACCTTGGCTAGCTTCATCAAAAGATAACTCACAAGTCTCCACAATTTTGTTAGTGTCAAGTAAAAGCACACAGTAGCCTCTAGTATGAGATGGATAACCAAGAAACATGCCATCAATGGATGTAGGTTCAAATTTATCAAGATTACTATGTTTCTTAACAAAGCATTTGCAACCAAATATCCGAAAGTCTGTAACACTAGGCCTATGTCCAAACCGGAGCTCATATGGTGTTTCACCTAGCTTGGCACGCAAGAAAACACGATTTGAGACATAACAAGCAGTTGCAAATGCATCATCCCAAAATTTCCTAGGAGTTTGATATTCATCAGGCATAGTCCTAGCCATCTCAACTAAGGTTCTTTTCTTTCCTTCTACAACATCATTTTGTTGAGGTACATATGGTGAAGAAAATTGATGATCTATTCCATTTTCAGCACAAAAGTGATCAAAAGATTGATTTTTCAATTCGGTTCCGTTATCACTTCTAATTGCTTTTAAAGATCCTGGATGATCAATTGATAATCTAAGAAATTAAGTTCTAAAGTGACTAAAAGCTTCATTCTTAGATGTCATAAAATAAACCCAAGAGTATCTAGAATAATCATCAATAATCACAAGAACATACCATTTACCTCCGAAGGATTGAACGCGTGAAGGTCCTACGGTGTCAAGGTGCAAAAGTTGACCCAGTTCAATTGTCATGATCATTGTGAGAGAAGTATGTGAACCTGCAAACATCTTAGCATGTCTACAAGAAGAGCACACAATTTCTTTGTCCCCTTTAAGCTTAGGCAGCCCACGTATGCGATCAAGAGCACTAACACGTGTTAGATGATCAAAGCCTACGTGACCAAGTCTACGATGCCAAAAATATAAGTCCTTAGAATCATTAGCAACTAGACACCTATGCATAGAGGAAGACATATCAAAATCAGCTTTAAAAACTCTTCCAAACCGTGACATGTTAAAAATAAGCTCACTGTTTGAATTAACAACTTTGCAGCGATTTTTAGTGAAAATAATTTCTAGATTTTCATCTAGCAGTTGTGAAACAGAAAGCAAGTTGTATTTCAAATTCTTAACAAGTGCCACATCCTTCAAAGTGTAGTGATCATTTACTCTAACCGAACCCTTAGCAATTATAGGAGTTGAAGAATTATCAGCAAAAGTAACATTCTCTACACGTGACACAAAAGAGAGGGAGGAGAACCATTCTTTGTTACCGGTCAAGTGGCGTGAGCAACCTGAATCCACAATCCAAAAGTTATCCTTCCTCAAGCGTGTAACCTACATAGAAGCACAATACGTCAATGACTCAATATTGTGGTTAGTCAAAAGGCATTTAGAAATCCAGTACTGAGTCACACGACGTCCAGCAGGAATAACACGCGAAAGCTGAGACAAAACAGCAGGTTTATGAGCAAAAGTTTGTGGATTTTTGTACCCAACTACTGACTTATCAGATGTTACATGTGTAGCACGAAACACAGTAGGTTTGGGAGCAAACTTTGCATGTTTTCGACTGATTACAGCAGGTTGCATGTTCCTATCATTCGGTTTAATATGTGCAGCAAATTTTGCATGAAAGTTATGAGATCTAGCAATCATTCTTTCTTTTTTTGTTGTTTAGCTAGTCTATAACAGAAATCTATAACATGACCATCTCTACCACAGTAGGTATAATGAAATTTAACTTTGCGTTCATGTCTAGATGAGCAAACAACATTTTTATTTGACACCGATGAGACAACACTCCTGCAGATTTGAAAACCACTTCTTTTTGTTTAGGAATTGTTTGAATCAAACCACTTCCTAATGACTTTACAATTTTAGGTGGATGTGCCTTAGCATGAGCATGAGAATCAAAACCTAAACCAGTTTTATCATTGCAAGACTTGGAAGAATTCAGCAGCAAGTTTAGGTTGTTATTCCCATTACAAAACTGATCTAATATCCTATGCATGTTATCAAGTTTATTGGACAGATCAAGGCAATTTTCACTTGAAGTTTTTCCTTTTAATTTGCAATTGGAACAATATTTCACTTCATGAGAACGTAAAGCATTGTTCAATATAGAAATTTCATTCATAGCATCTTGTAGTTTCTCAAGATCATCACAAGTAGAACAATGCAAATCAATTGTAGAACAGCTAGCATCTTTCAAGTTTTTATCATTAAGTGCAGCAAGCTATTTTTTCTTTTCAATTTCTAACTCAAGTTTATCAAGTGTGGAGGTGTGCGCACTTCTTAATGAGGACAATTGTTCATATATTAATTCACATGAGGAACAAGAATCATCACTAGGAGTCAAAGATTTCAAACGATTAATTTCATATTCTAGTGACTCAATTTTGACAGCATTGTCCCTAAGCATTTTGTCCTTTTTCATAACTATATTAGTGGAACGAGAAATAGCATCACACATTTCTTCGCAAGTAGGACATACCTCTTCATTGTCGCTGTTGTGTTCAGCCTCCTCCATACTTGATCTTGACTTGCCCACCATGAAGCACAAGTTTGCCAAATCATGTTCATCTTCGTCACTTCCAATGTCCACATCGCTTGAGCCAAGTTCTCGAAGTGCGGAGATAAACCTGCTCACCAATTGACTTCTTGTAAAACCCTTCTTTTTCTTTGTATCTTTTACAGAGGAGTGCTTTGTCCTTGTTTGCTTTTCATCTCGGGAAGTAGGACCTGAAAGGATAGGACAATCTGAACCAAAATGTCATGTCTTACCACATTCAAAACATTGTTGAGGTCCAGAGCTTCCTCTCCTTCTAGTTCTCACATTTTGAAATGCTTTTGAAAACCTAGTAGAGAGAAGTACTAGCTCCTCCTATGAAAATTCCTCAATCTGTTCAAGGGTTATAGAGGACAACAAAGCAAGTGTACCACAAGATGAAGATTGACCAGAGCTAGGCATGTCACATTGAGAAACAAAAGAAATAGACTTGTTGGGGTTCTTACGTTATATTATGTCAATTTCATGAGTTTTTAACTTGGAATATAGCACATCTAAAGTAAGTGTACTCATGACAGTAGATTCACGAATAGATGTGACTTTCATCTCCCAAATTGACATATCTAATGCACTTAACAATTGCCTAGCATTTTCAGCATCTGAAAAATTAACATTGACACTACGCAAGTTGCTGAGAATTTCATTAAAGCGAGCAAAAAGGTCATCAATAGACTCACTGGGTTGCATCTCCAAGCGCATGTATTCTTTCTTGAACATGTCTTGCCTTACCTCCTTCATCGTGTTGGATTGTAACACCCACTATTTTAGAGAGGAAAAAAATTGTAAAATGAATTTTTCAAGAAGTAAAATCATTTTATTGGGAATAAAATTTATATAAGGCAAGTTGCATCATGTTTGATTGTTTGTGTGAATTTTTGAAAATACAAATTTGCTAGAAATTCAGATTACAAATTCATATCATAAAAGAGGAGAAAAAGAAAACAGAAAAGAAAAAGAAAAAGAAAAGAAAAAGGAAAAATCGCCCCTGGGCTGAATTCCCCAATCCGGCCCAACTCTCTCCACCCTCCCGCGCCGTCCCGCGCCTCCTCTCCCCTCCCTCTCTCTCTGTCACCCGACCCCGCACCTCAGCCCTCAACCGCGCCCCTCTCTCTCCTCCCTTCCGCTGGCCAGCCAGGCCCGCATGTCGGCTCCGTCTTCCTCGCGCCCGCGCTGCTTCCCGTAACGCACGCGCACGATGCCGCCCCCATTCCCCCTTTTCAATGTCGTTCGTTTCTCCGCAATCAAGCACCGGCTAGTGCCCTATGATGGCGTCGGCCGTTTCCACACCGAAACCCTATAAATACCCGCCAATTCCCCCTCAATTTGCTCACCCCGACACACTCAAACCCTAGCCGCCTTCGAGGTCAGTGTTGGCGATCGCGTTCCCGTCGGTTCTTTCAATCTCCGTCCTCGCCGCCATGTCTAACACCTTTGCCGCATCCCCAGGAGTTTGCCGGACAACATCATTGGGGGATATTGCCTCTGCGTCACCGACTTCATCGGGCGCCGAAGAGCACCGCCACCGTTCACCATCGCCGACCCACCTCCGACCGATTTCCAGCCTCCCGACAACTCTTGGTGAGACCCCCTTGCTTCCCTCTTCATTTTGCGCTATTTGGATGTACCCCGTGGCCTCTGTGGCGCGTTCTTGGACTTCTCCGGCGAGCCCACAGCCGCGCACGCATCGCCGCCGCGGCGCACCGCCGCCCGACCCTAATCGGGGCGACGTGGCTCAATGCCCATCGTCCATTATGTTTCAATGGCCAAGATTACAACCCCCGTACCCCTTCGGTGAATAAAATCTGAGCCATCCATTTTAAATTCAACGGCCCACGTTCAAATTAGTTTTCCCGCCGCCGGAATTTCACTCAGGCCCCTAGAAACTTGCGGGCTACCCCCTCGGTTCCCCGGGAATTCAAATCTAACCCCTAGAATTGTCAAACTAGCCCCTGGACTTTTTGGAAATTAGAAAAATATTGGTAAATTGAATAAAAAGTAATTTAAAGCCCCTGGAATATTATAAAATAGCAAATAAATTCTGGAAAATTGTAGAATAACCCCTAGACTTACTAAAAATTATTTTTAGCCACTGGTTCAGTTCTGTTTTTACAAAAAAAACCCTGTTAGTTCTATAAATTAAATAAAAGCCTTTAAAATTATAAAGAATAATTATAAAAACATATTTTTATATGTTTAAAGTATTTACATTTCTGTACTACTTTTATTAATCCATTTTAAATTGCTGAATTAGTCATAAAATACTTTCTAAGCACATCTAATTCATGAAAGTTGATTTGCACATAGAAATAATTAATAAAAATAGTGTAAAACTATAAAAATGTATAAATATTGATATAGAACTGTTTTAAGCTTATTTTGAAGGATAAAAATTTCTAGAAAATTATAATAGTTTTCTAATAAATGTAAAAATGGTATAAAAATTGTTAAAAATATGCTTTGCTTAATATATTTTATTTAAAACTCTAAATACTCATCAATTGGTGTATGTCTATAATTGAAATCAACTTAAAAATCACATTTTGCGTAGGAATTTATGTTTATTTGTAATGTTTGCATTTTATTGTGTTCTTATTGTATGTTATTTTTCGTGCATCGAGATAATTTAGAGTCGGGGTCAGAAACCACCCTTAACCTTCAAGAGCAGCAGTTTCCCGACAACCCCGAGACACAGTTTGGAGGCAAGTTCCTTGAGCATCTTGCTCCCTTTTTGCTAAGTTTTAGTTAGTTGCATGCTAAATTAAAATATGAATCCTATGTTATGTTCTCCTAGAATTTCCACAATATTCCTTGTCAACATGGTTTGGGTGCTCTATAATTATTTAGAATACGCTTAGCCATGCTTAATTGAAATATGATCTATTTGTATACAAGTTTACATTTGAAGTACTTTGATTCATGAACTTATGGAAATATTGGAATTTAGTAGATAGGAATCTGATAGGGGATTTTGTATGGATTGGTGCATGCGTGCACAAGACCTTGGTTTGGGGCTTCACACCTGTCGGATTCTAAGGACCGGTTTATGGAAGAAGTTGCTAAGCCTTTTAGTATCACCACAGAATTGTATACGGGACAACTTGGTTTAGTAATTTGGTCTCTCCCGATGTAGCACAGGTAATTGAACGGGCGGGGAATGGGTTTTGTCTTGGGATCCGCATGGCTCAAGAGGAGGCTTCTCCTGGCGGAGGAAAAATAGACTCCAGGTGCCGGAGCAGTGAAACCTTAGAGTACCCATTTCAAGTCGGGAGAACCATCGGAAACACCTCGTAGTGATCTCCTGGCCACACACCTACGGAAGTGTGTATTGTGGTTAGCTACCACGGGCATCAGGGAGGTTTACCTTAGTCCACCTGGCAACAGGGGACGAAATCACGAACTGTGGGTAAAGGATACACACTCTGCAGAGTTTAGTCAAACTGTCTAGACAGCCGTGCTCACGGACACGAGCGGCTTGGAAACCAAACTCATAATTAGCACATGGTTACATAATGGATGGTTTGGGGTTTGGTCTTACCGGGATTAATTTTGGGATGTTGGTTGTGATTTCACCTAGATGTGGGTGCTTAATAAACAATTAAGAGTAGGTTGTTACTGCTATAGTGCTTAACCTATTAATTGCCTTCCTTGTTGTGAACCACAAATGTCATAATTTCCAAACTTGCGAGTACCGTTGGTACTCAAACTTGTTAGTTTCATATTCCCCCCCCCAGTCTACGAAGACGCAGAAGTGGAGAACCAGGACTTCTACGGAGACCCCGAAGAGATGTTCTGGGCTGGCGCTCCCCCGTGCAACGCCTGTGTTTGGAGCCCTTGTTATGTTTTTCCGCTGCTTGTGTACTTTTATTTTAGACCTGGATGGTCATTCATGTAATAAGGTGATGTACTCGAAAATGGTATTATATTTGGTATTTCACTTTCGTCTACACATGTATGAGTTGAACTGATCCTGGCATACATGTGGAAAGCATCTGGTTGTCTTCTTATTACAAGGTGTGACAAAGTGGTATCAGAGCCATGTTGCCCGTAGGACGCAAGCCTAGATAGAAAATGACGATTTAAGGACTTTACTATTTTCAAATATTATTAATTGTAAAATTTCTTTGTATTCTTTACCTTGCACTTATTTCACTTACTCTTTAATTTGTTTTATTACTGACACTCTCTTGTTTCAAAATCATAGATGGCCAACGTCAGGAGAACCGCTCCCATGTCAACTGGAGGCTATGTTCCCAACCGAAGGATTGCTGCCCGCCGTACCCCACTCAATGATCCTCAACGTGCGGTGGTGATTCGTACTGATGGGAGAGCTGCAGGACGACTTCGACGTCGACTTCAAGCCATACTGCTCGACGCTGGCTACAGACACAAGAGACTGGCACTCAACTACCACTCCATCGGGATGCAGCGTCCCTACCGGATCGAGTGGTCATGCAAGCTATTTGTCTACTATGGGGATGAACTACTCAAGGTGCACCGTACCCCTGCTGCAAGGAGCTACCGACGACATGCTGAGCAGGATGTCAGCTGGGAGGCCATCACCTATTGGAGCCACACTTACCGCTACCAGCTGCGGAACTCGGTGCACGCCTACACTCCCCAGCGTCCCAGCGGCACTGGCAACTTCGTCACCAGGTACGTGGAGGGGCCCCTGACCCTTCCACAGACTCACCAGACAGTTGATGATGTTGAGCGCCTCAGCATTCGTCTCCACAAGGCTCAGCAAGAAATTCAGGATGTTCGTGACCTGGCAGCACATTATGAAAGGCAAGTGAGGAGGTACCATCGAATCACCGACGAGGACCCAGATGGGTATGCTTCAGACACCTCCACTTGGATCCCGAACTCTCCTGACCGCCGTGTTGGTCGTGGCGACAACGACTCGATGGACTACTCTTCAGACGAGGAGCCAAACTCAGGGGAGCCTTCTGTGCCGCAGCAGCCAGCCAACTCCCCTCCGCATGGCAACGAGTCTCGTGGCAGCAACTCGGGATATGATGGAGATGACGATGAAGACCCAAACGAGGAGGAGGATCTCGAGGAGCGAGAGTAGACTCCGACCTGCCCTACAACTCAAGATTAAGACACCTACCCATGAGTTGTAATAAGAGCGATGTACTAATGATCTGTGTAATCTTGAGTTGTATGATTTTTTTGCTTTGAGAACTCGATTATCCATGTTTGTGTTTGCTTAATGAAAGTGATCTTTATTTCTCTATCTCCTTATTGATGCATATAGTGGGAAATACGTATAGAATAGTTTCTCTCTTATCTTTTTGTTCTAAAGAAACACCCCAATCTCAGATGGCAGGAAGAGGAAGAGGACGTGGACGTGGTGTGCCACCCAATCAGGATAATGAAGTCCCACTACCTCAATGGAATGGAAGAGGTGCTCGTGGGACACCAGCTGCAAACCAAATGCAGCATATGATGGCTATGCAACTTCAAATGATGCAAAACTTGACACAAATTGTGAACAATATGCAACAGGCTCATCAAGCACCACCACCCCCTCCACCACCACCACCCCCACCTCCAAGGTTTTGCTTAAGAGACTTCATGAACACTCAACCCCCACGCTTCTCCAACGCCACAGAACCTATGGATGCAGATGATTGGATCAATACTATTGAAAGTAAACTAAGGATTGTACAATGTGAAGGAAGGGAAAGGGTGTTATTGGCATCACACCAACTCCATGGACCTGCGGCTGATTGGTGGACTGCTTTTACTGCGCCCATGGCAACCCAGACAACATTACCTGGGAAGTGTTTAGAGAAAGCTTCCGCAATCATCATGTACATGCAGGAGAAATTCAAGCCAAGCGTATGGAGTTCCTAGCACTGAAGCAGGGGAACATGAACATAAGGGGGTATTTGAACAACTTTACACAACTATCTCGGTACGCCCCTGGATATGTTGACACTGATGCCAAGAAACAATTCTGTTTCAAAGAGGGACTGGACAAAGAGATACAGTTGATGATGTCTTCTAGTGACTATGCTAGTTTCCAACATCTGGTGGATAAAGCTTTCACGATAGAAAGAAAGAAGAAGGAGTGCGAAGGAGAAGACCGCAAAAGGAAGATGATGATGGGGCAGTCTTCAAGCAGCAATCGTCCTCGCTTTAACCCATAGCAATCGGGACACCTGAGTCGTCCCATAGGAAATAATCAAGGTCAGCGGTACACTAACAACTCTTCATACAGACCTCAAGCTCAGTATGCGCGCCCACAGTACCAGCAGATGCCATCACAATGCCCTCAAATGTATCAACAACGTCCTATGACTTCAAACCCTCGACCAACTGGGCAACCACAGCAAAATCAACAAAGAAACAAGGCTCAAGACACCAGTACTCGGGGAGCTTGCTATATATGTGGTGACAAGGGACACTACTCCAACAGCTGCCCAAAAAAGCATTCGCAGCAGAACCAGTCCAGAGGAAGGGTCAATCATGTTGTTCTGGAGGAAGCTCAAGACGCATCTGATGTGGTGATCGGTACGTTCCCTGCTGATTCCCATCCTTCTACAGTATTGTTTGACTCTGGTGCAACACATTCATTCATAGCAAAAGAGTTTATAAGAAGACATGGAATGATTGTTACATTAATTAGTAGTCAACTCTCCTGGAGGAGAGATACTGACGAGGCAAGTATGCCCTAATGTAATCATAAGCATTAGGGGGGTAGCATTCTTAGCAAACCTTATAGTGCTGGAGTCACAAGGAATAGACATTATTCTCGGAATGGATTGGTTAACCAAGTACAAAGGAGTGATCCACTGTGCCACGAGAACAGTATGTTTGACTCATATGGATGGCACAAACGTGGAGTTTCGTCCTGATCAAGCACCAGTTCAGAAAATACGACTCAACCAGGTTGAAGGAGTATAAGAGATCAAAGTTGTTTGTGACTTTCCGGATGTGTTTCCTGATGAACTATCGGGTATGCCCCCTGACAGAGAAATTGAATTCATCATTGAATTAGTACCTGGTACAGCACCAATTTACAAGCGACCATACATGATGGATGCTAAACAATTGGCAGAATTGAAGGATCATATCAATGAGTTGTTAGCAAAAGGATACATTCGTCCTAGTTCCTCACCTTGGGGAGCTCCAGCTATATTTGTGCCCAAGAAAGATGGCACACAGAGATTATGTGTGGATTATCGTGCACTCAATGCAGTAAGTATCAAGAACAAATATCCTTTACCAAGGATTGAGGATTTGTTTGAGTAGTTGAGAGGTGCATGTGTGTTCTCGAAGATTGATCTGTGATCAGGGTATCACCAATTGAAGATACGACCCTCGGACATACCAAAGACGGCATTTGTTTCAAGATATGGATTATATGAGTATACAGTCATGTCTCTTGGCTTAACTAATGCCCCGGCTTATTTCATGTACATTATGAATAAGATATTTATGGAGTATCTGGATAAGTTTATCGTGGTGTTTATTGACGACACTTTGATATTCTCCAAAAGTGAAGAGGAACATGAGGAGCACCTAAGATTGGCTTTACATAAACTTCGGGAACATCAGTTGTATGCAAAGCTAAGTAAATGTGAGTTCTGGTTAAAGGAAGTGTCATTTCTGGGACATGTTATATCACAGGGAGGAATAGCAGTAGACCCTAGTAAAGTGAAAATGTTTTGAATTGGAAAACACCAGAAAATGTTGGGGAAATCAGGAGTTTCTTGGGCATGGCTGGCTATTATCGTCGGTTCATCAAAGGATTTTCAAAAATATCTCGTCCCTTAACAAAGTTACTTGAGAAGGGAGTTGTATACAAGTGGACACCAGAGTGTGAAGCCAGTTTTTCAGAGCTAAAGAAAAGGTTACTGCTCTAGTGTTGATTATGCCTGATATGCAGAAAGAATTTGCAGTCTACTGTGATGCATCCGGACAAGGATTGGGATGTGTATTAATGCAAGAGGGACATGTAGTAGCCTATGCTTCACGACAACTCAGAAAACATGAAAGAAATTATCCTACTCATGACATGGAGTTAGCAGCTGTAGTGCATGCATTGAAGTTATGGAGGCATTATCTGATTGGAAAAAGAACTGAAATTTATACGGACCACAAGAGTTTGAAGTATATCTTCACACAACCAGATCTAAATCTCAGACAACGCAGATGGTTGGAACTTATCAATGATTTTGATGTCGGAATCAACTATCATCCTGGGAAAGCTAATGTGGTCGCACATGCATTAAGCAGATCAGCTCAATGCAATAGCTTGGCACTGCAAGGTCAACAACCGCAGTTATGTGAGGAATTAGCAAGGCTAAACCATAGTATCGTAAATAATACTGAGGTAGTGTCTATGGAAGTATATTCTACTTTGGAAAAGGATATTCGTGAAGGGCAAAAGAATGATAAGTGGATCCTGAAGACTAAGCAGCTAATGAAAGAAGGAAAAGCACCAGACTTTAGAGAAGATGAACAGGGAACTCTATGGCTAGGGAAGAAAATATGTGTACCTGATATCAAGGAGATTCGAGAGCTGATACTGAGAGAAGCCCATGATTCGTCATATTCTATTCATCCGGGGAGCACAAAGATGTATCAAGATCTAAAGGATCGATATTGGTGGCATGGAATGAAACAAGATGTGGCAAAGTATGTAGCTCTGTGTGACACATGTCAGAAGGTCAAAGCAGAACATCAAAGACCCGCAGGGTTACTCCAACCAATTAAAATTCTTGAATGGAAATGGGAAGAAATAAGTATGGACTTTATTGTGGGATTGCCGAGAACTCAGTCAGGATACGACTCTATATGGGTCATAGTGGACCATTTGACCAAAGTGGCCCACTTTATCCCAGTAAAAGAAAGCTATTCTAGTTCAAGATTGGCAGAACTATATATGGCAAGAATTGTATGCCTGCATGGAGTGCCGAAGAAAATAATATCAGATAGGGGTACTCATTTCACTTCCATATTTTGGCAGAAGTTGCATGAGTCTATGGATACCCGACTCAATTTTAGCTCGGCATATCATCCGCAAACTGACGGTCAAACAGAGCGTACTAACCAAATTCTTGAAGACATGTTGAGAGCATGTGCTTTGAAAAACAGTAGGAGTTGGGATAAGAACCTACCATATGTCGAGTTCTCTTATAACAACAGTTATCAAGCCAGTTTGAAGATGTCCCCGTTTGAAGCTTTGTACGGACGAAAGTGCAGAACACCATAATTCTGGAATCAAACTGGAGAAAGCCAAGTATTCGGGCCTGAAGTATTAAGAGAAGCTGGGAGACAAGTACAAGAAATCCGGAAGAATTCGAAGACGGCTCAATCAAGGCAAAAGAGTTATGCAGATACTCGACGACATGATCTGTCATTTGAGATTGGTGATTTTGTGTATCTCAAGGTGTCACCCGTGAGAGGGTTAAGACGATTCAAGGTGAAGGGCAAGTTATCACCCCGATATATTGGTCCCTTCAAAATACTGGAGAAAAGAGGAGAAGTAGCCTATCGGCTCGAGCTACCATCTCATTTATCAGATGTGCACGATGTATTCCACGTGTCACAATTAAAGAAATGCTTAAGAGTACCAGAAGAACAATTGCCATTGGAAGCAGTAGACGTGCAAGAGGACTTGACCTATGCAGAACAACCTGTTAAGATTCTCGAGACGTCAGAAGAAGTTACGAGGAATAAAGTTACTCAGATGTGCAAAGTCCAATGGAAACATCACTCAGAAGAAGAGGCAACATGGGAAAGAGAGGAAGACCTCAAGGCGGAGTTTCCCAGTCTCTTCTCTTAGGACGTCCAAATCCCGAGGGCGAGATTTCTTTTTAGGGGGGTAGAATTGTAACACCCACTATTTTAGAGAGGAAAAAAAATTGTAAAATGAATTTTTCAAGAAGTAAAATCATTTTCTTGGGAATAAAATTTATATAAGGCAAGTTGCATCATGTTTGATTGTTTGTGTGAATTTTTGAAAATACAAATTTGCTAGAAATTTAGATTAAAAATTCATATCATAAAAGAGGAGAAAAAGAAAACTTAAAAGAAAAAGAAAAAGAAATGAAAAAGGAAAAATCGCCCCTGGGCCGAATTCCCCAATCCGGCCCAACTCTCTCCACCCTCCCGTGCCGGCCCGCGCCTCCTCTCCCCTCCCTCTCTCTCTGTCACGCAGCCCCGCACCTCAGCCCTCAACTGCGCCCCTCTCTCTCCTCCCTTCTGCTGGCCAGTCGGGCCCGCATGTTGGCTTCGTCTTCCTCGCGCCCGCACCGCTTCCCGTAACGCACGCGCACGACGCCGCCCCCATTCCCCCTTTTCAATGCCGTCGGTTTCTCCGCAATCAAGCACCGGCTAGTGCCCTATGATGGCGTTGGCCGTTTCCACACTGAAAACCTATAAATACCCGCCAATTCCCCCTCAATTTCCTCACCCCGACACACTCAAACCCTAGCCGCCGTCGAGGTCAGTGGTGGCGATCGCGTTCCCGTCGGTTCTTTCAATCTCCGTCCTCGCCCCCGTGTCCAACACCTTTGCCGCATCCCCAGGAGTTCACCGGACAACTTCGTTGGGGGATATTGCCTCTACGTCGCCGACTTCGTTGGGCGCTGAGGAGCACCGTCACCAACCCACCTCCGACTGATTTCCAGCCTCGCGACAACTCTCGGTGAGACCCCCTTGCTTCCCTCTTCATTTTGCGCTATTTGGATGTACCCCGTGGCCTCTGTGGCACGTTCTTGGACTTCTCTGGCGAGCCTGCCGCCGTGCGCGCGTCGCCGCCCGACCCTAGTCGGGGCGACTTGGCTCAATGTCCGTCGTCCATTATGTTTCAATAGCCAAGATTAGAACCCCCCCTTCGGTGAATAAAATATGGGCCATCCATTTTAAATTCAACGGCCCACGTTCAAATTAGTTTTCCTGCCGCCGAAATTTCACTCAGGCCCCTGGAAACTTGCGGGCTACCCCCTGGGTTCCCTGGGAATTCAAATCTAACCCCTAGAATTGTCAAACTAGCCCCTGGACTTTCTGGAAATTAGAAAATACTGGTAAATTGAATAAAAAGTAATTTAAAGCCCCTGGAATAATATAAAATAGCAAATAAATTCTGGAAAATTGTAGAATAATCCCTAGACTTACTAAAAATTATTTTTAGCCACTGGTTCAGTTCTGTTTTTACAGAAAAACCCCTGTTAGTTCTATAAATTAAATAAAAGCCCTTAAAATTGTAAAGAATAATTATAAAAACATATTTTTATATGTTTAAAGTATTTACATTTCTGTATTACTTTTATTAATCCATTTTAATATGCTGAATAAGTCATAAAATACTTTCTAAGCACATCTAATTCATGAAAGTTGATTTGCACATAGAAATAATTAATAAAAATAGTGTAAAAACTATAAAAATGTATAAGTATTGATATAGAACTATTTTAAGCTTATTTTGAAGGATAAAAATTTCTAGAAAATTATAATAGATTTCTAATAAATGTAAAAATGGTATAACAATTGTTAAAAATATGCTTTGCTTAATATATTTTATTTAAAACTCTAAATTCTCATCAATTGGTTTATGCCTATAATTGAAATCAACTTAAAAATCACATTTTGCGTAGGAATTTATGTTTATTTGTAATGTTTGCATTTTATTGTGTTCTTATTGTATGTTATTTTTCGTGCATCGTCGTAATTTAGAGTCGGGGTCAGAAACCACCCTTAACCTTCAAGAGCAGCAGTTTCCCGACGACCCCGAGACACAGTTTGGAGGCAAGTTCCTTGAACATCTTGCTCCCTTTTTGCTAAGTTTTAGTTAGTTGCATGCTAAATTAAAATATGAATCCTATGTTATGTTCTCCTAGAATTTCCACAATATTCCTTGTCAACATGGTTTGGGTGCTCTATAATTATTTAGAATACGCTTAGCCATACTTAATTGAAATATGATCTATTTGTATACAAGTTTACATTTGAAGTACTTTGATTCATGAGCTTATGGAAATATTGGGATTTAGTAGATAGGAATCTGATAGGGGGTTTTGTATGGATTGGTGCATGCATGCACAAGACCTTGGTTTGGGGCTTGACACCTATCGGATTCTAAGGACCGATTTATGGAAGAAGTTGCTAAGCCTTTTAGTATCACCACAGAATTGTATATGGGACAACTTGGTTTAGTAATTTGGTCTCTCCCGATGTAGTACAGGTAATTAAACGGGCGAGGAATGGGTTTTGTCTTGGGATCTGCATGGCTCAAGAGGGGGCTTCTCCTGGTGGAGGAAAAATAGACTCCAGGTACCGGAGCGGTGAAACCTTAGAGTACCCATTGCAAGTCGGGAGAACCATCGAAAACACCTCATAGTGATCTCTTGGCCACAAACCTATGGATGTGTGTATTGTGGTTAGCTACCACGGGCATCAGGGAGGTTTACCTTAGTCCACCTGGCAACAGGGGACGAAATCACGAACTGGGTAAAGGATACACACTCTGCAGAGTTTTGTCAAACTGTCTGGACAGCCGTGCTCACGGACACGAGCGGCTTGGAAACCAAACTCATAATTAGCACATGGTTACATAATGGATGGTTTGGGGTTTGGTCTTACCGGGATTAATATTGGGATGTTGGTTGTGATTTCACCTAGATGTAGGTGCTTAATAAACAATTAAGAGTAGGTTGTTACTGCTATAGTGCTTAACCTATTAATTGCCTTCCTTGTTGTGAACCACACATGTCATAATTTCCCAACTTGCGAGTACCGTTGGTACTCAAACTTGTCAGTTGCATATTTTTCCCCCCAGTCTACGAAGATGCAGAAGTGGAGAACTAGGACTTCTACGGAGACCCCGAAGAGATGTTCTAGGCTGGCGCTCCCCTGTGTAACGCCTGTGTTTGGAGCCCTTGTTATGTTTTTCCGCTTCTTGTGTACTTTTATTTTAGACCTGGATGGTCATTTATGTAATAAGGTGATGTACTCGAACATGGTATTATATTTGGTATTTCACTTTCGTCTACACATGTATGAGTTGAACTGATCCTGGCATACATGTGGAAAGCATCTGGTTGTCTTCTTATTACCAGGTGTGACATGGATCCTTTGTGGTAGTCACAAAGTGCTTTCCACACATCGTATGCAGATCGAAGGTGTGCAACATGGTCGAAGTTGCTTTGAGTTAATCCTTGTATGATCAAGTTCCGAGCCTTGTTGTTGTTGTCGACATCTCTCAGATTTGTAGTTGTAACTTGATCATTTGACAATACTTCATAAGGCTTGTATACCTTCTCCCATATTGCGAAGCCTTGAGCCTGGATGAAGGCTTTCATACGTGCCTTCCAAACCTGAAAATCAATACCACTAAACACACAAGGTTTTGTAGAGTATTTCTCCATGATGAGTAGTCAAAAACATGTGCAAATCACAAAGATTAGAGCACCGTGGCTCTGATACCAATTGTAGGATCGAAGAGAACGTGAAAAGCTACCAGAGGGGGGTGAATGGTAGATTAAAAAATGTAGGATCGAAGAGCACGTGAAAAGCTACCAGAGGGGGGTGAATGGTAGATTTAAAAATCTTATGCAGCGGAAATAATTAAAACACCAACCCCTTTCGGCAGAAAAACGATCTGTTAAAGAAATCATTTATGAGACTAATCTAAACGTGTTTCACCATGACAAAAGTGATAGATATCAGAAAGAATCAAGTCACGAAGACAACACAAAAAGAATTACTCAAATCCGTCAAGAAAAACTCAAGTTATGATCGAAAGATCAGACTATGGTCAATCTGACCTACCCGAGAAAAACAGTTTCTGGAATGCTGCAAAGAAACTCGTGTAGCTCAGAAACCACAAATCCAATGACCATGAAATTTTGACAGATGATATAAAATCAAGTTGTGAAGACAACTCAAAAAGAATCACGTCAATTGGATCTGTAAAACTCGAGTTATGATAAAACCACCGACGAAAGGTAGTGCTGTCCAGAAACTCGACGAGTAAAACTTGTCTGGAACAAGTCGGACGAACAAGGCACAAAAGTTCCTTCAAACTACGAATTTTATTCAATAGAACACAAGAGGAACAGCCCCAAAGTCGTCTCCCACGAGCTTTGGTCTTTCCTTGCTTATATAACCAGCCCTTAGGCCATCCCAATCTCAACTAGGACGCCAATCCTAATCCGATCACAATCGGAACTTTCCATAACTGCTTAGGACTCTTCTATATGCAGATAGAAGCAATCTTAAGACTTCCAAACACCTTAGGAACGTATCCCACATTCCTAAACAACTCAAATTCGTGACCCACACGAAATCCTAACATAACCAACTCGATATTTCCATACCGAGCCATAACCGACTCAGCTAGCAGCCTAAGTCTTCAACCGATACGATCCGATCCTTCCGATCAGATCTTCCTTCCATAATCCATCTCTAGAAGCATATTGCCACATCATGCACCTCATGCATACGTGCGAACACCTTCCTTCGACCTTCATATGCACTGCCCTTGATTCAATCATCCTGCGCGACCTCCTGACCCGCTCAACCACAGTTCCTCCCGAACTTGGTTGTTGGAACCTCATCTTCTCCTGAGACTAGTCCAATGGATCCTGTCACCAGCCATGACTTGAACTCAAGCAACACCTACACATGAACAAACAAACAATCCATACGAGCCCAAGTCCTCTACTTGACTCAAGTTAGTTCCGAACACAACACCTTACGTGAGAACCTCACATAAGCATGTTGCAAAACCACAGTAGAAACGATATCAACCATATCATCCAAAACGCACCAAAAACTTAGCAAATGAATACTAAGCAATCTTTCCAACAATGTTAAGCAAGTACGAAACATTGCAAATGAAAAGAAGAAGCACTTAGGTCAAGTTCCGGACCTTGCCAGAGCAACCCGGAGCTTGAGCCGGAGCTATCAAAACCTAGTAGAACCTAGCGCCGGAGCTTACCAAAACCTAGTCAAAACTAGTCAACCCAAAACCGGAGCTAGACAAAGTACGTCGGAGCTTAGCAAAAGCATGCTGGAGCTATCAAGTATATGCCGGAGCTATCAAAGACATGCCGGAGCTAAAGATAAAGCTCACCAGAGCTAACCAAAGCTAGTCGGACCTTACCAAGAAGTCGGACCTAGCATCTAACGTAGCCGGAGCTACCCAAAACAAGGCGGACCTATGGTCAGACCTTGCTATAGCTCGGAGCTAGAGTCGGACCTTGATAAAAAGGTGTTTTGGTGATATTTGAAACTTTTATCATCAAAGCCAAGTATATTCACTACAAGTCAATGTATTCAGCACATATAGGTCTTACAAAAAATCTTACACGGCAGAAACAATTAAATCCCAACCCTTTCGGCAGAAAAACAATCTGTTAAAGAAATCATGTGTGAGAATAATCTAAACATGTTTCACCATGACAAAAGTGATAGATATCAGAGAGAATCAAGTCAAGAAGACGACACAACAAGAATCACTCAAATCCATCGAGAGAAACTCAAGTTACGATTGAAAGATCGAACAAAGGTCAATCTGTCCTACCCGAGAAAAACAGTTCTAGAACGCTGCAAAGAAACTCGTGTAGATCAAAAACCAGAAATCCAGTGACCGTGAAATTTTGACAGATGATAGATAATCAAGTTGTGAAGACAACCCAAAAATAATCACGTCAATTGTATCTGTAAAACTCGAGTTATGATAAAACCACCGACAAAAGATAGTGTTGTGCAGAAACTCGACGAGTAAAACTTGTCTGGAACAAGTCGGATGAATAAGGCACAAAAGTTCCTTCAAACTATGAATTTTATTCAATAGAACACAAGAGGAACAGCCCCAAAGTCGTGCACAATGAGCTCTGGCCTCCCTTGCTTATATAACCAGCCCTTAGGCCAACCCAATCTCAACTAGGACTCTAATCCTACTCAAATCACGAATTGAAACTTTCTATAACTGCTTAGGACTCTTCTATACACATATAGAAGCAATCTTAAGACTTCCAAACTCATTAGGAACATTTCCTGCATTCCTAAAACAACTCAAATTCATGACTCACACGAAATCCTATCATAACCAACTCAAATCTTTCCATATTTGTGTCAAATACGACTCAGACGCAGCCTGAGTCCATAACCTAGTCAGTTGGACCTTTCCGACCAATTTTTACGTCCACATCTCTTCATCACGCCTTGGAACCATGCAGCCATGTCCATGCACTCCTTGCACACGTGCAAACATCTTCCAACGACGTCCACGATACCTTCATATGCATTGTTCTTTATTCAAACATGCTACACGACCTCCCGATCAACTCAACCACAATTCCTTCAGAACTTGGTTGTTGAACCTCATCTTCTCCCTAAGACTAGTTCAATGGATCCCGTCACCAGCCATGTCTTGAACTCAAGCAACACCTGTACATGAACAAACAACCAATACATCCGAGCACAAGTCCTCGACTTGACTCTCTTTAGTTCCGAAACTACAACATCTTACGTGGGCACTTCACATAAGCATGTTACAAACCATAGCAAAATGATATCAACCAAAACACACCAAAAACATAGCAAATGAATACTAAGCAACCTTTCCATAAGTGTAAAGAAAGTTCGAAAATTGCAAGATAAAAGCATAACCACTGCGATCAAGCACCGGACCTTGCCAAAGCTAACCGGACCTTGACTGGAGCTTACTAAAGCTAGCAAGACCTAGCGCTGGAGCTAGATGATAAAAGTGTTTTGGTTGTATTCAAAACTTTTATCGCCATAGCCAATGTATTCAGCACACATAGGTCTCACAAAAAGAGAGTTGTTGGGACTAAGTCCTAGTGGGTCGGACTAGTCCGCCCTAGCCAAATTAGTTAGTTATCACTCGGAGCAAAATCTCATGTGTGAGACCAGACTAGTCTGTTGTGGGACGGACTAGTCTAGGGTTTAATGACCATTTGAATTCAAAAGGTGGCAGTGACTTATGTTTGTGACTTGTGTGGTCCCCCCTGGCTGGACTAGTTCGGGCTCACGGATGGACTAGTCCGCATATTAGTTGGTGGCAACAGTCAAGTGTTGGGACTGCTATAAAAAGGGATCCCTCGACTTCTTTTGACCTCTCCTGCACCCTATGTAACACCATCATTTTCATGCATCATGCCTTGCATACACTCATATACATGTTTAACATTAACCCACATCAAGAGGAACAAGTTTAAAATTGATTCGGAGCATTTAAAATCGATTTGGAGCAAAACCGCACTTAAAACGCAGGAAAGTGCGGACTAGTCCGATTTTACTAAGGACTAGTCCGATTTCTCTCTGACTAAAAACGAACTTGCCCATTTTTGCTGTGGCCTAGTCCGATTTTGGCTCTGGAAACTTTTGGACTTGTCCGATTTTGTGCGGACTAGTCCGTTACTCCCTGAATCCTTGAAAAATTGCTAAGTCCTTGGACTTTTCCGGACTAGTCCGGTGTTCCAGCAGACTTGTCCGATTTCCTCTCTGTTTAAAGTCGGACTTGTCCGATGTTTGACCACACGATTTTCTCTCTGGATGACTTCGGACTAGTCCGATCCTTTCCGGACTTGTCCGATATTTCATGACTCCGAGTTGATCTTTTGTTTTACAACTTGTTTCTTGGGTTTCACGTTAAGTGGGCCTAGGGACGTCGTGCCTAACTCTTTTAGAGCCCATGTGGGACTCTAAACCGGCCTCTACTCATCCCAAACTCGAAATCCATCTAACCCTAGCCTCCACCTCTATATAAACAGCCCCACCCCTTGGATTGACATCTATTTCCCACTTTTCCACCCACGCAAACCCTAGTTCGCGGGGAGCCACCATCAAGGAGGGAGGAGAAGATCCCAAGCAAGAAGAAGAAGAGGAGGAAACGAAAGAGGATCAAGATCTCCACCAAGTTTCATTCTTCACCACCAATTCATCCCCAAGTTCATCACCAACCCTAGATCATCAAGATCCAAGTGTTACCTCCAAGTTTCTTGATTCATTGGAGTTCTAAACACCTGATATACCTTCTATTCTCTTTTCCTTACGTGAATTCAACCCCTAATATCCAAATTCACGTCGATCTAGAAAACCCTAATCTGCTGATCTCGCGGTGTGCGGACTTGTCTGGTCCCTAGCGGACTAGTCCGGTCTTCCTAGCTAAATTATGTTGAATTGATTCTAAAATTTGATCTAATCGAATCCAAACCTGTATATTTAAAAGCTATTAGAACTAGTTAGTGATCATTAAAAGCAATTTATTAACAATTTCTACCTTGCATTTGCATAAATCATGCATGTCATGTCATATTGAGTAATATTTGTGCACTCTTTGATTGTGTTTCTTGTCTTGTATGTTTATTGTGTGGATAAGATGGATTTGCGCTAGAGAGTGCCGCAGAGGATCTACAACACCAAGAGTTTGAAGGCTTTGATCCTAATCAACAACAAGAGCAAGGCAAGTGTCCTTGAAGCATATTGATCCTATTTTTCAAGTAAATGTTTTGTTTACAAAACTGCATGCTTGTGTCAAATTGATGGGAATCCTATGGTAGGAAGTTTACTAGCTTTGTTTAACCACCCTTGTTACCTGGAATTTATGATAGAGAGTCGGGAAGGGATTTTTACCCTTTTTCTTCGCTTAATTAACTGGGATGGGAAACCGACTATACCACTCAATTTAATTATGCCTGGATGAGATTATAATTAACATGAACTGGATAACATGATATGGTAATAGGTGATCTAAGCAAGCCTGGTATGTGGATGGGTTGGATGTTATGGTGGTTTGCTTGCTTTAGATCTAAGGACTGGTTCATGCGAGAATAAGCCAGGACTACAGTGCCACCACGAGGCCAAGTATGGGTGCGGCGTAGCTGATTAATTAGGGCTTTGCCAGTGCTATTTGGTCCATCAAGGATGCTCGGGGAAGGGGTAGTCGAATTGGGTTTGTTGATGATTGGCGGGACAACCCTGGGATTCGAATGGCTCAAGAGGGGGCCCTTGGTTGAAGATGTGCTCAGTGGGAGACATCGCCACAGGTGAAACCTCAGCGGGGTCTAAATAGGCTAGTAATCCCTTTGTAAAGGCTATTTTGGGATCTCTTGGCCACACACCGATGGAAGTGTGAGACGGCATAATAGAGGTTATAGTCATCGAAAGGTGATGAAATCACGAACACGTGGGTAAAGAGGTACAAACTCTGTAGAGTTTAAATAAAACTATCATGATAGCCATGCTCCCGGTTATGAGCACCTGGACAGCTTCCATGATTAGAGGGAACTCGGTATTGGAATGGTATTTGGGATGGTTATGGTTTGGTAATGGTTATGGTTGGTTATGGATTTATTTCTGGTATTGAATATGGTTATTGGCAAATGGTGAAATCTGGAATTATTGATGAGGATGGTGAATTATGGACTGGTATTATGGTATTACTTATGATTATGATGGGTTCAATTCCTATAAATATAATATATTGCTTTTCAAATGTTTTAATGTACTTTTCAGCACTTTGCTATTATTATTGTCGTCATTTGAATAAGCCACATGTCATACTTTCCACACTTGCTGAGTACGACATGTACTCACTCTTGCAATCCCCACCCAACAGTTGCAGGTCAGGATTGGGAGTTTAATGGCGATAATGCAGAGTTCTAGGCCGTGTCTACCGTCAGCTTGCCTGTGGTGTTATTGGAGTTGCGCTATACCCTATTGCTTATGTTGCCTAGCTGTTTAGTTTGCTTAGTTGCTTAATTAGTTTATTTCCACTGCATTAGTTGAACTTTTCATTAATATTCATTAGAGTTTGTGATCGAGGATAATATGGTTTGTGTAATAAAATTTGGTTAATTAATTTTGTTTTGTGGTAATTTTCTGTATATCCTTTTGTGGATGCACTCGTGTATGTCTGATGAACATCCTGGTCACACATATGCGTTAGCTTGGTTCATTTTTCGGAACCGGGCGTCACATATTGGTATCAGAGCCACAGGTTGACCGCAGGATGCATCCTAGATAGAATGGACACTTTAGAGCACATAGGAGCACTCAGGAATCGATGTGTTTTTGCTTGGAGTGTTGTTTGATATATATTGTTTGCTTGGGTGCTTAATAGAGGATTTTGGGATGCCTTAGCATTGCCATGTCCACCTAGGCTAGTATAGCTAGTTGGTTAGCTTCATATCCCTTGATGCATATAGTTGGGGACGTTTTCTAATTCTTACCTATTGCTTTTCTTCAGATGGTGAGGACTCGCAACCAGAGGGACGGCAATGATGAGGAGGAGAACAATGAAGTGCCTCAGAACAACATTGGACAAGGTTCTACGCAGGGAGCTATCAACATTGAGCAGCTTTTGGCTATGCAAAACCAGCTCATGCAGACCATGATACAGACCATGGGACAGCTGCAGGTTGGCAACATCAACAATCAGCCCCACATGCCTCCACCACCACCCCCGCCTCCTCATAACCGATTGGGAGAGTTTATGAGGACTAGGCCGCCGACCTTCGCTCAAGCCGCTGACCCTATGGATGCAGATGACTGGCTCAAGTCCGTGGAGAAGAAGTTAGCTATTGTCCAATGCAATGACCGGGAGAAGGTGCTATTTGCTTCTCATCAACTTGTTGGAGCAGCTGAGGATTGGTGGGATGCTTATTGCAATGCTCACAAGAATCAAGAGAGGATTACTTGGGCCGAATTCAAGGAGAGTTTCCATTCTCATTATGTGCCGGAGGGAGTTATGATCTTGAAGAGGCAAGAATTTGAGAATTTAAGGCAAGGAAGATCGAGCGTGAGTGAATATCTCAATAAGTTCACTCAACTCTCAAGGTATGTGCCTGAGGATGTTAGTCGGGACAGCCGGAAGCAATACTTGTTCATGAGGGGCTTGAACAATGAGATCCAAGTGCAACTACTCAACTGCGATTATGCAAATTTTCATAAGCTTGTGGACAAAGCAATTGTGGTTGAGAACAAGATCCGTGAGATGGAGCAAGAAATCAAGAGGAAGGTGCCATATCAAGAACAGCAACAAGGAAGTAATGTGCTCCCTCGCCTTGGACCACCCAATGCGCCCTATTACAGCTCTTCTATTCCTTCTCAACGCCCTGGTTATGCACCACGCCCAACTCAGTTTGTGCAGCAGCGCCCTGTTATGCAAGCACCTAGGCCTCCAATGCCTTATGCACCTCGTGCTAATTTTCCTGCTGCAAATGTTCAAAAACAAGCTCGTTCCAATAATTCTGGTGGAGTTAAGAAGTGTTATACTTGTGGAGAAGCTGGACACTTTGCGCATCAATGTCCTAAGTCAGGCCTTGGTCAAGGGAGCAATGCGCTGAGGCAAAACCCAAGACCCAATGGAGAACAACCACAAGGGAACCGTGGACAGCAGAATTTTGCTCGTGGCAACGTGAACCATGTCTCTATGGAGGATGCTCAACAAGCGGATGACGTGGTCATTGGTATGTTTCTCGCCAACTCCAACCCCGCGACTATGTTATTTGATTCTGGAGCATCGCATTCATTCATTGCATCGAAGTATGTTGCCAAGTATAGTTTTCCTATCTCTCATATGAAGTTTACTCTATTGGTTAAGTCTCCTGGAGGAGAGATGAGGACAAATATAGTATGTCCAAAAGTAAGCCTTAGAATAAGGGGGGGTAGACTTCTCCGCCAACCTCATTATTTTGGATTCTCAAGGATTGGACATTATACTTGGAATGGACTGGTTGAGGAAGCACAATGGAGTTATTGAGTGTGCCACAAAGACGGTGAAGTTGACCAATGAAGAAGGGATCACCGTAGAATTTGAAGCATCTCAAACCGCACCGAAGTAATTGGAGCTGAATCATATGGACGGTGCCGCCATTGAGGAGATTTCGGTGGTGTGTGAATTATTGGATGTTTTTTCGGATGAGTTGCCAGGTATGCCACCCGATCGAGACATTGAGTTTTTTATTGATTTAATACCTGGAACTGCACCTATAGCTAAGAGGCCGTATAGGATGCCTCCTATGGAATTAGCGGAGCTCAAGAAGCAGATTCAAGAGCAATTAGAGAAGGGTTTCATTCGCCCAAGCTCTTCACCTTGGGGAGTGCCCATTCTATTTGTGGACAAGAAGGACGGATCCCAAAGGATGTGCGTGGATTACCGAGCTCTCAATGAGGTAACAATCAAGAACAAGTACACCTTGCCACGCATAGAAGACTTGTTTGATCAGATGAAGGCTGCTTGTGTCTTCTCTAAGATTGACTTGAGGTCGGGATATTTTCAAATGAAGATTAGACCATCGGACATATCCAAGACAGCTTTTAGGACACGGTATGGATCTTATGAGTACACCGTGATGTCTTTTGGATTGACAAATGCGCTTGCCTACTTTATGTACCTCATGAATAAGGTCTTCATGGAGTACTTGGATAAGTTCGTTCTGGTGTTTATTGATGATATTATGATCTACTCGAAGGATGAGAAGGAACATGAGGAACACTTGAGGCTTACGTTGCAGAAATTGAGGGAGCATCAATTGTATGCCAAGTTCAACAAGTGTCAGTTTTGGTTGAGAGAGGTGTCATTTGTGGGTCATATAATCTCAGGAGGAGGAGTATCGGTTGACCCCGGAAAAGTGAGAGACGTGTTGAAGTGGGAGCCGCCGCAAAATGTCAAGGAAATAATAAGTTTTCTTGGGATGGTTGGATATTACCGTCGGTTTATCAAGGACTTCTCCAAGATAGCCAAGCCCATGACGGAGTTGCTACTGAAGGGAAAGGCTTTCCAATGGACTCAAGCTTGTCAAAATAGTTTTGAGGAGTTAAAGAAGAGGCTGACAACAGCCCCAGTTTTGGTACTGTCGGATGTGAGCAAGAGTTTTGATATTTATTGCGATGCATCGAGACAAGGACTTGGATGTGTATTGATGCAAGAAGGTCAAGTGGTCGCCTACGCATCAAGACAACTAAAGAAACATGAGTAGAATTACCCAACGCATGATTTGGAACTCGCAGCCGTGGAACATGCATTGAAGATTTGGAGACACTACATTCTTGGACATAGGTGTGAAATTTATACGGATCATAAGAGTTTGAAGTATATTTTCACACAAACGGATCTGAACTTGAGGTAACAGAGATGGTTGGAGCTCATCAAATATTATGATTTGGGGATCAACTATCATCCGGGAAAGGCCAATGTAGTGGCCGATGCTTTGAGTAGAAAGGGAGTAAGTCACCAACTCACAGTTCGGGAATTACCATTCGAGTTATGTAAGGAGTTTGAAAGGTTGAACCTCGGATTTGTAAATGAGATGGATATGATGGAGTTAAACCCAACCTTGGAGCAAGAAATTCGAGAGGCACAAACCGCAGATGAGGAGATCAAGGAAATCAAGGAAAGGATCGAGGAAGGGAGAGAATTCAGATTTGATGAAGACGAACATGGTACCTTATGGCTTGGAAAGAGGATCGTTGTGCCTAAGGTGAAGCATATTCGGGAGACAATATAAAAGGAGGCACATGACTCGCCTTACTCAATTCACCCTAGTTGTACAAAGATGTAAAAAGACTTGAAGACTTGCTATTGGTGGGATAGCCTGAAGAAGGACATAGCTGAATACGTAGCATTGTGTGATGTGTGCCAACGAGTCAAGGCGAAACATCAAAGGCCAGCCGGATTATTGCAACTGTTGAAGATTCCGGAATGGAAGTGGGAAGAAACTGGAATGGACTTCATAGTTGGGTTACCACATACTCAGTCCGGGTATGACTCAATTTAGGTAATTGTGGATCGCTTAACCAAGTCAGCTCATTTTGTCCCTGTGAAGACCAAATATACAGCTGCCTGATTGGCCGAAATATACATGGAGCATATTGTGTGTCGACACGGAGTCCCGAAGAAGATAGTCTCGGATAGACGTTCTCAATTTACCTCCAAATTTTGGCAAAATTGCATGAAGCCTTGGGAACGAGGTTGAATTTTAGTTCAGCATATCATCCTCAAACGGATGGACAAAACGAGAGGACCAATCAGATTTTAGAGGACATGTTAAGAGCTTGTGCTTTAAAGCATGGGAAAAGTTGGGACAAAAGCTTGCCATACGCGGAATTTTCATACAACAATAGTTACCAAGCAAGCTTGAAAATGTCACCGTATGAAGCACTTTATGGAAGGAAGTGTAGGACACCTTTATTCTGGAATGGGGCAGGAGGAACTCAAGTATTTGGTCCGGATGTGTTGCAAGAAGCCGAAAAGCAAGTCCAAATAATTCGTGAAAACTTGAGGGCTGCCCAATCGAGGCAAAAAGGCTATGCGGACAATAGAAGAAGGAAACTAGCCTTTGAAGTGGGAGATTTTATTTACCTCAAGGTGTCACCAATGAGAGGTCATAAGAGGTTTAATATAAGATGCAAGATAGCAACTCGTTATATTGGACCGTTCAAGATTTTGGACAAAAGAGGAGAAGTAGCATATAAGTTGGAGATGCCAGCTCATCTTTCAGACGTACATGATGTCTTTCATGTTTCCCAGCTCAAAAAGTGTTTGAGAGTACTAGAAGAACAAGTGTCAATGGAAGGATTGGAGCTAGAGGAAGATTTGACTTATGTCGAGCAACTGATCAAAATCTTGGAAACCAAGGAGAGAGTCACAAGGAACAAGTTTATTAGATGGTGTAAAGTTCAATGGAAGCACCACACAGAAAAAGAAGCAACGTGGGAATTGGAGAATGATCTCAAGAAGGATTTTCCCTATCTCTTCTCTTCCGCGTCGAATCTCAAGGGCGAGATTCATTTTAAGGGGGGTAGGTTTGTAACACCCTCATTTTCATGCATCATGCCTTGCATACACTCATATACATGTTTAACATTAACCCACATCAAGAGGAATAAGTTTAAAATTGATTCGGAGCATTTAAAATCGATTTGGAGCAAAACCGCACTTGAAACGCAGGAAAGTGCGGACTAGTCCGATTTTACTGAGGACTAGTCTGATTTCTCTCTGACTAAAAACGAACTTGTCCGTTTTGCTGCGGACTAGTCCGATTTTGGCTCTGGAAACTTTCGGACTTGTCCGATTTTGTGCGGACTAGTCCGTTATTCCATGAATCCTTGAAAAATTTCTAAGTCCTTGGACTTTTCCGGACTAGTCCGGTGTTCCAGCGGACTTGTCCGATTTCCTCTCTGTTTAAAGTCGGACTTGTCTGATGTTTGACCAGACTTGTCCGATTTTCTCTCTGGACGACTTCGGACTAGTCCGATCCTTTCCGGACTTGTCTGATATTTCGTGACTCTGAGTTGATCTTTTGTTTTATGACTTGTTTCTTGGGTTTCACGTTAAGTGGGCCTAGGGACGTCGTGCCTAACTCTTTTAGAGCCCATGTGGGACTCTAAACCGGCCTCTACTCATCCCAAAGTCGAAATCCATCTAACCCTAGCCTCCACCTCTATATAAACATCCCCACCCCTTGGATTGACATCTATTTGCCACTTTTCCACCCACCCAAACCCTAGTTCGTGGGGAGCCACCATCAAGGAGGGAGGAGAAGATCCCAAGCAAGAAGAAGAAGAGGAGGAAACGAAAGAGGATCAAGATCTCCACCAAGTTTCGTTCTTCACCGCCAATTCATCCCCAAGTTCATCACCAACCCTAGATCATCAAGATCCAAGTGTTACATCCAAGTTTCTTGATTCATTGGAGTTCTAAACACCTGGTATACCTTCTATTCTCTTTTACTTACATGAATTCAACCCCTAATCTCCAAATTCACGTCGATCTAGAAAACCCTAATCTGCTGAACTTGCAGAGTGCGGACTTGTCTGGTCCCTAGCGGACTAGTCTAGTCTTCCTGGCTAAATTGTGTTGAATTGATTATAAAATTTGATCTAATCGAATCCAAACCTGTATAAACTTGTTAAAAGCTATTAGAACTAGGTAGTGATCATTAAAAGCAATCTATTAACAAGTTGTACCTTGCATTTGCATATATCATGCATGTCATGTCATATTGAGTAATATTTGTGCACTCTTTGATTGTGTTTCTTGTATTGTATGTTTATTGTGTGGATTAGACAGATTTGCGCTAGAGAGTGCCGCGGAGGATCTACAGCACCAAGAGTTCGAAGGCTTTGATCCTAATCAACAGCAAGAGCAAGGCAAGTGTCCTTGAAGCATATTGATCCTATTTTTCAAGTAAATGTTTTGTTTGCAAAACTGCATGCTTGTGTCAAATTGATGGGAATCCTATGGTAGGAAGTTTACTAGCTTTGTTTAACCACCCTTGTTACCTGGAATTTATGGTAGAGAGTCGGGAAGGGATTTTTACCCTTTTGCTTCGCTTAATTAACTGGGATGGGAAACCGACTATACCACTCAATTTAATTATGCATGGATGTGATTATAATTAACATGAATTGGATAACATGATATGGTAATGGTTGATCTAAGCAAGCCTGGTATGCGGATGGGTTGGATGTTATGGTGGTTTGCTTGCTTTGGATCTAAGGACTGGTTCATGCGAGAATAAGCCAGGACTACAGTGCCACCACGAGGCCAAGTATGGGTGCGGCGTAGCTAATTAATTAGGGCTTTCCCAGTGCTATTTGGACCATCAACGATGCTCGGGGAAGGGGTAGTCGGATTGGGTTTGTTGATGATTGGCGGGACTACCGTGGGATCCGAATGGCTCAAGAGGGGGCCCTTGGTTGAAGATGTGCTCAGTGGGAGACATCGCCACCGGTGAAACCTCAGTGGGGTCTAAATAGGCTAGTAATCCCTTTGTAAAGGCTATTTTGTGATCTCTTGGCCACACACCGATGGAAGTGTGAGACGGCATAATAGAGGTTCTAGTCATCGAAAGGTGATGAAATCATGAACACGTGGGTACAGAGGTAAAAACTCTGCAGAGTTTAAATAAAACTATCATGATAGCCGTGCTCCCGGTTATGAGCACCTGGACAACTTCCATGATTAGAGGGAACTCGGTATTGGAATGGTATTTGGGATGGTTATGGTTGGTATTATGTTCATGGTGATATTATGGTTATGAATTAATTTCTGGTATTGAATATGGAAATTGGTATATGATGATGGATATGGAATATGGACTGGTATTATGGTATTACTTATGATTATGATGGGTTCGATTCCTATAAATATAATATATTGCTTTTCAAATGTTTTAATGTACTTTTCAGCACTTTGCCATTATTATTGTCGTCATTTGAATAAGCCACATGTCATACTTTCCACACTTGCTGAGTACGACATGTACTCACTCTTGCAATCCTCACCCAACAGTTGCAGGTCAAGATTGGGAGTTTAATGGAGATAATCCAGAGTTCTAGGCCGTGTCTACCGTCATCTTGCCTGTGGTGTTATTGGAGCTGCGCTATACCCTATTGCTTATGCTGCCTAGCTATTTAGTTTGCTTAGTTGCTTAATTAGTTTATTTCCGCTGCATTAGTTGAACTTGTCATTAATATTCATTAGAGTTTGTGATCGAGGATAATATGGTTTGTGTAATAAAATTTGGTTAATTAATTTTGTTCTGCGGTAATTTTCTGTATATCCTTTTGTGGCTGCACTCGTGTATGTGTGATGAACATCCTGGGTACACATATGCGTTAGCTTGGTTCATTTTTCGGAACCGGGCGTCACACCCTAGCAACACCATTGCAAACCTAGAGCTCCTCTAAGCCTTCCTCCTCACTTTCTTGACCCCTAAGAATGATTCTTGGGGATTCTTGGGATTTGGAAGAGGAGTGAAGGCTGGTTCTTCGGTTTGAGCTCTCACTTTGATTCTCTCACTCTTGAGTTGTTGATATGAGTTTGCGGCTATTGTATTTTACTAGACTTGTTAGGTTACTGCGAGAGCCTCAAGTTGTGAGTAGCTAGTAGTATTTCTCAACACCATAGATCATCTCCGGTGAGAGATGAGATCCGCAAGTGCATGGAAGGTACCGTTGTAGCATTTGAACCAAGAGTATTCCTAAGGGTATCGTATTTATCCCAAAGGAAGGCGGTGAAGTAAAGTAAACACTATTCTTATGATAAAGGTATAGGGTACTAAGTATTTATCAGAACAGTGGTAAGATGATAATAGGGGTAGTGTGACACACACCTAAGCAATCTACTCTAAGGGTAAGGTTGTCCTAGTGAGGGTTACACTAAGAGAAGGGGCTACTCCTACTGTGCTCTACTTACTCATATGCATAGCCTAATAGAGTACACATGAATATGCTAATAGAGAATACTAGGTCTTAGTGGTCCAACATATGGGTCACGGGGTTTACCCCAGACAACATCAGGACGATTCCCGCCACGAGTATATGGTGTAGCCAAACGTGGGGGATTACAAAGGACGGAGAGGGTTGTCAACACCTGCCACCTACCCTTACAACCCGTGGGTCTACGAGGCATCCAATGCTACTTAACTATTTAAGCACCATGCTTACATGTTAAATAAATACCTAAGGAGTTAAAATACAAGACCCATCCTAAGGCAATGACTAACATAAACATCGTTTAACCAATGTTGGAACCAACCACTAACATATTCACATTAACATAATCATAATATTACTTCATTAGACTATAGTGGTGGTGTATGATGTTTATGATAACAAGATATGAACATTATGACTAGATCATAATAACACCTACACCTAGCACATGCATGGACTCCACAACCCAACAAGGAATGTTTTGCCCAAGTATATGAATAAGTAAAGACTAATGATATTAATATAAAGCATGATGTCACAAATAAAACAAAAGATACATGAGTGATACCTTTCCCAATTTGGACATAGGACTAGAGGCTTCTCTATATAGCCTAACCTCCACTAAGGAAGTAGGAGAAGTAGTGTATACAAGAGAGAATGCTTGAGTGGTGTGTGTAGTGAAGTGAAGCCTCTCCCCCCTATTTATACAGGGAGTAGAAGTGGTTCTCGCCACCGAAAGCGTGTGAATCAGTCTCCATCGCTATCAGCTCACCGCAGGGAGTCGACACGGAAGTTGACCGCGTTTGGCACCAGGAAGAGGTTGGCCAACCCCCTAGTTGGTCAGCCTAGTTTCGGCACCAATCGCGGTGTACTTCCTCTAGGTAGCTCACAGGTGGGTCCTCTGACCATTACAGGACGCTACGCCGTTGGAGTTCCTCAGATACCCCTGCAGGTGGGTCATTTGATCCATGTGCTACCCCATGTCGGTGTCTGATTGGCTGGGAAGGTATTTTTTATGATTCCTCCCTTGAACTCACTTTAATTCTGTATAAAATTCCTGCATGCATTCTAGATGTGTGTAAGAAATATTTATTCCCTCACATAATTGAGTTATATTGACGGTTTAATTTTGTATATAACAACTGTCAACAGTAGCCTCAAGTATATTGTATTCACCCTTGTGATTTTTTGGAGAAGCCAAGCTAAACTTTGTGGTGACTTGAAGATGTTAGGTTTGCAAGAGATCCGGTCCTTCGTGGACTCCTCTACGGGGTGTAGATTCCTGTGTGGAATCGAACCTCGGTATAAATATTTGTCTCTTGTCCCTTTACATTCAAGTTCATTGCTAGAATTACTTGTTAGGGTTTAATATTGCTTATAACTTGTTCATCTCGTTCATACCATTTATCTTGTGCTCTAACTTTCTTTTAGTACTTCTACTTACTTGATTTGGATGCTAGATTTTTTTACTTACCTTCCGCTTAAAAAATTTGAAGAAAAACTCATAAAAATCCAACTGTTGCACTTTTTACTATACGTTGACTGAACTAGTTCACCCCCTAATCGGACTAGTCTGCCCTCTGCTTTTCACTACGTTTCATTAAGTGTTTTCAGGTTTTATTAGCCTATTCAGCCCTCCCCCCTCTAGGCAACTTTCAAAAAGATGTATAAGTGACAAGAGCATCTCATTGATATAAAGTAACAATATCATCACACCTGCACAAGTATTTCAATAGGCACAAACTTTAACCCTAAGACAATAAGCATAATAAGATAATCACATAATCTTAAACATCCATAAAGTCCAAAATACATGGCTTTTAAAGAAAACTACTGCCATGTTGGTATTCCTTACGAACACAGATAAAATTCGCATGCGCACAGAAATACCTTTGTAGCACTTCCCCTTAAAGAGTATACTCAAGGGTATTGAATCCAAGGAACGTGTGGGTCGACCTCTAGCTAGTTCACCCATGGATATAAAGTTTGTTTGGTAGGCAAGGAACAGAGAGAAATTCCTAAGGATTGGCCTTAATCCAGAGCAATCTATGGTGGTTGTTTTCTTCGAGCACGAGCATACCATTGATATTACGAGTGTGACTCCTCCTACGAGCGTATGGCGTAGCCGAACAGGATTACAAAGGACAGGGCTATCACCACCTACCGCCTACCTCTTCAATCTATGAGTCTACGAGATATCCACTGATGTTTTCTAACCTAATCACCCTGCCTATGTTACAACTCTAATCTTTTCGTATGCAAAGCTAAGACTAGAGACCGTAATTGAATAGAGCATTGAAACCACAAACAACCACTGAAGTAAACTACTTTGAGTTGAAGATCAAAACTTGAATAGGAAAATTCAGGAAATCTTACTCGTTTGAACAGAACTTCTATAAAGGTACAAGTGTTGGAGAGGGACTTGACAACCCCAAGCCTCCTCCTCCTAGCTCTTCTTCACTTTCCTCCTCTTGGCAGCATCTAAGGTAGCACTACAATCTTTGGAGTGGTATTCCAAACTCAACCTTGTGGTATGTGTGTGTGTGTATGTGTGTGTGTGAGGGAGTGAGATTGAGTATTTATACTAGTTTCTAAGGCAGTTCGCACCAGAATTCGTGTGGCAATCAGTTGCTACCGCTATTAGGAAGCCATGAGGAGCCGGGTTTGGCACCAAGACCAGTTTGGGCACACAAGGAGTGCGACCGCACCCCCACATGGGGTCTTCATGGTGTTCTTCCTCTGTGTGACTGACTTGTGGCTCCTTAGTCCATTCCCGCATGAATTGCCATCATATTCCCTCAGAAACCCCTGAGAATGGGTCCATGGATCCTTGGGTTTCCACATGGAAATGCCTGATTGGCTAAAAACCTATTTTCATTGATTGGTGTAGGATCGAAAAGCACGTGAAAAGCTACCAGAGGGGGGTGAATGGTAGATTTAAACTTTTTCTGCGGAAGCAACAAAAATCCCTCGCCAAAAAAATGATATGTTAAAGAAACCGTGTGTTCAACTAATCTAACCATGATCAATTGTGACAAAACCAGTATAGATTGTGGAGAATCAAGTTATGAAGACTTCACAACAAGAATCATGAAAATTTGTCGAGAAAAACTCAAGTTACAATTAAAAGATTGAACGAAGGTCAATCTATTCTACCCGAGAAAAACAGATTCTTCTATGCTGTAAAGAAACTCGTGTAGATCCAAAACCACAAATCCAATGACCGTGAAATTATCACAGATGATAGAAAATCAAGTTGGGAAGACAATCCAAAAATAATCACGTCAATCGGATCTGTAAAACTCGAGTTATGAGAAAAACACCGAAGTAGGGTAGTGCTGTCCAGAAACTCGACGAGAAAAACTTGTCTGAAACAAGTCAGACAAACAAGGCACAAAAGTTCCTGTTAACTGCAAATTTTATTCACTAAAACACAAGAGTAACAGCCCAAAAGTCATCTATCCTGAGCTCTGGCCCCCTTGCTTATATAACCAGCCTGAAGGCCAACTCAACTCAAACTAGAACTCTAATCCTACTATATTCACGAATTGAAACTTTCCATAACTGCTCAAGATATTCCTATTCGCGGATAGAAACAATCTCAAGACACAAAAACACATCCCGTATTCCTAAACAAAATCTACTTTCGTGTAACACACAAAAACTACCATAACCAACTCGATATATACCATACCGAGCCATAACCAACTCAGCTGCAACCGAAGTCATCATCCGATATGATCCGATCTTTCCAACCAGATCTTCCTTCCATAACCCATCTTCAGAACCATGTTGCCACGTCATGCACCGCATGCATACGTGCGAACACCTTCCTTCGACATCCAGTTTCCTTCATATGCATTGCCCTTGATTCGGTCACCCTGCGAGACCTCCTAATCAGCTCAATCACAGTTCCTCCCGAACTTGGTTGTTGGAACCTCATCTCCTCCCTGATACTAGTCCAATGTATCATGTCACCAGCCATGACATGAACTCAAGCAACACCTGGACATGAATAAACAATCAATACTTCTGAGCACAAGTCCTCGACTTGCTCTTGTTAGTTCCGAAACCGCAACACCCTACGTGAGCACCTCACATAAGCATGTTGCAAACCTTAGCAAAAAGATATCAACCATAACGACCAAAACACACCAAAAACTTAGTAAAAAAATACTAAGCAAACTTTCTATATATGTAAAGCAAGTTCGAATCAATTCAAAGTAAAAGCAGAACAATTGCAATCTAGCTCCGAACCTTGCCAAAGCTAACCGGACCTTGAACTGGAGCATACCAAAACTAGTCGGACCTAGCACCAGAGCTCACCAAAGCTAGTCGAACCTAGCGCCGGAGCTAGCAAAAATATGTTGGAGCTTAACAAAGACATGTCAGAGCTAACAAAGACATGCCGGAGCTAAAGACAAAGTTCACTGGAGCTACCCAAAACAAGCTAGACCTATCATCAGACCTTGCAGGAGCTCGGACCTAGAGTCGAACCTTAGGTGTTTTGGTAGAACTCTAAACTTTTATCTTCAAAGCCAATATATTCAGCACACATAGGTCTCACAATTGGTCCATGCAATTCTTGTTATTTTTTGTCATAATTCACCTACTTGCGAATAGACACTAATACTTGTGGAAATGGTTAGTAAAAAACTTCTACCACTATGTTATGTTCTCCTTTTTATGCATTTATGAAGTGAATTGACAATTTAATATAGCAATTAAGGATCATCAATAAACTCCCCAACACTTAGCCCTTTGCTCATCCTCGAGTGACGACAAGAAGAACTACGTGATATAATAGTTTTGCTTCTAGTATGAAGTATACAAAACATTTCAATTTTTACTTGTGCCCAAGAACCTTTGATGTGGCTACCACGTCATTTTGGGTGTTTGAGAGGTGGAACGGTTTGAGTGTTTTCACCTGGACTCTCCCTACTGAAATAATATTGGAAATTGCTGTTCAAAAGTCAAAGAGATATCGCCCTAATCCTCAAAAGATCCTCTCGTCTCTCACAATGTGTTTATTCCTTACCTTGGCACGGATCGCCACTTCTTTTCCTACAACTAAATTTGGCTTTTTGTGCAGCTTGATAGGGAAAAGAGAGAGACTCACTTGCAACTCATATATTAGTAAGTCAAAGACTAGAGAGGGCACTATGCAATGAACTTAATGACTAAGGAATTTTCTTGTGCACATATGGTGGAAATGGAATGTATAAACATGACTCCCATTGTATACTCTCTACTTTTTTATGCAACGATGAAGCATGTCAACTTATTCCTCCCTCTCTTTTTTGGATGATACACTTCTGAGAGTATGTTTTATTTTTCTTCTAGCCACGCCCTCTAGTCCTTTTTCTACATATTTTTAAGAGAGGGTATTTTGCAAAAAAATAAACAGTACCTTTTTGTGGTGTATGGATGGATGGATGCTAATTTTCAACATGAAAATTTAGCAATGGTGGAGTGTACAAGAAATTGTTAAGTCCAAAATTTCATGCTAGTCACCCAATGGGGTGAAGAATTTGACAAAGTTCAATGAAAATGCAAATGGCATAAGCATGTGGTTTTCAATAATATCATTGTATGGCTGTTGTCGGAATCTATATTCTAATGAGGAGGTAGGCAGAAATCCTATTACTCGAAAAAATACAATATCAAAATTAATTTTAAGGACGGAGAATTTCCAGAAGTTCATTAGTTTATCATATCACATCAATCAAATACCTAGATGACATGTTTTTCTAAATTGATTTGTGGCTCGAGAACATGGTGATAAAATTGAAATGAAATGTAGACAAATTCATACTTTTAGCAAAAATATGGTATAGAATTGCCAAATTTTAGTTTCCGATTCAAGTTGATTTGAATAAATTTAAATGAACGTGAAGATATTCAACTCAAATTTCAGGGTTTAATGGAAATTTGGGGATAGGAGAATGTAATTACCAATTGCAGAGAGGCCACTCCTGGTTCAGCCAAACATGGAGTGCGGCCGCACTAGAGAGTCCTCCCCTGGTCCTCAGCTTTGTCGTGTCGACTCGTGCTACGTATTGCAATGTGTTTTCGTATGCAAGCCCTGCATTGCACTTTGGGATGTCGCAAAAAATTCCCCTCCACCATACTTGTTTCCTGGACTCTTATTGGACACAAAATTACTAAAGGAGGAACTTTACCGGTGTTAGCTGCACCGGTAAGTTCACTTTAATGGATTCAAGGGGTGCTTACATTATTGAATTACAAATTAGAAAGAAAATGGAAGGAAAGTTGTAATCACCCAAGGCCTAAAATGATGTATACTTATGGGGCGTTGTAAATGTCCGACATCCCTACGGCCTCGCATACACACCTAAATTTGGTCCTTATGTCGCAGCGAACAGCGGTAATCTTCTCACTAACACTACAGGAATTCCTCAATAGGGCGTCAGCCATATGGGTGTTGGTTGTGTATAGAAACCGACACCCATAAGCTAAAAGTTTTGGTCAACCGGTGCTCTTAGCCGACGAAATATATCGGACGCCTTTAACCAGTAAGTGCGTTGGGGTCGACGCATTTAAGTGTTATGGGTGTCGGTTTCGGGGACCCAACGCCCTTAGGAGTAAATGTGTCGGCCAGCGAAACCGACGCACTTAAATGGAGTAAGAGCGTCAGTTCGGGAAACACCTATGCACTTACTGTGACATGTGGCCAGCGTACCGAGCTCGTCTTTGAGCGTTGGTTCCATAGAAACCGACGCTTTTACTCCATTTAAGTGTGTCGGTTAGAGGGAGACCGACGCATTTACTTCGCCGCGTGTGCAGCGTACTGAGGGCGACTATGAGCGTCGGTTTAGCCCAAACTGACATACATATCATATTTTTTTAAAACGGCCTATTTTCTCTCCCTCCCTGGCTGGTGAGCCTCCATTTTACAAAGCCATCACAGCGGTTTTATACAGCCACAGGGGTAATATACATTCACAAATTCAAACACAGCAACATAGACAAGTTTTCAAATGTTTCAAACACAGGCACAACAGTACGAAATTCAAATGTCATTGTGGGAGCCTTCACTCGCACGTCCTGCACTCCCATCTCATCCACTCGCACCTCAGTCGTTGATGTTAAGGAAAACATTGCAACCTTCGGGTGTTCCATGACGGGATCCCTGCGATAAACAAATAAAAGAGAAACTTAATAACATAACATGTTGACTTCGACTAACTTAATAACATAACTTAATAAAAGAGAAACATGTTGGCTTCGACTAAAACTTATCAAAGCTCTCTCATTTTCTCTCACTCTCCCTATCTCTCCCTCGCCCTCACTCGCTCTCCCACTCTCTCTCTAGCTCTTCACATCTCCCTCTCTCTCTTCCTCTCTAGCTCCCTCTCTATCTATCTCTTCTTTTCTCTCTCTCTATCTCTCCCTCTCTATGTCTTCCTCCCCCTCTCTATCTATCTCTTCTTTTCTCTCTCTCTATCTCTCCCTCTCTCTCTCTATGTCTTCCTCTCCTTCTCTATCTATCTCTTCCTCTCTCACTCTCTCACTTGTTCCCTCTTTCACTTCATCTCTCTGCTCAGTATTTCCCTTCCCTTTTTAATATTGTGCTAATTAATATGTGTTGTTATAATAAAAGTATTGTAACAAGTATACAAGTCATGCATACCACTGCGTCTCCAACATGTGATGCGTGAGTCTGCAGCGGAGGGAAAGGCATCGATAGGAAAACTGCATCAAGTTGTGAGATCCTAATTAGAATCATTTTGAAATCGAATAAATTAATCAAATACGAAAATTACAATTTACATGGATAATTTTGCTGCAATCCAGAAGCCAACAGCGACATGGATCCTTAAGGTTGTGGAACACACGGTTGACCACTCTCGGAACCCTGCAACACAAATGTTTACGATATTGCATTATATAACCCGTGTTAATAAGATAAGTAGTTTTACCTGTGAGGAGGAGCTAATGTATTGTGTTGGTCGCATTGGACGAGGCATCATGTCGATGTAAGATTGTTATGGTGGACCAAACTAAGAACTGGAGTTACCTTGACCTATGAACTACATCAAGTAAATTAGTTGTGACGTCTTGAGTAGAAACATTTTTAAATCGAATAAAATTTTAAAATGAGAAAATTACATGTTACATGAGACATATACAAATAATGCATATGTTGTTGCAGCATCTGTCTGTTGCTTTTGTTGTTGCAGCTGCATCTGCATGTCCTCCTTGATGCGTCTCAATCCTTCTTGTAATTCATCAGCCTCTGAAGTAGATTGAAATCGACACCACTAACATTGGACGGTCGTCATCTAGCATAAGCCTCACGATCTACATACCCGTCACAAACCCAAGTCTACAAAAAATACAACTGTGATGAATTGAAATTCATTAACATAGAAATCATCATTATCTTTACACATACCTCCCATGCGGTAGACCTCCGCCGACATCGTACACCGCACCCACATCCGACGGCTCTCTCAGATAGTGTGAATCAGGTCCATGGTTCTTCTTAAAACACTCAATATACTTTTGCTGTTATTTAGTTGATGAATTAATGTAATACAAGATCAATTGAGTTGATGGATAAATGCAACAAACAATCAACATACGCACCAATTTCTGTGTTGATGCCTCGTCACACAACACCTTCAGATGATTTGAGTCTGGACCTTTGTGCCTCCTAAGATAAACCTCAAAAAACGTAGGAGGCATACCAGTTTCAGCTGTCTGCAATACCAAAATTCAACAATTTAATCAATATAATTAATTGAACCAATCTAAATATGAATGTAAGAATTCATACCATCCTTTGTTCCATACGCACTTAACTATCTGGGCCGAAGAAGTGCTTTCCTGGCTTGCTCTTTTTGTTTTTTCGATGGCTATCAGAAATATTTCCGAACTCAACTGAGCCCCAATACCTGCATAAACACTCCCAAGCCTCCATATTCGCACAAATCCAGTCCACATTGCTCTGCAAGTACTCCTCCCTAGTTAGGTGAATTTTGGCTGATTCCTTGTTTGTCATGGCCTGGAACATCACCGTCTTGTAGTATATGGTCGCAGTTTTGATCTATGCCTTAGAGAAGGAGTCTTTGACACGTCTTCTTGCTGCATTATGAAAAAATGAACAAGCATATGCTTGACTCACACCCTCCGCCAAATGAAACATATCCTGCATACAAGTTACAATTAATGTCAACCAAAATAAGATGCAATGTAATTGAAACAATCAAAACAAACATACCTAGAAGATCTCCAAAACTCTATCCTGACATGTACCCGAGTTGCCATACTCTTGAAGCGCATAGTGATCCCAATTATGCGTTGCAATCCTTTGACCATCCACTAAAACCATCCCGAGATAGCAAAACCAGACGGTATTTTCCAACTCGGTGTTAACAACTCGTCGATTGAAAAGGTATAATGAAATTATTAATTAATCAAAAAATATTACCTAAAGGGACATTGATCGGGGCATCCTAACTCTTCTAGCTCTGCCCTTCTTGCAATCTGGCTTCTCGCTCGAGGTCCTCAGCCTCTTCATCATCGTCCTCATCATCCCCCTCATTACCACCATCAGAAGAGGTCCATCGCCCAATAGTATATGAACCTCCTCCTGAGCCTCCTCCTAAGCCTCGTCCGGAGCCTCATCCTGAGCCACCTTCCTACTCCAACGTCTGCCTGACAGTCTCTGGTTCCTCGCCGTACAACTCCTGGTACGTCGGGCAAAGATCTGCCACTAGTCAAATATTTCAAAATATAGTAACACCTCCCCCATGTTGAAAAATATGTAAAGCATGGTGTAGTTCCTCTCTTGCGCCAAAATATAATGAGAATTAGCAGCCCCAACACCTTTACCCTTCCATTGAAAAATCTTAAGCTCACTCGTAGATTGCTCTTCTACATTATGATATCGTGTGATAGATGCATTCACGTTATTGGCACATGAAAAATATTTGCTAGAGAAGTTAGTAATCTCTTTATCTTCAAATGCTTCTGCAATACAGCCCTCAACTCTTGCCTTGTTGCGCATTGTAGCTCTAAGTTTCTTCAATTCTCTTTCTTAGCTATACATCCACCTGAATTGTGCAGGACCTACTACCAATGCTTCATAAGGTAAATGCACCAGCAAATGTTGCATAACATTCATAAATCTAGGCGGGAACACTTTTTCCATCTTACATACAAGCACAACAATTTCTTCTCCCACCACCGCATCATACTTTTCGACACTTCCTTAGCACAAATATGTCTATAAAAGTAGCTATGTTCAGCAAACATCTTCCACAAATAAAGTTTGAAGTAGCCACGGAACATTACCGGTGTAAGTCTCCCCATCATAATGTGGTAATCATGGCTCTTCAACCCATTCAATTTACCGATGTTGAGATTATCACATCGTTTTATGTTTGTTGCATAGCGGTTTGGAAACTTCAGTGTTTTCAACCAACTAAGTATTTGCTTTCTTTCTTCTAGTCTAACACAGTAAGGAGCTCGTGGCCTACTTTCATTTCCTCCAATAGCATGTGAAGCATGTCAATTCGAAACGGGTAATCAAATTCTATAGGTTACGTTGCTCATTTTCATTTTTCAATCATTTACGAGAGAGGAAAGAAGAAGAAAGAGGAGGAAAGTTGGTCAGAGTTGAAAGTTCTAAGTCTGGGTCCATCGTCCACGCGCGGTTAATTGGTCGTCCTCATTGCCGCCGTACGCATCTGTGCTCGTCTTCACGCATACTTCACAAATAGAATCATCTTTCACTACAGTCCTCTAAAGCTACCAAAATTATAAAGATGTTTACTATATTAGAAACATATAATTAGTCATCATATCAAAAATGCCAAAAAGGAGCAATCACATGCATGATACGAACTTTTAATTCATTTAGATGAAAAACTGTACAGTCCTTTTCAATTCGTATCTAAAAGAGGTAATCACATGATATGAACTTAAACATTCAACTAACATTTATTGTCTTAAAATTAAATTTATATGTCATAATAGATATGAATCACATGATATGAATCACATTCAACTCTAATTACATGATATGTATTTGCATAATGATAAAGCATACTTTCATGAGTTAGAAACCACTCACAGATTACACATATTAATTTGCAATACACCTACAAATTAACAAACATTTTACCTTTGACTTGAACCGGATGAAGGGCGCTGAGAGGGGTGTTGCGCAGACCGAGACATCGGACTGGAGCGCCTACGGGGGTGGGGGGCATCGGCGGGGGGACGGGGGTGCTGAGGGGAGGCGGACGGGGGCACTAAGGGGGGCCAGACGAGGGGCGCTGGAGGGGGCAGGACTGGGGCGCCGAGGGGGGCGGACGGGGGCGCCCAGAGGGCCAGACGTGGGCGCCCAGGGGGCTGGACGGGGGTATCGAGAGGGCTAGATGGGGGCACCGGGGGCGTGGATGGGACGTCGAGGGGGGCGGACGGGGGCGCCGAGGGGGGCCAGATAGGGGGCGCCAGAGGGGGGCCAGACAGGGGCGCTGAGGGGGCTGGACATGGGCACTGGAGGAGATGTCGACAGGAGGTAGATGGGCGTGCCGACCGGACGGACGACGGCGGAAGTCTGGCGGCGCGTGGCTAGCAGCGGGCGGGCGATTAGCGGGCGGGCGAAGTATAGAGAAGGGCGGTCGCATGAAGAAGTGTCGAAGGTTAGTTTTTTGAGTGAGGCCCGCTTAAGAGCGTCGATTGGGGTAGGGACGATGCTCTTAGAGTCTGAGCCGACCGGGACCGCATTAGAAGCGTCGATTGAACCGATGCCCGATGCATTTAATAAAAGCGTCGGTTTAACTGACACATTTAATATGTGTGTCGGTTCCTTAAATAAAACCGACAAATTTAAGTTATGGGTATCGGTTTCATTAAACCAACAATCTTAGTCCCTTTATATGCGTTGGGGCCTACGACTCTAAATAAGCCGACACCTTATTCACCGTTTCTTGTAGTGTAAGGGCATCTAGATCATCCTTAAGCTCAACCCTCTTGATCTGTCCTTCTGCCATAAGATGTGATAGCCTCTTGTTCTCTAGGCAAAGTTCAACTAACTGCTTGGCTACCTACATCTTGTCGGACTTCTTCGAAGATTTCTTGTCGTTGCTTTGAAATTGGCCTAGGGGACTCTTGATAGTAGGCGCCGAGATGTGTCATTTCACCATGGGGGACATGAGCATGTCGACTCCTGCAGGACTGCCTTGTGCACACGTCAAAACAACCCCTTGGCGTATCCTGTGGGCGTTTTAACCCCGTGGATGATGAAGCACTTATTAGGGGGCGCCGGTGAGGTACGTGTGGGGGACTGCAGTGGTTGCTACCACGTCACCGTTCTTCATCAACAATGTCATCATGTACGTCTCATTGAGCTTCAATATGGGAGCGACATCGTCTTTTCCATGGAAAAGACATGCTCGGATGGGTTTGTGGGCATCCACTATAGGTTGCCGCATACGCATTTGTGATTTCATCAGGGCCCTCCTAGGAGAAAGGGAATTTGCAGCCTCGTGAGGTGCAGGATTGCGCCCATCAAGCATGCCTTGAGGTGGGAGCACGACGAGAGGCTCCATATATAGCGCCATAACTGCCTCCATAGCAAGCGATGTCCCTTCATTAGCAGGCGTAGGCTCCCCACTAAGGTTGAACATCGAGCTTGAGGAAGCGTGGGGATGATGCCTTTGCCGACCATGGATAGTACATGGATTTGGAGGTGGAAGAAGAGAGTTGCTTCTTTCTCTGTACAGCACTGTGCACCTCTTTATGGCTTTTGGAGTTTTTTATTATCATTGAAACGGCATTCGGTGTGGTAGCATCGAATGATTTGTTGGGATAGGTCGGGAAATCGTATTCGAGATAATAGAACACAGATGAGGCGACTCGGGGTGTGACCGAACAGGGAGTGCGGCCGATGTGAGGACTAGGGTCTCGACATTTTAGGAATAATATTGGGTGGTGTCGTACGATGCGACACCTAATAGCACAACACATAAAAACATCTCAAAAAAATACATGTCTTTATTTCATATTGTTGTCCTATCTACAAACTAATGCACATCAATTACAGCGAAAGTCTTCACAGCTCACGCCCTCAAGCCTAAATTATGCAAAAGAAAAGCCATCCTGCACGCGGATGCTACCCACTATTGTGTTCATGCACTCAATAAGAACATTATTTCTTCTTTATGTTTAGAAGAAGAATGGAATGATTTCATAATAAAGAACCAAATGTTGTTCTATTTTTATGAATGAGATGTACGATGGGCATTGCCTCGTTGTGAATGGGATTTATGTTCTTGATCTGGAGAGTTCAGAAATCAATAGTGTGAATGCTAAGAGAATGCACGCTAATGACTCAAATCCTATATACGTATGACATTATCGTTTAGGCCATGTAGGCCAGAAACGCATAGAGAAACTCTATAAAGATGGTTGCTGACGGCTGTTATATCTCAATTTCAACAGTCAATATAACTCAATTATGTAAAGGAAATAACATTTTGTGCACACACCACCTTCTACTTAGTCAATTTCCACTTGTCCTTGGAAGAATTGTGCATGCAGGCATTTTATGCGGGAAATGAGGTAAAACAGGGGGAGCAATCCTATAAAATATCATCCCAGCCAATTGAGCGCCGACATGTGGCATCACATGAATCAAATGGCCCACAAACAGAAGTATCTGAGCCATCCAACGGTGTATCACCCGTATCAATCAATGGGACCCACATGTAAGTGACATGGATAAAGCACAACCCCAAAGGTCCAAGGAATAGGTCGGTCGAACCACCTGTTTGGCCGACTAGTTCCTGGCGTCAAATGCGATCAACTTCCATGTGGCGACTCCCTATAGTGCCATGATCATGATGAAGACTGATTCGCGCGCTTTTGGTACCGAGAACCGACCCTTCACTACAGGAAACATGCAAACAAATGTTGGCCTTATCGCCATCAGTAAGCTACAGTAACCAATGAGTTTAGGGTAAGATCGCCGCCTACCGATGGCCATAACCGTCGACTGTCGTTTGACGTTCTTAAGGACTTATAGTCATCGGTGCTGACGAGTTTAGGCTCTTAAAGCCGTCGGCCTAGCAAAATCGACGTCTTTAGTTTGAAAAACAATTACGACCATCGGCCTGGCGACACCGACAATCATAACGCCATAAAGGCGTCGGCTGGCGGGCCCCAATGTCTTCATTGAGCTTGAAATTGTTGGTCCCTCTAGCGCATCGATGGCCATAATGTGGACATGTGTGCGCCTGGGGGGCAATAAAGCCGTCGATTTGGGTGCAAAACCGGCGGCCATATGGTAGTTATTGCCGTCGGCTTGGCCCACACTGACGGCCTTACTGGCTTTTTTTTAAAACCACGACTGCTTTTGCTGCCTCCCCGGGTGGGGAGCCTCCCTGTATTGCCGCCATACAGGCCAAAAGTTCAACATTCAACATATTGCATACAAGCCATTCAACACAAGTTTAACATTTAACACAATTTCAACACAACAGCAAATAAAACAACAATGCAAACACATTGCATATGAGCCATAGTCATAAGCAAAACACGATAAAACAATGAGTTCACATAGCCATACAACAACTAACATCGATATAACAACGAGTTCACATCCAAATTACTCCAAATGATCATTTTGAAGATTAATTCGCTTCCATGTCATTGTTCGAAACTCCACCACTTGCACCTCCGGCGTTCAAATTGAGGAAATCATCGCAACCATGAGGCATTACATGACTGAAACCCTACGAGAAACAAATAAAAGTTAACTTTGAATTAATATTTACAATTCATATGTCTCAATCTTTCTAATATTCACAAATGCCCAACTCACATGTGTAATTGACTTAAAGGTATTACCAACTATGTAATTGAATAAGTCGCTAAGTACTGTTCAAATTAAGCTACGCTTTCATGAGAGCTAATGATTTAGTAATCATACCGCTGCAGCGCCCGGAGGTGTGGATGGTTGACTATGCCCCGAAGCGAAGGGCAATGATGGGAGAACACCTGGATAAGGCCGCAATCCAGGGGCCAACATTGACATGAATCTCTGATGTGGAGGATAGGTTTGACCACTCTAGGAACCCTGAGACAAATATGATTAGTATTTCGTACTATAAGTCAAGTTAATAAGAAATGCGATTATACCTGTGAAGAAGATCCAACATGTTGTCCGAGCTACATCGGACGAGGCATACCGAACCGCGATCCAAATCCACCTTGAGGGAAGAACTGCATGAAGTAAAAATATTCGGTTACTAACTTTAACACAAATATGGTAATAAGTATACCAACTTAAGTAAAATGGTAGTTTACCTGCGACATCATCTCGAACTAAGGCTATTGTGGCATATTGAACTGAGTTAGAGTGTTGCCTTGACCCACGAACTACACGAAGGAAATTGTTAAGATTACAAGTAGAAACAGTTTGGAAATGAATGAACTATTCAATTGTTAAGATTACAAGTTACCTGCGCCATATACAAATATTGCATCTACTGCATCTATATTGCTGTTGTTGCTGTTCTACTTTCTCCTCGTACTATCTTAATTTTTCTTTCAATTCCTCATCTGCAATGTGGGATCGACTCGAACTGCAAGTAGAAGACCGTCATCCAACATAAGCGTCATGCTCCACATAATCATCGCCTAATCCATGTCTACAAAAAGCACAAATGTGATGAATCGACAGTAATTAACCTTTAAACAATCATTATCTTTACACGTACCTCCCATGCAGTATGCCTCCGTCGGCTTCGTACGCCGCACCCACATCCAACGGTGCTCTTATATAATCTACGTCATCTCCATGCTTTTTCATGAGACACTCAACATATTTTGTCTGCAAGAATAAATTAAGTTCACGAGTGGATGCCATAAAAGATAAATTTGTGTTGATGCCTCATCACACAACTGCTTCGGGCATGCCGGATCTGTGTCTCTGTGCCCCCTGAGGTAAACCTCGATAAAAGAAGGAGCAACACTGGTTTCAGCTTCCTTCAACATCAAAATACAACATCAGTTCAATCCAATTGTTTGAAGCAATTTACATGTGATTGTAATAGTTCATAACATTCGTTGTGCCATCCGCACATGTCCATCTGCCCCATAACGTTGTAGTTCAGGCTTGCTCTTTTGGTTTCTTCGATTTCGCTTCAAAAAATTTTTGAACTCCTTCGAAGCTTAGTATTCGCATAGCCATTCCCAAGCTGCCATATCCACACATATCCAATCCACACTACTCTCCATGTACTCATGCTTCTGCAGATAAATTGTAGTTGCTCGCTTGTTTGTCATGGGCTAACGCAATCTGGTCTTGTAATACACGGTCACAGCCTTGATTCGTGCATCAAAGAAGAAGTCATTCATGAGCTTTCTCGTTGACATCTCAAAAACAGACCTTGCATATGTTGGAACAACACCTTCCTCCAATTTAAATATACTCTGCATAAAACCAACAATTAGTATCGATCGAAGTAAGATGCAACATATTTTAAACAATGAAAACTAACTTACCCAAAAAGTCTCCCTAACTTTGTCCTGACAAGTATCCACAGTGCCATATGGTTTCAAGGCATAGTGATCCCAATTATGTGCGGCAATTAGTTGACCGCCCGCAAGAACCATCCCCTAAAAGCAAAACCGGATGGCATTTCCCAACTCTGTGTTAACACAGCATCGATGCCCCTGCCATCCCAACCAATCTCGATCCAGCACCTAGTACCCTTTAGCCTTATAACTGGCCGCGTATCGGGAGTTTTACTTAGAGTACATAAAAGGTGCCTTCACAGAATGTGATGAGAAAGTGAGTCCCGATCTTCCGAAAGGTAATGGATAAGTCGATTGATGTGGATATCTCGACGTTGATGATCCGAGGCTCTCAAGTAGAACACGAACAACCCCTACAATCACTACACCATCGCTCCGTTGGTTATCAACCACTCTTCACACGATTGACATTGCCAAGAAGGCTAATCGCTGCAAGTGCAACCGAGAACACAAGCAAGAACGTAGAAGACACGATCTGAAATCGCAAAGTTGGGGTTTCACAAACTGTAGAACGGCAATATTATTAATCTAAGCAAAACCCAGTTGTTTGTGGCGGATACTATGGAGTATACATAGGTGGGAGGACGTCCAAGGGGGTGTTGGGGTCATAACCTAACCCCAAGACACGAAAATAAGAGATGTAGACTTGATACAAGGCCCAATGGCCCAATATGGTGGTGCAGCACCCTGACAGATTCTGAACTCGATTTTGTTTCGAATATTCCTGTCCACTCCGTAGGAGTTTTGACATGGGACCAGCGGCATTGGAAATCTTATCCTCTCCCCTTTCCTTTCATATGTAGAACGTCCAAAACGGAGATCATATGTGTCCTGGGCGTCCGTTTTAGTGCGAACTACTCCAGGACTCCGAGTTGGACACGATTTTGAGTTTGGCTCGATTTCCATCTTCTTTGATCGAATTATTGTGGGGACCGGAGTCCACACATCCGAGGATCTCATTGGGTGGTGCTGTGCGATGCGGTACCTAACAGCACACACGAAAAGGATACCAAAACATATAAAGTTTTCATTTCATAATAAGAAGAGTTTACAAAAGAGTGTACAACAAGGGTACACACGCAGCGGAAAATACATACTCAAAATCTCACCTAACTAAGTAGGAGAGAAGACGTCCATGCCCTAGGACGATTCTCACTAGCAACACGAAGAACATACAGCAGCGGCGTGGCTCACATGAGATTTATCTCGACACCTCGAGTCTCATGTACAACCTGAACAGCAGAAATAAAACTAATACCTGCAAAAATCGTTAAAGCGCAAACGTGAGCATAAGGCTCAGCAAGACTTAACCGTCTCACTAGACATATGCAAGGGGACACTAAACATAGGTAAGGAATAGCATAAATGGACTCGCCTACAAGTGGATCCTTATAATCAACTTTTAAGTAGCAAATGACATTCTCCGAGCACGGCACATCATGGGCTCCACAATCAAACAAGAAACGCTTTACCGATGATATGACATGCCCAAAGCACATAATGCTATTACAGCTAAAGTATGGGGAAACTGTAAACTTTTAATTATACTATCTCTAAATCATACAAGGTTGCAAAGTAATTATAATTCAATACAATATGATTTTCTGGCTTCTTTAGTATTTACTACGTCACGACTGCGACAGACAAGTGGTACTCTATTACTGCGAGGGACGGTGATTGCAATCAGGACACACCCGGACAACACGACACATACGTCGTTCGGAAGTGTCAGCGAGCACACCCGTACCTACATAACACTTCAGTACTAGGCGTATATGGCAACCTTTCGCAAGACACTCAAATGCCGAACCGGTCGATCCGTCACGGGCAGGAGGTCCCTGCGTGGGGCGTACTCTGACGTGCCCACCAGCGGATTTACACCTTGCTACCCTCAACCCACACCTATAAAACGGAACGGTATGCCTCGACACCCAAGTTACCAAGCTACGTCAGTTTATTGGATTCCATATGTCCATTATGTTGCCGGTACAATTCAAGTTTGTCCGAAGGGGCCGCATACGGACGGGCCTTAATCGACACAGGCAGGGCTATGCGACCGAGACTCAATTCTCGCCGCTTCCTATCCATTCCCTGCCCGGTCTCAATTTCATTATATTAAGCCATTTTCTATTCAACCAATCCTGTGAGATACATCTCTCGCGAGTAGATTCCAACTACTCGACTTCTACCGGTTTTCCTATGCATTAGCAAAGCAGTTACTACAGGTCAAACTGTAACTCGTGCCAAATAAACCCTGGGATTTATGGTCATGCATGTGGAGTATCATTCACCCTAAACGTAATGCACAATTCATATACTACTCATCATAGTGATAAAGCAAAAGTTTATAAACGACTTAAATGCAAACCGGGGCTTGCCTTAGTTTGCGACTGAACAAATGTCAATTGTTAGGGCTTGATCTTCCTCCGGAGGACCTGCCATGGAACCTCAGTGGAAACACCTTGGCCTTCTCCTCCAAGTGAAGCTTCTTGTCGATCACCTATCAGCACGTTCCTATCGACATGATATGCATATAAGTAATTAAGTAATTAAGTAATTTAAGAAAAGACTCCACGGGGTTGTGTAAACTCTAAGAATGAGGAGTTCAACTAGGAAGGACAGATATGCCTTTGTTGTGTGAATGAACAAAGGATGAAGTCAAGTGGTCATAGTAGTATCGAGATGTGAATTGAAAGGTGCATTGTAAGCACACATTGCAACTTGGCACTCAACACTCGACGCTATGCCACTCAAGGACGATACAGCTGAATGGTGTGAAAGTGTTGGACTGGTAGGGTAAGGATGACCTAAGAGTCAAGCTGGCATAGTAGTGTCGAGATAAGCACTGAAAGGTGCAATGTAATGACACATCGCAATTTAGCACTCGACACTTGGAGCTATGCCGCACAAAGAGTTATAAGGTAGAATGGTGAAGAAGTATTACTGGACTGTGTGATGTAAGGAAGACTAAGCGATCAAGATGGAGCATTGAAAGCTTAAGGCGTGAGTGAACTGTGCAACAAGAGTTTGTGACTTAGAAGTCGACCAATGAAGTTACACAAACTCATTAAGGAGTAAACCTAATTACGGGACAAGTGTGGTCGCAGGGTTCTGATAAGGATGAACCAGGATGAAACCATAGTGACACTTGGGAGTGAAGTGAGGTTAACATTCTTTGAACTTAAAACGTCATAACGAGCCTTGTCAACCTGACGTGAGTACTGAGACAACGTTCAAATGACCTTTAGGTAAAGTAGTTTCTACGGCAAGCTTCTCGAGCATCGTTCAAGTGCTTACGTGACACTATTGCAGTGTCCTTTGCAAGATTGTCCAGATGAGCTCGGTGAACTCCTAGAACTCGAACATGATGCGAGACCTTGTCATGACGATCATGCTTTGCCATCACGAGAAGATCGGATTAGCGAGGTCCACATCGACCTGGACTCGTCAAAGGGGTGAGCGGAATCTCGAACACCACTTCATGAGTCGAAGAGTTAGGGACTCGACTTAGTTGTCGACAAAAGACTCGACGAACCTACCGTCGATGAAGAGGTACACCTAGGTAAGCAATTCTGCGAGCGGAAAGGAAACGTCCTCGACACGACTAAGAAATTCTTATCCAAGGTTCCACTTGGACTAGTTCTCCTCGTCGGTCGCAACGTTCTCGCAGTATTCTACCCTAGGTCATCGGTGGTCACCAATACACTCGGTTTGACCTAGAAGGCATTTCATCTAGCATCTAGGCTACACCTAGGACTCGACGAGTCTCGCCTTGACCAAACCCTAATATGGCTAAACGACCAACGACTGATGTGTCGTGGTCGTGTTCCAGTACCACGTATATCACACGTATCCTTCACCTCGATGTCAGGACACGATAACGGCTCGGAGCGTCACGACGACGTCATATGGTCAACGACGTCGACGCGGCTCATGGTGGAGCATCACGAGCACACACGGACAAGTTAACGCGATCCAAAGGACAAAGAAGGTCAACTTGGGGACTCCTATAGGAATGATATCAATGCGGAAACTGGATGTACGACTTGACGACACATGAGTAACCTTAGCGATCACGACGAACGGACGTCGGTGACATCAAGCAAGGTATTTCAGGGTAAGGCTCACCTTGTAGGCATTTCGCCGAACATCTTGGGTGTGTACTTGATTCGGTTACTTCATCAACATCCCAAGAGTACCTTGGCCCATGTCCTTGTCGATTGCCACCCCAGAATAGACCTGCACCCATAGACCAGCATTGAACGGCAACACACTTAGTTTTGCCTTGTAACCATTTCATCGAACACCTTGGCTGCAGTCACTGATCCAAAGAATCTTGCAAAATCAGAGCCAACCTTGGACCAGTTGTCGATGCCGATGTGTCAACGACGTGTTCCTGCATATCCTCCATCACACCCATCACTCGCCTTGATTCCAAGACATAGCCACGGCGCGAAACATCGCGATGACGCCATGAAGACGATCGCATCGGAACTGCACAAGTCAAATCAACATGAACACGCGCACGAGCTTGCTGGTGGCGCAGAGGTGGTGAGGCATGGTGTCTCAGTGGGTGAGGCAGCAATGGTGCGAACATGGGAGCGCACGGCCGACGTGGGCGTGGCGACGCACAATGGTGGCGTTGGCATTGGCGTCGGCAAGTGAACGGCCGTGGAGCACAGCGCTGCAGCGGTGGAGCGCCGCGACAAGGAGGTTGCGAGACGGCGCACAGGCACTGGGCGGCGGTGCTGCTCGGGGCGCCGTGGACAGGAGGTAGGAGGGCCGACGACAGAGCAGCTCGGTCACGGCGCGGTGAACCGCTGGAGCAGGGAGCTGGGCGGCTGTGCTCGGTGGTCGCACGGGCGCTGGGGCGCGGGCGCGAGCAGGGCGCTCGGCCTGGAGCAGGCGCGGCGCTGGCGGCGGGAGCCGGTGGCCGGGGGACGAGGCGGCGGTGAGCGCGCCGTCGGGAGCGTCGTGGGCGACGAGGAGGCGGCCGGCGTGGGGCGCGGACGCGGAGCGACGCCACGGTGGCCAGGAGATGGAGCGCCGGCGTGAGCGGTGCTTGGGGGCGGCTCGGCAGGGAGGAGCTGGGGCGCGGCGCTGCTGGGACCAGAGACAGTGCGGCGACGGGGCGGCTCGACCCGGCGGCGAAGCGGCGCCAGGGAGGAGACGAGGAGGCGCGATCGAGCAGGGGAAAGCCGGCGGCCGACGGAAGGAGCAGGCGGCCGTCGCCGTGGCTGGGCGCTAGCAGGCCGAGGCGGCCGGCGGCGTGTGGGGCGGGCGAGCGGCATACGGCGGCGCGGCCTGGGAGAGGAAGCGGAGCGGGAGGTGACGAGCGCGAAGATGAGGACCGAGAGGGTCGGCTCAGCGCGGTGATAAGGACCGGGAACGTCGCGGTGGCCATCGCGGTGGCACATGCACGCGGTCGTGTGGAGGCAGGGGAGGAGAGAGGAAGCCGGTGCCGACCTGCCAGGTGGGGGCCACCTGTGGGACCCACCTCCCTAACCCCTCTTTCCAAAATTCAAATAGGGCTCGCAAGCATGCTTCAAAAATAGTCAAATTTGGCCAAGTGACTAAATAAAATGTGGAGAATTTTATGGTGCAATCAGATTTCAAAACTGAGCAAGCTGAATTTGAACTCAGATTTGAATTTGAATTCAAGTGGTGATACTTGACTCAAGGAAATAAATAGTAGATTAGGTTCAAAAATCCTGAAACTTTGAAGTTAACCTTTTTGAACCATAAGGGACCTCAGGAAAAATTTGGAGTTGATTTGGACAAGGTTGAGCACAGAGTTTAAATTTGAAGTCGACGTTGATTAAACTCTCAGTACGTGTCCAATAAATGGGAAATGGGCTTCAAAAATTTTGAAACTTTACCGAGAGTCTAATTGGAATATTAGAAGGTTATAGAAAAATTTACGGCCTGAGATTTGAATATTTTTGGATGTCCCATTTTTGGGTTGGAATAATTCCTTTTTCTTTCTCTCTATTTTGTTTTCTTTTCTCCTTTAATTTTTCATTGAAAATGTGAATACTTGGAAATTAAGGATTCTACACCTTAAGTTCCGAAATACAATAGCAAGCATGTGCTATATGTAAAATTTTAACGAACTCCTATTTCTAGTGAACATGGGTTAACTCATATGATTCATGTGAGTTTGGATTTCCATGTCTATTTTCAAAATTTTTAAGTTCGCATTTTTGCATTCTTGTTCTTCCGAAAAGCGGGCTTTTACAATTATCTGGTTCTCCACTTCCCTAATACTTCCTCCAAGTACTCTTTGAACCTATCTATGGATCCTAATCATAATTAAATCATTAAGTAGCAATCTATGCTCAAAAACATATAAGGAAACATATAAGAACGAGCTCACCTCTGAAATTAATTGTTGTGTATGAACTCTATTGATTGCATCTTGTACGTTCAACGGAGTGTTGTTTGTATCCATAGAAGTGATCTCCTCCTCATCCTCCCCTTCTTGAATTGGAGTCGTCCTCGACTCAAGTTCATCTTCTCTCATGTGTTGGTCCAAATGTGCAACGCCATCAAATCTTTTTGTATGCATGAATGGAGGAGGCCAAGGTGGTGGACGACATAGTACGCCATCTTGATCTTGTCCATCAAATAAGAGTGCACATTCACTTGAGCCAGGATCCCAAACAAATAAACATTGTGTCATGTTTGTAGGTGCAATGATAACGTGCATGATCCCATCAGTCTCCCCTTCTTTATGACAAGTCGTCCTCGGCTTGCTCGTATGTCCATGAAAGAGGCTTTTGGGGATAGTATGATCGCTGCCCATATTGCACAACCGCAGCGAACAATGCTTTTCTTTTATTTGTTGTCTCCACTGCAAGGAAAAAATACTAGAAAAATTTGACAAGGCATTATTAGCATTAGTGCATTTATTTACTTTACCATGTTGTTGTAGCACAAAAGGAGCTTGCACACTGGAACATATGTAAACTTTATGCACCATAAATTCACCACTATCTTCATAGTTGCCTATAGCATGAAAAATATTTCATCTTAACAAAGGCAATTCAGATTGGGAAAATATTCTCCTCTCTACAATATCTAGATCAAAAAGAGTGTCAAATTCAATATATCCCAAGGTATTTAGAGAAGACAAAAATTTCAGTTCATCATTTTCACAAGTAATTGGAATCAAATTCTTAATTTCGGCACAAGTAGGTAATAAAGTATCAAATTCATTGACTTTTTCTAGCATCGGTACAATATCATTATCAGCATACAACTCATTTTTACCGTAAGAATCAGTAGGAAAATCAACTAGGTATAATGGTTTTTTCAGAAAAGGCTCCTCGAGTTGTTGTTGTCCAATAGAATTATTGAGAGAAAAATTTGAGACATTCAAAAACTTCTCAACATCTATAAGTGTAGTATCAGGTGCATTACCTTCATTCTCATTTTTAGCAGTAATTGTTGGTGAAATATGAATGGATAAATCTGAAAATTCACAAAAATTGTGTATCACCTCATTTTCTTTTGCACCAGCTGCATTCCTTTCTACATTGTCCTGCAAAAGATTAGCCACAGGAGGACGTACAACAAGGACCTGCTCCCCAAATTGCTGAATTTCTTCTTTGCACATAGATACATTAGCAAAAGTTTCTCGCATATGAATTTTCGTTTCTTTCCATGTTCGAGGTTTTTCTAATTCATTTAAATTGTTCCACCAAGTTAATGCACAATCTACTAATGCACTTGCAACGTTTCTAATCTTTCTCCTCTCACACATATGACATTGTCCAAAAACTTTATCCAACTCTATTTCCCAAGCAATATATTCATCGTAACCAAAACCATTATAAGAGGGAAGAGATGGGAAAATGTAATTACTTTCCATGGAAAGAGTTATAAAGATGGTCTGAATGTCATGTGAAACCTTAGTTGATGTTTGATTCTTAGCGAGAAACTTCATCGCCGTCTTCATCATGTCAATCATCTAAGCATATAATGCATGATTCTTGCTTTTACCTGACATTGTTAGTAGCAAACAGAAGACAACAACAAAAATATGTTATCCCTATCAACTACAAAGGATAATGGCAATGTGGAAGTGGAATCACACACTCTCAAGCGTCTTACCACGCTCTTACAAGTGTTCTTACTAACACTGCAGGTGGCAAACGGTGGCCGGCATGAAGAAACCAGTGAAGCGTGGGATGATGGCAAAGGTGTATCGATTCTGCTCAAGAGTAAGTTGTAGCTTGGATGACACTTTATATGTAGCAAGGATTAGAAACAATGCAATCAGATAGTAAAGTTGAATAAGTGTCCAAAGTACTTGTCAAAGTTGCTGGCCTAAATGTGTTCCTAGTAGTTCAAGCTAGTAAGACATGAGACCAAACTAGATTACACAAAGAATGCAAGCACTTCTGTTTTTTTCTGTTGTTGTTGTTTTCTCCTTTTTTGTGCGGCTTTTGTATCTCGTTTTGCACTTGCCTTTTTCTTTTTTCTTCCTGTTTTTCAGAATGTGCTGCAAAAGAAGAACACAATGAAAAGCAATCAAAGGTATCTCGTCAGTCTGTCACAGATTTTCTGCTCAATCGTCCAAGGACAAATAGGCACACTTAGAGGCTTCAAATCTAAAAACTTTCAATAGCAAGATTATATATTTATCTCTCCTCTTTAATTTCAGCGTATGGAAGACCTATTTTGGATCAGAACAGTAGGAGAAATTGCCCCTGAAATACAGACTGTTCAGAATTTCTAGGTCAATAATAGATTCAGATCTAATGCAATTTCGACTTCGATAACTATATTTTCTGGGAAACTGGTGAATATGAAAATTACAGAGAACTTCTTAAGTTTTTTAGGAAGTACAAGAACACAAAAATCCGAGTTCATATGAGTGATATATGATGAAAATACTGAACTAGACAGAGATGAATCTAATCTGGAAGTGATGACGTGATTCAAAAGGATGAATCAACACAATGCAAAACTCAGACTAAGACCAAAAAAATTTCTAAACCAGCAATATGACTCAACCACGGACACAAACTCAACAAAACCAAACTGAATGACAAAGTTGCAAAGGCTCAATGGTGGTTTGGACAAAGTGATGAATAGATCTACTAAACTACAAGTTTTTTGTGGATTTTTTGTGGACTCTAGGTATGAAAAACAAACAAATCAAAAGGATAGATAAATTAACTAACGGGCAACCTGGAAATATGATACCAATTAATGAGAAAGTGAGTCCTAATCTTCCGAAAGGTAATAGATAAGTCGATTGATGTGGAGATCTCGACGTTGATGATCCGAGGCTCTTGAGTAGAACACGAACAGCCCCTGCAATCACTACACAACCGCTCCATTGGTTATCAACCGTGCTTCACACGATTGACCATGCCAAGATGGCTAATCCCTGCAAGTGCAACCGAGAACACAAGCAAGAACGTAGAAGACACGATTTGAAATCGCGAAGTTGGGATTTCACAAACCGTAGAACGGCGATATTATTGATCTAAGCAAAACCCAATTGTTTGTGGCGGCTACTATGGAGTATATATAGGTGGGAGGACGTCCAAGGGGGTGTTGGGGTCGTAACCTAACCCTAAGACACGAAAATAAGAGATGTAGACTTGATACAAGACCCAATAGCCCAATATGGTGGCGCAGCACCCTGACAGATTCTGAACTCAATTTTGTTTCGAATATTCCAGTCAACTCCGTAGGAGTTTTGACATGGGACCAGAAGCATTTGAAATTTTATCCTCTCCCCTTTCCGTGCATATGTAGAACGTCCACAACGGAGATCATATGCGTCCTGGACGTCTGTTTTAGTGCGAACTACTCCTGGACTCCGAGTTGGACACGATTTTGAGTTTGGCTCGGTTTCCATCTTCTTTGAATGAATTCTATGGTCCTCCACTTCCCTAATACTTCCTCCAAGTACTCCTTGAACCTATCCATGGATCTTAATCACAATTAAATCATTAGGTAGCAATCTATGCTCAAAACATATAAGGATACATATAAGAACAAGCTCACCTCTAAAATTAATTGTTGTGTATAAACTCTATTGATTGTATCTTGTATGTTCAATGGAGTGTTGTTTGTATCTATAGAAGTGATCTCCTTATCATCCTCCCCTTCTTGAATTGGATTCATCCTTGACTCATGTTCATCTTCTCTCATTTGTTGGTCCAAATGTGCAACGCCATCAATCGTTTTGTATGCATGAATGGAGGAGGCCAAGGTGGTGGACGAAATAGTGTGCCATCTTGATCTTGTCCATCAAATAAGAGTGCACATTCACTTGAGCCAGGATTCCAAACAAATAAACATTGTGTCATGTTTGTAGGTGCAGTGATAATGTGCATGATCTCATCAGACTGTACAAATAACATTAGTTAGTTGAAAATAAAACCAAATGTATAAGATAGATTATCAAATATTTCAAAAAAAATACCTGTAAGGGCATCGATCACTCTGCCCCTCTGCTGCCTCATGTAACTGTGCCAATCATTCCAACCTTGCATCTCGTTTCGGGTCATCTTCCTCTTCGCCGCTCTCTTCACCCTCAGTACCACCCTGTCCACCCTCAGAAGATGACCCAAAGGCCCGCGCCAGAGCCTCCTCCATTGTGCCTGCTCCTAAGCCTCCTCCTTGCTCCTAAGCCTCCTTCGGGTACACACCGAATCCTCCTCCTGAACCTGGTGCTAGCTGGCTCGATGCCTGCTATGTCACACACTCCATAAGTTGTCTCTGTCTATCTGCACTCACGGTCGTGCCCTGCAAATGCAAATAAACATATAACAAATAGTAAATAGCTGATTATGATATTGAAGTGTTTATAAAAAAAAAACAAAGTACCTGAAACAAGGATGTGTGAACCGAACTACTAATGTTGTGAGATGTGGAGGAAGATGTATCATCACTTCGCTTCTTTCCTTTTGTGAAATGCTTCCACATCTGCACAAATTTCAAAATAATGATTAGTATACGATATTGTTAAACAATAAATGATAAAGACTAAAAGATGTACACAATAAAAATATAAATCTCAAAGAATGCGTACAATAAGAAATAAAAATCACCAGCATTAGAATCTGCTAAAAATCATCAGCATCTGAATTTGCTTCTATCACACGTGCATGAATATTTTTATGTCTCTCTTCTTCTACCATATCTTCTTCAAATTATTCTCCTTCACTCTCTTCTTCAATAATTCTTGAAGGGTTGGCGGCCTAAACAACGGCGGCCACGCGACTGCACATGGCGTCAAGGCTGGAGTGCCTGGACGCCTAGGTAGTGACTAGGCGTGGCCTAGTCGACGCCTTACGAAGCCTGCTTTAACTTCCTACTAAATGGCTCTTGTCGTGCCGCCCGCCCTGCCGGCCACTGCCGTCGAGCCGCCCGGCGTCATGGCATTCCTTTCCAGGTGTGCCGTCGTAGCTCCTCCACTGTGCTCTACCGTCCTTCTCATGTCCACCTCCCTGCGCTGTTCTCTCCTGTCCCTTCCGCCTCCTCCTTCCTCAATGTTGGGATTGCACCGTTCTCCCCTGTCCCCTCCGCCTTCTCCTTCCTCAACGCCGGGATGATGGTACTCCCGGCTCTGTTTCCTTAGTGTTGACTAGAACTTTCCTCCAAAATATGTTGGACGACCAAGAGGTTGACTACGGTTGACTTATCGCCCTATTCGACGACTAAGTGCTTAGTCGATCCTAGTCGCCTAGATTTGATAACATTGTATATACATATAGTACATAAACACTAAAAAATTAAAATAAACATAATTGAACCCTAATAACTAACGTCTATGATAATCAAGTTAACATACACATATATGGATAAAACACAATATAAAATTGCATAAGTAATAATATCGAAATTCATAGACTAATCAATTCAAAAACCTAATGCCACACTTATCGGGATTCAAAAACCTAATTCATAGACAAGCTTATATTTTAAACTTATCGGAAGGGGCGGTGGAGGCGCGCGGAGGAGTGGCGGCAGAGGCACGCGGTGGTCAGTAGGGCATTGGGCGGTGAGGCAGCGAGGCGCAGAGCGGCGGTTGGGCGACGAGGCGAGTGTGGTAAGGCGTGGGCGGCAGCAGAGCATGGGGCGGCGATGGGGCGATAGTGGGGCAGCGAAGCGAGCCGCGGGGCGGCGGCAGGCCGGCGACATGGGGCACGGGGCGGCAGCGGGGCGACAACGCAGGGCGTGGGGTGGCAGTAGGGCGGCAAGGCAGCGCGCAGGCGACGGCGGAGCGAGAGACGAGAGTGGCGTGAGTGTAGTGTTAGATTTTTTTCCCCTGTGTACGCGATGTAAGTGTATTAAAGTCGTCAGTTATCACGAGTCGACGATCTTAGTTGAGGGCTGCGGGGCCGACCTTATGGCCGTCGGGCGCGGCGCTACGACCGACAGTCGTAACATAGGCGTGCGGGGCCCACGCTAGGGCCGTTGGCCCTGGAGTTGGATCTGACGGTATTATAATTTGACGGGAACATTGTTTTTTCGGAGTGCAGGGCCCACTCTATGGTCATCGGCCCCGAAGCTGTAACTGACATACATAGTTAAAGGCATTGGCCATCATCGTGCCACCGACGGCTATAACAGTATAAATGTCGGCTTTGCTAAGCCGATGAATTTAGTACACTTTATGTCATAGGGACCGACGATTATAGTTTCCCCAACACTTCTTTGCCCGATTCTTGTAGTGCTTCTCCAGCTATAAATAGGACCCCCTACCCTCACTTCACACACACACACACCACTTGAGTATTCATTCTATTGTATCCACTATTCTCCGTAGGTTTAGAGGAGTTTAGGCTATAGAGAGGAGAGCATCTAGTCCATAGTCCATGTTAGGAAGGAGTAGAAGGAGTCTCTCTCTTCCCAATTCCAAATTGGGAAAGGTATGGCTCATATATTCCTCTTTGTATTTGTGATTTGTTCTTAATAAAGATGTTATCTTTAGTATTCTTTTATTCATATACTTGGATGAAGCTTTCTTGTTTGATTGTGAATTCCATGTATGTTGTAGGAGTAGTCTTTATGATTATGCAATAACAATCTTATTCTATTATCATATACACTACAAACTCCAACTATAATCTAATTAGTTATTACATGACCATGTTAATATGAATAACTTATGATATGTTTCAACATTGGTTCAATGATGTTTAGGTTAGTCATTGCCTTAGGATGGCTTGTGCCTAGGCTCCTAAGGTATTTACTTAATATGCTAGCATGGTGCTAGGAGAGTTAAGTAGTGTTGGATGTCTCGTAGACCCACAGATTGAAGAGATTGGCAGTAGGTGGTCACAGCCTTATCTGTCCTTGTAATCCTCCACGTTTTGCTATGCCATGGGCTCTTTGCGGGAGTCGTCCTAGTATTGCTAGGGGTAAACCCGTGCCCGATGTGTTGAACAACTTAGCATAAGAATTCACCATTGACATGTTCATTAGTATCTAACCTAGGTTATGTATATGTATATTAGAGGCATCGTAGGAGCACCTCCCTAACTCTTAGCCTAATCCCTCTTTGACCCATTTATCCCCCTTAGAATAGAATGCTCTTGTGTGTGTCACGCTACCTCTACATATTTATTACCCATCCTCATTAGAACCTTACCTGGAACAATCTACCATTTTCATTTGCTGATTGCTATGCTTCCACGTAGCCTTCCTTTGGGAAAATACAAATGACACCCTTGGAAATACTCTTAAAGGAGAAATGCTACTTCGATAGTTTCCATGCGCTTGCAGATTTTTAGCTTTGACGTCAAAAATGTCAACAAGCATTCCTGGCGTCATTGCTGGGGAAGGCAACTGAAGTATTGCATGACTGAGTGAATAGGATAGAACCCTGGGTAGGTTTTTAGTAGGATAACCTTTCTTTGTTTTCACATTTTATGTGGAAACGGGGTAGTGTAGGTCTGAATTCCGCTTGCCAGAAAACATTGTTGATGATCTTGAATCCTTTCTGAAAGATCAACCTCGTGTTGTTACTCCTCTGAAGCTTCGTGCGGAGAAGCAAGCCAGTGCTACTGCACTAACAACCGAAACGCTAATGGACAAGAAGACCCTTTGTGAGTTTTTGGCTCCCTCTGCTAACAATGTGCTTGGTTGGACCATTGCTAAAATGGGAGACGTGAACTGCAAAATCCAGACTGGCATGATCACTATGGTGCAAGACAACCCATTTTGTTGGAAGGCTAATGAGGATGCAAGTGCTCACCTGCAACAGCTCCATGAGATCTGCAGCAATTTTAAGATCAAGGATGTCTCTTCTGATGTCGTCTATCTTAGGTTGTTTCTGTTCTCCCTTCTTGGGAGGGCGAAGCAGTGGTTCTATACAAACCGAAGTGTTGTAGACACTTGGGAGAAGTGTTCTACGGCATTCCTCGCCAAGTTCTTTCCATTGGGCAAGACTAATGAACTGCGTGGAAGGATTTCCAGCTTCCAGCAAGATGCTAAGGAGTCTGTTTGTACCCTGCAGACCGTGTACCCCCACATACAAGATAGAAGAAGCTTTAGACCCGGTCTCCCCACTGAGGCAGACTCTGGGGCTGCCTCGCATCCTCTGGCTCCGGGCCTTTGCTCCCACTGAGGAGGGCTCTTGAGCTGCCACGCGTCCTCGGACTCAAGGCCTTGGCTCCCACCAAGGAGGGCTCCAGAGCTGCCATGCGTCCTCCGACTCTTGGCCCTTGCTCCCACGGAGGAGGGCTCCGGAGCTGCCATGCGTCCTCCAGCTTCGGGCCCTTACTCCCATCGAGGAGGGCTCCAGATCTGGCATGTATCCCACGACTTGTAATGGACCGTGGGTCCTGAAGAGTAAAAGGCGGTGAGTCCTTTCCATTCGCGCATTGAAGGCACGTGCCTTCCCCAAGTTCACAGGTGGCGCGCACGCCCTTGTCAGGTCCATTCGTACTAGATGACGAACTATTTACACGCATTTTCACCACTCGGACAATACATCTCACACCATGGAGTAGGATATTACGCTCCGGCGGCTCGAACCACGTAAAACCGTTGTCTCACCCATCTCTCGTATGCGTAGCCTCGCCTGAGGACTAAGCCCCGCTGATCAAGAACCTATGTGGGCTGCTCTCAAAGAAGGTCCGGGGGAAGTGTTGCAAGAACACTTCAAAATTTGGTGCGACAGGTAGGGGTCTTTTTTCTCTCAAGAAGTTGCACCTTCGCCCGCCATCGACGTTATTGGCATTGATGGTGGGCGTTGCTAGAGCATCTAGCTCCAACACCCCCAAGGGGCCTGATGTCGATGTTCCTCACGTTAAGGGTAGGAGCTGTTGGAGCATCTAGCTCCGACACCTCTCAGGGGGCTCACCGTCAATGTTTCGCATGTTGAGGGTGGGCGCCATCGGAGCATCCAGCTCCGACACCTTCCAGGGGCCCGTCGTCGATGTTACGCATATGGACGGTGGGTGCCACTGGAGCATCCAGCTTCAGCGCCTCCCAAGGGGCCCATTGTCGATGTCCCGCATGATTACGGTGGGCACCGCAGGAGAATCCAACTCCGACACCTCCCAGGGAGCCCACCGTCGATGTTCCGCACGTTGAGGGTGGGTGGCGCCTCGGTTCGGCGACTACCTTGTCACCATCGCCACCGGAGACTTCTTTGACGACGACCACACATCTCGATTAGAGTCCAATGCTCCCCAGGGGGCCCATCGGCGTCAACTACCCAAGCTCTCGCGCTCTGTCGGGGGTCCGCCAATGACATCCTGCGACCAAGTGGTAGGCGTGCCCAACGAGTTGGCCACACCTACTAGGGGGCCTCTACAGGGTCCCATGGGCAAGATGTCAAATGGCTTCCAGTCGCCACGGCAACAACTTCGCTGTCTGTTGCGAGCGTAGACAGCGTGCGGGTCTGCTTAAGGTATTTGTAGCATATTTGGGGTCTTTCGGTCATCCTCTTCTTTGGGGTTCTATGGTACCAAACGTTCTCCCCCAGGAAAGGTCTACACCAAGCAAGAGGTCCAGGGTGTGCATCCTGCTTAGCATGGTTCCATACCATGAGCGTGTGCACTCTGCTTCCCTAGCGCTACGGCTGAGTACTGGGGCTAGACAGCATACACCCTAAACAAGGCAGGAGCTGAAGAATCTGGGGTCTTTTGGTTATTTTCTTGCTCGAGCCTCGTAGCGTTGAACGGTTCCTCCCCTGAAAGGCTAATGCAAGTGGGAGTTCCAGAGTTTGTAGGATCAAAGAGCATGTGTAAAGCTACCAGAGGGGGGTAAATGGTAGATGAAAACTTTTCAGCGGAAGCAACAAAACACCCCTCGGCAGAAAACCGATCTGTTAAAGAAACAGTGTGTGCGACTAATCTAAACATGTTCAACCGTGACAAAACTAGTATAGATTGTATAGAATCAAGTCATGAAGACTTTACAACAATAATCACGAAAATCCATCGAGAGAAACTCAAGTTACAATCGAAAGATCGAACAAAGGTCAATCTGTCCTACCCGAGAAAAATAGTTCTAGAACACTACAAAGAAACTCGTGATCTGAAACCACATGTAAAATGACCATGAAAATTTTCACAGATGATAGAAAATCAAGTTGTGAAGACAACCCAAAAAGAATCACGTCAATCGGATCTGTAAAACTCGAGTTATGATAAAACTACCGAAGTAAGGTAGTGCTGTGCAGAAACTCAACGAGAAAGACTTGAAGAAAACAAGTCGGATGAACAAGGCACAAAAACTCCTTTAGAGTACGAATTTTATTGATCAAAACTTACAAGGAACAGCCCCAAATTCGTGCACCATGAGCTCTGGCCTCCCTTGCTTATATAACCAGCCCTTAGGCCAACTCAAACCTAACTAGGACTCTAATCCTACTCAATTCACGAATCGAAACTTTCCATAACTACTCAAGACTCTTCTATATGCAGATAGAAGCAATCTTAAGACTTCCAAACATCTTAGGAACGTATCCCACATTCCTAAAACAACTCAAATTCGTGACCCACACGAAATCCTATCATAACCAACTAAAATTTTTCCATATTTGACTCAAACACCACTCAACCGCAGCCCGAGTCCATAACCTAGTTGGTTGGACCTTTCCGACCAATTTTTTACGTCCACATCTCTTCATCACGCCTCGGAACCATGTATCCATGTCCATGCACTCCTTGCACACGTGCAAACATCTTCCAACAACGTCCACAATACCTTCATATGCAATGTTCTTGATCCAAACATGTTGCATGACCTCCCGATCAACTCAACCACAAATCCTCCCGAACTTGGTTGTTGAACCTCATCTTCTCCCTAAGACTAGTTCAATGGATCCTGTCACCAGCCATGTCTTGAACTCAAGAAACACCTGCACATGAATAAACAATCGATACTTCCGAGCACAAGTCCTCGACTTGACTCTTGTTAGTTCCGAAATCACAACACCTTACATGAGCACCTCATGTAAGCATGTTGCAAACCACAGCAAAATGATATCAGTCATAACCACCAAAACACACCAAAAACTTAGTAAAAGATTACGAAGTAAAATTTCCATCAATGTAAAGGAAGTACAAATCTTTGCAAGTTAAAAGCAGAACCACTACAATCAAGCTTCGAACCTTGTCAAAGCTAACCGGAACATGAACCGGAGCTTAACAAAACTAACAGGATGCAGCGCCAAAACATACCAAAGCGAGCAGGACCTAGCGCCGGAGCGAACCAAAGCTAGTTGGACCTAGCGCGGTAGCTTACCAAAGCTAGTCGAACCTTATGTCGGACCTTGCCGGAGCTACCCAAAACAAGCCAGACCTATCGACGGGCCTTGTTAAAAAGGTGTTTTGGTAGTATTCAAAACTTTTATCGCCAAAACCAATGTATTCAGCACAAGTCAATGTATTCAGCACACATAGGTCTCACAATCTCCCCCTTGATGAATGCATTGGCAACACCACTTAAAATCCGAACATTGGCTTATTCACATGAAAAGTTTTGAAAACAATTTCTCCCCCTTTTTGAAAATCAAATGAGATAGAAATAGATCTCCCCCTATACTTATTTCTTCCCCTTGCATACTTCTCCCCCTTTGACAATGTATTCAGCAAGGTACAAAAGAGAAATTTTAATTTGTTATGAGCACATTATAACATATACATATAGAACAAATCTCATCAAAGCCATACTATCAAATAACTTACACTATCACAACAATGAGATACATAAAGTAGTGTAAGACATGCTAGAGATCAAATGTAATTTTCAATTTAAGCAAGTCATGATCTCACAAACTTAACTATTTCAAGACATGAAAGCATGACACTTGTTGCAATTTTATTTTCTTTTAAGCACAATAACATATGACATTTGCAAGAGATTATATGCCGCATCTGCCTTATTCTAACCAACCAAGCCAAGCCTGTGTCATTTTACAATTAGAAGCATAAGGGCATGGTTTTAGTCATATACAACTTCTTCTAAGTTCATATCTAAGTGCAATTATAAGCCATCTAAAAAGAAGAAGTGTGGTGCATGCATATTCTCTTGATCTTCTTTTAAAAGCACTTGTGAGCATGCAACAGGTCCAAAACAGTAAGAAAGTTTGATCATGACCATATTCAGTGTAGGTAATTATTCCAATTACTAGTCATGGCAAAAACTACAAAATGTATAACACGAGTAATGTAGTAAGAACTTTCAGCATGTAAAAGGAATCACAAAATCATATATATGTGAAATATTATGCTCATATTATTTTTAAATTCAGAACCAAAATTTGAAAGCTCCCCCTCAATTTAAGCCATGAGGATGCATAACCCGTATTTCACTATAAATGTAACAAAAATGAGTGAAATCCAAAGGTTTTGTAAAAATGTCAGCCAATTGTTGTTCGGTGCCTACATGGTGAAGCACAATGTTTCCTTTTTCAACATTATCACAGAGAAAGAGATACTTAATGTCAATGTGCTTTGTTCTTGAGTGTTGCACGGGGTTTTTAGCAATGCAAATGGCACTAGTATTATCACAAAAAGTGGAACACTATTTAGATCAACCCCATAGTCCTTAAGTGTTTGAACAATCCAAAGAATTTGTGAGCAAGCACTAGCAGCAGCTACATATTCAGATTCGGTTGTGGATTGTTCAACCGAGTTTTGTTTTCTAGAGGACCAAGCAACAAGTGAATTACTAAGAAAATGACAAGAACCGGAAGTACTTTTCCTATCAATCCTACAACCCCCAAAATCAGCATGCGAAAAAACTTTCAAAGTAACAGTTGAGGAAGAAGGAAGAAAAATGCCAAATTCTTGAGTTCCATGTAAGTACCTGAGAATCCTTTTGACAGCTTGATAATGTGAAGCACGTGGGAAAGCTTGTAACCATGCACAAAGACATACGCTAAATTGTATGTCCGGTCTTGATGTCATGAGGTACAAAAGTGATCCGATCATGCTTCTATATTACTTTTGATCCACGGGTTCACCATCTTCATCAAGTTCAAGTGTTGATGTTGTTCCCATTGGTGTCCAAAGAGGATTGCTTTTGTTCATGTTGAAGTTCTTGAGAAGGTCCCTTGTATACTTCATTTGATGCACAAAGGTATCATCCTTGGTTTGATTGATTTGCAGCCCCAAAAAGTGAGTTCACCCATCATACTCATTTCAAATTTTGAACTCATCATTGCTGAAAACTTGGACACAAGATCATGAGAAGCACAACCAAAGATAATATCATCCACATACACTTGAACGAATAATGAGTCATTGCCATGCTTAAGCACAAAAAGAGTTTTATCAACCTTACCCATGGTAAACCCCTTTTCAAGTAAGAATGTTTTTAACATATCATACTATGCTCTAGGAGCTTGTTCTAGACCATACAGGGATTTAGTTGGTTTGAAAACATGATTAGGAAAATCTGGATTTTGAAAACCAGGTGGTTGCTTAACATAAACCTCCTCATCTATGTAGCCATTAGGAAAAGAACTTTTTATATCCATTTGATGTAACTTGAAACCTTTAGATGCAGCAAAAGCTAACAAAATTCTTTTGGCTTCTAATCTAGCAACAGGAGCAAAAGATTTACCAAAATCTAGACCTTCAATTTGTGTGAAACCTTGAGCAATCAATCTAGCCTTATTCCTAATCACAACCCCACCCTCACTTTGTTTATTTTTAAACACCCATTTAGTTCCAATTAAAGTGTGATCTTGCGGTGGAGGTACAAGTTTCCAAACATTATTTCATTCAAAGTTTTCTAACTCTTCTTGCATGGCAATAATCCAAGATTCATTAGTGAGTGCGTGTGATATAGCTTTGAGTACAAAGGAAGCAAAAAAAGTAGAATGAGCATGAGAATTGGGGTCGAAAAACCTGGATCTTGTGACTCATTCATGAAAGCTCCCAATTATCTGTTGTGGGAGATGATTCTTGTAAATCTTTAGGGGAACAGATGTCTCACAAGCTTCTTCTTCATCAGGTTCATCGCAGATTGATGAGCTTGTGGCTTGTGGACGATCAGGACCAGCAGAGATGGTAGTCAGAGCTTGTTCAAAGTTCGAAGCTAGACACGTGTCAGCTTCGGAACTATCAGGCAATATCACCGACTCTTTTTCTTCTTGGAAAATACCCTCCCCCTGAGGATATGGATCAGGACCTGCCTGGGCTAGCTTCATCAAAAGACACCTCACAAGTTGTCAGTACCCTGCGTACCGTATACCCCTTGGGACTACAAAAAGACCAAAAGAACTTCACTTGTCTGAGTTGAAGACCTGCGAAGACCCCACGTGTCATGCGGGACCGGACCTGCCTCCCATCTATGGTTAGCCCTGGTGTTGCCACGTGTATACAGCAACCGGACCTACATTCCACACATGGGATAGCTCCAGGCTAAACACTTGTACGGCACCCCTGGACCTAACCCCCGACAGAGGGAAGCTCTGGTACCGACACGTGTACATCTATACCGGACCTACCCGTCCCATACGAAAAGCTCCAATGATGCCACGTGTCCAACCGTCGGACCTTCAGCCTCAACAATCAGACTGGTGGACCCCCAACAGCTCGGACCTTCAAGGGTCAATCAAAGACTTCAAGACCCGATTAAGTGTCATTAATACCATATTAATGACACACTATTGGAAGGCTCTTAATACCAGTAACGGAACTGTCAAGGACTGTTACCACGCTATTAAGGGTAATTAATCTCATTAATTATGTATTAAGCATCAGTAACTGCCAGGGCCACATGTCGGGCCAGGCTAACTGTGTAATGACCAGTCCTTGTACTATAAAAGGACTGGTCGACGATACACAGAGGGGGCTTTTTTGAACTCGGAGACCTCTCCCATACTCAACTTAGACACCCAATACAAACAACTACACACCCCGTGGAGTAGGGTATTACGCTCAGGCGGCCCGAACCATGTAAATCCTTGTGTCTATTTCCCATCGTCCTTTGAATCTCTGCGCGCCCAATACCAAACTACAATCTCCGCGGGCTACCAACAGTAGTACCGGGAGAATTGACGGATCTACACTCCGACATTTGGCGGGCCAGGTAGGGGCGCCCGAGATTCGAATATGGTGAACTCTTCTGCTGGATCGTCCAACGGCAACCCTGCAGCGCAACCTGCTAGAGGCAATCCCTCCAATGTGCAGCAGCCAGCAGGTGCCTCGACTCCAGCAGAAGTCATGCCTCCGCCGCCACCGTCCGCATCGGCAATCAAGCTGGACAGCGGGACGGGGCATGTGCGTCGGTCATAGCATCGGCCAACAATAATTTTGAACACACGCTCCATGCAGCGCGTGCTCTCCTCCAACGCCCACCACCTCCAGGCGCATCCTAGGGTGCAATGGAGCAGTGGAGGGCTGATGTGGAACATTTGGTTGCAGCAGCTGCCGATCGCATCAGCAACCAAGGTCCTCCTCCCTCGGGGCGGGCCCCATCGCAGCATCGGACTATGTCGGGCAGACTTGGTCCGCACGCTTCCCAGCATAGGAGGTGTGTTGCGTCTCAACAAGTGACGTTGCTGCCTTCCAAGGCACGACGCACCCATACAGTGACCAGGCTTTCAACTCACGACCTCCGGGCGGAGCTTGATCGCCTTTACCATCAACAGGATAGTCGTGTCCATATTGAGCGTGCTCGTGAAAGGCGAGAGGCTCGAGATAGTCCTGCTCCCGAGGGAGTAGGAGGAGGTTGTTCTGCCCTGGTCATGCACTTACGCATGGTTAGATGGCCACAAAAGTTTCGGCCTCACCTACCGGAGAAATTTGACGGGACTGTCAATCCTGCTGAGTTTCTCTAGATTTACTCCACCGCAATCCTTGCGGCCGGAGGCAACGAGGCCGTAATGGCCATCTACTTCCCCGTGGCTTTGACTAGGATCGCTAGGTCCTGCTTCATGAGCCTTCCGCCCAACTCCATCAACAGTTGGGCGGAACTGTGCCAACAGTTCACTGCCAATTTCGGGAGTTCATACACCCGACCAGGCACCGAACTGGACCTTTTTGCTGTCACGCAGAAGGGCGGCGAATCCCTGCATTCCTTCATCCAGAGGTTCTCCCAGGTACGAAACACTATTCCTTCTATCTCCAGCGCCTCTGTTATTGTGGCATTTAGACATGGCGTACGAGACAAGAAAATGCTGGAGAAGCTGGCGATCAAGGAGATCACCAGTGTCACGGAGCTCTTCAGCTTGGCAGACAAATGTGCCAAAGCTGCGGAGGGCCGCGAAATCCACTCCAAACCATCTCCAGAGGATAATAAAAAATCCTCCAAGAGTGAATCCACTACCTACGGGAGTGGCAAAAAGAAGAAAAAGTCCAACAGCAAGAAAAAGCCATCGGCCGGCACACCTACTATTGTAGCTGCCGCAACTCCGGGTGGTCGGGGGCCACGCCCCGAGAAACGACCTCGACCGTCATCTGAAGACGGTGGCAACTCCAAGATGTGGTGTCCTATACATAAGTCGAACAGCCACAACCTGGAAGACTGCTGAGAGGTCCAGAACCTTGCCGAGCGCTACAACAAGCGCCAGGAAGAAGTTCCTTTCCGTCAAAGGGAAGGAAAACAGAAAGTCGACGAAGCTCCGGCTGAAGAGGAGTTAGGCTTTCAGGACCCTAAAAAGGTCTTGAAGGTTGTTTACACCTCCGTCGATGACGACTTCGACGTCTCTGACAATGAACGTAGGAAAACCATGAACACCATCTTTGGTGGTTCGTGGGACATCACCTCCCACCGCGTCCTCAAGACCATGCGGCGGGACATGGCCTCAGTAGCTCCCATCGCCAGGGCGGAGCTGCACCGGAAGTAGATGGATACTGCAATCACATTTGATGCATCAGACTACCCTCAGAATATGATCGGAGCTGGCCAACTCCCATTGATGGTATCTCCGACCATCAATAACATCCAACTCCACCATGTAATGGTGGACGGAGGTTCGGGGCTAAACCTCATAAGCTTCAAAGCTTTCGTCAAGCTTCAACTTCGACCTTCGGACCTTCGCCCCTCCCGACCTTTCTCCAGAGTAGGTTCGGAGGCCATAACCCCACTCGGTGCAATTACTCTTCCGGTGACCTTCGGGACCCGGGAGAATTACCGCACTGAAAAGTTGGTCTTCGACGTGGCGCAGATCAACTTACCCTTCAACGCCATTCTGGGCAGGCCAGCCTTATACAAGTTCATGGCTGCTGCTCATTATGGCAACTTGGTGTTGAAGATGCCAACACCAG